>JAITYX010000026.1:4800000-7200000 GCA_021018815.1 Talinum fruticosum
ATTGTCGTTGTCGGCATATTAAGTTAGAACGCAGCAGCAGTAAGAGGACGGAAGGGAGGAGATATGGACTTGTCGTATATGGGCCGGTGATTACTTTGGTTGAATTATGAAGAGATGAGAAAGATAAATTGTGGGTTTAATTATTATTACGTTTAGCAAGAGAAAAAGGAAAAAGATGAATAAAAAGGAAATGAAGAGGTGGGTTTTGGTTTAAGTGGAGAAATGAGATAAAAATATAATTAAGGGGAGGATTAGTGTATCTGTCAGTAGCAGTGCTGGCTGCACCTGATGAAGCCACCGAAAAGGGAAAGAATGGAGCAGAAGCGAGAGGAAAAAGGAAAGAAGGGAGGGGGACTGGATCGAACCGGGAAAAACGAAAGAGAGAGGGAGAGCTCGAGCGAGAGAGACAGAGCGAGCGGGAGAGGGCGGGAGAGGGCAAGCGAGAGCAAGGAAAGCCACCAGAGGCCGACGGGCTCCACGGCGAACGAAGGTGAGATGATCGGCGAATGTGAGGGACGGCCAGGACCGAAGGAGAGGGCGAAGCCGAGGCTAGGGAAAGGGAAGCGGACGCGAGGGCCGAGGGAAGCAGCCGGTGAGCGCGGACCGTGACCGCGACGGCGTCGAGCGCAGAGGAGGGCGGCGGAAACCGAGGCTAGCAGCGAGGGAAAGAGGAACGAAAGGAGGAACTAAACCGGGGAGCTCGAGTCTCAAGCAAACTAACAAACCTTCAATCCTTGAATCGAGGTGGGTAGTCTTATACTCTAAACTATTAGTAATTTCGAAACCAAAATGAATTTGTTGTGAATGTTGAATGTGTTATGTGAATATGGAATTTGTGGTGAACGTTGAATATCCGTATTGCGGAACGGACCTAATCGTTGTTTGAGATTGAATAAGAGCTTAGAATATATTTAAGGAATTGAGAGGGTTGAATCGTGAAATGAAAGGAGTTACTTGGGTTAAATAACAGAATTAAATTGGAAACCTCAAAGAGATTTAATAGTTACTTAAGGTTGAATTGGAACCCTGCTGATTTTGAAGAGGTTAGATTGCATAGGTTAAAGGAGTAGTATTGAAGTTTCGATTAGTATTAAGGATGAAGAGTTGGGACATGAATATGAATTATGAGTTAATTAAGTTTTAGAGATCCTTGAACCTGCGGTATTAAGAGCTAGTTACGAACATTGGGGAATGGTAGGTCGAAGTATAAAGAGAAGTATGAATTCATATTGAGTAATGCGCAATTGGGACAAGTAAGTGAGAAATGGGTGATTGTGAGATTAATTACGTTCGAAATATATTTAATTCCTCGAGGTTGAATTGAGCGTGAAAAGAAGCAAAGCTAACGGAAACCGAATAATGAAAAGTGATTAAGAGTTACATAACTAAGGATGGACGAGCAAGAGTTAAGTAATAAGTTAGAGACATACAACGGGAATTTGAGGCAGGGAATGATAATGTTAAGTTAAGGAATTGGAGTAAAGGCAGGGAGTTGAGGAAAGTTGAGACGCGAGCAAACAAAGTGGATTCACGGAGTAGAGACGTAAGGTGAAGAATGGAGTCGAAGAGAATGAATTGTGACGAATTGAAACGTTAACTTAAGTGATATATGCTTATGGTTACTGTGACTCAGAAATCGAGATTAATCATACTAAAGTGAAGGATTGAGAAAGCATAGTTGGAAAAGAGTTGAGAATGATTGCTTGCATTGAATGGTGATTATTCGTGCTATGTGATTGCTTTACGTGATGCTAAAAAATAGTTTCGAAAGGAGTTTTGTATTTTACGTGAATGATTCTTGAATGCAATTTCTTGAGAACTACCTTTTGAACGTGATTATGTTTTAAAGAAGCAAAGCTTATTTGAGAAAGTGACTTTATAAGGGTGACACGTGGTGTCATGCCTTCCTTAATACCAAATCGATTGAGAAAGTTGTGAAGTGAATGTGATGAATGAGTATGTGCAAAGAGTTTTGAATCGACAAGCTACGGATCGTTTAGCATACCGAAGGGTTCGAACCGGGAATGCCCAGCTAGAGAATTCGAGGGAAGGGTTCTAATAGGGGTCCTGCAGAGGCGGGATGCCCGCTCCGAGACTTCTTGAAGAATGGTCCCGGAGCCTTTTTGTTGGGGTCGCGCCCGAATTAAAGAAGTGCTAGTTCGAGTCCTCGAAGGCCCGGAAAAGTTGATTCAACCCCAAAAGTATGTTCATGAATGTGAAACTGTGTTTTTAAGTGATTGAAGAGTCTTGAACTTTTTCATTGCAAGAGATTTCAGTGAAAAGTATATAGATTTGTATTACGCTATTATGCTTTCGCAAATTTCATTATTATGAGTATTATGTGTAAAGAATTTCCATTTTGAGGGTATAAGACTCCGGTGAGCCCGTTAATTATTGCTCACCCCCCAACAAATTCCCCCTTTCCCTTCCAATGATGCAGGTACACGTTCGGAAGCATGATCTACACTTAGCATACCCCGAACTCCCGTTGACTGCCGATTGTTGAGGGTTGAAGTGACTCAAGTGGCTGACATGCATTGTTTTGTTTCTCGATGTTGTACTTGTAATTTAGTGCATATAGTTGTACCAAATGTATATTGGACCCTTTAGATTGTTTTAGTCATCACATGATTGGTTGGACTCCGGCGTGTGGCCGTTGAGTTGTATACTTCGAGCGTGTGGCTCATTTAGTTATATTATGCTTTTCGTGCAGGGTTTTACGGCTTTAAGCCTATGAGATCCTTTAAGGAAATTTTTAGGAAATTTTTAGGAAATCTCGGATCCTTTTGGAAAACCATCCTTATTGTCTTTGAGTTGAGTTTAGACAGCCAAACTAACACCAGAAAGAGCCTTGGGAGTTCCTTTAAGGAACTTTGGTGATGTAATACTCATAGGGGGTGTTTTGGGGTGTTACACTAACTGTGGTAACCTTTATAGCTAGGGACAACCGAGCTGAGTTAACCCTTATAGCTCAGTCAAGGGAACTTACTCGGAAAGTAAGAAGTGTATGTAATCGATTACAAGACTTTACAAATCAAAAAATGTTAATTACGGAGTTGGAGTTGTAAATAGAAGATTGAATATGACAACAATGACTTTTGCTTAAGTATTGTGTTTTAACAATAGTTCTAGCAAATCTCCAAGTCTTGTGAAGTGGCTTCTATTTATAGATGACCAAGTAGATTAGCCATTGTGTGCTGGTTTCCGAACGAAGTCTTTCCCGGCCATTGTAACGACTCTTCCGAGTTGCTTAGAAAATATCCATTGGGATGTGAATGTTGTACAACGGTTCTTAGCTCCTAAAAGTGCTCCAGTCATCTTGTGATGTTTGAAAAGTAGGGTTTAAACCACCATAGAACTTAGCGTAGAAGTTTTTCGGTTTCGGAAACAGAAACCCCGACACAATGTCCGAGCCTTGTTCGAAGTAGATAAGCCTTGTCTCGCTGGCGATTGAGAGCTTGAAGCTGGTTACTTTTGTAATTCAAAAATGACAGCCTCGTTTGGATGAACTACAAAAGTAAAAAATTTTGGTTCTCAAAGTATAAAATGCTTTGGTCTAAGATTATACACGAGATAACAATTTAATTAAGACAATTAAGTGCATAATTATCTTAGGTCTAGAAGAGTGGAATTTTCTAAGTCTAATATTCATTATACTCAATTTCCATCGAGTCGAGTCCTAAGAAAGATCAAGTTATAAGAGTGAAAACATCGGAGTATAAAGACTTGATCTGGACAAATAACTCTCAAACATACAAACTCTCCTAGAAAGAGGAATTAACACTGTAATTCACTTGGCGTTGAAATATGTAGTCGAATTCGGATAGAAAGTGTTAGAGAGATTATTTGATCATGCGATGAAGGTTTGCTCTCGGAGAAGCTAAGTCACCCTAGAGGGGGCTGAATAGGGTGATGAGGAAATTCGTTCAAGTTAAACACTTGATATGATTCAGAGGAGAGTGTGAGTTAAGAATGAACTCGGAAAAACACTTACTCGTAAATAAGTGGAAGACGAAGATACTGATTGGAGTGAACTTTAAATCGATCGACTCTAGACTGGACTCGAAAAGTATCAACTTAGAAATTACGTGGAAACCCTCCTGGGGCAGAAAACCACGGACCGTGCTAATCCAAGCACGAAGTCAAATCCACTATTTTGAATCCACAAAATACAAGAGAATGACACAACCAAAGTTGCTCCCTTAGACAACTCTTTACGAGTTTTTCCTAGACTCGAAATTCCCTTATCCGATTTAGTACTTCCTAACCGAGATAACCTTTATAGCTAGGGACAACTTAGCTGAGATAACCCTTACAGCTCAGTCAAGAGACCTTACTCGGAAAGTAAGAATAAGTGTTTGTGACTGATTACAAGATCTTACAACTCGGAAAATGTTAATTACGAGTTGGAGTTGTAAGTAGAAGATTGAAAATGAATACAAAGACTTTTGCTCAAGTATGTGTATTGACAGTTGGTTCGGCAATCTTCAACTCTTGATAATTGGCTTCTATTTATAGATGACCAAGTAGACTAGCTGTTGTGACCATCTTCCGACTGGATGTCCTTTGTGACCGTTGTAGCAGATTTTCCGAGTCACTAAGAAAATATCCGTTGATGTATGTTCGTTGGGCAACGACTCTTAACTCCTTTGGAAGTCCCAAAACCACCGGCGGTGTCTTGAAAAGTAAGGTGGAAACCACCGTTAAGCTTAGCGTTGTAGATTTCCAGTTTTGGAAATAGACAACCCCGACACGATGTGCTGGGGCTAGGTCGTAGATGGAAAAAGCCTTATCTATTGGTGATTTGACGTTTTGAAGCTAGGTTACTTTTGTAATTCAAAAATAGGATAGCCTCGTTTGAATAACCTACAAAAGTAAATCAATTTGGTTCTCAAAGTATAAAATACTTTGGTCCAAGATTAGACACGAGATAATAAATTAATTAAGATAATTAAGTGTGTAATTATTTGAGTCGGAAAAACGAATGGAATTTTTAAGTCTAGTATCCATAAGACTCAAAATCCATCCGAGTCGATCTAAGAGAGAATTAAGTAAAATAAAGAATATCGGACTTGATTAAAACAAAGCAAAGTTCAAAAAATATGCTGACTTAGAAGAATGAATTATCAATGAAGTCGGATCTGCGGTTGTGCAAAAATAGAATAGGTGTTTGAACATGCGAAATGTCCGAGTGTTGTCCGAATGACTCGAACGAGTGTGTGAACAGAGTATGCTTTCGACTCAATCGGAATCAAGTGAAAATATATGCAATGGTTTACGTAACACTCGAAAAGATGATCTATCACCGAGAAAAGTTTATAAGGCACACAGAATGACTTGAATTAAAAACCTTATGAGAGTCGAAGTCTTATACCCGATTCTTTGGTGGAAGTCGGATGATATATACGTAAAGTCCGAGTCTTCAATCTCCCCATTTTTGATGAAAGACATTCCATAATTAGATAAAACTTTGTCGAGTGATATAGATTTGATGTTTTAATCTTGCTCGGAAAATAAGTTAGTAAGATGTGATAAAATTTAGTTCTATCGAGCATATTTATCTATTATAGCAAATAAATTGAGATTGCACATCAAGAACTAAAGTATCGAGTAAGAAAAAAAATACTTGTAGACAAAACAATGATTGGGTACTGATAGCAGGATTATTAATGAAATGCATTTATTCATTTAAGGAAAAGAGAATAACTGAATATAAGAGCAATGATAGATATAGTTGACAAACCGAGCAAGAAATGGAAACTCGAAATAATTGCATTAAGCATTAAACTCGGATATTATTAGTGAAATGCATTAATTCATTAAAGATAAGAAAATTACACAAAAGACAGGGTCGAGAAGCTCCCCTAAACAAGACAACAAATTTTTCTAGCTATTCTCCCCTTGCCTTTCAGCAAAAAACAAAAAGAGGAAGAATGTATCAAGTAGATACAAATTTGTAGTGCGCCTGCGCTGATAAGATCGAGAAGATGGAGCGATGCTGGGTTGAAGATGAAGGACGAGTAGTGCGCTGCGCTGATAAGATCGAGAAGATGTAGTTGAACGCAGTGGGGGCAGCACTGGGATTTCCGGTATTAGCTCGGTTCGAGTGGTCGACCCGAACGAGGTCATCCAGAGGCTCATCCTCCTTGAAGTCGACTGCTGGAAGGGTGCACTCGGTTTGACCGGCTGCCGATCGACCATGGTCGGCAGGGTCTTCGACCCACTCGGACTCACTGTCCGAGCCGATCGTCTCCGGTTGTGGTTTTTGAGCACTTAGACTCTCGGCTTCGCTCCTTGCTCTGCCTCTTCTTTCTCCCTTTCCTCGAGACGAGTTGCCTCAGCCACGAGCTCCGCTGCTTCTTCTTCCTCTTGTGAGGAAGATTTGGCCGGACTCGAGGATTCCTCGGAGGTATCCGAGTCGACGGGTTCCTGAGCCGCCTTGGATCGCCTCTCCTGAAGGAGCTCGACCAGCTCCTCTCGCTCTCTAACCGAGCCTTCATCTCGAGTAGCACATCCTGCTGCTCTCGGATTTGGGATTGGGCTGTTTTCCGGTTAATGGTCATAGATCGAAGGACAGTCTTGAATGACTCGGAGGGTGTCCTTGAACTCGGTGGACACCGATGAGAGCTTGTCCATGAAAGCAGTGGACAAGGCAGAAGAGATAACTTGAGAAACACTTGAGGTAGAGGCACCACCAGGTGGAGGAGGTAGAGAGAGAGGAGTTTTAGTATGAGTCCGATGCGGAGAAGGTGGCCTCGGTTCGAGCTATGGACCTAGACACCCGGTTGGGTTTCCGGTATCGATACCCAAGAAGTTCCTTTTGCCAACGACTATGGCAGCCTCGGAAACTGCGTTAGGATTTGAGGGAAGAGGAACTTTGAATTGTTTGAGAACGAGGGTAAGAAGAGCCCCGAAAGGAAGAGGGGTGGTCTTCTTGTTCTAAGTCCGAGCTAGCACAGCTGCCATTTGCTCAATGATAGCAGGGAAGAGGTCTACTTTGTAGCCCTCTAGAATATTGAATAGAGGCTTGAGATGCTTGGAGTTGGGGTTCTCCTTGCTAGAATGTTGTGAGAAGAAGGTTCTCATCAGCAAGAAACACGAGAAGACAAGCTTCGACTTTAGTTGGAGTCACGGAGATGTTTTTGCGTGACCCGGGAATTCTTTAACGTACTTCTCAAAGAAGTCGTTAGCAACCTCGTTGAAAGGCATGGGGTTGCTGTTCAAGAAAAGAGAAGATACTTTGAAAAGTCGATGGAGGAGGAAAGTATTGATGTGAACGGTGATGTTCCGAACCCGTGAGGTGAGGATACCCTCGAGCTAGACAGATGAGTGTAAATCTCGGAGATGAGTTCGAGATAAATGAACTCGCTAAAACAAAGAAAATTGTAGACCGAAGTGGATTGAATGTGAGGCAACCACGAAAACTTTGTGGTTGGAAAGAATTTATCATCCAAGCACAAGGTGTCGGGTGACAAGAGGTTTGGAAGGAGTAGAGGGACCTTCCGGCTTTTTGTTCGAGGCTTATTGGTGGCGAGAACCAAGAAAATCGGGGTGAGAACCTCTTTTCGGCATTTTAATGAAGAAAGGAGAAAGAGAATGATCTTTTGAGAGAGATAGAGAGAGAAGGCTCGAAGAAAATAAAAGCGTAGAAGAAGACGAAGCGAGAACAACAGAGCTTACTTGATATGTTCTTCACAAAGCTTGAGATCACCAAGCATTACTTTGATCGTAGAGAGCTTGTTCACGAAGATTTAGTTACGAGAGTGAGAGTAAGCGAATGGTAAAGTAACGAAATGAATGAAAATAAGCGTTGTTTATAGAGAAATAGGCGTCCTTTAGTATTCGTTCGACTCGGCTCTTCAGCGGTCTCCTCGACCAGGTGTGACTGTTCTCTCCTCGCAACGGTTAGAATTCTAGTAGTTGTCTCCCAATGGCTAGTCGTCCGATCACAGTGCGCGAGAGAAAGAGAGAAAAAAGAGATTTTGAAAATAAATTTCGAAATTCTCCACCTAGCTAGAGATGATTTCAGCAGTTTGATGTCCATGTTTTTCTCAAAATGCGAGCATGACTTAGCTAAGTATTTGAGTGACTCGAAACCGTAATCAAATAATAACTCTTAGCTCAGTATCACTGGTTCAACTGAACTAATAACTTATTAAAGAAAGTATTCACGTAACACATAATCATACGCAGAAAACTTTCACACGTAAAAACATATAATCATGCGTTTAACATACCTAGCTCATTCGTAATAAAGCAAAACTGATCCTCACTAAGTGGCTTAGTAAAGATATCAGCTAATTCAAGATTGGTAGGAATGAATTCGAGTTCAATATCACCTTTCTCATAATGGTCTCTTAAGAAATGATACTCGACCTCAATATGTTTTGTCTTTGCGTGTTGAACTGGATTCTTAGTGATGCCGATTACACTCGACTATCACACTTGATTGGAATTGATTTGAATGTTAGTCCAAGATCTCTCAAGTGTTGCTTTATCCATAAAATTTGAGCATAGCATGCCCCAGCTACAATATACTCAGCTTCGGCAGTTGATAGAGCTACCGAGTTTTGCTTCTTTGAGTGCCAAGATATCGTGGATTGACCTAGAAACCGGCAGGCGCCTGAGGTGCTTTTTCTATCAACTTTGTACTCAGCATAATCAGCATCCGAGTATCCAATGAGAGTCGGTTCTAAGTGTCCGGAGTACCATAGACCTAAATTCCGAGTCCCTGTAAGATATCCGAAAATTCTCTTCACCGTAGTGAGATGTGATTCTTTTCGATTAGCTTGAAATCTTGCACACAAACAGACACTAAACATTATGTCCGGCCTACTGGAAGTAAGATACAGCAAAGATCCAATCATACCTCAATAGATTTTCCGATCTCCTACTTTACCTTTTTCGTCCGAGTCCAATTTTATCGTCGCTGCTCATAGGGGTTGCTTGCATGCTTTGCATCTTGAAGTTTGTACTTCTTTAGCAGCTCCTTGGTGTACTTTGATTGATGGACATATATTCCATCTCTGTCTTGCTTGATCTGTAGGACAAGGAAGAAATTAAGTTCTCCCATCATACTCATTTGAAATTCCTGTCTCATTAACTCAGAAAATTCTCGACACGTAATTTCATTAGTAGCTCCAAAAATTATGCCATCAACATATATCCGAGCAATCGTAAAGTCTTTTCCCTTGGTTTTTATAAAGAGAGTCTTGTCAATCTGACCTCTCCTGAAATCATTTTGAACCAAGAAATTGCTCGAGTCTTTCACACCAAGCTCCGGGAGCTTGTTTAAGACCATAGAGAGCTTTTTGCGGTTTGAAAACATGATTTGGAAATTCGAGTTTTCAAATCCAGGGGTTGCTCAACATAGACTTCATCTTCAATAAAACCATTGAGAAATGCACATTTCACATTCATTTGATACAATTTGATATTTCTAATGGCTTCAATTCTGGTTACAGGTGCAAAGGTTTCCCCACAATCAATCCCTTCTTCTTGATTATAACCTTGAGCCACAAGTCTGGCCTTATTTCGACTACCAACCCACCTTCATCCAGTTTATTCTTGGAAACCCATTTGGTTCCTATGACTGGGTGGTCGGAAGGTCGTTTGGTCAAAGTCCAGACTTGGTTTCTTTCAAATTGATTGAGTTCCTCTTGCATGACCTCTACCCATTCAGGTTCATTAAGGGCCTCTAGTGCATTTCGGGTTCGAGTTAATGTTGTGAATGTGGTGAATGCACATAGATTTTGAAGAGAGGAACGAGTTCTTACCTCACTTGTTGATGTTAGATATGATGTTTTCTAGTGGGTGGCTAGAAGCATACTTAAAAGCTCTACCTATTCTTTGGTTCACCAGATCCGGAGGTTGAATTGGTTGATCTGCGAAGTTTCTTCCGAGTGAGCTTGTTCATCAGATTGTTCTTCAACATTCGAGCTGGTTCTTGAGTTGTCTCATTCTGAATCACTTCGTTCTAAGTGACTTCATTCTGAGTGTCATGGATTTGATTCTTGATGAGCTCATTTTCATCATGATCATCATCTATGCTGAGCTTTCGGTCTAAGAATGATGACTCACTTGGTTTTTCCTGTTCAATCTCATCAAACACAATGTGGATGCTTTCTTCCACTTTGTTAGTTCTTTTATTGAAAATGCGGTAAGCTTTGCTATGAGATGAATAACCAAGAAAAATACCTTCATCCGATCGAGCATCAAACTTGGTCGAGTGATCCTTACCATTGTTGTGAACAAAGCACTTACATCCAAAGGATCCGAAGTATGAAATATTGGGTTTCTTCCCTTTGTAGAGTTCGTAGGGAGTTTTCTTCAGGATGGGTCCGATGAGGCATCTGTTCAAAGTGTAGTTAGTCTGTGTTGACTACCTCGGCCAAGAAATAGTAGGGTAGGTTGTGTTCAATCATCATAGTCCTTGCTATTTCTTCAAGAGTTCTGTTCTTTCTCTCCACCACTCCATTTTGTTGAGGAGTTCTTGGTGCTGAGAAGTTGTGAGAGATGTCATTCTTATCACAAAACTCTGCAAACTACGAGTAGTCGAATTCCCTTCCATGGTTAGTTTGAATTCTCTCGGATCTGAATCGAGACTCAACTTGGATTTTCTTGCAGAGCTTGCTGAACTCTTTGAAGGCTTCACTTTTATACTTGAGAAAACATACCCAGGTAAATCGTGAGTAATCATCAACAATAACAAGCACATATGATTTACCTCCGAGACTCTTGACATGGATTTCACCACATAAATCCATATGCAACATTTCAAGCACCTTGGATGTGGAAACAGTTTTAAGGGATTTTAAGGATGATCTCGACTTGTTTCCTTTTGCGCATGCTTCACAAATTTTATCTTTCTTAAAATCACAATTAGGCAATCCTCCGACTAAACCATGGGATGTATGTTTCTTAATGGTGTGCATGCTAACATGACCTAGTCTACGATGCCATGCCCATGAATCATCATGAAGAGATGTTTTTAAACAAGATAAGTTCTGACTCGGGTCGAAAGGGGAATAGTGTAAGTGTTACCTGATCACTTACCTCTCGACCTTTATCACATAGCTGAGAGATGCTTAGCAAGTTATACTCGTAACCCTTTGACAAGGTATACTAGGCTGACCAGATTGCTTCCTTTCCCAATCTTGCCAATCCCAATTATCTTGCCTTTGCTATCATCCCCAAAAGTGACTTTTCCTCCTTTGTAGTCCTCTAACTCAGAAAAGAGTCTTGAATCTCCTGACATGTGGCATGAGCATCCACTGTCTAGGTACCAAGGCCCTTTTGTTCTTTTCTGAGTCACCTGCAAGTCGAAACAAACTAACCCTTCTCACTTCCTTTAACGAACCTAGTAACACCCTTTGCTGTCCTTTTATGAGGAAGAAGACTTTTCGAAACCCAGATTTGAATGACTTTGGGTTTGGTCTCGATTCCGAGTCTTCCATTTAGAGAGCTGAGTCCGTGTCTCTTTCTTTGTGAAACTTTTCTTTTATAAACCGGTGGAAAAGGCTTTCTCCTGTAAGCTAGTCCGGGCTCAGTCCTCCTTTCATTCTTATGAACGGGACCCTCAGCCTTTTTGAACATTACGGTTCCGGAATCCTTCTTGAAAAGTTATGAGTAGGAATTGGATTCCTCCTCTTTGTTAAAACCAAGACCTTCTTTTCGAAGGAGACACATTGGGACTCTAAGAGCATATCAAGGTTTTTCGACCTTGAGTAAACTTTAAAACAAGATCTTGAGTCTCGTTGAGCTTTAGCTTTAGTTGCTCATTTTCGCTTCGAGTAACTCAAACTCGGTCTCATAAGATTGAGCACTAGTCTTAAGTTCTCTTAGAGTAAGTCTCAGCTTTTTCAATACATTTTTTAAAGAGATGCTCCGAGAATTGATTCACTTAAATTGTTCTTTAAAAAGAGAAGAGTCAAAATTGGACTTTTCTTCCAAAGTGAAAATATACTTAGCTAAATCAACTTTGAAAAACTTAAGGAAGTATTCAATTACCTCCTAAGGATTTGTTTCCTCACTATCCGAGTGATCCGAATCGACTCTGCTTCAACTTCCGAGTCGAGAGTGCCATCGGACATTTTGAGTCATCTCAATCTTCATCGTCTTCGATGAGTCTTCATCGATCCATGTGGCCATCATAGCCGTTTTCTTTCTTCCGTCCCTCTTTCTCTTGGGGACAGTCTTTGACTATGTGTTCCTTGCTCGCGACACTCAAAACAGCCAGAGTTCTTAGTCAAAGATAACTTTGAAGGGGAAGAGTGTTTATACCGTTTCTATCCGTCTTGTCCTTCTTATAGAACTCTTCTCTTGACTTCTTATCCCATCTCTTGTGCTTCATTATTCTCTTGAAGCCTCTAGCGATAAGTGCCATGGGATCCTCTTCCGAGTCAAAAGAACTCAGATTTGCTTCTCCGGTTTCGAGGCTTTCAGCGTAATGTTCTTTTTGGTGCCGACCTCTGCATCCTCTTCTTCCATGTGGATCTCATGGGTGAGAAGCTTCCCAATGATTTCGTCTAGCTTCGGTAGAGACGAGTTCCGAGCCTCTTCGATAGTCAGTTACCTTGGGACCCCATCTTCTCTTGGGTAGATTTCTAAGTATCTTTACGTACATTTCCTCGTGGGAAATCTTTTTACCCAAAGATTTGAGATTGTTGGTAATCTCGGTGAAGCGGATAAACATCCGAGTGATGTTTTCTTCTAGCTCCATCTTGAACAGTCTCATACTTGTGAAGATATTGGCTTATCTTTGCTTGTCTAACCTGGCTTGTGCCTTCATAAGTATTGACCAGTGTGTCCCATACTTCTTTGGTCGTGTCACGAGAAGACGCTCGGTTGTACTCTTCTAAGCCGATGGCGCACATCGGAATGTTCATCGCCTTAAAGTTCTTTCCGAACTTTTCTGTTTCTTCAGCAGATGAACTCGGCCTTTGTCTTGGGAACGAGTCTTGTTTCTTCCGTCTTCATGGGAATGTAGTTGCCTACTTGTATGATGTTCCACACATCCTCATCATGATCTAACAAGAAACATTCTATGAGCTTCTTCCAGTGCACGAAGTTAGATCCTTTGAATTTTGGTGGTCTGCTAGAAGATCTTCCTTCATAGAACTCTCCGTTCTTCCGAGCCATTTGATCTTTAGACCTTTGGATGGTTAGATCCTTTCGAAACGCTAGGCTCGACACCAATTGAAGGTTTTCTCTCGGAGAAGCTAAGTCACCCTAGGGGGTGAATAGGGTGATGAGGAAATTCGCTCGAGTTAAACACTTGATATGATTCTAAGGAGAGTGTGAGTCAAGAATGAACTCGGAAAAACACTTACTCGGAAATAAGTTGAAGACGAAGATACGGATTGGACTGAACTTTAAATCTGATCGAGTCTAGATTGGACTCGGAAAAGTATCAGCTCGAAATTATGTGGAAACCCTCCTGGGGTAGAAAACCACGAACCGTGCTAATCCAAGCACGAAGTCAAATCCACTATTTTGAATCCACAAAATATAGTAGAATGACTCAACCAAAGTTGCTCCCTTAGACAACTCCTTATGAGTTTTTCGTAGACTCGTAAATTCCCTTATCCGATCTAGTACTTCCTAACTAAGATAACCTTTACAGACTAGGGACAATCGAACCGAGATAACCCTTACAGCTCAGTCAAGGGACCTTACTCGAAAGTAAGAATAAGTGTTTGTGACTGATTACAAGACTTTACAACTAAGAAAATGTTAATTACGGAGTTGGAGTTGTAAGTAGAAGATTGAAAATGAATACAAAGACTTTTGCTCAAGTATGTGTACTGACAGTTGGTTCGGCAATCTTCAAGTCTTGAGAGTTGGCTTCTATTTATAGATGACCAAGCGGACTACCCGTTGTGACCATCTCGCGACTGGAAGTCCTTTGTGACCGTTGTAGCAGATTTTCCGAGTCACTAAGAAAATATCCATTGATGTATGTTCGTTTCGCAACGTGCTCTTAACGCCTTTGGAAGTATCCCAAAAACATTAGCGGTATCTTGAAAAGTAAGGTGGAAACCACCTTTAAGCTTAGTGTTGTAGATTTCCAATTTTGGAAACAGACAACCCCGACACGAGTGTTTGGGCTAGGTCGTAGATGGAAAAAGCCTTGTCTCGCTGGTGATTTGACGTTTTGAAGCCTAGGTTAATTTTGTAATTCAACAATAGGATAGCCTAGTTGGAATAACCTACAAAAGTAAATCAATTTGGTTCTCAAAGTATAAAATACTTTGGTCCAAGATTAGACACGAGATAATAAATTAATTAAGATAATTAAGTGTATAATTATCTCGAGTCGGAAAAACAAATGGAATTTTTTCAATCTAATATCCATGAGACTCAAAATCCATCTATGTCGGTCTAAGAGAGAATCAAGTCAAATAAAGAATATCGGACTTGATTAAAACGAAGCAAAATTCAAACAAAATATGTTGACTTAGAAGAATGAATTATCAATGAAGTCGATTTGCGGTTGTGCGAAAATAGAATAGGTGTTTGAACATGCGAAATGTATGAGTGTTGTCCGAGTGACTCGTAACAGTGTGTGAACGAGTATGCTTTCCGTGTCGAGTCGAATCAAGTGAGAATATATGCAATCGTTTCGTAACACTCGAAAAGATGATCTATCACTCGAAAAGTTTCTAAGGCACATAGAATGACTTGAAATCAAAACCGTATGAGAGTCGAAGTCTTATACCTGATTCTTTTATGGAAGTCGGATGATGTATACGTAAAGTCCGAGTCTTCATGCGATAAATCGAGCGGTGTTTGAGTGACTCGAAACATCAATGGGAGAGGATAAACAAAAATGTGTTTTCTAAGTGAGTCACAAACGAATGAAAACTTATACAGGAGTTTCTATAACACTTTGAATGACTTGTAATCAAAACTTAGGAGGGATGAGGTTTGTACCGATTCTTTATGTAGTATAGAATGATTTATATTTAGAGTTTGAGTCTTCACTTTTTTATAAAAACGAAGGGGAGAGACTTTCTTATTACTCGGATTTATGTTGATGATATAATTTTTGGAGTTACTAATGAAAATCTATTGCGAGAATTTTCCGAGTTGATGAGACAGGAATTCCAAATGAGCATGATGGGAGAGCTCAATTTTTTCTTGGTCTACAAATCGGACAAGATAAAGATGTAATGTATGTCCATCAATCTAATTATATCAAGGAGTTGCTGAACAAGTACAAGCTTTAAGATGCAAAACATACAACGAACACCCAAGAGTAGCAACATGAAACCGGACCCGGATGAAAAAGGTAAAGCGAGTAGATCGAAACTCTACCGAGGTATGATTTGATCTCCGCTATATCTCACATCCAGTAGGCCAAACATTATGTTTAGTGTATGTTTGTGTGCAAGATTCCAAGCTAATCCAAAAGAATCACATCTCATTGTGGTGAAGATAATTTTTAGGTATCTTACAGGGACTCGGAATTTAGGTCTATGATTCTCAAGAGACTTAGAAATGACCCTCATTGGATACTTAGATACTGACTATGTTGGATACAAGGTTGATAGAAAGAGCACATCAGGAGCATGCCGGTTTCGGGTCAATCCATTATATCTTGGCACTCAAAGAAGCGTAACTCGGTTGCTCTATCAACTGCTGAAGCTGAGTACATTACAGCCGGAGCGTGCTGTGCTCGGATTCTATGGATCAAGCAACACTTGAAGGATCCTGGACTTTCATTCAAATCAATTCCAATCAAGTGTGACAATCAGTGGTGCAATCAGCATTACTAAGAATCCAATTTAGCATTTAAAGACAAAGCACATTGAGATCAGGTATCATTTTTTGAGAGACCACTCGAGAAAGATGATATTGAACTTGAATTCATTCCTATGAAATTTCGATTAGGTGATATTTTCACTAAGCCACTTAGTGAGGATCAGTTTTGTTTTATTAGGAATGAGTTTGACATGATTAATGCATGATTATGTAATTTTCTATGTGAAATTTTCTGGCATGATTATGTGTTATATGTTTTCTTTCTTTTCCTTAATAACAATTGGTTCAGTTGATTGAGTGAAACCGAGCTACGAGTTATTATGTGTTTGCATTTTCCGAGTCATCTGAGAAACCATACTGAGTTAGACTCGGTTTATTAGTAAAATGGATATCAAACTTCTAAAATCATCTCGTAGATAAGTGGAGAATTTCAGTAATTTCTTTTAAAATTTCTCTTTCTCTCTCTCTCTATCGCATGTATCGATAAGTGAACTAGCCGTTGGGAGAATAACACTGGAATTCTAACCATTGGAGAGCAGTAAACGTCACACCTGTCCGAGGAAATCGTTGGAGGTTTAGGTCGGATCGAATATTGAAGGACATCCCTTTTATAAATAACATTCCTTTACCTTCATTTCGCTACTTTACTCTCTGCTCACTTACTCTCTCACTTACTCGCTCTCGCTCTCAAAGCTCTCGTACTCACTCTCTCTCTCTCTCTCTCTCTCTCTCTCTCGTTCACTCTCTATCTCACTCTAAAATCTTCAACCATGCCTAACAGAGGTTCAGCCCAAGATTTTCTAGAGTCTTCGACCAAGAAACCTTGCACCAAACACACTTAAGAGGGTACCTCTAACCCCTCAAAGTATTCGTCACCCAACACCTCATGTTGGATGACAAGTTCTTCCCAACCACATCATTTTTGTGGTTGGCTCACATCAAAACCACTTGAGTTTACAACTTTCTATGCTTCAGTGAGTTCATATACCCGTAACTCGTTGCCAAGTTCTACTCTAATCTGTCGTACTCTCGGAGAGTCATCACCTCACGAGTCCGGGACAGCTTGTTTGTATCAACCTTTCCCTCCTCCACCGTATTTTTAAAGTCTCCTCTCTCTTTCTCAACTGCAATCCAATCCCTTTCAACAAGATTGCAGATGAGTTTTTGAAAAATATGCCAAGGAGGTCCCCGAGTCACGAGAAAATTTCTCGATCACTCGGATGAAGACCGAGGCCCGATCGCTTTACTTTCTTCCGATGAGAACCTTCTTCTCTCATCACTCGAGCAAAGAGAATCCTAATTCTTAGATTCCTAAAGCTCTGTTTGATATCCTCGAGGGCTACGATATAGACCTCTTCCCAGCTATCCTTTAGCAAATGGCCATTGTGCCGGCTTAATCTAAGCAATCCTCTCCTTTTCCCTTCGAGCCCTTCTAACCGTGGTTTTTAAGTAGTTTAAGACTCCCTCCCCTCGGATCCGAACGCCGTGTCCGAGGCTACCATTGTAGTGGGCGGGAAGGAACTTTTGGGATACGGGTACTAGGAAATCAAGCCTCGTGTCCGGGTTCATGGGTCGAATTGAAGCCCCATTCACCCCTTTCTCGGACTCGGACTCACACTCCCTTATCGCTCCCTCCTCCACGTGGTGGTGCATCCACCTCGGAACCACCTTTTGCAACCATTGCTGGCTTATCTCTAGTCTTGATAGACAAGATCTCCTCTCGTGATCGAAGAATTTCGGGCCACTCTTCGCTCCTACAAAAATGTTTCTTTAAAGTTTGGTCATCAACTAGAAAATACCTCGGTCTCGGATTCGGGAGCACCGGGATCCGCTCTTCGAGAAGAGGGGCCTAATCAAGGAGCAACAAGAGCAACTTCAGCTCATCCGAGAAAGGAGATCCAAGGTTGCTCGGGACCTAGAAAGCTCAAAACTTCCGAGGAGTCCTCGAGCCTCGCCAAGTCCTCCTCCGCGGAAGTAGAAGAAGAAGAAGAAGAAGAAGAAAAAGAAGAAGCCGTGGTCGAAGCAGCTCAACTCGAGGAGAAGGAGGAAGATAAGGAGGAAGAGAAGGAAGAGGAGGAGGAAGAAGAAAAGAAGGAGGAAGCAGCTCAGCAAGAGAGACAAAGTGTTGAAGTCCTTGAACCGGAGCCGATCAGCTCGGACAACAGTATGAATGGGTTAGAAGACCCCGGGACCTTGGTGAGTCCATAGTGGTCAAAATTGAAGAAGCACCTCCCTCCGCGGTATTCAAGGAGGATGAGCCCCTAGATGACTTAGTTCCGGGTCGAGTCAATCATAATTAAGCCACAACCTGATATCCCGATGTTGCTGCCACCACGGTCTTCAACGTCATCCCAAGCCTACCAGCCCTAGCGCATCTGCTCACTCATCCACCTCGAAACCCCAACACCCCTAGATGACTTTGTTTTCTTTAGTTTTTTTTTTTTTTTTGTCCAAACATGTATCTTCTTACTTGTTTTCCTGTTTTGTTTTTGATGAAATGCAAGGGGAGAAAAATAGAAAAATTGATGTTGTTATGTTTATGGGGATCTCACCCTCTTTCTTGTATTTTTTTCTATGTGTATATGAATGAATTTTCTTTCAGCAAAATCTTTTCTAAGTTAACTCTTTCGAGTTCGATCTCTTATTATTTATTTTTTTCTCGATATATCTGTTCATATTTGTTGTTGTTCTTCTCCGATATAGTTGTTCATATTTTTCTTTGGTTAATGTGTTATCCGCATAAATGTTCTAAGTAGTGATAGTATCCGCAATGCCTTTTCCGAGTATGAAATACTTCACTCACTATGTTCTACTAAGTGAGAATGAAAACTCATGTTTTTCACTAACAAAGTTTTTATCCGAGTGTAGAATGCCTTTCATCAAAAGGGGAAATTGAAGACTCGGACTCTAAATCTAAATCATTCTGAGTACTACATGAAGATTCGAGTACAAACCTCATCCCTTCTATGTTTTGATTACAAGTCATTCTAAATGTTATAGAAACTTCGTATAAGTTTTCATTCCTTTATGACCGACTCGGAAAACACATTCTTGTATATCTTCTACATTAATGTTTGTGACTCGAATCGAGACAGCACTCGGATCTATTGCATGCACAAATAATTTCTCTAACTCTTTTATCTAAGTTCTGAATGCATATTTTAATGCAAAGTGAATTATAGTGTTAATTTCTCCTTTTAAGTTAGTTTGTGTGTTTGAGAATTATTTGTCCAGATCAAGTCTTTATACTCTGATGTTTTCACTCTTTTAACTTGATCTTTTGTAGGTCCGACTCCGATGGAATTTGAGTATATTTAAATTAGACTTAGAAAATTCCATTCTTCTAGGCCTAAGATAATTAATCATTTAACTGTTCAAATTTAATTATTATTTGTGCCTAATCTTGGACCAAAGTATTTTATACTTTGAGAACCAAAGTGGTTTGCTTTTGTAGGTTATCCAAATGAGGCTATTTGAATTACAAAAGTAACCGGCTTTAGGCTGTCAATCACTAGCAGAAAGTAAGAAAGAGAATTTGTAATTGATTACAAGACCTTACAACTCGGAAAGATGTTAAGTACAGAGTTGGAGTTGTAAGTAGAAGATTGAGTATGAATACAAAGACTTTTTCTTAAATATGTGTATTGACAAAATGATTCCAAGCAATCTTCAAGTCTTGAGAGTTGGCTTCTATTTATAGATGAACAAGGAGATTAGCCGTTGTGACTATCTTCTAATTAGAAGTCCTCTCGAGACCGTTATAACGGTTCTTCCGAGTGGCTCGTAAAAGATCCGTTGGGATGTGAACATTGTGCAAAGGCTCTTGACTCATTTGGATGTCCCAATCCACTAGTGGTGTCCGAAAAGTATGGTGGAAACCACCATTGACCTTAGCGTTGAAGATTTCCAGCTTTGGAAACAGACAACCCCGACACGGTTTCGGGCCTTGGTCGAAGTAGAAAAAGCCATGTCTTCCGGTGATTTGATATCTTGAAGCCGATTACTTTTGTAATTCAAAAATAGGATAACCTCATTTAGATAACATACAAAAGTAAATCAATTTCAGTTCTCAAAGTATAAAATACTTTGGTCCAAGATTAGACACATATAATAATTTAATTAAGATAATTAAGTGCATAATTATCCGAGTCTTGGAAGAGTGGAATTTTCTGAGTCTAATATCCATTACACTCAAATTCAATATGAGTCAGTTTGGAGAAAGATCAAGTTAGATAAAGAATATCAAAGAAAGAGTACTTGATCTAGACAAATATAGTTCAAACCAAACAAGTCTGTCTTAAAGAATTGAATTAACGTTGTAATTCATTTGAACTTGGAATATGAAGTTAGACCCGAGTTTAAACGTGTTAGAGCGAATGTTTGAACATGCGATAAGTCCGAGTGTTGTCTCGAGTGACTCGTAACTATAAGTGTGAAATGATGAACAAGAGTATGCTTTCGAGTCGAGTCTAAATCAAATGAAAACATATGCAATAGTTTATGTAACAGTCGAGAGAAGGTTCTGTATCATTCGGAAAAGTTTCTATAACACTTAGAATGAATTGTAATCAAAACTTACAAGAGATGAAGTTTGTACGTGAATCCTTGATATTACTCGGAATGTTATACATGCAAAGTCCGAGTCTTCAATTCTTAAGATTCACTCGATGGAATTTTAGTATATTTAATACTACACTCGGAAAATTCCACTCTTTTAGGCCTAAGATAATTATGCAATTAATTATCTTAATTAAATTATTATCTCGTACCTAATTTCGGACCAAAGTATTTTATACTTTTAGAACCAAAGTGGTTTACTTTTGTAGGTTATTCAAACGAGGTTATCTCATTTCGAAATACAAAAGTAGTCAGCTTCTAACTATCAATCACCAACAAGCAAGCATTATCTACTTCTAAATAAGGCTCGGACACCGTGTCGTGGTTGTCTATTTCCAAACTCGGTAAACTCCAATGCTAGGTTCAACGAGTGGTTTCCACCTTGCTTTTCGGACATCACCAATTGACTGTAGTACCTTTAAGAGCCAAGAGTTGTTGCACAACGTTCACATCCCAACGAATCTTTTCCGAGTGACTCGGAAGAGCCACTACAATGGTCGATAAGAACTTTTGTTCAGAATCAAGACTTAATGATCACTCTGCTTGGTCATCCATAAATAGAAGCCACTTAACAAGACTTGAAGATTGCTTGGAATTATTGCTGAACATTACTTGAGCAAAAATCATTGTTTTCATATTCAATCTTCTACATACAACTCCCAACTTGTAATTAATATTTTCTCGAGCTGTAAAGTCTTGTAATCAGTTACATACTTCTCTTACTTTCTAAGTAAGGTCCCTTGACCGAGCTGTAAGGGTTAACTCAGCTCGGTCGTCCCTAATTGTATAGGGTATCTTAGTTAGGAAGTACTAGATCGGATAAGGGAATTTCTAAGTCTAGGAAAACCTTGTAAGGAATTGTCTAAGGGAGCAATTCTTGTAGAGTCGATCTTTTGTATTTTTAAATATTTAAAATAGTGGATTTGACTTGGTACCTAGTGTCCGGGTCTACGGGTCCGAGTTAAAGCCCCCTTCGCCTCCTCCCACTCGGACTTAGATTCCTCTATCACTCGCTCCCCTACCAGGTGGTCCATCCATTTCTCAACCACCTTTTTCAACCTATTAGGTTGTGTTTACCATTTTGGTAGACAAAATCTCCTCTCGTGTTCGAAGAACTTCGGGCACTTGTCTGTTCTCTAAAATCTGTCCTCCAAAGCCCGATGATCAACCGGAAGACAAGCCAGCCTCGGATCCGAGAAAATTAGGATATGTTGATCGAGCTGAAGGGAATCATCAGTGAGTAGTGCGAGCAGCTCCAGCTCCTCCAAGAACACCGATCTAAGGCTGCTCAGGACGCAGAAAGTTCGAGATACTTCTAAGGAGTCCTTCAGCCCAGCCAAGTCCCCTCAGCTGAGGTTGAAGAAGAAAAGGCTGTAGTTGAAGCAAGTACAACTTGAGGAGGAAAAGGAGGAAGAAAAGGAAGAAGAGAAGGAGGAAGAGGAGAAAGAGAAAGAGGAAGAAGCTCGGATCGAGGGACAAGGTGCCGTAGTCCTTGAATTATAATTGATCGGCTTAGATGATAGTTTGAGTGGGTCGAAGATGCTCGCAGACGTTTGTTAGTCCACAATTGTCAAGTCGAAGCATCTCCTCTCGCTATCTTCCAGGAGGATGACCCGAGGATAATCTGGCACTGGGTCGATGACCATAACCGCTTCACATCCTTGTGCTACCGCCGCCACGATCATCAATTTCATCCCAAGCTTACCAGCGCCAACGCACTCGCTCGTTCCTCCACCTTAGCACCGCAACCTACCCCTTAGTTTATTTTTTTTGTCCAACATCAAGTATACCTCTTTTTTATTTTTTCTTCCCTATTTTTGATGAAATGCAAGGGGAGAAATATAGAAATTTTGATGTTGTTGTGTTTAGAGGGAGCTCACCCTTTTTTTTTAATGAATGAACAGACTTATTTCTAAGTTAATTCTTTCCGAGTTCGATCTCTCATATCATTTTTTCTCGCTCCGATATAATCTGTTCATTTCTCTATTCTTATGTGTTATCCACATAACCGTTATAAGTAATTATGGTATCCGCAACGCATTTTGAAGTATGGAATATTTCTCAATCATTGCTTCTTGCTATGATATTTTCTCGCTTAGTGAGAATGAAAACTTATGATTTGAACTAACAAGTTTCTATCTGAGTATGGAATGCCTTTCATCAAAAAGGGGAGATTGAAGACTCGGATTCTAACTCTAAGTCATTATGAGTACCACATGAAGATTCAGGTATAAATCTTATCTCCTCTAAGTTTTGATTTCAAGACATTCGGAATGTCATAGAAACTCTCGTATAAGTTTTCATAAGTTTCGACTGACTCGGAAATCACACTATTGTATGTCTTCTACACTCGATGTTTCTAACTCACTCGGACATCACTCGGATCTAGTGCATGTTCAAATAATTTCTCCAACTTTTTTATTTTGAGTTCTGATTGCATATTTCAACGCAAAGTGAATTACATTGTTAATTCCTTCTTCTAAGTCAGTTTGTTTATTTGAGAATTATTTGTCCGGATCAAGTCGTTATACTTTGATGATTCTATTCTTTTTAACTTGATCAATCTTAGGATTGACTCTGATGGAACTTGAGTATATTGAATACTAGACTCGGACAATTTCACTCTTTTAGGCCTAAGATAATTATTCACTCAATTGTCTTAGTTAAATTATTATCTATGCCTAATTTTGGACCAAAGTATTTTATACCTTGAGAACCAAAGTGGTTTACTTTTGTAGGTTATTCAAATGAGGTCATCTCATTTTTGAAATACAAAATTAGCCGGCTTCTAGATATCAATCACCAGCAGACAAGCTTTATCTACTTCGAACAGGGCTTAAACATCGTGTCGGGGTTGTCTCTTTCCAAAACTGGAAAACTCCAACACTAGGCTCAATGGTGGTTTCCACCTTGCTTTTTAAACATCACCAGTTAAGCTGGAGTACCTTTAGGAGCAAAGAGCCATTACACAATGTTCACATCCCAACGGATCTTTTTCGAGTGACTTAGAAGAGCCATTACAACGATCAATAAGGACTTCGTTTAGACTCAAGACTCAACATTAACTCTGCTTGGTCATCCATAAATAGAAGCCACTTCACAAGACTTGAAGATTGCTGGAATTATTGTTGAACATTACTTGAGCAGAAATCATTATTTTCATATTCAATCTTCTACTTACAACTCCCAGACTTGTAATTAATATTTTCTGAGCTGTAAAGTCTTGTAATCAGTTAGATACTTCACTTACTTTCTGAGTAAGGTCCCTAAACTGAGCTATAAGGGTTAACTCGGTTCAGTTGTCCCTAACTCGTAAAGGGTTTCTCGGTTAGGAAGTACTAGATAAGATAAGGGAATTTCGAGTCTAGGAAAACCTTGTAAGGAATTGTCTAAGGGAGCAATTTTGGTAGAGTTAGTCCTTTGTATTTTTGAGGATTTAAAATAGTGGATTTGACTTGGTGCTTGGATTAGCACTGTCCGTGGTTTTCTGCCCCAGCAGGTTTCCATGTATTCCTAAGTGTTTTTATTTCTAAGTCGAATCTAGACTCGGACTCGGATGTTTATCCTTTTCCGAGCAAAAAGTTACTAAGTTCCCTCAAATTTCCTCATCACCCTACTCATCCCCCTCTAGGGTGACTTAGACTCTCCGAAAGTAAATCTTCAAATATATTACAATGATGTGAAATTATAAAACAAAGTGTACTCTTTCATTATTTATGTGAAAAACTTCATCTCTATTTACCCAAAGTGATGCTTTTGTAGTAGATTTAGTTATGTCATTATCTTTATGACGATATTGCTTGCTTGGAGTTATTGCAGAGGTAGCATGGACAACATATATACATCATATTTGCAGATCAACGCTACCTCCGCACGAACTCCAAGCAAGCAAAATAGTCATAAAGACTAGCACATAACTCAATCTACTAAAAAGCGTCTCTTTAGGAAAATAGAGATGAACCTTTCAAGGAAACTGTCTCAACTGTTAGAAAATGCAATGAGAAAATTAGGGACGAAGGTGACATTCAGGAGCTTAGTCCTTTTGACCCTCATTGAATGATGATCTTCTAGCCCGCTGTAGGAGAGCTTAGTCCTTGGTTTGCTTGCTTGGAGTTTGTGTAGCTGTAGAGGTGGACAACCTCACTTCTTCTTAGTGAGGTTCCTCTTCTTTTCCTTAGGGAGGTTCCTCCCCTTTTCCTTCGGTAAGTTCCTTCGGACCATAGAAGAATGAGAGAAAAGGCCCTCCACCGATTCACTACTCTCCAGGGGGACTAAACGATGAGCCTATGCTTGAAGTGGCACCTCCGCCCATCGCGTCACTTGCTGATGATTGTGCGAATTGCTTGCCTTATTTATACAAGATGGTTGAAGTGGCGCTCTACCCGAGCTTCAAGGAGGCCTTAATCGAAACGCAACATAGCTTGTTTGAGAACATGAGCTTCGTCAAAGTCTACAAAATCAAGCTCCATGGCATCATCAATCGAAGGTTGTAGAATGTCTTCGCAATGAGGGACGGGCAGCAATTGGCAATAGCAACTTGCTTGGCGGGGTCCCTATTGAAGCGTGGGCACCATTTCTCGTAACCAACACGAAGTGCTCTGCAACTCATTTTCACTATGATCGAAAGAGAGAGTTAAATCAAAGAATTATTCTCACCAACTCCCTCAATAAAGCATCTACCCCTCTTCTCATTCAAAGAATTTTTTGCTTCCAATTGTTTATGCATAGAAAAAATTAATATGAATAAAATGTTGACGTCATCTCTATAATTCGCTTTAACGACCCTCGAGATATAACTACAACCAGAGTTCCTATAATCCTTGTCGTGCTGAACAATGAGATTGGGTTCAAAAGGTAAGACATGGAGTCTATGTGCAGCGTGGGTCGGTACACGAACAAAGGGAAAACGGGTAAAAACTTTATTAGAGAAAAGGTGATAAACAATAGGGAATTATTGCTATTATTGGGATTGTTTACCACCTTTTTCTCGTATAAAGCCTTTATCCCTTTTCCCTTTCTTCACATACTTGACCCACGCTGCACATAGACTCTATGTCTTTCCTAGTGAATCCGACGTCATTGCTAAAGTCAATTAGGGTTATGGGAACTTCGATTCTAGTTATGTCTTGGGTTGTTAAAGCAAACTAAATGGATGGCCTGAACATTTCATTGATATTTATTATTGTCTTATGCATTATGTAAACTTCAAAAAATCACGTACTCTAGTTTACGATCATGTATAATACAACAAACTTACACCCAAAAAGGAAATCGGAAATTTAGGTAATTAGATAAATCTATCCACCCCCAACTTCAACTCATCAAAATAAATAAATTTAATAACAAATTTATCTTTATGACAAGTATTTGGGGAGATCCCTATATCCAAATACCTTTCCAATTTTTTACCTTTTCACATTTATTTTTCTCCCTTTTCATCCTTAAACCCTAAATATATATGTATATAGAGCTCTTTCCCTCTATTCGTTGTGTAAGAGAATTGTTTATGTATATATTATATTAGTAAGAATGCATATATATGGTTTCCTTTTTGTTTCCAATTTTGATGTATTATATATTTATCATAAACTAGACATGATTTTTTTAAGTTTACGTAATTCCTAAGACAATAATGAAATTATGAATGAAATGTTGAGGTAACCCCATTAATTTCCTTTAACGATGAAAGACATAACAAGAACTAGAATTACCTTGTCATCAACAATGAGGTTGGATTTACAAGACAGAAAATGGAGTGTACATGTAACGTAGGCTGATAAATAAATAAGGACCTTTTGTTTCCATTTCACTCCTCGATCCTTCTACCCTTATTTGTTGATGGGCCTACGTTGCATGTATACTCCATTTTTTGTCTTGTAAATCCAACCTCATTGTTAATCACAATAAGAAAATTTTGGTTCCTATTATGTCTTCGGTCGTTAAAGCAAACTAAATGGATGGCCTCAACATTTCATTCATATTTCACTATTATCCTATGAATTACGTAAACTTCAAAAAAATCATGGCCTCTAGTTTATGATCATGTATAATACAATAAACTTGCAACCAAAAAGGAAATCGAAAATTTAGATAATTGGATAAATTAGTTCAATCCCAACTTGAACTCATCAAAATAAATAAATTTGATAACAAATTTATCTTTATGACAAGTATTTAGGGAGATCTCTATATCCAAATACCTTTATAATTTTTTACATTTTCACATTTATATTTTGTCCATATTGATCCTTAAACATATAACCACAAAATTTTTTATTTCCTCAAATCCTAAACCATAAATATTTTTGTTTCTCTAAACTCTAACTATATTTGGATACCAATTTCGATAATTGGATAAATGAGTTCACCCCAACTTCACGTCATCAAAATAAACAAATTTGGATACAAATTTATCTTTCTGAGAAGGTTTTGGGATGACCCTATATCCACATTATCTTTTCATTTCTCTAAAACCCTAAACAAATTTGGATGAACTCTTTCAATATACAATTTTTAACTATCATATTTCGCTTTAATTACCACAAATCCTAAACTCCTCAACCCTTTTCTCAAAATCTCAAAATTTTCACGAATTTCCAACTTAATAAACTAAACTAAATGTTACCAACATTCTCAATAGAACCGTCGTTAAATATTTCAGCAATAAATATGACAACGGTTCAAATGTAAGAACCGTCGTCATATGTTTTTATTATTTACAAAAATGTCACCGGTCCAATTTTCATAACGGTTTGTCCTTTTAAGCGTACTTAAAGACCCGTCATTGAAAGTGGTTCTTGTAGTAGTGTCTTACTCAATCTAGTAGCTTTTACAACTCCAAATCTATAATCTCTTACTTTCCGAGTTGTTAAGAAAGTCTTGTAATCACTTCTACTCTCTACTTTCTTTCTAGGTCCCTTGACTGATCTCTAAGGGCTAACTCAACTTAGTTGTCCCCGATCGTAACTGGTTATCTAAGTCGAAAGTACTAGATTAGATAAGGGAACTTCTTAGTCTTGAAAAACTTGTAAAGGAATTGTGTAAAGGAGCAATTCTAGTTAGAGTCGGTCCTTTGTAATTGAGGATTCAATTATTGGATTTGACTAGGTACTTGGATTAGCACTATCCATTATTTTCTACCCCAAGAGGGTTTCCACATATTTCTGAGTGTTTAACTTTCTCACTCCAATCTAGACTCGGAATTAGTTTTTTGTTTCTGTTATGTACAAAATTGTTTGATATTTCGGAAAAATCTTCCATCACCCTATTCACCCCCTTTAGGGTGACTTAATATTTCTAAGAGAAACCCTTTAACGGAATTAGAAACAGTAACTAGATATGACAAAAGTAGAAGCTCTAGTACTAGACTCAGGAAAGGGATGCGCTCCTAAGCCGATGGCGAATTCCTAGCCCTCCTTGGTATCAATCCAAGTGATGTGCTTGGAGCCTTCGTTATCGATGTCGGTGATGAACTTCGACGGATCGAACTGCAGGCGTGACATGTCTTGGGATAGTACCGACACCGAATTCCCCTCTAAGTTCTTTTCTTTTCCAAATAAAATACCGAAAAGATTATTCCCAGCCAGAGTTGGTCCAGTCTGGTGTGGTCTCGTCCCTCTTCAAGGAGATAGGGTGCCTCCTTCTCAAAGATATAGCAGTCATCGAATATCTCGAAACCAGGTACTAGAGTGCCCTTTTCCTTGATATAATAGGGCTCAGGAAAACCATAATAAGGAAAATCATCTCCTTCTTTTAGCAATCGCCCATTCGTAGTGTAAGGAAAAGGCTTGATAGAGCGGGCCGTGTGAGGTGCAATCCTCTTAGTTTTAATTTTCCACTAGGCTTGGGCTATTTCCTTAGCAATAGGTTGATAGCCTAGCCTAAAGTTGTAGTTGTTAATGGGTTCAACGGGTGGAAAGATAGGGTGGTATGCTCTTTGGCCCGCAACAAGACCTAGAATGTAACCCTTCTTCCTAACCATCGAATGGACGCTAAGGTTACCATAAAGATTGAAGTTAAGAGGTGCTTCATCCTTGTCTAAAGAAGCAACACTCTCGAATCAATATAGTTCCTCATTATTTGCATCGTGCTCTATCTCAACCACGGACTCTTTGGAAGTGATAGTAGCACGTAGATTATCCCCAATGACGGTTACAACTTGACCTTTGATGATCATTTTAATTTTCTCGATGTAGTGTAGAGGGCACTCGCTTGATGATTATGTAATCAAGGGTGTCCTAGGAATAAATTAAAGGTAGTCTGGGATATCTAGGACTTGGAATTCGATGTTTCTTTCTACTGGCCTTATATTGATTGGCAAGGTCACTCTTCCCAAAACTGTTCTCTTAGAATTATCATAAGCTCGAAGATGGACAATCTATTTAGAGAGTTGTTGCTCTCTAATACCTAGCCTTCGGCGGTTCTCTAGGGACTCGACATTCATTGTTGATCCGTTGTCTACCAGTGGTTAAGGGATTAAACTTGTTAATACAAGTTATAGTTGAATAGAGGGCATTATTGTATGCAACGCCTTCTTCCGTAAGATCCTTTTGATCAAAGGTAACAGTTTCATCCCCACTGTTAACACATCCTACTACTTCCTCTAGCGTGGTTTCGGGAGAGACCTCAATTTTACTAAGTGCGCTAATCAAAGTCTATCTATGTTTCCGGGACGCAGATATTAGGTGCCGATTCGGATATTAGCCTTTAATTTCTGAAGTTGTTTAAGTATTAGGTCTTCTTCTTTAGTAGCTTCAGGCTCTTTTGGGGCTTCCCGAGTTTGTTATGGACCTAGGGGTGCATTGTGCCATCCAGAGCTAGTAAGGAATTGGATTGCTGGACCTTTAGGTTTTCCCCAAAAGTCTTCTTCTTCTAAAGGTGGTGTGCCCTAGAAGTCGTCATCGTTGTCATTACCATTGCTTTTCATTTCGTAGACATCTTCTTCATCACTTACCCACATCCCATGGACTTCTGGATCTAAAGGAGGCAAGTTAAGAAGTGGTTTGGACTCGTCAACATCTCGGATGATGGCAGACGGGTCCCACCGACCTGGAGTGGGTTCGATGAAAATAGCAAAGGTGCCACTAAAAGGATTTTTGTTGTTACTTCGTTTTTGAGCAGCCTTGAGTAAAAGGAGTTGGCCACTTAGATAGATGCTTTCTAGTTTGTTCTTGAATGTCGAACACTGTTCGGTGTCATGTCCTCGTGCATAATGGTACTTGTAAAATTTTCCCGCATCCCAGCTTTTGGATTGTTTCGCAGCTTTCGATTCTACTCTAATGGGTGGCAATTCTATTTTTCCCATAGCCAAGAGATGGTCAATGGCTTAAGTATAGGTAGTATCAATAGGAGTGTAGTCACTATATCTCGTTGAGAGCATTGACATCCGGACCCCGCTAGTATTGTCTCGTATTGGAGGTTTTCTTATCTTTGGAGTGATAATTACCTCTACACCCCGTCGTGACTTTTATGGTCGTGGTGGATAGCTCTTCTTCTATTAGCAAGCCAACATCTCTAAGGATTGAGAAGTTCATCATTGGAAAAAACTTGAGACATTGATTGTAATTAGGCTGGAGGTTTTTCACGATGATCCCGACTTGGTCCTTCTCGGAGTGTCGGTCTATCATGTGGGCAGCCTCTGCTCTCTATCCGATGAGGAAGTCTATGAATCTCTCTCTCACCAGTTGGCAACCTTGCATGGGTCAACCACATTATACCACTTCATTACACCAGTATCAAAAGTCCATGGCAAGATAATGAGGTAAGTGTCTTCCGGAATGTTCTTAAGAGTCATTAGTCCTACGAAGTTGTGAACATGATGATGGGGATTCTCGTAACCTTTAAACATGATATCCGGCATGGTAAACATTGGAGGTAGTTTACCTTTACAGATTGAAGCGAATCCCTTATGATCAAAATAATGAATACTAAACATGGATGACTCCCTTAACATTTGTTCTATTTGATCTACATATGGATCGAATGAGGTTTGGATTCAATCTTAGGGGATTCAACACTATTACAGAACCACTTTTAAGTACTCGTTAAAAATGACCTCTAACTACAATTAATCGGCGTCGTGTATGTGCAGTCATTGTAAGTAGCATCTTTTACTACTATTCAAAAACCATAGTAAGATAACCTATGACGACGGTTCATATGGAAAATTGTAGTCATAGGTCACTCTATGATGGTTTTCTAAACGAACCGTCGTCATATAGTTACCTATGACAATGGTTCTTACATTAGAACCGTCATCATACATCCCGAACAAAAATGCCCAAAATTTTTAGGTAGGGCATATGACGAAGGTTCTAATGTGAGAACTGTCGTCATAGGTCCGTATTTTTTTATAGCTATTTTTGTTTTTCCGTTCCGCTTATACAAAATACACTCCAAAATACATCACAACTTACACAAGTAACAACCAACAGACTTTAATTTTCCAATATATACAAAAATTTCCCACTTACTACAACCACAACAAAAGTTCCATCTTAAATAAGGCGACAACCCAATTCCATATTTAATAAGCTCTAGCAAAGAATATATTACAATGATGTGAAATATAATACAAAGAGTACTCTTCTTTCAGTATTTAATGTGAAAAAGTTCGTCTCTCCTCTTGAAACTTTGTGGTATAAACAAATTTCAATGTTTTTGCCCCAAGGAAAATCTCTATTTACCCAAAGTGGTACTTTTGGTGTAGATTTAGTTATGTGATTGTCTTTATGACGATATTGCTTGCTTGGAGTTATTGCAGAGGTAGCATGGACAACATATATACATCATATTTGTTGTCCACGCTACCTCCGCACGAACTCCAAGCAAGCAATATAGTCATAAAGTCAAGCAAAAACTTAATCTACTAAAAAGCATCACTTGAGGCAAATAGAGATGAACCATTTGACATAAATATTCAAATCATTTATACCACAAAGGTTTAAGCACTACTACAGGAATCACTTTTAACTACGCTTAAAAACGACATTTAATGACGATTAACACACGTCGTGTATTTGGGCGTCGTTGGATGTACCACCTTTGATTACGGTTCAAAACCGTAGTCATAGGTCAATATGTGACGATGGTTCAGATGGAAAAACTGTAGTCATAGGTCAACCTATGACAACGGTTTCTTCATCTCGAACCGTCGTCATAGGCCTTCTTCGTAGCTGGAAAAACTTATTATAGAGCACCTATGACAATGATTCCTTTGTTTGAATCGTTATCATAGATGAGCCTATTCCTACGGTTCTACGTTAAGAACCATCGTCACATTTTGTATATAGGCCTTCCTCTTCACCCGAACATATACAAAACAACAAACACATATGCAAACCACAATCCTTTATACATATTTATACCTATACATGTGTATGACTATTAAAATCATAAACTTGACCTATCAAATAATGAAGAATAACCGTAATATATATGCCTATTCCTTTATACGGTTGTATACGAAATCTGCCCAACCTTGTTTTAGCTCGTTGAGAACTTCAACCGTATAGGGAGTGGGGTGGCTTCTTTCTCGGGAAATATTGTGACCAATGTTGTAAAAGACATATTAATTAGGTCAGTGCAAGTGTTAATCAAGTTAAAAAAGAATATAAAAATAATCAATTAAAAGTGCAACTATATCTCTTTGGGACTAGCATTCTTTTCTAGTTTGGTCAATCTCTTTCATGTACTCGGAAAATGTATAAGCTGCACCCCACGTTCCTCGCTTGTTTATGAACTACAATAATAAAAATAAATTCCTAACACATAGAGAATTAATTAATACTTATGTATCTAGCAAGTAATATGAAATGAAAAACATCTAACATACACTATAATAACCAAGAGAACCTCACCTTGACAGGGACAATTAGTGGTTGTGCTTTCTTCACTGGTTTGGTACCTCCGCCATAATAATAACGGACTAGAGCACTATTTTTCAATCGGAAAAATAAAATTCAAGTTAGACATATCATTAAATGATTATTTAACAAACAAGTATAAAGTGATTAAAAAGTATGAACTCACGCCTCGTCGACGTCCCCGATGTCTTCCCGACATCACGACCCGGAGGATCAAGGAAGCAAGCCATATTAGCCCTTGGAAATATGACAGCAAGCATCCAATGGTGGCTACAAAATAACACATTTTTATATATGATAACACCAAATAAAAACTTCATCAGTTAGTTAGTTCATTATTTGTCCACTTACCTCTCATTGAACGCCGCCGTGAAACAATGTTTTTTCATCCGCGACATCTTTCATGATGTCCAAGATATAAGAGACTCGTTCGTTACGATTCAGCCCAACTCCTTGAATAATGGAAGTAGGGTTCGAAACCGAACGAAGTCCTTCCCATTCTCGTGCATCCACCTTACATATTAATATGTAGTTAGAAATTGAAATTTATTAGTAAAAAACTGAATAAGAATATATTAACTCACATCATGCCAAGCGTAATAGTGATTACGCCGATTTCCTCCGTGCACAAAAATTACAATATGTCATCCGGGAAGACAAAGACCTACATATCCACTTCACATAGCCCTAACACGTGACTTGGCGTGCTACACACGATCCGGTCCTCTCGTTGACGAGTCCGCACATAACTTTCTAGAGTAGCACACCAATCCGTGCGAGACTCCTCAATGGACTTGAGAGGAGAATTCTTTGGACAACGAACAGGTGCCACTCGAATGTTTGCTTGTGCCACTCGGCGCCCTTCATCCGACTCTCGGATCTGTCCCCATTATCCTAGTGAATAATCAATACAAAAATGAGAAATATATGTACGTGATATTAAAAACATCTAAATCTAATATTTTTAATACAAATGAATTATTGTAGTGAGGATGACCAAACTCTTGGGCCAATGAAGAAAAGTGTTCAGTGAATCATCAACAATGTGGAGGTGCGCTCCCCGGATCGGCAAGTCACACTCGCCTTTCCCGCGTATGACCTCTTTGACACAGCCCTAATCTCATCATCTACAAGGGGTGTCCCGTGAACGACAACATTTGCCCTTCATGGGAAAACAACACCCAATGCTACAACATGCTCTAAGGGACGCTAATAAGAAGCTAACTTGCAATTCGCCGCTGCATAAGAATAAGTAAACATTTGACACAGTAACTTACATAACCTAAAAACCCCGAAAATAAACAGACAAAGTGTCCCCTTTAAAGTAAACAATTTCCCGAGATTACGACCCTTATCCGAAACAACAAAAACATACTAAAAAGTAATTACTCGGTGGCCACACGTCGGAGTTACACAACAACAAAAACATACTATAAGTAATTATTCAACAAGATTATACATTAATTAGTCAAAATATAAATATGCATGCATGTAAATATGATTAGGTTGCAAAAGCTTAACTACCTCCGCCGGAACTTCGAATTGGTCGATGAGTGAGCTCGTGTTCACGCTGGCCGGTGTGTGGGGTGAGAAAGGATGTACATCATCAAAGTTGCTAGGTAGCGGCATATCCATGTTGGTGAAGTATGACCTCATCTAGGACTCGCGTCTCTGTCCACATCTCGCGCCCTCATATCTTCGATTTGTGCATCCATTTGGGACTTTGGGACTCCATTTGGGCCATTTTGGCCTCTATATGTGCGTCGCTCAAAGATACGGGGTGCTTCTTCCTAGTCCCAAAGTGCTCAACTATCCCCACTCGCCCAATGATGGCTCGAACGCGACCGGGATGCTCATCTCTTTACGAGGCCAAGGATAGCTTGTCCCTCCTCCCGATGGTGTCGCTGTCTCGAAGTCGATGTCCGTGACAAAGACTCGCTGTAAGAAGAAAAAAATATTATCGTTTGACAAATTCAGTAAATAAATCGATAGGTTCTTAAAATAAATAAAGGAAAATAGTTAAAAAAATCACGAGTCGGCGAGAAATAGCTTCTACATTGGGCGTAGTGAAGGTTAAATCTTTCTTCCTTCTTCCTTCGATCCACGACTCGTCCTTATCAATAATGAGCTACGAAGTACTATGGTGGACCCTTCACCGGATGTGCCCCGAAGTTGTTCAAGCTTTTGCTTGTACAACCTCTCCTCCAACTTCGTATATCCCCCACGAGACGTAACATGAGGATACGGATGGCTCTTAATCCTCTTCCGGTTCGCTTCACCTATCGCCTACACAAGTAATATTAAGAAATGAAAATATCGAGTGCATAACACTTTCATTTCTTTATTTTTATATCAATTCGACAACCAACATCACACTATATGTATATGAGATTGAATATTGAATGAAATAACCTTGTATTCGGAGAGGTGACATATTACTCAAATGATCTTCAGTCCCCCTTTGTGATACGATCGTAGACCTCCCGTGGTCTACCTTCTTGTTTTATCTCGCTTTGTTTTATAGACCCATATAGCGGCAATGTGATATTTGTACTCTCTAAACTTTTCGCGCCGATATGAGGGTCTTGTGTTTCACGTGAGCGGATTTGAGATTCATTAAGGTTCAAGTTGAATGTTCTCTCGAAACACAAGAACGATATGCATTAGTACATATATATTAACCATTTATAATATAAGTAGCAATACAAAGTTGAGATGTATTTATTTACATGAATATCATTCCATATATTGTCCTTAATGGAATCGGGGACATCGGCCCATTTTCCGGAGCCGATGTTCACATGGTAGTGCATTGCCGTACCAACGTAGCTCATAAAGGAAGATGTATTCCCACCTACAGCATTTCCGTGGCTATCAAAATCAACCCGTGTAAGGAGAGTTAAATAGTCTTTACTCCGGATCAAATTCTCCTTGTTCATCATAGTTCACCCCTCGATTTCTTTGTACTTTTGGAAGAATCCATCTTAGACTAAAAGCAATTATACAACTCTTGAAAAATAAACATGTACAACAATTTTCAGACGGAAACACATAAGTTGGGCCGAGCAGCAGCCAACACGGGCTGACCGTGTAGTCCGGCAAGGCTTGTGCTGGCTGTCCGTAACCCTATTCCTCAATTTTGGTCATTTTTTGTCTCTTGTATTATTTTCATATTCTATCCATTTACATTCCTCAAATATAAGATTAAATTTCTACATGTGACAACATACAAGTGAACCTAAAATCTAGATGAAGCAACCATGAAACGAGCCAAATTAACAAATTCTCGGATGCATAAATCCACTCAATCGAACACACAACATCAAGTCCCACAAATTCAAATAATTTGTCCAAATGAATCCAAAAACGCTTGAATCCAAATTGAACCCTATGAAGGTTTGCTATTGGAGAGGTTAGGTCACCCTAGAGGGGGTGAATAGGGTGATGGAAGATTTTAAATAAAAATCAAACTCTTTTTCCACATAACTCGAATAAGAAGCAAATTCCGAGTCTCGATTGGACTCGGAAAGACAATAACATAGATATACATGGAAATCCTCCCGGGGCAGAAAACCACGGATGGTGTCAATCCACAAACCAAGTCAAATCCACTAATTGAATCCTCAATTACAATGAATATGACTACCCGATTTGTTCCCAAACAAATCTATTACAATTTGAAGTTACCTTATCAACTTGCGATCCTCCAATTTTTCCAAACCGAGGTAACCATTATAGTTTGGGACGACTGAGTTGAGGTAACATTTACAATTCAGTCAAAGAGAAAGAGTAAAAGAGTAGTAAGAATTACAATACAATTGACTCGAAGAATACAACTCGGAATAGAATTACGGTTTGGGAGTTGTATGCTAGAGAAGATGTTCAATATGGTCTCTTTTTTTCTTCCATTTGTCGATTGAAATCCTGTGCTAAGGTTTCTATAAGTAGTCCGCCTTCAAGAGATAGCTCGTTGAGCCTCCAACGTCTATATGTTGAAGCTGTCTAAGTCAACTAGCCATTGTAACGGATAATCCGAGTCACTCATATTTCTGGACCACTTTGAAATAGTCGTTGTGGCTCGATCCTAGCTTCCAACAACTCCTTTTCCAGCTTTTCTAAACTAGAAAAGCTTAATGAAAAGATCGTTAGACTCGTAAATAAAATATTACCCAAAACAAGTAACAAACAAGACTGTTAGTCAATTTTGAGCTTTTCTAGAAATTCTAACTTTTTATCCGACGGTGCTTTAACTGGTCGAAGCCTTTTGTTTTTCTTTTTCTTCGGATAATTGACATTAGAAAAACCTGCAAAAACATTAAGCACACTGGTTCTCAAAGTATAAATATACTTTGGTCCATAATTAGATAAGGATGAGTCTAAATAAAGCATTTAATGACTAATTATCCTTTATCTACTAATCTGGAATATTTCAAGTCTAATATTCAATATACTCATATTCCACATGTGCCAAAACTCATAAATAAATCATTCAATCTTAATGGGCACATGATTTATTTAGACATTTTACAATTATTCATGATTAAACAAATAATAGCGTAAGTTTATGGTTAAAGCATGATTGAATTAATTCAATTCCGGATCAAATCATGATGATTTTCATGATAAAATAGACATGTTAAATATGAGATAACGTAGGAAAACTAAATGTCCGAGTCCAACTTAGGAGGTCGGAATCCGAGATTTGAATAGGTCGGTCCTAACTCGGTTTGTCATAGCTAACTCAGATTGTACTTTCCGAGTCTCAAACTTAGTCGGACAAACTTATTATACTTTAAGTATGAGTTCGATCTGTAATACCCGTAATTTTAACGAAAAGTAGTTGTAAAGCAGAGAACTATTGAGTAATATCCCACGCATCTAGGGGTGAGTGACTCGATTTTATTTATAGCCGGACGTATTACTTCAAGCATTCTTTCGAAGCTACCGTCGAATAAACTAAATCAAGGAAATCGCCTCCCTTTTCCATCCGAGCTAAACTGTTGGCTGATTAGGAATTATTGTGGCCATCGTATTACAATAAGTTAGGATGCAGCAGCGTAAGAGGACGGAAGGGAGGAGATATGGACTTGTCGTATGTGGGCCGGTGATTACTTTAGCTGAATTGTGAAGAGATGAGAAAGATAGGTTGGGGCCCAATAAGGATCATTAACCGCCAATTAAGCGGTGGAGAGAGAGGCAGGTAAAGAAGGGGGCCTTGGAGACCCAAGGAGAGGAAAAAGGAAAGGGAAACGCGAGGGGAGGACCGAGAAAGAGAGAGAGAAGATCCGTGGGAGCCAAAGCCGAGCGGCGAACGGAGGGGAGGCGGCCGGCACACGCAAGGGAAACGGAGGAACAGAGAAGGAGAGGGTCACCACCGCAAGAAGGCAAGAGAGAGAGAGAGAGGTCGAGCGAGGGAGATAGAGTGAGAGGGAGAAGACGAGCGAGAGTGGGGAAAGCGACCGAGAGGCCGGCGGGCTCCACGGCGAATGGAGGTTAGACGGCTGGCGAGCGAGGGGAAACGGTCAGGCGCGAAGGAGGGCAAAACCGAGGCCAGGAAAGGGGCACGAACGCGAGGGCAGAGAAGGATGCGGCCGGTGGGCGCGAGAACAAGTGGCCAGCAACGGCGTCGGGCGTGGAGGAGGGCGGCGAAACCGGGGCTAGCAGCAGGGGAAGAGGAAGGAAATGAGGAACCGAACTAGGGAGCTCGAATCTCGGAAAACCGAGAAATCGTCAATCCCTGAATCGAGGTGGGTAGTCATATACTCTAAACTATTAGTACTTTCGAAACACAATTGAATTTATCGTGATTGTGGAATGTGATTGTGAATGTTGAACATGTATGCTATTGAACGAGTTTAGTAGTTACCGAAAGTGGAATTAGGAGTCTTGAGGGGAATTGGTATTTGTTTAGGCCTCGAATTGGAAATCGGGAATTCGGACGGCGTTAGGCTGCCTGGGTGTAGTGGGTCATATTGAGAATTCAGTCAGTTGGGGATGAGTACGTTGTGGTTTGGGTACAGATTGTGAATTAGTATCTCAAACCGAGCCTTAGAGATTTACTGAAATTGTAGCATTAGGAAATGATTGCTAATATCGGGAAATAATGAGTGAAGTATAAAGAGGAGAATGAATTCATTATGATAATGCTCAGTTGAGGCACGAGAGTGAGAAATGGGTGATTGTTAGATTAATTGAGTTTGAAGTATATTTAAATTCTCGAGGTTGAACCGAACGTGAAGGTAAGCGAAGCTAACGAAATTTGAATTATGGAAAGTGATTGAGAGTTATATAACTAAGGATGGACGAATCGGAGTTGATTAATAAGATAGCAACATGCAATGAGAGTCCGAGGCAGGGAATTGTAAGGTTAAGGTTGAGTTTAGAATGAATCTAAGTCTTTGAGATGAAATTAAGTTGGAAAGTGGACGTAGCAAGAAGAACTTAAGTGATAAAGTGAGATTAGGAGTCATATGGCTGAGTATGAGCAAAGGAAGTTAATTTATGAAGTTGAGACGTGAGCAAAAGAAGTGGATTTATAAAGTAAAGATATAGAATGAGGAATTGAAGTAAAGACAGAGAATTGTGAGAAGTGGAACATTGAATTAAGTGATACCCACTTGTGGTTATTGTAGCTCGGAAAATGGAAATTAATCATATTAGAGTGGTGGATTGAGAGAGGTATAGTTGGAAAGAGTTAAGGATGACTACGTGCATTGAATGATGGCAATTCGTGTTAAGTGATTTCCTTACGTGATGCTCAAAAGTAGTTCTGAAAGACATTTTGTATTTTACATGAAATGATCCTTGAATGCAACTTCTTGTGAACTGCCTTTCAAACGTGATTCTGTTTTAAAGAAGCAAAACTGTTTGAGAAATTGAATTTGGAGGGATGGCACGTAGTGCTATGCGTTCCACTATGTTAAACTAATTTAAGAAAGTGAATTTATATGGGTGACACCTGGTGTCATGCCTTCCTTGATGTTAAATCGATTGAGAAAGCTATGAAGTGAATGTGATGAATGAATATGTGCAAATTGTTTTGAATCGACCGGCTACGGATCGTTTAGCTTATCGAAGGGTTCGAACTAGGGGACGCTCAGCTAGAAACTTCGAGGGAAGGGTTCTAATAGGGGTCCTGTAGAGGCAGGATGCCCGATCTAAAACTTCCTAGAAGATAGGTCCCGGAGCCTTCTTGTCGGGGTCGCGCCCGAAATTAAAAAGTGCTAGTTTGAGTCCTCGAAGGCCTAGAATGTTGATTCAATCCCGTAACATAATTGTGATGAATGTGAAATCATGCTTTTAAATGATTAAAAGAGTCTTGATCTTTACGTTGCAAGAGATTTCATTGAAAGTATATAGATTTGTATTATATTATTATGCTTTTGCGGATTTCATTATTATGAGTATTATGTGTCACGAATTTCCATTTTGAGGGTATAAGACTCCGGTGAGCCCCGTGGTTTATTGGTCACCCCCACAAATCCCCCTTTTCCCTCCCAGTGTTGCAGGTACATTTTCAAAAGTATGATTTCCACTTAGCATGTTTCGGACTCCGCTGATTGCTGTTGACGCGCGCCGAGTTATTCAAAGTCGAGAATATGCATTTCTTATATTTCTCCGCATTGTAATTTCTAATTTAGTTCATATAGTTGTACCAAATGTATAATGAACCATTTAGATTATTTTAAGCTTTATCACACGATTGGGTGGACTCCGGCGTGTGGCCGTTGAGTTGTATACTCCGAGCGTGTGGCTCGTTGAGTTGTATTATGCTTTTTATGCAGGGTTTTAGGGCTTTAAGCCTAAGGGATAGTCCACATTACAAGCGGAACTCGCCGAAATTTTGAGAAAATCTCATATTCTTTTAGAAAACCACCTTTATTATATTTAAGTTGAGTTTAGACAGCCAAACCAACACCGGATAGAGCCTTGGGAGTTCCTTTAAGGAACTCGGCGATGTAATACTCCTAGGGGGTGATTTGGGGTGTTACACTGGTCAAGAACAAGTCATATTGAAATGATGAATTTGAAAGCATCCGACTTAGTTAAATGAATTTCTTTTAGGATGCTTCTTGTTTTATTCTAAATTTAGATAAATCCATGAAGTCAAAACAAATTCAAAGGGTTAGTCAATCATACTTGAGTCTTCACCCTAAAACCTTAGTTTCGGACATATGAGAAGGGGACGGGGTACAAGAGGTGGGGGAAAGAGAGAGAGAGAGAGGGAGGGAGAGAGATTTACTAGATGAAAGAACGCAGGCAGAGATGAGCACTAGGAGAGCTAGGAGAGGAGAGCCCAAGGAGAAGCGAGAGCTCGGTTGAGGCGAGTGAAAGTGAGAGGAAAGGGGCTCCAAGGAGGCCTTTCTTAATACCGGCAAGAAAAACTCAGGCGGAAAAGAACGCTAGTGGAGGAGAACAGGAGAGCCCAAGAGGAGAGAGCGAACGACGAACAGCGAGATAGGGACCGAATTCACTCGGTTTAGGTGAATGAAAGTGAGAGGAAAGGGGCTTCAAGGAGAAGAACTCGGGCACGAGAAAACTCAGGCGGAGGAGAACGCCGGTTGAGGAGAAGAGGAGAGCCCAAGAGAAGATGAGTGAAGCGAGATGGTGGGAATGGAACAACGAGGGATTCTGGGGGTTTTGGTGCAACACCTTAGAACAACTAAGAACCGTCATCTAAAGTACTTAGACTATCTGTTCTAAATTTGAATCGTCATCATAGACTTTTCTATGATGATGTTTATGTACTGAACTATAGTCTAAGGTTCAGTTCAACCATTAGATGACGGTTGTTGGGTTGAACCGTCGTCATATGGTAAAAACCGAATTTTTTTACAAAAATGCCACCGGTCCATTTTTCATGGCGGTTTGGCCTTTTAACCGTCGTTAAAGACCCATCATTCAAAGTGGTTTCTGTAGTAGTGAAGAGAACGAGATGGACTTTTTGATATAAGTACTCGAAAAAGGAATATACAAAGAGGTGGACAACATAAAAACTCAATAATCTCGCCCACGAACCTGTCATGAGTGAGGTCATAACTCCTCCAAGGTAAACTGTCTCAGCAGTTAGAAAATATTATGAGAAAATCAGGGACAAAGGTAACATTCAAGAGCTTAGTCTTTTTGACCCTCGTTAAATGATGATCTTCTAGCCTTCCATTAGACAGACTTAGTCCTCATTTTGCTTGCTTGAAGTTCATGCAAGGGTAGAGGTGGACAACATGAAAACTAAGGAAAACATTAAGGGGAGTTGAGATTAGCAACCAAAACCGAGAAAAGTGTTAAGCAACAATTATCCACAAGAAACATTACCTGAATGATTGCCCTCATCAAATGATGATCTTCTACCCTTCCATTGGACAGACTTAGTCCTTATTTTGATCCTCATCGAATAATGATCCGTTACATGAATACTACAAGTCAAAAATAATGAAAAGCAAGCTGCAGTTTCTAAAAGAAGGAACAATATTAGATATTATCCGGAATAAAATTAATGTTTATACCGAGTTTATATAATTATATGGTTTATGCCTTTTTACCCCTCAATGGACTTTTCTTCAATATATATGCCCTCTTGATGGTTAACCCTTAAATACAAATCTTCAAAATGGGGATCCTCATTTTCAACGAGCATTCCCGAGGAGAAGGGTAGGGTCTCCTTAATAAACTCGCACACATCTTCACCATCCAAGCAACATGCCTCTTCCCTTGAAGAACAATAGACAACTTATCATTGGTCGGGTCCTCAATATAGAACACTTGCCTTACTTGGGATGCCATAACGAATTGATCCCCTTTAAGCCCTTCTCTTATAAGATCGACCATCATGAATCCCATCTCATCAACTCGAACACCATTGTTATTGTCAACCTATTTGCACCGGAAAATAGGCTCACGGAAGTCAACATAGTCTAGCTCTCATATTTCCTCAATGACTTCTTAATATAACATTTTAGCTACAATGGGATTTTTGTCCTTGGAAATAGAGACATGAAGTACGTGAGCCTCCAAGGTGACCCCACTATTTTGCGAGGTGCTCGTATTGTCCCGGCTCTTTGTGTAGAAAGAGTATCTATTGATGTCATACCCACGGCAAGATATGTCTTCCGATTGCAGCCCTTTAACCAAGCTTACTAATGTCTATGAGATATGTTCTCGTGATTCTTCCAATTGGCTAGTGACCACTCTATCTCGTGAACCAGCTTGACAAATGTGCGATTATGAAGGGTCAGCACCCACGTCTCATTTTCTCGCTCGATACTATCTCCTTATGAGGGATTTGTGCTCATCAATGAACAGTTGTACTTTATCGTTGTTTTGAAGAATATAAAGATGTGCTTGATTCCTCATATCCCGACCGATTGTTAGAACCGTCGGCCCCAGCTTTCCCCAATCCACCGATCTTCCCATAAATCGATGTTTTAGAATACGCACTTGTTCCATTTGGGGGTAGTATTCACAGTAGAACTCGACACACTCCTCAGCTGTGTATGCCTCAACAATGCACACTTCCAGTCGGTATCGATTTCTAACATACCCTTTGAGAATTTTCATAAAACGTTCAAAAGGGGTACATCAATCCATAAAAAATCGGGCCACGTAGTCGTACTTCTCTCACCAAATGGACAAATAGGTGCACCATGATATCAAAAAATGAATGTGGGAAGTACATCTCATGTTGGCACAATGTAACGATCACGCCGCACTAAAGATCATCCAATTTCTCCAAAATCAATGGCTTTGCTGCATATGGTATTGAAGAAGAAGCAAAGTCTTGTGATCGCCTATCCGATATGTTTTGGTATCACGGCTCAAATAGAAATCAACAGTATTTGTTACATTAAAGCATGACAATCGTGAGATTTAAGACCGATTAGTCTATAATCGGACATCGAAACGAGTCCACCGATGTTTGAAGAATATCCTCGTGGCACTTTAAGTTTCTTCAAGGCCTCACACAAACGTCTGTTCTTCCCTTTTACTCAATATGTAAGACACCGGAGGAAAATAGGTGCTCTTCCCCTTTTATTGTGGTGATAATTCCTCCTGTATTCCTATTTCACACATACCGAGTCGTGCTTTCTCTCCGTCCTTGATCTTCCCGGTATGTTCGGAATAGTGCCAATGAGACTTCACAAATGTTTTTCTCTATATGCATTACATTAAGACTATATCTCACATAGAACTCTTTCCAATATAGAAGATCAAAAATATTGATCTCTTTTCCACACACCATTTTTGGATTGACGTCGGTATAGTTTGCCGAACTCCACATCAAGATCATTCACTTGCTTATATATTTGATATCCTGTTAATGGAGTTAGAGCAGAATCCATCTCGGTTTTACCATTGAAAGTCTTCTTTTTCTTATGATATTGATGGGAAAAGGGAAGACACTTTCGGTGTCCAAGATAGGACGTCTTTTTCGTGCTTAAGTTGATAGGAGCAAGTACCCTCTGCACAAATGGGGCATACCTTGTGGCCTTTGACGGTGCATTCGGATAAGTTTCCGTGCTCGTGGAAGTCATTGATTGTGGTGAAGATCATAGCCCACAATGTAAATTGCTCTTGACGGTATGCATCATAAACCGAAACACCTTTATCCCACAAAAGCTTGAAATCTTCAAAAAGAGGCACCAAGTACACATCTCGTGTCATTTCCCGGTTGTTTAGGTCCGGAAATGGTCATTGACAACATAATGTACTTACGCTTCATACACAATGACGACAGTAGGTTGTAAATAACCAAAACAATGGGCCAACTATAGTGCTTGCTACCGAGGTCACTGTTGGGGTTTATTTCATTTGTACAAAGACGCATACGTAGATTCCATGTTTTCCTACCGAATTCAAGCAACGGTTAATCGATCTTCTTCCATTGAAGAGAATCGGCAGTATGACGTAGCTTGTCATCATAGACTCTTCCGTCGGCATGCCACGTCAAGTTCTTGGCATCGATTACACTTGAAAACAACCGCTTAAACCTCGGTATTATCGGTAAGTACTACAACAACTTTGCAGAAGGTCCCTCAACACTCTCTCCATCGATGTTTTTCATTTTGTATCGAGGTACACCACACTTAGGACATTCATGTCTATGTGCATGTTCTTTTCGGTACAATATACAATCATTAGGGTAGGCATGTATCTTCTTATTCTAAATGCCCATAGGACACAACATCCACTTCACCTCATATGTACGGTTGGGAAGGACATTGCCTTCCGGGAGTATATCTTTGACCACACCCAGCAAGTCCGTGAAACTTTTATCACTCTAGCTATTAGTCATTTTCAAGTTCATCAACCTCAGCAGAGCCGATAAACGGGTATATTTATCACACCCGGGTAAAGAGGCTTCTCTGAATCGACTAACAATTACTCTAATATGTGTAGTTGATAAACTAAATCATGTTCTACTCCACGAACTAGATCTTCAGGTAGATCTTCTATTTCCATACTAATGCTGGCTTTATTTTCATCATACCCTTCATCTTCCTCTCATACGGCTATCACAGACGACTCCTCTTCCCCATGCCATACCTATACCTTATAAGTTGTGTCAAACCCATGTCGATATAGGTGGCCTTTTACAACCTTAGGGAGCAATCTTGTGGAGTTGAAACACCTTAAACACGGACAGAATATGGACTGTTCTCCGAATTTGGCGGCACGTTCGACTGCAGTCTTTAGAAAGTTGTTAACACCATCACCGTAATCTACACTCTTCTTATTGCTATGAACCCACGCTCGATCCATACCTTACCCATAAACACAAGAAGCAATTCACCACATATAGTTCGAGAAATACGTACTTATGCACAAATAATATGACATGAGCCTAATATCCTTCTACAAGGATAGATGGTCCTAAACCCATTCAAGAATAATATGTCCAGTAGACCGTGTAGCAAAATCTTATTATACATTTGGCAAAATTTCTATAGCATTTCCCTTAATCCTTCAAGTACAACATACAAAAACAAAATGGCTAATGTGTATATACTTACTTAATTGTAGGGTAATATAAGTAAAGATACACACATCAAACCCATCGTCATCATAATTACACCCAAAGAACGAGTGGGAAAATGAGTACCGTGATATCTTGTCAAATTTATAATAAGATTATATTAGCCACACAACCTATTATCGTATTATTCTCAAATTGTCCAACACGGACAAGTCAAAAACCTATACATATCAAGCTAATATCCTAAGCACTATACTTATATTTATGCACGTATCGTGACTTAAGATAACTTGTTATGTACAGATTTCTGAACGGGTTCTCTAAGCTTATGAAATGCATACGATAATTTAATGAAGCATGCCATTAATCGAATTATATGAAAAACAAAAAAGATGATGTTACATGTCTTTATTAAGGAAATCACTTTATGACCTAAAGCAAGCTCCCAAATAGTGGTATGAAGTTTGACAAGTACTTAAAAGAAAAGTGGATTTGTTGTGAATGCATCTAATTCCTTTGTGTATCTAAAATTCATTAGATCAGATTGTGTAATTACATGTCTTTATGTGGATGGCATGTTAATTTTTAGTTCTAACTTGCTTATTGTTAATGAGACTAAGAAATTGTTGTTTTCTCTCTTCGAAATGAAAGAGATAGGAGAAGTTGATGTGATCACAGGGATCAAAGTTACAAAAACCAATTCTGGATTTTCTTTATGTTAGTCTTATTTTATTTAGAAAATATTATAGAGTTTAAGTACTTTGAGGTAGTGCCCGTGAGAACTCCATATAATCCTAGCATACACCTTAAAAAGAACAAAGGATCAAGCGTATCTCAATTTGAATATGCTAAAATTATAGAAGTGTTATGTTTCTCATGAACTACAACAGTTCTAACATTGCATATACAGTTAGTAGACTAAGTAGATACACTCACAACCCTAGCCAAGAACACTGGGATGCAGTTTATCATTTACTTGAAATACTTAAGAGGTACCATTGATTGGTGTTGGAATCTTAATAAATTTCCTACTATTAGAAGGGTTTTGTCATGAAAATTGGGTATTTGATAACGATGAAGTACCAACCACCGATTATGGATTTTTTCTAGTGGAAAGACTATTTCGCGAAAGTATAGCTTGCTCAACTATGGAATCTAAATTTATTACTTGTTAGGTCAAGAAGCGTAATGGCTAAATAACCTATTGATATACATGCCATTGAGGGCGGGAAAGGTACATGAGTCTCCCTACATTGTGACTCGCAGTAGCAATCGAGTGTAGTGCACAATAGTGTCTACAATAGAAAAAAAAAAAAAGACATATATGTATTAGACATGGTGTAGCGAAACAATTGCTCAAACATGGTGTCATTTCCTTAAAGTACGTAAGATCCAAGAAAAACATAGCAGATCTACTTATTAAAGGACTCACGAGGCAAGTAGTGCTAGAAACATTAAGCGGGATGAGACTTAGGCCCATCAATTGAAGTAGTATGGTGGACATCCGCTAGCAGTCAAATGAAGCCATACGAAGACTTTAATACACACTTAATTCCTTTCCCTACGAAATTTTGGTAGTGCTTGTGAAAGGCTGAGCTGTTATATGCTCTTAATGAATCCATAACCCATTTGGGTCGTGCTAATGAGAAGCACTTGATGAATTCACCACCGCCTTGTAACCGAGAGGTTGAGTAATGTTGTTCTTTTAATAGTTTCACAACCATTATATGGTAGTCTACGTTGAGATAGACTTGATGGAACTACCTACTAAGTGTGAAGGGTTGGACGCCTTTGACGAAAGACTTGGAATACCTCTCTAGAGAACTTATGAGACTCGAGGTATATGCATGACTTTTATAGTGTAAATATGCATTATCCATAAGGGCTATGTGCTATAAGGGTCTCATCAAGGGTTCATCAAGTTTAAGATCAGTTTATTTGATTAAATGTAGATGTTACGTCACTTCAATATGTGTTAATTCAATCGAGAGACATTGACATTTAAGTATTGAAAGCCTTTCTTTGCCCGAATTCTCGTTTCCTTTCTTCACATGCCATTTGCGAGGGATATTTTGTATAATGGCATTACTTTCCTCTCAATTTGTCCTATTTAGAACTTTTGAAACCATTTTCTTGAGTTTATATACTTGTTCCTCTTTGTTGAACTTTCAATAGCTAATACCATGGTTTGTATTGAGGAAGTTATGGGTTTACCACTCACCCATGAACCTCCCAGGTCCCGTCTCGGTCCGAACCGGGCGTAGTGTTGTGGGTGACTTAAATTATTCTTTTTAGGGAAACTTTGTTTTTAGTTTTTCTGTTGACATTTTAATGTTAGTTTATTTCTACAAATATCTCTCTTTGACTATTAGTGGGGAGATTTTCTCACCTATTATCAACAATTTTTCTCTCCTTATCTCGTCCCCGGTTGTCTCGAGTTAATAGTCATATTTTATCCTTTTTTTAACTAGTTCATTTCCGCTCAATTGATATACACAAAAATCTCTCTTCTCTCCTTCATTTTCTTTTTCTATATTTTGTGGGTGAAATACTACATACTCCATTCCCTTTACTAATGGGTGCATGTGGGTGGAGCAGTTGTAGAAACTTTGAGGAGCACCAACACCACGCAACTTTAGGCCTTCATTATACTCGCTTCCTCTTCTTCCTCTCTTCCATTAATAAATCTCAGTATTTTCAACAATTTCCACCCTCGTTCAAGGTTTTCTAGCTTTCCTTTGCTTTAGGCCTTCATTATACTCTATTACTAATGCACCACTTCGATGATGCACTACTACTTATACTTGTTTTAAACTTTTTCTAACAATATTAAAATCCAACCAAATCAACTACACCACCATATAACTTAGTATATGTTAGGAAAAAAAGGAAAAAACATTATCATTAAAGCTCTATTTGATTCTAAGAAAATTAGAAGGAAAGAAAAAAATGTGGAAAATGAATTTCTTTCCCTTGTTTGAATTGAAGAAAAAGGAGAGAAAAAGTTTGATGGAAAAACTCAGGGAAAATTTTATCAATTTGTCTATGATATTTTCCTTCCAAAATTGAGAGGAAAATGGAAGAAAAAATTCACAAAGAGAGAGTATTGTAGAAAAGAGAGAGAATTCTATTAAGAAAGATTATTAAGAATTTTCTCTCTCACCTCAATTAATCAATTTTATTGAGTATTTTCTCTCTCATCTCCATGACAATATAGTGATGGGTAAGAAGTTGGAAAATGATTATACTTTTTCCCCTCTATTTTCCTTGAACCAAACACAAGAAAAAAATTAATTTTTCCTTAATTTTTTTCCTCATTACCTTTTTTCCATTTAAATTTTCTTTCCAACCTATTTTCTTCAAATCAAATAGAGCCTAAGGCCCCATTTAATTATAGGAAAATTAGAAAGAAAGCAAAAAAATGTGAAAAATGAATCTATTTCTCTTGTTTGAATTAAAGAAAAAGGAGAGAGAAAAAGTTTGATGGAAAAAATCATGAAAAATTTTGTCAATTTGATCAATGATATTTTCCTTCCAAAATTGAGAGGAAAATGGAAGGAAATTTTCATATAGAGAGATAAAGAGACAAAACAGATGACGTCAATTAATTAAGATCATTGCGAATTTTTTCTCTCATCTCATAACAATGGTGGATGGACAAGAAAAATAGAGTGACTTGCCATTGAGAATTTTCTCTCTCCTCTCCATGGCAATGGTGGATGGGTAAGATGTTGGAAAGAGATTATAATTTTTTTTCTTCTATTTTTCCTTGAACCAAACACAAGAAAAAAATTAATTTTTCATTATTTTTTTTCCATTTAAAACTTATTTTCTTAGAATCAAATATAGTCTAATTGATTTGCCAATATAAATGTCTTTTATGTAGTAATTGGATATCTATGTATGCAATTACATTTTTATTCTTTACGTTTTTTGTTGTTGCGAAAATATGATCTGAAAAGGCGAAGAACCTAAAAGGATTTATAAGTCAGCTCTTGAAAAAAACGTTTTGTTTTTGTTGCAAAAATATAGATTAGAAAGTATAGAATTATAATTTAATATTTTTAAACTCAAACCTAAAATACAATTGACCTCTAATCTGCCTGTCCGCATGAGTCTTCAGGGCTACCTATAACACATGTTACACTCAAAATAAGCATGTTCAATTTCACAAGTCATCTTCAAATTTTACCGAATTCAAAAAAGCATTTTATCTATCCCCAAAATATTTCGTTTTTATCTACTCCCAAAATGTTTGTATTTTCCTATCAATTTATTATGATAATAAATTTGCATTTTAGAATTTAGTTTTGAGGAATGTTCAACCCAAATTTATTTTATTTTTATTTGGAAACCTTAAGTGCTGTATTTTAATTTAAAAACATGCTCACGGTATGCCTAAAAAGTTACTATGCTTTAGATGCAGATATATTCAATGGGAGAAAGTCATAAATTTTTAATTGATGAATATTTGATAATACTGTCGCATACTACGACTAATTTACAACTACAATCTCAAACATTATTTAAGCATATAGATCAACAAATTAACCATGGTTTATATTGGAAGACAAAAGTAGTTCATTTCTTAAATTATAACTAGATACGAATAATTTACGGGTACTCCTTATTATTTGAAAATTATTTTTAGAGGACAACATTATTAGAAATATTTTTAAAATTATCTACATTTTACTGTAACTATTATTGAAATACTTAATATTAAAATTTTATTTAACACTGTTAAATTTTAATGAATTTACGAAAGTGTCCATCATACATGTACATATTCTGAACTCTCTCTCTCCCTTTGAATACTCTGAAGACTTTCTCTCCTTCGAACATTATTGCCCCTCCTTTTTTCCTCCTTCGATTTCTCCTAACTTCATAGACAGAGCAGAAGCAAAATTACGCGGATAAGTTCAAGAAAGCTGTGGACTATGAAATAACAATTCGAATAATGCGGGCATGATGTCCCGCAGAAACAACAGAATATGAAAAGAATTAAGAAGAGAAAATTGAAAAAAAGGGAAAAAATATCACTCAACATGGAGAGAAATTTCAGACCTACATGCCTTTTGACGAGGATCAAGCGCAATTGTTTTATCAAACTCAGCAACTGAACCCTTTATATCACCCTTCACAAAATGATACCCAGAAATGTTTTTAGAAAAAAGTCTTAAAATTTGGTAATAGATTATCAAATGTCCAAAAATGTAAATTAGGGTTGGAAAACTGGGTTTTCTTTACCTGTCTAAAGAGCAGCATTCCGAGGCGTGTGGCTTGAAAGGCTTCCCGGGCATTGTTGCTGCCGGCGCTGCCAGTCAAGGCGTCCCAGATGCCAGAGATTGAAGGAAAACCCTTGTGGAGAGAGACATTGACGAGAGAAGGGGCAAGACTTGTGGGTTTAGAAGTGACAAGACTGGAAATGTAAATTGAGGGGAAGATAACGAGAGCTTGTTGGACAGCAATGAAAGGGTGATTACTGGTTTGAAGAAGCTACTTATCGTCATGAATTGAGCTTAGGAACAGAAAAAGTTTTGGCTATGAGTTCCTCGAGCAATGAAATTTTGTTCTTGGGTGCTCTCGGTATTTGCAGAGGAGAGGCGGGAATGAGAGTGAGAAGGGATAGATAAGGCGGGTAAACAAAGCAGTGGCTAGTGAGAGCAACAGCTGACAATTAGATCGGTGATCCCCTTATTGCTAGAGTGAGAAAGGATTAAGTTTACCTCTACAACAATGGCATCCTCCTTTAATATAGGGAGAGAGTTACTCTGTCTGAAAGGAAAGAAGGTTGGAAGAAACATCAGCAATTTAGCAAATTCATTAAAACTTAATGGTTTTAAACAAATTGTTAACATTAAGTACCCAATAATAATTATAATAAAATATATATCACTTTGAAAACTTAATAATATACTGCCCTTTAAATAGTTTTCAAATAATAAGGCTACCCCTAACTCGTTTTTTTCATATTTTGTCAATTTAAGTATTAGTAACCTATTTCATGTTCTGGTGAATTTTTGAATTGGACATTAAAATGTTAGACAAATGTATCTAAACGTAAAATAAATAATTTTAGTTTCTCAAATAATCCAAATTTTACCAAATTCAGAATTGACATGTTTATCTACAACCGGAAAACATTTGCATTTTCAATCGCTTTGGAGTTCGAAATTTTAATTGAAAAGCTTTAATGGGTTAAAAATCAAGGAAAAAAATTGCTAGTTGAAGTATATAGCAAAAGGAAATAAATATCTCTCCACTTGAACTTCCAAATATGACTTAGGCCCGTTTGGTTGGGCAAAGCGGAATGGAACTTGATTCCTCCGGTTTCAAGTTCCTTTTTCGATTGTTTGGTTGGTTATTTTGAAGGTGGAACTTGAAATTTACAGGTTTCAAGTTCCCTTCAAAACAAGGGAATTTGAATCCCCAAATAGAAGGGGAATCAATTCTCAATCCTTCGAGGATCGGTTTATAATTATTAAAAAAAGAAAAATTAGCCTATTTGCTATATTATTATTATTATTATTATTATTATTATTATTATTATTATTATTATTATTATTATTATTATTATTGTTGTTGTTGTTGTTGTTGTTGTTATTGTTGTGGTTGTTGTTGTTGTTGTTGTTGTTATTATTATTTTGGTTATTGTTATTATTTTTGTTATTAGGTTGGGGTATTTTTTTTGTTATTGTTTTTATTATTATTATTTATTTATTTATTTATTATATATAATTTTTTTTCATATTGTTTGATAGAACATTACAGTTTGAAAATAGGTTCACTAAAAATTATAAATAAAATTTGTTAATTATTGAAAAAATTACAAGATAGTTAATTAAAAAATTAAATAAATATAAGACTCAATATCAACAAATATGCTAACGAGCTTCAACTTTTATTGAATCAAATAATAATAATAATAATAATAATAATAATAATAATAATAATAATAATAATAATAATAATTTACAATGATATAAAATAATTTAAAAAATAAAATAATTTTAATTTTATCCCATGATTAACAACCAAACAACAAGAATTGGAACTTGATTCCTTTCCTATTCTTTACCAAACACTTGAAGAGAATATTCAAGTTCCATACCTAACCCCTAAGGTATCATTCCTTGATTTCATTCCATTCCACTTTTGCATACCAAATAGGGTTCTATATGTTTTTAAATCGGATCCGACAAAAATTGACTTTAGCCCGAAAATCCTACCCAAATCAGTCCGAAAATTTTGGATTTTAAACACGATTTTCTCGACTCAAAATTGAAAAGCCAAACTCGAAAAATTGTAAATTAGTACGTCAAACATGACCAAAATCCATTCAACTCGTTAGATAAAGATAATAAAAACAACAAATTTAGTATTGTGACTTGTTTGATTGAATGTGTTATGGCTATTATAATATTTCCTTTCACTTTATCACTAATTTAATGATGATTATTTTTTCCTACGGCAATCAAAGTCCAAGATGCGAAAATAAAAAGAATTTTGGGAAAAAGAGAAGACAGAGAAAGCGAGACGGACCAAACGCAACAACAACAATTACACAACACAAAGCAGTTAGTATTTCGGGAGTCTCACCCCTCCCCTCTCCCCAAAACCAACCCACACGAGCGGTTTTCGATTTCCATGCCCATTCTCTCTCTCTCTCTCTCTCTCTCTCAAATTTCCATTATCCCCAAAAGAGCCTTATATAGAGAGAGACAGAGAGGACGGGATGCGTGTGTGTGAGAAATCAGTCTCAAAATAAGGGCCCCTCTTTCTCTGACCTCAGTCAGACAAACAAAGACAAAAACCAAACCCCAAAAAAAAGAGAAAAAGTTGAAAGAGTGAGAGAATCGTGTGGGTTCATCTCTTCTTCTTATATGCTGTTTTCCTTCCCCCTCTCCTCCCCACCAACACCCCCTCTGCTCTCTCTCTCTCTCTCTCTCCAAAATGAGAACAGATTTGAACTTTCTCTCTCCTCCTTCTTCACTCAAACCCCCTGCTTCTCCTGCCTTGGAACTCTCTCTCTCCTCTACATTGCCAGATCATGGTAAAATTACCAAAATGGGGTTCCAGATTGGTACCCCTTCTGCACTTACGCCTACAGAAATGGGGGAGCCTCAAGGGCAAAAATGTCATGAGAATGGAGGAGAGAGAAAAGGTAATGGGGCTCCCAAAATGTGCACCAGAGGGCATTGGAGACCTGCTGAGGATGCCAAACTCAAAGAGCTTGTCATTCTGTGCGGCCCTCAGAACTGGAACTTGATCGCCGAAAAACTCGATGGAAGATCAGGTACTTTTAAGTAATGCCTTTTTTTCTGTTAATTTTTATTATCATTATTGTCGTTAGTTTTAGATGTACTTTTTCAATTCATCCTAGTTATCTTCTTTGAGACGGAAAGATCTTTATTTTTATTTTTCATTTGTTTTCGTTTGATTCGCCAGTTTCGCGTCTTTTAATCGATCTCAATTTTTTTAAAACTTAAATCTCGAAGAAATAAAATTTTGAAACTGGTTCCGTAGATGTGCTTGACAACTAAGAACTAACCTCTATCCTTTTTTCTGGCATTAAATTATTATCAATATTATTAGTATTATTTTCAAACACAAAAGGGAAGGAAATAATTAGCTTATTTTTCTTCGTACTTTTAGAAATTACATTTTCTTGCGAAAGAGTTGTAGATTGAGTGTCACTATAAAAACTGTGGATGGTAGTGACATAATTGTAGACCGTCTAATTTTAAAAAATATAAACTTTTTAATTATGCATGTAATTTAAAATGAATGTAGGGAAGAGTTGTAGATTGAGGTGGTTTAACCAACTAGATCCGAGGATAAATAGGAGTCCATTCACGGACGAAGAAGAGGAGAGGCTAAAGGCAGCACATCGGATGTACGGCAACAAATGGGCGACGATAGCCAGGCTTTTCCCGGGAGGACCGACAATGCGGTCAAGAACCATTGGCATGTAATAAAGGCTAGGGAAGAGAGAGAAAAGTCCATAGTTTTCTCCTCCAGGAAGAGGAGGCTGCACCACCACCACCATCGTTGTCATAATCATCATCATCATCTTAATAAAGACGGACATGATGATGATGATGATGGTATGATGATGATGAAGAAGAAGAAGAAAAAGAATAGGAGCAATGGACGGATGAGTGAGTCAAGCATCAGTACTAGTTGCAAAAATGATAACAACAGAAATGTGGATCATGAATCTGCTGCCTCAACTTGTACTGATCTTTCTCTGTCCTCCTCAGTTTATCAGCTGCAGCACCAACTCTCCTCTGACCGTCAAATGGGTACTTTTACTTACTTCTTTTGTCTTTCTGTTTTAGTTTAGGGTTGTGCCCTTAAGAAAAGAGGTATCCTATGTGCCCGTTAAATATGCTTTGTTTTAATAATTCTATAAGCTTTTCATTTATCTGGTTTTTGAATCAATTGGACAACTTTTTTGTTCAATCTGCGTGCAAATAGGTTATTTAGGTTAATTACACCTAGCCACTTTCGGTTTTGACTAGTTATTTCGGTTCTGTTTTAATTTGGCATCAGTTTTTCTAATATTTTATCTATTTCAAAATATATGTCACTTTAACTAACTTTTTCGTTTCATAATACTTGTCACTTTACAATTCCAATGACTTGTTAATGACTAGTTTACCAATTTGTCGTTATTGATTGCTTTAATTTTCTTCTTTTCTCATTGATTTTTTTTTCATTTCCAATAAAATCTTAGTACAACTTAATTTTTTAACATAAATTTTGTCATAAATTTAGTGTTTCATTATACTCCCTCATAACCTTAAAACGATATGTATTTTTAAACGGAGGGAGTAAAAGTTAGTATCAAAATATATGAGATTGAATGAAAGTTTTTGAGTAACTTTAATTGGATTAGATAGAATTGAGTAATTATTTCAAGTATAGGTAACGTTTGATGCCGTAGCGTTGGAGAGTAATTTGGTATGAGTCTGTTTTAACCAATTTACACCAAACTTTTTCATTTGGTGCAAAGCTGTACTTCATATAATTTGCTTTAATTTAGGGTAGTACCTAAAAAGACTCTTTGTTTATATAATATTCGTTGATCATTGTCCATTGGCTCATGATCTGTTATTTATTAATTTAAGTTGGGTCATCATGAGTATCATTGTAATAATGTTAGCCAAGACTTCAATTAAAATCAATCCACGTTACATGTCTTCTTTTAAAATAGTTATATAATCAAAGAGATGGCCAAATGTGACATTAACCGTATCATAATATTTAGGTTAAAAAATAAACTTTTTAAGTTTTATAAACTTAATCTTACTATTTCAAAAATAAACTTTTTAAGTTTTAATAAACTTAATCTTACTATTTCAAACTAAAGTCATCATCTTATATCGTGGAACACATTATGTTGCAATAGTATTAATTTAATATCGTTTTCAAAATGAATATAATTAATATACCTTAAATACCGACAATTGTAATATATGATGTATAACTAAATTTAGCACACATCTTTTGACTAAAATAACCATCATAAGCTGATGCATGCCCTTTAAAATGTCTCAAATTTGGTAATGCAGTTGCACTTGGAGAAAGACTTTGGAAATCAGGAAGACATGGTGGAGAAATGGAGATGTTGAAATTAAAAAGGGTGGAGGTATCCGATTCCAACTCATCAGATGTGTCAGCTGGGGCTGAATCAATTACTAATAGTGGTTGCTCTCCAACCGATAATGGAAAACTCATTGTGCCTTTTAATTTCTTAGGTGTAGATATGGAAGCCATATAAACTTTGGTTTCCTATTTTGGGTCTTGAAAGGGAGATATAGATCTTATAAGGTGTTTTAGATCTGTATCTAACTCGTGTCAATATATATATATATATATATATATATATATATATATATATATATATGTCCTCAGGTTATAATTATCAAGAGAGATGGCGATTAGAAAGTAATTAAGCAAGCATAATCATATATAGAGATTAGAATTAGCATTGAGAAGAAGTCAATTTAGCAGTAATTAAAATGCTTAATTACTGGACCATATGTACAGTGTGTTTTTCTGAAAACAAAAGGAAAAAAAGGTTGATGGACTGATACTGGTGACAACTAGCTTTGCATTTGGAGTTTTATTTCTTTATTCATGCATACACAGGTTTTTAAATGTAGTAGTATCAGGGAAATGCGGTTTTGGTAACATGTTCGATATGGGCTATTATGTAATAGTAGTGTAGTACTTCTCGCAAAATTCAGGTTTAAGGGTATCTCTTTATAGGATCAATAATATAAGTAGTGTGTTTGCGACCAATTAGGTTCATATGGTAGTGTGGAGATAGCTCAAGTAAAAATTTGAATTTAAGTTAAAATCAGGTCGGTTAAATTTATTAATGTCTAAAATTTAGACAAATTTTTTTGTCTCGATATCTAATTTTTGTTTAGTCTTGATAATTCGGACAAATTTAAATTCAGATTAAAATTGAGTTTGGACAATAAAATTAGGAAAAACTTGTGTTTGAATTTAAAATTCTGACGAAAAATTTATAATCGGACCAAATTTTTTATTTTTTATTTCCAAATTGAACGAAATTTTACTAGCGCTTATATGGAGATGGATGATTTAACTGACGTAACTCTCACTTTTAGTTGGACCAAGCATCCTGGAAACTAAATAGTAGGATCAATTATTCAAAAGGATATTTTTTATAAAAAATATAAAATAGTTACATTACACCAAAAAATCTGTACTTTAAGGATGCTAAACAGGAATAACTTGTACTTCAAAGAAATTAGAGCAAACGGTCCACACTTTGGATTGACTCCATCACCACGTCAGAATTGAGTCCAATTCGATTTTGGTATTAATTCAAATATCAATTCTATCTATTTGGACATGTTCTTAAATTCGAAATAAGCCGAAATGAATTGAGAAAAAGCAGTTTAAAAAGTCCCCTCCGTTGAGTAGTGAGCCCTGTCACATTAAAAGCAAGTCACACGTGAACCTAGCTGAATCAAACAATGCAACAGCTTCGCCTAAAGGGCTAATTAAGGAGAGAAGCCCAAATCCTGGTGAAATTTCTGGCTTAAAGCGATGATGTGGGAAAATCACGACAATTAGAAAACAAACTCTCTTAAACAAGGAATCCTATTATCATTCTGATGAAAGATCTTCTCCTGCTTCTGTTAAAAAGTAAGATGTATGCATCATTCGCTGTAAGTACTCGCAGGAGTCAACCAAAAGAGTGTAGGTCTAATGACTAGCAATTAATACTTTCATCTTTATAGTGGCAGAGTTAGGAAATATATTTAAGAGTATTTTTTTATATTTTTAAATTTTATAAACATTATTATTTTTTATGGGTGTACACTTTAACAATTTTATAAATTTTATAAATTTTATAAAATTTTTAAATATAAATTTTCAATTTTTTTGCACCCTCACCACCGGAGTTCAAACATTAGGAGAGATAATTTTCTTAAAAATTGTGAAAAGGAATGGGGTTGGGTTGTTAGCGTGAACTATAAATCCGGGCTTGATATTTCTATCCCCTTGAACCATCAAGCGTAATCGGGGTTACCCTTGGAGTGCTCCGATTAAATTGTCACTCCTACGCCTCGTCATTGGAGTCGTTATTAATGGTCATAAACTGCTTTTTGAGCCTCAATGCACAACGAATACTTCAATAATGGGTCACTTTATGAAGACTCAAATTATCCTTTATAAAGGCTAGTTGTTCCTAAAGTCAAGCCTAAGGCACAACGACTATCTACTTTGCTACTTATAAATAGAATCCACTTTACAAAAGTTAAGAGATTACTGGAAGCTTTATGAAACAATCCTTTCAACCGTCATACTCTTTCCAAGCATTCAAGTTTTGTACTTAGATTCTCAACATTCTGAGTTGAACTAAGAAGTCTTATAATCACTCTCGGTTACTCTTACTCATTTCTTATGTATTCCCCATGACCGAGCTGTAAAGGTTAACTCAACTCGGTTGTACTTAATTATAAATGGTATCTCGGTTAGAAAGTATTAGGCCAAATGAGGTAACTTTTGTGCCTAGGAAAACTTGTATTAAATTGTCCAAGTGAACAATTCCGAGAGTCGATCTTGTATTTTGTGGATTCAAAATAGTGGATTTGACTTGGTATCCGTATTGATACCGGCCGTGGTTTCACGTAAAAATCAAATGTTCTTTACTTTCCGAGTCCAGTCTAGACTTAGCTCGTGTTTATGTGTTACGACTTTAGACAAAGTTTTTATTTTTCGTAAAATTTCCTGTACACCCTATTCACACCCCCTCCGGGTGACTCGGACTCTCGGTGTTCAAGCCTTCAATTGGTATAAGAACTTAGCCTTTCAAGAGGATCTAACAATCGGAGGTCTAAGGATCGGATGACTCTTAACTATAGACAGTTCGATGAAGGAAGGTCATTCACCGGGCCACCTAAGTTCAAAGGGTCCAACTTTGTCCACTTGGAAAAAGATCATGGAGTGCTTTATCCAAGATTATGACGAAGAAGTGTTGGAAATCATCTCCAAGGAAAACTATGTCCCCACCAAGCTAGATGGAAAATAAAATTGTAGCCAAGGTTAAGTCAGAATTCACTTCAACGAAGACGAAAAGCATAGAAAGAACTTCAAGGTAATGAACATTCTATTGTGTGCTATAGATGCCTCATAATACAATAGAGTATCAGCATGTGATACTGCTAAGGAGGCGTGGGACACTTTAGTTACCACTTATGAAACCACCAATTAAGTGAGGCAAGCGAAGATAAGTCGAGTATCTCCACAAGTATGAAATGTTCCAGATTGAGGCTGCCAAGAGTATAACTCGGATGTATATTTGCTTCACTAAGATTGTTAACAATCTCAAATTACTTGGTAAGAAAATGTCAAACGAAGAAGTCGTTAGAAAGATTCCGAGGAGTCTTCCGAAGAAAATATGGGGCCCAAAGGTAATAGCAGATCGAGGAGGCTTAAGTCCTTACCAAGTTGACATTAGATGAACTCATTGGGAAGCTTCTCAACCATGAGTTACATCTAGGGGAGGAAGAATCCGAGGTTAGCACCAAGAGAAACATTACTCTCAAAGCCTCGGAAGAAGCTGGTCTTAGTCCGAGCTCCTCATACTTTAAAGAAGATCCCATGGCACTTCGGCTAGAGGCTTCAAAAGAATGATGAAGTACATAAAGTAGCAGAAGAACCGAGAACATAAGGTCGTCAAAAGGAGAAGAAAGGTAAGTTCTCATCCTCTTCAAATTCTTCTTTAACTAAGAACTCCGGTTGTTTTGAATGTGGTAGCAAGGAACACATTGTGAAAGATTGCTTAAAGAGAAGAAAGGATTGAAAGGAAAAGAAGGCAATGATGGCAACCTGGAGTGATGATGAGTCGGATAATGATGATGACACCGAAGATGAATCAAAGTGTCTTATAGCATTAATGGACTAAGAAGGTAGATCTCGAGTCGGAAAGTGAAGCATCCGATGAGGAAACCGACCCTTAGGAGGTAGTCAACTATTTCCTCAAATTCTCTAAGCATGATTTAGCTAGATATATTTTCATTTTAGAGGAAAAGTCCAATTCCGATTGTTCTCTATTCAAAGAAAAATTGGAGTCTCTTAAGTTTGAGAACCAAGTTTGGAAAAACTAAGACTTAACATTGAAGGTTTGCTCTTGGAGAGACTAAGTCACCCTGGAGGAGAGAAGAATAGGGTAATAGAAGATTTTAAGAAAAATCAAACACTTTTTGCACAGAATCGTAACAGAAAAGGATTCCGAGTATAGATTGGACTCGTAAAGTTAGACAGTTCAAAAATACGTGGAAACCCTCCTGAGGCGAGAGAACCACGGACAGTCCTAATCCACTAATTGATTCCTTAATTACAAAGGACTGACTCTAACCAAAATTTCTCCCTTAGACAATTCCTTTACAAGTTTTTCCTAGACTTAGAAGTTCCCTTATTTGATTTAGTACTTCCTGACCGAGTTAACCCTTACAGTCAAGGACAACCGAGCAAATTTAGCCTTTACAACTTAGTTAAGGGACTTAGAGAAAGTAAGACAAGCATGTAAATGATTACAAGACTTTCTTTACAACTCGAGAGTAAGAAATACAGAATTGGAGTTATAAGTCGAAGATTGAGTAAGAGTGTACTAAGTAAGTGTTTGACAATATGTTTAGCAGTAATTTTCAAGTCTTGTGGAATGGCTTCTATTTATAAACATCCAGGCTAAATGACTCGTTGAGACTTGTTATGGACTAGTGATCTTTACTAGCCGTTGTAACGGCTATTCCGAGTCACTCGAAAAAGATCCATTGAGATGTGAACATTGTATAATGGTTCTTGGCTCCAAAGATGGTCCAATCATCTGTTGATGATTGAAAACTGAGGTGGAAATAATCGTTAGACTCAAAGCTGCAATTTTTCAACTTTGGAAACAAACAACCCCGACACGGTGTCTCGGCCTAGGTCCGTAAATAAGCTGTTTTACGTCTCATCGGTGTTTAACGGTTAGAAACCGGTTACATTTGCTTTTTAAATTCATATTATGTTTGTTTAAACAAGCTACAAAAGCAAATAAAAGTGGTACTCAAAGTATAAAAATACTTAGGTCCAAGATTAGACATAAATATTAATTAAATTAGAGTAATTAAGCACTTAATTCTCTTTGGCCTAAAAGAGTGGAATTTTCTAAGTCTAATATCCATTAGGTTCAGATTCTATCTTGAGTTAATCCTTAAAGATGACCAAGTTATTAAAGAATGAAGTATCGGGATACATGAACTTGATCAAGTAAATAATTCTCCACAAATAAACCGACTTCAAAGAATTAACATTGTAATTCATTTTAACTTGGAATACAAAGTCGGTGCTCATAATAAATATGTTACGTAAATTATTTGATCATGTAATAGTTCCGGTTGATGTCCGAGTGGGTCGAAGCATAGTTAAGAGAGATATGCAAGAACGTGCTTTCCGAGTGGGTGAGAATCGAATGAAAACTTAAATAAAGGATTCTATAATGCTCAGAATGACTTAGAATCAAAACCTAAGAGAAAGAGAGAGTTATACCCGAGTCTTCAAACATGAAGTTACTAGAGACTAGTTCTCAAGATAATGAGACTGAGTCGAGTGCCTTACAATAGAGAATGAGCAATTGAAAAAGAAGCTCACAAAGTCTCAAGATCTTGTTTTAAAATTCACTTAAGGTCAAAAAAATTTGATTTTCTTCTAGGTTCTCAGCGTGTTTCTTTCCGGAAAGGACTTGGTTATATCTCTAAAGAGGAGGATAACTCCTACAAGAGTCTTTTCAAAAATGACTCTCAAAAAGTTTATTTTACAAAAGCTAAGCAAGGTCCTATTCATTCAAAGAAGAAAGGGACTGAGCCCATAACTATTTATAACCTCGTTTACAAAAAGAAAAAGTTTCACAAAAGGAGACTTAGTTCTTCAAGAAGAAGACTCGAGAATCAAACTAGGCCTAGCATTATTCAAATTTGGGTTCCCAAAAGTAATTTTTCTAAACAACTAACCTCAATAAGGACATTTGTTGGGTTTGTAAGAGGAAATGAGAAGGATTAGTTTGTTTATATTTTGTCTGGCAACTAAGAAAAAGAGAGATCACTAGTATTTGGACAAGTGGTTGCTCAAGGGACATGTGTGGAGATTCAAGACCCTTCTATAAGTTAGAGAAGATGAAAGGAGGAATGGTCACATTTGGAGATAAAGCAAGGTTAAGATTGTCGGTATTGGAAGAGTTGGTCATAGTGACGACATAGTTAGCCCAGATCTACCTTGTCAAGGGGCCCAAGTACAATCTTTTAAGCATCTCCTATTTATGTGATAAATGACAAGATGTAAGGTTTACTTAGACTAATTTCTTTATTACTTATGCTATTTCAAATGAGACAAAACTCTCTGGTCCGAGGTCGGGTAACACTTTGTAGGAACCATGGCCCCGCGTGTCCACCTCCAATAGGATGGGCAACCAGATTCAGATTGAGCTTCCCCACGAATTGGCGGGTTTCCTTCTTTTGAAAGTGGAAATGACTTTTTGAAGGCAATGATTTTTGAAATAGGGATGCATCTCTTATTAGGATTTTCGACTTGTATAATCTGATTTCAAAATCGATTAAGCAAAGGTGATTGGTGATTTTATTAATCATTTTATTTTAGGAATTACTTTTAGAAGCCTCGGGATATTATTTCACAACTAAAAATAAAACAAAACAGAATGAATTAATTTATGCCGTAAGGTTTTTGGGCCAAACCAAGTGTGAAAACACCAACGTGGACCAAAGCTTTACGTGGTGACTGTCTCGTAAGACCCGTAATTTTGAGGTTAGGTGGTCTTACGAGCTAGAGCTAATTATTTAGCCTTGGTTAAATAGAGTAGGTCGGGAGACCAAGTTATACGCAGTTAGATACGCGCAAATTTATTTGAGCGAATTATTATTAGTTCGCGCGACTTTTATTAGTGAAGTGTATTAATTCCGGTTTCGAATTTCTCACCCGGACCAGCTGCGTATTAATCCGAGATCTGCGTATGCTACGTATGAGGGTTTAGTTATCACAATGCTTGACGGAAGAAAAGGAGAGAGGAGCAGGGGAAATAAAAGAAAGAAAACAAATGGATTAGTATTATTCTTGAACTAAATGGATTAGGGAGGAAAATTGGGGTCCAATAAGGATGTTAGACTCGACAGTTAGTCGGTGGAGAACGAGGGAAGCAAAGAAGAGGGCGCGGGGCCTGAGTAGAGGAAAAGGAAGGAGAAAAGCGAGAGGGGGAAACGGGGAAAGAGAGGAAGAGTGAGCGGGAGCGGGAGCGAGAGGACGCCGGAAATCGGCAACCGGCGGGCTGCCGTGCCCGAAGACAGACGAGCAGACGAAGAAAAAGGAAAGAGGGGGCGAAAGGAGGGAGGAGCGGAACCAGAACGAGGGAAAACGAGAGAAGGGAGATCGGGCGAGGGCGAAACAGTGAGCGAGAGAACAGAGCAGAGAAAGAGAGTGCGAGCGTGAGAGCCAACGAGGGCGATGGCCGCCTGAACGGCGAGAACGCCGCGGCCGGTGAGCGAAGAAAGGAGCGAGGGGCCGGGACAGAACGAGAGGCGTAAGAAGGACCCAGAGCAGAGACGGAAAGCGCAGAGACAGGCGTGGAGAGCAGAGGAAGCAAGAAACGCCGAACCGAAGCAATTATCCAAAACCCTATAATTCTAGGTGGGTAGTCCTATACTCTGCTCTATTAGTACGTTCGAAACCCAAATGAATTTATTGTGATTATTGAGATGTGTTGTGAATATTGAATATGTGTGTGAGTAAACGGATCTAGTAGTTCGCTGGAAGTGGAATTAGGAGTTGTGAAGGGATTTGGTAGTTGTTTGGGCCTCGAATTGGGATTCGGGAATTCGGACGAGTTGGAGTTGGGTTGCTTATTCGGTCGGTTGGAGTGGGGATGAACACTTTGTGGTTTGGGTATAACTTATGAATTGATAATTCAGATTGAGCCTTAGAGATTTATTGAATTTACGGCATTAAGAGATGATTGCTAATATTGGGAAATAAAGGGTGAAGTATAAAAAGGAGTAGGAATTCGTGTTGATAGATGTACAATCGAGAAATGGGAATGAGAAATAGGTGATTGTCGAGTTAATTAAGTTTGAAGTATATTGAAATCCTCGAGGTTGAACTAAACGGGAAGGTAAGCGAAACCAACGGAAATTGAATAATGAAAGGCGATTGAAAGTTATATGATTAAGGGTAGATGAACAGGAGTCGATTAATAAGATAGCGATATACAATGGGAGTTTGAGGCAGGGAAACAACGAGCGGGGAATTATAAGGTTAAGTTGAGTTTAGAATGTATCTAAGCCTTTAAGATGAAATTAAGTTGGAAGATGAACCTAACAAGAGGAATTTAAGTGATAAAGTGAGAATAGGAGTCATATGGTCGAGTATGAGCAAAGGAAGTTGATTTATAAAGTGGAGACCTCGAATGAAGAATTGAAGCAAAGACAGGGAGTTGTGAGAAGTTGAGACATAAGCAAATGAAGTGAATTGACTGAGTAGAGACATAGAATAAGGAATTGAAATAAAGACAGAGAATTGTGAGAACTTGGGGCGCCGAATTAGGTGATATCCGCTTGTGGTTATTGTGGCTCGTAAAATGGAAACTAATCGTACTAGAGTGATGGATTGAGAAATGTATAGTTGGAAAGAGTTGAGAATGATTGCTTGCATTGAATGGTGGTTATTCGTGCTATGTGATTTCTTTACGTGATGCTCAAAAGTAGTTTTGAAAGGTGTTTTGTATTTTACGTGAAATGATCCTCGAATACAACTTCTTGTGAACTACCTTTCAAACATGAATGTGTTTTTAAAGAAGTGAATCTTGTTTGAGAAAGTGAATCGGATTTGAGAAAGTGAATTTAGAAGGGTGACAGGTGTGTCATGCCTTCTACGATGAGAAATGGATTGAGATCTTGGTTAGAAACCAAGTTTGATAAGTGATTGTGATCACTTCGATTGAAATGAATTATGGGCTAGATTGTTTAGACCGAGAGGAAGGAGGTGGTCGTGCGTATCAGGCCACAGGGTCCTCATATGCGTATCGGGATGCCCATGAACCGGAGAGGTTGATTCTTTCCTGACGAGGAAAGCGGAGCCTTCCGTGTATTTGACTAGAGATAGGTCCCGGAACCCGAGTCGGGGTAGCGCCCCGAGAACCGCCTCGGTGCTAGTTCAATCGCCGAAAGCCCCGAAAGAATTTTCGGAAAGTATTTGAAAGAAAGTGCAGATGATTCCACCTTGTGTAATGTGATTCCATTCCTAAAATGATTGCAAATCGTGCTTCCAAATGATTAAAGTGTTATGAGTTTTATGTTGCAAATGATTTCAAGAGATTTACTCGAAAAGTATATAGATTTGTATTATATTATTATGCTTTCGTTGATTTCATTATTATGAATATTATGTGTAAAGAATTTCCATTTTAGGGGTATAGGACTCCAGTGAGCCCGTGGTTTATTGCTCACCCCCACAAATTCCCCCTTCCCGTGTTGCGAGTGCATTCTCAAGTGTGTGTGGTGCTTAGCTTATTTTGGACCCCGTTGATTGTCGTTTGTCTGGTTGCTGCGCTATCTCGAATCATGGATGTGCATTCCTTATGTTTCTAAGTATTGTACTTGTAATTTAGTTCATGTAGTTTGTACCATATGTATAGTAAACCCTTTTAGATTGTTGTAAGTTTTATCGCATGATTGGTTGGACTCCGGCGTGTGGCCGTTGAGTTGTATACTCCGAGCGGGTGGCTCGTTGAGTTTTGTTATGTTTTTTATGCAGGGTCTTAGGGCTTTGAGCCTAAGGGTTAGTCCGATTTACAAACAGAATTCGCCGAAATTTTTAGGAATCTCGCATTCTTTTGGAAAGCACCCTTATTATCTTTAAGTTGAGTTTAGAAAGTCAAACCGACACCGTAAAGAGCCTTAGGAGTTCCTTTAAGGAACTCCGGCGATGTAATACTCCTAGGGGGTGTTTTGGGGTGTTAGACTGTCCGGCGCCAGCAATAGCCAACACCATACGAGCTGCGAGCAAGAGCCATTAGTTTTAGTCGAAATTTCGTGGAGCAAATTAAAAGAAATAAAACAGGAAAATAGAGTCATCGATCAAGTTTAGGAATAAAAACTAATAAAAATAAATAAATACTCTTCCAATCTTAGTATGGGAAAACTAAACTTGAAAAAGGTTTGAAAAGATGACTCCATCGGTCTAGAATCGAGCATCCAGATTCGGGGCGAAGGTACGAAAAGTAGGGATAAGCCCTTCCATTTCGCCCATCAATAGACGACCTTTACCGATTTCGAAGTGAGTTTGAGGAATGTGTTAAAAGCAAGCATACAACATTTTAAATGCGAAATTTAAACCAACCAAGTCATGGTAAAGGAAGCGATAAAAGAAAATATGAAAGCAAGCAAATAAAAACAATAAAAAATGCGAAAAGATAAGCAAAAGAAAGCGGAAAGAAAAAAGATTACATGGAGCGGGAGGAATTTAAAATCGATTACATTCTTTCTCCGTAATATTGAAAGCAATAATAGTGAAAATTAAATAAACCGTAATAGTTGAAGGCGAGATATGGCACCCTCGGGTTGTTCCACCTGCCGATCTAGGTCTCGAACCGGATTTGAAAGCGTGACAGTGGTAAATTGGAAGTGGCTTTTTGGTGAAAGTAGAAAGATGTTTGTAATTGATGAAGGATTAAGGATCGAATGTGGGGAAGGTAGTAGCAATTAGCTGAAAGGAAACCACGAGATCGGAATACATGAAGCATTTAGTAGCTCTTAGTAAAATTTCAGTAGAGGTTTGGCAGCGTAACGCATAGGAGTTTGCCGTAGTAGGTTAACATTCAGCAAGCATAACGCATAGGAAAAACCCATATGCAAAATAAGAGCCTTATCTCTCTATTTATAGGAAAAGATTAGATTATAAATGACCTAGGGTTTCAGCTAACGTAGCCATGCAAAATGCACCGAAATTCGGCTAGTGAAAGCTCAAAAACCGAACCAAATCTAGCTTGAACCGGATCCCAAGAACGAGCTGCTGCGATACGCGGCGTCATTCGAAACATCGTTGAACGGTCTCAACCTCCTACCGTGTTGCAGCTAAACTATAAAGCAAAACACATTGTTTGGAGGAAAAGTCCCCTAAAATGTAGTACTGGTCTAGAACGGCGTCGTTTTGTAAACGTGAGCTCCGTGTCTCGGTTGGACAATTGGAGAAAAACGCCGTGTTTTAGCGATTTTTGCCATGAAACACAGCGCCGGTCTATGCGACATCGTAGAGACGAGTTAAGATTCGTGTCTTTGTTGGACACTAAAGATGAAACCCAACATTTTGAGTGTAGCAAGGCTTTATGCGCGGTGCTGGCCAAGGGTTGACTCTAAAGCGTTGATCCGGGTTTGGACGGCCGAAAGAAATGGTCTTTTGTACTAGCCCAAAGCAAACAAGGTTTATTTTTTGGTGCTAAAGGGGTTTTTGTGGTTCATCGGCTTTTATCACATTAATAAGACTCCGATTGTGATCCAAATCCGAAACAGGATTGGGATTTCATCACCGGACCGACCAAATAAAATACATAAATAAAAGAGATAAAGATGACACATTTTAAGTGTCTATAGTTAGCCCCCACTTTGACCGAGTCTAAAATACGAAGGGTCAAAGTAGACACTAAAAGATACTTATCTTGCTTTTGGGCATTGTTTCGAATGCTCGATTGATTCATAGTGTCCGGAATTGATTCGCTGTCGAACCCGAACTCGGAGATGGGGTTTGGACTTGATCGCGATGCATGCATTCTAAAGTCCGGTAAGAGGATCCTGAGTTGTCTTGATCGAGCCTTGAAGCTTGGCGAATTTTTATGTTGAAAATTCGATCGTTTTTTAATCTGAAGCTTGGCCCGATAATCTGCTATTCTAACATGCTTGTTAGTGGGTAATTATATTTACTAAAGTTTAGTATTTTACTTGAATAATTTAGTAAAAAAACAAACTTAAAATCTGATCCGATAAAGTTGAGATAGTGGGCCTAACGTCCCACTTGCATGCATGCACATGGTTCCAAGAAGCCACTTGCCACGCTTGATTAGACCTCACAAGCTTGGCCACCAGCTATGCCTGCAAATCCGCCATCGAGGGGACATCGGTCGAGCCTCGTGACACCAAGCATAGGCCAATCTTTGGGCAAGTCTTATTCCGGCGTGTCGTCGAGTTCCTTTCTTGGTCTCCTTTTGCCTTTTACATTTTGTCTTGTGTGTTTGTCATGCTGTAGACAACTAAAAATGTTATCCTTTATCTTGTTATTTCTATGTTTTGTTTTGTCGGCCCGATGATGATAATCCCGAGTCCTATTTGCGGATTTGGATTTTGGACTGTGATCGATCGGTGCAATATAAGCTAGTAAACCACAAAGTACCCTTAGCACGACTTAAATAGCCTTTTTCCTTGGGTCCGTCCACAAATCCTCTTTTCTTTCGGACCATCTAAGAGCTGGGCGGAGCCTTTAGAGATTGTGGAGTCCCATGATGTGTGTCGGGAAATTCCAAGTACAGAATACCGCATTCTACTTTTGTCCAAGTCGGACAAGGAGCTAAAGACCTGAAGATGACGTTGAAGCATTACATTTGATGATCGGGAGCATCAAAGTGTTGCATTTTAAGCTTCATAAGATAGCCCACAAGAGGCTAGAACCTTTCCCCTCTAAACGATGTCGTGGCCGGCGCCAGCCTTCTAGACGCACGATGGAACGCTGTGTTTTGAGGTTTGGAGAGTCCTCGGAGATACAACTAGGGAACGATAACCTAGGAGGGTCCGCTTGGTCGGCGCCGACCTCCTTCCTTTTAACATGTTCTATCCGGTTTTATCATTTTCCGATCCGATTCTATCTTTTAAGGAATGGCCTGGTTTTATTTCAGCTATTTGGACTGGCTGAATGGAGGCAAACCCTAGGTCATTTGTGACCTAGGTCCTCTCCTATAAATAGAGAGCCTTGGCTCTCATTCCCATACAGACTTCCTGCCTTACCATCACGCTATTCAAAAGCCAACTTGAATACTCTCATCTAACCATTACTCTATAAACATTCATCTTTCACCGTTGAATCGTGCAAAGAGCTAAAGAATATTTGATTATTCTGATCTTTGGGTACTCATTCAATTGATCATTGCCATACCCTAAATATAATTCACGGAACTAGCCCTTTTCTTTGGATTGTCACCATTGCATCGAGAGATCCGGCAAGGAGATCCAGATCAGCAAGGTGGGATAACCCGAGGGCTGTATTTCAGCCTTCGAATGGTTATATTTATTTCAGTTTTATTTGCTTTTCATATTGTGGTTTAAGTGATGTAATCACTTTCGGTTTTTCTCCGACCAATGTAATCTTTTTATTTCCCGTTTTTCTTTCTTTTATCGTTTTCCTTATTATGGTTTGGTTGCTTTAATTTTGTTTTGCATGTTGTATGCTTGCTTTCTTACATCTTTATTAACACACTACTCAAACTAGTAATAACCATCTTGGGACGGGCGGAATGGAGGAATTTATCCCTACGTTTCATACCCTCGCCCCCAAATTCGATTCTCGGTTCAAGACCAATGGAGTCGCCTTTTAGCCTCTTTCATTCTTAGTTTTCTCATACTAAGATTGTAAGAGAAAATTTTGTTTTTGTTAGTTTTTCTTTCCTAAAAATTGATCTGGCGACTCCCTTTGATTTATTTCTTCTAAATCTACATCCTTATTGTTTTCGATTTACAGGATAAAAAGATTAAGGTTTTAAATCGCCAACCAAGGCGGAGCCCGAGGTTGACTCTATCAGCCCCGCCTCGGCCGACACCCGCCTCCGCCGAGAACAGCTGCCGCTCGTGCTCGGTGGTCGGCAGGCGAGGCTTCGGTCCACATTGGTGTTTCACAACAATCTGGACCTAAAGCCTCTCGGCAGAATCTTAACCCTAATCTCATTTATCCTTTAATTAGTAACTAATATCCAGGACTTCTAAAATAATTGCTTGAAATAAAAAGGTTAATAAAACCGCCAATCAAATATGATTTAATTCATTTCAACTTGATTTAATAAAACTTGAAAATCTTAATAAAAGGTTCATCCCTACATTCCAAAATTGACTTTCTAAAATCATCTTCAAAATCAATCTTAAAAAAGAGAGACCCAACACAACCGGGAAAGTTTGGCGGGCCTCGGCCAGCCGTGGTTCCTACAGAGTGGCAACTCCACTAGGGATAAACTTTTTATTAAGAGGGCGAAACTTGAAAACTTGCGTAGTGTGTTTTAATGATGTGCTTGCATTAGGCATCCCGTATTTTGCAACCTTTGAATTAGTTTAAATATTGTTTTGGACCACTAGCAAAACTTTATTGTACCCCCTGTGTACCCTTTATGGAGAGAGGCTCGATCGGTTCTTGTAGGCAGGCCTAACTAGGCTTGATTGCTCAAGGAAACGATACCTCCTCCCTTGTAGCACGCCATCTTGGGCTAAACCTTTTTGGTTCATCGAGAGGCATCGAAATTCTAGTTGGTATCCTTATCCGTGCAACCTATGGGGGCCAAATTTCAGACTATGTGTCACCATGTATCCGGACTCTTGAACTCTTTGGCCATAGAACTTTTCTACTTCTAGGTTTTCCCTTAGACTACATGTGGATGTTTGAATGAATGTGTTTGTTTTAGATTTAATCTTCTACTTGAGAGCCTTTAGAAATAAGTGAGGAGTGCTTGATTTAGACCCTTGCATGGATGAAAATAAAACACTTTAATAAGTTTCCTAGAGTCGGTCCATTGTGTGCATTTAGCCAAAAGTGAAAATGTCTTTTTCCCTAATAGGGTTGGTCCATTGTTTGCATTTTTTGTGTCATCCCAAAATTATCTTTCTAATAGCCTAAGTAGTTGCTATTTGTGAAAGGGCCTTATCGGATGTTCTCTTTTCTTATTGTCCAGTCCTTTTATTTTCCTTTGCATTGTCACATTTCATTTTGCATCATCTCATATTAGGTGAGTCTATTTGCATTAGCCAAATAAAATCATCTCATATTAGGTAAGTCCATTTGCATTAGCCAAATAAAAACATCTCATATTAGGTGAGTCAATTTGCATTAGCCAAATAAAATCATCTCATATTAGGCAACTTCATTTGCATTAGCCAAGAAAGAAAAATCATTTCATATTAGGATAGATAGGTCTGTCCCTCTCATTTTGCATCTAGTCTAAAGTTCATCTCAAAAAGGAAATACATTATCATATAGAAGGCATTTTATTAAGTCATTCATCATATCATATCATCATTGCATTATTTATGTGTGTCCAAATAAAAAACATCCTTAGTCTCCTCGAGTCTTGGGCTTAAACCCCTTCCTTCTAAAAGCGATCTTCTCTCACATAGTCCTAATCCTCATCCTGTGGGCTGCAGAATAGGGAAGTCTATGGCAACCAAGTATCATCAGAATCCGAGCTCTAAAAGATTAGAACGTCTAGTTAAGGAGTCCGACACATCGTCATTTCTTTCTACTCCGTAGTCTACACTAGTGCGAAAAGCTTCGGTGCATACTACACCGTCACAATCCACTCCTTGTTCTAAGATAGTACCTAAAAAGAATTCCCTTCCAATGGATCCTAATCCAAAACAAGTATCTTAGTCTCAGTATGCTTAATAAAAATATAGCTAAGGTGGAAACCAAGTTTAATGATCAAGAGGAATAAATATCCTCTATATCAAGAGATCTTAAGACCATCATAAGGGCTATGGAAGCTAGTCAAAGAGATGAGGAAGCTGAACGTAGGAGAAGGGAAGAGGCCAAAGAAGCCGAGCGTGTGCAAAGGGAAATGGCTATGGTTATACCACCTCCACCTATTCAATCTTCTCCAGATGGTCCTAAACATGAATCCCCTAAGCTTGAATCCAAAACTTGGTTTGATTCCTATATAGATCAAATATAACAAATGTTAAGGGAGTCATCCATGTTTAGCAATCATTATTTCGAGTATAAGGGATTCAGTTCAATTCCTAAGGGTAAACTACCTCCTAAGTTTACCATGCTTGATATATAGTTCAAAGGTTCCGAGAATCCCCATCATCACGTACGGAACTTCTTAGGAGCAATGACTCTTAAGAACGTTCCTGAAGACACTTACCACATCATCTTCCCTAGACATTTGATACCGATGTCATGAAGTGGTATAACATGGTTGACCCATGCAAGGTCGCCAATTGGACAGATTTGTGCAAGGACTTCCTCCATCAATACTCCTTTAACACATATCTACCTGTTACTCTTAGAGACTTGGAATTAATCAAGCAATGTGCGAAGGAGAGCTTTACTAATTTCCCGACCGGATGGAGAGCAATGGCAGCCCACATGGTTCAGTGACCTTCCGAGAAAGATCAAGTCCGCATCATCGTGAAGAACCTTCAACCCAATTACAATCAACACCTCAAATCCTACCCATGATGAACTTTTCAACCCTCCAATGGTGGTAATGCTACCAGGGGTGCAGATGTCAATGCCCTCAACAGGTATACTAACTACTCTATTGTGGATACTACTTATGCTCAAGCCCTTGACCGTCTCTTGGAGAAAGGGAAAATAGAGTTGCCACCTAATAGAGTAGAATCAAAAACAGCAAAATAGTCTAAAAATTGGGACTCGGGAAAATTTAACAAATACCATCGTACACGAGGACGCGATATCGAACGGTGTTGGACATTCAAGAACAAATTAGAAAATATGTTTCGAAATGGCCAATTACCCCTACCTAAGGCTGCCCTGAAACCAATTAATAACAAAAACCCTTTTACCAACACCTTAGCCATCTTTACCGAACCCACACCAGGTCGAGTGGGATCCTTCTATCTTTATCCGAGATTTTAATGAGTCACACTGCTTCTTAATCTATCGTCATTAGATTCGGAAGTCCAAGGGCTATGGGTAAGTGATGAAGAAGATGTCTACGAAACGAGAGATGATGACAACAATATTGACGACTTCTTGGGCACACCACCCTTAGAAGAAGACTTTTGGAGAAAAACTAAGAGCCCCGCTGTAAGTTCCTTACTAGATCAGGATGGCACAATGCGCCCTTGGGTCCACAACATGACTCGTAAAGCCCCAAAAGAACGTGAAATTGCAAAGAAATAAGACCCAATCCGTAAACAACTCCAAAAATTAAAAGCCGACATTTTTATCTACAATTAATATCTCGCTTCCTAGAAACATAGGCAAGCTTTAATCGATATACTTCGTAAGATTCAAGTTTCTCTTGAAACCACGCCGGAGGAAGTGGTAGGATTGGTTAATAGTAGGGATATAACTATTACTTTTGATAAGAAGGATCTCCAAGAAGAAGGCGTTGTACACAACAATGCCCCTTGTTTAACTATAACTTGCATTAACAAGTTTGTTCCTTTAACCTTGGTACACAATGGATCGAGCACTTAACGTGTGTCCCCGGCGAACTGCTAAGAGGTTAGGAATTAGTGAGCAACAACTCTCTAAGCGAACTATTCATCTTCGAGCATATGATAATTCTAGAAGAACAGTCTTGGGAACAGTGACCTTACCAATCAATATAGGGCCCGTGGAGAGGAATATTGAATTCCAAGTCTTAGATATCCCAGCTACTTTCAATCCGCTTCTAGGACGCCCTTGGTTGCATGATCATTGAGTAGTACCCTTTACATTACATCAAAAGGCAAAATGATCATTAAAGGTCGGTCATAATCGTCAATGAGAATAATCTTTGTCATACTATCACTTCCAAAGAGTCCATAGTGGAGATCAAGCACGATGCTAATGAGGAAGAATTATACGGATTTGAAACCATTGCTGCCTTAGAAAGGGATGAAGCACCTTTTATCTTTAACCCTTATGGAAACCCTAGTGTCCAATCTATGCTTTGGAGGAATGGGTATTTTCCGGGTCTTCCTGCAGCCGAAGGGTACACCACCCTATTTTTCCACCCCTTGAACCCACTAATAATTATTACTTTGGGCTAGGCTATCAATTTACCGCTAAGGAAGTAGCTCAAGCCAAATGGGAAATTCAGATAAAGATGATTGTACCACATACAACCCACTTTATTAAGGCCTTTTCTTATACCCCGAATGGACAATTTCTAAGAGAAGGAGATAACTTTCCTTATTATGGTTTTCCCGAGCCCTATTACATCAAGAAGAAGGGTATCTTAGTACCTGGTTTGGAAATCTTTAATGATCGCTATATTCTGGAAGAGGAGATACCTCACCTCTTCAAAAGGGACAATCCACATCGGATTGGACCAATGTCGCTGAAACAATATTTTCGGCCTCCTATTCGGTCAAGAGAGTAATCTAAAAGGGAACTCGTCTCGGTACTATCACAAGCCATGTCGCATCCGCAGCTCAATCCGTTCGGGTTCATCACCGATGTTGATATAGAATGGTCTAAGCATATCACTTGGATTGATGCTTAGGAGGGCCAAGAATTCGCTGTTAGCCTAGAAGCACATTCTTCTTCCGAGTCTAGTGTTAGGGTTGTATTTGTTCTTCTTCTTCTATTGTTTCTAGTTCCAATTTTGTTTCGAGTCCGATGTACTCGTTTCCTCATTCAATAAAGTGAATCTTTTTGCTTACTCCTTGCCTCCTCTTCCTCTTAATTGTTTTACCTCTAATAATGAACAAGAAATTCTCGAAGAATTAATAAAAGCTATGAAAGATCCCGAAAATTGCTCACCAATAACAAAAGAAACAATAACAATCAATCTAGGGTCAACCGATCAACCCCAAGAGGTTAAGATTGGAAAAACTTTGAATATAAAAGAACAAAAGCAATTCACTTCACTCCTCATAGAGTTCATCGATGTCTTTGCATGGTCCTACATAGACATGCCGGTATAGATCCGAGTATAGTAGAACACAAAATTTTGCTTTATGAAGATGCTAAGCTAGTTAAGCGTAAGTTGAGAAGGATGAAATCGGATTGAGCCTTGAAGATTAAGGAAGAGGTTCAGAAACAGTTAGAGGCTGGGTTTACTAAAGTAGTTTACTATCCTCAATAGGTAAAAATATAGTTCCGATCCCGAAGAAAGATGGTAGGGTTCGTATGTGCGTCGACCTCGGACATTTAAACCAGAGCCAGTCCTAAGGATGATTTCTCGTAACCTCATATGGATCTTCTTGTAGATAATACAGCAGGTTATGCTTTGCTCTCATTCATAGATGGTTATGCCGGGTATAATCAAGTAAAGATGGCTGAAAAAGACATGGAAAAGACAACCTTCATAGCTCAATAGGGGACTTACTGCTATGTGGTGATGCAATTTGGGCTAAAAAATGCAGGTAGAACGTATCAAATAACAAGTAACGACACTACCGCATGATATGATCCATGAAGAAGCTGAATCATATGTAGATGATATGATTATAAAATCCAAGGACAGGGCGGGGCACTTACCCGACCTTTAGAAAATTCTTCTATAGACTCGGAAAGTATAACATGCGCCTTAACCCTCAAAAGTGTGCCTTTGGGGTAACCTCCGGTAAACTGTTTGGCTATGTTGTTTGTCTTAGAGGAATCGAAGTTGATCCATCCAAGATCAAGGCTATTCAGGAAATCCCTCCACCAAGTTCGGAGAAGGAGATAAGCGGTTTCCTAGGATGTTTGCAATACATCGGTTGTTTCATATCAAAACCGATCGTGGTCTATGAACTTTTTTCAAGAAGTTAAAAAAGGATCCGAGTCCATTTGGGATACCAAGTGCCAACAAACATTTGAGAAGGTTAAGGAATACCTGGCTAATCCTCTAGTGTTAGTTCCACCCCAATAAGGGAAACCTTTGCTTTTATATCTCACCACAATAGAGACAACCATGGGAGCCATGTTAGTTCAGCGAGGCGAGAAAAGACGTGCGATCTATTATTTGAGTAAGAAGTTCATGGACTAGGAGACTATATATATACCCCTAGAGAAGACATCTTTGGCTCTAGTTTGGCTACTAAGAAGCTCGGACACTACATGTTAGCCCACACGATACATGTGGTAGCACCTATGAATCCAATCAAGTACATACTTGAGCTACCAACTATCAGCAGTAATATAGCGCGATGGACTTTCATGCTATTAGAATTCTAACCGAAGTTTGTTCCTCAAAAGCGATCAAAGGAAGGATAGTGTTAGAATTCTTAGCAGATTTACCAGTGCTTGAATCGCAACCCAAACACCTTGACTTTCTAGATGAAGATATTTTACAAGTAGAGGTGGAAGTTTGGATAATGTACTTCGATGGCGCTTCCAATCGGAAGAGCTTTGGAGTGGCGATTCTTTTAGTCTCACAGGAGGGAGCACATACTCCCATTTCGGTTAAGCTAGACTTCGAGGTCACTAAGAATGTTGTAGAGTACGAAGCTTATATCACAGGATTAGAAGTTGCAACAGAGATCGGGGTCAAGAACATCGGGGTTTTCGGTGACTCTAGTCCGATCATCAATCAAATTTTACAAAGGTGGAAGGTACGTAGGTGAAGCCTTGACACTCTACCAAGCATATTTGACATAATTATCTAAACTCCTTGAGAAGATTTCCTTCACCTACCTCCTTAGGGATGATAATTAATTTGTGGATGCACTAGCTAAGTTAGCATCCATGATCAATATTCCTATTGGCATTCACTCAATGCCTGTTCACATTGAGCGACGGAGTTTACCTGCATACGTCTACACCTTAGAAGTATATAATGTCGAGCATACCAATTGGTATCATGATATTTATCAGTATTTGGATAAGCTAGAATATCCTTTGGACTCCACACGTAGAGCAAAATGAGCCATCAGGATGGCTGCACAATTCTTCCTCAATCAAGGACAATTGTTTAAGAAAACTAACTCGGGATCAGCTTACTTTGTGTCAATCAACATGAAGCAAAGCGCATCATGGAAGGGATTTATGAGGGAGAATATGCACCTCATATGAACGGTAGAATGTTGGTCCGGAAGGTTCGGAGACTTGGTTATTATTGGTCAACTATGGCAGCAGATTGTTATGACTTTGTTAGAAGGTGCCACAAATGTCGGTGTATGCAAACTTACAACACCAACCCCGTCATTTCTCATTACATTATCCTCACCCTAGCCATTTTTGGTTTGGGGAATAGACATTATTGGCAAGGTGACTCCTAAAGGAACAGGTGGTCATGAATTCCTATTAGTAGCAATTGAGTACTTTAGTAAATGAGTAGAAACGACTTCTTATGCAACCTTGATGTCGAAAAAGGTAGCTAAATTGATCACCCGGAATATTATCTGTTGTTATGGAGTGCCTCACGAGCTTATAAGTGACCATGGTAGCCATTTCAAGAAGGGAGAAGCGGATTTGTTGGATGAGTATAAAATCCGGCATCACAAATCTTCCCCATATCGTCCCCAAACCAATGGAGTAGTTGAAGCCGCTAATAAGAATATCGGGAGAATAGTGGAGAAAATGGCGATTACTTACAAGGATTGGCCGGATAAATTACCTTTCGCTTTGTAGGGTTATGGAACATCTATTAGATCCTCCACGGGAGCAACGCCCTACTCAGTAGTCTATGGCATGGAAGCGAGTCCTTCCAGTTGAAATTTTCCATTCTTTCATTAAGGATAATTAATGAGAGTCGATTCTAGAAGTTGAGTGGGCTACGACACGTTATGAGGAATTAGTATTATTGGATGAGAGGCGCCTCAACGCCCGCATAATGTCCAAATATACCAAGCTCATATATCCAGTGGCATTTAATAAGAAGGTTAAGCCTCGCAACTTGCAAATTGGGGATTGGGTCCTTAGAGAGGTCGGAGCTCGAGTCGGGATCCACAAGGGAAATTTAAGCCTAACTGGCGGGGCCCATTTATACTTAATCAAATTTTACCTCGAGGAGCAAGTAAAATTAACTGATTTAGAAGGAGAAGAGATTTTTCGATATACCAATCTGGATCGGTTGAAGAAGTACTACGCCCAACATACTCTTAGGTAGTGGGCCGAGCCCAGCCCAACCAGGCTTGGCAAAGGCGAGCGCCGGCCACCACGCGGTCAACGGTGGACTCGGTCAAGCCACGGTTTTCGTTTTCTTTCTTCCGGTTGGCCTTAGTTCGTTTATTTGCTTGAGACTCCAACTAGACCGTCCAATATGTATATTAATTTTTCTTTTATTTTACCTCTAAGTGAGCAATAAAAATATTAAAGTATAGCATAACACTTACTTTTATTCAATAAATGGTAAGCCTACTACTTACCTAAATACATAGCTAATAACAGGAATTTAATTGCAAGCATACGAGTTATAAAACAAAATAAACACTGTTCTAAAGAGGTAAAACTAATCCTCTTTTATTCTACCTCAAATTCCTAAGAATTCAAGTCCTAGTCTATTTTCACTTTCTTTCCTTTAGGATCGCTAGATTCGGTTTCCTCATCTCGGGTGCGTTCCTTTAGCTCTTGGATTTGGCGAGCTCCCCTTTCTTCATTTTCTTTAGCTTCAGTTTCTTTTCGATGAGCGCAGGTAGCCATCTCGAGGGTTTACTTCACGGATTTGTAGAGGGGTAGTAGAAGGAATGACTTCTTTAGGGTTTAGCTCTCCAAGTCTTAGTGCTTTTCATCGCATGGTGTAGACACCTAAAAATTGTTGTCCTTTATCTCGTTATTCTTGTGTTTTGTTTTGTCAACCGATGATGATAATCCTGAATGCTTGTTTGCGAATTTGGATTCCGGACTGTGATCGATCGGGTGCAATATAAGTGACTAAACCATAAATAACCCCAAGCACCAATTAAATAGCCTTTTTGCTTTGGGTCGGTCCACAAATCCTCTTTTCTTTCGGATCGTCCAAGAGCCGGACTGAGCCTTTAGAGATTGTGGAGTCCCATGATGTGTGTCGGGAAATTCCATGTTCGGAATACCACATTTAACTTGTGTCCAAGGTAGAAAAATAGTTGAAGACCCGAAGGCGATGTTAAAGAGTTGCATTTCATGATCGGGAACATCAAAGTGTTGCATTTTGAGGTTCATGAGATAGCCCACATGAGGCTAGAAGTCGTTCCTCTCTAAACGACGTTGTGAGGCCAGTGCCCACCTTCTAGAAGCTAAGGGGAATGTTGCATTTTGAGCTTTGAGAGTCCTCGGAGGCACAACTAGGACACGAAACCCTAGGAGGGTCCGGTTGGCTGGCGCCCACCTTCTCCACTTTAACCGATTCTATTCGATTTTATCATCTTCCGATCTAGTTCTATCTCTTGAGAAATGGTCCGATTTACTTTCGGTTGTTTGGACGGCTGAATGGAGGCAAACCCTAGGTCATTTGTGACCTAGGTCTTCTCCTATAAATAAAGAGCCTTGGCTCTCATTCCCATATGACTTCCGCCTCGGGATCACGCTGGAGAAAGCTAATCGGAATAGTCTCATCTAAACGTTACTCTACCAAAATTGATCTTGAACATTCATCTTTTGTACTTACTACCTTTGAATCCGTGCAAAGAGCTAAAGAATATTTGATTATTCTAATCTCCGGGCACTCATTCAACTCGATCGCTACCATGCCGTAGACACGATTCGTAAAATTAGCCCTTTTCTTCGGATTGTCACCATTGTATCGAGAAATCCGACGAGGAGATCCAGATTAACAAGGTGGGACTACCCGAGGGCCATATTTCAGCCTCCGAACGGTCATATTTATTTCTGTTTTAGTCGTTTTCCGTATTGTGGTTTGAGAGATGTAATCGCTTTAATTTCCTCCCGACCGATGTAATCTTTCATTTCTCGCTTTTCTTTCTTTGATCGTTTCTTTTATCACTTTCCTTTACGCTTTTTCCAATTATATTTTGGTTGCTTTAATTTTGCTTCGCATGTTGTTGTATGCTTGTTTTCTTACATCTATATTAATACATTACTCAAACTAGTAATGGCCGTCTTTGGACGGGAGGAACGAAAGGGTTTGTCCCTCCATTTCGTACCCTCGCCCCGAGTTCGATTCTCGGTTCGAGTGCGATGGAGTCATTTTTAGTCTCTTTCAATCTTAGTTTTCCCATACTAAAATTAGAAGAGCAAATTTTTTATTTTTTTGTTAGTTTTTCTTCCGTAAAACCGACTGGCCACTCCCTTGTTTTATGCTTTATTCTACACAAATCTACATCTCGGTGTTTTCGGTAGCAGGAACAGTGAACGTTAGATTTTGGATTTGCCCACTTGGCGAGACCAAGGATGGTTCCACCAGCCATGGCCTCCGGCCGACGCCAACCACCCCTAAGTGCAGGCCACCGCCTTTGCCGTGAGGTCAACCAATAAGGCTTCAGTCAAGATTGGTGTTTTTACACCAATCTGGCCCTAAAGCCTCATGACGAACCAAAACGAACGTTATTTATTCCTTAATTAAAAAAATTATATCTCGGGAATTATGAAAATAGTTGCTAAAATAAAATAATTAATAAAATTGCTAATCAAATTTGATTTAATTCATTTCAACTTGGTTTAATAAAATTCAGAAATCTTAATAACAGGTTCATCCCCACATTATAAAATAGACTTTCTAAACCCATTTTCAAAATCCTTCATAAAAAGAGAGACCCGACACAAGTGGGGAAGCTCGGCGAGCCCCGACCGGCTATGGTTCCTATTGTGGCGACTCCACTGGGGAAAAACTTTTTATTAAGAGGGCGAAACTTGAAAATTTGAGTAGTGTGTTTTTAATGATGTGCTTGCATTAGGCATCCTGCATTTGACAACCTTTGAATTAGTTTAAATATTATTTTAGACCACTAGGAAAACTTTATTGTACCCATTGTTTAGCCCTTTCCGGAGAGAGGCTCTCACCTGTTTCCTCGGTTTGATTTTCCTAGGAAACGTACCTCCTCCCACATAGCATGCATTCTTGGGCTAAACCTTTTGGTTCACTAAGAGGCACCGAAATTCTGGTTGGTATCCTTATTCGTGCAACCCATGGGGACCAAATTTCGGATTACGTGTCACCATGGATCCGGACTCTTGAACTCTTGGACCATAAAACTTTGGACTTCTAGGTTTTTCGTCGGACTTGATGTGCATGCTTGAATGAATGTGTTTGTCTTAGATTTAATCTTCCGTTCGTGAGCGTTTACGAATAGGTGAGGAGTGCTTGATTTAGACCCTTGGATGGGTGAGAATAAAACACTTTAATAAAATTTCTTATAGTCGGTCCACTATATGCACTTAGGTAAAAGTCAAAATGCCTTCCCTAATTAGGTCGGTCCTTTGCTTTCATTTTTCCGTGTCATTTCAAAATTATCTTTGTAATAGCTTAAGTAGTTGCTATTTGTGAACGGGTCTTACCGGAAGCTCCCTTTTCTTATTTTTCATTCCTTTTATTTTCCTTTTGCATTGTCGATTTCATCTTGCATCATCTCATTAGATGAGTCCATTTGCATTAGCCAAATAAAATCATCTCATTAGATGAGTCCATTTGCATTAGCCAAATAAATCATCATCTCATTAGATGTGTCCATTTGCATTAGCTAAAATAAAATCATCTCATTAGATGAGTCCGTTTGCATTACCCAAATAAAATCATCTCATTAGATGAGTTCATTTGCGTTAGCCAACAAAATAATCTCAATAGACGAGTCCATTTTCATTAGACAAATAAAATCATTTCATATTAGGATAGATAAGTTCGTCATTCTAATTTTGCATTTAGTCCAAAGTTCAACTCAAATAGGAAAATGCATTATTATATAGGAAGCATCTTTTCTTTAAGGATCATGAGTCAATCAAATCATTTATCATATCATCATTGCATTCTTCATGTGCATCCAAATAAAAAAGCGTCCTTAGTGTCCTCGGGTCTTGCGCTTAAACCTCTTCCTCCAAAAAGTGATATTCTCTCACATAGTCCTAAACCTTATCCTTTGGGCTGCGAGAATAGGGAATTGTACGACAACCGAGTATCATCCGAATCCGAGCTCTAAAAGAATAGAACGTCTAGTCAATGAGTGCGACACATCGTCATTTCTTTCTACTCTGTGGTCTACACCAGTGTGACAAGCTTCGGTGCATACTGCACTGTCACCATCCACTCCTTGTTCTAAGACAAGTACCTAAAAGGGTTCCCTTCCAATGGATTCTAATCTCAAACAAGCGTGTTAGTCTTAGTATGCTTAATGAAAATATAGCTAAGGTGGACACCAAGTTGAATGATCGGGAGGAACATATATCCTCTATATCAAAAGATCTTAAGACCATCATAAGGGCTATGGAAGCTACTCAAAGAGATGAGGAAGCTGAACGTAGGAGAAGGGAAGAGGCTGAAGAAGGCGAGCGTGTGCCAAGGGAAATGGCTATGGTTATACCAACTCCACCCATCCAATCTTCTCCGAGATAATCCTAAAAGTGAATCTCCTAAGCCTAAATCCAAAACTCGGTTCGATTCCCGTATAGATCGAGATAGAGCGGATGTTGAGGGAGTCATCCATGTTCAACAATCATTATATCAATCATAAGGGATTCACTTCAATTCCTAAGGGTAAACTACCTCCTAAGTTTACCATGCCCGGTATACAGCTTCAAAGGTTATGAGAATCCCCATCATCACGTTAGCAACTTCTTGGGGGCAATGACGCTTAAGAATAGTCTTGAAGACACTTATCACATCATCTTCCCTGGACATTTGATACTAATGTCATGAAGTGGTACAATGCGGTCAACCCACTCAAGGTTGGCAAGCTGGACAGATTTGTGCAAGGAGTTTCTCCATCAATACTCCTATAATACAGATCTACCTGTTACTCTTAGAGACTTGGAATTAATCAAGCAATGTGAGAAGGAGAGCTTCACTGATTTCCTAACCGGATGGAGAGCAAATGCAGCCCACATAGTTGATTAACCCTCTTAGAAAGATCAAGTCCGCATTATTGTGAAGAACCTTCAACCCAATTATAATTAGCACCTCAAATTCTTACCCATGATGAACATTTCGAGCCTCGGAGATGCTGGCTTGTTGATAGAAGAAGAACCGTCTCATTGTGACCACAAAAGTCGCAACTGGATATAGAGGTAATTATCATTCCAAAGAGAAACAAACCTCTAATACTTACAATGCTACTAGGGGTGCGAGATGTCAATGCCCTTAACAGTATACTGACTACACTCCTATGGATACCACTTATGCTCAAGCCCTTGACCGTCTCTTGGAGAAAGGAAAGATAAAGTTGCCACTTATTAAAGTAGAATCGAAACAGACAAAATAGTCTAAGTATTGGGATGCGGGAAAATTTAGAAATACCATCGTCCACGAGGACACGATACGGAACGATGTTGGACATTCAAGAACAAAGTACAAGATATGTTTCGAAATGGCCAACTAGCCCTACCTAAGGCTGCCCTGAAACCAAGTAGCGACACCTTAGCCATCTTTACTGAATGCACACTAGGTTAGTGGGATCCTTCTATCTTTATTCGTAATGTTAATAAGCCACAACTCGCTTCTTTGTCTACCGTCATTATATCCAAAAGTCCAGGGCGGTGGGCAAGTGACAAAGAAGATGTATATGAAATAAGAGATAATGACAACAATTGCGACGACTTCTAGGGCACACCACCCTTAGAAGAAGACTTTTGGGAAACACTAAGAACCTTGCTCTTTAGTTTCTTACTAGATCGGGACGGTATAAAGCACCCTTGCGTCCACAACAAACTTAGGAAGCCTCAAAAGAATGCGAAGCTACAAAGGAAGAAGATCCAATCCTTAAGCAACTCCAGAAATTAAAAGCCGACATTCTATTTTACAATTAATATCCGCTTCGTAGAAACATAGACAAGCCTTAATCAATGCACTCAATAAGATTGAAGTTTCTCCCGAAACCACGCCGAGGAAGTAGTATGATTGGTTAACATTGGGGATGGAACCATTACTTTTGATCGGAAAGATCTCCCGGAAGAAGGCGTTGCACACAACAATGCTCTTTATTTAATCGTAACTTTAATTAACAAGTTTATTCCCTTAACCTTGGTAGACAACGAATCGGTAGTTAACCTATGTCCCCGGCGAACTGGTAAGAGGTTAGGAATTAGGGAGCAACAACTCTCTAAGTAAACTGTTCATCTCCGATAATATGATAATTTTAGAAGAACACTCTTGGGAACAGTGACCATACCAATCAACATAGGGCCAGTGGAGAGGAATATTGAATTCCAAGTCTTAGATATGCCGGCTACTTTTAATCTCCTTCTAGGACACCCTTGGTTACACAATCATCGAGCAGTTCCTCTACACCTGCATCGGAAGGTCAAAATGATCATCAAAGGTCAGGTCATAACCGTTAATCGGGGATAATCTTTGTGCTACTATCACTTCCAAAGACTCTGTAGTGGAGATCGAGCATGATGCTAATGATTAAGAATTATACGGATTTGAAACCGTCGCTGCCTTAGAAAGGGATGAGCACCTTTTACCTTAAACCCTTATGGCAACCCTAGTGTCTAATCGAAGCTTAGGAAGAAGGGGTATTTTGCGAGACTTGCTTGTAAGCCGAAGGGCATACCACCCTATTTTTCCACCCCTTGAACCCACTAACAACTACAACTTTAGCTAGGCTATCAACCTACCACGAAGGAAATAGGTCAAGCCAAGTGGGAAGTCCAAGTAAGGAGGTCTGCACCACACATAGTCCGCTCTACTAAGCCCTTTCCTTATACTTTGAACGGACAATTTCTAAGAGAAGGAGATAATTTCCCTTATTATGGTTTTCTTGAGTCCTATTACATCAAGGAGAAGGGTATCTTAGTGCCTGGTCTTGAAATATTCAATGATTGCTATATTCTGGAAAAGTAGGCACTTCACCTTTTGAAAAGGGACAATCCACATTAGATTGGACCAATCTTGTCGAAACAATCTTTTTGGCGTTACGTTCGGTCAAGAGAGTAATCTAGAAGGGAACTCTCTCTCGATCTGTCATGAGCTATGTCGCACCGTAGTTCGATCCTTCCAGGTTCATCACCGATGCCGATACTGAGGAGGGTCCAAGCATATCACTTGGATTGATGCTAAGGAGGGCCAAGAATTTGCTGTTAGCCTAGGAGCAAACCTTCCTTCCGAGTTTAGTGTTAGGGCTTGTATTTCTTCCTCTTCTCCTGTTATTTCTAGTTGTATTTCTTCTTCTTCTCCTATTGTTTCTAGTTCTAATTCTACCCTTTCCAATTCAGTTTTTAAGTTTGATGTACTCGTTTCCTCATTCAATAAAATGAATCTTTCGCTTACTCCTTGCCTCCTTTTGCTTTTAATTGTTTTGCCTCTAATGATGAACAAGAAATTCCTAAAGAATTAATAAAAGCTATTAAAGTCATGAAAATCACTTACTAATGATAGAGGAAATAATAACAATTAATCTGGGGTCAACCGATCAACCCCAAGAGGTTAAGATTGGGAAAACTTTGGATTCGAAAAGCGAAGTAATTTACTTCACTCCTCACGAGAGGTCATCGATGTCTTTGCATGGTCCTACAAAGACATGCCGGGTATAGATCCAAGTATAGCAGAAAACAAAATTCTGCTTTATGAAGGCGCTAAGCTAGTTAAGTAGAAGTTGAGAAGGATAAAACCAGACTGGGCCTTGAGGATTAAGGAGGAAGTTCGAAACACTTGGAAGTTGGGTTCATTAAGGTAGTTCACTATCCTCAATGGGTAGAAAATATAGTTCCGGTCCCGAAGAAAGATGGCGGGGTTCGTATGTGCGTCAACTTCGGGGATTTAAACAAGACAAGTCCTAAGGATGATTTCCTGTTGCCTCATATCGATCTTTTGGTAGATAATACTGCGGATCATGCTCTACTCTCGTTTATGGATGGTTACGCTGGGTATAATCAAGTGAAGATGGCTGAGGAAGACATGAAAAAGACAACTTTCATCACTCAATGGGGAACTTATTACTATGTGGTGATGCCATTCGAGCTAAAAAGTGCGGGTGCAACGTATCGAGAGGACAACAACAAAACTACTACATGATATGATCCATAAGGAAGCTGAAGTATACGTAGATGACATGATCATAAAATCTAAAAACAGGGATGGCACTTACCCGACTTGAGAAAATTCTTCCATAGACTTAGGAAGTACAACATGCGCCTTAATGCTAAAAAGTGTGCATTTGGGGTAACATCCGGTAAACTATTAGGCTTTGTTGTTAGTCTTAGAGGAATTGAAGTTAATCCATCCAAGATCAAGGCTATTAAGGAAATCTCTCCACCAAGTACGGAGAAACGAGATATGGGCCTTTCTAGGATGTTTGCAGTACATCGGTCATTTGATATCAAAGCCGACTATGGTTTGTGAACCCATTTTCAAGAAGTTAAAGAAAGTATCTAAGCTCATTTGGGATACAAAGTGCCTACAAGCATTCAAGAAGGTTATGGAATACCTTGCTAATCCTCCGAGTGTTAGTTCCACCCCAATCAAGGAAACCTTTGCTTTTATATCTCGCCACAACAAAGACAGCTATGGGAGCCATGTTAGCTCGAGCATGATGGAAAACAAGAACGCACGATCTACTATCTAAGTAAGAAGTTCAAGGACTATGAGACTAAATATACACCATTAAAGAAGACATCTATAGCTTTAGTTTGTGCTACCAAGAAGCTTAGACACTACATGTTGACCTATACGGTACATGTGGTAGCACCCATGAATCCTATTCGAGTACATACTTGAACAACCGACTATCGGTAGTAAGATAACACGATGGACTGTCATGTTGTCGAATTCAAACTCAATTTTATCCCCGAAAAAGCGGTCAAAGGCAGGGTATTATCGAAATCTTGGCACATCTAGCTGTGCACTGAATCGTAACCCGAACACATTGACTTCCCGGATAAAGATATTTTACAAGTAGAGGTGGACATTTAGACAATATACTTCGATAGTGCTTCAAATTAGAAGGGTTTTGGAGTAGGGATACTTTTAGTCTCACCGGAGGGAGCACATACTCCCATTTTAGTTAAGCTAGACTTCGAGGTCACTAATAATGACGCAGAGTACAAAGCTTGCATAAAAGTACTTGAAGCTGCAATAGAGATCGGAGTCAAGAACATCGAGTTTTCGGTTATTCCAGTTTGATCATCAACCAAATTTCGCAAAGGTGGAAGGTACGTAGTCAAGCCTTGGCATCCAACCAAGCATATTTGACATAATTATCTAAACACTTCAAAAGATTTCCTTCACATACCCTCCTAGGGATGATAATCAATTTGCGGATGCACTAGCTAAGCCGGCATCTATGATTAATATTACTATTGGCATTCACTCAATGCCTATTTATATCGAGCGACGAGTCAACTCTGCACATATCTCGTGCCTTAGAAATATCAAATATCGACCATACCAGTTAGTGTCATGTTATTTATTAGTATTTGGATAAGCAAGAATATCCTTTAGACTCCACACCTAGAGCCTAACGAGTCATCGGGATGTGGGTTGTACAATTCTTCCTCAATCAAGGTCGGTTGTTTAAGAAAACTAACTCCGGGATCAACTTACTTTGTGTCAATCAACATGAAGCAAAGCACATCACGGAAGAAATTCATGGAGGAGAATTCGGACCTCACATGAACGATAAAATGTTGGTCCATAAGGTTCGGAGACTTGGTTATTATTGGTCAACTATAGCAGCAGATTGTCACAAGTTTGTTAGAAGGTGCCGTAAATGTCGGGTGTATGGAAATTTACAACACCAACCTCCGTCATTTCTCACTACATTATCCTAACCCCGGTCGTTTTCGGTTTGGGGAATAGACATTATTGGCAATGTGACTCCTAAAGGAACAGGTGGTCACGAATTCGTGTTAGTAGCAATCAACTGCTTCACTAAATGGGTAGAAGCTGACTTATTATGCGACTATGACGTCGAAACAAGTAGCTAAATTCATCACCCGGAATATTATCCGTCGTTATGGAGTGCCTTACGAACTTATAAGTGATCATGGTAGTTAATTCAAGAAGGAAGTAGCAGATTTGTTGGATAAGTATGAACTTATAAGTGATCATGGTAGTTAATTCAAGAATGAAGTATTTGTTGGATAAGTATAAAATCTAGCATCACAAATGTTCTCTATATCGTCCTCGGACCAACGGAGTAGTTGAAGCCGCTAATAAGAACATTCGGAGAATAATGAAGAAAATGACAATTACATATAAGGATTGGCCGGATAAATTATCCGTCGCTTTATGAGGTTATATAACTTCTATTAGATCCTCCACATGAGCAACACCCTACTCTCTCGTCTATGGCATAGAAGCGAGTCCTTTTGGTTGAGATTGTCATTCCTCTACTAAGGATAATTGCTGAGAGTTAGATTCCGTAAGCTGAGTGGGCTAAAGCGCATTATAAGGAATTAATGTTGCTTGGATGAGAGGCGCCTCAACGCCTTGCATAATGTCTAAATATACCGAGCTCGTATATCCAGGGAATTCAATAAGAAGGTTAAACCTTACAACTTGCAGATTACGGAGTCGGTTCTTAGAGAGGTCGAGTTCCAATTCGGGATCCACGAGGGAAATTTAAGCCCAATCGGCGGGGCCCATTTATACTTAATCAGATTTTACCCGCGGAGTAGTAAAATTAAGTGTTTTAGAAGGAGAAGAGATTTTTCAATATACTAATTTGGATCTGTTAAAGAAGTACTACGGCTAGCATACCCCTAGGTGGTAGGTCGAGCGCAGCCCAACCGGTTTTGCCAAGACGGGCGCTGGCCACCACCCGGTCAACGATGGACTGGTCGGGCCACGATTTTCCTTTTTTTTATTTTTTTCTTTAGTTTTCTATGATTCGTTTATTTGTTGGATAATTCAACTAGATAGTCCAATATGTATGTTGGTTTTCTATTATTATTCTACTTCTAAGTGAGCGATAAAAATATGAAAAGTGTAGCATAGCACTTCCTTTTATTTAAGAAGGGTAAGCTTACTACTTACCCGAATATAGCCAATAAAGGAATTGAATTGTAAGCATACTACTTGTAAAATGAAATAAAAAACACTGCTCTAAAGAGGCAAAATTAATCCTCCTTTTATTCTATCTCATAATTCCTCGAATTCGAGTCCTAGTCTATTTTCACTTTCTTTCCTATAGGATCGCTAGACTCGGCTTCTTCGTCTCACGTGCGTTTGTTTAACTCTTGGATTCGTTGGGCTCTCCTCTCTTCATTTTCTTTAGCTTTAGTTTCTTTTCGATGAGCACATGCAGCCATCCGAGGTTTACTTGACAAATGTGTAGAAGGGCGATAGCGTAAATATCTTCTTCGGGGTTTAACTCTCTAAGTCTTAGTGCTTTTCGTCGCTCAGGGCCAACTTCTATTATCCACTCTAGATAATAGGGAGAAACAACTGTATTTGTAACTCCGTCAGGTGTCCTCGGGATCGTAGGAGTCAACGGTTTTGGAAGACCTCTCTAATACTCGGGCCATGACCTAGTCCGTTTAGAGCTACCGTGTCCTCTAAACAAGTTGAAAGTAGCGGGACGGATGCAATCTATTAACGCAATCACTTGTTCACTACCCATTTGCTGCACCATATGGCTTAGAAAGTAATAAGTGCTCTCGTTCGGGCCCAATAGACGAATGTATGGACATTGTGAAGACTCATACTTTACAGGTGTATCATTCTTAGTATTATCAAGGAATTAGGTACATACTTCATCTCTTGTAAGTTTTGATTACAAGTCATTTTAAGTGTTTTAGAAACTTTTCGAGTGACATAGAATCTTTTCGAGTGTTACGTAAACAATTGCATATGTTTCCACTTGATTCGACCGACTCGAAAGCATGCACTTGCTTATCCTTTCACACATAGTTCCGAGTCACTCGGACAACACTCGAACTTATCGCATGTTTAAATATTTGCTCTAATGTGCTTAAACTCAGGTCTGACTTTGAATTCTAAGTTTGTTTGAATTACGGTGTTAATTCATCCTTCTAAGTCAGAATGTTCTCTATCGGACTTATTTTACTTCGGACTGAATGAGATTGAATTTGAAGTATAATGGATATTAGACTCGAAAAATTCCACTCTTCGAGACTCGAGATAATTAGGCACTTAATTATCCTAATTAAATTATTATCTCGTGTCTAACCTTGGACTAAAGTATTTGATACTTTGAGAACCAAATTGATTCACTTTTGTAGGTTAACTAAACGAGGTTATCCTATTTTTGAAATACAAAAGTAACCAGCTTCAAGTCGTTAATCACAAGCAGACAAGGCTTTTCGACTTCGACCCGAGCCCGGACACTCGTGTTAGGGTTGTCTGTTTCCAAAACTTAAAATCTTCAACGCCTAGCTCAATGGTGGTTTCCACCCTATTTTTAGACACTACCGAGTGGATTGGGACATTCAAAGGAGTCAAGAGCCATTGCCCAACGTTCACACCTCAACGGATATTTTCCGAGTCACTCGGAAAAACCATTGCAACGGTCACAAAGGACTTTTAATAAGAAGATAGTCGCAACGACCAATCTGCCTGGCCACTTCATAAGACAAGAAGATTGCTAAACCTATTGCTGAAATTATCTCTCTCTGTATAATTCTTATTCAATCTTCTACTTAAAACTCTAACTCGTACTTAACATCTTTCCGAGTTGTAAGGTCTTGTAATCGAGTCACAAACACTTATTCTTACTTTCCGAGTAAGGTCCCTTGAATGAGCTATAAGGGTTAACTCAGTTCGGTTGTCCCTAACTGTAAATGTTACCTCGGTTAGGAAGTACTAGTTCGAGATAAAGGAACTTATGAGTCTAGAAAAATCTTGTAAGGAATTGCCTAAGGGAGCAATTCTAGTTGAGTCTTTCTACTATATTTTGTGGATTCAAAATAGTGGATTTGACTTGGTGCTTGGATTAGCAATGACCGTGGTTTTCTGCCCCAAGAGGGTTTCCACGTATTTTACGAGTGAACACTTTTTTGAGATGAATTTAGGCTCGGAATGTTTCAAAGTCGGTTTTAGAATTTAATCTTCCAGTCTTTATTCAAATTTCCTCATCACCCTATTCACCCCCTCTAGGGTGACTTAGTCTCTCCAAGAGCAAACCTTCAATTGGTATCAAAGCCTAGCCTTTCGGAAAGGATCTAACCATCCAAAGGTCTAAAGATCAAATGGCTCGGAACAATGGATAGTTCGATGAAGGAAGATCTTCTAGCATACCACAAAAGTTCAAATGATCTAACTTCGTGCACTTGGAAGAAGCTCATGGAATTCTTTCCGCTAGATCACGATGAAGATGTCCGGAACATCATACAAGTAGGAAACTACATTCCAATGAATATGGAAGAAACAAGACTCGTGCCCAAAGTAAAGGCTGAGTACACTACTAAAGAAGCAGAGAAGTTCGGAAAGAACTTCAAGGCGATAAACATTCCGATGTGCGCCATCAGCTCGGAAGAATACAATCGAGTGTCGACCGTGACACAGCCAAAGAAGTGTGGGACATGCTTGTCAACACTTATGAAGGCACAAGCCAAGTGAGATAAGCGAAGATAAGCCAATATCTTCACAAGTACGAGCTGTTCAAGATGGAGCCGGAAGAGAACATCACTCAAACGTTCATCCGCTTCAGTGATATTACTAACAATCTCAAATCTCTAGGTAGAAAGATTTCCCACGAGGAAATGTGCGAAAGATACTCGAAGTCTACCCAAGAGAAGATGGGGTCCCAAGGTGACAGCCATCGAAGAGGCTTAGAACCTGTCCTTACGAAGCCGGACGAACTCATTGGGAAGCTACTCACCCATGAGATCAACTAGGAAGAGGAGGATGCAGAAGTCAGCACTAAAAGGAACATCGCACTAAAGGCCTCGGAAAACGAGAGAAGCAACTCTAAGTTCCTCCGACTCAAAAGAGGATCCCATGACACTTATCGCATGAGGCTTCAAAAGAATGATGAAGCACAAGAGATGGGATAAGAAGCCAAGAGAAGAGTTCTATAAGAAAGATAAGAATGATAGAAAAGGTGAATATTCTTCCCCTTTAAAGTTATCTTTAACTAAGAACTCCGGTTGTTTTGAATGTGGGAGCAAGGAACACATAGTCAAAGACTGTCCCAGGAGAAAGAGAGACAGAAAGAAGAAGAAGGCTATGATGGCCACTTGGAGTGATGAAGACTCATCGATGATGAGGACTCGAGATGATTCAAAGTGTCCGATGGCACTCTCGGACTCGAAGGCTGAATTAGAGTTAGACTCGGATCACTCGAACAGTGAGGAAACAAATCCTCGGGAGGTAATGGAATACTTCCTCAAGTTTTCCAAAGTTGATTTAGCTAAATATATTTATACTTTGGAAGAAGAGTCCAATTCGATTCTTCTCGGTTTAAAGAACAAACTTGAGTCCGTTACTTCGAGAGCATCTCTTTGAAAAATGAATTAGAAAAACTAAGACTTACTCTAAGAGGACTCAAGACTAGTGCTCAATCTAATGAGACTAAGTCTAAGTCACTCGAAGAGAAAATGAGCATCCGAAGCAAGAGCTCAATGAGTCTCAAGAGCTTGTTTTAAAATTTACTCAAGGTCGAAAAACCTTGACATGCTCTGAGGGTCTCAATGTGTCTCCTTCGAAAAGAAGGACTTGGTTTTAACAAAGAGGAGGAATCTAATTCCTACTCGGAGCTTTTCAAAAGGATTCCGTAACCGTGAAGTTCAGGAAGGCTGAGCACGGTCGCATTCATAAGAATGAAAGGAGGACCGAGCCTAGACCAACTCACAGGAGAAAACCTTCTCCTTCGTTTATAAAAGGAAATAGTTTCAAAAGAAAGAGACACGAGACTCGGTTTTCTAAAAGAAAGACTCAGAATCGGACCAAACCCAAAGTTATTCAAATCTGGGTTCCTAAGAGTCTTCTTCCTCGGAAAACGACCACAGTAAAGGGAGTTACTGGGTTCGTTCGAGGAAGTGAGAAAGGTTAGTTTGTTTCGACTTGCGAGTGGCTCGAAAAGAACAAAAGGCATTGGTACCAGGATAGTGGATGCGCACGTCACATGTCAGGAAATCCAACACTCTTTTATGAGTTAGAAGAGTACAAGAAAGGCAAAGTCACATTTGGAGATGACAGACAAGGGCAAGATATTTGGGATAAGGAAGATTAGAAAAGGAGACAATCCGATAAGCCCGAGTCTACCATGTTAGAGGATTGAAGTACGATCTACTCGAGCATCTCTCAATTGTGTGGCAAAGGCCAAGAAGTAAGATTCACTCGGACCAACTATTATATTTCCGATGATACTACCGAGGAGACCAAGCTCTCGGGTAAGAGGTCAGGTAACACCTACATTTTGCCTCTTTCTAACCCAAGTCAGAATTTATCTTGCTTAAAAGCATCTCTACATGATGATTCATGGACATGGCATCGTAGATTAGGTCATATTAGCATGCATACCATTAGGAAGCTTGCTTCTCATGGTTTAGTAAGAGGACTCGCTTAACTGTGCATTTAAGAAAGATAGAATTTGTGAAGCATGCATAAAAGGTAAACGAGGTTAGATCATCTTTTAAATCTCTCAAAACTGTTTCCTCATCCAAGGTGCTTGAAATGTTGTATATGGACTTACAAATAAAAACTAGTAGGTACCTTAATATTTGGGCCATCTATTTTTAGATCAAAAGTTATCAAAAATTAAATTAAGGTGCCTTAAATAATTGGGCCAACTATTTCCTGGGTCCAATTCGGGCCTGAGCTTGGACGAAGTTGTGAAAAGTCTAAAATAGCCTTCTTTAATTGTGGGAAGAGGAGAATTAACTCCACCATAACGCGCCTACTATTGTCTCGTCATGTCTCCGATACTCTCGATCACTCTCTGTCTCTTTGTCTCTCTCCCTCTCCTCCACGCCCAACTCTTCAACTCCGATCTGCAACTCGTTTTTAGAGGAAGAATCGTCCTCCATAGACGAAAACAGGAGATGAAGACGAAGGTAGAAGAAAAGGAGGTAGAAGAAAAGGAGGCCGAAAATGGTAAGTGGTAGAAGTTTCTTAATTTTTTTTTTTATTTTGATTCATTTTAGGGTTAAATTTGGGGGTTTCTGTTGGAAAATTAATTTTTATACCATAATTTTGTGAAATAATCTTTGAATGGAGAAATCCCCTTCGACAATTTATTGTTTGCCCAAAATTTGGCATTTTGCATGAGAACTTTCTCCGATATAATTTTGTAAGGTATTTTTAATATTTGATTATTAGTGTTTAATTTTTTAGCTGATGATGATTTGTAAAGTTGCTTGGGTTCACTCTGCACTATAATTTTTTTAATCCTACTTTGTTGTGTTAAAAAGGGACTGAAATTGTGAAATTGAAGGTTTATTTTAAGGGTAAAGTCATAGAGGTTCCTAAGGTCAGCCTTGATGAGTATAATAGCACTAAGTTATATAAGGATGTTAGACATTGGTGTGGGATGTATGGTGTAGAGTTCCCCAAGTGTGTTGGGTTTGAGTGGCATCCCCCAAAAGAGTTAAGCAAAGAATGGCAGTGAACACCGACAGTAAGTGGATTGCATTAGTGAAGTCTTGGGGTTCCGTACCTAACTTGTCTGTGTATTCCCATTTACATGGTTGAATTGAAGCAGCCTTGTGAAGCCCAACTTATAATGCAGAGTATTGAAAATTTGAATGATTGTTTAGGAAATGACCAACCTTCAATAGACAAATAAGAAATTGGGGTGTTTGATGAGGACCCAACAGTTAGTTAAGCAAACAAATGAGCAGACACTCTAATTTGTACCCCATCTTGTCAACCTACTAAGTTGATACATAGGAGACCAATCACAAGATCTTTGGCAAATTCTCCAGTGAGGCCAACCTCACTAAAGCCCAAAACCGATACCTCACCAAAGCCTTAAACCGATACCTCCCCAAAGCCCAACACTCGAAACCTCAACAAAATCTCCCCTTTCAGCGATACCACAGAGAAGAGCCTCTACTAACCTATATAGCAGTCCTGTAAAACCCCTATTAGCCCAACCAAACCATATACAAGATCCTTATCTACTCATTTAAACCCTGTACACTCGATAAGGAAAACAAACCACGACTAAAGTCAACCCAAGCCAAAACCGCCTTCTCCCAAAACTAAGTACAAGCTCGTCGCTGATCTGTTACCCTATGCTTGGACTGGAAGAGTTAGATGATTTTAATGTGATGTCACTGTCAAAAGTGCCTCAGTAGGATGGTGAAAATGAGTGGGATGGTGGTAATGAAACTAAGGTTTAAATTGTTGGTGATGGGGATGAAGTTGCAATGCTTAGGGATAATTGTTCATCTTCCGATGATAGTGATGATGAGGATTTCAGCATAAGTGGCAGTGTGGACGAGTTAGAGGAGGAATCTTTGGATGAAGAAATATTTTCTAGTGATTCGAGAGGAAGACTTAGAGTTAGAAAATGAAAAGTGGATGCAAGTGGGTGCCCAAATCATTGACAGTCCTGAAGATAGGACCTTAGTTGTTAATAAAATGGCTAAGATAATAGGGCAAGGGTGTTTGTGGAAGAGGAATAGGGATGGGAGGATAAGTTTGATGACAGGTCATATTTTCAATTATAAAGAGGACTTACTTGCAGTTATGAGAGAGTATTGCATTGTAGAGGGATAGATAGTGAAGAAAGAGAAAAATGAGGAGACTAGGTACACACAGAGATGTGAGGATCCAAGGTGTACTTAGAGGATTCACTATAGTATCCTTATTGATAGGACTACTTGGATGGTGAAATCACACACTAGGAGGCATGTGTGTGAGAGGCCTGAGAGAAATAAGATGGAAAACTCACCTTGGGTAGCTAAAAAACACTTGCCTTATTTCATTGCTTCTCCAAATTTGGATGTCAAGGGAATGTAGTCAATCATTATGAACAAGTATTCGACATTTGTGCCGGACTAAGTTTGTTGGAGGGCAAGAAGATTGTTAAGGGCAACTGTTAAAGGGAAACATGAAGAGGGGTACAAGTATTTGCCTAAATATGCTGAACAGTTCAAGGCAAAAACCCAAGATCTGTTTGTGTCATAAGTTGGTTGGAGCAAGGCCCCGGTAAAATTCCTGTTTTCAAACACATGCTCATTTGTGTTGGTCCGTCTATCACTGCATTCAAGTAATTTTGTAGGCCCTTTATTGGGATAGATGCCACTCACCTGAAAGGAGTTTATAGGGGAGCACTCCTTACTACAATGGCTTTAGATGGAAATAAGGGTCGGTTTCCATGAGGATATATAGTGGTTGAGATTGAGAATGACGAAGAATGGGGTTTCTTCTTGATCGGCTTTGTAAGGGCACTTGATGCAGTTGAGGATCAGTCTAGATATACAATAATTTCAAACAAGCACAAGGTAAGTTCAAATTTATTACATATTTCAAAATTTTTTATTAATCATATTACTTTATTTTTATTCATAATTCTTTTAAGTTCATTAATTTTATATATGTTGGTGTATTAGGGGCTTGTAAATGCATTGGAAAAAGTCATGCCAATCTGCTTCAAGGAGGATATGCATTATCCATTACTTTAATAATTTCTCTTCACTTTTTCCTAGTAAGTAACAATTTTTACATGTAAGTTTGCATTATACTTTTCTAACTTCTCTTCACTGCTTCAGTTTCCATTAGTATACTTTTATGTCCATTTAACTCTTAAGTTTGTTATGCTTGATGGAAGTTATTTTATGTATGCCTTATAAGTTTGCAGTATTTACTATAACTCATTTTGTGCATACATATAAGATGTGAACTTGAATGATAAATTCTTTCTATAGGGTCTCATATCCTTTCCAATGGCTTTCCATTTTATTATCATGAAAAGCTTGTTTGTGTTTTAGTTCTTAAGGAGCCTACTCTATGGTTTGTTTCCATTAATTTTAGCCTTTTGGTTATGTTGGATTCTTCTTCACTTGTAAGATACAAGATTTATGCTACTCCCATTCTTCTTTCATATGTTTTCGAGTCATTTTATTGTGCAGTTTTATGTTCTATGCAGTGGTTCATGAACATTTATTTAAAAATATTACTTGGGGCTCGGGCCATTTTAGTCATCCACCATAACAATTGCAGTTATCTGAAATTTTCTTCCTTTCTATAGGTATGCCTACTTTTATATTATGGCGAATGTGTATGCCCCTTTTGTGCATCTAAAGGCCATGGAAAAAATTAAGAAACAAGATCCAGCTATATACCATTGGCTTAGAGACAGTGAGCCACTAGAGTTATGGGCTAGATTTAAGTTTGATGTGAACTTGAAGTGTGAGGATAATACTAATAACTTCGTAGAGAGTTTTAATCATGCCATTCTGAAGTTTAGGGGACTGCCTTGCCTGTCCATGCTTGAGGAAATCAGGAAGTTAATTGGTCATAGGTTTGTGACGATGTATGAAAAGGCACAAAGTTCGCAAGGTAAACCGGTGCCTTTTGTTGAGAGGAAGTTGAGAGAGGTAGAGGTGGATATTAGGAATTGTTTAAGCATACTTAAGGCAGGAAATGGAGAATTTGATGTAAAAGAGGGACAAACCAACTTCACAGTTAGGCTGAATGATAAATTTTGTGATTGTAAAAAGTGGCGAGCATACAGGAATCCCTTGTAAACATATAGCAAAGTGCATTGAAAGGATGAAACACTCATTAGATGATTATGTGGAGGACTCATTACAGTATAGAAACATACAAAAACCTCTACAACCACATCATTCATCCTATTGTTGATCCTTCCATGTGGGAAGATAGGGACCTGCCTGAGTTACATCCCCTTCAACATCAAGTTAAGCACTGGCAGGCGAGCAAGCACACAAGAGAAGAGAGACAGAACCTTATCCTGAGCATGATTTCCAACTCCCGCATAAAGTGCAAGGGTCTGGCACCACCAGGTAAAATTCATGTTTTTCCCTTTCATAAGTGTTTCATAGCTATAAATATTAAATTTTTTACCTGACTTTGCTATACGGGTGTACTAAATGCTTTAGGCTTGGACACAATTCTCGTACTTGTGGGAAGCCAAGGGATGAATTTGGAAGATTATTAAGGAAGAGAAATAGGCAAACCAAAAATAAGGAGGCAAAACCTCGTGGCAGGCCAAGGAAAACCCAAGCAAGCACAACTCTTCCTCCTTCTACCTCTACTCCTTCTACTTGTACTCAAGCCAACGGAAAGTCATCCAAAGCTCGTGGCAAGGCAATGAATCTGCAGTCTCCATCTCGCTCCTTCGTAGCTGCTCCCTCTACTTCTGCTCCCCTACATTTGCTCCCTTTGCCTCTCGTTCCCCGTACATCTCCTCCATCTACCTCTGATCCATTATCAAGTCATCGACTACTCAAAAGTGGAAGTGCATTGTGGTTTACATCTTGATCTATGTTGTTGGAAGATTATGTACTATAATTTCGGGAATATTATGTCATTAAGACTGTTTTTTATTCTTCTTTTGGTGCTATAATATGTTGTTGGAAGACTATGTGATGAACTACTTTGTAAGTTAAGAACTTGTAATCTGTTGTGTTCACAAACAGATTTTACCTTATTTTGTCTGTTACAATGCTAATTAAATTATCTTTTCATTCAAAGTGTCCGTACAATTGAGTAAGGTACAAGCCTCATAAACCATCATACTTGTTTAAACAAAGGCTACCAATAAGCCAAAATATATAAAGTGTAGTTAACAAGAGATAATTCTAACATATCAATAACAAAGGCTGCCAATTTTAATAAACAGAACATAATCACCAATATTATAAATTTCCTTATCATAACAATCAAACAACAAGGATAAATCCAACAACTACAATCAGTCCAATTAATAACATGATAACAATGCTCAAACCCTTCTCGATCAACTTGTATATGATTTTTAGTTATTGCAACTCGTTCTTGATTTGACTCAGCAAGCTAATAATAGTCCTATCACTCTCAACAATATTTGGATCTACCCATTTGATGAACTTTTCCTATCTTATGCACTTCAAGTATTCCCTTGAATGTGAAACCCTCCTTTTTCCCACCAGATGACCTCTTGGGCATACCCCATCATTGTTCTGATTATATGCATTACTCCTTGAAGATTATATGCCTTCCATTTTTACCAACTGCCACAGAAAAAAAAAACCCCCACAATCCTCAAGCGCAATATCAAAAAATTTTTTCCAAACTACGAAATTCCACAAACAAATAAGTGGATACCACACAGCAGGGAACAAATACAACAATAGCAATGAATAAGGGTTGATCCTTCTGCAAAGGAGTGAAGATTAACTAGGGATAAAGACATAGAGGAAGTACTCCTAAAGGTGAAGAAGGAAGAGAAAGTACCAAGCTTCACAAACCAAGCTTCAAATACGCCATCTTCTTCAAACCGAAGATAGAAAAAACAGAAGCAGAGAGAAAATTGAAGGACAAAACTCATGGAGATGGAGGTTGAGGGAAATGGAGGTTGAGGGGGATAAGGAAGAAGGAGGCAAGCTATATAGAAGGAGAAAGGAATAACATGACCGTTGCAATAAGGGTAATATGGGAAGTTCAACTCAAACAGATCGGAAAGCGAAACTCGAGCCCGAAATTGGACCCGAGAAATAGTTGGCCCAATTATTTAAGGCGCCTTAATTTATTTTTTGATAACTTTGTGTTCAAAAAATAGATGGCCCAAATATTAAGGTACCTACTAGTATTTTTTTTTTTTTGTATGGACTTACGTGGTGAAATCCTCGTCAAGAGTCTCCGAGGTAAATCATATGTGCTTGTGATTATTGATGACTACTCACAATTTACCTTGGTTTTTTTTTCTTAAGCACAAAAATGATGCTTTCAAAGAGTTTAGCAAGCTCTGCAGAGAAATCCAAGTTGAGTCTCGGGCTCGGATCCGAGAGAATTCGAACCGACCATGGAAGGGAGTTCGACTACTTAGAATTTGCAGAGTTTTATGATAAGAATGACATCTCCCACAATTTCTCAGCACCAAGAACTCCTCAACAAAATGGAGTAGTGGAGAGAAAGAACCGGACTCTTGAAGAAATAGAAAGGACAACGATGATTGAACATCATCTACCCTACTATTTCCGGGCTGAGGCAATCAATACAGACCAATTACACATTGAACGGATGCCTTATCGGACCCATCCTAAAGAAAATTCCATACGAGCTCTACAAAGGGAAGAAACCCAACATTTCATACTTCAAACCCTTTGGGTGTAAGTGTTTTGTTCACAACAATGGTAAGGATCACCTGACCAAGTTTGATGCTCGGTCAGATGAAGGTATTTTTCTTGGTTATTCATCTTACAACAAATATCGTATTTTCAATAAAAGAACTAACAAAGTGGAAGAAAGAATCCATGTTGTTTTTGATGAGATTGAACAGGAAAAACCAAGTGAGTCAACATTCTTAGATCCGAAGCTCAGCAGAGAGGATGACCTTGGTGAAAATGACCTCATCAAGAATCAAATCAAGGTCACTCGGAACAAAGTGATATAGAATAACCCGACTTAGAATGAGACAACTCAAGAGCCAACTCGGAGTGTTGAAGGTAAAGCCAATGAACAAGCTCAATCGGAACGGACATCCGAAGATCAACCAATTCAACCTACAGATCTGGTAAACCAAAGAACAGGCAGAGCATTCAATTATGCTTCGAGCCACCCACTTGAAAACATCTTGTCCGATATCAACAGTGGGGTAAGAACTCATTCCTCTCTATAAAATCTATGTGCATTCACTGCATTCATTTCATTAACTCGAACCCGAAATACGCTAGAGGCCCTAAATGAACCTGAATGGGTAGAGGCCATGCAAGAGGAACTTAATCAATACGAAAGAAACAAATCTGGACTCGACCAAACGGCCTTCTTACCACCCAGTCATAAGAACCAAATGGGTTTTCAAGAACAAACTGGATGAAGGTGGGTTGGTTGTTAGAAATAAGGCTAGACTTGTGGCTCAAGGTTACAATCAAGAAGAAGGGATTGATTGTGGGGAAACCTTTGCACCTGTTGCCCGAATTAAAGCTATTAGAATCCTACTGGCATGAATATCAAATTGTATCAAATGGATGTTAAATGTGCTTTGCTCAATGGTTTCATTGAAGAGGAAGACTATGTTAAGCAACCCCTGGATTTGAAAACTCGGAATTTCCAAATGATGTTTTCAAATTACAAAAAGCTCTCTATGGTCTTAAACAAGCTCCCAAAGCTTCGTATGAAAGACTCGAGCAATTTCTTGGTTGAAAATGACTTTAAAAGAGGTCAGATTGACAAAACTCTTTTTATAAAAACAAAGGGGAAAGACTTTCTTATTGCTCGGATCTATGTTGATGACATAATTTTTGGAGCTACTAATGAAATTCCGTGTCGAGATTTTTCCGAGTTAATGAGACAGGAATTTCAAATGAGTATGATGGGAGAACTTAATTTCTTCCTTGGTCTACAAATCAAGCAAGAAAAAGATGACATCTATGCCTATCAATCAAAGTATACCAAGGAGCTGATAAAGAAGTATAAACTCCAAGATGCAAAACATGTAGCAACACTTATGAGCAACGACAGATAAAGCCGAACTCGGATGAGAAAGGTAAAGTAGTAGATCGAAACTCTATCGAGGTATGATTGGATCTTTACTCTATCTCACTTCCAGTAGGCTTGACATAATGTTTAGTGTCTGTCTGTGTGAAAGATTTCAACCTAACCCAAAAGAATCACATCTGACTGCGGTGAAAAGAATATTCAGATATCTTGCAGGGACTCGGAATTTAGGTCTATGGTACTCCAGAGACTTAGAACTGACTCTCAGTGGATACTCGGATGCTGACTATGCTGGATACAAAGTTGATAGAAAGAGCACCTCAGGAGCCTGCCGGTTTCGGGTCAACCCTTGATATCTTGACACTCAAAGAAGCAAAACTCAGTAGCTCTATCAACTGCTAAAGCTGAGTATAATGCAGCTGGAGCTTGCTAGGCTATGATTTTATGGATCAAACAACACTTGAGAGATCTTGGACTTACATTCAAATCAATTCCAATCAAGTGTGACAATCAAAGTGCAATCAACATCACCAAGAAACCAGTTCAACACTCAAAGACAAAACATATTGAGGTTAGGTATCATTTTCTAAGAGACTATCCTGAGAAAGGTGATATTGAACTTGAATTCATTCCTACCAAACTCCAATTAGCTGATATCTTTGCTAAGCCACTTAGTGAGGATCGGTTTTGCTTTATTAGGAATGAGCTTAGCATGATCAATGCATGATTATGTGCTATTTTGAGTGAAATTTTCTTTGCATGATTATGGGTTATACGCTTTCTATCGTTAAATAACAATTAGTTCGATTGAGCCGGTGATACTGAGTTATGAGTTATTGTTTGTCTATCTGTTTCGAGTCATTCGAAACTTCACTAAGTCGGACTCAGATTTTGAGAAAAATGAACATCAAACTTATGAAATCATCTCTAGATCAGTGGAGAATTTCAGAAATTTCTTTTAAAATCTCTCTTTTTCTTTCTCTCTCTCACGTGCATTGATCGGACAACTAGCCATTGGGAGACAATCGTTGGAATTCTAATCATTGGAGAGCGGAACAATCACATAGGTCCGAGGCGATCGTTGAAGAGTCGGGTCAAAACATACCCCGAAGGATATTTTTTTCTATAAATAGCATATATTTTCCTTCATTTCGCTACTTTACTCTCTACACATTCTCTCTCTCTCACCGACTTCAACTCAAGCAAGCTTTCTACGTTCGAAGAGGATTTCATCGCTCTCAAGATAAGTGAAAGAAGTCTCAAGTAAGCACTCGTCACTTTCAGCTCTCTATTTCTACTCTTTCATTTTTTTTCACTCACTTTCGTCGAGCTATCTCTCTCTCTCTCTTTTTCCCTCTCTTAAAAGTTCATCTTTCTCTTTTCTTACGAACATGTCGAAAAGAGGTTCCCACCTTGATTTTCTTGCTTCGTAACCAAGAAACCTCGAACTAAAAGCGAGGAAGGCCCCTCCAATCCCTCAAAATCGTTGTCACCCAACATCTAACGTTGGATGACAAATTCTTCCCGACCACAAAGTTTTCGTGGTTGGCTTACATCAAATCAACAGGGGTTTACAATTTCCTCTGTTTCAGCGAGTTCATGTACCCGGAACTCGTTTATGAGTTTTATTCCAACCTCTCTAGCTCGAGGGTATCCTCACCTCTAGAGTTCAAAACGTCACGATTCGCATCAACACCTCTCTTCAAAGTTTCTTCTCTTTTCCTCAACAAGCAATCCCATAGCTTTCAATGAGGTTTCGATGAATTCTTAGAAAAATATGACAAAGAGTTTCTCGAGTCATGTAAAAATTTCTCTCGTGACTCAACTCACGTCGAAGCTCGTCTTACGTGCTTTCGCTAAGGAGGACCTTCTTCTCACAGCTTTTAAGCAAGGAAAACCCCAACTCCAAGCATCTCAAAGCCCCGTACGACATTCTTGAGGGCTATGAAGTAGACCTCTTTCCTGCTATAGTCGAGCAAATGGCAGCCGTGCTCGCTCGGACTCGGACCAAGAAGTCAACCCCACTTCCTTTCGGGCCTCTTCTCACCCTCATCTTCAAGCAATTCAAAGTTCCTCTTCCCTCAAATCCTAATACGGTTTCTAAGGCTGGCATTATCGTTGGCAAGAAAGAACTTCTTGGGTTTGGATACCAAGAGAACCAACCGAGTGTCCGGGTCCATAGCTCGGAACCGAGGCCACCTTCTCCGCCTCGGACTCGGACTCAATCCTCTCTTTCTCTACCTCCTCCACCTGGTGGCACCTCCACTTTAAGTGTTTCTCAAATTCTTTCTTTTGCTCTATCCACCGCAGTGATGGACAAGCTCTCCTTGGTGTCCACTCGAATTCAAGGCCACCCTCCGGTCATTCAAGACTATTCTTCGATCTATAACCATCAATCGAAAACTGCTCAATCTCAAATCGAGAGTAGCAAGACGTGCTTCTCGAGATGAAAGCACTTGTCAAGGAGTAGAAGGAGATGATCGAGCTCCTTCGAGAAAGGTGCTCCAATGTCTGCTCAGGATCCGGTAGACTCGGATACATCGAAGAATCCTTGAGTCCAGCCAAATCCCCTCTGCAGGGGAAGACGAAGAAGAAGGAGAAGAAGCGGAGCTCGCGGGCTGAGGCAGCTCCATCCGAGGGGAAGGAGGAAGGGGAGAAAGAAGAAGGGGAGAAGGAAGCAGAAACAGGAGCCGAAGCGGCCGAGGGACAAGGTGCTCCAGCGAGTCCAACCTGAAGTGATCAGCTCGGATAGTAGTCCGAGTGGGTTTGAAAACCTCGCTAACCGGGGTCGAGTCGGCAGCAGAGCCAGCACCTCCCTCGGTCAAGTTCCGGGAGGATGAGCCTCCGGACGACTTAGTTCTGGGTCAACCACTCGGAGCCGAGCCCATTCCGGAGATACCAGTGCTGCCCCCGCCTCGTTCGTCTACATCTTCTCGATCTTATCGGCGAAGGTGCACTGCCCGTCCCCTATCCTTGACTCGGACTACTAGCTCCCCTCCATCTTGGAAATTTTTTTCTCTGTTTCAATTTTCTTTTTGTCCGGACATACAAATTTGTATCCTCTTGATACATTCTTCTTTTTATTTTGTTTTTGCTAAAAGGCAAGGGGAGAATATTTAGAAATTTGTTGTCTTGTTTAGGAGGAGTTTCTCTCACCCTCTTTTGTGTATATATTTTTTTGAATATTAATGAAGTTTCAGTTTCATGATTATTACTTTCGAGTTTCAATTTCTTGCTCAGTAATTTTCTTTGCTCCGATTCAACAACTCAATCTATCATTGCTCCGATACTACAACTTTTAGCACTAATGCAACTTAAGCTTACTTGCTTTGATAGAATCTAAGTTTCAATCACTTATTTCAGTAAGCTTATTTGCACTTATTTCTCCGACTTATCTCTTGAGAAAGAATGAAAAATCAGATCTATATCACTAATAACGTTTCTATCTAAATATGGAATGCCTTTCATCAAAAAGGGGAGATTGAAGACTTAGACTTTGCAGCTGTATCATTCCGAGTACTATCAAGGAATCAGTACGAGACTTCATCTCTTGTAAGTTTTGATTACAAGTCATTCTAAGTGTTTTAGAAATTTTTCGAGTGATATAGAATCTTTTCTAAGTGCTACGAAACTATTGCATATGTTTCCACTTGATTCTGACTGACTTAGAAAGCATGCTCTTGCTTATCCTTTCACACATAGTTCCGAGTCACTCGACAACACGCGAGACTTATCGCATGTTCAAATATTTGCTCTAATGTGCTTAAACTCAGGTCCGACTTTGTATTCCAAGTTTGTTTGAATTACGGTGTCAATTCATCCTTTTAAGTCAAAATGTTATGTTTGAACTGTGTTTGTCTAGATCAAGTCTCATTACTCGATATTCTCTATCAAATTTGTTTTACTTCGGATCGACTCGGATGGAATTTGAAGTATAATGGATATTAGACTCAGAAATTCCACTCTTTCAGGACTCGGATAATTAGGCACTTAATTATCTTAATTAAATTATTATCTGTGTCTAACCTTGGACCAAAGTATTTTATACTTTGAGAGCAAAATTGATTTACTTTTGTAGGTTATCTAAACGTGGTTATCCTATTTTTGAAATACAAAAGTAACCGGCTTCAAGCTCGTCAATCACCAGCAGACAAGGCTTTTCTACTTCTAACCCAGGGCCGGACACTATGTCGAGTTGTTGTTTCCAAAACTGGAAATCTGCAATGCTTAGCTCAACGGTGGTTTCCACTCTATTTTTTAGACACCACCAATGGATGTCACATCCAAAGGAGTCAAGAGCCGTTGCCCAATGTTCACACCTCAACGGATATTTTCCGAGTCATTCAGAAAAACCATTGCAACGGTCACAAAGGACTTCTAATTAGAAGATAGTCACAACGGCTGATCTGCCTGGTCACCCATAGATAGAAGCCACTTTACAAGACATGAAGATTGCTAAACCTATTGCTGAAATTATCCCTCTCTGTATAATTCTTATTCAATCGTCTACTTACAATTTCAACTCTGTATTTAACATCTTTCTCAGTTGTAAGGTCTTGTAATTAGTCACAAACACTTATTCTTACTTTCCGAGTAAGGTGCCTTGACTGAGTTGTAAGGGTTAACTCAGCTCGGTTGTCCCTAACTGTAAAGGTTACCTCAATTAGGAAGTACTAGATCGGATAAGGGAACTTCGATTCTAGGAAAATCTTGTAAGGAATTGCCTAAGGGAGCAATTCTGGTTGAGTCTTTCTACTGTATTTTGTGGATTCAAAATAGTGGACTTGACTTGGTGCTTGGTTGAGCACCGACCGTGGTTTTCCGCCCCGGGAGGGTTTCCACGTATTTTCCGAGTCGAATTTAGGCTCGGACTGTTTCAAAGTTAGTTTTAGAATTTAATCTTCCAGTCTTTATTCAAATTTCCTCATCACCCTATTCACCCCCTCTAGGGTGACTTAGTCTCTCCAAGATCGAACCTTCACATTGCGTAGAATGCGTTTTGAACCGAGATACCTTGCATTGCTTAACATACCATAAGAGATCATGGCTGTGATTTTTGAGGTATTCTTCCCATCGGGAAGCGGGACGGTCGACTACCACTAATGTATGTTTACGTTAGTAAAAGGGAGTTGCTAGGAACATGTGCAAGGTAGGGGAGCCTCCCTGAGTTTAAGATGTTCGATTAGCTAGATCCGCACTTGACGGATGCAAAATCGAAATTAGTGTCCTGCACGGTCATAGTCTAATTTTTAGGCCCAACAGGAGTAAAATCGAAATAAAAAAATATAGTCAATAGAAGCAGGGATGAAAGTTCAGATTTTCAGAATAGACTAAAGGCACCTCGGCCTCCGGCCGCGCCGGACTGCTGCCTTTTAGCCGGCGCGTTGCCGATTTACTGTTGTTTGCTTTCGTCTATTTTAGTGCTTACCTGGAATAACAGGGGGTTAACATAGAAATTCTGTTCAGCATTGGCTTCAACTCAAGCCAAGTCAATTATCGTTTCAACAACTATTAATGGGGTTAGGGAACAGTAATCCTCTAAGCTGTTCCACCAGGCTCAAGCAGCTACGCTGGTGCCAATCTTCATGACCCCCTATTAGCAAGAATCCTCCTATTAGTCAAGTAATTATAGCTCGTCGTCTAGGAATACCGATGGAGTCAGCATAAGCATACACATTGTGGTAATGGTTCATCGGACCGGTCAAGCTAACCTGATTCCTTATAAGGATACACCCTAGACACTTTTTACTCGGCTTTAAAAGGTATTGGAACTTTTCATGGAGATTTTGTGAGGATTTGGGCACAACTTGTTTGTTCGCCTAAAACTGCGTAGTATGGCATGAAACTCTTCAGGCAGGGGACACGGTTCTTTATTCCCAAACCTGAAAACACGGTGATGGTAATCCATGTTACTCATCTCATGCATCTACCGGGTTCATTTAGTTATGAAATCCATGGTTTTATGTACGAACGTAAGAGGAGGATATTTTGCAACTAGATGAACGTCTTTGTGTGTATGTTTTTGTTGCACTGAGCGATCGTATTTATACGCATTTTCCTGGGGTTCTTTGAATCCTATTAGGATTAGAGCAACAAAGCACTACAGTTCTTATTGGACTCGTATTTGGCCGGCGCCGGCCTCACCTCGAGCTTGGACTGTTTCGTGTTTTCTTGTGGGCTCGAGCAGTCCTTGATTATTTTGTTTCTCGTACCAACCAGTGAAGCACACCTTACTTGGGCTATACTATTGAGATTTCTTATTTTCTTTTTATTATTTTCTTTTTGGGGAATGGGGGCTAGTGCCCAATTTTATTTTAATATATAAATAATATATAAATAAGCACCCTATAAGAGGTCCATTAATTAGTAGCAGCGGAAGCAGCAATGAATCATCTACGCATCGTCATCGAAGTCCTCATAGAAGATATAATTCCCAAAGTCATCCAAGACAGACATAGAGAATCGGCCACCTCCTTTTTCCCAGGACTGCGAAGCTCCATGTGATAGTCTGCTATAAGAAGACCGAGGGAAGTAAAGAGGGTTCCCGTTTTGATAAAAGGCTTGCATGGGTACGATGTTCGAGCTTTCCTAAGAGAAACCTTGTCCTGCATTAGAGGTACTAGGCCAGGAAGCACTAGGTCCTGCCTTGTATGCACTTCTATGATGAGTACACCGCGAAGAACGTCGTAATGAGCCTTGTTTAGCATTACTACTAAAAGGCATTCGTTGCTCATGAGTTTGGGGTAACGTTCCGGGCGCACCAGGTAGATTGCGGGAAGAAGTGGCTCTAGATCGGCGTCTCTACCAAATCAAGAAAGCGATTAGCATATCACTAAAAGCTTAAAGAATTTAGCACTATACTAATTGAGGACTTACTCGGGAAGCGAGAGAAAGATCGTCCGGTAAAGAAATTTTGGATTCACCGAAGAACCGACTGAAAAATAATAGATATGGTCCTAGATTGCTCCTGGTCGTAATGCAAAGTTTACTCGATGTTATCAACAAGGAAGATGCTTTTAGCATGCCACTAAAAGAAAAAGAGCACATAACTCTTACCCCTCGCCAATTTCTAGGAAAGGGATGCCTAACACATTTCTCTTTCGGGATTTCAGGGATTGTGACGAAACGAGGAGGTCCCCGGGCATAGTAACATCTACATTGAGACTCGGGATGTGAATATCAGTAGGAGTGAGCTACAAAAGAAAGATGACAATTAATTTCCATACAAGAAATTCAAGGTTATAAAGAAGGAGTTGCACAATTACTAGTTGGGCTATGATGTGAGATTCATGATGGGCGTAAGAGGTGTGTAAATTCAAAAGTGAGGTAAACAGATACCCCACCATGGCCGTCGCTTGCTCGATTGGAGAAAGAAAACAAAAGTAGAACATGGTCGAAGGAGGATTGACCGGAACAAATGGAGGCCATGTGTTAACATTAACTTGAGGAGTGACTCTCTCTCCAAGATACCAACAAAATCTATAAGGACTTTCAAATAAGATCCTTATCTCACTGAATTCCTGGGCCACAAGGACATTTTGGGGAAGTTGGAGTTAGACCCAAGGATGAAAGTTGGCATGCATACAAGAATTATCGAGGAATTAGCAAGCAAGAATAAGAAACAACAAGAAAATGGACAAAAGTCGTGGATATAAGATGCTGGACTACACCACGGGCTGTCCTACAGGTAGTGGTTCAGGCTGTGGGCATCACCAGAATGCCGAAAGTGTGTCGAAAAGCTCGTTGAAGCGTATTTTGGAGCAAATTTTTAGAGCAGAAGTGACATACCGAATTAACGCGGTTTAGGGTTAACCTCAAAAAGCCTATCTCATGTATTTTAGTCCACTTAAGATTTATTCTAGCCCATGATACGGACGCTAGGAACGAAGGCTAATACGTTGAGCTAAGAGAGAGATGTGGAAAGTATTTGTACAACCACGACTACATTTAGATAAATCAAGTAAAACTTTTTATCCACACAAGATGAAAAGTAAATATTGAAGAAAGAAAAATTTGAGCATACCTCAATGATCATCCATGAGCCATTTAAAGGAAGGTAGTTGGTAGAAGAATCAGGTTTTAGCCTGCCTCACACCGGCACGGAGGCCTCTAATGAGGCAAGTATATGAGGGAGTACCCCAATTGACCTCCTTTATTCTATCAAGATCCACTAGGTTCACCAAAGAGTGAACATGAACCTCGGCAGCCTGATCCGAAAAGAGGACCATGCTTAGGAGAAGAGAAAGCACGACTCTCACTTGTTGTTAAGGAGAATGTTGAGGGCAGAAAGTTTCATCCTCAAAAGCCTCATAAAGACTGGTGTATTTGAAGTGATTATTATGGGCAAATCGGTCAGCTATGGGGCCAAAAAGGTGACGGAGGTAGTTATAGTTTTTGTATAAATTTTGGTCATAAGTTAAAGGTTCTCTTGAAAAGACTAAACTAGATAATATAGCAAAATCAAAAGGAGTTATGGTCATCTCACCAAAGAGGAGGTGGAACGTGTTGGTGGTATACCAAAACCACTCACCGATGGCTCTAATAGGATCCCTTTCCCTCCTATCAATGAGATGGCATAAGGCGATGTAGAGAGGTCCAAACACAGCATTATACATGACATTCTCAAGAGGAAAGTGCATCCTCTCACATGTCTCCATGAACTTTGGGATGGCTCCACTACTTCGAATCGAGCCCTTCTGGAAGACAAAATCTAATTAGATTTTGGTTAGGACTTTACTCTAAATAAGCAAATGAAGAGGTTTAAGCCAATTACCTTACCGAAGAGGACATGACAAGTGAGGAAACATGGCTTTCAGCTTCAACTAGAAGATCACTTGGATTCCATTCATTTTGTGGATGCCATTCGTGCTGGAGGAAGGAGTCTTGAGTAAGACTTTCAGCTCCAATTCTTCCCACAGGATGAGCCTTTCTTCTACGCATTTTGAAAACAAAGAAATCTTGAGAACCAAGTAGTTTTCAAGAAGAAGCAATGTAAAGAAATACAAGAGGAGAATAAGATTAAGATGAAGAATTGGTGTGCAAAATGAAACACACCATGCACCCCTTTAATAGGCAAATCGGTCAAGACGCAAAAGCATGTAAAACAAGAGTCAAAAATTAATGGGAAACCGAAGGAATCCAGTCAGACACGCCGGGGCCACGAGGCACCGTGGAGTCCAATCGGCGACAAGTTTTGCAGCATAGCCCACTTCCCTAGTCCAAGTAGCTTTGTCCTCTTAGAGCATGTGATTTTTGTACCTTATGCATGCAAGTGGGAAGTTCCGGGCCCACCAATAAGCTTTTATAGAACAGCTTTATCTGTCTATTTCGACTGAATTATTCATGTAAAAACACTGGTCTTGTGTCAATACAATTATACACTAACAAGTATGCTAGCATAACAAATTATTTAGCCAAGCTTTGATCAAAAGACGATCAAAGTTTCAGCATCAAAATATGCCAAGCTTCAGGCTCCGATCAAGCCAAGCTTAGGATCCCTTTACCAAACTTCAAAACGCATGCATAGCGATCATGTTTAGGTCTTACTTTGGAGTTCAGGTTTGACTATAACCAATTCCAAGAATCACACAATGCCTTACAGAAATTGAGGTAAGTACCCTTTAGTGTATACTTTGATCCTTCGTTTGTATAAACTCGGTCAAAGTATACCGCATTCTACTCAAAGTATACCAATTCCAAGATCATGTTTAGGTCTTACTTTGGAGTCTTGTTTACAGATTTGGATTTGGAACTATAATCGATTGGTGCAATATAAGCGAATAAACCACAAAGAACCCCCAACACCACTTAAATAGCCTTTTTTCCTTGGGTCGGTCCACAAATCCTCTTTTCTTTCGCACCGTCCAAGAGCCGAACCGAGCCTTTAGAGATTGTGGAGTTCCATGATGTGTGCCAGGAACTTCCAAGTGTAGAATACCGCATTCTACTTCTATCCAACTCATATAAGGAGCTGAAGACCCGTAGACGACGTTATAGCGTTGTATTTCATGATCGAAGTATCAAAATGCTACATTTTTAGCTTCACAAGACAGCCCACACGAGCCTAGAAGGTCTTCCTCTCTAAATGACGTTGTGAGGTCGACGCCCGCCTTCTAGAAGCTAAGTTGAACACTGCATTTTGAGCTTGGAGAGTCCTCGGAGGCACAACTAGGGTACGATACCCTATGAGGGTCCGGTTGGCCGGCGCCCGCCTTCTCCACTTTAATCGGTTCTATCTAGGTTTATCATCTTCCGATCCGGTTCTATCTCTTAAGGAATGGTCCGATTTTCTTTCAGCTGTTTGGACGGCTGAATGGAGGAACACCCTAGGTCATTTGTGACCTATGTCTTCTCCTATAAATAGAGAGCCTTGGCTCTAATTCCCATATGACTTGTTGCCTTAGCATCACGCTACGGAAAGCTAATTAGAATACTCTCATCTAAACGTTACTCTGCCGAAATTAATCTTGAACATTCATCTGTCCTACTTATTACCTTTTAATCGGTGCAAAGAGCTAAAGAATATTTGATTATTATGATCTCTCGGGCACTCATTCAATTGATCGCTAACATACCCTAGACACGATTAATAAAATAAACCCGTTTCTTCGGATTGTCACCACTACATCGAGAGATCCGACGAGGAGATCCGGATCGGCAAGGTGGGACAACCCGAGGGCCATATTTCAGCGTTCGAACGGTCATATTTATTTCTGTTTTAGTCGTTTTCCATATTGTGGTTTAAGAGATGTAATCGCTTTAATTTCCTCCCGACCGATGTAAACTTTCATTTTTCGCTTTTCTTTCTTTTATCATTTTGTTTATCTCTTTCCTTTACCTTAAATCCGATTCTTAGTATAAAGATCGATATAGTCATTTTTAGCCTATTTCACTCTTAGTTTTCCTATACTAAAATTGGAAGAGCAAATTTTGAAATTTTTTTGGTTAGTTTTTCTTCCCTAAAACCGATCGGCGACTCCCTTGTTTTATGCTTTATTTTACACAAATCTGCAACTCGGTGTTTTTCTAGTTACGGGAACAATGAACGTTAGATTTTGGATCTGCCCACTTGGCAGAGACCAAGGCTGGTTCCACCCGCCACGGCCTCCGGCCGACGCCGGCCACCCCTAGGTGCATGCCATCGCTCGTGCCGTGGGGTCAACTAGTAAGGCTTCGATACGGATTGGTGTTTTTACACCAAGATGGAACTAAAGCCTCAAGGCAGAACCAAAATCCTAATGTTATTTATTCCTTAATTAGAAAATAAGATCCCGAGAATTTTAAAAATAATTACTAAAATAAAATGATTAATAAAATCGCCAATAAAATTTGATTTAATTCATTTCGACTTGGTGTTATAAAATACAAAAATCTTAATAAAAGGTTCATCCCCACATTATAAAATCGACTTTCTAAAACCATCTTCAAAATCCTTCATAAAAAGAGAGACTCGACACAAGTGGGGAAACTCGGCGGGTTCCGGCCAGCCGTTTTTCCTACACTCGGGGTCGACTTGTATTATCCATCGTAGATAATATGGAGAAACATTAGTATTTGCAGCTCCGTCTAGTTTCAGTAGGGCCGTAGGAGTCAGCAATTTCGGAAGACCTTTTAGTATTCAGGCCATGATCCAGTCTGTCTACAGCTAGCATGTCCTCTAAACAATTCAAAAGTTACGGCCGGATGCAATCCAATAACGATATTACTTGTTCTTTACCCATTTGTTGCACCACACGGCTCGAAAGTAATACGTGCTCTCTTCGAGGCCCAATAGACGAATGTATGGATGTCTGTGTAGTATGCGTTTTGAATTGAGACACCTTCTAATGCTTAACATACCATATCGGGTCATAGCTGTGATTTTTGAGATAGTCTAGGAGGAGCTTCGATGAGTTTCGGATGTTCCATTAGGCAGATCGGCACATCACAAATGCAAAATCAAAAATTAGTCCGCACGGTCAAAGTCTAACTTTTGAGACCTAACAAGAGCAAAATCGAAAAAAAATAGAAGCAGCAGAAGAAGGTGAAGACTCGAGACATCTGCTCAATACTTTTCCGAGTTGTATAAAAGGAATCGGGTATAACAATCTCATACCTATAGAGTTTTGATTCCAAGGCATTCTCTATATCTCGAAACTTATTTGAGTAAAATAGTATCTTTTCTAAGTGATACAGCTCTTACTTATTATATTTCTTGCTTATCTATAAGCTGACTCGTAAAACCGGTTCTTTGTTCCGAGTCCAGCTTCACTCGGATTAATCGCAGATTGAATAGACCGAGTATTTCATCTTTTCTCACTCGGAATCCGACTTGTGGTTATAAGTCCTATTTTGTTATAGTTAGTATTCTTAGCTTGTTTTATGATTAGTCTATATCGAGTTAATCCTCTCCGATATTCTTTATTGAACTTGATTCTTCGCTTAGACTAAGTCGATGGAATTCCGAGTATCATGGATATTGGACTCGTAAAATTCCATTCCGTTTCGACTCGGATAATCAGTTGGTTTATTTGTCGTAATTATTTTATTATCTCGTGTCTAATTTTGGGCCATAGTATTTTATACTTTGAGAACCAAAATTAATTTACTTTTGTAGGTTATTCAATCGAGGATACACTTTTCAAACTACAAAAGTAACCGGCTTCGTAACGTCAAATCACCAGCAGACATGGCTCTTCACCTTCTCTCGCTCCAGGTCCCAGAGATTGGGTCGTGGCCGTCTCGTTTCCAAATCTGGAAAACTGGAACGCTAAGCTTAACGGTGGTTTCCACCTTATCTTTCAAGACACCGCTAATGGTTTTGGGACTTCTAAGAGAGTTAAACCGTTGTCCAACGTTCATATTACAATGGATACTTTCGAGTGACTCGTAAAGCTTCTATCAACGGTCACGAGAGGACTCTCGGTCGGCAGATGAAGATAACGGCTACTCTGTTTGGTCATCTATAAATAGAAGCCATCTCACAAGACTTGAAGATTGCCAAACATATTGTTAATACACATACTTGCTCAAAGTTATTGTATTTACTTTCAATCTTCAACTTACAACTCCCACTCTGTAATTCATTACTTTCTAAGTTGTAAGGTCTTGTACTCGATTACAAACTCTTTCTTACATTCTTTGTAAGGTCCCTTGACCAAGCTGTAAGGGTTAGCTCAGTTTAGTTGTCCTTAGCTGTAAGGGTTATCTCAGCTTAGGAAGTACTAGATCGGATAAGGGAATTTCGAGTCTAGGAAAACTTGAATAGAGTTGCCTAAGGGAGCAACTTGGGTTCAGCCAGCTCACGGTATTTTGTGGACTCAAAATAGTGAATTTGACTTCATGTCCGGATTGACACGGTCCGTGGTTTTCTGCCCTAGGAGGGTTTCCACGTAAATTCTAAGTGTTATCGTTCCGAGTTCATTCTAGACTCGGATAGTTTTATCGCTCTTGCTTTTCTCGATTGATAGCCTTCGAGTCCTATCTTTTCGACCCCGTTGATAGACTCGGAATCTGTCTCTGTCTCTATTCTGCGCAAAAGAGTTTGATTTTCTCAAGAATCTTCTATCATCCTATTCACCCCCTCTAGGGTGACTCGGACTCTCCTCGAGCAAACCTTCAATTGGTATCGAGCCTAGCCTTTCGGAAAGGATCTAACAATCCAAAGGTTTAAAGATCAAATGGCTCGTAACACCGGAGAGTTCGACGAAGGAAGATCTTCCAACAGACCATCAAAATTCAAAGGATCAAACTTTGGGCATTGGAAGAAGCTTATGGAATGTTTTCTTATGGATCATGATGAAGAGATATGGGAAATCATACAACAAGGAAACTACATTCCAATGAAGACAGATGAATTCAGAATCCTTCCCAAGACAAAGGTTGAGTTCACACCAGGAGAAGCAGAGAAGTTTAGAAAGAATTTCAAAGCAATGAACATCCTTATGTGCGCCATAAGCTCGTAAGAATATAATCGAGTCTCCGCTCGTGACTCTGCTAAAGAGGTGTGGGATACTTTAGTCAACACCTACGAAGGTACAAGTCAGGTAAGACAAGTGAAGATCAGTCAAGTATCTTCATAAATATGAGCTCTTCAAAATGGAGCCAGAGGAGAACATTACTCGGATGTTCATTCGCTTCACCGAGATTACTAACAATCTCAAATCTCCGGGAAAGAAAATTTCCCATGAAGAAATGTGCCGGAAAATTCTCGAAGCCTACCCAAGAGACGATGGGGTTCGAAGGTGAGTGCCATAGAGGAGGCTCGTAACCTTTCACTCTTAAAGCCGGACGAGCTCATCGGAAAGCTTCTAACTCACGAGATCCATCAAGAAGAAGAGGATGCTGAGGGCAGTACCAAAAGAAACTTAGCACCGAAAGCCTCGTAATCCAAAGAAGTAAATCCGAGCTCTTCCGACTCGAAGACGATCCCATGGCACTCATTGTAAGAGGCTTCAAGAGAATGATGAAGCACAAAAGATGGGACAAAAGGCCAAAAGAAGAATTCTACAAGAAAGATAAGAAAGACAGAAAAGGTAAGTTTACTTCCCGTCTAAATTTTCTTTGACTAAGAATTCTCGGTTGTTTCGAATGTGGCAAAGCAAAGACCACATAGTTAAGGACTCGTCCAAAAGGAAAAGGGACAGAAAGAAGAAGAAAGCCATGATGGCAACATGGAGCGATGAGGATTCATCGAAGATGATGAGGACTCGGATGACTCGAAATGTCCGATGGCAATTTCGATTCGAGAGCCGAACAGAGTCGACTCGGACTCGGACAATGAGGAAACAAATCCTCAGGAGGTAATCGAATACTTTCTTAAATTCTCCAAAGTTGATTTAGCTAAGTATATTTTTACTTTGGAAGAAAAGTCCAATTCTGATTCTTCTCAATTCAAAGAACAAATTGAGTCAATCACTTTTGAGAGCACTTCTTTGAAAAATGAATTAGAAAAACTAAGACTCTTATTCAGAGAACTCAAGACTAGTGCTCAAACTAATGAGACCGAGTCCGAGCCGCTCAGAAAGAAAATGAGCAACTAAAAAGGAAGCTCATTGAATCTCAAGATCTGGTTTTAAAGTTTACTCAAGGTCGAAGAACCTTAACATGCTCTTAGGATCACAATGTGTCTCTTTTCGAAAAGAAGGTCTTGGATTCAACAAAGAGGAAGAATCTAATTCCCACTCAAAATTGTTCAAAAAGGATTCCGAACAGTAAAGTTCAGGAAAGCCGAGTATGGTCCCATTCACGTAAATGAAAGGAGGACTAAGCCCATAACTATTTACAAAAAGAAACCATTCTCTCCTGTTTCAAAAGGAAAGGTTTTCAAAAAGAAAGAGACACGGACTCGCTTCTCGAGAAGAAGACTCGAAATCCGACAAAACCCAAAGTCATTCAAATATGGGTTCCGAAACACCTTCTTCCTCGTAAAAGGACCACAAGATGTTACTGGGTTCGTTAGAGGAAGTGAGAAGGGTTAGATTCTCTCTGCTTTTGTAGGTCACTCGTAAAAGATCAAAAGGACATTGGTACTGGACAGCGGATGTTCACGACACATGTCAAGTGACCATGGACTCTTTTCCGAGCTAGAATCATACAAAGGAGGAAAAGTGACTTTTGGAGATGACAACAAAGGTAAGATAGTGGGTATTGGCAAGATTGGAAATGGAAACAATCTGGTGAGCCCAGCCTACCTTGTCAAAGGACTAAAATACAATCTACTTAGCATCTCCCAGCTATGCGACAAAGGTCGGAGGTAAGATTCACTCAATCTAAGTGCTACATCTCGGATGAGACCACCAAAGAGATAAAGCTCTCAGTAAGAGATTCGGTAACACTTATATCATTCCTCTTCTCGACCCAAGCCAGAATTTATCCCGCTTAAAAGCATCTCTTCATGATGATTCATGGTCTTGGCATCGTAGATTAGGTCATATTAGCATGCATACTATCAAAAAGCCGGCATCTCATGGTCTCGGTAAGAGGTTTACCTAACCGTGTCTTTGAGAAAGACAAAGTTTGTGAAGCATGTGCAAGGGGGAAACAGGTCAGATCCTCATTCAAATCTCTCAAGACTGTTTCAACATCAAAGGTGCTTGAACCGCTACATATGGATCTATGTGGTGAAATCCCAAGAAAGAGCCTCTGAGGTAAATCCTACATTTTTGTCATTATTGATGACTTTTCATGATTTACCTGGGTGTGTTTTCTCAAGCATAAAAATGAAGCCTTCAAGGAGTTCATCAAGCTCTGTAGAAAGATTCAAGTTGAGTCTCGTACTTAGATTCAAAAGATTCGAACCGACCACGGAAGGGAGTTCGACTACTCGTAATTCTCGTAGTTCTCGCGATTAGAATGAAATCTCTCACAACTTCTCAAGCACCAAGAACTCCTCAACAAAATGGAGTAGTAGAGAGAAAGAACAGAACCCTTGAAGAAATAGCAAGGACAATGATGATTGAACACAATTTGCCCTACTATTTCGGGCTGAGGCAATCAACACAGACTTACTACACTTTGAACAGCATGCCTCATCGGACCCATTCTCAAGAAAACACCCTACGAGCTCTACAAAGGGAAGAAGCCAAACATCTCATACTTTAAGCCCTTTGGTTGCAAGTGTTTTATTCACAATAATGGTGAGAATCACCTCGACCAAGTTTGATGCTAGGTCAGATGAAGGTACTTTTCTCGGGTTACTCTTCTCATAGTAAAGCTTATCGTGTCTTTAACAAAAGAACTAACAAAGTGGAAGAAAGCATCCACGTAGTGTTTGATGAATGTGAACAGGAGAAGCCAAGTGAATTATCATACTCGAACCGAAGCTCAGTAGAGATGATGATGAAGCCGAGATTACAAAGACTCGCACTCAACCTCGCTCAAAATGAGGCCACTCGTAACGAGGAAACTCGTAATACGACAACTCAAGAGCTTACTCGGATCGAACAAACCAATGAAGAAGATCACTCAGAACAAGATCAAGTGGTTCAATCCACAAACCTGGTGAATCAAAGAACTGGTAAAGCATTCAAATTTACTTCCAGTCATCCCCAAGAAAACATCATTTCGATATCAACAAGTGGGGTAAGAACTCGTTCCTCTCTACATAATCTATGTGCATTCACCGTATTCATTTCATTAATCGAACCCAAAAATGCACTAGAGGCCCTTAATGAACCTGAATGGGTAGAGGCCATGCAAGAGGAACTCAATCAATTCAAGAGAAACCAAGTCTCGGACTCCGACCAACCGACCTTCCGACCACCCAGCTTATAGGAACCAAATGGGTTTTCAAAAACAAACTGGATAAGGAGGGTGTAATAGTCGAAATAAGGCTAGACTTGTGGCTCAGTGGATATAATCAAGAAGAAGGAATTGATTGTGGGGAAACCTTTGCACCCGTAGCCATAATTGAAGCCATTAGAATACTCGTTGGCATTTGCATCCAAGCATGCATATTAAATTATATCAAATGGATGTTAAGTGTGCGTTTCTCAATGGTTTTATTGAAGAAGAAGTCTATGTCAAATAGCCTCCTGGTTTTGAAAACTCGAATTTCCAAATCATGTTTTCAAACTTCAAAAGGCTCTCTATGGTCTTAAACTAGACCTCGAGCTTGGTATGAAAGACTCGAGTAGCTTCTTAGTTCAAAATGATTTTAAAAGAGGTCGATCGACAAGACTCTCTTCATAAAGACCAAGGGGAAAGATTTCCTTATTGTTCAAATCTATGTTGATGATATTATATTCGGTGCTACTAATGAGTTTCGTGCCGAGAATTTTCTCGAGTTGATGAGTCAAGAATTCCAAATGAGCATGATGGGGAACTTAATTTCTTCCTTGGCTTGCAAATCAAACAAGACAAGGATGGAATCTTTGTTCATCAATCTAAGTATACCAAGGAATTGTTGAAGAAATACAAACGTCAAGATGCAAAACACGCATCTACACCCATGAGCAAGCAAGATAAAGCTTTACTCGGACGAGAAAGGTAAAGCGATAGATCGTAAACTCTATCGAGGTATGATTGGATCATTACTATATCTTACTTCCAGCAGAGCCGGATATAATGTTCAGTGTTTGTCTATGCGCAAGATTTCAAGCTAATCCAAAAGAATCACATCTCACTACGGTGAAGAGAATATTCAGATATCTTGCAGGCACTCGTAATTTAGGTCTATGGTATTCCGGAGACTCGTAACCGACTCTTACCTGGATACTCGGACGCGGACTCACGCAGGATAGGGAAGTTAATTTTTAGTACCCCGAGGTATGCGACATTCATTTTTCAGTGGCCTCACCTTTTGACCTAATTTTAAGGTACCCTCACCGTTTGAATTTGTATAAAATAAGGCTTCACCGTCGGATAAGTGAGTGATAAGACAATTATACCCTTCATCAATGTTTGTCTTGCTTCGCAACTCTCTCTCTCTCCCTCTTTCAACCAAGCTCGGAACTCGTCTCTGCACCACCGAAGAAGAAGAAGAAGAAGAAGAAGGGCCAAATTTCTCCCTCTACTCAAGCACCGTCAAATAAGCACAACTCTTGGTTCCTTGCCTTCATTCACTCACCGACGAGCACCGAATACCGCCACCGCCATCTTCCACCACTTCCTCCGCCGCCGACCAGTCACAGCCTTCCGGCCAGCCGCCCACCAGCTGCACCACCACCATCAAGTACCACCAAATCACACTCCTCCCACTCACTCTCTCTCTTGCTACTGCCTCGGTTCGGCCCCCACGACGCCACCATGATGACCAAGCAACGGCCTCATCTCTTCCACATCCCCAAGCTCCCTCCGGGGATATTATCCACATTAAAGAAGTAGTCCCATGAAGAATTGCCAGCTGCCCCCACGACGAATTGTTCGCCTCGAGCGGCGACGGAGGAGGTGCCCGGTTCTCGTCCGGTGGCGGCGGAGATGGAGGTGGCGGAACCTCAACAAAGCAACCCCACTTTCCATCCTACCCCCAACAAGTACCGCCCTTACTTCCTCTCCTCCTCCTCAGCCTCGGCCACCTCATCTTTCTCCTCCTCGGGCCTCTTCATCCTCCTCCTCAATGGTGGCCTCCGAAACGGGCTTCCCGAGGGGTTGTGAAGCCGTAAACTCCGGCATCAAAATGGCGCGCTGGAGAGGAGCAGGAGGGGGCATGTCGGAGTCGGGAGGCGAGGCGGCGGGAGGACAGAGGTTGGAGGCGGAGGAGGGACGCCGGCTGAGAAGAGAGGATGGGACCGAGGGCGGGGACGCGAAGAGGGGCAATGAGAGAGAGATAGGGGGATAGAGTTCCGGAGAAAAAAAATTATGAAGGGTATAATCGTCTAATCACTTACTTACCAGAGATAAGGCCCTACTTTATACAAATTCAAACGGTGAGGGTACCTTAAAATTAGGTCAAAAAGGTGAGGCCCCGAAAAATGAATGTCGCATACCTCAGTGGTACTAAAAATTAACTTCCCCGCAGGATACAAAGTTGATCGAAAGAGCACATCCGGAGCGTGTCAATTTCTGGGTCAATCCCTAATATCTTGGCACTCAAAGAAGAAGAACTTAGTAGCTCTATCAACCGCCGAAGCCGAGTATATTGCCGCTGGAGCTTGTTGCGCTTAGATTCTTTGGATAAAGCAACACTTGAAAGATCTTGGACTATCATTCAAATCAGCACCTATCAAGTGTGACAACCAAAGCGCAATTAGCATCACCAAGAACCCCGTCCAAAGATTCGAAAACAAAGCATATCGAGGTCGATATCACTTCCTACGCGATTACTCGTAAAAGGTGATATTGAACTTGAGTTCATTCCTACTAATCTTCAATTAGCCGATATCTTTACTAAGCCTCTTGGTGAAGATCAGCTTTGCTTTATTTGGAATGAGCTTGGTATGTTAAATGCTTAATTATATGCTATTCTTATTCATTGCATAATTCTGTGTTATGTGATTTCATCGTTAATAACCATTAGTTCAGCTTGATTCAGTGATACTGGGCTGATAGTTATTTCGCGTTTCGAGTCACTCAGGAACCTTTCGAGTCAAACTCGGACGTAGAGAAACTTGGACTTCAAATTTTCTGAAACTATCTCTAGATCAGTGGAGAATTTAGGATCATATTTTCAAAATCTTTCTCTTCTCTCTCGAGCGCCGGGATCGATATTAGCCGTGCATTTCTAACCGCTGGAATCTTAACCGTCGAAGAGAACCGTCACACCGGTCTTTGGTGACTGATGGACAAGCCGAGTTAGAACGGAGTTATACTTAACGGATAGTTGACGGGCGCGCTTATTTTCTATAAATAGCTTCTATTCATCTTCGTCTTGGTACTCTAAACTCCATCTCTCTCAAACGAAACCTTTCGCGAAAGATTACTACGTGAACAAATCATCCTTGATCGTCGCAAGTGTCGAAGAAGCCCTCTCTCGTAAGTTTCGACTCGCTCTCATCTTTTTCTTCTACATCTTTTTCGTTTCTTCTCTTCTACCTCTCTTTCTCTTTCCTACTCGAAAGTTTCATCTTTCCTTCCTTCTCTCAAAATGCCTAAAAGAGGAAACCATCCCGACTTCCAGGTCTCCTCATCTTCCAAAAGCCTCGCACCAATAAGCCGTAAAGCTCAACCTCCTCCAAACCCATTGTTACCCAAAGACCTTGTGTTGGACGACAAGTTCTTTCCTACAACCAAATTTTCTTGGTTGTCCCACATTCAAACCAACTGGCGCATACAACTTTATGTGCTTCAGCGAGTTCATCTATCCCGAACTCGGTTTCGAGTTCTATACTCACCTCACTCACTCCGAAAATGTTCTAACCTCTAGGGTTCGTAATATCACCGTTCGTCTAAACACCATCTCCTCCACCGCCTATTCAAGGTCTCCTCTCTTCTTGAACAAGTAACCCCATTCCTTTCATTGAAGTCGCCGACGACGTCTTTGAAAATTACGCAAAAGAATTCCCCGAGTCCCTGAAAAACTTTTCCGTGAGTCGCTTGAAGTCGAAGCTCGTCTTCCGTGCTTTCGCCGATGAGAACCTTTTTCTCACAACATTCCAGCAAGGAGAACCCCAACTCCAAGCATCTCAAAGCTCTCTTCGACATCCTTGAGGGATACGAAGTAGACCTCTTCCCTTCCATCATTAAGCGGATGGCCGCCGTGCCGCTCAACTCCAATCCAAGAACACCTCCCTTCCTTTCGGTGCTCTTCCGACCCTTGTTTTCAAACAATTCCAAGTTCCTCTCCCCTCGGACCCAAACGCCGTGTCCGAGGCCGCCGTTGTTGTCGGCAAAAAGGAACTCGCAGGGTACGGATACCAGAAACCGACCCCGGTGTCCGGGTTCACAACTCGTAGCCGAGGCCTCCTTCTCCACCTCGCACTCGTAAATCAACCCCTCTCTCTCTCCCTCTCCACCTGGTGGTGCCTCCACCTCAGGTGCCTCAAAATCTCTCTCCGCTCTCTTGTCCCCTGTTTTTATGGACAACATCAGCTCCGTGTCTTCTAATTTCGTAGACATGCTCCGATCTTTCAAATCTGTTCTCCAAAATCTGACCATCAACCAAAAGATTGGTCAATCCCAAATCCGAGAGCAAGCAGTCTCTTGTTCTTGAGATGAAGGAACTGGTAAAGGAGTAGAAGGAGCTGGTCGAGCTCCTCGAGAGAGACGGTCCAAGGCGGCTCAGGACCATGATGACTCGGACGCGTCTCAAGCGTCTTCGAGCCTGTGTCCAACCTCCTCGGACAGCGGGAAGAAGAAGAAGAAGCCGCAGATGCAGAAGCTGCAGACGCCGAGGAACCCGCGGCCGAGGCAGGTCCTTCCGGGCAAGGGGAGGAACACAAAGAAGAAGCAGTGGGAACCGCCGAGGATCGACCGCTCCACAAGCTCAAATAGCAGTACTCAGCTCGCACAGCTAGCCTGGGTGGGTCGAAGACCTAGCTACTCCAACGGGTTAAACAGAGCAGCCCCTCCAGCCTACTGAGGTTCCAAGGGAAGAACCCCTCGATCCACTCACTCCGGGTCAGCCACTCGGAGCCGAGCCCCGACGATAATCCCGGTTCTCCCTTCGCCGCGCTCAAGCACATCGTCAAGGTCATATCAGCGCCGGCGAACCTCCGCTCCCTCCGCCTCCACTCGTAAATCTCCCTCTCCCTCTTAGGCGCCATGCACCGAGTCACAATTCCTCGCTCCGCGTAGTCTTCTTCTTTCGAAATTTTTTTAATTTTTTGTTTTGTCCAGACATCTAAGTTGTACTACTTGCTCTTTTCTTCCCTTCTTTTTCTTGTTGTTTTTTGCTGAAAGGCAAGGGGGAGAAATAGAGTCGAAAAACTTGTTGTCTTGTTTAGGGGAGTTTTTCCGCCCTTTTGAATTTTAATGGATTAATGCATTTCATTATTAACTTCGAGTTCATTATTGCTAGCATGTCTTTTCCGAGTTAATGTTAATTACTTAAAGCATACTTTATTTTTTTCTTGCTGTGATATATTAAGTATTGCTCGATCCATTGAGTATGTCTTACTACTCATCTCATGCGCAAACCACTCAGAATTAATTTTTTTCTCTAGCAAAGTTTCTGTTTAAGTATGGAATGCCTTTCATCAAAAAGGGGAGATTGAAGACTCGACACTACGCTCAATACTTTTCCGAGTTGTATAAAAGGAATCAGTATAACAATCTCATACCTATAGAGTTTTCATTCCAAGGCATTCTCTCGTATCTCGAAACTTATTTGAGTAAAATAGTATCTTTTCTAAGTGATACAGACTCTTACTTATTATATTTCTTGCTTATCTCGTAAGCTGACTCGTAAAACCGGTTCTTTGTTCCGAGTCCAAGCTTCACTCGATTAATCGCAGATTGAATAGACCAGTATTTCGTCTTTTCTCACTTAGAATCCGACTTGTGGTTATAAGTCCTATTTTGTTATAGTCAATATTCTTAGCTTGTTTCATGCTTAGTGTATATCAAGTTAATCCTCTCTCGATATTCTTTATTGAACTTGATTTTTCGCTTAGACTAAGTCGGATGGAATTCCGAGTATCATGGATATTGGACTCGTAAAATTCCATTCCGTTTCGACTCGGATAATCGGTTGGTTTATTTATCGTAATTATTTTATTATCTTTGTCTAATCTTGGGCCAAAGTATTTTATACTTTGAGAACCAAAATTGATTTACTTTTATAGGTTATTCAATCGAGAATACACTTTTCAAACTACAAAAGTAACCGGCTTCGTAACGTCAAATCACCAGCAGACATGGCTCTTCACCTTCTCTCGCTCCAGCCCCAGAGATTGTGTCGTGGCCGTCTGTTTCCAAATCTGGAAAACTGGAATGCCAAGCTTAACGGTGGTTTCCACCTTATCTTTCAAGACACCGCTAATGGTTTTGGGACTTCCAAGAGAGTTAAACCGTTGTCCAACGTTCATATTACAACGGATACTTTCCGAGTGACTCGTAAAGCTTATATCAACGGTCACAGAGGACTCTCGCCAGTAGATGAAGATAACGGCTACTCGCCCGGTCATCTATAAATAGAAGCTATCTCACAAGACTTGAAGGTTGCCGAACATATTGTTAATACACATACTTGCTCAAAGTTATTGTATTTACTTTCAATCTTCAACTTACAACTCCCACTCTGTAATTCATTACTTTCGAGTTGTAAGGTCTTGTACTCAGCTACAAACTCTTTCTTACATTCTTTGCAAGGTCCCTTGACTAAGCCGTAAGGGTTAACTCAGCTTAGTTGTCCCTAGCTGTAAGGGTTATCTTAGCTAGGAAGTACTAGATCGGATAAGGGAATTTCGAGTCTAGGAAAACTTGTATAGAGTTGTCTAAGGGAGCAACTCGGGTTCAATCAGCTCACGGTATTTTGTGGACTCAAAATAGTGAATTTGACTTCGTGTCTGGATTGACACGGTCCGTGGTTTTCTCGCTCCAGGAGGGTTTCCACGTAAATTCTAAGTGTTATCGTTCCGAGTTCATTCTAGACTCTGACAGCTTTTATCGCTCTTGCTCTTTCGATTGATAGCCTTCGAGTCTAATCTTTTCGACCTCGTTGATAGACTCGTAATCTGTCTCTGTCTCTATTCTCGTGCAAAAGAGTTTGATTTTCTCAAGAATCTTCTATCACCCTATTCACCCCCTCTAGGGTGACTCGACTCTCCCCGAGCAAACCTTCGAAGGAATGAAAGTTAGGTTTTTCGGTATGAGCCGAAGGCATCTCGGCCTCGGTCGGCGCCGGATTGCCACCTTCCGGCCGACATTGTCGCCTAGTTTACTCGTTGTTTGCTTCCGTTTGTTTTAGTGCTTACCTGCAATAACGGAGGAGCTACCGCTTAAATTCGTTCCGCATTAGCTTCGACTCGGTCTAAACTAATGATTGTTTTAGCAACTACTAGTGGATTACGAGAACTATAATCCTCTAACCTGTTCCACAGTATAGCAAGTAACGCTGGTGCCAAGTCCTCGTGACCCCCTACTAGCAGGAATCCTCCTAACTTGCAAGTGATTATAGCTCACCATCTCGGGAAGATGATGGACTCAAGCATAAGCATATACGTTGCAATAATGCTTCAACAGATTGGTTAAGCTAACATGATTCCCAATAAGGATCCACCCTAGATGCTTTTTACTTAAGTTTGGTAGATATTGGTACCTTTCATAGAAATTTTCTAAGGATTTGGGAACAACCGGTTTTGTTCGCCTAAACCGCCTAATATGACATCGAACTCTTGAGGTAGGGGGCATAGTTCCTTATCCACGAACCTAAAGAAATGGTGTTGGTGATCTCAATAAGCTACAACAGCCCTTAAGAAAGGCCAATAAATTTTCACTTGGCGAATGCTAAAGAAGACATTTAGCCTATAATTGGTTAATTCAGTCATGAAGTCCATGGTTCTATGTATGGATGTAAGAAGAGGATATTTTGTGGCTAGGTGAAAGCTTTTGTGTGTGTATTTCTTATTGCACCGAGTGATCGTATTTATACGCGTTTTGTTGGAGTTCTTCGAATTCTACTATGATTGGAACAAGAAAGCACTACGGTCTTTATGGGACTCATGCATGGCCAGCCGTATTTCGTGCTTTCCAGCGGGCCCGAGCAGTCCTTAGTTATTTTTGTTTCTCGTCCCAACCTCGTGGAGCGTACCTTACCTAGGCTATGCACTTGAGATTTTCTATTTCTCTTTTTCTTATTTTCTTTTAGGGGGAATGAGGGCTAGTGCCCTTTTTAAAAATTTTGTCTTTGTATTTTTTTTATGTTTTGTGCATCATATTAATAAAAGAACACATTTTTAGTTTCGAGTCTTGCATTTCATCTCATTTCATAAGAGTCTACATTACAAAATAAATAATATATTAAAAAAACAAACACCCCACAAGAGGTCCATGCATCGGCAAGTAGTGGAAGCAAGCAAGGAATTATCTACGCATCGTCATTAGAGTCGTCATCGAAGATGTAATTCCCGAAGTCCTCCAAGACAGACATAGAGAATCGGCCACCTCCTTGGTCCCAAGATTGAAAAGCCCCATGCGATGGTCTGCTATAAGAAGACCGAGGGAAGTAAAGAGGATTCCCATGTCAATCGAAGGCTTGTAAGGGTAAGATGTTCAAGCTCTCCTTAGAGTGGCTAGGTCCCGCATAAGAGGTACTAGGTCCTACCTCGGACGCACTCCTATTATGAGTACGCTGCAAAGAGCGCTATGATGCGCCTTGTCTAGCATTACTACTAGAAGGCATTTGTTGTTCATGAGTTTGGGATGATCGCATTAGATAGATTACCGGAAGGAGTGGCTCTCAATCGGCGTTTCTTCAAGATCAAGGATGCGATTAGCAAATTACTAAAAGCTTAAAGAATTTAGCACTACACTTATTAAGGATGTACTCGAGAAGTAGAAAAAGATCGACTAGGAAAGAAATTCTTGATTCCACAAAGAGTTTACTACAATCTAATAGATATGGTCCTAGATTGCTCCCGGTCGTATCTGCAAAGTTTGTTTGAGAAGATCAATGAGGAAGATACTTTTAGCACGTAACTAAAAGGAAAGAGAACATAACTCTTATCCCTCACCAATTTCTAGGAAAGAGATGCCTAACACATTCCTATTCCGGGATTTCAAGAATGGTAATGAAAGGAGGAGGTCCCCGGGCATAGTAACATCCACGTTAAGACTAGGGATATGGATGTTAGCAGGAGTGACCTGCCAAGGAAGAAAACATGACGATTAATTTCCATATAAGAGATTCAAAATTATAAAAGAGAAGTTGATAAGTTACTAGTTGGGTCATAACGCGAGATGCATGATGGGCATAAGAGGTGTTAAATTCAGGAGTGATATAAATGGATACCCCACCATGGCCGCCGCTTACTTGACCGGAGAAAGGGAACAAAAATAGAACATAGTCGAACGAGGATCGCCTGGAAGAAATGGAGGCCACATGCTAACTCGCATTTGAGGAGTGACTATCTCCCGAAGATACCAACAAAATCCCAAAGGACCTTCAAACAACATCATTTTCTTGCTCAATTCCCAGTGCCACAAGGATATTTTAAGGAAGTTGAAGTTGAGCCTAAGGATGGAAGTTGGCCTACATACAAGAATTATCAAGAAATCAGCAAGCAAGAATGAAAAACAACAAGAAAATGGACAAAAATCATGGATATAAGGGGCTAGACTGCACCACGGGCATCCCCACAGGCAATGGTGCAGGCCATATGTATGACCAGAATGCTGAGAGTGTGTTGAAAAGTTCGTTTAGGCCTATTTAGGAGCAAATTTTGAGGGTAGAAGTAACATACTGAGTTAATGCGGCTGAGGGTTCACCTCAAAAGCCTATCTCATGTATTTTGGTTTGCTCAAGATTAATTTTAGCCCATGATACGGACGCCGGGGACACCAGTCGATTTGTTGAACGAGAGAGAAAGATGTGAAAAGTATTTATATAGCCACGGCTACATTTTGACAAGTGAAGTAAAAATTTTTATCCACATAAGATGAAAAGTACATATTGAAGAAATGATAAATTTGAGTATACCTCAATGATCTTCCATAAGCCGTTTAAAGGAAGATATAAGGTGAAATATGATTCTGGCCTTGTATGCGGCACACCGGCACGAAGACCCCTAATGAGGCAAGTATATGAAGAAGTACCCGAATTGAGCTCTTTTATTCTATTAAGATCCACTAGGTTCACCAAATAGTGAACATGAATCTTAGCGGCCTGATCGGAGAAGAGGATCATGCTCAAAAGAAGAGCAAGCACAACCTTCACTTGTGGTTGAGGAGAATGTTGAGGCCATAAAACTTCATCCTCAAAAGCCTAAAAAGAATAGTATATTTGACGCTGTTATGGTGTGGAAATCGCTCAACTACAGGATCAAAGAGGTGACGGAGGTAGTCACGGTTTTTGTACAAATTCCGGTCATAAGCTAAAGGTCCCATGAAAAGCCTAGAGTGGATAAAATATCAAAGTCAAAAGGAGTTATTGTCATCTCACCAAAAGGAAGATGGAATGTGTTGGAAGTATCCGAAAACCGCTGACCGACGACTTTAATAGGATCCCTCTCCCTCCTATTAAGGAGTTGGCATAAAGCGATATAGAGAGGTCCAAACCCAGCATTGTACATGACTTTTTCAAGAGGAAAGTGCATCCTCTCCGATGCCTTTATAAACTTTGGGATGACTCCACTCGCTGCGAATTGAGCCATTCTATAAGATAAAATCCAATAAGATTTTGGTTAAAAATTTACTCTAAATGAGCAAATGAAGAGGTTTAAGCCAATTAGCTTACCGAAGACGAGATGGTAATTGAGGAAGCATGGCTTTCATCTTCAACGAGAAGATCACTAGGATCCCATTAACTTTGCGGATGCCATTCACACTCAAGGAAGGAGTTTTTCTTGCAGGGTGAGCTTGTCTTCTAGGAATTTTGGAGAAAGAGAAATTCTTGAGAACCAACTAGCTTTAGAGAAGGACCAAAGTAAGGAAATGCACAAGTAGAGCAAGAGTAAGTTGAAGACTCGGACAACGTTCAATGCATGTCCGAGTTGTACAAAAGGAATCAGGTATAACAATCTCTTACTTATAGAGTTTTGATTCCAAGGCATTCTCTCGTATCTTAGAAACCTTTCGAGTGAAAAGATATATTCTCTAAGTGATATAGCTTTTACTTAGTGTATTTCTTAGTGACTCGTAAAACCGATATGCGTATCTCACTCGGTTCCGAGTCCCTCATCGCTCGATTTATCGCATGTTGAATAGACTAGTATTTCATCAATTCTCACTTAGATCCGACTTCGGTTATAAGCTTTATTCTGTCTTAGTCAGTATCTCTAGTCTGTTTCATGCTTAATCTATATCAAGTTAATTCACTCGATATTCGTTATATAACTTGATTCATCGCTTAGACTAAGTCGGATGGAATTTTGAGTTACATGGATATTAGACTCGTAAAATTCCATTTCTTTTCGACTCGGATAATTAGTGTTTAATCTTCGTAATTATTTTATTATCTCGTGTCTAATCTTGGACCAAAGTATTTTATACTTTGAGAACAAAAATTGATTTACTTTTGTAGGTTATTCAAACGAGGATACACTTTTCAAAACTACAAAAGTAACCGGCTTCAAAACGTCAAATCACCAAGCAGACATGGCTTTTCACCTTCTCTCGCTCCAGTCCCGTAAGTTTGTGTCGTGGCCGTCTGTTTCTAAATCTGGAAAAATGGAACGCTAAGCTTAACGGTGGTTTCCACCTTATCTTTCAAGACACCGCCGATGCTTTTGGGACTTCCAAGAGAGTTAAACCGTTGTCCAACGCTCACATTACAACGGATACTTTCTGAGTGACTCGAAAGCTTCGTCAACGGTCACAAAAGGACTCTCAGTCAGCAGATGAAGATAACGACTACACTCGCTCGATCATCTATAAATAGAAGCCACCTCACAAGACTTGAAGATGGGCCGAACCTATTGTGAATGCACGAACTTGATCAAAGTCATTGTATTTATTCTCAATCTTCTACTTACAACTCCCATTCCGTAATTCATTACTTTCGAGTTGTAAGGTCTTGTACTCGATTACGAACACTTTCTTACTTTCTCTGTAAGGTCCCTTGTCTAAGCTGTAAGGGTTAACTCGGTTTAGTTGTTCCTAGCTGTAAGGGTTATCTCAGCTAGGAAGTACTAGATCGGATAAGGGAATTTGTGAGTCTAGGAAAACTTGTATAGAGTTGTCTACGGGAGCAACTAGGGTTCGATCGGCTCACGGTATTTTATGGACTCAAAATAGTGGATTTGACTTCGTGCTTAGATTAGCACGGTCCGTGGTTTTCTGCCCCATGAGGGTTTCCACGTAATCTCTAAGTGTTTTCTTTCCGAGTTCATTCTAGACTTAGACAGTTTTATAGTTCCTACTTAACGTGCTTACTTATTCGTGATAGTATTTCGAGTCTAAACTTTTCGACCCCGCTGATCGACTCGTAACCTCGTCTTTGTCTCTTCTTTGGCAAAAGAGCTAAAGTTTCCACGAAAAACTTCCATCACCCTATTCACCCCCTCTAGGGTGACTCGGACTTTCCCCGAGCAAACCTTCACAAGTTTTATCGATCTGTTTCGACTGGATAATTCAGGTAGAGGCACCGATCTTTTGTCAATTTAATTATGCACTAACAAGTATGCTAGCAGAGGAGATTATTTAGTGAAGCTTCGGATCAAAAGACGATAGAATTTTCAACATCGAAATATGTCAAGCTTTAGGCTCTAATGAAGCCAAGCTTAGGTTCCTTTTACCGAACATCGAACGCATACATTACAATCAAGTTGAGGTCTCACTTTGGAGTTCAGGTTTGACTACAACCAATTCCAAGCATCACACAATAACTTGTAGAAATCGAGGTAAGTACCCTTTAGTGTCTACATGGACCCTTTATCTTTCTAGACTCGGTCAAAGTGTGGGCAAACGGTAGACACCTAAAAAGTGTCATCCTTTATCTCATTATTTTCTCGTGTTTTGTTTTGTCAACCCGATGATGATAATCATGAGTCCTGTTTGTGGATTTGGATTTCGAACTTGATCAATAGGTGTAACATAAGCCGAGTAAACCACAAAGAACCCCCAACACCACTTAAATAGCCTTTTGACTTGGCTTGGTCCATAAATCCTCTTTTCTTTTTGATCTGTCCAAGAGTCGGGCTGAGCCTTTACAGATTGTGAAGTCCCATGATGTGTGCCTAAAATTCCAAATATAGAATACCTCATTCTACATTTGTCCAAGTCGACAAGGAGTTGAAGACCTGTAAACGACGTTGAAGCGTTGCATGTCATGATCGGGAGCATCAAAGTGCCGTGTTTTAAGCTTCACGAGAGAGCCCATACGAGGATAGAAGCTTTTCCCTCTAAACGATGTTGTGGTCGGCGCCCCTCCTTCTAAAAGCATGGTGGAACGCTGCGTTTTGAGCTCGGAGAGTACTCGAGAGACATAACTAGGGCATGAAACCCTAGGAGAGAGAGGTTGGCCGGTGCCAACCTCCTCTCTTTAACCTGGTTCTATCCGATTTTATCATGTTCCGATCCTGGTTCTATCTCGTTAAGGAATGACCTAGTTTTATTTCAACTGTTTGGATGGTTGAATGGAAGTAAACACTAGGTCATTTATGACCTAGCTCCTCCCCTATAAATACGAGCCTTGGCTCTCATTCCCATACGACTTCCTACCTTAGCATCACACTACGGAAAGCAAACTTGAATACTCTCATCTAACCATTACTCTATAAACATTCATCTTTCGCCATTGAATCTGTTCAAAGAGCTAAAGAATATTTGATTATTCTAATCTCTAGGCACTCATTCAACTGATCATCACCATACCCTAAACATAATTCAAAAAACTAGCCCTTTTCTTTGGATTGTCACCATTGCTTCGGAGATCCGCGGGGAGATCCGGATCAACAAGGTGGGACAACCCGAGGGCCATATTTCAGCCTTCGAACGGTTATATTTATTTCAGTTTTATTTGCTTTCTGTATTGTGGTTTAAGAGATGTAATCGCTTTAATTTCCTCCACGACCGATGTAATCTTTTATTTCCCGTTTTTCTTTCTTTTATCACTTTCTTTATTGCTCTTCTTTATCGTTTTCCTTGTTATGGTTTGGTTGCTTTAATTATGTTTCACATGTTATATGCTTGCTTTCTTACATCTTTATTAACATAATACTCGAAACTAGTAATGGTTGTCTTCGGACGAGTGGAATGGAGGGATTTATCCCTACGTTTCGTTCCTTTGCCCCGAATCTAATTCTCGGTTCATAACCGATGGAATTATCTTTTAGCCTCTTTCAGTCTTAGTTTTATCATACTAAGATTAGAAAAGCAAATTTTGTTTTTGTTAGTTTTTCTTTCCTAAAACTAACCGGCAACTCCTTTTATTTATTTCTTCTAAATTTGCAGCCCGGTTGTATTATGATTTGTAGGATAAAAAGATTAAGATTTTGGATCTGCCAACCAAGGCGGAGGCCGAAGCCGACTCTATCAGCCCCCGCATCTGGCCGGTGCCCGCCTCCGCCGGGAATAAGCTGCCGCCTGTTCCTGGTGGTCAGCAGGCGAGGCTTCGGTCTAGATTGGTGTTTTCAAACCAATCTGGCCTTAAAGCCTCTCGGAAGAATCTTAACCCTAATCTCATTTATCCTTTATTTAGTAAATAATATCCCGTGACTTCTAGAATAATTGCTAAAATAAAAAGGTTAATAAAACTGCCAATTAAATTTGTTTTAATTCATTTCAACTTGATTTAAATAAACTCGGAAATCTTAATAAAAGGCTTATCCCTACATTCCAAAATTGACTTTCTAAAATTATCTTCAAAATCAATCTTCAAAAAGAGAGACCCGATACAAGTGGAAAAGCTCGGCGGCCTCGGCCAGCTGTGGTTCCTACACATGCTTTGCCAAATTTGCTTATAAAAGGAGGGGTTTGTGTGTTTATTTTCCACACTTCATTTACTCCTCTCTTTGGTTCTTGCTAGCTTTAACTTTGCTCCAATTTGTTCCTTCTTATCTTAGGAAAACTAGTTGGTTTTCATACAAAAAACTCCTCAAAATGTCTACAAGAAGAGCTCATCCTGTTAGGAAGAGAAGGGTCGGGAGCTTAGTCCATCACAATTTCTTGGAAGGAGAATGGCGTCCTTACGGTGAGTGGAGCCCTCGTGACCTCTTGGTGGAAGCTGCGGGCCATGTCTATTCGCTTGCTATTTCTCCTTCGAGTAAGCTTGTTGGCTTGAGTTTCTTTCATTGATAATTGGGAGTAGTACCTTAACTTAAAATCTTGTTGGATTTCCATTTTCTAGAGGGGTACCATTCAGAGCAGCGGGGTTATTTGGAAATTTATGGAGATGTCGAAGAAGAGAAACTATCCTCTTGAGCACATTATAAACAACGAGAGGTTTAGTTCCTTCTATATCGCTCTAAACAACTTATGTGACCGGAAAGAGCGTGACCCTACTCGGGCCATCACCGAACGTTTTGGGATACTACTAACACATTTCATCTTCCTTTTGGGAAGATGACCATTACTCCTTTTGACTTTGCCGTTCTCTAGGGTTCGGGCTTCTCAGGAGAACCTTTAGTCCGTGACCAAGATTTGTATAAAAATCGTGATTATTTACGTTACCTTTTTGGCCTCATTGCTAGTCCATTTCCCAGGCTAATTTCTTCAAATATACTCTTCTTTTTGAGGCTTTTAAAAATATTGAGTTTTGGGCTCAACATACTCCGTAACAAGAAGTCCGGGTGGTGCTAGCCCTCATGCTTAGCATATCCATCTTCTTCGAACAAGCTACCAAGATATACGTTCACTATTTGGTGAACTTAGTAGACCTAGATAAGGTTAAGGACCTTAATTGGGGTGTGCTCATTTATACTCTCATATGGGGTTTACGAGCTGAGGTGAGGCATACAAAGGCCGAGAGAGATTTGTATCTACCCTTATGTGGGTTGTGGACGATTATTGAGGTGTGCTCCATCTCTTTTTAGTTCCAAAATACTTTTTCTTGCATGGATAAAGGTCTCGCTTGCCTTGTAAAATTGCAGCCGCGGCTATACGAATATTTTCCTCACCTTTCGTGCGGTTCAAGGAATCATTCTTCATTTCGGGCCTCGATATCATGGGTCAAAGTTCACCTTTGATGACCCTAAGCGTATGTTCTTGACTTCTTGAGGTCTGCCCTCAAGCACATCGCCTCGGTATGTCACTCATAAATTTTAAAATTTAAGCTACAAGAACCCAAGATTTTTCCTTCTTTATGTCGAGACTCGCTGCCCTAGCCCATGACCTATGGTGGGCTCGTGGGCACGATCATGGTGGCCAACGCATGCAAGAAACCTAGGCGTTTGCTGCCTATTTTGTTGATTTTTCGCTTGTCTCCTCATGAGTCTTATGTGTGCAGGTGTAGACACTTAAAATTGTCATGCTTTTTCTATTTTATTTATTTGTTCTCCCGATGATGAAATTCCGAGTCCTGTTTGTGGATTTGGATCATGGTCGGTGTCTAATTAGTGCAACGAAAGCTAGTAAATCACAGAGAACCCCCAACATCAAATAAATAGACTTTTTCCTTGAGCCGGTAAAAAAATCCCTTTTTCTTTCGAGACGATCCAAGCCCGTGCCAAGCCTTTAGAGTCAACGGAAATGCGGTGCCGTGTACGGAAAATTCTAGGCTCACAATTCTGCGTTTTATTTTTCTCGTCCAACCGGACACGGAGCTGAAGACCGCAAGACGGTGTTAGACGTTGCATTTCATGATCACGAGCATCAAAGTGTTGCGTTTAAGATCCAAGATAGTCCGCCCAACACTAGGAGCACACAATTCCTCAAAACGACATAGCATGCCGACGCCCCCTATTGTGTTTTCGCTCGAAGACTCCTGGGGTAGTATAGGAGGGCACGAAACCCTAGAAACCTGCCATGGCCTGTGCCCGTACCACTTATTTTCGCCTCAAAATGTTGTGTTTTGTCCTGAAAAGTCACAAGGTAGCACGAAAGGGCACGAAACCTTAGAAAAACCCCATGGCTAGTGCCCCTTACCCGATTTTATCCGGTTTTATCCGAGTTTTATCTCGGTTCAATCTTCACATTATCGTGGCCCGATTTTGTAGTAGATTTTGGCTCATTCTGGATGACAGGCCGAGAGCTAAACCTAGGTGATTAGCGACCTACTCTCCTCCCTATAAATTGAAAGCTTATGGCTCTCATTTAATAATGGTTTATTCTTTAACCTTACGCTGCTGAAACCCGCCTAAGAGCTACTGAGTACTCGCCATTTGTATTTTGATCTCTTGGTTTCTTTTCCGCCTACTCATATTCTAATCCCTATTCAAATCACATCCGCACCCGTCAACTCCATCATTCATACATCCTTTATCTACGTCTACAAAATACTTACAAAAGCCCCTTTAATTCACCACCCTCGCATCACCAAATCCAGATTTGAGATCCGGATCGACAAGCGGGACAACCCGAGGGCACCAAATTGGTATTTAAAACTGTTTACTTGTTTGTTTATGTTTTCTTTCTTGCTTTTTGTATTGTGGAGAAGAGTTGTATCGTATTAATTTCCTCCCGACTCGATGTAAGCTTTTAGTTTTTCTTTATTTTCTTTTCTTTTCGCTTTTACTTTCTTTATCACTTTTCATTTCATTCTTTATGGCCTTGCTTTATTATGTTTTGGTTGGTTTAAATTCTGCTTAGTATGTTGTGTGCTTGTGTTTAGACATTATGTAAATTTACTACTAAAATTAGTAATAGTCATTTTTGGATGAGCGAAATGGAAGGGCCTATCCTTACATTTCGTACCCTCGCCCCGAATCCAATTCTCGGTTCTAAGATTGGAAGAACAAACTTTGTTTTGTTTTTGTTAGTTTTTCGTTCCCAAAAACTTATTGCCGACTCCCTTTTGATTTATTTCTTCTAGATCTCGCTGCCCGACTATTTCTAATTGAATAATAAGAAAAAAGGTTGGCCGGAGGCCGAGGCTGATTGTCTCGGCTTTGGTCCCTGGTTGGCATCGGCCACCACTAGGTGCAGGCTGCCACCTGCACCGAGTGGTCGGTGAGGCTTAGCTCGGGGTCCAAATCGATGTTTGCACACCAATTTGGCCCCGAAGCCTCACTGCAGAAACAAAAACCCTAGCTTTCTTTATTGTTTGGTTAAGAAATAATATCTCGGGACTTTTAAAAATAATTTCTAAAATAAAATGATTAATAAAACCGCCATTCAAACTTTGCTTAATTTATTTTAAATCAGATTTAATAAAATTCGAAAACCTTAATAAGTGGTTCATCCACATATTTCAAAACCATCTTCAAACCCTAAATCATTCTTTAAAGCTTTCCAAAATGCAAATCATTCATGAGGAAGCTGTGTCGGTCCCGCTGGCCGTGGTTCCTGCAGATGACGACTCCGCTAGAATTAATAACTTATTAAGAGGACGAAACTTGAAAATTTAGTACCCTCAGTTTTAATAATGTTTTTATTAGGCATCTCGTATTTAGTAACCTTTTAATTACTTTATTATAGTTGTTGGACCATAAGGACAATTTATTTTACCCCTTGTTAACCCTTTTGATAAGAGGCTCCTACTATATTCCATACTGGGCCCAACTAGGCTTGATTTCTAATGGAGGCGGTACCTCTTCCTTCATAGCATATTTTAAAACTTTACCTGTCTTCCGATTTAGCAGGTTTGTTGGTTAAATGATTTGATCTTTAGTTGGTTCCTCATGTTGAACTTCTTCACTAGCTTGTCCTTCAGCAGTTTGAGCTAGTTCTTGAGCTAGCTCATTCCGAGTTGGCTCATTTCCTTTATCCTTGTTCATTCCGAGCTCAGCCTCTGCTATGTCTTCTTCATCTCAGTTGAGCTTGAGATATGAGAAAGTAGATTCACTTGTCCTGCCATGATCAATTTCATTAAAGATAACGTGGATACTTTCTTCCACTATGTTAGTTCTCTTGTTAAAGATTGTATAAGCTTTACTATGAGATGAGTAACACGTGAAAATACCTTCATCTGACCGTGTGTCAAATTTAGTCAAATGTTCCTTACCATTGTTATGCAAAAAGCATTTACATCTGAGTGGTTTGAAGTATTAAATGTTAGGCTTCTTTCCTTTGTACAGCTCATAAGGTGTCTTCTTCGGAATGAGTCTAATGAGGGATCTCTTGAGCGTGTAGTTTGTCTGTATTAACTACCTCAACCCGAAATAGTAAGCTATATCATTTTCAATCATCATTGTCCTTCCTATTTCTTCAAGTGTGCTATTCTTTCTCTCCAATACTCCATTCTGTCCAGGAGTTCTTGGTGCTTAAAAGTTGTGGGAGATGTCATTCTTGTCACGAAGTCCGCAAATTCCGAGTAATCGAACTCTCTTCCATGGTCGGTTCGAATTCTCCTGATATGAATCTCATACTCCACTTGAATTTTCCTTTAGATCTTAGCGAACTCTTTGAAAGCTTCATTGTTGTTCTTCAAAAATCACACCCGGGTAAATCGTGAGTAATCATCAACAATAACCAGCACATATGATTTACCTTCTAAGCTTTTGATAGGAATTTCACCACACAAATCCATATGAATCAATTCAAGTACTTTGGATGTGGATACTTGTCTTGAGTGGCTTAAAAGATGATCCGACATGCTTTCCTTTTGTGCATGCATCACAAATTTTATCTTTCTTAAACACACAGTTAGGTAAACCTCTAACAAATCCATGAGATGGAGGTTTCTTGATAGTATGCATGATGATATGGCATAATCTATGATGCCATGTCCATGAATCATCATTTAAAGATGCTTTTAAACATGATAAATCTTGACTAAGTGTTACCCGACCTTAGACTTGAAAGTTTCTTCTCTTTGGTGACTGCATCATAAATGAAGCGGTTGGTCCGAGTAAATCTTACCTCTTGACCTTTGCCATATAACCGAGAAATGCTCAAAAGGTTGTCCTTGAGCCCTTTGACTAGCTCAACTGGACTGACTGAAATGTCTCCTTGACCAATCCTTTGCTATTGTCTTCAAATGTGACTTTTCCTTCTTTATATTCTTCTAATTCTGAGAACAATCTTTAATCTCCGGATATATGGCGTGAGCATCCATTGTCTATGTACCAATGACCCTTTGTTTCTGAGTAACCTACAAAACAGAAACAAACTAACCCTTCTCACTTCCTTTTATAAACCGAGTAACTATTTTGACTATGGTCCTTTTCTAAGGAAGAGCACTTTTGAGAACCCAGATTTGAATAATTTTAGGTTTGGTCAAATTCCAAGTCTTCTTTCTTGAGAACGGACTCTTTGAAAACCTCTCTTTTAGAAACAAGTTGGGAAGGCTTTTTCATGAAAACCGGTCTCGGCTCAGCCCCTTTGCTTTGTGAATGAATGGGACCATGCTCAGCCTTTCTGAACTTAATAGTTCTAGAATTAGTTTTGAAATGATTATTATAAGAGTTCAGCATTGTATCCAAGACCTTGTTTTTGAAATAAGACATACGAAGAGCCAAGCAATAAATCAAGGTTTTTCCGATTTAGAGCGAGTTCTTAAACCAACTCTTGAGACTCATAGAGCTTCTGTTTTAGTTGCTCATTCTTTGTTCCGAGGCACTCAGACTCACTCTCATTATCTTGAGTACTCGGTCTTAAGCACATTTAAATTTTGTCTCAAGTTTTCTAACTACCTTTTTAAAGTAATGCTCTCAACATTAAGAGACTCGAGTGTCTTATTGAATTTAGATGATTTAGAGTTGGAGTTTTCTTCCAATGTAAAAATATATCTAGTAAGATCATGTTTGGAAAACTTAAGGAAGTAGTTGATTACCTCATGAGGATCTGTTTCCTCAGCATCTAATCCATCACTACTTGACTCAAATCTAGCTTTTGAGTTTGATAATGCCATTAGGCACTTTGAATAATCGGAGTCATCATCACTCCGGTAGCTACCATAGCCTTTTTCTTTTTCTGTCATTCTTTCTCTTTGGACAATCTTTGAATATATGCTCCTTGCTACCAGACTCAAATCAACAAGAGTTCTTAGTAAAAGACAAATTGAAAGAGGATGAGTATTTACCTTTCTTGTCTTTCTTGTAGAACTCCCGCTTAGGCTTCTTCTGCCACTTTTTGTATTTCATCATTTTCTTGAAGCCTTGGGCTAGAAATGCCGTGGGATTTTCTTCAGAATCCGAGGAGCTCGGACTTTAATGTCTTTTTTCGAGGCATTGAGAGCAATGTTTGTTTTGTTGCTGACCTTAGCTTCCTCTTCTGCTAGGTGCAACTAATTAGTGAGTAGCTTCCCAATAAGCTCATCTCGGCTTCAGCTGAGAGAGATCCTAAGCTTCCTCGATTGCCGTCACCTTGGGACCCCATCTTCTCTTGGGTAGACTCGTTAGAATTTTTTTGACATCTTCTTCATGAGTCATCTTCTTTCCAAGAGACTTGAGATTGTTGATAATGTCGGTGAAACGAATATACATCCGAGTGATGTTCTCATCGAGCTTCATTTTGAAGATCTCATACTTATGGAGGAACTGAATTATCTTTGCTTACTTCACTTGACTTGTTCCTTTATAGGCATTGACCAGTATATCCCATACTTCTTTGGCTGTGTCACATGTAGACACTTTGTTGTATTCTTCTAAATTGATTATGCACATTAAAGTGTTTATGGCCTTGAAGTTCTTCCTGTACTTCTCGTGTTCTTCGATGATGAACTTAGACATCACCTTGGGTACAGTTTATGTTCCTTCCATCTTCGTGGGAGTGTAGTTTCCATTGCAGATGATGTGCCAGACCTCCTCATTATAGTCCTGGATGAAGCACTCTATTATCTTCTTCTAGTGTGCGAAGTTTGAACCCATGAACTTGGATAGTCCGGTGAAAGATCTTCCTTTATCGAAATCTCCATAGTTTAGAGCCATATGATCTTTAGACCTTAGATTTGTTAGATCCTTTGAGAAGGCTAGGCTCGATACCAATTGAAAGTTTGCTCTTAGAGAGGTTAAGTCACTCTAGAAGGAGGGGGTGAATAGGCTGATGAAATAAATTCAGGAATTAACAAGGTTTTCACGTAAAGCAAGATTTAGAAAAAATTCTGACTCTAGATTGGACTCGGAAAAATACAAGACACAAGAATTATGAGGAAACCCTCCAGGGGTAGAAAACCACGGATAGTGCTAATCCAAGCACTATTTTTGACCCACAAAATATAAGGATCGACCCCTTTTATAGAATTGCTCTCGTATACAATTCAATTACAAGTTTTTCCTAGACTCGAAATTTCCTTATCTAATCTAGATCTAGTACTTCCTAACTAGGGTAACCTTTACAACTAGGGACAACTAAGTTGAATTAACCCTTACAGCTCAGTCAATGGACTTAACGAGACTTCAAAATGTAAGAGCGATTACAAGACTTTGTCTCTTTACAACTCAGGAAGTGTAAAGAATGGAGTTGTAAGTTAAATATTGAGAGAGTATCATTCATGTTTTGCAACTTTGTCAATATTCAAGTCTTGTGAGAAGGCTTCTATTTATACTTTGCGGGGCAAAGTAGCCGTTGAGTCCGATTGTTGACATGAGAGCTTCACTAGCCAGCTGTAAGGGATTGTCCGAGCCACTCGTAAAAGGAGTCATTGCAATGTGAACATTGTGCTTAGATCCTTGGCTTGAAAAGTAGCCCATGCCACTGGTGGTGACTGAAATCTCGGGTGTAAACAACCGTCGGACTCAAAGTTGAAGTTTACTTGATTTGGTAACAACCCCGACACGGTGTTTGAGCCTTGTCCGGAAAAGATGTTTTTCTATCTCGCTGGTGTTTTAACGGTTAGAAACCGGTTGCTTTTACTTTTCAAAATACTTTAATTAACCTGCAAAAGAAAATCAAAGTGGTACTCAATGTATAAAAATACTTTGGTCTAAGATTAGGCAAAGATAATAATTAATTCATAATAATTAAGCACTTAATTATCTTTAACCTTAAAGAATGGAATTTTTTGAGTCTAATATTCAATAGGTTAAAATTCTATTTCAAGTCAATCCTTTAAATGACCAAGTTATTAAGATTGAATAAGCAAACTGCATAAACTTGATCAAGTAAGTAATTTCGGACAATAAACTAACTTAGAAAAAGAGAATTAAAGCGAGTAATTCAATTTCCGTTAGATAACTATGTTAGTGCTAAGAATATGATGTATTTGTGAAATTATTTATAATACCCCGAACCCCACCCTAGGAGTATTACATCGCTAGAGTTCCTTAAAAGAAACGCCCAATTCTAGGTGTCGATTTGGCTTTCTAATTCTAACTTAAAGGTAATAAAGATAATTTTCATTTTAGTTTGAAATTTCTAAAAATTTCATCATAGTTCCGTTTATAATATGGTCTATCCTTTAAGTAAAGCTTTAAAACCCTACATAAAAATTAGAATAGCTCAACCACATGCTTGGAGTACACAACCGAACGGCCACACGTCGGAGTCCAACCAATATGCATTAAGACTTAATAAATCTAATAGTTCATGATACATCCGATACAAACTATATGAACTTAGTTACAATCCACAACACTTAGGAATATATAGAATGCACATCAGGAATTTGAGTCACCTAGCAAAAAGCAATCAACATGAAGGAGTCCAGGATATGGTAAAGCATAAGGCACACCTTTCGAGAGAGTGCCTCAGTAACTTAGGAGGGAATATGTGGGGGTTAGCACCAATCCTCTCAATGAAGAGTCTTACACTCTTAAAACGGAAATTTTTACACATACTAATGATAATAATGAAATTGGTAAACGTAGAATAGCATAATACAAGTCTAGATACTTTTCAATAAAATCGCCGTAAATCCCTTGTAGCTTAAAGATCATGACATTTCAGTCATTTAAAATACGGTTTCGTAAAGTTAAGAACTCATTTGGAACTGAATTAACTTGAAACTAGGTGGTGCAACCACCTACACTCTCTTTCAAATGCTTTTAGTCTTAAACTAGCACCAAACACTTTTCTCTCGGACAACCCCTTGACTCAAGCTCCCATGACCTATCTCTAGTCAAACTCTTAGGAGGCTCTGCTTTCCTCGTCAGGAAAGATTCAACCTTTAAGGTTGATGGGCATCCTGATACTCGGGGACCACACGGTCTGTTACGCATGACCACATCCTTACTCTGGTCTAGACATCCTTACCCAAAAATCATCCAAACTGAAGTGATCACAATCACTCATCAAACTTGGTTTTAAAGCATAATCAAAATCAGTTTAACATCATCAAAGGCATGGCACCATGTGCAACCTTTCTAAATTCACTTTCTAAAATTAGTTTCACTTCTTTAGAATATATTTCAAGTTTGGAAAGTAGTTATCAAGAATCATACTAAAGTATTATTTTGCGTAAACATTTGAACTCTTTTCAAAACTAACTTTTGAGTATTATTTAGGATCAAGTTACTTCATATGTCAAGCATTTCTATATTAAGATTTAGCATTCCAAGCTAGCACATTCACCGAAGGATTCACCCAAGTATTGAGCATCTACTCATCTTCATTCATATCCTACTCAAGCAAGATTCTCTTATTCCCATAAACGTAATTCTCATCTCACTCTATTCTCAAGGCCACAATCAACATAGATACATACTTCTTTGATACTCCAAATCCCTGCTCCTTTTCTACACTCAAATGTTCGTTTTTCCTTAACTCAATCCCTTTCCAAGCACAATGAACTCGGAAACTAAAACTCCTCTTAGCTACAATAACCACAAGTAATTAAAACATAACCTAAAAGTCCCAACTCCTCACAAATTGTCATCTTTGCCTCAAATTCTCATATTACATCCCCATATGATTAACCAACTCTTTCTCGCCCATACTATGCCATATAACTCTTAATTTCACTTCATCACTCAAATTCTTTTAGCTTCGCTTATCTTAAAGTTTTCTTCAATCTTAAGGATTTAGATATGTCATAAACTCAGTTTAACCTAACAATCACCTACTTCCCACTTCCCTACCTCAATTGTGCATTAATCAATATGAACCGAGACTCCCCATTTCTACTCCAAATCATTGTTTCCTAATATTAACAATTACCCCTCAATGCCGAAAATTGAAGAAATCCCTAAGGGTTCAATCTGTAACATTAACTTCTAATTCGAGCCTAAAATTACAATTCCTTCATCCTCAATTTCTAATTGATATGTCCATATCACCCATCAAAACCTTAGCAATTCATTCCATCGGACGTTCTAGGTTCCCAAATCCACCTTAACAAACTTAATCAGTTTCTCTCATGTCCTAATATAGCCCTAATTATTTCCGAAATTCATTCTATAGCAAAAACATTCAATATTCACAACAAAATTCAATTCAACTTCAAAATTATTAGTAACTTTAGAGTATAAAACCACCCACCTCGAATGCTAGGGTTTGAGAAGTTGATTGAATGGAGTCGGGTTGGGTTCCCTACGTTCCCCTCCCTTTCGTTTGTCTCTATCTACCCATGCCTCTCGCTCTATCTCTTCCATTCGCCCCTGTTTTTGCTTGGTTCTGGTCTATTTGCTCGGTTCTAGTCCTGTTCACTCGTCCATCGGTCCCCATCTTCCGTTAACGTTCCTCTTCCTCATTCCTCATCTTGGCGGCTTCTCTAGCCATCAACCTCTCACCCTATCTCTGATTCTCCCTTTCCCTCTCTCGCTTCTACTTGCTCGCTACTCAACCTCCACTCTCAATCTCATGACAATTTGCTTAAATAAGGCTTTAAATATATGTCCACGTATAGATATCGCTTATTCAACCTAATTATTTTTTGAAATAAATATATTAATTTAACCCATATATTTACCCCAAAATAAAATTAAGGGTATTACATTTCTTCCCCCTTAAAAAATTTCATCCATGAAATTCGTAATAGATAGGAAGCATCTTGATTAAGCAACACTTGGGTATATATATATCAATCACACAAGTATTACCTTGCATAGTCTAGAACTTAGTCATACAACTATTTCCAAGCATGGTTATTAGAATTCCTACGGAAGTCGCTATGTGTTAGGGTAACTTTCTTTTCGAACTTCACGTAGAAACAAAACACAATTACAATCTAATGGAATATGAACCGTAATCATTTCAAAGTCAATAGAAGCAAGTTCCGAGAATATTATAGGAAGTTTATGAGTTCTAGCCTCCTCTCTACCATGATTTCTATACATCTACCGACTTAATTACAGGGCCGAAGGAGCAAATTGTGCCGTAAAAGGGCAAATAGTTTGCTTCGAACCAAATACCTAAGCAACCAACGCATTACTTTCTAGCGATGCATAGATATTTACTTGTTATTTAGGAATTTCCACACCCGATAATCAAATAATTCCGTAACATAAACCCACTCATGTCAATACAATCAAGACAAGGTACACAGAAACTAGTTGTTCCCTCATTCATTCATCTAACTCAGTAGGTTTTGCAGTACCCCTAAGCTTGGGAGGTTGCAACTTCAAAAACGCATTCGAAGGTTAGTGCCTATTAGTGGATCAATTACATTATTGTGCACATCAGCCTTACCACTTCCCGTCCCACTAGTTATCTTGTAAGGTAAAGTTATGTGGTCATTACTAAGTCTTCAATATATTACCCTAAGTGTACCCATAAAAATCACACATGCACATAAAACAAGTCATATAAAATTCAATCACTTACACATATAGGCACATAGGTACTTAAGTCAAATCACATAAGTAATCAAATAAATGAAGTCCTAGAGGTAGAGGTTTTTAGTTTAGGACTCAATGAAACCAACGAGTAATGTAACGGAAATAAGATTTCAGCCACACTTACTCATTCACGTAGCACACACAAGTAATTCACATATCACCATAATAAGCGGTTTACAATCAACTAATTTAACTAAGTTGACTAGGTAAACGCCTACGAGTCAAAGGTTACCCTTAATGTGACACGTATATTTGTCACAAATAAAGCACATCATCACGTAACAAAGGATCCTAAATGGCTATTACATTGCTAGAGTTCCTCAAAAAGAACTCCCAAAGCTAATTAAGGTGTCGGTTTGGCTTTCTCATTCCAACTTAAAGGTAATCAAAATAATTTCCATTTTAGTTTGAAATTTAAAAATTTTCGTTAGAGTTCTGTTTGTAATATGGTCTATCCCCTAGGCTTAAAGCATTAAAACCCTGCATAAAAATCATAATAACTCAACGAGCCATACGCCCGGAGTACACAACTTAACGGCCACGGACCGGAATCCAACCAATAAGTATTAAGACTTAAACAATCTAAATGGCTCATGATATATATGATACAAACTATATGAACTTAGTTACAAGCTATAACACTTAGAAATATATGGAATGCACATTAGAAACTTGAGTCCCTCAACAAACAACAAACAAGTATGCAGGAGTCCGGGATATGCTAAAGCACATGGCGCGCCTTCGGAGAGAGTACTGCAACCTGGAGAGGGAATATGTTGGGGGCGAGCACCAATTCTCTCAATGGAGAGCCTTATAATCTTAAAATGAAAATTGGTAAAGGTAGAATAACGTAATACAAATCTAGATACTTTTCAATGAAATCGCCTGAAATCCCTTGCAACTTAAAGATCATGACATTTCAATCATTTAAAATACAGTTTGGTAATCATTAAAAACTCATTTGGAACTAATCAACTTTAAACAAGGTGGTGCAACCACCTACACTTTCTTTCAAATACATTCAGTCATAAACTAAATATGTTTTCAAGGCTTTAGACTTGGACTAGAACCAGACAGTTTTCTCTAGGGCGCGACCCCTTAACCGAGGCTCCTACGACTTATCTCTAGTCAAACTCTTAGAAGGCTTCGCTTTCCTCGTTAGGAAAGAATCAACCTCTCAGGTTGTCTGGGTATCTTGATATGCAAGACGCTATCGTCTCGTTATGCATGACCACCTTCTTCATCTAGTCTAGAGAATCCTTAGCCCAAAATTCGTTCCAAACAGAAGTGATCACAATCACTTGTCAAACTTAGTTTTAAACCATAATCCAAATCAATTTAACACCATAGAAGGCATGACACCAAGTGCTACCCCTCTAAATTCACTTTCTCAAATCAGTTTCACTTCTTTAGAATATATTTCAAGTTTGAAAAGCAGTTATTAAGAATCATACTCAAACATTTGAACTTTTTCAAAACTATCTTTTTATTATTATTTAGGATCAAGTTATGTCACACGTTAAGCATCTCTATATTAAGATTTAGTATTCTAAGCTAGCACATTAACTCAAGGATTCATCCAATTATTTAACATCGACTCATCTTTATCCATATCCTACTCAAGAAAGATTCTCTTATTCCCATAAGCGTAATTCTCGTCTCACTTTGTTCTCAAGGCCGCAATCAATCAACATATATACATACTCCTTTAATAATCGAAATCCTCGCTCCTTTTCTATACTCCTACATTAATTTTTCCTTAACTCAAACTCTTTTCAAACACGACGAGATTGGAAACTAAAACTCCTCTAGGCTACAATAACCACATATAATTACAACTTAACCCAAAAAGTCCCAACTCCTCATAAATTGTCATCTTTGCCTCAAATTCTCATATTACGTTCCCATATTATTAACGAGCTCTTTCTCGCCCACACTACGCCATATAACTCTTAATTTCACTTCACCACTCAAATTCCTTTAGCTCGCTTATGTTTAAGTTTAGTTCAATCTCAAGGATTTAGTTATGTTTTAAACTCAATCGAACCTAGCCCTCACCGCTTTCCATTTCCCAACCTCAATTGTGCATTAATCAATATGAACTCATACTCCCCTTAATACACCAAATCATTATTACCCAATATTAACAATTGCCCCGTAACGTGGAAAATTCAAGAAATCCCTCCTAATTCAAGCCTAAAATTGCAATTGCTTCATCCTCAATTTCTAATTGAAATATCCATATCACCCATCCAACCTTAGCAATTAATTCCGTCAAAATTTCTAAGTTCCCAAATCCACCTTAATGAACTCAATCACATTCTCTCATGTCCTAATTTAGCCCTAGCTACTTCCTAAATTCATCTATAACACAAACATTTAATATTCAAAACAGAATTCAAGAAATCCCTAAGGGTTCAATTTGATTTCCATCCGATGTCATATAGAGGACCTTCTCATGGAACTTCTTAATCCTCTAGGGTCTATAGGGCTAGCTCTTCACAGCCTGGTGGTCACGGACAAGTTTCTACTTCAATCTTGGTGGATTTCGGCAACTATATCTTCGATGACGCCTCGATGATGAAGACTGATCACACCTTCTTGTAGGATGCTTTTGTAATATTTAATGTTTTATAATATTTCTAATCTATGCAATGAGATGAATACAAAAACTCAATTCTAAAATGATTTCGTTTATTATGTGAAAATATTCTAAGAAAAATTACAAAGACAAATTGAAAAAAAAATTGCATTAGCCCTTATTCCCCAGTAGAGAAAATAATAAAATGAAAAATAGGGAATGGTAAGTGCGTGGTCTAAAATAAAATATTAACGCTCTTGATTGAAATAGGCCGGAAGGAGAAACTCAAATAGGCCCAAGGAGTGCTCGAACAAAAACGAAAAGCGCACCAGTAGGTCTAGCTAGCGCCGGCCAAGCATGTGGCCGAGGCTCTAGCGGATCGCAGTGGTGGGATGGTGATGAAATCTATCTTGGAATCTACTATATAAGGGAGCTGGCGGTCAGCTACCGAAAATCACACCTTCTAACCCTTCTTTTTGGAGATCTTTTAGAAAATAAGTTTCCAAGAAATTCCTCGGTGCCATTAATTCCTTATGCCTTTCAAAGATGAATTCTATGAGCAAACTATCCTACTAGATACATGAGATGACCAAAGTTGATAAGGTAAGGTTGTTCCTCTATTGATCGAATACCTTGTTTAGCATTCAGCAGATGAAGGTCCACTGGAATCTCTTAAGGGCTGCAATGGCCTTTTGGGATTGACAATACCACATCTTTAGGTTTGGAGATAAGGAATTATGTCCCCTTCCTAATGAATTTAATGCCATCGTGGGCATTCAACGTCGGGCCAAAACCCGTGATGTTGACACCCTCTATTAACATGTATGAAACGTACAAGCGTCTGCTGAAACTAAATAATAAGAATCTAAGGTGGATGTTTATTATGGATAAGGTGTATCTAATGAATCTATTGTCGTACTATTGCTTGATGCATTCTTCGGAGCACACACACATTCGGAGGCGTCGGGCCATAATTACATGCCCGAGAGGTGGTTTCCTATTAGTGGGAGGCAACAAGGACATGGCTCCTGCTACATTACTGAATTTCGTGGAGCAGTTGAAGGATCACTGCTCCCTTACCCCACCGATATTCGTAGAAACTATTATAAGGTTAAACCAAATTGAAGCAAATCCAGACGAGGACTTCCCAGTGCTGCCCCTTATTACTGCAGGTAAGCATAAACGATGTTTGGGTACCAGTCGGCAAGGCTAGGTGGGCGACGCCAGCTAAGAAATCTTGTCCAGGCGTCGACGAGGCTGAAAAGTCTCCATCTTTGCCCAAAGTCTCGCTTTTTGATCTTTTTATTCTTATTTTGATTTTTCTCCTATTGGGCTGTGAATAATGATGTATTCAAGCGTGCATGTCTCTAATAATTGTATTATATGTTGTGTGCAGATGTAGTTGGTGGAGCATCTTAAACTCGGTGCAGCCACTAGCAAGCGTGGACTTGTACCTAGCTATTCAACTTTATAAACGACGATGATTTAGAGTATTTACTGATCATGCAACCTCTTGGTGGGAAGCCCGATTAAGAGTCGGGCACCCCATCGAGTGGTATATTGAACATTGAAAAACTTCCCAATTGGGGACACATATTGAACAACATCTTTTTTGTATGTTTGCTGGGTATGAAAACTAGTATGTACTACTTCCCTAATCGTGTAATGCCGAAAATAGGATACGTCCAGGTGATCCCTTGTCTAGCCCGCCTCTTTCGAGCTATTTCAGTGTTTTGGCAGCTCAAGGCGAGTTTCGACTTAGCTTGATTATTGGATGAACTTGCCGAAGTTGCTTAAACCTGTATTGTAGTTTTTTAATATTATCTAGAATGGATAAAAGGGGTTGACCTCAAACGTCACAAGGCACCGAGGATTTGAGAACGACACCCCAGTGAGCTGTCCCTACTGCAACATCACTTCAAATTCTGGAAGTAAACAACCAAATTTACGAACGAGCCCGCATGAGGGAAGAAGAAGCTGAAGAAGCTGAAGAGAGGAGGGCTCGCAGGATTGATGAGCCGAAGAAGCAAACCTAGGACGGTGCAATTGAGTATAGCGATCCAAAAGGGAAGAATGTAAAGATTGAGTAGGGTTGAAAGTACGAAGAATTTAAGAAGAAATAAAAATAAGAGAATTTTAGTTTTTCCTCTTTAGAACAATTTATTTTTCAAGTAGTATGCATGTTTACTTCCATTTAATCTAGCTATGTATTCGGGTAAGTAGTAGGCTTACCTTTTTATTAATAAAAGTAAGTTTCATGCTCACTTTTATGCTTCACTTATTTTATCGCTCACTTAGAGGAAGAAATAATTGTGACCGCCTAATTGGACTGTCAAAATAAAATAACAATTAAATACAAAATATAATAAGAGGGATTTCTTGGCTCGGTCGGTCCTCTCGCTATCCATACGGTGGTCGGCGCCGGCTAAGGAGCGACTTAGTTGGGCTAGGATTAGCTAATTACGAGGACTCGTTTAGTGTCATGCTAAACATAGTATTTCTTTAGTTGATCCAAGTTTGTATATTGAAAAATCTCTTCTCCATCCAAATTAGTCAATTTAACCACCCCTTATAGAAGAATTTGACTAAGTATGAATGCACCTTTCCAGTTGGGTCTAAATTTTGCTCGAGGATGCTGAATTAGTGCTCTAATCTCCTTTAAGACCAAATCTCCAATCTTAAGATTAAGAGGGTTCACTTTCTTACTAATTGCCCTTGATATAAGTGTTTGGTATATCTGGACATTATGTAAAGATTTTAAATGCCTTTTCGTCTAGTAACACTAACTCCTCGTAGAGTGCTTTAGCCATTTTGCTTCGGGAATTTGACTTTCTGCAGTGATTCACAACAAAGGAATGGCGATTTCTATTGGAAGGACTGCTTCTATACAATACATTAGGAAGTAGGATGTTGTTCCCATTGAAATTCTAATGTAGGTCCGGTAGCCCTATAAAGCGAAGGGCAACTTGTTAGGCCAATCCTTATAGCCGACAACGTCTTCTCCACTATTTTGCGAATATTCTTATTAGCGGCCTCGAGTGCTCCATTAGTCCGAGGGCGATAGGGAGAATACTAAAGACTCAAACTTTGAATGTATAACATTCTGAGTACTATCAAAGAATCAGGTACAAATTTCATCTCTTGCAAGTTTTGATTACAAGTCAAGTGCTATAGAAACTTTTCTGAGTGATATAGAACCTTATCTCGATTGTTACGTAAACTATTGCATATGTTTTCATTTGATTCGAACTGACATAGAAAGCAAACTCTTGCTCATCATTTCACACTCATAGTGCTGAGTTACTCGAGATAACACTCGGACTTATCGCATGTTCAAACATTCGCTCTAACACATTTAAACTCGGGTCCGACTTCATATTCCAAGTTCAAGTGAATTACAACGTTAATTCATTTCTTTAAGTCGACTTGTTTTGTTTGAACTATATTTGTCTAGATCAAGTACTCTTACTCGATATTCTTTATCTAACTTGATCTTTCTCCAAATTGACTCGAGATGGAATTTGAGTGTAACGGATATTAGACTCGGAAAATTCCACTCTTCCAGGACTCGGATAATTATGCACTTAATTATCTTAATTAAATTATTATCTATGTCTAATGTTGGACCAAAGTATTGTATACTTTGAGATCCAAAATTGATTTACTTTTGTAGGTTATCTAAACGAGGTTATCCTATTTTTGAATTACAAAAGTAACTAGCTTCAAGATATCAAATCACCAACGGACAAGGGTTTGTCTACTTCGACTAAGGCCAAGACACCGTGTCGAGTTGTCCGTTTCCAAAACTGGAAATCTTCAATGCTACGCTCAATGGTGGTTTCCATCATACTTTTCAAACACCACCAGTGGATTGGGACATCCTAAGGAGTTAAGAGCCGTTGCACAACCTTTACATCCCAACGGATCTTTTCTTAGCCACTAAGAAGAGAACCGTTACAACGGTCTCGGAAGGACTTCTAATCGGAAGATAGTCACAACGGCTAATCTGCTTGGTCATCTATAAATAGAAGACAACTCTCAAGATTTGAAGATTGCTCGAATCATTGTCAATACACATACTTACGAAAAAGTCTTTGTATTCATACTCAATCTTCTACTTACAACTCCAACTCTGTACTTAGCATCTTTCCGAGTTGTAAATCTTATAATCAATTACAAATTCTCTTTCCTACTTTTTGAGTAAGGTCCCTTAATTGAGCTATAATGATTAACTCAACTCAGTTATCCTTATTTGTAAAGGTTACCTCGGTTAGGAAGTACTAGATCGGATAAGGGAACTTCGAGTCTAGGAAAACTTTGTAAAGAATTGTTTAAATCGAGCAAATCCGGTGAAGTCTTCCTACTGTATTTTATGGATTCAAAATAGTGGATTTGACTTAGTGCTTGGATTAGCACTGGCCGTAGTTTTTTCCCTATGAGGGTTTCCACGTAATTTATAAGTTAATAATTTTTTGAGTCCAATATAGACTCGGACAGTCTCAAAGTCTATTTTAGACTATAATCTTCCATTTATTGATTAAATTTCCTTATCACCCTATTCACCCCCTCTAGGGTGACTAAGTCTCTCCAAGAGCAAACCTTTAGTTGGTATCAAAGCCTAGCCTTTCAAAAGGATCTAACCATCTAAAGGTCTAAAGATCAAATGGCTCGGAACAATGGAGAGTTCGATGCGAGAAGATCTTCCAGCAGACCACCAAAGTTTAAAGGATCAAATTTCGTACACTAGAAGAAGCTCATGGAATGGTTTCTATTGGATCATGATGAAGATGTATGGAACATCATACATGAAGGCAACTACATTCTAATGAGGATGGAAGAAACAAGACTTGTGGCTAAAACAAAACTCGAGTACACCATTGAAGAGGCGAGAGAAGTTCGAAAGAACTTCAAGACGATGAACATTCCGATGTGCGCCATCAGCTCGGAAGAGTACAATAGAGTGTCGACTTGTGACACAGCCAAAGAAGTGTGGGACACTCTTGTCAACACATATGAAGGCACAAGCCAAGTCAAACAAGCGAAGATAAACTAATATCTTCACAAATATGAGCTATTCAAGATGGAGCCGAAGAAAACATCACTCATATGTTCATCTCGCTTCACTAAGATTACTAACAATTTCATATCTCTAGGTAAAAAGATTTCCCATGAGGAAATGTGCAGAAAGATACTTAGAAGTCTACTCAAGAGAAGATGGGTTCCGAAGGTGACAGCCATTAAGGAAGCTCGGAACCTCTCTCTATTAAAGCCGGACGAAATCATTGGGAAGCTACTCAGCCATGAGATCCATCTCGGAAGAAGTGGACATGAAGGTCAACACTAAGAAGAATATTCGCTGAAGGCCTCATAAAGTACGGAAGAAAATCTTAGTTCATTAGAGTCAAAAGAAGATCCCATGGCACTTATCGCCCGAGGCTTCAAAAGAATGATGATCCATAAGAGGTGGGACAAACGGCTAAGAGAAGAGTTCTACAAGAAAGATAAGAATGATAGAAAAGGTAAACACTCTTCCCTTTCAAAGTTATCTTTAACTAAGAACTCTGTCTGTTTTGAATGTGGCAGGAAAGAACACATAGTCAAAGACTGCGAAGGAGAAAGAGGGACAGAAAGAGTCTGTTTTGAATGTGGTCTGTTTTGAAGCCTCTAGCAATAAGTGCCATGGGATCTCTTGTTCTTTTTGGTGCTGACCTCTGCATCCTCCTCCTCTAGGTGGATCTCATGGGTGAGAAGCTTCCCAATGAGTTCGTCTAGCTTTAGTAGAGATAAGTTCCGAGCCTCTTCGATAGCCGTCACCTTAGGACCCCATATTTTCTTAGGTAGGCTTCGAGTATCTTTCCGTACATTTCCTCGTGGGAGATCTTTTTACCCAGAGATTTGAGATTATTGGTAAAGTCTCGTAAGTCGAATGAACATCCGAGTGATGTTTTCTTCTACCTCCATCTTGAACAGCTCATATTTATGAAGATATTGGCTTATCTTCGCTTGTCCGACCTGGCTTGTACCTTCATAAGTGTTGACCGAGTGTCCCACACTACTTTGGCTGTGTCACGAGCAGACACTCGGTTGTATTCCTCTCGAGCTTATGGCGCACATAAGAATGTTCATAGCCTTGAAGTTCTTTCGAACTTTTCAGCTTCATCGCCTATGAACTTAGCCTTTGTTTTGGGCACGATTCTTGTTTATTCTGTCTTCATGGGAATGTAGTTTCCTTGGTGTATGATGTTCCGGACATCTTCATCATGATCCAGGAGGAAACATTCCATGAGTTTCTTCCAGTGCATGAAGTTGGATCCTTTAAACTTTGGTGGTCTCGCTGGAAGATCTTCCTTCATCAAACTCTCCGTTGTGATCTTTAGACCTTTGGATGGTTTGATCCTTTTCTGAAAGGCTAGGCTCGATACCAATTGAAGGTTTGCTCGTGGAGAGGCTAAGTCACCCTAGAGGAGGGGTGAATAGGGTGATGATGAAACTTACTTGAGATTTGAAATAGATATGACTCTAAGGAGAGTGAGAGCCACAGATCAACTCGGAAAATGAGCCAACTCGGAATTCGGAGATGGTTGAAGAAACAAATTCAACAGAATTTTGAAACTGTCTCGTGTCTAGAATGTACTCGGAAAAGTAATAACTTATAAAGTACGTGGAAACCCTCCTGGGGCACAAAACCACGGACCGTGCTAATCCAAGCATGAAGTCAAATCCACTATTTTGAGTCCACAAAATATAGTAGACCGACTCAACCCCGAGTTGTTCCCTTAGACAACTCCTTACAAGTTGTCCTAGACTCGAAATTCCCTTATCCGATCTAGTACTTCCTAGCTGAGATAACCCTTACAGCTAGGGACAATTGAGCTGAGTTAACCTTTACAGCTCGGTCAAGGGACCTTACTTAGAGAGTAAGAAAGAGAGTGTTTGTAATCGAGTACAAGACCTTACAAGTCATAATAAAATGAATTACGGGATTGGATTTGTAAGTAGAAGATTGAGAATGAATACAATGACTTTTGATCAAGTATGTGTATTAACAATAGATTCGACAATCTTCAAGTCTTAAAAGTTGGCTTCTATTTATAGATGACCAACCAGCTTAGCCGTTGTGTCCATCTTCCGACTAGAAGTCCTTTGTGACTATTGTGTAGGATTTTCCGAGTCACTCGGAAAATATCCGTTGAAATATGAGCGTTAGACAACGGCTCTTGACTCCCATGGAAGTTCCTAAAACCACCGGCGGTGTCTTCAAAAGTAAGGTGGAAACCACTCGTTGAGCTTAGTGTTGCAAATTTCCATTTCGGAAACAGACAACTCGACACGTTGTCCGAGGCTAGGTTAGAGGTGGGAAAAGCCTTGTCTCGCTGGTGATTTGACGTTTTGAAGCCGATTACTTTTGTATTTCAAATTTAGAATAGCCTCGTTTGAATCACCTACAAAAGTAAATCAATTTGGTTCTCAAAGTATAAAATACTTCGGTCCAAGATTAGACACGGATAATAATATGATTAAGATAATTAAGTTACTAATTATCTTGGTCGGAAAAGGAATGGAATTTTCTGAGTCTAATATCCATGATACTCAAAATTCCATCAAAGTAAGTCTAATAGAGAATCAAGTTAACTAAAGAATATAAGAGGAAATAAACTTGATCTAGACTGAGCATGAATTTAAACTAAGATACCGGAGTTGGAGCACGTAAAAGATAGTGTTTGAATCATGCGATACTTTCTCAATGTTGAGTGACTCGGAATTAAGTGAAACATGATGAGAGCGAGATATGCTTTCCGAGTCATACGAGTCATGTGTAAATGCATGAAATAATTTCTATAACACTTAGAGAAAATACCATTTAACACGGAAAAGTTTCTAAGACACGGGGAATGACTTGGAATCAAAACTTTATAAGTGAAAAAGTCTTATACCCGATTCCCTAGGTAGAACTCGGAAAGGTGAGATGTCAAGTCCGAGTCTTTAATAAGGATGGCATCTATGTCCATCAATCAAAGTGTACCAAGGAGCTATTGAAGAAGTATAAACTTCAAGATGCCAAACATGCAACGAACACCTATAAGCGAGCAATATAAAAGCTGGACTTAGATGAAAAGGGTACAACAGTAGATTAGAAACTTTATCAAGGTACGATTGGATCTTTGCTATATCTTACTTCCAGTAGGCCGGACATAATGTTCAATGTATGTCTGTAGTGCAAGATTTCAAGCTAATCCAAAAGAATCACATCTCACCGCGGTGAAGAGAATTTTCGGATATCTTGAAGGGACTCGGAATCTAGGTCTATGGTGCTCAAGAAACTCGGAACCGAATCTCACTGGATACTCAAATGCTGAGTATGCTGGGTACAAGGTTGATAGAAAGAGCACCTCAGGAGCCTGCCACTTTCTTGGTCAATCCCTTATATCTTGGCACTCAAAGAAGCGTAACTCAGTAGCTCTATCAACTGCTGAAGCTGAGTACATGGCAGCCGGCGAATGCCGTGCTCAAATATTATGGATCAAGCAACACTTGAGAGATCATGGACTTATATTCAAATCAATTCCAATCAAGTGTGACAGTCAAAGTGCAATCAGCATCACTAAGAATCTAGTTCAAGCACTCAAAGACAGAGCATATTGAGGTCGGGTATCATTTTCTAAGAGACATTCCGGGAAAGGTGATATTGAACTTGAATTCATTCCTACCAAACTTAAAGTAGGTGATATCTTTATTAAGCCACTTAGTGAGGATCGGTTTTGCTTTATTAGGAATGAGCTTGGCATGATTAATGCATAATTATGTGCTTTTCTGAGTGAAATTACTTTGCATGATTATGTGTTAAATTTTTTATTTTTATGAATTAATTACAATTAGTTTAGTTGAGCCGGTGATACTGAGCTATGAGTTATTGCTTGTTTGCGGTTTCTATGTCACTCGAAACTTTATCGAGTCGGACTCGCATTTTAAGAAAAATGGACATCAAACTTCGAAATCATCTCGTAGATTAGTGGAGAATTTCACAAATTTCTTTATGAATATCTCTCTTTATCTCTCTCTCTCGTGCACATCGATAAGAGAACTAGCCGTTGGTAGATAATCGTTGGAATTCTAACCATTGGAGAGTAGAACAGTCACACCGGTCTCGAAGCGACCATTGGAGAGATGGGTCACAACGAATAATGAAGGAAAATTCTTTCTCTATAAATAGCATCCTTTTTCCTTCATTTTGCTACTTTACTCTCTACATATTCTCTCTCCCGCTTACAACATCTCTAGCAAGTTCACTGTTTTCAAAGAACGAATCGTCTCTCTCAAGCTAAGTGAAAGAACTCTCAAGTAAGCACCGCTTGCTCTCAGCTCTCTCTCTCTCTCTTCTTTCATTTTCTTTTTACTCTCTACATTCTTTACTCACATTCTCTCTCTTCGAACTTTATCTCTCTCTCTAAAAGTTCATCTTCTCTCTTTTCACATTCAAACATGCCAAAAAGAGGTTCCCACCCGGACTTTCGTAGTTCCGCAACCAAGAAACCTCGCACAAAAAGCCAAGATGATCCTTCCAACCCCTCTAATATCATTGTCACCCAACACCTAACGTTGGATGACAAATTCTTTCCAACCACCAAGTTTTCGTGGTTGAACAATATCAAAACCACAGGAGTTTATAATTTCCTCTGTTTTAGCGAGTTCATCCGCCCAAAACTCGTTTCGAGTTTTACTCTAACCTCTCTAGCTCGAGGGTCTACTCAACTCCGGAGTTCAAGATGTTGTTGTATGTATTAAGGTCTCTCCCCGCACCGCCTATTTGAAATCTCTTCTCTTTTCCTTAACAAGTAACCCTATCCCTTTCAAGGAGGTTGCTGATGAATTCTTTAAGTAGTACGCAAAAGAAATCCCCGAGTGACGCAAAAATTTCTTAGTGACTCAAATGAAGTCGAAGTCCGACTTCGTGTTTCCTGCTGATGAGAACCTTCTTCTCTCAAGCATTCGAGCAAAGAGAACCCTAACTCTAAGCATCTCAAAGTTGTCTTTGACATTCTCGAGAGCTATAAAGTAGACCTCTTTCTAGCCATAATCGAGCGGATGCCCGCTATGCCAGCTCGGACTAAAAATCCACCCCTCTTCCTTTCGGGGCTCTTCTCACTTTCATTTTCAAGCAATTCCAAGTTCCCTCGCCTAAGATCCTAACGCTATTTCGAGGCTGCCGTTATTGTTGGCGTAAAAGAACCTCTTGGATATGGATACTAGGAGACCCAACCGGGTGTCATGGTGCATAGCTCCAAACCGAGGCCACCTTCTCCGCCTCAAACTCAGACCCAAACTCCTCTCTCTCTACCTCCTCTACCTGGTGGTGCCTCCACCTCGGGTGCTTCTCATTTCATTGCTTCGCCTTGTCCACCACAATAATGGATAAGCTCTCCTCTCCACCATCATAAATGTTTTTTTATCTCTCGCTTTGTTTTTTTTTTTTTGTCTAGACAAACAAATTGTATCTTCTTGATACATTCTTCCTCTTTTTAGTTTTTTACTGAAAGGTAAGGGGAGAATAGTTAGAAAATTTTTTGTCTTGTTTAGGGGAGTTTTTTTCGTATATATTCTTTCTATGTGAATATTAATGAAGTTTCTATTTCGTGCTTATTTACCTGTGAGTATAATTGTTTTCCGAGTTGATCTTGCGCTAATATATCAACTCGGTTACATATTATTTTTCTTGCTCCGATCTATAAACTCGCTTACAATTTTTTCGATATAAACAATAACCTAAGCTCAATTCACTTCATTTCTATGCGATATTTCAAGTTTTTAGCTATGATGCCATCTAAGTTTAATTGTTATGATAAAATCTAAGTTTGAATCACTTTAGCTATTTTATACGATTCTATCTCTATACTCGACGTATTCTTTGAGAAATAATGAAAAATCGGGTCTATAACATTAACAAAGTTTCTATCTAAGTATAAAATGTCTTTCATCAAAAAGTGGGAGATTGAAGACTCGGACTTCGCATGTATAACATTCTCGGTACTATCACGGAATTAGGTACAAACTTTATCTCCTGTAAGTTTTGATTACAAGTCATTCTAAGTGCTATAGAAACTTTTGTCGGTGATATAGTACCTTCTCTAATTGTTACGTAAACTATTGCATATGTTTTTGTTTGATTCGATCGACTCGTAAAGAATACTCTCACTCATCAGTTCACATTCATAGTTCCGAGTCACTTAGACAACACTCGGACTTATCGCATATTCAAACATTCGCTCTAACACGTTTAAACTCAGGTCTAACTTTATATTCCAAGTTCAAGTGAATTACAACGTTAATTCATTTGTTTAAGTCGACTTGTTTTGTTTCAACTATATTTGTCTAGATCAAGTACTCTTACTCGATATTCTTTATCTAACTTGATCTTTCTCCAAATTGACTCGTAAAGAATTTAAGTGTAATGGATATTAGACTCAGAAAATTCCACTCTTCTCGGACTCATATAATTATGCACATAATTATCTTAATTAAATTATTATCTCGTGTCTAATCATGGACCAAAGTATTTTATACTTTGAGAACCAAAATTGATTTACTTTTATAGGTTATGTAAACGAGGTTATCCTATTTTTAAATTACAAAAGTAGCCGACTTCAAGATATCAAATCACCAGCAGACAAGGCTTTTTGTACCTTTGACCAAGGCCCGGACAATCGTGTCGGGGTTGTCTGTTTACAAAGCTGGAAATCTTCAACGCTAAGCTCAACGGTGGTTTCCACCATACTTTTCCAACACCACTAGTTGATTGGGACATTCTAAGGTGCCAAGAGCCGTTGCACAACGTTCTTATCCTAACGGTTCTTTTCGAGCCACTCGGAAGAATCGTTACAATGGTCTCACTTGACTTCTAATCAAAAGATAGTCACAACGGCTAATCTGCTTGGTCATCTATAAATAGAAGCCAACTCTCAAGACTTGGAGATTGCTCGAATCATTGTTAATACACATACTTAAGAAAAAGTCTTTGTATTCATACTCAATCTTCTACTTACATTTCCAACTCTGTACTTAACATCTTTCCGAGTTGTAAGGTCTTGTAATCAATTACAAATTCTCTTTCTTACTTTCCGAGTAAGGTCCCTTGACTGAGTTGTAAGGGTTAACTCAGCTCGGTTCTCCCTAGCTGCAAAAGTTACCTCAATTAGGAAGTACTAGATTAGATAACGGAACTTCGAGTCTAGGAAAATCTTGTAAGGAATTGTTTAAGGGAGCAATTCGGTGAAGTCTTTCTATTGTATTTTGTGGATTTGACTTGGTGCTTGGATTACCACCGGCCGTGGTTTTCCGCCCCAGGAGGGTTTCCACGTAATTTACGAGTTAACACTTTTCCGAGTCCAATCTAGACTCGCACAATCCGAAAAGTTTGTTTTAGACTTTAATCTTCTATTTATTGATTAAATTTCCTCATCACCTTATTCACCCGCCTAGGGTGACTAAGTCTTTAAGAGCAAACCTTCAAAGACTTATGGTATTTAATCTTATATTTGTCGAGTAGATCTACTACTTCCTTCATGAAGTGACTACCATGGTCACTAATCAATTCATAGGGTACCCCATATCGACGGATAATGTTTCAAGTGAAGAACTTTGACATGTGCTTTGACGTTAAGGTTGCGTAGGAGGCTGCTTCAACCCACTTAGTAAAGTAGTCAATTGCTATTAACAAAACTTTGTGACCACCCATTCTTTTAGGGATTACTTTGCCAATGATATCCATGTCCGACACTCGAAAATGGCTAGGATGATGCAAGTGTCACTAGAAAACATGGTTATTGGTGTTGCAAGTTTGCATGCACCGACACTTGTGACATCACCTAATAATTTCGTGACAGTCCGCTTCCATGGTCGATCGGTGGTATCCTAGCCTCTATATTTTTTGAACAAACATTCTTCCATTCATATAGGGTCCCCATTCTCCACCATGAATGTCGAGTCATGATGTGCTCTGCTTCATGTTGATTGACACAAAGTAAGCTAATTCTTGTGTTGGTTTTCTTATATAGCTACCCTGGGTTGATGAAGAATTGTGCTGCTAGCATATGGATGGCTCGTTAGGCTCTAGTTGTGGAGTCCGGTGGGTACTCTTGTTTTTCAAAATATTGATAGATGTCATTCTACCAACTAGTTTGGTCAATACTAGACAATTCAAGCTCATATATGTGCGCAGGTTGACTCAGTCGTTCTATATGAATGGGCATTGAATGAATGCTATTAGGGATATTAATCACATACGCTAATTTAGTTAAGGCATCCCGAATCGGTTGTCATCCCTAGGAAGTCTGTGTATATGTTATACCGTCAAAATACTTTGCTAATTCCATCATATGTGCCTGGTAGGGTACCAAGAATTCACTACGTACCTTCCACTTCGTCAAATCTCATTAATAATAGGAGTAGAATCAGTAAAAATCCTAATGTTCTTGGCTCCAATTTCTATGGTAGCTTGAAGTCCTATGATTCATGCTTTATAGTTGCACTGTTGTTGGTGACCTTAAAATCTAACTTCACCGAAATGGGAGTATGTGCTTTCTTTGGCGAGACTATAAGGATCCCTACTATATAGTCATTTTGATTGGAAGCCCATCAAAGTACATTGTCCACATGTCGATTACTGCTTGTAGGATGTTTTCGTTTGGGAAGTTGAGGTATTTAGGTTGTGATTTAGTTAATGGTAGATCAGCTAGGAATTCCGATACTACCCTTCCTTTGATTGCCTTTTGAGGGACATATTTGAGTTCGAATTCCGATAGCATGATTGTCCATGTAGCTATCTTGCTACTCATAGTTGCTTGCTCAAGAATGTACTTAATGGGATCCATTGGTGCTTCTACATATACCGTGTGGGCTGACATGTAGTACTCGAACATTTGGTAGCCTAAACTAAGGCCAATGATGTCTTCTCTAAAGGCGTGTACCTAGTTTCATAATCTAAGAATTTCTTGCTTAGATAATACACTACGTACTCTTCCTTTCCATCTCGTTGAGCTAACATGGCTCCCATTAAAATTCTTGTTGTAGTGAGGTATAGGAGTAAAGGCTTCCCTGGTTGAGGCTGAGCTAACACTCGGTGGATTAGCAAAATATTCCTTGGACATGATGATTATGTCGTCCTCATAAACTTCAACTTCCTTATGTAACATGTCGTGTAGTAATGTTGTGACTGTCCTCTAATATGTAGTCGTAGCATTCTTGAGCCTAAATGGCATTACCACATAGCGAGTATGTACCCCATTGATCGATGAAGGTAGTCTTTTCCATATCTTCTTCGGTCATCTTCACCTGATTATACCCAACATATCCCTACATGAATAAGAGCAAAGCATGTTCCATCTGTATTATCTATGAGAATGTCGACATGAGGCAACCAAAAAGCATCTTTAGGGCTTGCCTTGTTCAAATCCCTTAATTCGACGCACATTCGGACCTTGCCATCTTTCTTCGTAACCGGCACTATGTTTGCTATCTATTGAGGATAGCGGATCACTTTGAGGAATGTAGCTTCTAATTGCTTCTAGACCTCTTCCTTAATTTTCTCGTGCCCATTCAGGTTTCATCCTCCTAAGCTTCTACTTAACCGACTTAGCATCTTCATAGAGTGGAACTCTATGTTCTGCTATACTTGGATCTATCCCTTGCATGTCTTTATAGGACCATGTAAAGAATTTTATGAATTCGATATGGAGTGAAGTGAATTGCTTTTGCCCTCCTGGATTTAGTGTTTTCCCAATTTTAACCTCTTGGGGTTAATCAACCGATCCTAGTATTAATTGTTTTTGTTTGCTTTTATTATTGGTGAGCAATTTTTGTCATCTTCCATAACTTTTATTAATTCTTAGGTATTTCTTGTTAATCATTACAGGCAAAACAATGAAAAATAAAGGAGGTAAAGAGTAAGGGGAAAGATCATCTTATTGAATGAGGAAATGAGTACATCAAACTCGAAACATAAATTGTAGAACTCGAATATGAACTAACGGAATTGGAAACAAAAATAACAACCCTACTCGCTAGACTTAGGAATGGGATGCTCTCTTAGGATAACAAGCAAATTCTTGGCGCTCCTTAGCATAGATCTAAGTAATATGCTTGGACCCTTCGGTGTCAATGTCGGTGATGAATCCGGACCGAATTAAACTGCGGCTACGAAATGGCTTTGGATAGTACCGAAATCGAATTCCCTATAGGTTTTTCTCCCGTCCGAACAACAAACCAAAAACATTGCTTCTAAGCCGGTTCGGTCTAGTCTTGTGTGGACTGTCCCTCTTCAAGGAGGTAGGGTGCCTTCTTTTCTAGTATATGGCGGTTATTAAAGACCTCTAAACTAGGTATCGGAATGCCCTTCTCTTTTAAGTAGTAAGGCTTGGGAAAGCGATAGTAGGGAAGTCATGCCCTTCTTTTAGGAATTGCCCATTTAGGGTGCTCGGAAAGGGTTTGATAGAACGACTATGAATGGTTCAGTCCTCCTAGTTTTTATCTCCAACTTGCCTTGGGCTATCTCTTTAGCGAGTATGTTGATAGCCCCGCTCGAACATCTAGTTGTTGGTGGGTTCAATAGATGGAAAGATTGTGTGATATGCCCTTTTGCCCGTAGCTAAGCCCGAACAATACCCCTTCTTCCTTAGCATCGAGTGGACACTAGGACTGACATAAGAATTGAAGTTGAGAGGTGCTTCATCCTTGTGTATAGCAGAAGCAGTCTCAAACCCATAAAGCTCCTCATCATTAGCGTTGTGTTCAATTTCCATGACCGACTCTTTGGAGGTGATGATTACACATCTTGACCCTAGATTTTCTCAATTGACATTTACGACCTGACCCTTGATGATCATTTTAACTTTCTAATGAAATGTGGAGGGTACTTCCGATAGTCGTCTAACCAAGGGCATCTTAGAAGAAGGTTAAAGGTAGCTGGAATTTCTAGGACTTGGAAATCGTTGTATTTCACTTCCTACCAAACATTAATTGGCGAGTCACTTGTTCCCAAAACTATCCTTTTAGAGTTGTTAAGCTCGGAGATGAACAGTTTGTTAGAGAGTTGTTGTTGTCTAATGCTTAACCTTTTGTTTACAGTGGATCCATTGTTTACTAAAGTTAGAGGGATAAATTGGTTAATGCAAGTTACAATAAAAGTAAAGGGTATTATTGTGTGCACTTGCCTTCTTCAAGGAGATCCTTCTTGTAAAAGGTGCGAGTTCCATCCCCATTATTGACCAACCCTACTACTTCCTCAGCGTAGTTTCGGTAGTGACCTTAATTTTTCTAAGTGCATCAATCAAAGCTTGCATATGCTTTTAGGAAGCAGATATAAGTTTCAAGATAGAGATATCGACCTTATGTTTTTGAAGCTATTTTAGGATTGAGTCTTCTTCTTTAGGAGTTTCGAGTTCTTTCAGGGCTTCCGAGTATGTTGTGGACCCATGGGTGCATTACGTCACCCGATTTAGTAAGGATTAGACTTCGGGCTCTTTGGTTCTCCCAAAACTTGTCTTCTTATAAGCGTGGTGTACCGAGAAGTTATCATCACTATCATCTTTGGTTTCATTTACGTCATCTTCCTACTTACCCACAATCCATGGACTTCGGGTCTACAAGAGCCAAGCTAGCAAGTGGTTTGGACTCATTGATGTCATGAATGAAGACAGGTGGGTCCCACTGACCTGTAATGGGTTCAAAGAAGATAGCTAAGGTATCACTGAATGGATTCTTGTCGTTCATAGGATTCCGGGCAACCTTAGAGAAAGGAAGGTCACCATTGGGGAACATCCTCTCTAACTTGTTCTTGAATGTCCAACATTACTCGGTGTTGTGTCCTCGTGCACGATGGTATTTATAGGATTTTCCCGCATCTAGTTTTTCGACTATTTTGTAGTTTCTTATTCTGCCCTTATAGGTGGAAATTCTATCATTCCTTTAGACATCGGACAATTGAGCGCTTGAGCATAAGTAGCATAAATAGGAGTGTAATCATTGTACTTATTAAGGGCATTGACATCCGAACCCTTACTAGTACTATCTTGATTAGAGGTTTTCTTGTCCTTAGATTGATAATTACCTCTATATATTGTCACAACTTTTATGGTCGTGGTAGACAATTCTTCTTCTATCAACATGCTTGCATCTCTAAGAGTTGTGAAATTCATGAATGGTAGGAATTTGAGTTGCGGGTTGCGGGCCGACTAAAGGTTCTTAACAATGATCCCGATTTGAATCCTTCTCGGAGGGTCGATTCACCATGTTGGTAGCCTTTGTCCTCCATATGGTGAAAAAGTCTATAAATCTTTCTTTTTCAACTGATTTGATTAACTCCAAGTCTCTAAGTGTGACTCGTAGATCATTGTTATAAGCGTATTGGTGTAGGAAATCCTTACACTGATCATTCCAATTAGCGACCTTGCGTGGGTAAACTGCATTATACCACTTCATTACATTCGTGTTGAAAATCCATGCGAAGATGATGTGGTAAGTTTCTTCAAGTACATTTTTAAGAGTCATTCCTCCTAAGAAGTTACGAACATGATGATGGGGACTCTCAAAACCACAAAATGTAATGTTTCGTATCGTTGAACTTAGGAGGTAGCTTCCTTTAGGGATTGAAGTGAATTCCATATGATCAAAATAGTGACCTCTCGAACATAGATGTCTCCTTTAACATTGTTCTATCTAATCTATGTATGGATTAGACTCGGGCTGACGTTCGGGACTAGTTTTAGGATAAGGATCCGGTAGAGGTCCTCTTCCTCCTACTTCTTTTTCTTCGCCATCTTTCTTATTACCGTTGAGGGATTTTAGGATGTGACTTTAAGAGTGTCATATATAGATTCAATCTTCTTATCCCGAGCCTTATTTCACGCTTCCATCTTGGCTGAGGATTCATTAAGCAAGGTGATGATAGGGGTTTGTTCTGGTTCTATGACCATTAGAGGGGAATTGTTTTTGAGTACTTGTCCTACAATGGAAAATCAACCGAGCCGGTGTTGTATGCACCGAGGTTGGTCGCATTGGCGTAAATCGAGGTGGTAGACTAGAAGTGGCTTGTTTGTGAATTTTGTCAAGGTAGAGAGATGTGTGTAATTGATGAAGGATTAGGGATTGAATGTGGGAAATGTAGTAAGGATTAGCTTAAAGGAAACCAACCGATCGGAATACATGAAACATATAGTAGCTCTTTGTCAAATTTCAGGTGGAGTTTTAGCAGCGTAACATATAGGAATTAGTCGTATTAGGTTAACATTCAACAGCGTAAGGCATAGGAAAAAGCCATATGCAAAATAAGACCCTAAACTCTCTATTTCTAGGAAAATATTAGGTCACAAATGACCTAGGGTTCCAATTAATGCAACCGTCCAAAATGAGAAGAAAACCAACTAGTAAAATTACAAAAAGTTGAACCCAATCTAGCTTGAACCGAGATCCCGGGAATAGTATCGAGATACGCGGCACCGATTAGAAACGTCATCGTACAATCTCAGCCTCCTTCCATGTTGCGGTTGAACTCTTGAGCAAAACGCAATGTTTCAAGGAAAAGTCCCCGAAACGTGGTGCGGTAAAGAACGACATTGTTTTGTGAAAGTGAGCTCCATGTCTCGGTCGGACGCTTGGAGTAAAATACAGCGTTTTGGCTTTGTTTACTGTGAAACGTGGCAATGGTCAATGCGACATCATATGGACGAGTTAAGCTTCATGTCTCGATTAGACGTTAAAGATGAAACGCGACCTTCTAAGTGTAACAAGCTCTGTTCATGACGCCCACCAAGGGTTGACTCTAGAGCATTGACACGGGCTTGGACCGGACAAAAGAAATGGGTTTTGGGACTGGCCTAAAGCAAATAAGGTTTAGTTTTTAGTGCTAAAATGTTTTTTGTGGTTTACTTTCTTCCGTCATGCATCTAAACTTCGATCGTCATCCGAATCCACCAACATGATTAGGATTTCATCAACGGATCGACAAAATAAAATACATAAGTAGAAGAGATAAGGATGACATGTTTTAGGTGTCTACGCACTTAGATCATTTCTATTTCTGATTTAACTCAAAGTTTCTCATGTTTAAAAGCTTTTGCCAATGATGAATCATGAACATGGGTCATATTAGTATGCATATCATCAAGAAACTTAGTTCACAAGGGTTAGTCAAAGGACTCGCTACATGTAATTTTAAGGAAGATAAAATTTATGATGCATGCACTAAAGGGAAACAACTCATATCTTCATTTAAGCCACTTAAAGCTATTTCCACCTCGAAGTGCTTGAATTAGTTCAAATGTATTTATGTGGTGAAATCCTGTCATAAGCCTAGGAGGTAAATCATATGTGCTTGTCATTGTTGATGATTTCTCACAATTTACCTAGGCTTGGTTTCTAAAGAAAAAGAATGAAGCCTTTGAAGAGTTCACCAAGGTCGACTTAAAAATTCAAGCGAGTATGAGACTTAGATCAAAAGGATACAAAATTATCATGGAAGGGAGTTCGATTACTCAAAATTTATGGACTTCTATGACAAGAATGGTATCTCCCACGACTTATCAGCACCCGAACTCCTTAATAGAACCGAGTAGTGGGGAGAAAGAATAAAACTTTGGAAGGAATAGGGAGGACAATGAGGATTGAGAATGATCTTTCTTACTATTTATGAGCTGACGCAGATGAACACAACAAGCTACACTCCCAACGAGATGCCTCATTCGTCCCATTATAAAGAAAACATCCTATGAGCTATACACGGGAAAGAAGCCCAACATCTTATATTTCAAGCCATTTGGGTGTAAGTGCTTTGTGCATTATAATGGTAAGGATCATTTGACTATGTTTGATGCTAGCCCAACAAGCTATACACTCCCAACAGATGAAGGTATATTTCTAGGTTATTCTTTACATAGCAAAGCTTACTGCATTTTTAAAAAAGGACTAACAAACTAGAAGAAAGTATCCATGTTATTTTTGTTGAAGTTGATAATGGCAAGTTAAGTGAATCTACATTATTAGATTTTAAGCTAAGTAGAAATTATGATGAAATAGTGGAAGCTAAGCTCAAAATAAAACAAGAGAATTAAGCGTACTCAAAATGAGCAAGTTCAAGAACCAGCTCGGACAACCGAAGCATAAGAAGAAGTAGAGACACAACCAGCTCGAGATATGAAGACTTAGATTTTACACCTCACTTTTCCGAGTTCTATCAAGGGAATCGAGTATAAAATTTTCTCACTTATAAAGTTTTGATTCCAAGTCATTCCCTGTACCTTAGAAACTTTTCTTAGTGATATAGTATTTTCCCAAAGTGTTATAGAAATTATTTTTGTATGTATGCATAACTCTGTGTGACTCGGAAAGGATATCTGCACTCACTATGTTACACTCGGTTCCGAGTCACTCATTACTTAGAATTATCGCATGTTCAAACGCCGGTATTCGTATAACCGTACTCGGGACTAACTTCATATTACAGGTGTTATTCCGTAAGAGTCGGCGCTTTTAGTTTGAATCATGCTCAGTCTAGATCAAGTTTATTTCCTCCGATATTCTTTAGTTAACTTGATTCTCTTTTAGAATGACTCGGATGGAATTTTGAGTATCATGAATATTAGACTCAGAAAATTCCATTCCTTTTCCGACCCGGATAATTAGTCACTTAATTATCTTAATTATATCATTATCTGTGTCTAATCTTGGAGCAAAGTATTTTATACTTTGAGAACCAAAATTGTTTTACTTTTGTAAGTTATTCAAACGAGGATATCCTAAGTTTGAATTACAAAAGTAATCGGCTTCAAAATGTCAAATCACCAGCGAGACAAGGCTTTTCCACCTCGACCTAGCCCCGGACAATCGTGTCGGGGTTGTCCGTTTCCAAAAATGGAAATCTGCAACACTAAGCTCATTGGTGGTTTCCACCTTACTTCGAAGACATCGCCACTGGTTTTAGGTACTTCCAAGGGAGTCAAGAGCCGTTGTCTAACGTTCTTATTTCAACGGATATTTTACGAGTGACTCGGAAAATCCTACACAACGGTCATAAAGGAACTTCAAGTCGAAGTTGGACATAACGGCTAAGCTGCTTGGTCATCAATAAATAGAAGCCAAATCTCAAGACTTGAAGATTGCTTGAACTAATTATAAAAATACATACTTGAGTCATTGTATTCATTCTTAATCTTCTTCTTACAAGTCCAATTCGTATTTTTTAAATTCTTAGTTGCAAGGTCTTGTACTCGATTACAAACTCTCTTCTTACTCTCTAAGTAAGGTCCCTTGACTGAGCTGTAAAGGTTAACTCAGCTTAGTTATCCTTAGCTGTAAGGGTTATCTCAGCTAGGAAGTACTAGATCGAGATAAGGGAATTTATGAGTTTAGGAAAAACTTGTAAGGAGTTGTCTAAGGAAGCAACTCGGGTTGAGTCAATCTATTGTATTTTGTGGATTCAAAATAGTGGCTTTGACTTCGTGCTTGGATTAGCACGGTTCGTGGTTTTCTCGCCCAGGAGAGTTTCCAAGTACTTTTTGTGTTACCAGTTTTCGAGTATACTCTAGACTCATATTGTTTACTTGTTCGATCTATTACGCTTACGTATTCTTTGCTGATTTACGAGGCGGGTCTTTTTGAGTTCATCCTTGACTTCAACTATACTCGGACAAATTTATTCTTTAATCGAAGCAAATTTCATCATCACCCTATTCACCCCCTCTAGGTTGACTTAGTCTCTCCAAGAGCTAACTTTCAATTGGTATTAGAGCCTAGCTTTTTAGAAAGGATCTAACCATCCAAAGGTTTAAATATCAAATGGCTCGGAACAATGGAGAGTTCGATGAAGGAAGATCTTCCACCGGACCACCAAAGTTCAAAGGATCCAACTTTGTGCACTCTGGAAGAAACTCATGGAATGTTTCCTCCTGGATCATGATGAAGATGTCCGGAACATCATACAAGAAGGAAACTACCTTCCTATGAAGACAGAAGAAACAAGAATTGTGCCCAAAACAAAGGCGAGTTCACAGTGATGAAGCTGAAAAGTTCGAAAGAACTTCAAGGCTATGAACATTCTTATGTGCGCCATCAGCTGAGAAGAATATAACCGAGTGTCTGCACTGTGACATAGCCAAAGAAGTGTGGGACACACTGGTCAACACCGATGAAGGTACAAGCCAGGTCGGACAAGCAAAGATAAGCCAATATCTTCATAAATATGAGTTATTCAAGATGGAGCCGAAGAAAACATCACTCGGATGTTTATTCGATTTACAAAAATTACCAATAATCTCAAATCTCCTGGTAAAAAGATCTCCCACGAAGAAATGTGCGGAAAAATACTCAAAAGCCTACCCAAGAAAAGATGGGGTCCCAAGGTCACAACTATCGAAGAGGCTCGGAACTTATCTTTACGAAGCCGGATGAACTCATTGGGAAGCTTCTCACCCATGAGATCCACCTAGAGGAGGAGGATGCAGAGGTCAGCACCAAAAAGAACATTGCGCTGAAAGCCTCGAAACCGAGAGAAGCGGATCCGAGCTCCTCGACTTAGAAGATGATCCCATGGCACTTATTGCTAGAGGCTCCAAGAGAATGATGAAGCACAAGAGATGGGATAAGAAACCAAAAGAAGAGTTCTATAAGAAAGACAAGAAGGATAGAAAAGGTAAATACTCTTCTCCTTCAAAGTTATCTTTGACTAAGAACTCTGAATGCTTTGAATGTGGTAAGGAACACATAGTCAAAGATTGTCCAAAGAGAAAACGGGACAGAAAGAAGAAAAAGGCTATGATGGCCACATGGAGTGACAAGGACTCATTAGAAGATGATGAGGACTCGGATGACTCAAAGTGTCCGATGGCACTCTCCGACTCGAAGCGAGATAGAGTCGGACTCGGATCAATCGAGATACTGAGGAAGCTAATCCTTAAGTGGTAATTGAGTACTTTCTCAAATTCTCCAAAGCTGATTTAGCTAAGTATATTTTCACTTTGGAAGAAAAGTCCAATTCTAATTCTTCTCACTTTAAAGAACAACTTGAGTCAATTTCCTCCGAGAGCATCTCTTTAAAAAAGAGTTGGAAAAACTAAGACTCACGCTTAGAGAACTCAAGACTAGTGCTCAAATAAATGAGGCTGAGTCTAAGTTACTCAAAAGAGAAAATGAGCAGCTAAAGCAAAAGCTCAATAAGTCTCAAGATCTTGTTTTAAAGTTTACTCAAGGTCAGAAAAACCTTGACATGCTCTTGGGATCTTAATGTGTCTCCTAAAGAAAAGAGGGTCTTGGTTTTAACAAAGAGGAGGAATCAAATTCCTACTCAGAACTTTTCAAGAAGGATTCCGAAGCTGTAAAGTTCGGGAAAGCTGAGCACGGTCCTACTCATAAGAAAGAAAAAGGACTGAGCCTAGACTAGTTTATAGGAGAAAACCATCTCCATCATTTTCAAAAAGAAAAATCTTTCAAAAGAAAGAGACGTAGACTCGGTTCTCTAAACAGAAGACTCGAGAATCGGACTAGACCCAAAGTCATTCAAATCCGGGTTCCGAAAAACCTTCTTCCTAGAAAAGGACCTCAATAAAGAGTGTTATTGGGTTCGTTAAAGGAAGTGAGAAGGGTTAGTTTGTCTCTGTTTTGCGGAGTTACTCGAGAAAAGATCAAAAGGACACTAGTACCTTGACGGTGGATGCTCACGCCATATGTCGGGAGACTCGGGACTCTTTTACGAGTTAGAAGAGTACAAAGGAGGAAAAGTCACATTTGGAGATGACAGCAAAGGCAACATAATTGGGATAGGCAAGATTGGAAAGGAAGGCAATCTGGTCAGCCCAGTATACCTTATCAAAGGATTAAAGTACAACACTGCTTAGCATCTCTCAATTGTGTGATAAAGGTTAAGAGGTAAGATTCACATAGACCAACTGTATTATATCTAATGTTGCTACCAAAGAAATCAAGCTGTTACGTAAGAGATCGGGTAATACATATATTATTTCTCTTTCGACCCGAGTCAAAATTTATCTTGTTTAAAAGCATGACTTCATGATGACTCATGGAAATGGCATCGTAGATTAGGCCATGTTAGCATGCATACTATTAAGAAATTGGCATCTCATGGTTTAGTCGGAGGATTGCCCAATTGTGCTTTCAAGAAAGACAAAGTTTGTGACGCTTTGCACAAGAGGGAAACAAGTCAAATCATCATTGAAATCCCTGAATACGGTTTCCACATCCAAAGTGCTTGAACTACTACATATGGACTTATGTGGTGAAATCCCTGTTAACGAGCGTCGGACGTAAATCATATGTACTTGTTATTATTGATGATTACTCACGATTTACCTGGCTGTGTTTTCTCAAGCACAAAAACGAAGCATTCAAGGAGTTCAGCAAACTCTGTAGAAAAATCTAAGTTGAGTCTTAGACTCGGATCTAGAGAATTCGAGCCGACCATGGAAGGGAATTCGACTACTCGGAATTTTCAGAGTTTTGTGACAAGAATGGTATCTCTCACAACTTCGAGCACCAAGAATTCCTCAACATAATGGAGTAGTGGAGAGAAAGAACAGAACTATTGAAGAAATAGCTAGGACAATGATGATTGAGCACAATCTACGCTACTATTTACGGGTTGAGGCGATCAACACGGCCAACTACACGTTGAACGAGATGCCTCATTAGACCCATCCTGAAGAAAACGCCAAACGAGCTCTACAAAGGGAAGAAACCCAACATTTCTTATTTCAAACCCTTTGGATGTAAGTGTTTCATTCATAACAATGGTAACGATCACCGACCAAGTTTGATGCTCGGTCGAGATGAAGGTATTTTTACGGGTTACTCATCTATCGGTAAGGCTTATCGTATTTTCAATAAGAGAACTAACAAAGTGGAAGAAAGTATCCACGTTGGGTTTGATGAGATTGTACAGGAAAAACCAAGCAAATCATCCTTCTCGGATCCGAAGCTCAGCAGAGAAGATGATGATAAAATTGAGCCTATCGAGATTCAAACCCAACCAGCTCAAAATGAAGTCACTCGGAACGAAGTAACTTAGAATGAGACAACTCAAGAGGCTGCTCGAGAATATTGAAGGACAATCGATGAACAAGATCATTCACAACAAGCGTCCGAAGATCAAGCGGTTTAGCCTAGAGATCTAGTGAATTAGAGAATAGGTAGAGCATTCAAGTATGCTTCTAGTCATCCACTAGAAAACATATTATTTGATATCAACAATGGGGTAAGAACTCGTTCCTCTCTTGAGAATCTATGTGCATTCACAGCATTCATTTAATCAATCGAACCCAAAAATACACTAGAGGCCCTAAATGAACCTGAATGGGTAGAGGTCATGTAAGAGGAACTCAATCAATTCGAAAGAAACCAAGTCCGGACACCGACCAAACGACCTTTCGACCACCCGGTGATAGGAACCAAATGGGTTTTCAAGAACAAATTGGATGAAGGTGGGTTGGTAGTCGAAACAAGGCTAGACTTGTGTCTCAAGGTTACAATCGGGAAGAAGGGATTGATTGTTGGGAAACCTTTGCACTTGTTGCAGAATTAAAGCCATTAGAATCCTGTTGGCCTTTGCATCTAGCATGAATATCAAGTTATATCAAATGTATGTTAAGTGTGCCTTTCTCAATAGTTTTATTGAAGAGGAAGTCTTTGTTGAGCAGACCCCTAGTTTTGAAAACTCGGAATTTCCAAATCATGTTTTCAAACTTCAAAAGCTCTTTATGGTCTTAAACAAGCTCTCGAGTTTGGTATGAAAGACTGAGCAATTTCTTGGTCCAAAATGATTTTAGAAGAGGTCGGATCGACAAGACTCTCTTCATAAAAACCAAAGTGAAAGATTTCCTTATCGCTCGGATATATGTTGATGATATAATTTTTGGAGCTAGTAATGAAATTTTGTGTCGAGACTTTTACGAGTTAATGAGATAGGAATTCCAAATGAGTATGATGGGAGAACTCAATTTCTTCCTCGGTCTACAAATCAAGCAAGACAAAGATGGAATCTATGTCAATCAATCAAAGTACACCAAGGAGCTGCTGAAAAAATATAATCTCCAAGATGGAAAGCACGCAGCTACACCTATGAGCGACAACATAAAACTTGACTTAGACGAGAAAGGTAAAGCAATAGATCGGAAAATCTATCAAGGTATGATTGGATCTTTGCTATATCTTACTTCGAGTATGCCGGACATAATGTTTAGTGTCTGTCTATGTGCAAGATTTCAAGCTAATCTAAAAGAATCACATCCCATCTGCGGTGAAGAGAATATTTAGATATCTTGCGGGGACTCGGAATTTAGGTCTGTGGTACTCAAGAGACTCGGATCTGACTCTCATTGGATACTCGAGATGCTGATTACGCTGGATACAAAGTTGATAGAAAGAGCACTTCGAGGCGCTTGCCAATTTACAGGTCAATCCTTAATATATTGGCATTCAAAGAAGCAAAACTCAGTAGCTCTATCAAGCTGCCGAGGCTGAGTATATTGCAGTTGGAGCATGTTGTGCTCGGATCTTATGGATAAAGCAACACTTGAGAGATCTTGGACTATCTTTCAAATCGGTTCCAATCAAGTGTGATAATCGAGTGCAATCAGCATCACCAAAAATCCAATTCAACACTAAAAGACAAAGCACATTGAGGTCGGGTATCATTTCTTAAGAGCCCATTCGAGAAAGGTGATATTAAACTCAATTTCATTCCTACCAATCTACAACTGGATGATATCTTTACAAAGCCTCTTGGTGAGGATCGGTTTTGTTTTATTAGGAACGACCTTGGTATGATAAATGCATTATTATGTGCTTTCTATGTCAAAACATCATTGCATGATTATGTGTTATGTGTTTGCAAATCTTTGATAACCATTAGTTAAGTTGACTTAATGATACTGAGCTGATAGTTATTATTTGTTTTCGGTTTCGAGTCACTCGAAACTAAGTCGAGTCGGACTCAAACGTTGAGAAAAATGGACATCAATTCTCTGAAATCATCTCTAGATAAGTGGAGAATTTCAAAATTTTTTTCAAAATTTTTTTCTCTCTCGCGCGCCGTTATCGGACAACTAGCCATTGGGAGACAACCGCTGGAATTCTAACCGTTGAGGAGAGAACCGTTACACGGTCGAAGTGACTCGCTGAAATAGCTGAGTCGAACGAATACTGAAGGACGATTACTTTCCTATAAATAGCGACTATTCTCCTTCATTTCGTTACTTTACTTTTCACTTACTCTCTCTCTAAATCCAAACTTCGCGCACAAGCTCTCTGCGTCTATAGCGATTTCTGGTTATTTCAAGCTTAGTGAAGATTATCTCAAGTAATCTCAACTGCTCTCAACTCTTTTTCTACTCTTTTAATTTTTCTCTCTTCGAGTTTTTCTTCGCTCATCCTTCTCAAGCCTTTCTACTCTCTCTTTTCCCTCAAAGATGACAAAAAGAGGTTCTCACCCTGACTTTCTTGGCTCATCTACAAATAAGCCCCGCACAAAAGCTAAGAAGGCCCTTTTACTTCTACCTTTCGTAACCCGAGCATCTTGCAGCTGGATGATAAGTTCTTCCCAACCAACAAATTTTCGTGGTTGCCTCACATCCAATCAACCAGGGTTTATAATTTTCTTTGTTTCGGTGAGTTCATATACCTCGAACTCGTATCCGAGTTTTACACTCATCTCACCAGCTACGAAGGTGTTCTAACCTCCGAGTTCGAACATAACAGATTCGCATAAACACTTCCCTTCTCCATCGTCCTGTTCAAGGTTTCTTCTCTCTTCTTGAACAACAATCCAATTCCTTTCACTGAGGTCGCTGACGACTTCTTTAAACAAGTATGCCAAAGAGTTCCCTGGGTCACGCAAAATTTTTACGTAACTCGGTTGAGGTCGGAAGCACGTCTTGTGTGTTTCTTGCTGATGAGAACCTTCTTCTCTCAGCACTCTAGCAAAGAGAATCCCAACTCCAAGCACCTCAAAGCTCTGTTTGACATTCTTGAGGGCTATGAAGTAGACCTCTTTCCCTCTATAATTGAGCAAATGGCGGTTGTGCCAGCTTAACTCCAAAACAAGAAGAACACCCACCTTCCCTTCAATGCTCTTGTCACCCTTGTTTTCAAACAATTCAAAGTTCCTCTTCCCACACACCCAAATGTCTGTTTACGAGGCTGCCGTTGTTGTCGGCAAAAGGAACTTCAGGGATATGGATACCGGGAGACCCAACCTGGTAACTAGGTACACAGCTCAAAGCTAAGGACATCTTCTTCGCCTCGGACTCGGAAAGATGCCCCCTTTCTCTTCTGCCCCACCTGATGGTGCTTCCACCTCAGGTGCTTCTAAGACTCTTTCTTCCATTTTGTCCTCCGCTTTCATGGACAAAATCAGCTCTGTGTCCTTGGAACTCAAGGACATACTCCGGTCATTCAAGATTGTCTATCGGTCTATGACCATAAACCGAAAAGCGCCCGATCTCAAATCCGAGAGCAGCAAGACCTACTTATTGAGACGAAGGCTTTGGTGAATGAGCGAGAGGGAGCTGATAGAGCTTCTCCAGGAGATACGGTCCAAGGCAGCTCGAGGACCAAGGCGACGCGAGACACATCCGAAGAGTCCTTGAGCCCGACAAAGACCTCCTCGAGATAAAGGCAACGAGGAAGAAGAAGATCATCAAGAAGCCGAAGCCAAGGAGCTGCGGCCGAGGCAGCTCCTTCTAGCCATGAGGAGGAACAAAAGGAAGAACAAGGAGCAACAGCTGAGGGTCTCGGTACTCCTACCGCTCAGCCGGAAGTGATCGGCTCGAGATAGTAGTCCGAGTAGGTCGAAGACCTTGTTGTACAACGGCAATCCGCAACGAGTCGGACCGAGCGGACCCCTCCAAGCGACGAGTTCCAAGAGGATGAACCTCTAGATCCTCTCGTTCCGGGTCGACCACACGGAGCGAGCCTTTACCAGAGATCCCTGTCCTCCCTCCGTCGCGCTCAAGCACATCTTCAAGATCCTATCGGCGCGGCGCCCCACTCGTCCTTCCTCTTCCACTCGAGACGAACCCATCCCCTTCTTAATTTCTTCATCTTTTATTTACAATTTTTCTTTTTTTTGTCCGGACATCAAACTTGTACGTCTTGTATTCTTCCCATTCTTTTTTTTTTTTTGTTGAAAGGCAAGGGGAGAATAGATAGAAAATTTGTTGTCTTGTCTAGGGGAGTCTCTTTCTCTCTCTCTCACTCTATACATATTTTCTTTCAATTCAATTAACTTATGCATTTTGTTTCACTTTACGAGTATAATGATAAATGCAAGCATTTACGAGTTTCCATCAAATGTGTTCTCGTACTTAGTATCTATGTTGTTGCTTTATGTTCTTATACTTTAGTATGCTCTAATTTAGTTTACGCTATGCAACCTTGTCTTACTTCTTATGCAAAGTCTGCAAAAATAGATCTATATCACTAACAAAGTTTTTGTCTAAGTATGGAATGCCTTTCATAAAAACGGGAGATTGAAGACTCGGATTTTACACCTCACTTTTCCGAGTTCTATCAAGGGAATCGGGTATAAGATTTTCTCACTTATAAAGTTTTGATTCCAAGTCATTCCTTGTGCCTTAGAAACTTTTCTAAGTGATATAGTATTTTCCGAAGTGTTATAGAAATTATTTCTTGCATGTATGAATAACTCGTGTGACTCGGAAAGGATATCCGCACTCATTATGCTACACTCGGTTCCGAGTCACTCATCACTTAGAATTATCACATGTTCAAATGCCGGTATTCGTATAACCATACTCGGGACTAACTTCATATTACAGGTGTTATTCCGTAAGAGTCGGCGCTTTTAGTTTGAATCATGCTCGGTCTAGATCAAGTTTATTTCCTCCGATATTCTTTAGTTAACTTGATTCTCTTTTACATCGACTTAGATGGAATTTTGAGTATCATGAATATTAGACTCGGAAAATTCCATTCCTTTTCCGACCCGAGATAATTAGTCACTTAATTATCTTAATTATATCATTATCCGTGTCTAATCTTGGACTAAAGTATTTTATACTTTGAGAACCAAAATTGTTTTACTTTTGTAGGTGATTCAAACGAGGCTATCCTAAATTTGAATTACAAAAGTAACCGGCTTTAAAATGTCAAATCACCAACGAAACAAATCTTTTCCACCTCGACTTAGCCCCGGACAATCGTGTCGGGGTTGTTTGTTTCAGAAATGGAAATCAGTAACACTAAGCTCATCGGTGATTTCCACCTTACTTCGAAGACACCGCCGGTGGTTTTAGGTACTTCCAGGGAGTCAAGAACCGTTGTCTAACATTCTTATTTCAACGGATATTTTACGAGTGACTCAGAAAATCCTACACAATCGTAATAAACGAACTTCCTGTCAGAAGTTGGACACAACGGCTAAGCTGCTTGGTCATCTATAAATAGAAGCCAAATCTCAAGACTTGAAGATTGCTTGAACCAATTTTAAAAATACATACTTGATCATAAGTCATCGTATTCATTCTCAATCTTCTTCTTACAACTCCAATTTTGTATTTTTTAAATTCCGAGTTGTAAGGTCTTGTACTCAATTACAAACTCTCTTCTTACTCTCTAAGTAAGGTCCCTTGACCGAGCTGTAAAGGTTAACTCAGCTTAGTTATCCCTAGCTGTAAGGGTTATCTCAGCTAGGGAGTACTACATCGAGATAAGGGAATTTCGAGTCTAGGAAAAACTTGTAAGGAGTTGTCTAAGGGAGCAACTCGGGTTGAGTCGATCTACTGTATTTTGTGGACTCAAAATAGTGGATTTGACTTCATGCTTGGATTAGCATGGTCCGTTGTTTTCTGCCCCAGGAGGGTTTCCACGTACTTTACGTGTTACCGGTTTTCTTAGTATACTCTAAACTCAGATTGTTTGCTTGTTCAGTCTATTTTGCTTCTATATTCTTTGTTGATTTCTAAGTCAAGACTTTTCCGAGTTCATCCTTGACTTCAACTCTACTCGGACAAATTTATTCCCTAATCGAAGCAAATTTCATTATCACCCTATTCACCCCCCTCTAGGGTGACTTAGCCTCTCCAAGAGCTAGCTTTCAAGTTAGTTTAAGAAAGAAGTGTTGCACCATCCAACTTGGTAAACACGAAGTCGGTAAAGCTTTCAAGTATGCTTCTAGTAATCCACATGAGAATATCGTTTTTGACATTAACTTAGGGGTAAGAACCCAATCTTCTTTGTATAATCTATGTGTATTTTCTACATTCATTTCATTAATTTAACCTAAAAATGTAATAGAAGCCCTACGTGAACCTAAATGAGTAGAGGCCATGTAAGAAGAACTCTCATAGATTGAAAGAAACCAAGTTTGGACCTTGACCAAGTGACCGTCCGACTACCTACTTATAAGAACCAAATGGATATTTAAAATTAAATTAGATGAGGAAGGATTGGTTGTTAGAGATAAGGCTAGACTTGTTGCTCACGGGTATAACCAAGAAGAAGGAATAAATTATGGGGAAGTTGCTATGATTGACGCAATCATAAGTCTTTTAGCATTTGCATCCAACAAGAACATTAAGCTATATCAAATGGATGTTAAGTGTGCATTTTTGAATGATTAGATTAAAGGGAACTATATGTGAAGCAACCCTGTGGATTTGAAAACCCTAAAGTTCTTAATCATGTTTTCACATTATAAAATGCTTTATGTGGTTTGAAACAAGCTCCAAGAGCTTGGTACGAAAGGTTAAGTAGCTTCTTGGTTGAAAATGGATTTAAAAGAGGTTTGATTGACAAAACTTTATTTACAAAACGCAAGAGGAATTCTTTTCTCATAATTTAGATATATGTTGATGATATAGTTTTTAGTGCTGCTAATGACATTTTATGCTATGAATTTTCCGAGCTTGTGAGATAGGAATTCCAAATGAGCATGATAGGTGAACTTAATTTTTTCCTTGGATTGAAAATCAAGCAAGACAAAGATGGAATCTATGACCATCGGTTCAAGTATGTAAAGGAGTTACTCAAGAAGTACAAGCTATAAAATGCTATATCTACGATGAACTCAAATGGGTAGCAGATACCAAACTAGACTGAGATGAGAAGGGTAACTCAAGTAAATTAAAAACTCTATAGAGATATGATGTCTAGTACACTAGATATAATGTTCGATGTCTGTCTAGTAGACTAGATATAATGTTCGAGTGTCTGTCTATGTTCAAGATTTCAAGCTAGTCTAAAAGAACTACATGTCATTGCGGTGAAGAGAACTTTTAGATATCTTGCGAGAACTTAGACACTTGGTCTCTTGTCATAAAAACTCAAGTTTGAGTCTCATGGGTACTCGGATGCTAACTATGCTGGGTACAAGGTTAATAGGAACAGTACTTCAAAACCATGCCAACTTCTAGGTTAATCACTCATCTCCAAGCTCTCAAAGAAGAAAAATTCATTCATCTTATCAACAAGCGAGGCTGAGTACTTAGTAGCAGGAGCTTCTTGTGCTAAGTTAATGTGGATTAAGCAACATCTCAAGGATTTGGGACTCACCTTCTCAGCCATTCCTATCAAATGTAACAATCACGAGTGCTATTAGCATTACAAAGAACCTAGTTCAACATTCAAACACTAAGCACATTGTGGTCTTGAGAGTTTGCTCTTAAGTGTTTGAATCACCGTAGAGGGGGCTTGAATAGGGGAAGAAGGAAATTGTACGGAATAAAGAAATTTTATACAAAGTATAAACTTTGAAGATAATTCCGAGTCTAGAATGACAAAAAAGGACATAACTCGGAAGATACATGGAAACCCTCTTGGGGTAGAAAACCACGACTAGTGTTAATCCGGACACCAAGTTATATCCACTCTTTTGAATCCATAAAATACAAGGACTTACTTTTACGAATTGCACCCTCGGACAATTCAATACAAGTTTTCCTAGACACGTAAATTCTCTTATCTCGTTCTAGTACTTCCTATCTTAGATAACCCTTACTGCTAGGGACAACTAACCGAGTTAACCTTTACAGTTCAATCAAAGGACTTTACAAAGAATTGAAAAAGTAAGAGTGTTTACAAGACTTCTTTACAACTCGGAAAGTAATAACTTAAGTACAGAGTTGAAAGTTAAAGATTGAGAGAGTGTGATTTAGTTTTTGCAATTTTATCAATCTTAAAGTCTTGTAGGAAGGCTTCTATTTAAGCCTAATCTACTTTGAAATACAAAACCAGCTGGTTTGTAGCCGTTAAACACCAGCATATAGAAATCTACCATTCATGGACATGGCTCGATACACCGTATCAAGGTTATTTGTTTTCAAATCCGGTAAACAACAACTTTGAGTCTAACGGTTGTTTCCACCCCAAATTCCATTCACAACCATAGGGTTGGACAACTTTTGACCCAAAGACCACCTCACAATTTTCACATGTCAACGGATCCTTTTACGAGTGACTCGGACTAGTCATTACAACGACTGTTGAAGCTCACCTGTCTAGAACAAGTCTTAACAATCATTCTCGCCCTGCTGTATATAATAGAAGCCACTCCACAAGACTTGAAGCTAGCTGAACATATTGCTTAACACTTAATTAGTGCATTCTTATTCAATCTTCATCTTATAACTCCCAATCTGCAATCTCTTACTTTCTAAGTTGTGAAGAAACTCTTATAATCACTTATACTCTTTCTACTTTCTTTCTAAGTCCCCGATCTGTAAAGGGTATCTCAGTGGGGAAGTACTAGATAAGATAAGGAAACGTCCGAGTCTAGGAAAACTTGTAATGGAATTGTCTAACAGAGCAATTCGGTGAAGAGTTAGTCCTTATAATTGTGGATTCAATCAGTGGATTTGACTTGATGCTTAGATTAGTACTGTTTGTGGTTTTCTACCCCATGAAGGTTTCCATGTACTTCGTGTGTACTTTACTTTTTGAGACCAATCTAGACTTAGAATCTGTTTCTATGTCTGTTTAGTATAAAAACAATTTATAATTTCTCAAAATCTTCCATCACCTTATTCACCCCCTTCTAGGGAGACTTAATCTCTCCAATAGCAAACATAGCCTTTCAAGAGGATCTCATAATCTAAATGTCTAAAGATTAGCTGGCTTATAATAATAGAGAGTTCGATGAAGGAAGATCATCCACCGGAACACCCAAGTTTAGGAGGTCAAACTTTGCACATTAGAAGAAGATGATGGAATGCTTCAACCTAGAGAATGATGAAGAAGTATGGAACATTATCAAGAATGGGAACTTCATTCCGATGAAGATGGAAGGAGTAAGATATGTGTCTAAAGAAATAAGAGTATACTACTAAAGAGAATGAAAAGTTTAGGAAGAACATCGAAGCCATGAACACTGTGATGTGTGCTATCAACTCAGAATATAATTGAGTGTCAGCTTGTGATACGGATAAGAGGCGTGGGATGCACTCGGTCGACACCTATGAATGAACTAGCCAAGTGAAGTAGTCAAAGATAAGTCAATATCTTCACAAGTCCGAGCTGTTCAGAATTGAGCCTAAGGAGAACATCTCTTAGATGTACGCTCGGTTCACTATGATTACCAACAATCTTAAATCTCTCGGATATAAAGATCTCTCAAGAAGAAATGGGCAGAAAAATTATGCGATGTCTACAAAAAGAAGATGGGGTCCTAAAGTGACAACAATCGAAGAAGCTTATAATCTCTCTTACTAGAAGCCAAATGAGCTCATTGGGAAGCTACTCACTCATGAGCTATACCTAGAAGCGAGAGGATGTCGAGGTTAGTACCAAAAGGAACATTGTACTAAAGGCCTCAAAAAGAAACAACAAAGTCTAAACTCCTTATATTCATAAGAGGATCCCATGGCACTCATTGTCCAAGGCTTCAAAAAGATGATGAAGTACAAAAAGTGGCAAAAGAGGCCAAAGGAGGAGTTCTACGAGAAAGACAAGAAAGATAAATACTCATCCCCTTTTATGTTCTCTTTAACTAAGAACTCAGGTTGCTTTAAGTGTGGCAGTAAGGATCACATAGTCAAACACTATCCAAACAGAAAGAAGGACAGAAAGATGATAAAGGCTATGGTGGCCACTTGGAGCGATGATGACTCCTCGGACTAAGATGATTCCGATGACTTAAAGTGTCTAATGATACCGACGGACTCGGAAGTCTGGATCTAAGTTAGATAATGACAACTCAAATGCTAAGGAAACAAATCCTTAGGAGGTAATTGAATACTTCCTTAAGTTTTCCAAACTTGATCTTGCTAGATACATCTTGACTCGGAAGAAAAGTCAAATTTTGACTCTTCTAATTTCAAAGAACAACTTCAGTTTCTTACTACTCAAAGTACTATTTTGAAAAATGTGTTAGAAAACTTGACACAAAATTAAGTGTTACTTGAGACCAATGCTTAAGATAATGAGACTAAGTTTGAGTGCCTCATAATAGAGAATTAGCAACTGAAACAAAAGCTCAAAGAGTCTTAAGAGTTGGTTTTAAAACTCACTCAAGTTCAAAAATACCTTGATCTTTTACTTGGCTCACAAGTGTGTCTCATTTAGAAAAGAAGGTCTTGGTTACACAGAATTAGTTCTCTAAAAGGAAGACTCAAAGTCGGACCAAACACAAAATCATTCAAATCTAGGTTCCCAAAAGTGCTATTCCTTAGAGAAAGACAACGAGTAAAGACATCTAATGGGTTTTTGAGAGGAAGGGAGAAGGGTTAGTTTGTTTCTATCTTGCAATTGACTCGAAACGAAAGGGTCACTGGTACTTAGATAGCGGCTATTCAAGCCATATGTCTAGAGACTCAAAATTGTTCTCTAAGCTAGAAGATATGAAGGGAGGAAAAGTCACATTCGGAGACAATAGTAAAGGCAAGATAGTTGAGATTGGAAAGATTGGTGAAGGAAACAACTCAGTCGAGTCCAGCCTACCTTATCAAAGGGCTCAAGTTCAGTCTCCTGAGCATCTCTTATCTATGTGACAAAGGTCAAGAGGTAAGATTCACTCGGACCAACTACTACATTTCGGATGTCTGTCACCAAAGAGACAAAGCTCTCGGGTTTGAGGTCATGTAACACTTATACAATTCCTCTCTCAAATTCTAGTCGAATTTAGCTTGCTTAAAAGCATCTTTGAATGATGATTCATGGACATGGCATCGTAGACTAGGTCATATTAGCATGCATACCATAAAGAAACTTGCATCTCATGGATTAGTTAGGCGTTTACCTAATGTGTATTTAAGAAAGATAAAATATGTGAATCATGCACAAAAAGGAAACAAGTCATATCATCTTTCAAACAACTTAAAATTGTGTCTACATCCAAAGTACTTGAATTGGTTCATATGAATATGTGCGGTAAAATTCATGTGAAAACTTAGGAGCTAAATCATATGTGCTTGTCATTATTGATGATTATTCACAATTTTCCTGGGTGTGTTTTCTAAAGAACAAGAATAAAGCCTTCAAAGTGTTAACTAAGATCTATAGGAAAATTCAACTGGAGTCTTAGACTAAGATTAGAAGAATTCGAACCGACCACGGAAGGGAGTTTGATTACTCGGAATTTGCGGACTTACGTGACAAGAATGACATCTCCTACAACTTATCTCGCACCAAGAACTCCCCAACATAATGGAGTAGTGGAGAGAAAGAACAGAACTCTTGAAAAAATGGGAAGGGCCATGATGATTTAAAATGATCTACCTTAGTAATTCTAGGTCAAGCACGATATACTGACAAACTATACACTCAACGGATGCCTCATCAAACCCATTCTGAAGAAGACACCCTATGAGCTGTACAAGTGAAAAAAGCCCAACATTTCATACTTCGAACCATTTGGATTAAATGCTATGTACACAACAATGGTAAGGAACATCCGACTAAGTTTGGCAAGGTTGGATGAAGGTATAGTTCTTGGTTACTCATCTCATAGTAAAGCTTATAGAGCTTTTAACAAAGAACTAACTAAGTGGAAGAAAGCATCCACATTATCTTTGATGAGGTTGATCTTGGTAGGATAAGTGAGTCCACCTTGTTAGATCTCAAGCTTAATAGAGATGGAGATCACATTACTAAAGATGAACTCATAATGAGTCAAAACAAAAGAACTTAGACAACTCGGAATAAGCCAACTTAGAATGAAATGACTCGGAATGAGCAAGCTCGGAATGTTGAAGGACAAGCCAATGCAGAAGGTCAGCAAGATAACCAATAGAAGATAAGCCCATTCAACCAACAAACTTGGTAAACTACAGGACGAGATAGAGCTTTCAAATATACACCCAGTCACGCACCCGAGAATATACTTTACGAAATGAACAGTGGGGTAAGAACTCGGTCTTCTTTTCAAAATGTATGTGCATTTTCAGCATTCATATCATGAACTAAACCTAAAAATGTACTAGAAGCCTTAATTGAACCTGAATGGGTAGAGGCCAAACAAGAAGAGCTGAATGAATTTGAAAGAAACTAAGTCTAGGCTCGACCAAACGACCTTCCGACCACCAAGTCATAGGAACCAAATGGGTTTTCAAGAACAACCTTAATGAGGAAGGGTTGGTTGTAAGAAATACGACCAGATTAGTTGCTTAGAGGTATAACCAAGAGAGGGAATTGTTTGTGGGGAAACCTTTGCACCAATTGCTAGGACTGAGGCAATTCTCTTAGCATCCGCATCCGGCATGAACATACGACTTTATCAAATAGATGTTAAGTGTGCATTTCTCAATGGTTATACTCAAGAAGAGGTTTATGTTGAGCAACCTACTGGATTTGAAAACTCTGAATTTCCAAATCAGGTTTTCAAGTTGGAAAAGGCTTTATATGGTACGATACAAGCTCCCGGAGCTTGGTATCCAAGACTAAGCAGTTTCTTAGTTGAAAATGATTTCAAAAGAGGTCGGATTGACAAAAATCATTTCATAAAAACCAAGGGGAATGATTTTATTATAATTTAGATCTATGTTGATGATATTATTTTCGAGCTACTAATGAAACTCTATGCCAAGAGTTTTCCGAGTTAATGAGACAGGAGTTCCAAATGAGCATGATGAAAGAACTCAATTTCTTCCTTGGTATGCAAATCAAGCAAGAAAAGGATGGAATTTACGTACATCAATCTAAATACACCAAGGAGTTATTGAAGAAGTGTAGCTACAAGATGTGAAGCATACAACAATACCTATGAGTCATTGACACGAAACTTTACAAAGGTATGATTGGATCTCTACTTTATCTCACATCTAGTAAGCCGGATATCATGTTTAGTGTTTGCCTTTGTGAAAGATTTCAAGCTAATCCTAAGAAATCACATCTCATTACGGTGAAGAGAATCTTTAGATATCTTGTAGGAACTTAGAATCTTGATCCATGGTTTCCAAAGAACTCAAATTTGACTCTCATCTGGATAGTCGGACGCCGACTATGCTAGATATAAAGTTGATAAAAAGAGCACATCAGGAGAATGTCAATTTCTATGTCAATGACTCATCTTCCGGCACACAAAGAAGCCGAACTCAATTGCTCTATCAACTGTTGAGGCGGAGTACATTGCAGCTAGAGCTTGCTGTGCTCAGATTCTCTGCATCAAGCGAGCACTTGAAGGATCTTGGACTATTATTTACATCTATTCCAATAAAGTATAAGAACCAAAGTGCAATCAACATCACTAAGAATCTAGCTCAAAACTCAAAGACAAAACAGATTGAGGTCGGGTATCATTTTCTGAGAGACCATTCTGAGAAAGGTGATATTGAACTTCAGTTTATTCCTATAAAATTTTAATTAGCTGATATTTTCACTAAGCCTCCGAGTGAAGATCGGTTTTTCTTTATCGGGAATAAGCTTGGCATGTTGAATACATGATTATCCGAGTTATTACATGAGTTATTTTACTATGATCAATTGTTATATGCCTTGGGTAGATAACAAATGGATCAATTCATACGGAATGAGACTGAGTTATGAGTTATGAATTTTCCGAGTGTGTTATGAGTTACTCGGACACATTATTGAGTCAAACATAGATTTTTAGCAAAATGGACATCAAAATTTTGGGATCATCTCTCAATAAATGGAGAATCTCATAAATGTTTCAATAACTCTTTCTTCTCTTTCTCTCTCGTAACGCGAAGAGGTAGCGAGAACTAGCCATTGGAGGAAAACTATTGGAAAACTAGCCATTACTACGATGGGAGACTCAACGGTTTGACAACCGTTGGTTAGAAAATTGAGTCGAAGGTGGTTAAAAGCGTTTCTTTTACCCTCTATAAGTAGGACCGCTTCATTTTCTTTCTTTCACTTTACCTACTTATTGCTTGCTCTCTTGCTCACTTTGCTCTCAAGTTCATTCACTCTCGCACTCACTCTCTCTTTGTTTCACTCTTTTGTGTTCTCTAACTTTCTCTAATCTCAAACACTCTTTATTCTCTCAAATACGCCTAAGAGAGGATCAACTATGGAACGAGGTTCAGCCACTAATAATACTAGAACTATGTCAACTCAATCTGAGGCTGCACAAGGAAAAGGCAAAGAGCTTGCCTCGGAAGACTTAAAACACAATGTGGTCCAACACTTCATCGTGGATGACAAATTCTTCCCAAAAACATCTTTTTCTTAGTTGAAACAAATCATCAAAACTGGTATGTACAACTATCTTTGTTTCTCTGAGTATATTTACTTAGACTTAGTTTCTGAATTCTACGCTCACATGATAGCAAGAGACGTTATCTCTTTTGTTGTTCAAAGGAAGATGGTTCGCATCAACCTTAGTCGACTTCCCAAAACTTTTGATGTGAAGTCCCTCTTTATGAACTCCAATTCAATTCCTTGCACTGAAGTTGCTAATGACTTCTTTGAAATGTATGCTAAAGAACCTCATCAGTCAAGAAAGAACTTTTTGTGAATCAAATGACCTTAGAAGCCGAATTCTATGCTTCATACTCATAAGGACTTTCTTTTCTTAACCCCGAAGACTCAAACTTTACATCTCACCTTTACGAGTTCTATCTACGGAATCGGGTATAAGACTTTCTCACTTATAAAGTTTTGATCCCAAGTCATTCCTTGTGTCTTAAAAACTTTTCTGAGTGATATGGTACTTTTCTAAGTGTTATAGAATCTATCTCATGCATTTATGCATAACTCGTGTGACACGAAATCATCTTTGCATGGTTCACTCTGTTACGATTCACTTAGCACTCGGACATATCGCATGATTCAAACACTATCTTTTCCGCACTCTGACTCTGGTATCTTAGTTTGAATTGTGTTTAGTCTAGATCAAGTCTATCTACTCCGATATTTCATATCCGACTTGATTTACTTTTAGACTCGACTCGGATGGAATTTTTGAGTATCATGAATATTAGACTCGGAAAATTCCATTCCTTTTCCGACCCGGATAATTAGCCATTTAATTATCTTAATCATATTATTATCCGTGTCTAATCTTGGACCAAAGTATTCTATACTTTAATAACCAAATTGATTTACTTTTGTAGGTTATTCATACGAGGCTACTATATTTAAAATACAAAAGTAACCTAGGCTTCAAAACGTCAAATCACCAGACAGACAAGGCTTTTTCCACCTCCGACCTAGCCTCGGACACTATGTCGGGGTTGTTTGTTTCCGAAATGGAAATCGCAACGCTAAGCTCAACGGTGGTTTCCACCTTACTTTTAAAGACACCGCCGGTGGTTTTAGGCACTTCCAAGGAAGTCAAGAGCCGTTGTTTAACGTTCACATATCAACGGATATTTTCTAAGTGACTCGGAAAATCCTACACAACGGTCATAAAGAAACTTTCGGTTAGAAGATGGACACAACGGCTAAGTCGCTTGGTCATCTATAAAAGGAAGCGAACTCACAAGACTTGAAGATTGGCGAACCTATTGTTAATACACATACTTGATCAAAAGTCTTTGTATTCATTCTCAATCTTCTACTTATAACTCCCACTCTGTAATTCATTATATTCCGAGTTGTAAGGTCTTGTACTTAGTTATAAACACTCTCTTTCGTACTCTCTAAGTAAGGTCCCTTGACCGAGTCGTAAGGGTTAACTCAGCTCGATTGTCCCTAGCTGTAAGGGTTATCTCGGCTAGGAAGTACTAGATCGAGATAAGGGAAGTTTTGAGTCTAGGAAAACTTGTAAGGAGTTGTCTAAGGCAGCAACTCGGGGTTCGATCAGTTTATTGTATTTTGTTGACTCAAAATAGTGGATTTGACTTTGTGCTTGGATTAGCACGGTCCATGGTTTTCTGCCCCAGGAGGGTTTCCACGTACTTTCTGTGTTGCCATTTTCCGAGTTCATTCTAGACTCGGACATGATTCAAAGTCTCGAGTGTAATATGCTTCTTTACTCTTCACTCGCATTCCGAGTTCATACTTTTCCGACCCCAATATAGACTCGGAATCGCTTTTGTCCGTACTTTGTTCAAAAGAGTTTGATTTTACAAAACATCTTCCACCACCCTATTCACCCCCTCTAGGGTGACTTAGTCTCTCCCTGAGCAAACCTTCAACCCCAATTCTAAAGTTCTCAAGGTTCTCTATGACATCCTAAGGGCCATAATGTAGACCTCATTCCATTCATTCCGGAATAGATTGATTCTGTTCCATCCAACTCGAAGAAGACTCCATATCCTTTCGGAGCCCCGTTTACTGCTGTTTTCACTCGGTTTAAGGTCCCTCTCCCTTCTGACCCAAACTCTTTCTTGGAGCCTACCATTTGTTTTGGCATAAATAAGATTATTGGCCTTGGATACTAGGATGTCGAGTTTGGTGGTCTGGGTTCACTCGTATGATTATCACCCCCTCCTCCTCCACCTCGGACTCGGATTACTCCTAAGGTCCCACCTCTAACTACTCGGACCTTTCACTTCTCTGCTTGCCCGTTCTATTGAGCTTCTTTAAAATGTCAACAAGAAACTTGCTTCTATGGCTTTGAAGTTGAAATCAACTCTAAGCTTTTTCCTTGATTTCATCCCCACATTGACTCGACGTAAAGCTAGGCTCGGACTCGGCTTCAAAAGAGTCAAGCACCGATTGCTGAGCTGAAGGAGGTGATTAAGCAACAATGTGATCAAATCCGCCACCTCTAAGAGAGAAGATCAAAAGCAACCGAAGACTCGGAATCTACTAAAAACAAATTTGAGGAGTCCTCAAGCTCTACTTAGTCCGAATTAGATGAAGCTAAAGAAGAAGCAACAGAAGGCCAAGGAGAGGTCGAAGGAGGAGAAGAATAAGAGAAAAGGAGGAAGAAGTTGTTCTACCCGAGGACCAGGGCAACAAAGAACCCGAGGTCATCTCTTATGATCACACTCAAAGTGCCTCGAAAGAGGCTGGTGACGTAGGCCGATCCAAGGCCCCTACCTTAGAAACTCAGCCAGCGAGTAGTTTTTATGAGGAAGAAGAAGAAGAAGAGGAAGATCTACCTTTGGTTCACATAACCTGGATCCCTTTATGACCAGATCTATCAATACTCATGCCACCTCGCCCAGCTGCTTGTACTCAAGCATACAGGCATAGGCGCACAACTCGATATTCAACTTCTCACCGGATCGCCCCTCCTTGTTGATTTTAAACTCAATTTTCCTTTTTGTTTGTCCAACGTCTTACGTATTTACTTGGTCTTTCCTCCCTCATTTTGTTATTTTTGCGGAAATGCATAGGCGGAGAGAAAAGATAAAAAAATAGATATTTGGTTGAGGGGAGTTTATCCCTTAGTTTATTTTGTTTTATTGTTCTTGTATAAATGTTTCTTGCAATGAATGAAACTTATTTATTTTTGAGCATAGTTGTTTCGAGTATATGTTTCATGCTTACTCTAATTTATTTATTTTTACTCTTTATCAACTTTGCTCTAATATATTATTTCTTTGCTCTAAAACATGTTCCGAGTTATGTTTTGATATGAGCTAAACTGATCAATATTCATCATCATTTGTTTTCTTACTCGATCAAGACTCTATGAAAGCTTAACTCTCCGAATCGACTAGTTTCTATCTTAAGTATGGAATGCCTTTTATAAAAAAGGTGGAGATTGAAGACTCATGTACAACTCTCTATCCCTTTATGGTTTTGATTCTAAGTCATTCTCAACATTCAAGAAACTTATATCTAAGTTTTCGTCCCGTTCGACCAACTCTGAAACCTTTCATCAAGCATAACATTCTTGAATCAGTTTTTCACCCACTTGAACACCACTAAGAACAAAGGCATGAGTAAATAATTTCTCAAATACTTTTATTCTAAGCATTCACTTTATGTTTCAAGTGAAAGTGAATTACATCATAAATTCTAATTTCTAATTCAGTTTATTTATTGGGAATTATTTATTGGATCAAGTTTATGTATTCTCGCTATTTTATTTCTAACTTGATCACTTGAAGGATTGACTCAAGATGGAATTTGATCCTAATGAATATTAGACTAAGAAAATTCCATTCCTTTAGGCTAAAGATAATTAAGTGCTTAATTACTTTGAATTAATTATTATCTTTACCTAATCTTGGACCAAAGTAGTTTTATAATTTGAGTACCACTTTGATTTGATTTTGTAGGTTGATTAAACAAGTCTAATTTACTTTTGAAATACAAAAGCAGCCAGTTTTTAGCCGTTAAACACCAGCAGACGTAAATCAACCATTTATGGACATGGGTTGGACACCGTGTCGGGGTTGTTTGTTTCCAAATTCGGTAAACAACAACTTTGAGTCTAACAGTTGTATCCACCCCAGATTTCAATCACAACCAGAGGGTTGGACAAATTTTTGAGCCAAGGACCACCACATAACATTCACATCTCAATATATCATTTTCCGGAGTAACTCGGACTAGCCGTTACAATGGCTAATGAAGCTCACTAGTCTAGAACAAGTCATTCTACTATGCTATGTATAAATAGAAGCCACTCCACAAGACTTGAAGCTAGATGAACATGCATTGCTTAACACTTAGTGCATTCATATTCAACCTTCAAGTTACAACTCCTAATCTGTAATCTCTTACTTACTAAGTTGTAAAGAAAGTCTTGTAATAACTTATACTCTTTCTACTTTCTTTCTAATTCCCTTGACGGATTTGTAAGGGTTAACTTAGCTCGATTGTCCCTAACTGTAAAGGGTATCTTAGTCGGGAAGTACTAGATCGGATAAGGGAACTTCGAGTTTAGGAAAACTTCTAAAGGAATTGTCTACGGGAGCAATTCGGTTAAGAGTCGATCCTTACCATTGTGGATTCAATTAGTGCATTTGACTTGATGCTTGGATTAACACTCGCCATGGTTTTCCGCCCCGGAGTGTGTCCACATACTTCGTGTGTACTTTACTTACTTGGTCCAATCTAGACGTAGAATATGTTTATAAATCTATTCGGCAAAAACAGTTTGTAATTTGTCAAAATCTTCCATCACCCTATTCAACCCCCTCTAGGATGACTTAATCTCTCCAAGAGCAAACCTTCAAAACACAATTAAAGGAAAGCGATAAAAAAAAAGCAATAAGAAAAGCAAAAAAAAGCCGAAAAATAAAAGATTACATGGGGCGGGGAGGAATTAAATGCAATTACATCTCTTATCCACAATACGAAAGCGATAAAAAAATGCACAAATTAAATAACCATTCGAAGGCCGAATGGTTGCCCTCGAGATGTCCCACCTACTAATCGGGATCTCTTAATGCGACGACCACGAATCCAAAGAAAGGCATTGTTTTTGTGAATCTTGGAAAGGGTGAGTTTTTAGGGAGTAGGAAAGATCAGTTGAATAAATGGCCGGAGATTAGAATAACTGAATATTCTTTAGTTCTTTGCACAAATTCAATAGCGATAAGTAGAAAAGATGAGTGTTTGAGATAATTTTTCGGCATAGTAAAAATAATAGATGGGTGTTCGATTAGCTTTCTATGGCATAACATATAGGAGAAAGTCATATGGGAATGAGAGTGAAGGCTCTCTATTTATAGGGAGAGACCTCGGTCACGAGACGACCTAAGGTTGCTCTCCGTAAGCCGTCCAAAATGCTAAGAAAAACTCGGGCCGAATATCTTAAGATTGAACCGAGATAAAGAAGAGATAAAACCGGATAGAACCGAGTTCACGGCGCCGGCCACTCAGGCGAGCCTAGAGTTTTGTGGCCTTTCCAAGGGAGTCTCCAAGCCAAAATGCAGCGTTTCACTTCAAATTTGTAGGGTGACCGGCGCCGACCACGACGTCGTTTTGAGGGGGAAAAGATCCTAGTCTCATGTGAAAAGACTTGATGTTCCCTTTAAAGTAAAGCATTAAAATCTTATTTTCAGCAAGTCAAGAGTAAACCTTTCCGAATTTCTTTAAGTTTTTGAAATTGTCGTCTTATAACTTAGACGCGGTACTTTGATGCTCTTAATCATGAAATGCAATGTTTTAGTGCCGTCTTGAAGTCTTCGACTCCTAGTTTGATTGGACAAAAAATAAAATGTAGTATTCGAACTTGGAATTGCCCGGTACATATCACTGGACTCCGTTGTATCGAAGGCTTGGCCTGGACTCGGACTCGTCCAAATGAAAAGGGGATTTTTGGATCGTTCAAAGGCAAAATGCTATTTATTTGGTGCTGTAAGGTTTTTTGTGGTTTACTTGCTTTTTATTATTGGGTCAACAGAATAAAATACATAATTAAAGAGATAAGGGACAAGACTTTTTAGGTGTTTACAGTTAGGCCCTACTTTGACCGAGTCTAAAAAGACAAAGGGTCAAAGTAGACACTAAAGGGTACTTACCCCGATTTTGTGCGACGATTTTTGATATTAGTTGTTGTGTAATATCCGGAATTGGTTTATGTTGAACATGACCTCTAGAAAGAGATGTTGACTTGATCGCAATGCATATGTTCTTATGTCCAGTAACAAGGTCGTAGGCTAAGCTTGATTAGAGCCTAAAGCTCGATAAGTTTTGATGTTAAAACTTCGATTGTTTTTTGATCTATGGCTATTCTAAATAATCTGCTACGCTAACATACTTGTTAATGGATAATCAAATTGACGAAAGTTCGAGTGTTTTACTTGAATAACTCAATAAAAAACATACTGAAAAATTTGATATTAAAAAGATGATTGGTGGGTCCAAGAGCTCCCACTTGCATGCATAAGGTGCCTAGAAATCACATGCCATGGCTAATGGGACTCCGAAAGCAAGGCCACCAGCTAGGGCTGCGAAGTTGTCACCAATAGGACACCCCGGTATCACTCCTTCGGTAAACTAGTTGGCTTAAGTTTCTTCCTATGCTCATTTAGAGTAGTTCTTTAACTAAAAAATCTTATTGGATTTTTATCTTGCAGAGAGGCACAATTAGGAGTAGTGGAGCAATTCCCATGTTTATGGACACGTGTCAAAAAATGAACTATTATCTGAAAAATGTCATGCAAAATGATGGGTTTGGTTCTCTTTTCCTTGCTCCGAATTACCTTTGTGATAAGAGAGAGCGAGATCCCCTTAGGTTCATTAGTGAGCACTTTTGGGATACTACCAACACTTTCTACCATCCCTTGGGGAAATAACTATAACTCTTTTTGATTTTGTCTGTTTTGTCCGGTTTGGGCTCCATGGGGGAACCTTTACCTTCTGATCAAAATTAATACAATGATTGTAACAATCTTTGCCACATTTTCGGTCTCATATCTAATAGGTTTCCTTAAGAAAATTTCTTTAAATACACCGGTTTTTGGGCGCATTTGAGGATGCCCGGTTTTGGGTTCGTCATTATCTTCAACAACAACTTCGGATTCTGCTGGCTATTTTATTGTGTATGGTGCTCTTTTCCAACCAAGCCTCCAAGGTTCACGTTCACTATTTGGTGAACTTAGTGGACCTTGATAGAATAAAGGAACTTAACTAGGGTGCTCCAAGTATATACTTGCCTAATTAGGCCTCCGTGCGAGTGAGCGGAATACAAGGCCCGAGATAGACTCATCGAATTATCTTACGTTGTACGGTTTGTGAAAGATTATTAAGGTATGGTCAAATTCTTCACTTCTTTCTCACCTATTTTTCATCTTATGCACTTAAAAATCTTACTTGATTTATGATAATGCAACGAGTGGTTGTATGAGTACTTCTCGCACCTTTCTCCTGGTTCAACAAATCATCCCGTGTTTCCAACCTCTATGTCATGGGTTAGGATCTACCTTCAACGGTCCTCAATCCATGGTATAGGCTTCTTGTGATCAGCCCTTAACCGTGTCACCTCGGTATGTCTTTTTAGGCGTAAAAAGTAACCTCATAAATATGCGCATAAAATTTTTGCTTCACTTATTAGCTGGCTACCATTGCCCACTGCTCGTGGTGGACCTTGTGGGACTCGCCTATGGTGGTGTCGGCCTTAATCATGCACGATTTTTTCCCATTTTCTTATTGTCTTTCATTCTTGTTTGCTTGTTTCTTGATAAATGCTGTATGTGCAGGCAAGTTTTCATCCTTGGGCCCAACTCCAACCTACTTATCTAGATCTCTACACTAGATCTCTTAACGTGATGACGAGGAATCGAAAGAAATGGCTTGTTTTTTGTGAATCTTAGAAAGAGTGAGTTTGTAGGGAGTAGGAAAGATCAACTAAATAAATGCCTAGAGATGAGAATAACTCAACATTCTTTAGCTTTTTGCATAAATTCAACGGCAACAAGCGAAAAAGATGAGTGTTTGAGATTATTTATCGGAAGAGTAACGTTAATAGATATAGGTTCCGATTAGCTTTCATGCAGCATTAAGCATAAGAGAAAGTCGTATGGGAATGAGAGCCAAGGCTCCCTATTTATAGGGAGAGATCTAGGCCACAAATAACCTAGGGTTGCTCTCAGCTAGTCTGTCCAAACAACTAAGAAAAAATTGGGTCAGAATATCTTGAGATTGAACCGAATAAAGAAGAGACAAAATCGGATAAAACTGGGTTCACGACGCCGAGCAGCCTGGCGTGCCTAAGGTTTCGTGCCCTAGAGTATTTCCAAGGGAGTCTCTAGGCCAAAATGCAGCATTTCACTTAAAATTTGTGGGGTGATCGGCGCCGGCCATGACGTCTTTTTGAGGGAGATAAGATCCTAGTCTTGTGTGGACTGTCTTAGAGCTTAAACACAACACTTTGATGCTCGTGATCATGAAATGCAACGTTTTAACGTCGTCTTTAGGTCTTCAGCTCCTTGTCTTATTGGACAAAAATAAAATGTGTCCTCCAAACTAAAGCGTAGTGTTTTACATAAAAATTTTTGGGTGACTGGCGCTGCCACAACGTTGTTTGAGGGGGATAAGCGCCTTGCCTCGTGTGGACTGTCTTAGAGCTTAAACGCGACACTTTGATGCTCATGATCATGAAATGAAATGTTTTAACAACGTCTTCAGGTCTTCAACTCCTTGTCCGATTGGACAAAAATAAAATGCACCATTCGAACTTGGAATTTCCTGGTACGCAGCACTCGAACTCCGTTGTCATTGAAAGCGTGGCCCAGACTTGGATCTGTCCGAAAGAAAAGGAAATTTTGGATCGATCCAAGGCAAAAGGCTATTTATTTGGTACTGGGTGTTTTTGGTTGTTTATCGGCTTCTATTGCACCAATCAAACACAGTCCGAGATGCAAATCCTCAACCGGGACTCCAGATTTCATTAACGGGCCGACGGAATAAAATACAGAGTTAAGAGATGAGGCACGACACTTTAAGGTGTCTATAGACTTAAGGTTGAAGTTTACCGGATTTAGTAACAACCAGCCTTGAGACGTTGTTTGAGCCTTATCCTGAAATAGTACTTTTATGTTTGGTAGTTGTAGACACCTAAAAAGTGTCGTCCTTTATCTCTTTATTTCTATGTTATGTTTTGTTGGCCCGATGATGATAATCTTGAGTCTTTTTGTGGATTTGGATCTTGCACTCGTGATCTATTGGTGCAACATAAGCGAGTAAACTACAAAGAACCCCAAGCACCAAATAAATAGACTTTTTCCTTGGGTCGGTCCATAAATGCACTTTTCATTCTGGACAGTCTAAGAACCGGGTCGAGCCTTTAGAGATTGTGGAGTCCCATGTTGTGTACCGAGAAATTCCGACTCTAGAGTACTACATTCTACTTTGATCAAGAGTATAAGGAGCTGAACACCTGAAGACAACGTTAAAGCATTGCATTTCATGATCGGGAGGATCAAAGTATTGTGTTTAAGCTTTATAAGATAGTCCACACGAAACTAGAAGCTTTCCCCCTCAAAACGACGTAGTGGCCGACGTTTGCCTTCTATAAGCATCCGAGTGGAACACTGCGTTTTGCTTGGAGACACAACTAGGGCACGGAACCCTAGGGCGTTTGATTAGCGGCTCTCGCCTTTCACTTTTATCCGATTCTATCCAATTTTATCCTTTTGTTAATCCAGTTCGTCTCATAGAATTTGGCCCAATTTTATTTTAGCTATTTGGACGAGCTGGATGGAGGCAAACCCTAGGTTATTTGTGAGCTAGGTCCTCTCCTATAAATAGAGACGTATGGCTCTCATTCCCATGTAGCTTCCTGCCTTAGCATCACACTCGTTGAAAGCTAACTTGAATAGTCTCACCTAAACATTATTCTACCGAAATTTCTATAAGCATTAATCTTTCACCGTTGAATACGTGTAAAGAGTTAAAGAATATTTAGTTATTCCGATCTCCGGGCACTCATTCAACTTATCATTACTACACCCTATACACCATTCACAAAACCTGCCCTTTTCTTTAGATCGTCACCATTGCATCAAGAGATTTAGTGTAGAGATCCGGATAAGCAAGGTCGGACAACCCGAGGGCCATAATTTAGCCTTCGAACGGTTATATTTATTTCTGTTTTTATTGCTTTCCGTAGTGTGGTTTAAGAGATGTAATCGCTTTAAATTCATCCCCGACCGATGTAATTTTTCTATTTCTCGCTTTTCTTTATCGCTTTCTTTACTTTCGATTTTATCGCTTTTTTTATTATTTTCCTTTTAATGTTTTGGTTAATTTAATTTCGTTTGGCATGTCAATGTATGCTTGTTTTCTCCAATCATTCCAACATACTACTTGAACCAGTAATGGTCGTCTTCGGATGGGCTGAACAGAAGGGTTTTCCCTCCATTTTGTACCCTTGCCCCGAATCGATTCTCGGTTCAAAGACAAATGGAGTCATTTTAGCCTCCTCTTGTCTTAGTTTTCTCATATTAAGAATGGAAGCGCAAATTTTATTTTTTGTTAGTTTTTCTATCGTAAAAACGCATTGGCGACTCCTTTATTTTATTCTTTATTTTAATCAAAAATTGCATCTCGATGTTTTCCGGTTGTAGAAATAGTAAGAGGAGGTTCTGGATCCGGTTGTAGAAATAGTACCGAAACCCTAATTTTACTTTATTCCTTAATTAGAAAATAAGACCCCGAGAATTCTGACAATAAATTCTAAAATAAAAGAATTAATAAAATCGGCATTCAAACTTTGACTAATTAATAAAATTTGGAAAAACTTGATAAAAGGTGCATCCCCACTTTCTAAAATGCATCTTCAAAATCCTAAATAATTTTCCATCTCTTTCTAGAAATTAAAACCCTAACACTAAAGGGGTAAATCATGGGGAAGCTAAGTCTCGAGTCCTACCTAGGTCGTGCTTCCTACGAGTGGCGACTCCACTGGGGATAAACTTTTTCTTAAGAGGGCGAAACTTGAAAATTTGAATAGTATGTTTTAATGATATACTTGCATTAGACATCCTGCATTTATCAACATATGAACTAGTATAAATATTGTTTTAGACTGTACTGAAAACTTTATTGTGCCCTCTATTTACCCTTTTTTGGAGATAGGCTCCCATTGGTTCCTTTAGGCGAGCCCAACTAGGCTTGATTACCCGACGAAACGGTACCTCCTCCCTCGTAGCACGCACTCTTGGGCTAAACCTTTTGGTTCACGAAGATGCACCGGAATTCTTGTTGGTATCCTTATCCATGCAACCTATGGGGGACCAAATTGTCGGACTACGTGTCACCATGTATCCAAACTCTTGAACTCTTGAGCCATACAACTTTTTGGACTTTTAGGTACCACTCGGACTTCATGTGCATGCTTAAATGAATGTGTGTGTTTTAGATTTAATCTTATGTTTGTGAGCTTTTAGGAACAGGTAAGGAGTGCTAATTAGACCCTTGAATGGGTGAAAATCAAATATTTTATAAACTTCCTACAGCTTGGTTCATCACGTGCATTTAACCAAAGGAAAAATATCCCTTTTTTTCTATTAGGGTTTGTCCATTGTTTGCACTTTCTGTGTCATCAGAAAATTATCTTCTTAATAGCCTAAGTAGTTGTTTTGTGAAAGGGTCTTACCGGAGGTTCCCTTTTCAGGTTGTCTAGTCCTTTTATTTCTTTTTGCATTTTCACATTTCATTAAAATAATCTCATATAAGGTGAGTCCATTTGCATTAGCCAAATAAAATCATCTCATGTTAGGTGAATCCATTTGCATTAGCCAAATAAAATCATCTCATATAAGGTGAGTCCATTTGCATTAGCCAAATAAAATCATCTCATATTAGGTGAGTCCGTTTACATTAGCCAAATAAAATCATCTCATATTAGGCTAGGCCATTTGCATTGGCCAAGTAAGCTCATTCCATATTAAGATAGAGAGTTTGCTCATTTCATTTTGCATTTAGTCAAAAGTTCATGTCAAATAAGGAAATACGTTATCATGTAGGAAGCATTCTTAGTCTCTTCGGGTTTTGTGCTTAAGTCTCTTCCTCCTAAAAGTGATCTTCTCTCACATGGTCCTAAACCTCATCCTTTGAGCTGCAAAATAGGGAAGTTTACAGCAACCGAGTATCGTCTCGAATCCGAACTCTAAATGATTAGAACGTCCGGCCAAGGAGTCCGACACATCGTCATTTCTTTCTACTCCGTGGTCTAAATCGGCGCGACAAGCTTCGATGCATACTACATCGTCACAATCCACTCCTTGTTCCAATGGATCGCAATCTGGAACAATAGCTTAACCTCGGTCAACTTAATGAGAATGTAGCTAAGGTGGAAACTAAGTTGAGTAATCAAGAAGAACATATATCATCTATATCAATAGATCATAAGGAAATCATAAGGGCTATTGAGGCTAGTAAGAGAGATGAGGAAGCTGAACGTTTGAGAAGGGAAGAGGTTGAAGAAGTCGAGCATGTGAACAGGGAAATAGCTTTGGTTCTACCACCACCACCTATCCAGTCTCCACAAGCAGTCCCAAACGTGAATCCCCTAAGCCTGAATCTAAATCTTGGTCCGATTCCCATAAAGATCGAGATAGAACAAATGTTGAGGAGTCATCCATGTTCAGCGATCATTTTTTCGATCATAAGGGATCCACTTCAACCCCTAAAGGTAAATTACCTCCTAAATTTACCATGCAAGATATTAAGTTCAAAGGTTCCGAGAATCCCCATCATCATGTATGCAATTTCTTGGGAGCAATGACTCTTAAGAACGTCCCTCAAGACACTTACCACATCATCTTCCCTTGGACATTTGATACCGATGTAATGAAGTGGTATAATACGGTTGACCCATGGAAGGATGCCAACTAGACAGATTGTGCAAGGAGTTCCTGCATCAATACTCATGTAACACTAATCTATTGGTTACTCTTACAGTCTCCAAATTAATCAAGCAAGGGGAGAAGGTGAGCTTTATGGATTTCCTTACCGGATGGAGAGAAAAGGGAGCTCATATGGTTGATCGACCCTCCAAGAAGGATCAAGTTCGAATTATAGTAAAGAACCTTCCGCTCATTTATAATCAGCACCTCAAATTCCTACCCATGATAAACTTTTCAACACTTAAAGATGTTGGTCTAGTGATAGAAGATCCACCAGGACCACAAAAGTCGTGACCGGATATACGAGTAATTATCATTCCAAAGATAAGAAAACCTCCAATGCTGGCAATGCTACCACGAGTGGAGATGTCAATGCCCTCAACAGTATACCGACTATACTCCTATTAATACTACTTACATTAAGGCCCTTGACCGTTTCTTGGAAAAAGCGAAGATAGAATTGTCACCTATTACAGAGAAAATCGAAACCGCGAAACAATCCAAAAATTGGGACACAAAAAATTTTACAAATACCATCGTGCACAATGACATGATACGGAATAGTGTTGGACATTCAAGATCAAACTAGAAAGCCTGTTTGGAAATGGGAAACTACCCTTCCCTAAGGCTGCCTAGAAACCAACCAACAATAAAACCCCTTTCAGCGGCACCCTAGCCATCTTCACTAAACCCACACCAGGTCGGTGGGATCCTTCCATTTTTATTCGAGATATTAATGAGTCAAAATCACTTCTTAGCTTACCTTCACTAGATCTAAAAGTCCAAGGGTTGTGGGTAAGTGTCGAAGAAGATGTCCGCCAAACAAAAAGTGACAAGTGACAACAACTGTGATGACTTTTATGGCACACCACCTTTACAAGAAGAAGACTTTTGGGGAGACACTAAGAGCCCTACTATTTAGTTTCTTACTAGATCGGGATGGCATAACGCACCCTTGGGTCCGGAATAGACTCGGGAAGGCCCAAAAGAATCGAAACTACAAAGGAAGAAAACCAATCCTTAAGAAACTCTAGAAACTAAAAGCCGACATTTCAATCTACTAATTAATATCTCGCTTCCATGAAACATAAGCAAGCCTTGATCGATGCACTCAAGAATGAAGGTTTGCTCGGGGAGAGGCTAAGTCACCCTAGAGGGGGTGAATAGGGTGATGATGAAATTTGCTTGAAATTTGAAATAGATATGACTCTAAGGAGAGTGAGAGTCAAAGATGAGCTTAGAAAATGAGCTAACTTAGAATTCGGAGATGATTGAAGAAACAGATTAAACAGAATTCGAAACTATCCGAGTCTAGAATGTGCTCGGAAAAGTAATAACTCGAAAGTACGTAGAAACCCCGCTGAGATAAACCTTACAGCTAGGGACAACCGAGCTAAGTTAACCCTTACAGCTCAGTCAAGGGACCTTACTTAGAGAGTAAGAAAGAGAGTGTTTGTAATCGAATATAAGACCTTACAACTCGTAATATAATGAATTATAGAATTGGAGTTGTAAGTAGAAGATCGAGAATAAATATAATGGCTTTTGATCAAGTATGTGTATTAACAATAGATTCGGCAATCTTCAAGTCTTGAGAGTTGGCTTATATTTATAGATGACCAAGCAGCTTAGCCGTTGTGTCCATCTTCGACTTGAAGTTCCTTTATGACCGTTGTGAAGGATTTTCCGAGTCACTCGGAAAATATCCGTTGAAATATGAGCGTTAGACAACGGCTCTTGACTCCCTTGGAAGTGCCTAAAACCACCGACGCTGTCTTCAAAAGTAAGGTGGAAACCACCGTTGAGCTTAGTGTTGCAGATTTCCATTTCGGAAACAGACAACCCCGACACGATGTCCGAGGCTAGGTCGGAGGTGGAAAAGCCTTGTCTCGTTGGTGATTTGACGTTTTGAAGCCGATTACTTTTGTATTTCAAATATAGGATAGCCGCGTTTGAATCACCTACAAAAGTAAATCAATTTGGTTCTCAAAGTATAAAATTCTTTGGTCCAAGATTAGACACAAATAATAATATGATTAAGATAATTAAGTGACTAATTGATCTGGGTTAGAAAAGGAATGGAATTTTCTGAGTCTAATATTCATGATACTCAAAATTCTATCCGAGCCAGTCTAAAAGAGAATCAAGTTAACTAAAGAATATCGGAGGAAATAAACTTGATCTAGACTAAGCATGAATTCAAACTAAAATACCGAGTTCGAGCGCGAAAAGATAGTGTTTGAATCATGCGATATTTCGAGTGTTGAGTGACTCGGAACCGAGTGAAACATGGTAAGTGCAGATATGCTTTCGACTCATACAGAGTCATGTATAAATGCACGAGATAATTTCTATAACACTTAGAGAAAATACCATATCACTCATAAATGTTTCTAAGACACGGGAATGACTTGGAATCAAAACTTTATAAGTGAGAAAGTCTTTTACCTGATTCCCTTGATAGAAATTAGAAAGGTGAGATGTAAAGTCTAAGTCTTCAAGCAAGATTGAAGTTTCTCTTGACACCACGCCAAAGGAAGTAGTAAGATTAGTTAACAGTAGTGATGAAACCATTACTTTTTATCGAAGGATCTCCCGGAAGAAGGCGTTGCACATAGCAATGCCCTTTATATAATTGCAACTTGCATTAATAAGTTTGTTCCCCTAACCTTTGTAGACAATGGATCATCGGTAAACATATGTCCCCGGAGAACTGCTAAGAGGTTATGAATAAGGGAGCAACAACTCTCTAAGCGGACTATTGATCTTCGAGCTTATGATAATTCTATAAGAATAGTCTTGGGAACAATGAACCTTACCAATTAATATAAGGCCAATGTAGAGGAATATCGAGTTTTAAGTCCCGGATATCCCGGTTACTTTCAATTCATTTCTAGGATGCCCTTGGTTACCCGATCATCCAGCAGGTGCCGTCTACACTACATCGGAAGGTCAAGATGATCATTAAAGGTCAAATTATAACTATCAACGGGGATAATTTTTGTGCTATTATCACTTCCAAAAAGTCTCGTAGTGGAAATTAAGCACGATGTTAATGGTGAAGAACTTTACGGATTTGAAATCATTCGCTGCCTTAGAAAGGGATGAAGCACCTTTTACCTTTAACCCTTATGGTAACCCTTGTATCCAATCGATGCTTAGGAAGAAGAGGTACTTTCCAGGTCTAGCTGCAGGCCGAAGTAGCACCCTATTTTTCCACCCCTTGAACCCACTAAATTACAACTTTAGACTAAGCTATCAACCTACCCCTAAGGAAATAACTCAAGCCAAGTGGGAAATCCAAGTGAAGAGGACTGCACCATACACAGTCCATTCTATTAAGCCATTTCCTTATAGTCCGAATGGGAAATTTCGAGAGAAGGAGACAACTTTCCTTATTATGGTTTACCCGAGCCCTATTACATCGAGAAAAAGGGTATCCTAGTACCTCGTCTAGGGATCCTTAATGAATGCTATATTCTAGAAAATGAGGCACCTTACCTCCTTAAAAGGGATAGTCCATAACAGACTAAACCAAGCTTGCTTGGAAACAAGTCTTTTCAGTCTCTTATTCGGATAAGAGGGTAATCTAGAAGGGTACTCGGCCTCGGTACTATCGCGAGCCATGTTGCACCCGCAGCTTCTAAGGATGATTTCCCATTGCCTTATATTAATCTTCTAGTAGATAATAGAACGAGTCATGCTCAACTCTTGTTCATGGATGGTTATGCCGGATATATTCAAGTGAAGATGGTCGAAGAAGACATGGAGAAGATGACCTTCAAGCACTCAATGGGGACTTACTTGCTATGTGGTGATGTCATTTTGGCTCAAAACTACTGGTGCAATGTATCGAGAGGACAACAACGATAGTACTGCCTCGATATGATCCATTAAGAAGCTGAAGTATATGTAGATAATATGATCATAAAATCAAAAGACGAGAGCGGGCGGTTACCCGACTGAGAAAATTCTTCCATAGACTCGGGAAGTACAACATGCGCCTTAATTCTCAAAAGTGTGCCTTTGGGGTAACCTCTCGCTAAACTGTTAGGCTATGTTGTCGGTCTTAGAGGAATTGAAGTTGATCTATCCAAGATCAAGGCCATTAAGGAGATCTCTCCACCGAGTTCGGAGAAGGAGATAAGAGGTTTCCTAAGACGTTTGCAGTATATTAGCCGGTTTATACCAAAACTAACTATGGTCCGTGAACCCATTTGGGATGGTGAGTGCCAACAAGCATTCGAGAAGGTTAAGCAATACCTGGCTAATCCTACGGTGTTAGTTCCACCCCAACCAGGGAAACCTTTACTTCTATATCTCACCAAACAGAAACCGCTATGGGAGCTATGCTAGCTCAACGACATGGGAAAGAAGAACGTGCGATCTACTATCTAAGTAAGAAGTTCCTGGATTATGAGACTAGATACACACCACTAGAGAAGACATCTATGGCTTTAGTCTAGGCTACCGAGAAGCTCAAACAAGTACATGTTAGCCCACGTTGTACATGTGGTAGCACTATGGATCCTATCAAGTACATACTTGCGCAACCAACCAATAGTAGTAAGATAGCGGGATGGATTGTCATGCTATCGAAATTCAAACTCATGTTCACCCCTAAAAACCGATCAAAGGAAGGGTCATGTCCGAATTCTTAGCTTATTTGCCCGCGCTCGAATTGCAACCCGAATACCTTGATTTCCTAGACGAGGATATTTTACAAGTAGAGATGGACCTTTGGACAATGTACTTCGATGGCGCTTCCAATCGAAGGCCTTTGGAGTAGGGATTCTTTTAGTCTCTCTAGAGGAGCACATACTCCCATTTCGGTCAAACTAGACTTCAAGGTCAATAATAATGTTGCAGATCATGAGGCTTCTATTATAGGACTTGAGGCTGCAACAGAGATCGCAGATCAAGAATATCAAGGTTTTTGGAGATTCAAGTTTGATCATCAACCAAATTTTGTAGACGTGGGAGGTACGTAGTGAAGCCTTGGCACCATACCAAGCATACTTGACGAGAATTATCTAAGCATTTTGAGCATATCTCTTTCATTTATTTTCCTAGGGATGATAATCAATTCGTGAATGCATTAGCTAAGTTAGCATCCATGATTAATATCCCCATGGGCATTCACTCAATGCCTGTTCACATTAAGCGACGAGTCGGCTAGCGCACGTATGCGCCTTAGAAGTGTCTATTACCGACCACACTAGTTGGTATCGTGACGTTTATCGGTATTTGGATAAGCAAGAGTATCCCTTGGACTCCACACCTAGAGCCCAACAAGCCATCGGGATGTTGCCCGCCCAATTGTTTATTAACTAAGGGCACCTGTTTAAGAAAACCAACTTTCGAATTAACTTACTTTGTGTCAATCAACATGAATGAAACCGCATTATGGAAGAGATTCATGGTGGAGAATGTGGACTGCATATGAACGGTAGGATGTTGGTTCAAAAGGTCCGGACACCTGGTTATTAGTGGTCAACCATGACGACGGATCGTCATAATTTTGTTAGGAGGTGTCATAAATGTCGGGTGTACGCAAACTTACAACACCAACCCCGTCGTTTCATACTACGCTATCCGCACCCTGGCCATTTTCAGTTTGGGGAATAAACATTATTGGCAAGGTGACTCCTAAAGGAACAGGAGGTCACGAACTTGTGTTAGTAGCAATAGACTACTTCACCAAATGGGTAGAAGAAACTTCCTACGCAACTTTGACATCGAAATAGGTAGCCAAATTCATCATCTAGAACATTATTTATCATTATAGAGTGCCTCACGAGTTAATAAGTAATTATGGTAGTCCTTTTAAGAAGGAAGTAGCGGATTTGTTGGATAAGTATAAAATCCGACATCATAAATCTTCCACATATCGCCCTCGGACAAACAGAGCAGGTTGAGGCTACAAATAAGAATATTCGAAAGATACTAGAGAAAATGACACTTACTTATAAGGATTTGCCGGATAAATTACCTTTTGTTTTGTGGGGTTATAGAACTACTATTAGAGCCTCTACGGGAGCAACGCCTTATTCTTTAATCTATAGCATGGAAGCAGTCCTTCCGGTTAAGATTGTTAATCCTTCGTTAAGGATAATTGTTGAGAGCAAAATTCCGAAGCTAAGTGGGCAAAAGCCCGTTATGAGGAGTTATTATTATTGGATGAGAAGCGCCTCAATGCCTTACATAATGTCCAAATATACCAAGCTCGTTTATCAAGGGCATTTAATAAGAAGGCTAAGCCTCGTAATTTACAACTTGGGGATTTGGTCCTTAAAGAGATAAGAGCATCAATTTAGAACCCGCGAGGAAAGTTTAAGCCTAACTAGCAAGGCCCATTTATAAATAGTCGATTTGACTCTGCGGAATAGTAAAATTAAATGATTTGGATGGAGAATAGATTTTGCAGTACACCAATTTAGATTAGTTGAAGAAGTACTACACCTAGCATACCCCTAAGCGAGTAGGCCAAGACCAGCCCAACTAGGCTTGGCCAAGGTAGGCTTGGCCAAGGTGGGCGCCGACCAAGCACTCCGTCAACGATTCTCCCTTTTTGTCCTAGATTTCCTTAGTTCATTTATTTGATGGGCAGTCCAATTAGACGATCCAATTTGTTTTTTTTTTGTTTTACCTCAATGTAAGTGATAAAAATATGAAAGTATAGTATAATACTTACTTTTATTCAATAAAAGGTAAGCCTACTACTTACCTTAATACAAAGCTAGTAAAAGGAATTTAATTGCAAGCATAATACTTGTAAAAAATAAACGAGTCTTCTAAAGAGGCAAAACTAATCGTCCTTGTTTTATTACACCCCCAAGAATCCAAGCCCTAGTCTATTTTCACTTTCTTTCCCTTAGGATCGCTAGACCCAGCTTCTTCATCTCGGGTATGTTCCTTTAGCTCTTGGATTTGGCCGGCCTGCTTTCTTCGATTTCTTTGGCTTTAGTTTCTCTTTCACGGGCGCGTGCAACCATGCGAGGGTTTACTTCAAGGGGGCAATAGCGGGGACATCTTCTTTAGGATATATCTCTCTAAGTCTTAATGCTTTTCGCCGTTCACGATCTACTTCTATTATCCACTCTCGATAATTGGGAGGAACAATGGTGTTCGCAACTCCTTTAGGTGTCGGCAAGTGTGCGGGAGTCATCGGTTTCAGTCGACTTCTCCAATATTCGAGCCATGACCCAGTCCGTTTGGAGCTACCATGTCCTCTCGAACAAGTCAAAGGTTGCAGGCCGGATACAATCCGAGTAGTGGTATTTCATGTTCTTTACCCATTTGCCATAACACACAGCTACGGAAGCAATACATACTATGTTATAAGCCCAAGAAAAGTATGTACGGATCGTTGTGAAGTGTGTGTTTTAAACTGGGACACCTTCTAGTGTTTAACATACAATAGGAGGTTGGTGCTTTGATTTCTAAGATACCCTTCCCATTGGGAGGCGGGGCGATCGACTACCACCGATGTTCATTTTCACTGGCGAAGTGAATCACTAGGTATATATCCAATTTTGGAGGAGCATCAATGAGCTTTAGATGTTCCATTAAGTACATCTGCACATAACGGATGAAAAATCAAATATTAGTCTCCTCGACTCGGCCGGCGCCGGTCCACCCCGTTAAGGCTGGCACCATTGATCGGGAGGCGTTAACTTACTTTAGTTCGTTGTTTTATGCTTACTCGCAATAACAATGGGCTTCAGGAAAATTCCGTTCGGCGTTGGCTTTAACTCGGTCTAAGCCAATTATCATTTTAGCTACTATTAGTAGAGTTAGGGAGCAATCATTCTCTAATTGTTCCACCAGGCTTAGTAGAGCCTTTGGTGCCAAATCTTCATGGCCTCCTACTAGTAGAAATCCGCTTATTATACAAGTGATGATAGCCTCTCACCTCAAGATGATGATGGACACAGACATAGGTATACATGTTGCGGTAGTGCTTCATCGGTTTAGTTAAACTTACCCGATTCCCAACAATAATCCACCCTAGATTCTTATTACTGAGTTTTAATAAATATTGGTACTTTTCATGAAGGTTTTCTAAGGATTTGATAACAACTGGTTTTGTTCACCTAAAGCTGCCGAGTGTGGCATCAAATTCTTTAATCGAGAGGCACATTTCCTTATCCGCAAACCTAAAGACATGGTGGTGACAATCCTCGTAGGCTATAGCATCCCTTAAAAAGGTCATTAGATTTTCACCGGGAATGCTGCATAGGACATTCAGCCCATCTTAATTGTTTAACCCAGACTTATCCATGTTACTCATCTCATGCATTCCTCGGGTTAACTTAGTCATGTAGTTCATGGTTATGTTTCGAGGATTAGAAAGAGATTTAGTGCGGTTGAGTGTAAGCTTTGATATTGATATTTATTTTATGTTGCACGTCGATCATATTTATAGGTGTTTTTCTAGAGTTAGTCCCACTCCAATTAGTACAACGAGGCATTATAATCCCTCCAGAACTCTTACATGGATGGCACCGGCCATAGCTTGGGCTCACTAGGTTTCATACTTTTCTTGGGTCTAAGTAATCCTTGGATCGTTTTATTCTTTGTCCCAGCCCATGGCACGCACTTTGTTATTCTTTTGGACCAAGCACTTGAGATTTTTCATTTTCCTTTTTATTATTTTCTTTTATAGGGAATGGGGCTAGCGCTAATTTTTTTAATTTGTCTTTCTATTTTTCCTAAGTTTTATGAATCATATTAAATGAAACAATGCATTTTTATAATTGAGTCCGGTATTTCATTTTATCGCATAAGAGTCTTCATTAGAATAAATAATACATTAATTAACAAACACCCTACAAGAGGTCCATTAATCAGCAACCATTGAAAGAGGCAAGCAGTCCTCTACGCATCGCCATCGGTGTCATCGTCGAAGATGTAATTCCCGAAATCGTCCAAGACGGATGTAGAGAATCGGCCACCTTCATTACCTTGATGTGAGCTACCTCCTTGGTCCCAATATTAAGAAGCCTCATGAGATGGTTCGCTATAAGACGACCGAGGGAAGTAAAGAAGGTTCCCATGACGATCGAAGGCCTACAAGGGTACGATGTTCAAGTTCTCCTCGAAATGGGTAAGTCCCGCATTGGAGATGCTAGGCCTAAAAGCGCTAGGTCCTACCTCGAATACACTCCTATGATGAGCACGCCATGAAGAACACCATGGCGAGCCTTGTCTAGCATTATTACTAGAAGGCATTTGTTGTTCGGGAGCTTAAGATGGTGTCTCGGGTGCACCGGCGGATTAACGGAAGGAGGTGCTCTAAATCAACGCCTCTATAAGATCAAAAGATGCTATTAGCAAATCAGTAAAAGCACTAGAAGCTCAATGAAATTAGCACTTGCACTAATCAAGGATTTCCCCAAAAAGATCGCCCGGTAAAGAAATTTGGAGTCCACGTAGAGCGGACTAAAACCTCGATAGACATGGCTCTTGATTGCTCCCGATTATACTATAAAATTAATTAATATCATCCAAAAGGAGATATCTTTAGCATACAACTAAGGAAGAAAGAGAGCATACAACTCTTACCCCTCACTAGTTCCTAAGAAAGGAATGCCCAACACATTCCTCTTCCTGGATTTCGAGAATTCTCACAAAACGAGGAGGTACCTCGGGAAGAGTAACATCCACATCGAGACTCGGAATATGGATGTCGGTAGGAGTGAGCTGCCAAAATAGAAGAGAAGATGAAGATTAACTTCCATTTAAGAAATTCAAGTTATAAGAAAGAAATTGAGAACTCACCGATTGGGTCATAATGCGAGAAGCATGATGGGCGTAGGAGGTGTTCAAGTTTATAATTGAAGTAAAAGGATAGCCACTTGCTCATTTGGAGAGAGAGAACGAAGATAGAACATGGTCGGAGGAGGAACAACATAAACAAATGCAGGCCACGTGTTAACTCGAATTTAAGGAGTGACTCTCTCCCCAAGATACCAACGAACCCAAAAGGACCTTCAAACAAGATCCTTATTTCACTTAACTCCCGAGCCACAAGGACATTTTGGGGAAGTTGAAGTTGGGCACAAGGATGGAAGTTGGCCTACATGCAAGACTTATCAAGAAATCAGCTAGCAAAAACAATAAGAAAACGGACGAAAAACAGTGGATATAGAGGGTTAGACTACACCACCGGCAGCCGCACAAGCCGTGGTGTAGGCCGTGGGCATGACCAAAATGCTAAGAATGTGGTAAAAAATCCTTTTAAGCATATTTTTGGAGCAAGTTTTGAGAGTAGAGGAAACATACTGAGTTTACACGGTTGAGGGCTGATCTCAAGAAGCGTAGTTCATGTATCTTGGGACGTTCAAGAACTCTAGCCTATGACGTAGATGCTGGAAATGTGGGATGATTTGTTAAATCGGGAGAGAGATGTGGAAAGTATTCATATAACCATAGCTACATTTTGATAAGTTAAGTAAGGCGTGTTTATCCACACAAGATGAAAAGAAAATATTGAAGATAGGAGAATATGAGCATACCTCAATGATCTTCCATAAGCTATTCAAAGGAACATAGTAGGTGGAGTCCAGTTTTTGTTTTGTGTGTCGCACACCGGCAGGAGGCCCTTAATGAGGCAAGTGTATGTTGGAGCACTCTAATTGAGCTCCTTTATTCTATTAAGGCCCACTAAGTTCACTAAATACCGAACATGAATTTTAGCCGCCTACTCGAAAAGAGGATCGTACTCAAGAAAAGAGCAAGGATGATCCTAATTTGTTGTTGAGGCGAATGTTGAGGCCAGAAAACATCATTCTCAAAAGCCTAAAAACGAACGGTATATTTGAAGTGGTTGCTATGTGGAAATCTATCTACTAAGGGGCCAAAAAGGTGGCGAAGGTAGTCACGATTCTTATACAAATTCCGGTCATAGGCTAAAATGTTCTCCTTAGAAGCCCGAACTGGATAAAGGGACTTATTGTCATCTCACCGAAGGGAGGTGGAACATGTTGGTTTTGTCCTAAAAGCACTCGTTGATGGCTCTAATTGGATCTCTCTCCCTTTTATCAATAAGGTGATGTAAAGCAATGTAGAGAGGTCCAAACCCACCATTATACATGACATTCTCAAGAGGAAAATGCATCCTCTCGCATGTCTCCATAAATTTCAAGATGACTCCACTCCTTCGAATTGAGCTTTTTGCAAGACAAATCCAACCAGAGGAAATAGCAAGTGAAGAGACGTGGTTTTCACCTTCAATCGGAAGATCGCTTGGGTTCCATTCATTCACGGCGTCACCATTCGCACTCAAGGAAAGAATCTTAAGTAAGGCTCTCGGCTCTGGTTCTTCTTATATGGTGGGCTCTTCTTCTTGGCATGTTGAAGCAAAAAGTTATTGAGAACCAACTAGTTTTCAAGAGGGAACAAAGCAAGGAAATACAAGAAGAGAGTAAGAATAAGATGAAGAGTTGGTGTGCAAGATTAAACACACCATGCACCTCCTTTTATAGGTAAATTCAGTTAAGGTATCCAAGCACGAGAAAACAAGAGTGAAGCAAGTAGTGGGAACCTCGGCCCGGCACGCCGGGGCCATGCTCGCAAAAGGCTGGCCAGCATTGGCCTCGAGGTGCCGTAGAGTCCAATCGGCGATAGCTTTTTGAGCAAAGCTCCACCTCCTTAGTCCGTGCAACCTTGTCCACTTGGAGCATGTGACTTTTGTCCCTTATGCATGCAAGTGGAAGCTTCTAGGCCCACTAATCATCTTTTTGGGAACAGTTTTATCGATCTGTTGTTTACTAAATTACTCAAGTAAAACACTGAACTTCGTCAATTTCATTATGTACTAACATGTGTGCTAGCACAACAGATTATTTAGCCAAGCTTCGGATCAAAGGAGGATCAAAGTTTTAACACCGGAACATGCGAAACATCAAGCTCCGATCAAGCCAAGCTTAAGATCCTTTTAACGAGACTTCGAATGCATACATCGCAATCAAGTTCAGGTCCCACTTTTGAGTTCAGGTTTGATTAGACAAGCATCATATTTTTAGACTCGGTCAAAGTGGGGGCTAACTGTAGACACCTAAAAAGTTTCGTCTTTTATCTCTTTACTTCTATGTTTTGTTTTGTTGGGCCCATTGATGATAACCTCGAGTCCTGTTTGTGGATTTAGATGTTGGACTGTGATCGATTGGTGCAACATAAGCTAGTAAATGACAAAGAACCCCAAGCACCAAATAAATAACCTTTCTCCTGGGGTCGGTCCACAAAATACTCTTTTCTTTCGGACCGTCCAAGAACCGGGCCAAGCCTTTAGAGATTGTGGAGTCCCATGTTGTGTACCGGGAAATTCCGAGTCCAGAGTACTGTATTTTACTTTCATCTAAAGTACAAGGAGCTGAAGACCGAAGACAACATTAAAGTGTTGCATTTCATGATCGGGACCATCAATGTGTGGCGTTTAAGCTTCATAAGACAGTCCACACGAGACTAGAAGTTTTCCCCCTTAAAACAACGTCGTGGTCGGTGCTTGCCTTCTAGAAGCATCAAGTGGAACACTGTGTTTTTGCTTGGAGACACAACTAGGGCTCGGAACCCAAGGGCGTCCGGTTAGCCGGTGCCCGCCTTCCACTTTTTATCCGATTCTATCCGATTTCATCCTATTGCTCATTTGGTTTTATCTGTTAGAATTTGTCCTAGTTTTATTTCAACTATTTGGACCGGCTGGATGGAGGCAAACCCTAGGTCGTTTGTGACATAGGTCTTATCCTATAAATAGAGACGTGTGGCTCTCATTCCCATACTTGCTTCCTACCTTAGCATCACACTCGCTAAAAGTTCACTTAAATAATCTCACATAAACGTTATTCTACTCGAAATTTCTATAACCATTCATCTTTCACCGTTGAATCCGTGCAAAGAGCTAAAGAATATTTAGTTATTATGATCTTTGGGCACTCATTCAACTCGATCATTACTAGACCAGTATTCACCATTCACAAAACTAGCCCTTTTGTTTAGATAATCACTATTGCATCAAGAGATCCAGTGTAGAGATCCGGATCAATAAGGTCGTGAAGACTCGGACTTTACATCTTACCTTTCTAAGTTCTATCAAGGGAATCAGGTATAAGACTTTCTCACTTATAATGTTTTGATTCCAAGTCATTCCCTATGTCTTAGAAACTTTTACGAGTGATATGGTATTTTCTCTAAGTGTTATAGAAATTATCTCGTGCATTTATACATGACTCGTATGACTCGGAAAGCATATCCGCACTTACCATGTTTCACCGAGTTCGAGTCACTCAACACTCGAAATATCGCATGATTCAAACACTATCTTTTCACGCAAGTTTATTTCCACTGATATTCTTTAGTTAACTTGAATCTCTTTTAGACTCGACTCGAGATGGAATTTTGAGTATCATGAATATTAGACTCAGAAAATTTCATTCCTTTTCTAACCCAATCAATTAGTCACTTAATTATCTTAATCATATTATTATCTGTGTTTAATCTTGGACCAAATTATTTTATACTTTGAGAACCAAATTGATTTACTTTTGTAGGTGATTCAAACGAGGCTATCCTATATTTGAAATACAAAAGTAACCGACTTCAAAACGTCAAATCACCAGCAGACACCGTGTCGGGGTTGTCTGTTTCCAGAAATGGAAATTTGCAACACTAAGCTCAACGGTGGTTTCCACCTTACTTTTGAAGACACCGCCGGTGGTTTTAGGCACTTCCAAGGGAGTCAAGAGCCATTGTCTAACGGTCATATTTCAATGGATATTTTCCGAGTGACTCAGAAAATCCTTCACAACTGATTATAAAAGAACTTCCAGTCGGAAGATGGACACAACGGCTAAGCTGCTTGGTCATCTATAAATAGAAGCCAACTCTCAAGACTTGAAGATTACTGAACCAATTGTAAAAATACATACTTGATCAAAAGTCATTGTATTCACTCTCAATCTTCTATTTACAACTCCAATTCCGTATCTCATTATATTCTGAGTTGTAAGGTCTTGTACTTAGTTACAAACTCTCTTCTTACTCTCTAAGTAAGGTCCCTTGATCGAGCTGTAAAGGTTAACTTAGCTCGGTTGTCCCTAGTTGTAAGGATTATCTCAGCTAGAAAGTACTAGATCGAGATAAGGGAATTTCTAAGTCTAGGAAAACTTGTAAGGAGTTGTCTAAGGGAGCAACTCGGGGTTGAGTCGGTTCTATCGTATTTTATGGACTCAAAATAGTGGATTTGACTTCGTGCTTGGATTAGCACGGTCCATGGTTTTCTGCCCCAGGAGGGTTTCCACGTACTTTCGAGTTATTACTTTTCCGAGTACATTCAAGACTCGAGTCGTTTCAGAATTCTATTTAATCTGTTTCTTCAATCATCTCCGAATTCTAAGTTAGCTCATTTTCGAGCTCATCTTTGACTCTCACTCTCCTTAGAGTCAAATCTATTTCAAATTTTCAAGCGAATTTCATCATCATCCTATTCACCCCCTTTAGGGTGACTTAGCCTCTCCTCGAGCAAACCTTCAGGTCGGACAACCTTAGGGCAATAATTCAACCTTCGAACGGTAATATTTATTTTTGTTTTTATTGCTTTCCGTATTGTGGTTTAGGGGATGTAATCTCTTTAAATTCCTCCTCGACCAATGTAATTTTTTGATTCCTCTCTTTTCTTTATTGCTTTCTTTACTTTCGCTTTTATCGATTTTCTTTATTGTTTTGGTTGTTATGTTTTGGTTGCTTTAATTTCGTTTGGCATGTTGATGTATGCTTGTTTTCTCACATCATTCTAATGTATTACTTGAACTAGTAATGGTCGTCTTCGGACGGGTGGAACGGAAGGGTTTTTCCTACGTTTTGTACCCTCGCTCCTGAATCCGGTTCTCGGTTCAAAAATCAATGGAGTCATTTTAGCCTTCTTTAGTCTTAGTTTTCTCATACTAAGATTGGAAGATCAAATTTTGTTTTTTGTTGGTTTTTCTATCATAAAAATTGTATGTCGACTACTTTATTTTATGCTTTATTCTATTCAAAAATTGCATCTCTGTGTTTTCCGGTTGCAGGAACGATGACAGGAGGTTTTGGGTCTGCCCACTAGGACAGAGGCGAGGCTGACTACGGCCGGCACCCGCCTTCACTGCACGAGCTGCCGCTCGTACGGGTGGTCGGCGAGTGAGGCTTCGGTCAAGATTTGTATTTTTACACCAATCGGCCCTAAAGCCTCACGGCAGGACCAAAACACTAATTTTACTTGTATTCCTTAATTTGAATGTAAGATTCCGAGAATTCTAAAATTAAATTCTAAAATAAAAGAATTAATAAAATCGCCATTTAAACTTTGACTAATTAATAAATTTCGAAAAATCTTAATAAAAGGCTCATCCCCACTTTCTAAAATGCATCTTCAAAATCATAAATCATTTTCCATCTCTTCCTAAAAATTAAAACCCTAATGCCAATGGGGCAAATCATGGGGAAGCTCGGTCCCTGGTCCCGCCCGAGCCGTGGTTCCTACACTAGTGTTTAACGAGTTAGAAGTCGGTTGATTTTGCTTTTCAAAAAGATTTAAATACATGAATTACCCTTCAAAGGCAAAAAAAAGTTGTACTCAAAGTATAAAAATACTTTTGTCCAAGATTACGCAAAGATAATAATTAAACACTCCATTATCCTTAACCTCAAAAACGAAATTTTCTAAGTCTAATATTCAATAGGTTCTAATTCCATATTGTGTTTATCTTTTAGATGAATAAGAGATTAAACATATAGACACGTTGCATCAAATTGATCAAGTAAGTGATTTCAATTAATAACTTTGACTTAGAAGAATGAATTAATGCAATAATTCTTTTCCGAGTGAACACGGAAAGTCAAAGTGGAGAATAATTTATGCATGTGAAATATTTACTTAAGACAAGCTGTTTGAGTTGGATCCGAGTGGTTAGAAACCCACGAGATGTGTGTTTTACTCAAGAAATGTTTTTGAGTAGGTCGGACAGTATTAAAAAGTTAAGGATGAACTTCTTGAAGAGTGAGAATGACTTGAATTCAACACTATAGAGAGATAGAGAGTTATACTGAGTCTTCAATCTCCCCCTTCTTCCATGAAAGGGATTCGACAATTATAACAAGAGTTAGAAGTTCGAGATAGTTAAATTTTAATGACTCGAAACAAATGATTGTAAGATGTTCTTCGTGGAAGTAAGTCGGAATTCGTTATTAGAGAAAGTTAATGCTAAATAAAAATATATCAATGTGAAGACACACATCAAAGTATTTATCAAAGTGAAATAGATGTGATCAATTATTAGAGTAAAAAAATTGTGAATAGCTCAAGTTAATGATGCTCAAAAATAGTAGAGAAATAAATACAAACACATATAAAAAAGCAAGCTAAGCAAGCCCCAAGCTAAGCATGCTCCCCTACACCAACTAACAATATGTCCTAGATTTCTCCACGATTAATCTCGGATTTCTCTCCCCTATGAATTTCATCAAAATAAAGTGAGAAGAGAAGAAAGAGAGATACATAAATAATGGAAAACAAACATTAAAATCAAGAGGGGTATAGCACTCGTGAGTAGAGGAGGAGGAACGAGGACCTCTTCTTCTACGATAGTAGCCTTGAGATGAAGCTATTGGACATAGAATACGTGGAAATGGGAAAGGAAGTTCTTATGCTTGAAAGTGCAGACCTTCGTACTAGAGGTTACGCTTCCTGCATTTCCTCTTTTGAGCCCTTAACTTCTTCAACTTAAGATGGCTATGCAGAAGGCTGAACCCGGGATTGACTAACATCCTCAACCTCTTACGTGGCGGACTCGATGAGTTCTAAAGAGATTACCTCATGTTCCTTTTCTTCTTGGTCTTCGACTTCTTCTTCTTCTTCTTCTTCTTCTTCTTTATCTTCTTCATCTTCTTCTTCGAGTCGAGTCGGAAGAGCTAGAGGAGTTTGAGGATGATTCTAATTTAGAATAATATTCTAAGTACTCGAGCAACCTCGGATTTGCGCTCTTGCGGACAATTAATCTAGTCTCGCTACCGCTAGATGACTTCTTTGAACTCGGAGACCGAGTGTGACTCGATCTATCCGCTTCAGAGTCATGTACTAAAGCTAAGTTAATATATGCATGAAAGCCTAGAAAGCACCAAGAGTTGTTTATAAGTCTTTGGCAAGAACAATAAGTTATGAGGCCACCTTCTCAACTAAATCCATAGAAGGGGTAGGCTGGGAAGAAGATGGACCAACGATCGGAAGAAGAGTTTCGGACATTTAAGAGAATCATTAGAAAGATCCAGTTTGAAGTGAAGAAAAAGTGCAAAAAGTAAGGCTCCTAAAAGACTTTCTTCTAATATGTGGGAACAAAAGCTATTTTCTTAATAATAAAAGGGAAGAGGTTAACCTCATACCCTTATAGAATATCATACAAAACTTTGAGAACCTTGTTGTTGGGGTTGTTCTTTAAGGATTTGCTCTCGGAGAGTCTAGATTGAATGCGAGAAAAACAAACACTAAAAATACGTGGAAACCCTCCTAAAGCAAAAACCACGGACGGTGCTAATCCAAGCACCAAGTCAAATCCACTATTTTGAATCCTCAAAATACAAAGGACAGAACTCCACTAGAATTACTCCCTTAGACAATTCCTTACAATGTTTTCCTAGGCTCGAAGTTCCCTTATCCGATCTAATACTTCCTAACCGAGATAACGCTTAGAGTCGGAGACAACCGAGCTAAGTTAACCCTTACAGCTAAGTCAAGGGACCTTACGCAAAAATTTTGAGAAGTATGTAACTCATTACAAGACTTTACAACTCGGAAAATACTAATTACAATTGGGATTAGTAAACAGAAGATTGAGTATAAAAACAATGACTTTTGCTTAAGTAATGTGTTTTGTAATGATGTTTAGCAATCTTCTAGTCTTGTGAATTGGCTTATATTTATAGATGACCAAGCAGAGTGACTGTTGTGTCTTGGTTCCGAACGAAGTCTCTATTGGCCGTTGTAACTGACTCTTCCGAGTCACAAAAAATGATCCGTTGGGATGTAAACGTTGTCCAACGGCTCTTGGCTCCGATCAATTGGTGATGTCTAAAAAGTAAGGTGGAAACCACTGTTGAGCCTAGCGTTGGAGTTTTTAGTTTTATAAACAGACAACCCTAACATGGTGTCTAAGCATTGTTCATAAGTCGATAAAGCTTGTCTACTGGTGATTGACGACTAGAAGCCGGCTACTTTTGTATTTCAAAAATGAGTTGACCTCATTTGAATAACCTACAAAAGTAAACCACTTTGGTTCTCAAAGTACAAAATACTTTGGCCAAAAATTAGGCACATATAATAATTAAATTAAGATAATTAAGTGTATAATTATCTTTGGCCTAGAAGAGTGCAATTTTACGAGTCTAATATACAATATACTCCAATTCCATCGAGTGAATCCTAAGGATGATTAAGTTAAAAGAATAGAATCATCAGAGTATAATAGCTTGATCTGGATAAATAATTTTCAAACAAAAAACTGAATTAGAAAAAGGAATTAACATAATAATTCACTTTGCGTTCAAATATGCAATCGAACTCAAAATAAAAGAGTTAGAGAAATTATTTTAACATGCGATAGTTCGAGTGATGTCCGAGTGAGTCGAAATATCGGTTTAGAAGATGTGCAATAATGTGTTTTCTAAGTCAGTTAGAAACAAATGAAAACTTATAGGAAAGTTTCTATAACACTTAGAATGACTTGAAATCAAAACTTAGAAGAGATTAGATTTATACTTGAATCTTCATGTGGTACTCATAATGACTTAGAGTTAGAAACCGAGTCTTCAATCTCCCTTTTTTGATGAAAGGCATTCCATACTCAGATAGAAACTTGTTATTTGCAAAACATGAGTTTTCATTCTTAGTAAGCGTAACATCTTAGAACGAGAAGTAATGATTGAGAAATATTCCATATAAAAAATGCATTGCGAGATGCTATCATCACTCATAAAAGTTATGTGGATAACACTTTAGAGCAAATAGATGAACAAATTATATATCGAGTAGAAAAATAATAGGAGATATCTTACTCGGAAAGAAGTAACTCGAAATAAGTCTGTTCGGAAAAGAAAAATGCATTCATTCATTTGCTAAAAAAATAGAGGGTGAGCTCCCAGTAAACACAACAACATCAAATTTATATATTTCTCCCCTTTGCATTTCATCAAAAAGAAGGAAGAAAATATCAAGTACACTTGATGTTGGACAAAAAATAAATAAAAAGAAAATAGACTAAGAAGGGGGCTTGCTGTCGGGAGGTGGAGGGACGAGCGAGTGCGCCGGCATTGGTAGGCTTGAGATGAAGTTGATGATCGTGGCGGCAGCAGCACGAGATGTCCGAAAGTGGCTCTGTTCTAGTCGTCCGACCCAGGGTCACATCATCCTCGGGCTCATCCTACTAGAAGATAGCAGAGGCGAGTGCTTCGACTTGACAACCGTGGATCGACCAATGTCCCCAGGCATCTTCCGACCCACTCAAATCTTTATCCGACTCGATCAATTCCGGTTCGGGGTTGCAGCACCTTATCCCTCGGGTTTAACGACCTCCTCTTTCTCCTTCTCCTCTTTTTCTCCTCCTCGTCCTTCTCCTAGGCCTTCTCCTCCTCAGGCTGAGCTGCTTCAACTGCAGCTTCTTCTTCAACCTCAGCCGAGGGAGACTTGGCTGGATGGAGGACTCCTCATAAGTGTGTGAACTTTCTAGGTCTTGGGTAGCCTTGGATCGATGTTCTTAGAGGAGTTAGAGTTGCTCATGCTGCTCCTTAATATTGCCCTTCATCTCCATCAACACATCCTAGTGTGCCCGGATCCGAGAGTAGGTTGTCTTCTAGTTGATCACCGAGGCTTTGAAGGACAATCTTTAGAGAGCGGAGGGTGCCTTGAAGTTCTTCGGACACAAAAGAGAGTTTTTCTACCAAAACAGCAGACACAACATCGGATGTCTGCAGGAGGTGGTTAAGAAGTGGAGGGACCACCCGATGAAGGAGGGAGTGGTAAAGGAATCTGAGTCCGAGTGGGAGGGGATGAAGGGTTTCAACTCGGACCCATGAACCCAAACACCGGGCTTGATTTCCTTATATCCGTAGCCCAAAAGCTCCTTCCTGCCTACCACTATGGCAGCCTCAAAACCGCATTTGGATCCGATGGAAGGGGAGCCTTGAACTGTTTGAAAACAATAGTCGGAAGGGATCCAAAGGGGAATGAATTAGATTTTTGGATTGAGCTGGCATAGAAGCCATTTGCTCAAGAATAGGAGGGTCAAGGTTGTAGCCCTCTAGAATATAAAATAAAGTTATGAGAATCATGGAATTGGGATTCTCTTTGCTAGAGTGATGAGATAAGAAAGTTCTCATCAAGAGAAAAAAAGAGTAATTTTGTCTCGGTCTTCATCTTAGTCACCGAGAAGTTTTGCGTGATTCGGGGACCTCCTTAGCATATTTCTCAAAGAATTCATCTGCAATCTCCGTGAAGGGGATGGGATTGTAGTTAAGAAAGAGAGAAGAGACTTTGAAAATTCTGTGAAGGAGAGAGAGGTTCAAGCGAACAACCTTATCTTGAACTCGTGAGGTAATGACTCCCTCGAGTAAGACATGTTGGAGTAGAACTTGGCAACGAGTTCAAGATAGATAAACTCACCGAAGCACAAAAAATTGTACACTCCAAGTGGTCTTTATGTATGGCAACCACGAAAACGAGGTGGTTGGGAAGAATTTGTCATCCAACGTTACATGTTGCATGACAAAGATTTTACGAGGGTTAGAGGTACCCTCTTGAGGAGTTTTGGTGTGAGCCTTCTTGGTAGTAGACCCCTAAAAATATTGTGCGGAACCCCTTTTAGGCATGGTGAGAATTTTTTGGAGAAATCGAGTGGACGAGAGAAAGAGAAAGAGACGAGTAAGAGCGGTTAGAATTTAGAGAGAGCGTAAGAATTCTTAGAAAGTAAGAAGGCGAGTGAGTAAAGTAATGAAATGAAGGTAAAGGGGTGCTATTTATAATGAAAAGAAATGACCTTCAACCTTGAGTCCGACTCGAAGCTTAAATTGTCGTCTCACACATGTGTGACGTTTTTGCTCTCCAACGGTTAGAAGTCCAGCAATTTTCTTCCAACGGCTAGTTTTCTCTAATCGATGTGCGCGGAGAGAGAGAGAGAGAGAGAAGAAAGACTTTGAAAAATATTTCTGAAATTCTCCATTTTTCTACGAGATGATTTCGAAGTTTGATGTCCATTTTTCTCAAAAGCCGAGTCTAACACAGTATGGTTTCGAGTGACTTAGAACACTCGGAGACCTAATAACTCATAGCTCTGTTTCACTTGGTCAACTGATCCATTTGTTATTAAGACAAAAGAAAAAATAGATAATCACGCAAGAAAAATTCACTTATAAAATCACATAATCATGCATTAATCATTCCAAGCTCATTTCTAATAAAACAAAACTTATCCTCACTAAGTGGTTTAGTGAAAATTTCAGCTAATTGAAATTTCATAAGAATGAATTCAAGTCCAATATCACCTTTCTCAGAATGGTCTCTCGAGAAAATGATACCTCACCTCAATATGCTTTGTCTTTGAGTGCTGAACTGGATTCTTAGTGATGCTTATTACACTTTGATTGTCACACTTGATTGGAATTGATTTGAATAATAGCCCAAGGTCTTTCAAGTGTTGCTTGATCCATAGAATCTCGAGCACAGCATGCTCCAGCTGCAATGTACTCGGCTTTAGCGAGTTGATAGAGCAACTAAGTTCTCGCTTCTTTCGGTTCCAAGATATAAGGAATTGACCTAAAACCGGCATGCTGATGAGGTGCTCTTTCTATCAACCTTGTATCCAGCATAGTCAGCATCCGAGTATCCAGTTAGGGTCAATTTTGAGTCCCTTAAAACCATAGACCAAGATTCCGAGTCCGTGTAAGATATTTGAAAATCCTCTTCACCGCAGTGAGATGTGATTCTTTTGGATTGGCTTGAAATCTTGTACAAAGACATACACTAAACATAATGTTTGGCCTAATGGATGTGAGATATAACAGAGATCCAATCATACCTCTATAGAGTTTTTGATCTATTGCAATACCGTTTTCGTCCGAGTCCAGTTTTATGCTACTACTCATATGTGTGGCTGCATGTTTCACATCTTGAAGCTTGTACTTCTTCAACAACTCCTTGGTATACTTAGATTGATAGAAATACATTCCATCTTTGTCTTGTCTGATTTGTAGACCAAGAAAGAAAGTGAGCTGTCCCATCATGCTCATTTGGAACTCATGTCTCATCAACTCGGAAAATTCTCGGCATAGAGTTTCATTAGTAGCTCCAAAAATAATATCATTAACATAAATCCGAGAAATAAAGAAATCTTTCGCCTTGGTTTTTGTGAAAAGAGTTTTGTCAATCTGACCTTTTGAAATCATTTTCATCCAAGAAACTGCTCAGTCTTTCACACCAAGCTCGGGAGCTTGTTTAAGACCATATAAAACCTTTTGCTATTTGAAAACATAATTTGGGAATTCTGAATTTTCAAATCCAGAGGGTTCCTCAACGTAGACTTCCTCTTGAATGAAACTATTCAGAAAAGCACATTTAACATCTTGATTGTAACCTTGAGCCACAAGTCTAGCCTTATTTCGACTACCAACCCGTCCCCATCCAGTTTGTTTTTAAAAACCCATTTGGTTCTTATGACTAGGTGGTCAAAAGGTCATTTGGTCAAAGTCCGGACTTGATTTTTTCAAATTGATTGAGCTCTTCTTGCATGACCTCTACCCATTCGGGTTCATTTAGGACATCTAGTGCATTTATGGGTTACGTTAATGATATGAATTGCACATAGATTTTGCCAAGAAGAACGAGTACTTAGCCCATTGTTAATGTCGGATAGAATTGCACATAAATTTGTTGGTTGAATTGATTGATCTTCGATAGTTTGAGCTTGTTGAGTCTCCTCATTCGTTGGTCCTTGAGCATTCTAAGCTAGCTCTTAAGCTTGTTCGACTCGAGTAATAGTGTTCTATGTTGCTTTCTTCGACTCTTTCGAGCTCGGCTTTAGCAAGATCATCTTCATCTCGACTGAGTTTCGGATCCGAGAAGGTCGACTAACTTGTTCTTCCCCGATCTATCTCATCAAACACAACATGGATACTTTCTTCCATTTTGTTAGTTCTTTTGATAAAAACATGGTAAGCTTTACTTGTGATATGAGTAACCCGAAATATACCTTCATCCGACCTAGCATCAAACTTGGTCAGGTGATCCTTACCGTTATTGTGAACAAAGCACTTGTATCCAAACGGTTTGAAGTATGAAATGTTAGGCTTCTTTCCCTTGTAAAGCTCATAGGGAGTTTTCTTCAAGACGGATCCGATGAGGCATCTCGTTGAGTATATAATTTGCTTGTGTTGACTACCTCAGCCCAGAAATAGTAAGGTAGATCATTTTCAATCATCATCGTCCGTCCTATTTCTTCAAGAGTTCAGTTCTTTCTCTCCACTACTCTATTCTATTAAGGAGTTATTGGTGCTGGAAAGTTGTGAGAGACACCGTTCTTATCGCGAGAACTCTGCAAATTCTCGTAGTCGAACTCCCTTCTATGGTAAGTTTGAATTCTTCTAATCTGAGTTTGAGACTCCACTTGAATTTTCCTACAGAGCTTTTTAAACTCTTTGAAAGCTTCATTCTTGTTCTTAAGAAAACAAACTCAGGTGAATCGTGAGAAATCATTAACAATCACAAGTACATATGATTTACCTCGGAGGCTTTCATAGAGATTTCACCACATAAATCCATATGAAGCAATTCAAGCACTCTGGATGTGGAAAAAGTTTTGAGAGGTTTGAAGGATGATCCGACTTTTTCGCCTTTTGTGCAGCTTCACGATTTTATCTTTCTTAAATGCACGAGTTAGGCAAAACCCTAACTAAACCATGAGATGCAAGCTTTTTAATAGTGTGCATGCTAACATGACCCAACCTACGATGCCACTTCCAAGAATCATCATGCAATGATGCTTTTAAACAAGATAAATTTTTACTTGGATGAGAAAGACGAATAGTATAGGTGTTACATGACCTCTTAGTCTCTTTGGCAGCTACAACAAAAATGTAGTAGTTGGCCTGAGTTAATCTTACCTCTTGACCTTTGTCACGCAATTAAGAGATGATGAGCATATTGTACTTTAATCCCTTGACAAGATAACCTGGACTGACCAGGTTGTCTCCTTCACCAATCTTGCCAATCCCAACTATCTTGCCCTTACTATCATCTCCAAAAGTGACTTTGCCGCCTTTAAGATCTTCTAACTCGAAAAGAGTTTTGAATCTCCCGACATGTAGTGTGAGCATCCACTGTCTAAGTACCAATGACCTTTTGTCCTTTTTTTAGTTACCCGTATGTTAGACACACACTAAGCTTTCTCACTTCCTATGACGAACCTAGTAATTCCCTTTACTCGTGGTCCTTTTTGAAGAAGAAGACTCTTGGGAACCTAGAATTTAATGACATTAGGTTTGGTCCGATTCTATGTCTTCTTTCTAAAGAACCGAGTTTGTGTCTCTTTCTTTTGAAAATCTTTTCTTTTGTAAACGAAGGACAACGTTTTCTCCTATAAACTGGTCTAGGCTAAGTCCTCATTTCATTCTTATGAATGGGACCATGCTCAGCCTTCCTCGGTTCGGAGTCCTTTTTAAAAAGATTAGAGTAAGTATTACATTCCTCCTCTTCATTAAAACTAAGTCCTTCATTCCTGAAGGTGACACACTAAGAGCCTAAAAGCATGTCAAGGTTTTCCTAACCTTGGTTAAATTTCAAGACAAGCTCTTGAGACTCATTGAGCTTTCTTTTCGGATGCTCATTTTCTCTTCCAAGTGTCTCGGATTCGGTCTCATTAGCTTCAGTATTGATCTTGAGTTCTTTCAAAGTTAGTCTAAGTTTTTCCAATTCATTTTTCAAACCATTGCTCTTAGAAGTAAGAGACTCAAGTAGTTCTTTGAACCGAGAAGAATCAGAATTGGACTTTTCTTCATAAGTGTAAATATATCTAGCCAAATCAGCTTTGGAGAACTTGAGAAAGTATTCAATTACCTCCCGAGGACTTGTCTCCTTAGTGTCTAAGTTGTCGACATCGGACTCGGATTCAACTTCTAAGTCTCGTTAGTGCCATTAGACACTTTGAGTCATCGATACCATCTTCTTCTTCAAATGAGTCATCATCGCTTCATGTGGCCATCATAGCTTTCTTTTTCTTTCAGTCCTTCTTTCTCTTTGAACAGTCTTTGACTATGTGATCTTTGCTACCGATTCAAAACAGCAAGAGTTCTTAGTTAAAGATAACTTTGAAGGGGAATAATATTTACCTTTTACGTTGAAGGTTTCCTCTTAGAGAGTCTTCATCACCCTAGAGAGGGGGTGAATAGGGTGATGAGGAAATTTCGACAAACTTGGAAGATTTAAGCTTTGAAAAGAATAATCAAGACAATCCGAGTCTAAATTGGACTCGGAAAAATGTAAACTCAGTATATACGTGGAAACCGTCCCGGGCCGGAAAACCACGGACAGTGCTAGTCCAAGCACCAAGTCAAATCCACTATTTTGAATCCACAAAATACAGCAGATCGACTCAACTAGAAACGCTCTCTTAAACAATTCCTTACAGAGTTTTCCTAGACTCAAAAATTCCCTTATCCGATCTAGTACTTCCTAACTGCCGTAACCTTTACAACTAGGGACAACCGAGCTAAGTTAACCCCTATAGCTCAGTCAAGGGACCTTACTCGGAAAATAAGAAAGAGTATGTGACTCATTACAAGACTTTACGACTCGGAAGGTATGAATTACAAACTAAGAGTTATAAGTAGAAGATTGAGTATGAATACAATGACTTTTGCTTAAGTAATGTATGTTGACAATAGTTCCAGCAATCTTCAAGTCTTGAGAGTTAGCTTCTATTTATAGATGACCAAGCAGATTAGCCGTTGTGACTAGGTTATGAACAGAGTGACCATTATAACGATTCTTCCGAGTCGCTCGGAAAAGATCCGTTGAGATGTGAACGTTGTGCAATGGCTCTTGACTCCTAATGTTGCTCAAATCAGCTGGTGGTGTCTAAAAAGTAAGGTGGAAACCACTCTTGAGCTTAGCGTTGAAGTTTTCCAGTTTTAGAAACATACAACCACGACATAGCGTCTATGCCTTGTTCGAAGTAGAAAAGCCTTGTCTGCGATGATTGACAACTTCAAGCCTAGGTTACTTTTGTTTTTCAAAAATAAGATAACCTTGTTTGGATAACCTACAAAAGTAAACCACTTTGGTTCTCAAAGTATAAAATACTTTGGTCCAAGATTAGGCACAGATAATAATTTAATTAAGACAATTAAGTTCATAATTATCTTAGGCCTAGAAGAGTGAAATTTTATGAGTCTAATATTCATTATAGTCAAATTTCTTCCGAGTCAATCTTAAGAAAGATCAAGTTATAAGAGTGAAAAATATCGGAGTATACGTACTTGATCTAGACAAATAATTCTTAAACAAATATGCTCACTTAGAAAGTTGAATTAACGCAGATAATTCACTCTTCTATAGAATATGCAATCATAACTCGAGATAAGAAGTGTTAGAGAGAATATTTGAACATGCGATAAATCTAAGTGATGTCCGAGTGACTCGAAATATCAATGTGCGAAGATAGACAAGAATGTGTTTGTTGAGTCAATCGGAATCGAATGAAAACATATGCGGTAGTTTCTATAACACTCGGAATATATAGTAATCAAAACTTAGGAGGGATGAGGTTTGTACCGAGTCTTTTGGTAGTACTCAAAATGATATAGTTTAAGCATCCGAGTATTCATCTATCCTTTCTCGTAGAACTCTTCCTTTCACCTCTTTTCCCACTTCTTATGTTTCATCATTCTTTTCAAGCCTCGGGTAATGAGTGCCATTGGATCATCTTCCGAGTCCGAGGAACTCGGACTTTCCCCTCTACTTTATGAGGCCTTCGAGCATAATGTTCCTTTTGGTGTTGAACTCAGTATCCTCTTCTTCCAGGTGAATCTCATGGTTAAGCGAGCTTCCCGATCGGTTCGTCCGGCTTTAGTTGAGAAAGGTTCTAAGATTCCTCGATGATTGTCACCTTGGGACCCCATCTCCTCTTCGGTAGACTTCTCATAATTTTTCTGCACATTTCTACGTGAGAAATTTTTCTACCCAAAGATTTGACATTGTTTGTAATCTCGGTGAAGCGAATAAACATCCGAGTGATGTTTTCTTCAGCTCCATCTTAAACAGCTCATATTTGTGAAGATATTGGCTTATCTTCGTCTGTTTCACTTGGCTTGTTCCTTCGTATGTGTTGACAAGAGTGTCGCACACATCCTTGGCCGTGTCGCGAGTTGACACTCTATTGTACTCTTATGAGTTGATAACACACATCGGAATGTTCATTGCTTTGAAGTTCTTTCGAACTTCTCCGATTCTTCTTTGGCGTACTTGAATTTTTCTTTAGGCACGGATCATGTCCCTTCCATCTTCATTGGGATGTAATTGCCTTCTTGGATGATGTTCCGGACATCTTCATCTCGTCCAACAAAAAGCACTCCATCGGTTTCTTCCTATGCACGAAGCTTAATCCTTTGAAATTTGGTGGTCCGGTGGAAGACCTTCATTCATCGAACTCTCCAATGTTTTGAGCCATATGATCTTTAGACCATTGGGTTATTAGATCCTTCTTGAAAGGCTCGACTCTAATACTAATTGAAGGTTTGATCTTGGAGAGTCTAAGTCACCCTAGAGGGGGCTGAATAGGGTGATGAGGAAATTTAAACAAACTTAGACAATTTTTGCTCCGAATGAGGTGAACAACCGAGTCTAAGTCTAGATTGAACTCTGAAAAGCAAACACTCGAAATCCGTGGAAACCCTCATAGGGCGAGAAAACCACGAACAGTGCTAATCCAAGCAGACAAGTCAAATCTACAATTTTGAATCCCGAAAATACAAAGGACTAATTCTACCCGAATTGCTCCCTTAGACAATTCCTTACAATGTTTTCCTAGGCTTAGAAGTTCCATTATCTGATCTAGTACTTCCTAATTGAAATAACCCTTATAGTCGGGGATAACTTAGCTGAGTTAACCCTTACAGCTCGGTTAGGGGACCTAACTCGGAAAGTTAGGGAAGTATGTAACCGATAACAAGACTTTACAACAGAAAATATTAATTACAAGTTGGGAGTAGTAAATAGAAGATTGAGTATAAAAACAATGACTTTTGCTTAAGTAATGTGTTTTGCAATGACGTTCAGCAATCTTGTAGTCTTGTAAAGTAGCTTCTATTTATAAATGACCAAGTAGAGTGACCATTGTATCTTGGTTCCGAACGAAGTCTTTATCGGCCATTGTAATGGCTCTTCTAAGTCACTCGAAAAGATCCATTGGGATGTGAATGTTGTGAAATGGGTCTTGGCTCCAAAAGGTGTTCCAGTCAATCGGTGATGTTCGAAAAGTAAGGTGGAAACCACCGTTGAGCCTAGCGTTGAGTTTTTCCAGTTTTTGAAAAGAAAACCTTGACATGGTGTCTCGAGCCCTGTTCGAAGTAGATAAAGCTTGTCTATCGGTGATTGACGACTAGAAGTCGGCTACTTTTATATTTCAAAAATGAGTTGAGCTCTTTTGAATAACCTACAAAATAAACCACTTTGGTCCAAAATTAGGCATAAATAATAATTAAATTAAGATAATTAAGTGCATAATTATCTTTGGCCTAGAAAAGTGCAATTTTCCGAGTCTAATATACAATATACTCAAATTCCATCGAGTGAATCCTAAGGATGATCAAGTTAATAGAATAGAATCATGAAAGTATAACAGACTTGATCCGGACAAATAATTCTCAAACAAACAAACAAACTTAGAAAAAGGAATTAACACTATAATTCACTTTGCATTGAAATATGCAGTCAAAACTCGGAATAAAACAGTTCGAGAGATTATTTGAACATGCGACAGTTGAGAATGATGTCCGAGTGAGTCGAAACATCGGTGTTGTGTTTTTGAGTCGATCGAAACGAATAAAAATTTATATGAAAGTTTCTAGAACACTCAAAATGACTTGAAATCAAAACTTAGAAGAGATAAGATTTATACTTGAATCTTCATGTGGTACTCATAATTACTTAGAGTTAGAATTTGAGTCTTCATTCCTGGATGGATAAAATGAGAACACAGTTCTCATCAAGATAAAGCAAAGAAGTCCGGCTTCATACCTCATCCGAGTCACAAAAAATTTATTTCGAACTTGGGAACAACTCTAGCATACTTATCAAAGAAATCATCAGCGATTTCATTGAAAGGAATAGGATTTCAGTTTTGAAAAAGAGTATAAACCTCAAAGAGATTGTGGAGAAGAGAGAGATTAATGCAAATAACCTTCGCCTGAACTAGAGAAGAGGTTATGTTGTCTCTTTCGGTCAAGTTGAAATAAATTCAGTGACAAGTTGTTGGTAAATGTAATCATAGAAGCACAAATACGTAGAAGTTCCTATATGGAGAATTGGCTTTATCCATAAAAGTTTGGTGGCTAAAAAGAATTTTTCTTCGAGAAAATAATGTTAGACTACAATTTGCTTTGGCTCATCAAAAGCTATAGCCTTTCCTTTAGAAGAATCCCTTTGTGGATTCTCGAGTCGGGTGGTTCGGGTTCTAGTCTTATTGGTAGCTAACCCTGCTTCAGCTATGCTTCCTCTATTAGAGATTGTGAGAGAAAGAGAAAGAATTGGAATTGAGATGGAGAAGGAGTAAAAGAGTGAATTGTTGAGAATGAATAGAGAATAGAGAAGTAAAGAATCTAAGTTTGAAGAGTGTTTCAGCAAGAAATTCCGAGTTCAAGTGTAGAGAGTGAGAGAGTGAAAGATAGCAAAGTGAATGAATGAGGATGAATAGATGCTATTTATGAATCAACAGCTCTCAAGGAACAAGGGCCTTACTCGACTTAGTACTCGGAGTAACGGCTACCTGACCGTTTAGCGTTCCAATGTCTAACAGTTACTTCTTGAAACTCGCTTCCTTGCAATGGCTAGTTTCCTGACTGTTCGTGTGATAGAGTGAGAAAAAGAGATTTTAAAAATATCTCCAAGATTCTCTATTGATTAGAGAAGATCTCAGAATTTTGATGTTTATTTTTCTCTAAATTATTTCTAACTCAGTGATGTGTTTGAGGTACTTAGAACACACTTAAAAACTTAATAACTTGTAGCTCATTTTTATCATATTTTAACCGATGCACTAGTTATTCACTCGGAACAGATAATAAATAAATAAACTCATAAATTCTCATGTAGTTATTCAATTAATCATGCAATCATCATGCCAAGTTCATTCCTAATAAAGCAAAATTGATCTTCACTCAAAGGTTTTGTGAAGATATTAGCTAATTGAAATTTGGTATGAATAAACTCAAGTGCAACACCACCATTTTTAAAGTGTTCTCTTAGAAAATGATACCTAACCTCGATGTGTTTTCTTTTTAATGTTGAATTGGATTTTTTGTAATGTTGATGACACTTTGATTATCACTCTTAATTGGAATGGATGTGAATGACAATCCTTGATCCTTTAAGTGTTGGTTGATCCATAAAATCGAGCACAGGAAGCTCTAGCTCCTATGTGCTTTGCCTCAGCTATTGATAGAGAAATTGAATTTTCCTTCTTTGAGTGCCAAGAGATAAGTGATTGACAACAAAATTGACATGCTCTTGAGTTGCTCTTTCTACCAACCTTGTATCCAGCATAATCCGTATCCGAGTTTCTAGTGAGAGTCGGACTTGAGCCCTTTGAATACCGGAGACCGAGTTGCTGAGTTCCTACAAGATATCTACAAAATCTCTTCACCGCAGGTGAGATGTTATTCTTTTGGATTAGCTTGAAATCTTGCACACAAGTAGACATAAGCATAATATCCGATGTACTAGATGTAAGATAAAGTAGAGAACCGATCATACCTCTATAAAGTTTCGATCTAGAGCTATACCTTTTTCATCCGAGTCCAGTTTGGTATTGCTACTCATTGGTGTTGCTGCATGTTTGAAATCTTATAGCTTGTACTTTTTCAGCACTTCCTTGGTGTACTTGGATCGACGGCCATCTTTTTCTTACTTGATTTGCAATCCAAGAAAGAAATTGAGTTCTCCCATCATACTCATTTGAAACTCCTGTTTCATCAACTCAGAAAACTCATAGCATAGAGTTTCATTAATAACTCCAAATACAATGTCATTAACATAAAATTTAAATAATGAGAAAATCATTCCCCTTGGCTTTTGTGAAAAAGTTTTGTCAATAAGACCTCTTTTGAAATCATTTTCAACCAGGAAACTGGTCAATTTTTCATACCAAGCTCTTGGAACTTGTTTCAAATCGTACAAAGGTTTTTGTAATTTGAAAACATGATTAGGAAATTGAGAATTTTCAAATCCAAGGGGTTGCTTAACATAAACTTCTTCTTGAATAAAACAATTCAGAAATGCACACTTAACATCCATTTGATATAATTTAATGTTCATGCTTGGATGTTAAGCTAAGAGAATTCCGATGGCCTCAATCCTAGCAACAGGTGCAAATGTTTCCCACAATCAATTCCTTCTTTTTGATTATAACCTTGAGAAACTAATCTGGCTTTTTGTTTCGACTACCAACCCTCCCTCATCCAGTTTCTTTTTAAATGCCCATTTGGTTCCTATAACTGGGTGGTCGAAGGTCGTTTGGACTTGGTTTCTTTCAAATTGAGATAGTTCTTCTTGCATGGACTCTATCCATTAAGGTTCAAGTAAGGCTTCCAAGTATATTTTTAGGTTCAATTAATGAAATGAATGCTGAAATGCACATAAATTTTGTAATAAAAAACGAGTTCTTACCCCACTATTGATGGGTAAGATGATATTCTCTCACTGGGTGACTACATGCATATTTAAAAGCTTTACTTGTCCTCTGATTTAAAAGATTTGATGGTTCAATGTTTTGTTCTTCAGCTGATTAAGCTTGTTGATTTTCTTTATTAGCTTGTTCTTCACCGGCTCGAGCTTGGTCTTGAATTAGCTCATTCCGAGTTGGCTCAGTTCCTTTGTTTTTATTCATTTTGAGCTAAGCCTCCAAGTATGTCATCTTCATTTGATTAATCTTAAGATCTAAGAACGTGGAATCACTTATCCTACCATTATCAATTTCATCAAAGATAATATGGATATTTTCTTTCACTATTCTATTAGCTTTTCTATGTGAAGAATAGCCAAGAAAGACACCTTCATCGGACCTTGCATCAAATTTGTTCAGTTGTTCGTTACCATTTTTATGCACAAAGCATTTATATCGGAATGGTTTGAAGTAAGAAATATTAAGCTTTTTCCCTTTGTATAGCTCATAGGATGTCTTCTTCGGAATGGGTCGAATGAGGAATCTGTTAAGAGTGTCGTTTGTCGTATTTACTACCTCAGCCCAAAAATAGTAAGGTAGATCATTTTCATTCATCATTGTCCTTTCTATTTCTTCAAGTGTTTTGTTCTTTCTCTCCACTACTCGATTTTGTTGAGGAGGTCTAGGTGCTGAGAAGTTGTGGGACTTGTCATTCCTGTCACAAAAGTCGAGTAAATTCGGAGTAATTGAACCCTTCCATAGTTAGTTCTAATTCTTTTGATCTAAGTCCGAGTAAGTCGGAAGACCCTGCGGATCTTGGACAATCCACAGCGGTCAAGCTCGCGAAGCACCCCCTCCGTGGTCTTCCAAGAGGATGACCCTTTGGATGACTTAGTTCTGGATCGGCCACTTAGAACTAAGCCACTACCGGAGATCCCGGTGTGGCGGCCGCCCGATCTTCAACATCCTTGCAAGCATACTAGCGCAGCCGCACCGCACGCTCACCCACCTCCACACAAATCGCCCCAACTGCACCATCTTAATTTCTTTTCTTTCGTTTTTCTTTATTTTTTGTCCATACATCAACCGTATTAGCTTGATACGTTCTTCCCTGTTTTTTTTTTTTTTTTTTACTGAAAGGCTAGGGGAGAACAATAGAAAATTTGTTGTTGTCTTGTTTAGGGGAGTTCTCTCACCCTCTTTCCTTGTATTTTTGTGTTTTGTGAATATATGAATGAAGTTTTCCTTTAGAGCACAATTCTTTATGAGTGAGTTTGGATCCCTTATCAATTTGTTTTGCTCCGATATATTTGTTCACATTATGTTCTTTCTTTCGCTCCGATATAGATGAGTTATCCGTAGAAATATTCTAAGTAGTGATAGTATCTTAAATGTTCTAAGTATGAATCGCTTCACTCACTACTTCGTACTACGATATGTTCTACTGAGTAAGAATGAAAACTCATGTCTTTCACTAACAAAGTTTCTATCTCGAGTATAGAATGCCTTTCATCAAAAAGGGGAGATTGAAGACTCGGACTCTAAATCTAGATCATTCCGAGTACTACATAAAGATTCGGTACAAACCTTGTCCCTACTAAGTTTTGATTACAAGCCATTATGAGTGCTATAGAAACTCCTGTATAGGTTTTCATTTATTTCTAACCGACTTAGAAAACACACTCTTGTTTATCTTTTCACATTGACACTTCGAGTCACTCGGACTTATCGTACGTTCAAATAATCTCTCTAACACTTTTTATCCGAGTTTTGACTTTGTATTTCAAAGCAAAGTGAATTACCGTGTTAATTCATCTTTCTAAGTCGGTTTATATGTCCATATCAAGTACCTACAAGTATGATGTTTTCACCTATAACTTGTCCATATCAAGTACCTACAGATCCGATGTTTTCACCTATAACTTGATCTTTCTTAGGATCGACTCTAATGGAATTTGAGTGTAATGAATATTAGATTCAGAAAATTCCACTCGTCTAAGCCTAAGATAATTATGCATTTAATTATCTTGATTAAAATATTATCTCGTGCCTAACCTTGGACCAAAGTATTTTACACTTTCGGAACCAAAATGGTTTACTTTTGTAGGTTATCTAAATGAGGTTATATCATTTTTTTAATTACAAAAGTAACCGGCTTCAAGTTGTCAATCACCAGCGAGACAAGGCTTTTCTACTTCGAACAAGGCTCGGACGTTGTATCGAGTTGTCTGTTTCCAAAGCTGGAAAACCGCAATGCTAAGCTCAACGGTGGTTTCCACCCTACTTTGCAGACATCACCAGCTGACTGGAGCATCTTTAGGAGCCAAGAGTCATTGCATAACATTCACATCTCAATGGATCTTTTACGAGCGAGTCGAAGAACCGTTACTAATGGTCAAGAAGGACTTCTATTTAGAAATCAGTCACAATGGCTAATATGCTTGGTCATCTATAAATAGAAGCCACCTCACAAGACAAGAAAATTGCTGAAACTATATCTCTTAATACAATAGTCATTCAATTTTCTTCTTACAACTACAAGTGTGTACTTAATACTTTTTGAGTTGTAAAGTCTTGTAATCAGTCACATACTCTTCTTACTTTATGAGTAAGGTTCCTTGACCGAGCTGTAAGGGTTAACTCAGCTCAATTGTCCCTAGCTGTAAAGGTTACCTCGGTTAGTAAGTACTAGATCCGATAAGGGAACTTCGAGTCTAGGAAAACACTTTAAGGAATTGTCTAAGGGAGCAATTTTGGTTTTCTCGCCCAGGAGAGTTTCCACATACCTCTAAGTTATATTTTTCCGAGTTCAATCTAGACTAGGATTATCTTGTTCATTCCTTTTTCAAGTTTAAAGTTTCTAAGTTTGATAAAATTTCCTCATCACCCTATTCACCCCCTCTAAGGTGACTAAGACTCTCCAAGAGCAAACAGTCAATTGGTATCGAGCCTTGCCTTTCGAAAGGATCAAACAATCCAAAGGTCTAAAGATCGGATGGCTCGGAGTAACGGAGAGTTCGATGAAGGAAGATATTCCACCGGACCACCAAAGTTCAAAGGGTCAAACTTCGTGCACTGGAAGAAGCTAATGGAATGTTTTCGGCTAGACAACGATGAAGATGTTTGGAACATCATCCAAGAAGGCAATTACATTCTAATGAAGATGAAAGATACAACACCTGTGCCTAAAGAGAAGTTCGAGTACACCAATGAGGAGTCGAAAAGTTCGAAAGAACTTCAAAGCGATGAACATTCTAATGAAGATGGAAGATACATATGAAGGAACAAGCCTAGTAAAACATGCAAAGCTAAGTTAATATCTTCACAAGTTTGAGATGTTCAAAATGGAGCCGGAAGAAAACATCGCTCGGATGTTTATACACTTCACTAAGATTACAAACAATCTCAAATCTCTGGGTCCAAGGATTTCCCATAAGGAAATGTGTAGAAAAATTTTGAGAAGTCTACCAAAGAGAAGATGGGGTCCCGAGGTGACAGCTTATCGAGCAAGCTCGGAACCTCTCTAAACTAAAGCCGGACGAACTTATTAGGAAGCTACTTACCCATGAGATCCATCTCGTCGGAAGAGGATGTTGAGGTCAGCACTAAAAGGAACATTGCGCTGAAAGCCTAAGAAAATAGAGGAGAAAGTCTGAGTTCCTTAGACTCGGAAGAAGATCCCATGGCACTCATTGCTCAAGGCTTCAAAAGAAATGGGAGAAGAGGCCAAAGGAAGATTTCTACAAGAAAGATAAAAAGGACGAGAAAAGGTAAATACTCCTCCCCTTCAAAGTTGTCTTTGACTAAGAACTCTGGCTGTTTTGAATGTGGCAGCAAAGATCATATAGTCAAAGACTGTTCAAGGAGAAAGAGGGACAGAAAGGAGAAAAAGACTATGATGGCCACATGGAGTGATGAAGACTAATCGAAGAAGATGAAGATTCTGATAACTCAAAGTGTCCGATGGCACTAATAGACTCGGAACTCGAATCCGAGTCGATTCTGACAACTTAGACACCGAGGAGATAAATCCTCAGAGGTAATTGAATACTTTCTTAAGTTCTACAAAGGTCATTTAGTAAAATATATGTATACTTTGGGAGAAAAGTCCAATTCTGATTCTTCAAAGAACAATCGAAGTCTCTTACTTATGAGAGCAATGGCTTGAAAAATGAATTGGAAAAGCTGAGACTAACTTTGAAAGAACTCAAGACTAGTACTGAAGCTAATGAGACTGAGTTTGAGTCACTCGAAGAGAAAATTATCATTTGAAAAGAAACCTCAATGTGTCTCAAGAGCTTGTTTTGAAATTCACTCAAGGTCGAAAAACCTTGATATGCTTTTAGGCTCTCGGTGTGTCTTCTTCAGGAAAGAAGGACTTTGTTTTAACGAAGAGGAGAAATCTAATTCCTACTCAAATCTTTTCAAGAAAGATTCCAGAACTATTAAGTTCAGGAAGGCTGAGCATGGTCCTATTCATAAAAATGAATGGAGGATTGAGCCCATATCGGTTTACAGGAGAAAGTCTTCTCCACCTGTTTATAAAAGAAAAGATTTTCAAAAGAAAGAGACACAAACTCAGTTTTCTAAAAGGAAGACTAAAAATCATACCAAAACCAAAGTCATTCAAATATGGTTTCCCAAGAGTCTTCTTCCTCATAAAAGGACCACAGTAAAGGGAGTTACTTGGGTTCGTTAGAGGAAGTGAGAAGGGTTAATGTGTTTCTAACTTGTAGGTAACTCAGAAAAGGACAAAAGGTCATTGGTACTTAGACAGTGGATGCTCACGCCACATGTCCGGAGATTCAAGACTCTTTTCCGAGTTGGAAGATTACAAATGAGGCAAAGTCACTTTTGGAGATGATAGTAAGGGCAAGATAATCGGAATAGGCAAGATTGGGAAAGGAGACAACTTAGTTAGCCTAGTCTATCTTGTTAAGGAATTAAAGTACAATCTACTCAGCATCTCTCGGTTATGTGACAAGGGTCAAGAGGTAAGGTTCACTCACACAAATTGTTATATTTCGATGCAACTACCAAAGAGACTAAGCTCTCGGGTAAGAGATCGGGTAATACTTACAGACATTCCTCTTCGATCCAAGTCGGAATTTATCTTGTTTAAAAGCATCTTTGTATGATGATTCTTGGATATGGCATCATAGACTAGGTCATGTTAGTATGCATACTATCAAAAAGCTTGCATCTCATGGTTTAGTTAGAGGTTGACCTGACTGTGCATTTAAGAAAGATAAAATTTGTGAAGCATGCAGAAAAGGGAAACAAGTCGGATCATCCTTCAAATCTCTCAAAACTGTTTCCACATCCAATGTGCTTAAAATGTTGCATACAGATTTATGTGGTGAAATCCCTGTAAAGAGTCTCGGAGGTAAATCATATGTACTTGTGATTGTTGATGACTACTCACCATTTACCAAGGTTTGTTTTCTTAAGCACAAAAATGATGCTTTCAAAGAATTCAGCAAGCTCTGTAAGAAAATTCAAGTCGAGTCTCGGACTCGGATCGGAAGAATTTAAACCGACCATGGAAGGGAGTTCAATTACTCGGAATTTGCAAAGTTCTGCGATAAGAATGGTATTTCTCACAACTTCTCAGCACCTAGAACCCCTCAACGGAATGGCGTAGTGGAGAGAAAGAACCGAACTCTTGAAGAAATAGAAAGGACGATGATGATTGAACACGATCTACCTTACTATTTCTAAGCTGAGCCGATCAACACAAGCAAACTATATACCGAACGGATGTCTCATCGGACCCATCTTGAAGAAAACTCCATACGAGCTGTACAAGGGAAAGAAACCTAACATCTCATACATCAAACCCTTTGGTTGTAAGTACTATGTTCGCAATAATGGTAAGGATCACTCGACCAAGTTTAATGCTCGGTCGGATGAAGGGATCTTTCCGGGTTATTCATCTCATAGTAAAGCATATCGTGTCTTCAATAAAAGAACTAATTGAGTGAAAGAAAGCATCCACATTGTGTTTGATGAGATTGATCAGGGAAAACCAAGTGAATCAACATTCTCAAATCTGAAACTCAACCGAGATGTAGATGATCTTACTCGAACCGAGCTCGAGACGAGTCAAAAGAAAGCGGCTCAAAATGAGGTAGCTCGGAACATCATGACTTAGACTGAACCAGCTCAGGAGCCAGCTCAAAATGTCTGAAGAACAAATAGATGAGCAAACTCGGTGAGATCATATCACTCGTAGATCAGCCAATACAACCAACAAATCTGGTGAACCAGAGAACACCTAGAACATTCAAATATGCTTCGAGCCACCCACTTGAGAATATTTTGTCCGAAATCAATAGTAGGGTAAGAACTCTTTCTTCTTTGCAAAATCTATGTGCATTCACGGCATTCATATCATTAACTCGAACCCATAAATGCACTAGAGGCACTAAATGAACCTGAATGAGTAGAGGCCATGCAAGAGGAACTTAATCAATTTGAGAGAAACTAAGTCCGGACTTTGACCAAACGACCTTTTAACCACCCAGTCATAAGAACCAAATGGGTTTCAAGAACAAACTGGATGAGGATGGGTTGGTAGTCGAAATAAGGTTAGACTTATGGCTCAAGGTTACGATCAAGAAGAAGGGATTGATTGTGGGGAAACCTTTACACCAATTGATAGGATAGAAGTAATTAGAATCCTTTTAGCATTTGCATCAAGCATGAATATTAAGTTGTACCAAATGGATGTCAAATGTGCTTTTCTGAATGGTTTCATTCAAGAGAAAATCTATGTTGAGCAACCCACTGGATCTAAAAACCCGAATTTCCAAATCATGTTTTCAAGTTGCAAAAGGCTCTTTATGGTCTTAAACAAGCTCCTAGAGCTTAGTATGAAAGACTAAGCAATTTCTTAGTTGAAAATAATTTCAAAAGAGGTCAGATTGACAAAACTCTTTTCATAAAAACCAAGGGGAAAAACTTTCTTATTGCTCGGATTTATGTAGATGGTATAATCTTTGGAGCTACTAATGAAAATCTCTGTCGAGATTTTTCGAGTTGATGAGACAGGAATTCCAAATGAACATGATGGGAGAGCTCAAATTTCTTTCTCGGTCTACAAATTAGATAAGATAAAGATGGCATTTATGTTCATCAATCTAAGTATACCAAGGAGTTCGTTGAAGAAGTATAAGTTTCAAGATGCAAAACATGCAGCAACACCAATGAGAAGCGACATGAAGCTGGACTCGGACGAAAAAGGTAAAGCGAGTAGATCGAAACTCTATCGAGGTATGATTGGATCTCTGCTATAACTCATATCCAATAGACCAGAAATTATGTTTAGTGTATGTCGTGTGCAAGATTCCAAGCTAATCCAAAAGAATCACATCTCACTACGGTCAAGAGAATTTTTAGATATCTTGCAGGGACTCGAGAATCTAGGTATATGGTTCTCAAGAGACTCGAAGCCGACCCTCACTGGATACTCCGATGTTGACTATGCTAGATACAAAGTTAAAAGAAAGATCACATCAGGAGCATGCCAATTTTTAGGTCAATCCCTTAATATCTTGGCACTTAAAAGAAGCAAAACTCAGTTGCTCTATCAACTGTTGAAGCTAAGTATATCGCAGCTCGAGCATGCTGTGCTTAGATTCAATGAATCAAGCAACACTTGAAAGATCTTGGACTTTCATTGAAATTAATTCCAATCAAGTGTGATAATCATAGTGCAATCAGCATCACTAAGAATCCTGTTCAACATTAAAAGACAAAGCATATTGGGGTCAGGTATCATTTTCTAAGAGACCATTCCGAGAAAGGTGATATTGAACTTGAATTCATTCCTACGAAATTTCAGTTAGCTGATATTTTCACTAACTACTTAGTGAGGATCAGTTTTGTTTTATTAGGAATGAACTTGGAATGATTAATACATGATTATGTAATTTTCTAAGTGAAATTGTCTTGCATGATTATGTGTTATATGTTTTCTTTCTTTGTCTTAATAACAATTGGTTCGATTGACTCGGTGAAACCGAGCTAGGAGTTATTATCTCGCTTGCATTTTCTAAGTCACTCAAAAACCAAAGCTGAGTCGGACTCGGTTTTGAGAAAAATGGACTTCAAACTTCTGAAACCATCTCTAGAATAGTGGAAAATTTCATAAATTTCTTTTAAAATTTATCTTTTTCTCTCTCTTTTCCTCGCACATTGATCGATGAACTAGTCGTTTGGAGAAAGACACTAGAATTCTAACCGTTGTGCAGGGCGACCGTTGGAGGCTTAGGTAAGAACAAATACTGAAGGACATTCCTTTCGCTATAAATAGCATCCCTCTTCCTTCATTTCGCTACTTTTCTCTCTCGTTAACCTAATCTCTCACTCACTCACTCTCGCACACAAAGCTCTCAGTACTCTCTTACTTTCTTACTTCAAAATTCAGCCATGCCTAAAAAGCTTCAGCCCAAGACATTCTAGAGTCTGCAACCAAGAAACCTAGAACCAAGCAAGCTCAAGAGGGTCCTTATAACCCCTCCAAAATCTTTGTCACCCAACACCTCACGTTAGATGACAAGTTCTTCCCAACCACATCCTTCTCGTGGTTGAATCACATCAAAATTGCTAGAGTCTATAACTTGTGGTGCTTCGACCTTCATTTTCAAAAAGCTATCATCGAGCGGATGGCCACTGTGCCGGCTCGGTCAAAGAAAACCTCTCCTCTTCCATTCGGAGCTCTTCGACCTTCATTTTCAAGCGGTTTAAGCTCACCTCCCGTCGGACCCAAATGTAGTGTCCGAGGCTGCCATTGTTGTTAGCAAGAAAGAGCTTCTTGGATACGGGTACCAGGAAACCAAACACTGGTGTCCGGGTCCACGGGTCGAAGTGAGGCCACCTTCACCCCCTCCTCGACTCGGATTCACCTATCTCTCCTTCCTCCACCTTGTGGTGCTTCCACCTCGGGTCCTCCTCCCTAAGCCACTATCACCTTGTCTACAGCCACGATACACAAGCTCTCCTCTCGTGCCCGCAGAATTTCGGGACACCCTTCGCTCCTTCAAAATCGTCATTCGGACCATGATCATCAACTAGAAGACTGTATAATCTCATATTTGAGAGCAATAGGATGTGCTCCCCGAAATGAAGAGCCTGGTCAACGAGCAACGGCAACAACTTGAGCTCCTTTGAGAAAGGCGCACCAAAGCTCCTCGGGACCGAGAGAGCTTCGATACCTTTCAGGAGTCCTCGAGCCCTACCAAGTCTCTTTCCGGAAGGCGGAAGGAAAAGAGGAAATTGCGACTAAAGCGGCTTTTTCGAGGAGAAGGAGGAAGAGAAGGAGGAAGACGAGGAAAAGAAAAAGAAGGAAGATGAAGAGAAGAAGGCGAAGGCGAGGGACAAGATGCCGACGATCCTCACCCGGAGCTGATCACCTCGGACGGTAGTCCGAGTGGGTCGGAAGACCTCGCGGATGTTGGACAATCCCCGGCGGTCAAGCCTGCGAAGCACCCCCTTCGTGGTCTTCCAAGAGGATAACCCTTTGGATGACTTAGTTCGGATCAGCCACTTAGAGCCGAGCCACTACCGAAGATCCCGGTGTGGCCGCCGCCTAGATCTTCAACATCCTCGCAAGCATACTAGCGCAGCCTCACTACACGCTCACCCACCTCCACACAAATTGCACCAGCTCCACCATCTTAATTTCTTTTCTTTTATTTTTCTTTATTTTTTGTCCATAAATCAACTGTATTAGCTTGATACATTCTTCCCTATTTTTGTTTTTTTTTTTGTTTGCTTTGAAAGGCAAGGGGAGAACAATAGAAAATTTGTTGTTGTCTTGTTTAGGGGAGTTCTCTCACTCTCTTTCCTTGTATTTTTCTATTTTGTGAATATATGAATGAAGTTTTCATTCATTTCTAACTCACTCGAGAAAACACACTCTTGTTTATCTTTTCACATTGACGTTTGTGAGTCACTCGGACGTAACTCGGACTTATCACATGTTAAAATAATCTCTCTAACACTTTTTTATCGAGTTCCGATTGTGTATTTCAAAGCAAAGTGAATTACCATGTTAATTCATCTTTCTAAGTTAGTTTATATGTTTGAGAATTATTTGCCCGGATCAAGTACCTAAACACCGATGTTTTCACCTATAACTTAATCTTTCTTAGGACTAACTCGATGGAATTTGAGTATAATGAATATTAGACTCAGAAAATTCCACTCTTCTCGCCCTAAGATAATTATACACATAATTATCTTAATTAAAATATCATCTATGCCTAATCTTCGCCCAAAGTATTTTATACATTGAGAACCAAAATGGTTTACTTTTGTAGGTTATCTCATTTTTGAATAACAAAAGTAACCTGGCTTCAAGCTGTGAATCACCGGTAGACAAGGCTTTTCTACTTCGAACAAGGCTCGGACGACTGTGTCGAGTTGTCTGTTTCCAAAGCTGGAAAACTGCAATGCTAAGCTCAACGGTGGTTTCCACCCTACTTTGTAGACATCACTAGGCGACAGGAGCATCTTTAAGAGCCAAGAGTCACTGCATAACATTCACATCTCAACGGATCTTTTTGAGCGACTCGGAAGAACTATTACAACGGTCAAGAAGGACTTCTATTCGGAAATCGGTCACAACGGCTAATCTGCTTGGTCATCTATAAATAGAAGCCACCTCATAAGACATGAAGGTTGCTTGAACACATTGCTAAAACTATATCTCTTAGTACAATACTCATTCAATCTTCTTCTTACAACTCCAAGTCCGTACTTAATACTTTTACGAGTTGTAAAGTCTTATAATGAGTCACATACTCTTCTTACATTCTAAGTGAGGTCCCTGGACTGAGATGTAAGGGTTAACTCAGCTCGGTTGTCCTTAGTTGTAAAGGTTACCTCGGTTAGGAAGTACTAGATTAGATAAGTGAACTTCGAGTCTAGTAAAACACTCGTAAGGAATTTTCTAAGGGAGCAATTCGGTTAAGTTAGTCCATTGTATTTTGTGGATTCAAATAGCGTATTTGACTTGGTACTTGGACTAGCACTGTCCGTGGTTTTATGCCCCAACAGGGTTTCCACATATCTCTAAGTTATATTTTTATGAGTTCAATCTGGACTTACATTATCTTGTTCATTGTTTTCAAGCTTAAAGTTTCTAAATTTGATAAAAATTTCCTCATCACCCTATTCACCCCCATCTAGGGTGACTAAAACTCTCCAAGAGCAAACCTTCATCGAACTCCACTTGTATTTTCCTGCAGATCTTAGTGAACTCTTTGAATGCTTCATTTTTGGTCTTCGAAAACTCAGCCGAGTAAATCGTGAGTAATCATCAACAATAACTAGCACATATAATTTACCTCTTAAGATTTTAACATGAATTTCACCGGATACATCCATGTGTATCAATTCAAGCATTTTGGATGTAGATACTATCTTGAGTGGCTTCGACGATAATCTAACTTGTTTTCCTTTTGTACATGCATCACATATTTTATCTTTCTTAAATGAATAATTAGGTACTCCTTTGACCAATTCATGAGATGCAAGTTTCTTGATAGTATGCATGCCAATATGACCTAATCTATGATGCCATGTCCATGAATCATCATTCGGAGAAGCTTCTAAACATGATAAATCTTGATTTGAATTAAAAACATGAATAGTGTAGGTGTTACTTGGCCTCGGACCTAAGAGCTCTGTCTCTTTGGTAGCTGCATCATGTAACGAGCGGTTGGTCCGAGTGAATCTTACCTCTTGACCTTTGTCACATAGTTGTGAGATACTTAGATATTTGACCCCTTTGACAAGATATACTTGGACAAACTGAGCTATGCGCTTTACCAATTCATCCAATTCCAACTATCTTACCCTTGCTATATATTATCTCCAAATGTCACTTTTCCTCCTTTATCTCTTCGAATTCGAGAAGAGTCTTGAATCTCCGGACATGGGACATGAGCATCCACTCTCTAAATACAAGTAACTTTTTATTTCTGAGTTACCTATAAAAACAGAACAAACTAACCCTTCTCACTTCCTTTTACAAACCCGATGACTCGTCTTTACTATGGTTCTTTTCTTAGGAAGAAAATTTTTGGGAACCTAGATTTGAATGATTTTGGGTTTGGTCCGATTCTGAGTCTTCTTTCTTGAGAATTGACTTTGTGTCTGTTTCTTTTAAAATCCTCTCTTTTTGTAAACAAGTCGAGAAGACTTTTCATAAACACTAGTCTAAGTTTAGTCACTTTTCTTTTCGAATGAATGGGACCATGCTCATCCTTTCTAAACTTAATAGTTCTAGAATCGGTTTTGAAAAGACTTTTGTAGGAATTGTCTTCCTGTTAAGCATTGTAACCAAGTCTTTCTTTTCAAAAAGAGACACATTGAGAGCCAAACAATAAATCAAGGTTCTTCTAACCTTGAGTAAGTATTAAAACCAACTCTTAAGACTCATTGAGGTTTTGTTTCAATTGCTCATTCGCTATTCACGAGGCACTCAAACTTAGTCTCATTATCTTAAGTACTAGTCTCAAGCACCTTCAAATTCCGTTTTAATTTTTCTAAATCATTTTTCAAAGAAGTGTTCTCAACATTGTGAGACTTTAGTTTCTCTTTAAAGTAAGAAGATTTAGAATTGGATTTCTCCTCCAAGGTAAAAATATATCTAGCAAGATCATGCTTGGAGAACTTGAGAAAGTAATTCATTACCACCTGAGGATATGTTTCCTCAAGCATATGATGCATCACTTTCGACACAGATCCCACTTACGAGTCTAACAGAGCCATTAGACACTTTGATTCCTCATCGGTGTCATCGTCTTCTTCGACTCATTATCACTCTAGGTGGCTACCATAGCCTTTTTCTTCTTTCTTTCCTTATTTTTCTTTAGATAGTCTTTGACTATGTGCTCTTTGCTACCACACTCGAAAATAACCAACGTTCTTAGTTAAAGACAAATTCAAAGAGGTACCCTCTTGAGGAGTTTTGGTGTGGGGCTTTTTGGTAGCGGACCCCAACAAATCAGGTATTGATCCTCACTTACGCATGGTGATTTGAGAAATAGAGAGGACACGACGAGCCTTAGAATTTAGAGAGAGAGAGAATAGGAGTGAGCAAGAATGCTTAGAGAGCAAGAAGGCAGTGAGTAAAGTAAAGAAATGAAGGTAAATGGATGTTATTTATAGCGAAAAGAGATGACCTTTAACCTTCGTTTTGACAAGAATACCAAACGGTACTCTCGGACCGGTGTAACGTTACGCTCTCCAACGGCTAGAATTTCAGCAGCTTTCTTCCAGCGGCTAGTTTTCTCTAATCAAAACATGCAGCGAGAGAGAGAGAGAGAAGAAAGACTTTTTGAAAAAAATATTTCGAAATTCTCTATTTATTTGGAGTTAATCGCGAAGTTTAATGTTCATTTTTCTCAATAACCGAGTCCGACTCGAGTATGTTTTCCGAGTGCCTCGGAACACTCGGAGAACCGATAACTCATAGCTCGGTCTCACTCAATCAATTGATCCATATGCTATTAAAAGCACATAACACATAATTAAACAAGGATAAATCACTTAGAAATCACATAATCATGCATTAATCATACCAAGCTCATTCCTAATAAAGCAAAACTGATCTTCACTAAGTGGCTTAGTGAAAATATCAGCTAATTGAAATTTTGTAGGAATGAATTCAAGTTCAATATCACCTTTCTCATAGTGGTCTCTTAGAAAATGATACCTCACCTCCATATGCTTTGTTCTTTAGTGCTTGAACCGGATTCTTTGTAATGCTGATTGCGGTCTAATTATCACACTTGATTGGGATAGATTTGAATGATAACCCTAGATCCTTCAAGTACTTGCTTGATCCACAGAATCTAAGCACAGCAAGCTCCTTCTGCAATGTACTTAGCTTCGGCAGTTGATAGAGTAACAAAATTTTGTTTCTTTGAGTGCCAGGAGATGAGGGATTGACCCAGAAATTGGCATGCTCCTGATATGCTCTTTTTATCAACTTTGTATCCAGCATAATCAGCATTTGAGTATCCAATGAGAGTTAGTTCTGAGTCTTTTGAGAACTATAGACCAAGATTCTGAATTCCTCAAGATATCTAAAAATTTTCTTTACTGCAGTGAGATGTGATTCTCTTGGATTAGCTTGAAATCCTGCACATAAGTAGACACTGAACATGATATCCGGCTTACTAGATGTGAGATAAAGTAGAGATCTAATCATACCTCTGTAGAGTTTCGATCTATAGCTTTACCTTTCTCATCTAAGTCCAGTTTCAAAGTGCTACTCATAGGTGTTGTAGCGTGCTTTACATCTTGTACCTTGTACTTCTTCAAAAGTTCCTTAATATATTAGATTGATAAACATAGATACCATCTTTATCTTGTCTGATTTGTAGACCAAGAAAGAAGTTGAGTTCTCCCATCATACTCATTTAGAACTCCTGTCTCATCAACTTAGAAAACTCTTGACATAGAGTTTCATTAGTACCTCCAAAAATGATGTTATCAACATAAATCTAAGCGATAAGAAAATCTTTCCCCTTGGTTTTAATGAAAACAGTTTTGTTAATCTGACCTCTTTTGAAATCATTTTCGACCAAGAAACTGTTCAATCTTTCATACCACGCTCCGGGAGCTTATTAAAGACCATATAGAGCCTTTTACAATTTGAAAACATGCTTCGGAAATTCCGAGTTTTCAAATCCGAGGGCTGCTCAACATAAACTTCTTCTTGAATGAAACCATTCGGAAAAGCACATTTGACATCCAGGGCAGAGCCTTGAAGAAGGCAAGGGTGTGCATGGACACCATTGCCTTAAAAAACATTAATATTTGGACAAAAAAATTTAAAATTATAAGTAATTGACACCTTTGAATTTAGATCAAAATACATTGGACACCCTTGTTTTAAATTCCGGCTCCGCCACTCGTTGACATCCATCCGATAAAGCTTGATATTCATGCAAGATGCAAATGCTAACAGGATTCCGATTGCCTCAATCCTAGCAATAGGGACAAAGGTTTTCCCACAATCCATTCCTTGTTCTTGATTGTAACCCTTGGAAGCAAGTCTAGCCTTATTTCTAACTACTAATCTTTCCTCATCCAGTTTGTTCTTGAAAACCCATTTGGTTTCTATGACTGGGTGATTAGATGGTCGTTTGGTCGAGTCAAAACTTGGTTTCTTTCAAATTGATTGCGCTCTTCTTGCATGGCCTCTACCCATTCAGGTTCATTTAGGGCTTTTAGTGCATTTTTGGGTTCGATTAATGATATGAATGTAGAAAATGCACACAGATTATGCAAAGAGGATCGAGCTCTTACCCCACTGTTGATGTCAAAAGTATGTTTTTAGGTGAGTGGCTGGATGCCTATTTGAAAGCTTTACTGTCCTTTGATTTACCGGGTTTTTGGTTGAACAGTCGATCTTCGGTTGGTTGATCTTGCTGAGTCTCATTGACTTGATCTTCAGTATTCTAAGCTGGCTCTTGAGTTTGTTCAGTTTGAGTCATAACATTATGAGTTTCCCCATTCCGAGTTGCCTCGGTAATTCTGTTTTGACTCTTTCTAAGCTCGGTTTCAACAAGGTCGTCTTCATCTCTGTTAAGTCCGAGATCCGAGTATGTGGACTCACTTATCTTTCCAAGATCAATTTCATCAAAGACAATGTGGATACTTTCTTCCACTTTGTTAGTTCTTTTGTTAAAAATACGGTAAGCTTTGCTATGAAAGGAATACCCTAGAAATATACGTTCATCCGACCTAGCATCAAACTTAGTGAGATGCCCCTTACCATTGTTGTGGACAAACCACTTACACCCGAATGGTTTGAAGTAGGAGATGTGGGGTTTCTTTCCTTTGTAAAGCACGTAGGGTGTTTTCTTCAAGATGGGTTTGATGAGGCATCCGTTAAGTGTGTAATTTCTTTGTGTTGACAGCCTCGGCCAAGAAATAGTAAGGTAGATCATTTTCAATCATCATAGTCCTTCCTATTTATTCAAGAGTTTTGTTCTTTCTCTCCACTACTCCATTCTGTTGAGGAGTCTTGGTGAAGGGAAGTTGTGAGAGACGTCATTCTTGTCACAAAAGTTTGCAAATTTTGAGTAATCGAACTCCCTTCCATGGTCGGTTCGAATCCTTCTTATCTCGAGTCCGAGATTCCACTTGAATTTTCCTGCGGAGCGTTGTGAACTCTTTGAAAGCTTCATTCTTGTTCTTGAGAAAACATACCCAAGTAAATCGTGAGAAATCATCAACAACAACAAGTACATATGATTTACGTTCGGGACTTTTCGTAGGAATTTCACCACACAAATCCATATGAAGCAATTCAAGCACTTTGGATATAGGTACAGTTTTGAGTGATTTGAAAGATTATCTAACCTGCTTATCTTTTGTTCATGCCTCACAGATTTTATCTTTCTTAAAAGCACAGTTAGGTAAACCCCTAACCGAGTCCATGAGATGCAAGTTTCTTGATTGTATGCATGTTGATATGACCTAATCTATGATACCAAGTCCATGAATCATCATTCATAGATGCTTTCAAACAACATAAATTCTGACTTGAATTTGAGATAGGAATAGTGTAAGTGTTATCTAACCTCATACCCGATAGCTTAGTCTCTTTGGTGAATGTATCGAAATGTAGTAATTGGTATGAGTGAACATTACCTCTTGACCTTTGTCACATAGCTAAGAAATGCTAAGGAGATTATACTTGAGTCCTTTTACAAGGTAGACTAGGATGACTGTGTTATTTCCTTCACCAATTTCGGTAATCCTACTATCTTGCCTTTGTTGTTATCTCCAAAAGTGACTTTTCCTCCTTTCGGGTCTTCTAGCTCGAGAGAAGAGTCTTGAATCTCCTGACATGTGGTGTAAGCAACCACTATCTAGTACCAATGACCTTTCTTCTTCTTCCGAGTTATCTACAAGACAGAGACAAACTAACCATTCTCACTTCCTCTTACGAACCCAGTAACTACCTCTCTTGTGGTCCTTTTATGAGAAAGAGCACTTTTGGGAACCCAGATTTAAATAATTTTAGGTCTAGTCTGATTTTGAGTCTTTCTTCCGAAAGCCGAGTATGTGTCTCTTTCTTTTGAAAATCTTTTCTTTTGTGAACAGGAGGAGAATGCTTTTTTTCCTAAACTGGTCCGGCTTAGTACTCTGTTCATTTCTATAAATGGGACCATGCTTACCCTTCATGAACTTTACGGTTCTAGAATCGGTTTTGAAAATATTAGAATAGGATTTTTATTCATCTTCTTTATTGAAACTAAGTCCTTCTTTCTGAAGAAGACACACTGAGAGCCTAATAGCATATAAAGGTTTTTCTAACCTTAAGTGAATTTCAAAAGAAGCTCTTGACACTCATTGAGCTTTCTTTGTAGTTGCTCATTCTCCGTTACGAGTGACTCGGACACAACCTCATTTACTTGAGTTTTGGTTGTAAGCTCTCATTAGTAAGAGACTCAAGTTGTTCTTTGAACTAGAACAAGTCAGAATTGGACTTTTCTTCCAAAATGAAAATACATCGTGCTAGATTAACTTTTGAAAATTTCAGAAAGTATTCAATTACATCAATATCCGAGCCCTCGTTGTCGACTCAAATTCAGCTTACGAGTCAGTAAGTGGCATAAGACACTTTGAGTCGTCTGAGTCATCTTCTTTAGATGAGTCATCATCACTCCGAGTTAGCCATCATGGCCTTTTTCATTCTGTCCTTCTTTCTCTTGGGACGAGTCTCTAACTATGTGCTCCTTGCTACCACATTCATAGCAACTAGAGTTCTTCCATAAAGATAACTTTAAAGGAGAAGAATATTTACCTTTTCTGTCCTTCTTATCTTTCTTGTGGAACTCATCTTTTGGCCACTTCTTGTATTTCATCATTCTCTTGAAGTCGCGGGCTATGAGGTCCATAGGATCCTCTTCGATTCCGATAAGCTCGGACTCTGGTCACTAAGCTCAAGGAAATAATAAAAAAGTACGGTGTGTTTGCTTTTGTAGAAATTTATGTTCTAATGATCTCTTTTCTTCTTTATCTTAAATTATAGCTTTGCTATGTGGATTGTGTCTTCTTCAAAACAAGAGTGATTGGAAGGATATTTCCTATATTATCAAATTGGATTGAGAAAGATCTTTTGGATATAATGAAATATGAAATGAAATTTGTTGGTGCTTTGGAAAAGGGGTTATTAATTGAAGACTCGGACCTTACATATATATCATTATGAATTCCATCAAGGGATTAGGTATAAGACTTCATCTCTCATAAGGTTTTGATTAAAAGTCATTCTATCTTCTTTAACGACTTTTCCGAGTGATATAACATCTTTTCGATTGTTATAGAATCTATCGTATATATTTTCACTCGATCTTGATCGACTTAGAAAGCATACTCTTGCATGCCACTTCACACACGGTTTACGAGTCACTCGGACAACACTCGAGATATATTGCATGTTCAAACACTTGTTCTATTTTGCATAAACTCAGGTCGACTTCATGATCTAAGTTTGATTGGATTCTTGTGTTAATTCATCTTTCTAAGTCGGCATGCTTGGTTTGAACATTTGCGAGTCTAGATCAAGTCTTTCCACGCTGATGTTATTTATCCGACTTGCTTTACTTCTAGACGACTCGAGATGAAATTTGAGTATAATGGATATTAGACTCGAGAAAATTCCATTTCTTTCGACTCACATAATTATGCACTTAATTATCTTCATTAAAATTATTATCCGTGTTTAATCTTGGACCAAAGTTTTTATGCTTTGAGAACCAAATTGATTTACTTTTATAGGTTGTTCAAACAAGGCTATCATATTTTTGAATTACATAAGCTACCGGCTTCAAAACGTCAAATCACCAGCGAGACAAGGCTTTTTCCACCTCGACCAAGGCCCGGACATCGTGTCGGGGTTGTCTATTTCCAAAGCGGAAATCCGCAACGCTAAGCTCAACGGTGGTTTCCACCCTACTTTTTAGACACCACCAGGTGGATTGGGACTTCATCGAAACTTTTATTCTACCTGATTTCATTAGTTTTAGTAACTCTAACTCAGCAATAGTAACTTTTCGTTGAGATTTCATTAAGTGACGTTTGTTCACATTGCAAAATGGATGATTGTGCAGCTTATCATGTCTCACGACAGTCCACACACCATTTCTATCTACTGAAAACTGAACCATTGCTTTGCAACCAACTCGTGTGACTTTCTTGACGTATGCCCTTTTGTCACCTTCTTCTTCATTTTTCCCACTTTGTCTCTTACTTCCTTGTTTCGCACAACAATACCTCTTCATAGTTATAACGAGTGCCATCTGTTCTAGGTCCATTATTGTGGTGACGAATATTGAATCCCACCATTAAACCATAATTGTTATACAAATCATATGTATCTTGCTTAGAGTTGACCTTTTTCTCCATTAATTCAAATTCAACATTCTCCTCATATAATTTGTCAGTATGATTTTGATTTTGAGGATATGTAATTTAGGTTAATAACTTATAAGAGATATAAATTAGAACAACTTGAATAGGTAAATACTTGTTATTATTCATTTATATTGTTTGTTAATCTAGTGTACCTTTAATGGTTCATAAGTGTACCTTTATTAGCAAATTAGTGTACCTTGTTTGAAAATTATAGGATCTTTCATACCTTGTGATTTAACTTTTAAGAATATTTTCTTTAAGGAATTTTATCAAACATGTTACTTACAATAATATGAAAACTAACAATTTACAACAAGTTACACAGACAATAGAACTTCACCGTGTTTCTAATAACTTATATATTTAGTATAATTCGAAGTACCTTCACCTGTAGCTGGAATGAATTGTTGTAGTTCTCCTTCTTCAATTTCTTATTCCATTGCATCGAGGTTCAGGTTGTTGTTCAACTTATAATTCAGCGAGGTTCAAGTTCTTATTGAACCTCTAATAGTTGTAATTCTTCAATCGGTAATAGCTCTATTTCAACAATTCTATTACCTTTAGAATCCATGAATTGCTACTCGATTGGGCGTGGATTAGGGTTTGGGAAGTAGAGAAATTAATAACGAAGACAAGGAATCACAAGATTTATCTTCGGTATGGTTTGAACACCAATTAGAGAAAGAGCGATTTTAGCGTAATTGGGGATTGGGCTTTGGAAAGCGGACACTACAATTCAACATGTCCCATTTATAGGTTTAGATATATTATATAATGTATGTACGAGTGCAATGTACATACGGTTGTACCTTGTACTTTTTGGGGGTGGAAATTGGGGCAAAAAAATCTAACTTGAACAATTTAAACCCACTTCTTTGATTTTCAATCTTTTTCTTTTCTTCCGATTTTCCATATTTCCCTAAAAAATAAGACAAATTGAATTGAAAGTCATAATTTAATAATTAATATGAACAAAATAAGATGTAAAAAGGTATTAAAGATATCATAATTTTGGACTTAATGTATAATTAACATAATATTGATTTCAAACATAAAAAGCTAAAATGTTAGTGGTAGCGAACAAAAATTTTAAAAAATTTGGGGCGAGTATATGTGAATAGAAATAGTTTACGAAAACTCGGATATGAACTAACCCTTTATCTAATTTTGATTTCAAGTTATTCATCCAAAACATAGAAACATCACCTCATGCTTTATAAATTATTGAACAAAAGACTTTGAGTCTCAATGAATATATATTAAAGTCTAAGGACTCAATTCTACTTAATAGAATAGAAACTAACTCGGTAAGAAATTGAGCACTAATTGAGAACTCGGTTCACAAAACTAACCCACTCCGTATGACTCATTCTAAATGTTTGCCTAAATAATTTCACACCCTTAACTCATCTTTTTAACTAGCTTGATTACTAAATTGAATCAAAATTACTAGTGTTAATTTTATTTTGGCCATAATTATTAAGTTAAAATTAATCACGCTGACAAACACCGATATATGTGTACATAACTCTTTGAACCTACTTCTATCTTTATTTATTATTTGAGTTTAGACATATATGAAATTCGAAAATATTGAATATTGGACTTCAAAATTTTCATTTTAATATATTAAAGAATTTTAGTCATTAAGTAATTTATTTAGACTAATCCTTATATAACCTTGGACCAAAGTATTTTTATATTTTGAGTACCATTTGTAATTTGTTTTTCCAGTTTATTAAAGCTAAATAATCTAAAGTTAAAGCAAAAACAAAGGCATTGTTATCTTTCAAAGCTAACGAGATAGAAAAGCCACCTTTTACGGTCATTCTCGAGAACACAATGTTAGGATTGTTTGTTTCCATTTGTATGTGGTAACTTCTGATTTTTGAGTCTAATTACAATTTCTACCTTGTTTCTCGGATACAACAAGTCTGGTATGACTGATTTTGGTGGTTATAACCTATGGCCAACGAATTAATCTTCAAGAATTTTTTTAGGACTCACATTCCATTATAACAACTAGCTGACCTAGATACTCTAGTCGAAGACACAACGACTTTCTACAGTTTTGCTTATTAATAGAACCCTTGATTCAAGACTTACAAGATTGTTGGACAACTCAACTCTCATATTCTCGTTTTCTAGCTTACAACTCTACTTCATTCATTTACAACTTTACGTAAAGAAAAGTCTTATAATATTTTCTCAAACACTTATTTAATTTATCCCTTGACTGAGTTATAAGGGTTAACTCAACTAAGTTGTCCCAAACTATAAAGGTTAACTAAATTTGGAAGTACTAGGATAGATAAAGTAATTTCTATGCTAGGAAAAACTTGTATCACAATTGTCTAAGGGAGAAATTCGAGTAGTCAATTTATTATATTTGTGGATTCAAATAGTTGATTTGACTTGGTGCTTGGATTAGCAATTACCTAAGTTTTCTGCCCTAGGAGGGTTTCCACGTAAAATTTTTCTAACTCTTCTTTAAACACTCTTCCAGTCATTATTCTCTTAAAAGGAAATGCCTCTTTTGGCCGCAAAAGCTCTAATAAGCATGTCGTTGCTCTACCGAAAGCTAGTCCTATACTCCGAGTTCTACTGGTGGGTCTACTTGAGAGCTCAGATTCAATTGTTGGTTTTATTTTCTATTAGATTCATTTACGTTTATTTCATAGGATTTTATTTTGTTTTTGAAGCAATGTGATTTCATTTATGTTCCACCCCACTCGATGTAATAATTCACCATTTTTCTTTATTTCTTTCTTATTCTTGTTGTTTGTTTAACTTATGTATCAATATGATGTTTTCTTTAATCTTTTTACAAACCTTTACCTTCCTATTAATTAGTACAGTCAGTTTTTAAAATGAACAAAATGAGGAGCGCCCCACCTCATGTTGCATCTTTACCTCCAAACACCATATCATTAGTTTAGGCCAATGGAGTCTTTTTCAAAAACCTTTTTTATTTTTAGCTTTTTTTGTCCCTTTTTGGTTGTCCCTTTGAGGTTAAACCCAAATTAGGAAAGCAAAATTTAGTTTTCTAGTTTTTATTCCACACTCGACCGGTTATTGTGTTTTTTATCTCTTCTTACGTAATAATGCGATCTAAGCTTTTGATAGAAAATGAAGACATTTTGTACACACACTTGCAACGAGAGGTTTTCTAACCTAAACCGCAACTAGGGCCAGTTCCAGCCACGGAAAACCTACGCTTGTTTCCAACAACAAGTTCTAGGCTTGGGTGCTACTCCAAATAGCTTAAGTCTGTGTAGCCTAGTGAGCTTTGTTGGAGTATGTTTCAGGATGGTTTTTTCTATTCGCTAATCGTTGAGATGTTCTAAAACCTAGTTAAAATAAAATGGTTTCTAAACCGCAAGCCAAAACATGGATTCAAAAATAATATCCTTAATTCTTAGTAACCATACCTCCTTGAAATCGACATTCGTGGGAAATGTGGGTCGTCGTGGGGGTTGTGATTCTTACGAGTGGCGAATCTACCGGGGACGAGTTATTAAAAAGGCGATACTCAAAAATTAGAATAGGAAGTCTGTTGTTGTGTTTGCGTTAGACATCTCCACATTTGCGTGCTAACTCATTATGGGTATAGGTGCACATATTAGGCTTTTAACCTCTTATGACCTTTTTTTCGAAAAAGTGAAGTACTACTGCGATGGGTCCACTTGATTCTACTACTAAGCATGTGATTACTTCGTACTCGTGCCACATTGTACCGATCGTTGTTTAAATAGAGCACCTCGATATTTTAGTCTCATAATGCACCTCATATGAGCTGAAGTATTCGAGACGATGGGCTGACCATGTTTATCGAACCCTTTAACCCTTTTTAACGTAGAGCCTTTGCTTGTGTTCAAAAACATTCGCTTGCTTGTATGTGTACTGTCGCTTTTGATTTAAAACTTTTCTTTAAACCCTCATCCATCCAAACTATTTTAGTTCTGCTAAGCCTAATAATCCTTACATTGGTTAAAAATCTCCAACAAATATAGAGTTAGTCCATCTTTTGCATTTTAGCATAAAAAAGGGTCATTCCTTCTAGGTTGGTCCATCTTTGTATGATTGCAAGAGAAAAATGACAATCTTTGTTTTATTTTCCCCTTTTAGGTTAGTCTGTTAATTTGCATTGCGAAAAAATCATGTTATATCCTAAGCCTCGAACCAAGCATCTGTTTACGTGTGCCCAATATTTTTGGCCACATTGTTGAGCCGAGTGTTAGTGTTTTCTAACCTCCCGTCCCATTCAATCGGTCGATTGTTTCCTTCTGCCTTTTCGCAGGCATAAAAATATCATATTTAGTGTTCATTTGTCCTATAGGTCACTAGGTTAGTGTTAAGAATCCGAATTCCCCTTGGTTTTCTTGAAGCATCCAGATCCTGAGCACCTTTCTGTTTTAGAACAAGAGAGCGAAAATATTTGTTTATTAAAGGAGTCCTAGAACCAGGAGTCTATAAATGAACAAAATTGAGGATACACCTGTCCCACTAACCGACGTGGTACCAAACATGGCCATGAGCATGTCCGAGAGAAGAAAGAGGAGGTTCCTTGATAACACTTCTTGAATGAATTTACCAAAAAGATTGAGAATAAAATATATGCCTAAGAAAATTCAATGGAGGCCATAGCTGGGCCATTGAAAATTTACCAAAAACTTTGGAGGAGGATCTACATAAGCTTGAAAAGGAAAAGCCCACTTCTAACCCTCGAGTGGATTATATCAGAAAGCTGTTAAGGAGTCTTCATTATTCAATAACTATTACCTAAACCATGTAAGATTCATTTCATTCTCAAAAGGAAGTTACCCCCAAAGTTCATCATGTCAAACATCAAGTTCCACGGGACTAAGAGCCTTTACCACCAGCTATCTCTATTTCGTAGGGGTTATGACTATAAAAGACATAATAAAGGAAATCTACCACATCATCTGTCTTTGGACATGTGACAAGGATGTGAAGAAACAGTAAAATCTTGCTCACCAATCCAAGGTCACAAATTGGGCCGATCTTTGCAAGGAGTTTTTACATAAATTAACCGAGTAAAATCTTGCTCACCAATCCAAGGTCACAAATTGGGCTGATCTTTGCAAGGAGTTTTTACATAAATTAACCGACTATGCTGACTTACCAATCACTTTTTGAGATCTAAAAGTTCATGAAATAGGAAGAAAAGGAAACTTTTAATGCCTTTCTTACTTGATGAAGGGAAAACTCCATCTATATGGTAAGCTGACCCTCTAAACGGGATTAAGGCTCATTGTCAAGAACCCGAGACCTTCAAACAATCAACATGAAAGTTCAATATATAGAGGTAAATCACCCTAGAGGGCGTAGGGTGAATAGGGTGTTTGGAAGATTTTGTGTAATTTAAGTTCTCATGAATCGAGATCTCAAAAAGTTAAGAAAATTTAAGGGTTGAGCTTAGTTTGGTATGAGTCTAGAGTGAGTCGAGAGAGAAAAGAAAATAACACGAAATTTTACAAGAAAACCCTCATAGGGTAGAAAACTTCGAACATTGTCCAATCGAGGCACTCGGTCAAATCCACTAATTGAATCAAGAATTAAAATGAATTTAACCACCCAAATTTATTCCTTAACAAATTTGATACAATTTTCCCAAGTAAGAAATTCTCTTATCTAATCTAGTACTTCCAAGTTGAAGTGTAATATTTGAATATTTAGGTGCTCGCTCAATAAGGAATCAAATTATTAAAAGTAAAGTTAAACTTAAAATTATTTAAATAAATAAGTGAATTATTTGAATTATGATTTCCAGAGTAAGAATTCAAAAACCTGAAAATTTATACTCGAACATGACTTAACTAAAATTGGGCGTTATGAATATTATTTTAAACAAATTATTTGAGCCTTATTCTAGAAAAAGAATACAAAATAGAAATTATAAAAAAACAAAAGAAAACAAAACAAAAGGGGAAGGGGATTTACTAGCAGGAGGAAGTTGTTGGAAATAAGATACACAAAATGGGTTTAGAGGTCTAATAAACTCTTCACACCAGCCCACCAAGTGGAGCAAGGAGAGAAAGTTAAAGAGAGACTAAGAGAGAGTAAAAGGGAGAGAGAGTGAGATCGGGAAAGAACTAGAGCAAGTGAGAGACTAAATGAACCAGAACTAGAAAGAGAACGAAAGAGCAACAGAGACAAAGTGAAGAGAGGGAAAGAAAGGGATTGATAGACTTAACAAGAAATCGAGAGGGACGAGAGAACGAGAGAGCTGGAGAAGGGAAGACAACGGGACATAGAATCATAGAAGAGGACAAAATTGAAGAAGGAGAAGCAGGAAGAAGCAAGGGTTGTAGGACCCGGACCAAGGGTAAAGGAAGAACAAACAGGCATTAGGAGGGAGAAAGGGACCAAGAGGAAGAAAGGGAAAGCAAAACACGAATTTTAAACCCTTTAAACTCAATTCATCCAAATCCTAAAAATTTATGGTGGGTAATTCAATCCCTTCACCTAAACCATAAAAAATAAATTAGGTGAATTATTTGGGAAATGATGCATGAAACTGAAACCCTAAGTTTGATTAAAGAGATTAGAGGCCCAAAATTCACTAAGTTAGTGACTCAATAATAAGAATTTAATATTGTGTTTATGTGATTTGTAATGGTTAAATTCCAAACCCAAGAAGTATTTGAGCATTATGGATGATTATATATTGAGCTTCAAATTTGGATTGAGATGAAATTATATTGAATTAAGTTCTTTTAGGTAAAAGGTTAGGTCCTTTTTGTTAATCATTAAAGCATAGCATTACAACTTACACAGGCATACCCTGGCCATATTAAGGTTTCATGAGCTCTTGCTTCTCATATTATCATTCTGCCACATTCCATCACTAGAGCCTACATGTCTCTGCTTGTATTTGCAAATGCTCTTCTATTTCTCTCTCTCCAACAGTTATATATACAAATTGCTAAGCATAACTTCATCAGTCCTCTTGTTTTTCTTGTTCTCCTTGCTTGCATCACCTTATTTTTCCAGTTACCCCAAGTCGAGGCTATTAAGTCTTCATTTTGTATGCTCATAGGTTACATTTTGGTAAACAACTTGTATCTAATTCAATTGTTGGTATATATGCTTGTGTGATTCCTCCTTATTATCGCACAGCGCACATTGTGTGTCCACTGCCATATTCATCTTTAGTAATCTGTCTTTTGTGAGGAGCTATTGGTGTTGTACCAGCTAGCTTATGAATTAGCATTTTGGTATGTTTGGTTTGCTCCATATTAACTTTTGCACTTGTACAGTTTGCCCCGGCCTAATCAAATCATAGCCACGCTTAGCATTGTACATGTGCTTGCTAGTTAGTCTCCATAACTCTCTGCTTGTGTCAACACCAGACCTCCTTTGATCTCTCACTTTGAGCGAGCTTACTCCAGTACCAACTAGCATTAATTTTGGGGGTGCACAACCAAATAGATTCAACTTTCATATAGTAATGGTGTACCCATCTCACCCATAAATTGTCCTCCATTTGGGCTATAGCCCATATCAATTTAAACACTAAGGAAGTGTTTTATGCATTGATGTCTCTAATCTCCATTCCTCCTTCTTTAGGTAAGCATATAGTCTTCCATGCTACTGGGACCAACTTACCTTTTTCATTTGTGCTGTTCCACAAAAATCTTCCGCATATTGCATCTACTTCTTTGGTGATAGCCTTTGGAAAATGCCTATTTATGAACGTACTGTCGCCTAGGATAACTTGTTATGTAAATATTTTTGAATGGGTTCTCTAAGCTTATGAAATGCATACGATAATTTATGAAAGCATAGATTGATAAGGAAAATAGCACAATAACATAACCTAGACATGATATTTTTATGTTATTTAGTAAATTCCTCTTTTTATTAATTGATTATAATTTTTTCTTTTATAGTTGTATATTTATTATTTTTCTTAAATGGTTATAATAAGTTCTTATTTTTTGTAGTGGTTAAATTTGTCTTTTTTTTTAGTACATATACAACTCGCTTTCCCTCTATTTTGTGTTTAACATGGGTGTTTAGGTGTGTGTATATATATATATATATATATATATATATATATATATATCCTTTTTGTTTGCAATTTTGATGTATCATGAAATTTCTTATGTTTACAGGATGTAGAGGACAATGAATATGATGAAAATGTCGAGGCCACCCTTGAATTTTCTTTAACGACCCAAGACATAACAGGAGTTGTAGTTGTTATGACCCTTATTGTCTTTAACAATAACGTACGATTCACAAGGCAAAACATGAAATCTATCTGCAACATGGGTCAGTCCAAGAGTGATAAAGTTGGATTTATTGGAGAAAAATGTGATAAGCAATAAGGAAATTGTTTATCACCCTTTTCTCAAATAAACCCTTTACCCCCTTTCGTTTTTCGTTGACCAACCGTCGCTGCAGATAGACTCTATGTTTTGCCTTGTGAACCTGACCTCATTGTTAAAGATAAGAAGAGTCATGGGAACTGAAGTTCGTGTTATGTCTTAGGTCATCAAAGCAAATTCAAGGGCGGCATACACATTTCTTCATATGCATTGTCCCATGCATTATCTAACCTTCAAAAATTCATGTTCTCTAGTTTACGATCATGTACAATAAAACAAATTTACGACCAAAACGAAAAATAAAAATTTCTATAATTTGACAAATGAGTCAATCCCAACATAACCTCATTAAAATAGAGAAATTTGAAAACAAATTTATCTTTATGACAAGTTTTTGTTAATAGCCTTATATATCCAATAATCTTTCGAATAACGTACATTTTATATTAAATTTTCTTCCATTTCATACCTAAACCCTAACTCATAAATCATTCCATTATCCGAAACCCTAAACCACAAATCTTTCTATTTATGTAAACCCTAAACCAGAAGTCTTTTCTATTTCTCTAAACCCTAAACTATATGCTCCAAGTCTTTTAATTTACCTAAACCATAAGCCTTATGCCATAACGATTTCGATTTACCAAAACCATATAAATTGTAAACCGTAACTATCATTCCGTTTCCCAAATTACTCAATAACTATTTCGACGACATCTAACACTATGTTGGCCCCATGATGAAATCTTTCTTTCGGATGGTTCGAACTCGGGCCAAGCCTCTAGAGACAACATAGTCTAGTGGTATATACCGAGAAATTCCGGGCGTAGAATTCTACATTTTACTTTTGTCCAATCGGACACGAAGTTGAAGACCTTAAGACGACGTTAAAACGTTGCATTTCATGATCACAACCATCAAAGTGTTGCGTTTAAGCTTCAAGACAGTCCACTTGAGATTAGGAGATTTTCCCCTCACAACAACATCGTGGCCTCGAGGCACTCACCGCGTATACTTTAAGTTGAACACTGCGTTTTGGCTTGAAAACTCCCTCTGCAGCACATGAGGGCACGAAACCCTAGGCATGCCCGGGTGGCCGGTGTCATGGATTGGGTTCTATTCGGTTTTATCATGTTCTATCCGGTTCAATCTTATAATTTGATGACCCGATTTTTGCTTATCTTTGGACGATCGACCGAGAGCAACCCTAGGTCATTTGTGACCTAGGTCTCTCCCTATAAATAGAGGGCCCTTGCTCTCATTCCCATATGAATTTTTCCTATGCGTTATGCTCCGGAAGCCTAATTAGCACAACTTATTTCCTTAACGTTACTCTGCTAAAAAGCATTCTCAAATACTTCTCCTTTTTACACATCGTAGCTGAATCCTTGCAAAGCGCTAAAGAATATTCAATTATTCGGATCTCTGGCCATTCATTCAGCTGTCTTTCCCATTCCTTACAAACTCACCTTTCCAAAACTTATAAAAGAGCCCTCTTTTCTTTGATTCGTCGCTGTCGCATCAAGAGATTTAGTTTGAAGATCCGGATCAACGAGGTTGGACAACATGAGAGAAAAGATTCGGCCTTCAAGTGGTTTATTTGTTTATTTTATGTTTTATTTATCGCTTTCCGTATTGTGGATCAAAGTTATATCGCATTTTAATTCCTCCTCGCTTGATATAAATCTTTTATTTTCTCAATTTTTTTCTTTTCGCTTTTATTTTCCTTTTTCGCTTTCCATTATTTCCTTTTATTGCTTTTAGTTCAGGTTTGGTTGCCTTTAATTTTGCTTAGCATGTTGTTATATGCTTTTTTTTTTTACATTATTTAGATTCACTACTCGAACGGGCGGGCGGAATGGAAGAGTTCATCCCTACGTTTCGTACCCTCGCCCCGAATCCGATTCTCTGTTCAAAGACCGATAGAGTTAATTTTAGCCTTTTTCGGTTTTAGTTTTCCCATACTAAGATTGACAGAGCAAACTTTATTTTTGGTTTTTGTTAGTTTTTCTTTCCTAAAAACTAACCGGCAACTCCCTCCGATTTATTTCTTCCAAATTTGACTCTTGGCTATTTTTTGACTAAGTAGTAGAAAAATAAATTCTCGATCCGTTAGCCGGGCCGAAGCCGAGGATGAGCAACCCTGCACTGAGTGGTGGACGGACAAGGCTTGGTTCCAAACTAGTGTTTTCACACCGGTTTGGCCCTAAAGCCTCACGGCAGAAACAAAATTCTAGCTTTCTTTGTTTTTCGGTTAAGAGATAATATTTCGGGACCTTTTAAAAATAATTGCCAAAATAAAATAATTAATAAAACCGCCATTCAAACTTTGCCTAATTCATGTTTAATCGGATTTAATAAAATTCAAAAATCTTAATAAAAGGTTCATCCTCACTTTCATAATCATCTTCTATCTTCGAAAATCAAAAGCGCATTCTAAAACCTACGCCAACCATTAATGGGGAATCTCGATCCGGTCCCGTCAGTCTGTGGTTCCTATCATGGCGACTCACTGGGATAAATTTTTATTAAGAAGGCAAAACATAAAAATTTGAGTTGTGTATTTTGATAATGTGCTTGCATTTGGCATCCTGCATTTAGCAACCTTTGAACATAGTTTATTACTTGTTATGGAGCGTAGGAAAAAATTTATTTTACCCCTTGCTTAACCCTTTTGGAATAAGGCTCCTACTTGAATCCTAGGCAGGCCCAATTAGGCTTGATTACCTATGGAAACGGTACCTCTTCCCTTGTAGCATGTGCTCTTGGGTCAAACCGCTTGGTTTAGCGAGAGGCACCGAGGATTCGACATTTTTTCTTGTCATGCACCAAATGGAAGACCAAATTCTTGGACTATGAGTCACCGGGTTTCCTACCGTGTCTTAACCTCTTTGTCCATAGAGCTTGTCCCTTGACTTCATTTGCATGCTTGAATGAATGTGTTTGTATTAGATTTTACCTTACGCTTGTGAGCCTTTAAGAATAGGTGAGGAGTGCTGATTAGCCCTTGCATCGGTGTAAATAAAATACTTAAAATTCTTCCTAGGTGTCGGTCCATTGTGTGCATTTAGCCAAAAGTCAAAATACCTTTTTCCTATTAGGGTTAGTCCGTTACTTGCACTTCGAGTCATACTAAAATTTCTTCTTAGGCAGTCTAAGTATTCACCGTGAATCGGTTCGGAAGGGTCCTACTAAAGCTCCCTCTATCTTTTGGTCGATCGGTTCGTCTTTTGACTTCCTTTCTTTTCTTCGACATTCTCATTTTGCATTTTTAGTCAAAATAAAGTCATCTCAAATTAGGTGAGTGTGTATTTTTATTTAGCCTAAATAAATTCATCTCGTATTAGGTGAGTCCGTATTTTCATTAGTCAAGTTAAATTCATCACAAATTAGGTGAGTCCGCATTTTCATCCATCTTAGATTAGGTAAGTTCACTTTGCATTCATATTAAGCCAAAGACAATTCATTCACAATATAAGGAAATGCATTATCATCTAGCTAGGTAAAAGCATCTTTCCATTAAGGATCAATCATTCACTATGCATTAGCTAAATCATAGAATCATCCCAAACTAAGTCATACATCATCACATGCACTTCAACGCATTACTTATGTACATCCAAATAAAAGCATTCTTAGTCTCTTCGAGTCTTGCGCTTCAGTCCTTTCCTCTCAAAAGTGGTCTTCTTTCACAAGGTCCTAAACCTCATCCTTTGGGTTGTAGAATAGGGAAGTCTACGACAATTGAATACCATTGGAATCCGAGCTCCAAAAGATTAGAATGCTTCACCAAAGAGTCCAACACATTTTCTCCCTGTTCTGCATTACGTTCCACTCCGCGGCCTACATGGGTGCGACAAGTTTCGGTGCACACCACACCAGCTTAGTCTGTTCTTCGTCGTAACATAATACTTAGAAACAATTCCCTTCCAATGGATTTAAACCCATAATAGTATCCCATTCTTACTTTGCTTAATGAGAGCTTAGCCAGGGTGAAAACTAGAATGGATGATCAAGACGAGAAGATAGTATCTATATCGAGGGATGTTAAGACTATTATAAAAGCTATTAAGGACAATAAGAGAGATGAAGAATCGAAACATTTGAGAATATGAGAGAGATTAGGTCCTCCACCTCTATGTAGCTCTGTCACCTCCAAACAGTCCCAAACATGAATCCCTTAATCATAAATCCAAACCTCAACATGATCCACGTGTAAATAAGATAGAATAGATGTTAAAGGAGTCATCCATGTTCGGTAATCATTATTTTGATTACAAGGGATTCACTTCAATCCCTAAGGGTAAGCTACCTCCAAAGATTACCATGCCGGTCATTAAGTTTAAAGGTTCCAAGAATCCCACCATCATGTTCGCAGCTTCTTAGGAGCAAAGACTCCTAAACATTTCAGAAGAAACTTACCACATTATCTTCCCATGGACTTTCGAAAGAAGTGGTATAATGCGGTTGACCCACGTAAGGTTTCTAAGTGGACTGATCCGTGTAAGGAGTTCCTATATCAATAATCGTATAATACTTGATTTGCCAGTCACTCTTAGAGACTTGGAATTAATCAAACAAGGTGAGAAAGAGAGCTTCACGAGACTTCCTCACTAGATGGAGAGCAAAGGCTGCCCACATGGTAAATCGACCCTTCGAGAAGGATTAAGTCAAGCTTATTGTGAAAAATCTTTAACCTAATTATAATAACCATTTCAAGTTCCTACCAATTGGCGAACTTTTCAACCCTTAGAGATGCTGGCTTACTGATACCGGAAGACTTTTCCACCAAGATCACAAAAGACGTAATAGGGTATAGAGGTAATTATCACTCCAACGATGAGAAAACCTCTAATACACGCAATAGTAGCGAGGGTGCGGATGTCAATGTCCTCAAAAGATATACCGACTACGATCCTATTGATACAACTTATATTCAAGTCCTTGACCGTCTTTTGGCTAAGAGCAAGATAGAATTACAACCCATTTTAGCAGACTCGAAAGCTGCAAAGCAGTCCAAAAAATGGGATGCGGAAAAATTTTGCAAATACCATCATGCACGAGGACACGATACCGTGCAATGTTGGACATTCAACAGAAAACTATAGAGTATGTTTCGAAATGGCCAACTCCCTTTACCTAAGGCTGCCCGAAACCAAGTAACTACAAAAATCCTTTCGGTGACACCTTATTTTCACTGCACCCACTCCAGGTTAGTGGGACCCATCTGTCTTCATTCAAGATGTTGATGAGTCCAAACCACTTCTTAGCTTGCCTCCTTTAGATCTAGAAGTCGGGTTGTGGGTAAGTGATGAAAAGGATGTCTACGAAACAATAAACAAAAGTGATAGCAACGACGATGACTTTTGGGGCATACCACCCTTAGAAGAGGATGACATTTTGGGAGAATCTAAAGGTCCAACAATCTAGTTCCTCACTAGATCTGAATGATATAATGCACCCTTGGGTCCACAACAGATCTTAGGAAGCCCCTAAAGAGCCCGAAGCTACAAAAGAAGAAGACCCAATCATTAAACAGTTTTAAGATGTTAAAAGTCGATCTCTCAATTTGGCAACTAATATCCGCTTCCCGAAACATAGATAGGCTTTGCTTGATGCGCTTAGCATGATCGAGGTCTCTTACGAAACCCCGCTCGAGGAAGTAGTAGGTTTGGTTAAGATTGGGGATGGAACCATTACCTTTAATCAAAAGGATCTCCCGGAAGAAGGCGTTACCCATAACAATGCCCTTTATTTAACTATAACTTGCATCAATAAGTTTGTTACCTTAACCTTGTTAGATAATGGATCATTTGTGAATATCTATCCCTAGAGAACCACCAAAAGGTTAGGAATTAGAGAGCAACAACTCTCTAAACAGATCTGTCCATCTTTAAGCTTACGACAATTCTAAGAGATCGGTCTTGGGAGCTGTGACCTTGCCAATTAATATAGGGCCTGTAGAAAGGAACATTGAATTCCAAGTCGTAGATAACCCGACTACCTTAAATTTACTTCTAGGATGCCCTTGGTTACATGATCATCGAACACGCCCTCTACACTACATCAAAAGTTAAAATGATCATGGCGAGTCAAGTTGTAACTATCAACGAGGATAATCTTTGTGCTACTATCACTTCCTAGGAGTCTCGTGGTTGAGATTGAGCATGATGCCAATGATGAGAAACTATGTGGGTTCAAGACTGTTGTTGCCATAGACAGGGATGAAGCACCTCTTAACTTCTACCCTTATGGCAACCCTAGTGTCCATTTGATGCTCCGAAAGAAGGGGTACTTTCCATGTTTTGCTGCGAGGCCGAAGGGCATACTACCCTATCCTTCCACCCCTTGAACCCATTAACAACTACAAATTTGGACTAGAAGGACTACACCTCACATAATTCGCTCTAGCAAGCCTTTCCTTATACTCGAATGAGCAGTTTTTAAAGGAACAAGATGATTTTCCTTATTATGGTTTTCTTGAGCCCTACTACATCAAGGAAAATGGCATCCTAGTAGCTTGGTTTGGAGATATTCGATGGATTGCTATATATTAGAGAAGGACGCATCGTAGCTCCTCGAAGAGGCATAGCCTATACTAGACTGGACCAACCAAGCTGGGAATAATATTTGTGGTCTTCTGTTTGGACAAGAGAAAAACTTAGAGGGAATTCGGTCTCGGTGTTGTCACGAGCCATGCCGCACATTTAGTTCAATCCGTCTAAGTTCATCACCAACATCGATAACGAATGCTCCAAGCACATCACTTGAATTGCTACCGAGGAGGGCCATGAATTAACCATCAGCTTTGGAGCGCATCCCCTTCCCGAGTCTACTGCTAGGGCTTCTTCGTTTGTTATTTCAAGCTCTTTTCCTAATTCCGTTATGTCTAATTACTGTATCTTTAGTTGCTAAGTCCGATGTACTCATTGCTTCGTTCAATAAAGTGAATCTTTCCATTAACTCTTTCCCTCCTCTTGCTTTCAAATATTTTGCATCTAATGATGAACAAGAAATCCCTAAAGAACTAATAAAAGCTATGGAAGATCATGAAAATGGCTCACCAATAATAGAGGAAACAATAATAATTAATCTAGGATTAGTGGATCAACCTCGGGAGGTCAAGATTGGGAAAATGTTGGATCTAGAAGAGCATAAGTAATTTACTTCACTACTTCCGAGTTCACGGACGTCTTTGCATGGTCCTACAAAGACATGGCGGGGATAAATTCAAGTATAACGGAACATAAAATTCCACTTTACAAAGACGCTAAGCTTGTTAAGCGAAACCGAGAAGGATGAAATCTGAATGGGCATTGAAGATTAAGGAAGAGGTCCAGAAACAGGTTAGAGGTCGGGTTTATCAAGGTAGTTCACTATGCTTAGTGGGTAGCAAATATAGCACTGGTTCCGAAGAAAGATGGCAGGTTCCGCAAGTGCATCGAGTTTAGAGATTTGAACAAGGAAAGCCCTAAGGATGATTCCCCACTGCCCCATAACTATATGGGTTAACTCGGTTAGGAAGTACTAGATCGGATAAGGGAATTTCTAAGTCTAGGAAACTTGTAAAGAAATTGTCTAAGGGAGCAATTCTAGTTAGAGTCAATCCTTTGTAATTGAGGATTCAATTAGTGGGTTTGACTTGGTGCTTGGATTAGCATTGTCCGTGGTTTTCCGCCCGGGAGGGATTCCACGTACTTCTCTATGTGTTTTACTTTCTGTTTCCAATCTAAACTCAAGATCTATTTCTTAGTATGTTATGTGCAAAACAATTTGATTTTTCGAAAAATATTTCATCACCCGATTCACCCCCTTCTAGGGTGACTTAACCTTTCTAAGAGCAAACCTTCACATGCCATGATTTAGTTTGGTTAGAGTTGCCAAACTCCTTAAATAATTCAAAGGTAGTGGGCCAAATATAGTCCAATAGAGGAATTAATTACTCTCATCCCATCTGTCGCAATGCAGACGGTCGGGGAAGTAATAAGTTATGATTTCTAAGCCCAACATGCATACAAATGGATGTTGCAAAGCATTTGTCCTAAATTAGGACACTTTCTAGTGCATATACCATTGCATATTGTTACTACGATTCCTGAGGTATTCCTCCTACCAGGAACAAGGGTGATCGGTTACCATCTCTTCTCGCTTTCGCTGAGAGAAGTGTACTGTTAAGTACGCATCAATATTCACAGGAGCCTAGATTAGCTTTAGGTGCTTCATTAACCATACCCGCACATCATAGATACAAAACAAAAAACTATATATAAGTGTCCTGCACGGTCAAAAGTTAACTTTTTTAGGCCTAATAGGATCAAAATAGAAAAAGAAAAAGAAAAGAGAACGAAAAATACAAAAGGAGCAAAAATCGAGACTTTCGAGCATGAACCGGAGGCATTTAGCCTCGCCGGTGGCGGAAAGCATGTTGTGGCCGACGCCGCCAACCGGCCTACGCCATTTGGTCTCATCAATTTTCTTACCTCCAACAACAAGGGGCTCCTAGCAAGGTCTTTCTCGGAATTTTCATCGACCCGATCTAAAACTATGATCATCTTATCAACTATTAGTGGTGTTAAGGAACATTAATTTTCTAACTCGCTCAACTAAGCTCGGCATTGCTGCCGGCGCCATATCCCTGCCCGCCTCCCACCAAAAGGAATCCATCTATCCAGGAGGTGATAATCGCTCGACGTCCGGTGATAATGATCGCCTCTAAATATGCATACATGTGCCCATAGTGCTTCATCAGTTCATCATAGTCACCCGATTTCTAATAAGAATCCATCCTAGATTCCTATTACTTAGTTTCAGAAGATGCTTATAAGTCTCACGCAAGTTTTCGGAAGACTTGGGTAGAACTGGTTTCATATGCCTTTGGATGCCTAGTAACGGCCCTTAAGAAAGTTCAATAGGCTGCGAATACTAAATAATGTATTCAACCCATAATTTGACGACCCTATTCTTTCGGTATTGCTCATCTTATGCATCAACCGAGATAGGTCAATCATGAAGTTCATCTTTTCGAAAAGAATGGAACATGCATTGGGTATTTCTATTTGATTCAAAGAAAATTTTTACATAAGGCACGTTTTTAGGCACCAGCGTGTAGGAGCTTTTCGGAGATTTAGAGTCCTACCGTAGCTCAACTGCTACCACTATCCTGAACCCTAGTCTTCACGGGTGGCCGGCGCCAGCCACCACCCTAGTTCGGCTTATTTTGCGAGCCCAAGCACTCCTTGGACCTTATTATTTTGCACCCTAGCCCATTGCGATCGTGCACTTAGATATTCCGTTTTATTTTTTATTATTTTCTTTTTGGGGAATGGGGGCTAGAGTGCAAATTTTTTTCAATTTGTCTCGTAATTTTCCTTACATTTTTTTTGCATCATGTTAAATAAAAGAATGAATTTTAGAAATTGAGTCATCTTGCATTTCATCCTGTTGCATAAGAGTCACATCATTATAAAGTAAATATTAAACAAATAATAACACCATACAAGGGATTCTCTAGTCATCAACATCGGAAGGAGTAAGGGATTCTCTAATCATGGCCACCGAAGTGTCATCGAAGATTTACTTCTTGAAGTCCTCCAAGACGGATGTGGAGAATCGGCCTTCTCCACCACCTTCATAAGAACCAGCTCCATGGTCCAAAGATTGGGATGCTCCGTGAGATGGTCCATTATAAGAAGCGCAAGGGAAATGAAGAGGATTTCCATGACGATCGAAAGCTTGAAGGGGCAAGATATCAAGGCTCTCCTTAGAAAAGTTAGGCCCCGCACCAAAAGAACTAGGCCTGGAAGTGCTAGGCCCCGCCTCGGATATACTTAGACGATGTGCACGCCGTGATGAGCGTTGGGAAGTACCTGCCCCGGATGGATCACCGGAAGGCGCTTGTTGGCTGGATTGACGGGTATGGGCTCCCGACCCACAAAGGAAGCGTCCGGATTAAGATGCTCTAGATCGTCGCCTCAAAAAAATGAAAGAGCAATTAGCACACCTACTAAAAGCTCAATAAAGTTAGTATTCCAATAACTAAATACTTACCCGAAAGGTTAGGAAAGTTTTCCTAATGAGGAAATCTCAAATTCCCTAAGCGCAGATTGAAGATTAATGGACATGCACTACTACGGATATCACTTTTAACGACGGGTCTTTAACGACGGTTAAAATGACAAACCATTATAAAAAATAGACCGGTGGCATTTTTGTAAATAAGCGGTGTTGTTCAAAATAAATAACCGTTGTCCGAGGTTTCTACCGATCTTAGACTACGATTGTTTTACATGAATCATCATCATGGATGTATTTATGATAACGGTTCCGTTGAAGGACCGTAGTCTAAGAACTTTAGACGACGGCTCTTGGTAGTGAATCATAGTCTAAGGTTCCGTAGAAACAAAAACCTTAGTAGGGCCAACGGCGAGTCCCACTTTCGTCGCTCTTAGTCCTACACTCACTCTCTTCGGTTCCTCTTTTCTCCGTGGTGGTTTTCGGTGGTTTCCATTGGCTTCCCACTCATTCTCTTTGTGGTTTCTAATCCCGCTTGCACTCCACCCCACTCACTCTGTCCCCATTTTCGATTGTGGCTTCATAACACTCTCTCGCCGACTTCTTTTTCCGACCTGACCCCACTTCTCTTCGTATGGCTGCACCTCTCTTACGACTTCTCTTTCGGGCACTACCAAGTTAGTCTCTTTCGCTTCATCTTTAACATTTTTCCCATTCCATTATGGGTTATAGAGAAAATTTTAGATTGTTAAATAAAAAATGTAATATAGGAGTCTTTATATGTTGCGGTGTTTTAGAGAAAATTTTATAGATTATTCTTGTAAATTCTAAATGGATTAGAATATAAAAATAAGAGTTTTATAATTACTTGTAGTATAAAATGAATTCTTCGAAAAGTACAAAAAATCGAAGGGGCGAACTACGATGAATAAGGAGAAGTTGATGTGGAGTAGAGACGATCGAACTCTCCTTACACGAGTCGATTTTGATAGCCACGAAATGTTGTAGGTGCAAAAAATTCAACCTTTATGAGCTACATTGGTACAGCAATGCGCTGCCACATGAACGTCAACTTCAAAAATGGGTTGACGTCCCCGATTCCATTAAGGACAATCTATGGAACGATATTCGAGGTAAATGAATACATCTCAACCTAGTATTGCAACTTATATTGTAAAAGGTTAATATGTATGTATTAATGCATATCGTTCTTGTGTTTAAGAGAACATTCAACTCGAACATTAATGAATCTAAGATCCTCTCCGTGGAACACAAGACACTCACGTCGGCGACAAAAAAGTTTAGAGACTTCAAATATCGTATAGCCGCTATATGGGTGACCAAGAATATAAAACAACAAACTAGAGCTTGGGAGGTCTACAATAGTATCACGAAGGAGGACTAGAGAACGTTTGAAGCATATGTCACCTCTTTGGAATACAAGGTAATTTCATTACTTTGATACATTGGTTGTGAAAGAAGTTCTTGTTAGAGTATGAGACTTCTCGTTAAAAAAGCTCAATAATCATGTTCAACAACCATCTCGACTAAAAATTTAAATTGATGGTTGATGATTCATAAATAGGATTATTCATTCATAATAGAAAGCATTGTTAGAAAACTAGAAAGAGTTAGAGATTGTTACCGGACACTTGAAGTTGCTAGAAGAAGTTAAAAGCGTTTAAAAAGAGTAGAAAAAGGTTTTAGGTCAAAAGAAGTTGAAAAGATGAATTCCTTTTAAGGACCCACCGAAAAGAATAGGTCCTTTCCGAAAATATAGGGTTAGTCTAAGTTGCAATCATGATTCATTCATAACTAGATAGTCTTTGGAATGGGGAAAGAAATGAATGCAATGGAAGAGATGCGTGCTCAAATGTGGAAATACATTGTATCATTAAAACTTGATCCAAGAATATCATATCTTGAGGGATCCGCTTGGCAGATTTGGTATAAAAATATGAATATTCGTGTACTTACTCCACTACCACTACTCATTAGATGGTACCAAATGTAAACTAACCATATTCTCCTGCTACAACCCTTCAAATTTTCATTGGTTAAACGACTAAAATAAGCATATCTTAATTACTTGCAGAGGCTATAGGTGAAGCCAACAGGAAGAGGATTAAGAGCAATCCGTACTCTCATGTGCTAACTTCGTGTCGAGGTACGCGAAGTTAAAGGAGAGTATCTACAAGAAAAAGCTTGAATAACTTCAAATAACATCTGTTGAAGGTTCAAGCATAGATACTTCACGACTCATTGTCGATAGGGATGAGTCGTGGGTCAAAGAAGAAAGAAGAAAGATGGAACCTTCACTATGCCCGATGTAGAAGCTATTTCTCACCGACTTGTGAGTTTTTTACTATTTCCTTTATTTCTTTTGAGACCTACTTATCAGTTTGAATATTTATGAAATTGTCAAATGCTAATATCTTTTTCTTCTTCTCGGAGATGTTGTCACAGGCGTCAATTTCGAATTTGTCGACACCACCGTGAGGAGGGACAAGTTAGACTTGGCCCTCCAAAGAGATGAGCATCTCAATCGTGTTCGAGCCGTAATTTGGCGGGTGGGGATAGTTGAGCACTTTGAGGCTAGCAAGAAGCGCCCCATCACATCCAACCAAGCATTTATATGAAGGCCGAAATGGTCCAAATGAGGTCCCAAATGGAGTCTCAACAATCCAAAATTGAGCTCTAACGGACCCAAATGTGCCAAATGGTTGCAAAGGTGGTAGAGATGGAGGCCCCCATGAGTTAGTACTTCATCCCCAACACGGGCATGCCATTATCACCCCATACACTCGGCTAGGTGAACGCGAGTTCATCCGTCAACGAATTCGAAGTTACGGCGGAGGTACCTAATTTAGATTTTGCAACCTAATAATTATATTTACGTGCATGTTTTTGTTTTTTCGGATGAGTGTAGTTATTTACATGCATGTTTATATTTTTGATTAATTGGTGTATAATATTGGTCAATAAATGGTATATACTTGTGTGGTTGTTGCATAACTCCGGCTTGTGGCCGTTAAGTAATTAGATTATTTGTTACTATGTTTTTATTGTTTTGGATGAGTGTCGTTATCCCAGGGAAATGTGTACATTTAAGGGAAACTCTGTCCATTTATTTTCGGGGTTTTTAGATTATTTAACTTCTATGATAAAGGTTATCCCATGATTGTAATTGTTATACTTATTCTTATGCAGTCGATGAATTGCAAGTTAGCTTCTCATCATCCTCCCTTAGAGTATGTTGTGGCATTGGATGTTGTTTTCTGTGGAGGGCGAGATGTTATCGTTCACGAGACACCCCTTGCAGCTGATGAGATGAGGGTGAGTGTTAAAGAGGTCATACACGGGAAAGGCGAGTGTGAGTTGCCGATCCGGCGATCGGACCTCCACACTATTAACAATGTTGTCAACGCTTTTCTTCGTTGGTCCAAGAGTTTCGGCATCCTCATTACGGTAATTCATTTGTATTAAAAATATTAGATTTAGTCTGTTGTTAATAGCACGTACATATATTTCTCATTTTTTTATTGATTATTTACTAGGATATCGGGGACAGATCCGAGAGTGGGATGAAGGACGCTAGTGGGACAAGCAAACGTTCGGTGGTGCCCGTTCATTATCCAAGGAAGTCTCCTCTTAAATTCATTAAGGAGTCTCGCACGGACTCGGTGTGCTCCTCCGGAAAGTTATGTGCGGATCGTGTCAACGAGAGGACCGAGATCATCCGTAGAACGTTAGGTCACGTGTTAGGGCTACGTGAAACGGATATGCCGGTCTTTGTCTTCCCGGAAGACATATTGCAAGTTTTGTACATGGAGGAAATTAGAGTATCCGCTATTACGCTTGGCATGATGTGAGTTAACATATTCTTAATCAGTTTTTTATAACTAATTAATTTCAATTTCTAACTACATATTAATATGTAAGGTGGCTGCACAAGATTGGTAAGGACTTCGTTCAATTTGTGAACCCTACTTCAGTTATTGAAGGAGTTGGGCTGAAAAAACATTGTTTACGGCGGCATTCAAGGAGACGTAAGTGGAAAAATAATGAACGAAGTGTTGAACTTTTATATGGTGTTATACATATATAAAAATGTGTTATTTTGTGGCCACTACTTGGATGCTTGTTGCCATATGTCCAAGGGTTAATATTGCCTACTTCCTTAATCCTCCGGGTCGTGATGTGAGGCAAGATATCGGGGACATCGTCGAGGCGTGAGTTCATACTTTTTAATCATTATGTTGTTTTGTTAAGTAATGGTTCAATGATATGTCTAACTTGAATTTTATTTTTCCGATAGAAAAATAGTGCTCTAGTCGGTTATTATTATGGCGGAGGTCCCAAACGAGTGAGGAAAGCACAACCATTAATTGTCCCTGTCAAGGTAAGGTTCTCTTGGTTATTACGAGTGTACTTTAGATTTTTTCATTTCATATTACTTGCTACATACATAAGTACTAATTAATTCTCTATGTGTTGGGAATATATTTTTATTATTGTAGTGCCCCAAACAAGCGAGGAACGTGGAGTGTGGCTTCTACATTCTCCAATACATAGAAGAGATTGTGACCAAACTCAAAAAGCATAATGCTAGTCCCAAAGAGATATAGTTGCACTTTTAATTGATTATTATATATATATTGTTTTTGAGCTTGATTAGCACTTGCACTCGACCTAATTAATATGGCTTTTACGAGCATTGGTCCCAATATTTCCCGGGAAAGATACCACCCACTCCCTATACACATGAAGTGCTTAACGAGTTAAAACAACGTTGGGCATATTATGTATACAACCATATAAAGGAATAAGTACATATATTACAATTATTCTTCATTATTTGATAGGTCAAGTTTGTGATTTTAGTAGTCATACACGGTTATAGGTATAAATATATACATAGGATTGTGGTTTGTATATGTGTTGTTGTTTTATGTATATTTTAGTGAAGAGGAAGGCCTATATACAAAATGTGATGAGTATATGTGTTTGTTGTTTTGTATATATTCTAGTGAACTTTGTACTGGGATTGTGGTTGGTATATGTTTTTTTGTACTTGTATAGAGGGGCAAGCATATACGAATCGTCGTTGTATATCGTTTTCTTAAAAATAATTTTTATATAAATATCAATACTATCCCATAGAGATGTAACTATCGATCTTTCAGTTGTAGTGAAATCCAATGAATCTTTTTCAACCTGCACTTTTGAATGTTGATTAATGTTGAGAATAAAGGGTTGTCAAGTGCTAGATTTCCTCCTCCAAACAAACTATTGTTCTATATTTTCATGCATCTAACATGGGATCATTAAGTCAAATCGTTTTATGTATTTTTATTCCTCCTACTCTAGAGTTATCTATAAAACTTATTTGGGATCCCTGTGATTCCAAAATATCACATGAATAATTTTTCGAATGATCAATGATGGGTTTGTACCTTCGAGCCATTTATTTCGATCATATTCACTTATTTTTTATTACATGCATAAAGGACACTTTCAGTAGTAAATTTACAATTCTATGAGGCATAGTCTTTCAACTACTAAATAGTAGGAATAAGCCATACCAAACCGACATCTTTTTACTTAAAATTCTACTAAGGTATTTAGTATAAATCAACTACAACGTGATATCCATTCTACTAGTGACAACACTTCTTCGTTTATTTGACTTTTCTTAGCTAGGATTTTAACTATATTTGGCATATGCTAACTCTCATGTAAGACTATCCGCCAAAGAGATTTTCAATCCTTGTATGTGTTTAATAGACAAGAAAATTTGGTTAAGCCATAACTTTCAACACATGAGCCTCCCTTGTGCTTGCATATTTGATAAATTTTTCATTACAAACCAAGTATTCATTTGCAATCAATTCGACTAAGAAAAGGTCTTGGGGCTTAAAAGATCACTGTAAGAATCTCTTTTTCTATTGTAAGATAATTGTAGTAAGTTTCATTATAGCTTCAATTATAATATTTAAAGAGCTTTTCTCATTGTTTGATTTTCATTACTGCACTCCAATGCTCATTACTAGCATATCTCTAAAGAATCACATCATCTTCATTCTTAGGCAAATTAAAGCTGAAGAGGTTTTTGTATAACTTTCTAATTTTCTGCACAATCTTTGAATCATTTGCAATCCAAGTAAAAAAAAAAAAAAAACCTTTTTAAGATTTTGTTTAAAGGTTTCCTCAACTTGGTAAGATCCGTAATAAAATCTACGAGCATATGTGAGACACCATAAAAATCTTTCTAAATGTTTTGAATCTTCAATTTTTCGAAATGTTTTATTTTTTACTGCAATATGCTTCTGCAAAATTACTTGTATAGCCTTGATCCATGCACCTATGAATGATGTTTCTTGTCTGTATAGACACATTGAATTTTACCAAGAATAATGCCATCATTAATGCATCTTTAGGTAACAATTAGGACATACATTTTTGTGTTCTTTTATTATTATAGAGAAAATGAGGATATTATCATTATTGTAAACAAAGCAATAGTATTTTAGATCTTTAAAGATCTTATCACCCCTTAAGAATATTTGAGGTGTATTAATTAGACCGAATGGTATTAAGATCCCCTCATAATGTCCTTCGAGGGCATTAAAAGTGCTTAAAAGGAGACTTTCTTCATCTGCTTTTGTTTGCGAATACCCTCTTTTGCGAGTCTATTTTAGAGAACCAAGAAGCTTCTTGAATTCTATTAAAAAGGACAATCTTTATGAAGGATGTAATATCCATTGAAGATGGTATTATCATTTAGTTTTTATATAATTGATTACCATTCCGATTTACCTCTATTTCGTCCAGAATGATTTATTACTATAGATGCGGGACTTGTGTAAAGACTCTTACTTGTTCCTCATTAAACCCCTTTTTTTTTGGAGTTCTTTAATTTGTTTATAATATTCTTGAATGGCGTGATGTGTATACACCAATTGTTTCACTTGGATGATGGTATTAGGATTTACCAGGGTAGTTTTTGCAAATGTCTTATCTTTATCCCAAAATTTAGAGATTTATCCCAATAGAGGGTTTTTAACTCTTCCTGTCGCTTAATATTTGCATTTTTAACGTTAACACAAGTAGAGAAATTTATAAAGTAGTTTGTCATCGAGTGGGTCTTATCCTTTCACCAGGCTTGATGTATGTAAACTCAACTCCCTAAAGAGTATAAGCCCTGTTTAGCTTATCGGTAGGATGATAATGACCATTTATGGCGAACATAATTTGTCTTGTGGTTTGTATGTATGGAGAATACAATTTTTTTAAAATTATAATTAATTATCATATCATGTAATGGTTGGTTAATTGCCTTTAATTAGAGATGACAATAGACAAGGTCCCTATTAGGCTAGCACGGTCGGGCAAAATAGAAGGATCGAAGCCAAATTTTATTAATAAAAGGTCGGGCTGGAAAAGGGCCATTTGAAACCGAGCCTTTAAAGAGTAGATAGTGGAGGGTCAAACCCTAATGTTCGACCCAGCTCAACTGTCGCGCTCTCTCTCTTTCTCTCTCTTTCTTTTACTCTCTCCATCTTGCTCTTGCTCCACCATCCCCCTCTACCGCTCTCTCTATCTTTCACCATAGGTCTTCCTCGCTGGTGAACCACCATCCTAACACTTGGAGCTGGAAGCCCGTCTCGCCACCTTTAGGGCAACTTATCTTCTTCCATCGCTGGTGAATTAACTTCTATAATCCGTTCTAAGCTCATCGTCAATCTCGCTCTCCCCTATTCATAGGCCCTTTCTTCCAAAGAGGTTTCTCTCTCTCTCTCTCTCTCTCTCTCTCACTCTTTCTAATTTGTAAAATTGATTTGGGTTGATGTTTTTGCATTGAATGCGATCCGAGTTTAGTGGACTTAGTGGTGTTTTTTGAATTTTGTTGCTAGATTTGTCATAAATGTCCTAGACACATAACAAGTTGTCGGTGTTTTTGGAAAAATAGCCAATGCATGCGTAAAAAGCTTTTCTGCAAATCATCTATGGTTTGGGTTGGGTGAGATGATGCATAGAAAGGCTTTTCCCCTTTTGATTGATTCCACATTTTATCATGTAAAGGTTTTTACTTTGTACTGGGTATATATGTGTAAATTATGCTTGTGGATCTTCCTTTAGATAAGAATTAATTTGTGAATACATCCGTTCTCTAATTCATTCATGTGTCCTCATTTTACTTCCTAGACTAGATTACTAATATAATCTTCTCTTCGTATGTCGATATCTTTCTACTGGGAATAGATATTGCTTTGGCTGGTTTTGGAAATGAATACTCAAATCGGTAGATAAGTAGGGTAGTGCACTCGAAGAGGGATTTCAATAGAGAGATAAAGAGTCTCGTTTGGAGAGAGAAAAGAAAGTAGCCTACTTGGATTCCAACATCAAATTATAATTTAGAATAAATGAGGTAAAGCCACCAACATTGACAATGTATAAATTATTCATTAGTTTATCAACAAAATTTTAAGGAGGAGGCAAAAGGGGACTATGAACATGACGTGCTTTCATTTACGATAAATATGCCTAGTACATTTTTATTTCCTCTTAGAAACCAGCATGAAAACATTATGCTCCCTCAATAGCTGCATAAGAAAACACAATTGTGAGCTCGGGAATGATATGTTTTGCACTTTAAAAGAATAAAAGGGGCAATCGGTGATAGACCTTATTAGCAATATCTTCAAGCACCTGTAGGCCACTCTTCAGGGAGCCTGTGGAATCCTTCAATTTTAGGAAAACTATGGGTGAATGAGGGTTGTGTACAACTTCTAGTCCTTGAAAACTGGCCAAACCTACGGTAGTTGAATTGCACTCGTATGATACCACTCTAGCAATTGACAATGATTCTAATTCGAGATGAAGATGGAGGGGATGAGGATGATGATAAATGTAACTTTTATTAGGTAATTATGTCTATTAATTGTTGTAGTACATTATATTTACATACATACATTGTTCTAATTATTTTTTTTATGCATATTTCACCAATCGGATAATGATATAAGAGAGAGGGCAGGGATTGCAAGGGTTGTTTTATACCAAGAGATAAGTAGTGAGTTTGAGATTTAATTCTCATTTTTTGCAATTGGTGTTTTTCTTGTGGGGATGAATTTTCTAAGCCAAAATTATAGCTTTCTTGGATGGTTATGTATTGGAACACGTCTTAACTTCTTTTATATTTACGACATTAAAACTTCATGAAAATTCTCTCTCTTCTCCAAGCACAAAGGGTGAATGTAATGTGAACATCGAATAAAGAAAGATGAGAGGGAAAGACAGAGATAATTGGGATTACTGCCAAGTACAATGATATCGATGCGTATGCCTTGGCGACTTTGTGTAAGAAATCAAGTGTAGAAGAAGTTTCCTTTGATTTATGTGATATGGAGTTTAGAACTTTCCTTTTGTATTTGTTTAGGTTTTGTGGGTGCCCCATATGTTGTTTTCTTTTTATTTTGACTTTGTGAGAATTGTTGTTCGACGGTTTGGAAACGTCCTCTTCCCATTTACTCTGGTTCTTTTTTATTTTGTGTAAGAAATGTGGTGTCAAACGTAACAGGAAAAGCAAAAAGGGGTTGTTTACCTTTTGTTGGTGGTGGTGATGAGATTCTAGAAAGAGAAACCATTTGAACAAATAGAAGCGAGTCTTCTTATTGGACATTGCCTATCAGCGAGGGAGAGAGAGAGAGAGAGAGAGAGTTCTACCTGGCAAGTTTGATTCACATTATTCCAATTCAGATTTCAGTGAGATGTTGGTCGGTGAAAATGGGGCTGACTAAAAGGACCAAAAACAGATAATAAACATCATTACAAATACTAGTGCGGGTCATGCGCTAATTAGGATCAATAGGCCCATGACTCGGTTTGACCCATTTATTTTTTCCCGACCCAACCCGACCCTTTATAGTAATGAGTTAGCCGTAGCTTAGCCCGTTGCCCCACCCTACCTTTAATATTGGTATTATGCATTGAACAACACAAATTTTATAATTTCTTTAAGACAATACAAATTTTACATGAAATTTGGAAATAATGATCCTTTCTATGGCACAAAGAGCAACCCCTATCAATGTAAGCACATAATACGTATCTATCATGAAGGTTTGCTCTCGGAGATGTTAAGTCACCTAAGAGAGGGGTGAATAGGGCACTAGAAGATTTTTGAGACATAATGACCAATTATGCACAAAATAGACTTAGAAGACAATTACGAGTCTAGATTGGACTTAGAAAGTGCAAGACATATAGAAATATGTGGAGACCCTCATGGGGTAAAAAACCATGGACGAGTGCTAATCAAAACACCAAGTCAAATCCACTATTTTGAATCCACAAAATACAAGGACTAACTCTTTACAGAATTTCTCACTTATACAATTCACTTTCAAGTTTTTCCTACATTTAAAAATTCCCTTATCCGATCTAGTACTTTCTAACCGAGGTAACCTTTATAGTTAGGGACAACCGAGCTGACTTAACCCTTCTAGCTCAATCAAGTGACTTACGAGAGAATAGAAAGAGTAGAAGTGATTGCAAGATTTTGTCTTTAAAACTAAGAAAGTAGAAAACTTAAGTATGAGAGTTGTAAGTTAGAAGATTGAGTAAGTATGCACTGAGTAAGTGTTTTTCAATGTTCAACAACAATCTCCAAGTCATGTAGAGAGGCTTCTATTTATATACGGTAGGATAGATTAGCCGTTGAGGCTTGTTCCGGACTATTGAGTTTCAATAGTTGTTGTAAAGGCTAGTCTAAGTCACTTAGAAAAGGATTTGTTATAATGTGAATGTTGTTTAGCGATCCTTGGCTCGAAAAGTGGTCCATCCCACTAGTTGTGACTGAGATCTCGAGTGAAAACAACTGTTACACTCAAAGTTGAAGTTTACCGGATTTGGAAATAAACAACCCTAACACGGTGTTTGAGCCATGTCCAAAAATGTTGCTCTTCGACCTGCTAGTGTTTAACACCTAAAAACCGGTTGCTTTTGCTTTTCAAAATTAGATTAGAATACTTTAATCATCATGAAAAAGCAAATCAAAGTGCTACTCAAAGTATAAAAACACTTTGGTTCAAGATTAGACAAAGATAATAATTAACTTAAAGTAATTAAGCTCTTAATTATCTTCAACCTAAATAAATGAAATTTTCTAAGTCTAATATTCATTAGGTTCAAATTCCATCTTGAGTCAATCCTTTAAATGATCAAGTTAATAAGGATAAATAATCAAAATGCATGAACTTGATCAATTAAATAATTTTATTCAATAAACTAATTTAAAAAGAGAATTAACGCTGTAATTCATTTTCAATTTGAACACTAAGTCAATACTGAGAATATGAAGTGTTTGTGAAATTATGTACTCATACTATTGTTCCGAGTTGTGTCTAAGTGGGTCGAAACACAATTAAATGCATTATGCTCAATAGGTGGTATCCGAGGGGTTAGACAATATTGAAAAATTAAGGATGAGCTTCTTAAATACTTAGAATGACCTAAAATCAAAACCATAGAGAGATAAAGAGTTATACCGAGTCTTCATATTATATCCCTCTAAGCATATGTTTATAGAGATATAAATGCTATTACGGTTAGTCTTAGTGATTTCGTATGAGATTTTTGTGGCCATATGGTTTAACTCATCTTCATAAATAGGCTCACTAATGGTTATTGTCTTATAAATAATGACCTTTCGTCAAACAAATGACACCGAGGTGCCAATCTTTTAGGGTCAACTATGTTTTAGAACCTAAGTTGTTAATAAGTCCCTATGAGTTTTATGTAGAATTATTTACGAAGCCTTTTTATTACTTTTTAGCATAACCTTTTTGAAATTTATATTTTTGAAGACTCGGTTCTTAATTCTAAGTCATTCGAGTATTACATGAAGACTCAGGTATAAATCCTATCTCTCTTAAAGTTTTGATTTCAAGTCATTCTAAGTACTATAGAAACTCTTGTCTAAATTTTCATTCGTTTTTGTCGACTCGGAAAGAGCCTTATTGCATATCTCCTACAATGATGATTCCGAGTCACTCACACATCACTCGGAACTATCGCATGCTCAAATAATTTCTCTAATATTCTTATTATGAGCATCGACTATGTATTTCAGCGCAAAAGAATTACAACATTAATTCCTTATTCGAAGTCGGTTTGTTTCCTTGAGAATTAATTGATCGGATCAAGTTGTTACACTCGATATTGTACTCTTTTAACTTGATGGACTCAAATGGAATTCGAGTATATTAGATATTAGACTCAGAAAATTTCATTCTTTTAGGCCAAAGATAATTAAGCACTTAATTATTTTAATTTAATTATTATCTGTGCCTAATCTTGGACCAAAATATTTTATACTTTGAGAACCAATGTGGTTTGCTTTTGTAGGTTATTCAAATGAGACTAACTTATTTTTGAAATACAAAGCAACTTACTTCTAGTTGTTAACCACCAGCGAGACAAGGTTTATCTACTTACGGACATGGCTCGGACAACGTGTGAAGGTTGTTTGTTTACAAAGCTGGAAAACTCCAACTCTAGGCTTAATGGTTGTTTCCACCATAACTTTCAGTCACCACCAAGTGATTGGACCATCTTTTGGAGCCAAGAGTCGTTGCACAACGTTCACATCCCAACGGATCTTTTCGATTGACAATGAAGAGTCGTTATAATGGCTAGTGAAGACTTCGTCCGGAACCAAGACTCAACAATCACTATGCTTGGTTGGATACAAATAGAAGTCACCTCACAAGACTAGAAGATTGCTTGAATATATAGCTGAACACATTGCTTGAGCTGCATTTATTGTTCTCATTCTTATTCAATCTTCTATTTACAACTCCAAGTCTATATTTAATATTTTACGAGTTGTAAAGAAAGTCTTGTAATCAATCACATTCTTTTCTTACTTTCCGAGTAAGGTCCCTTGACTGAGTTGTAAGGGTTAGCTCAGGTCGGTTGTCCCCGATTGTAAAGGTTACCTCGGTCAGCAAGTACTACATCGAGATAAGGGAACTTCTAAGTCTAGGAAAACATTGTAAGGAATTGTTTAATGGAGCAATTTTGGTAGAGTTAGTTCTTGTATTTTATGGATTCAAAATAGTGGATTTGACTTGGTGCTTGGATTAACGAGTGTTCGTGGTTTTCCACGGGAGGGTTTCCACGTAAATATGTGTTATCACTTTTACGAGTCCAATTTAAACTCGGAATGCGGTGTTGAGTCTGTATTGCTGCAAAAATTGTCTAATATCTTTCATCACCGCAATACTAGTTATTATAACCTACTACTTATATGATAAATATTATATTTTTTTGTTATTATAAGCCCGCTATGCTTAGGAAAATAATTACACTTAATTAGAAAGTTTTCAACATTAGCTGAATTTAGTTTGTGTCGAAACATGGCGTTCCTTTAGCTTGCAATTTATAGGGATTGCTAATCTCAAGCACACCTCCCTTAGATTATGCACAACATATATCTGTTTCCTTTTCTACCTCACACCATAATCACTAATAGATTTTCATCTTTTTAAAGATAATGGGACTTTAATCGAGAAGTTATAATATTTAATATATAAGGTTCAATTGAATAATGTTCCCCACTCAAAAACTTATTATATTGAAAGCTTCAAAGTGGGTATTTTATAGTGAAAAAATTTAAGAGGGACTGAAACTACAAAGATCATAAAAAGATGCTTGCTTCAAGAGAAATGGACAATCCCGACTTCTCCTTTACTCAAGCTCTATTCAGCCTTTCCTTATATAGAGAAGGTAGGATACATGGGATGCTTTAATTGGCTATAGTACACACACTTGTTATAAGATGCTTCACATGACTATAGTGGACGGAATAATGCATCGATGAAAATAAGATATACTAACACAATAATGCATAGCTACTTTGATGGTGATGCCACTTCTTTTTCAGAGCACTCAATTGTCATCATTGAGATTCTACATGCCTTCATCTTCAATCTTTCCAACTCATATTCTTTAATTTCAAAATCAAGATATTCAGGACTCTATTGTAAAAATAAAGCACGTGAATACGGTTTTCTTTCTTGAGATAAGAATTTTCAAGCTATTACTTTAAATTGATAATTATCAATATCTTCACAAATAGAACCATTATTTTCTATGTATTTCTACCACTCACTTTGACATCCAAAGGTAATATTTTCACTTTGCATCAATTTACGACCTTTTTTAATCATGGACCACATTCAGTGAGACATATTCAAGAATCACATGACCTTTACTAAGGTATTAATAATTATGCTCTGCCTTTTAGGAATTTAATTATACTCTAAATCCATTGGATCATCTCAATAGACTACTTGAATTAAATAATGAGTTAACGTAACTTTTTGATCTTCAAATTCTATGAAAGTACACCGAATATGTCAATACTAGTTTATAGACGTGCAACTATTAGCCTATGGGTTGAAGTGAAAATCTAATAAATTTTTTGAACGTACACTTATGAACTTAGATGCTAGAATTCCTCTAAAACGAGCTACCGTTTCATATTTCAATTAATCTAATAAGGATCATTATTGTTTTATGTATTCTCACTCCTATTATTTGTTAAAGTTATTTGGAATCCGCATGATTCCTATATATCATAAGAATAATTATTCCAATTATCAAGGACATTTTGATACCATTCTTTGAACTGTTTTTCATGAATATATCCTCCAATTTTTTATTCATAAATGTCTAAAGGACTCTTGAAGTATGAATTTGTATTTTGCATGGATATATTGATGATGCATAAGACTATCAGGCATGCCCCTTATATATGTTCAATAGAAAAGGAAAATTGGTTAAACCATACTTGATAACGAAGGAACCTCCCTTACGCTTGCATATTAGATAAATTCTTTTGCACAAAACTAAACATTCCTTTGCAATCAATTCGAATGAGAAAAGGTTTTAGGGCTAAAAGTATCAACAATTTTTCAATTCCCCTTATTACCATAAGAATCTCTTTTTCATTGCATTCAACTTTATTACAGCTTCTAGATTTTTGCAGAGTTTTTGTCCTTATTTGATTTTGAGTACTTCATACCAATGTTCATTGGTAGCATCCGTATCAAGAATCGGATCATCCTCATCCTTAGGCAAATTAATAATATGAAGGATTTTCATAACTTGTTGAAGGTTTGCACAACTTTTGAATCATTAGCAGTCAAAGTCCAACTTAGTTATTTTGTAAGCTTTTGTTGTAAAGGCTTCCTTAGGTTAGCACGTTTTTTAATGAAATCTAAAGCATGTGTGAGACATCCGAGAAACCTTTCTAGTTGCTTTTATCTTCAATTTTTTAAAGATATTTTTCTATTTATTCTAGGATATGCTTTTGTAGAATTGCTTTTCCTACCTTAACTTCTAAATCTAAAAATTCTATTTCTTGTTCAACATAAATGCATTTTTTTTACAACATTGCCATGGTCTATGCATCATTGGGTAACTAGGACATCATTTTGTAGTTGATGTATTGTCTTAGAGAAAATGAGGATATCAATTCTTCTTTGAAATATTTAAGGTGTATTCTTTAGCCAACTAGCATTACGAGTCACTCATAATGTCTTTGAGGAGCACTAAAGGCGGTTAAAAGGATACTTTATTTATCCATTTTTATTTGAAAATATCAACTTTTTTAATTTATTGTTGAGAACCAAGATGCTCCTTGAATTCTACTAAACAGGACAGTCCGTTAGGAATTTAATATCCATAAAAATGGTATTATCATTGAGTTTTCTTTACAATTGATTACCATTCTAGCTTTACCTCTATTCTTTAGAAAATGATTCATTACTGTGAATGCATGATTTCTATGAGGACTGTTATTATTTCTAAGCTTTTTCTAGGAGTTCTTTAATTTGTTTATAAAATTCTTTAAGGACTTGGTGTGTATACACCAAATTGTTAACTCGGATAATGGTATTTAGATTTATGAAGATAATTTTTGTAAATGTCTTATCTGTGTCCCATTATTTTAGATTGTCAGAATAGAGCTCTTTACATAACTCTTGTTGTTGCTCAATACTTTCCTCCATAATGTTAACCTCAAGCGAGATAAATTTTTAAAATGATTCATTGAGTGGGTATTACCTTCTCACCAAGCTTGTTGCATGTAAACTAAATTGTTTGTTGAGTGTAAACTTTAAAGACTCAAGTATGATTGACCTAACCCCTTATGTGTTTTGAATTTAAGTCATTCGTCTAAATTTAAGATTAAGTAAGAAGCATCCTAAAAGAAATTCACAAAACTAAGTAATATAGTACATTTGACAAAAGACTTACGCTATTAAAGTATATATGACAAAGTCTTCGACTCAGTTCTATTTTAAAAAGTAAAAACTCACTCTGTCATCAAAACTCAACCCGACTAACCCAGATCAATTCTCAGTAATAGACTCACTCAACTTGTAATACCGGAATTTTAAAGAAAAGCAGCTGGAAAGCATAGAATTATTGAGTATTATTCCCCGCGACTAGGGGGTTGAGTGACCGATTTTATTTGCGGCCGGACATATTACGTTAGAATCCCTTTGGAGGCTGCTTGTCGAATTAATTAAATCAAGGAAATTGCCTCCCTTTTGTGTGCTCGAACCTTTGCACGGTTAGGAATTATCGTGGCCGACGTATTAAAATAAGTTAAGACGCAGAGGCATAAGGGGACGAAGAAAGGCGAGGCGTGGATTTGTTTTATGTAGAAAAGATTACTTTGGTCATGAAAAGATAAATGAGGTTTAATGAAGAGGTGGGTTTTTGGTTTAAGTGGAGAAATGAGATAGAAATCAATTTGGGGGTCCAATTAGGATCATTAACCGACCCAATTAGGCGGTGGAAAAAAGGGAAAGGAAAGAGGACTCGGGGTGCCCGAGCGAAGAGAAGGAACGAGCGGGTGAAACGAGAGAGAGAGAGAGAGCGCGCGAGCCGGAGCGGAGGCTGGTGGGCCGCCTGAACGGCGAGCGGCCGGTGGGCAAAGGTCGAGTAAGGGTTCGGGAAGGCGAAAGGAAAAGAAACGAAGCAAAAGAGGGCCGGGCGAGAGGAACCGAGAGGGAGAGAAGGCGAAAGGTGCGAGGGCCAAGGAGGCCGAGCGGGGCTGGCGACGGTTGCGGGCACTGAAAGCGGCGGTCGCCGACTCGAGCAGCGGCGAGCGGGAAGAAAGCGAGAGACGGCGGAGCGAGGGACGGAGGAGGGACCCGAAGTAGAGGCGGACGCGAGAGAGTTCGGGAGACCGGGAACCGGAAAAAGGGAGCGGCGGCGGCGAACAAGAAAGTGATGGTCGGCGAGTCATGGGTGCGCGCGAGGGGCTGAACCGAGCCGGGCAAATAGAGACCGAGTCGGGAGAAGCGAGTGAGGCGAGAGATACAAAGGCGAACGAGAAGAAGAGGAGGGCAAGGAACCCAATCCGAATTCATCCCAATCGGATTACAAACCATAAAATTCGAGGTGGGTAGTCTTATACTCTAAACTATTAGTAATTTCGAATCCAAATGAGTTTCTTGTGATTGTTGAATGTGATTGTGAATATTGAACATGTATGCTATTGAATGAGTTTAGTAGTTATGGAAAGTTGAATTAGGAGTTGTGAAAGGGATTGGTAGTTGTTTAGGCTCGAATTGGAAACCGGGAATTCGGACGGAGTTGGGTTGCTTGGGTATAATGAGTAGTATCGGGAATCCGGTCGATTGGGGATGGGGATAAGTATGTGTGGTTTGGGCATAAGTTGTGAATTAATATTCCAGATTGACTCTTAGAGATGGACTGAATTTACGACATTAAGGGATGATTGGTAATATCGGGAAATAGCGAATTAAGCATAAAAGACGAGTGTGAGTTCACACCGAGTGATGCACAATTAAGGCATGGGAGTGAGAGGTGGATGAGTATTAGGATAATTGAGTTCAAAAGATAATTAAATCCTTGAGGTTGAACTAAATTCGAAGATAAGCGGAACTAGCGGAAGTGGAGCAATGAAGAGAGATTGAGAGTCTGTATGATTGAGTTTGGATGAGAAAGAGTGATTAATGAAATAGAAACCTAAGATGAGAGCAAATTACACCTGGAGATGAAGGGAGCTAGAGGAATTTTAGTAGTGAAGTAAGAATGAGAGTCTGTCGACTAAATATGAGTAAGAAGAGGTTAATTAGTAATGTGGATGCGTAATCGGAAAACATTGAAGTAAAGATGGTAAATTATGAGAAGTTGGAACGTGTTAGATTAATGGTAACTACTTGTGGTTATTGTTGCTCGAAAAAAGGAATTAAGCTTATTAAATGAGAGAATTAAGAAAGGTTTAGTTGAAGAGAAGTCGAGAATGACTATCTATGTTGAATTCCGGTTATCCGTGCAAGTGATTGTGTTAAACGTTGTTCGAAGTTGGTTTTGAAAGAAGTTCTATGTTTTACGCAAAATGATACGTGAGTGTGACTTGTGTGATAAATGCTTTTCAAACGTGAAAACGTACTTTGAAGAAGTGAAATTGATTTGAGAATGTTGTTTGAAACAAGCTTGATAAGTGAACGTGTTAAGAAACTATTGTGAATCGACTTTTCCTGGATCGTTTAGCACAAGGAAGGATTCTAGCTAGGGCGGCTAGCTAGGGGTCCGTGTAGCAGGATGCCCGATTGGAATCTTCCTAGATAGGTCCCGGAAGCCTTTTATTTGGGGTCACGCCCGGAGAAACCAGAGAAATCAGAGAAATTATGAGAAATTGCGAAGTGCTAGTTCGAGTCCTAAACCTGGGAAGTGATTCACCGAAAGAGATTCATTGAAAATGATTCATGAGAAGTGATTTAGTAGAAATGATTCGGTTTCGATTGAAAGTATTTGAAAGAAAGTGTAGATGAATTCACATTGTTTAAAGTGATTCAATTCCCAAAATGATTGCAATTCGTGCTTTGAATGATTGAAAAGTTATGACGATTACGTTGAAAACTATTTTAAGAGATTTCGTTGAAAAGTATATAGATTTGTATTATGTTATTATGCTTTTGCTGATTTCATTATTATGAGTATTATGTGTAAAGAATTTCCATTTTAGGGTGTAAGACTCCGGTGAGCCCATGATTTATTGCTCACCCCCACAAATTCCCCCTCCCGAGTGTTACAGGTATATTTTCGGAAAGTATGATCCACACCTAGCATATTGCGGACTCCGCTGACTGCTTGTTTGCTGCGTGTTGAGTGACTCGAGTCAAGCATATGCATTTCTTTTATTTCTCAGCATTCTAGTTTGTAATTTAGTTCATATAGTTGTACCGGATGTATAACGAACCATTTAGATTGTTTTAAGTTCTTATTGTATGATTGGTTGGACTCCGAGCATGTGGCCGTTGAGTTGTATACTCCGAGCGTGTGGCTCGTTGAGTTATATTGTGGTTTTTATGCAGGGTTTTAAGGCTTTAAGCCTATGGGATAGTCCATATTACAAATAGAACTCTGCCGAAATTTTTAGTAAATCTCAAATCCTTTTGGGAAACCTCTGTTATTATCCTTAAGTTGAGTTTAGACAACCAAACCGACACCGAGAAAGAGCCTTGGAAGTTCTTTTAAGGAACTCAGCGATGTAATACTCCTAGGGGATGTTTTGGGGTGTTATACAACTAGACTCACATATTGAATTTATAAAAGTAATTTCATATTTAACATGTCAATTTTAACATGGAACTATTCATAAGATGAACTTGAATTAATTGTCTTAATTATTCTTAACACATAATCATTACGTTGTAATTAATTAACTATGTGTAAGTGAAAAATGTCTAAATAATTCATGAGCTCGTTAAGTTTGAACATATTTGAAAGTTCGCTAGGAGAGGTTGATTACCCTAGGGGCGAAATAGGGTGATGAAAGAAAATTGCGTAAATTAATGTTCAAAATTGAGATAGCAGCTCGAGACAAAGAAATTGAGTCTCGATTGACTCAAAACAAGAATGACTAAAGATAGTTGTGTTAAGAGGAAACCCATGTGGGGCAGAAAACTTCGAACTGTGCTAATCCAAGCACAAAGTCAAAACTCCACTATGTGAATCCAGTAATACAAAGTTACTTGACTAACCAGATTTGCTCCTTTAGATAAATCTCTTACAATTTTCCCAGGCCCGGAAGATCCTTTATCCGTCCGAGTACTCTTTGAGTTTATTTACGAAAAAACTATCCGAGGCTGCCCTTAATCTTCTTTAACTTTTAAGCCCTCAGCTGGACTAGTTAAATAGGTCTGTGGCAAGAGTTTCGAGGTTGCTCGCTCGGATGTGTAAACTTCTTCTTTAGAAGATATATCAAACAACTCTTCTTTTCTTCCTGTGAGGACTTCTCTTCCGATCCTTCATCTTCTCGTTGTCATTGTTGTGGTGAAGGTTGCTTGAAGTTAATTTTAATTGCCTTTGACTATCTCTTTTGGCTTATTAATAAGAGTTTTGTTCCGATCAATCTGCTTCGAGGAGTGGCTTGCATCTAGAGAAGAAGAGGAATGAAGCTCTGAAAGGTAGCTAGATTTTCTTTGAATTTTTAGCTTAGGAAGAGAATTGAAAGGCAAGTTGCTTAAAATTCTAAGCTTAAGGCCCTAGCTCATAAATTCCTAGTTCATAAGGGCCAGGTGAGAGTAAGAGAGGAGTGGGAGTAGGAGTAAGGCACTCGAACAATCTCGGATGAGTGAATCTAGATCCTACATGATGTTTCCTAGTATCAAAGACCTATGAACTCTTCCTTACTAATCGAAACAGCGAGAGTAAAAAGTTTTAGCCGAGGAAGATCGAGCTTGTAATAGGCAAAAACTTTAGAAAGTAAAGCTCCACATGGGAGCAGAAGATCATTCTATTTGTTTGAAGGGACCAAAGAAATTTGTTCAATAATGAAGGGAAGTGATCGAAATGATGGCCCTCCATGATATAAAAAATAACTTTGACAACCTTGTTGTTTGGGTTCTCTTTTGAAGGATATAAAGAAAAGATGGTTCTTATAAAAAAGAAACAAAGAAATCTAGGTTCGGACATCGGTTGGGTGATGTAAAGGTTCTTTCGAACATTAGGTTTGACTCTTGAATACTTGGAATAGAAACTATCTATAATATTAGAAAAGTTTTGGGTGTTCTAGTTAAGAAAGAGAGAGTCAATGTTGAAAAGTTTGTAGAGAAAGGCAAGATTGATGACAATTTTCTTCCCTTAAACGGACAAAACAAGAATAGAATCCGAGAAAGAGAGGTTCCGATAAAATTCAATGACTAAGTATAGGTAGAAATAATCACAAAAACTAAGAATATCAAAGAATTTTAAGAAGTTTAGTTTATGAAGCCACGAAATTTTAGTGGATAAAAAGAATTTGTTATCTAAACAATAACATGGAGCGACAATGGGGGACTTGAATTCTCCTAGTTTGAGGGATGATCTAGCTTTGATTTCGAGGACTGAAGGTTTGCTCTTGGAGAGTCTTAGTCACCCTAGAGGGGGTGAATAGGGTGATAAGGAAATTTTAACAAACTTGGAAAATTTAGGCTTGAAATGAGTACTCAAGACAATCTTAGTTTAGATTGGACTCGGAAAAGTGTAAACTCGGATATACGTGGAAATCCTCCTGGGCGGACAATCACGAGATAGTGCTAGTCCAAGCACCAAGTCAAATCTACTATTTTGAATCCACAAAATACAGTAGATCGACTCAACTAGAATTGCTCCCTTAAACAATTCCTTACGAGTTTTCCTAGATCAAAAATTCTCTTATCCGATCTAGTACTTCCTAACCGAGGTAGTCTTTACAACGAGGGACAAGCTGAGTTGAGTTAGCCCTTACAGTTGAGTTAAGGGACCTTACTCAGAATGTAAGAAAATTATGTAATTGATTACAAGACTTTACAACTCGAAAGTATGAATTACAAGTCGGGGGTTGTAAATAGAAGATTGAGTATGAATACTATGACTTTTGCTTGAGTAATGTGTTTCAACAATAATTCTAGCAATCTTCAAGTCTTAAGAGGTGGCTACTATTTATAGATGACCAAGTAAATTAGCCATTGTGACTAATTTTTGAACGAAGTCCTTTGTGATCGTTGTAACGGTTCTTCCGAGTCGCTCGAAAAGATCCGTTGAGATGTGAACGTTATGCAACGGCTCTTGACTCCTAAGGGTGCTCCAATCGGTTGGTGTTGTCCGAAAAGTAGGGTGGACACCACTTGTTGAGCTTAGCGGTGAAGTTTTCCAATTTTGGAAACGAGACAACCCCGACACGATGTCCGGGCCTTGTTCAAAAGTAGAGAAGTCTTGTCTGCTGGTGATTGACAGCTTGAAGCCGGTTACTTTTGTAATTAAAAAATAAGATGACGTCGTTTGGATAACCTAAAAAGTAAATAATTTTGGTTCTCAAAGTATAAAATACTCTGGTCCAAGATTATGTATAAATAATAATTTAATTTAGATAATTAAGTGCATAATTATCTCTCGGCCTAGAAGAGTGAAATTTTTGAGTCTAATATTCATTATACTCAAATTCCATCGAGTCAGTCCTAAGAAAGATCAAGTTATAAGAGTGAAAACATCGGAGTATACGTACTTGATCCGGGCAAATAATTCTCAAACAAACATACTGACTTAGAAAGATGAATTAATGTTGTAATTCACTTTACTTCGAATATCCAATCGAACTCGGATAAGAAGTGTTAGAGAGATTATTTAAACATGCGATAAATCTGAGTACTCGTCGAAGTGACTCGGAATCATCAATGTGAGAAGATAGACAAGAACGTGCATTCCGAGTTAGTCGGAATCAAATGAAAACTTAAACAGGAGTTTCTATGGTACTTAAAATTACTTGTAATCAAAACTTAGGAGGGATGAGGTTTGTACCTGAGTCTTTATGTAGTACTCATAATGATCTTGATTCGAGTCCGAGTCTTCAATTTCTCGCTTTTTATGAACGACATTCATACTTAGATAGAAACTTTGTTAGTAAAATTATCATGAGTTTTCATTCTTACTCAATAGAATATCTCGGAATATAGAGTAATGAGTGAATTTTTACTTAGAATATTTCTGCAGAGCACTCATATAGCTAAGAATCATGAGTAGGTATATCGGAGCGAGATAGAGAGAAAAATAATGCGAACCGATATATCGAGCAAGACTAAATAATAAGAAATTGAAACTCGGAAAGAGTGAACTCGTAAATCAGTATGCTCGAAAATAAAAACTTCATTCATATATATATAGAAAACACAGAAAATACACAGAAAAGAGGGTGAGAAAACTCCCCTAAACAAGACAACAATTTTTCTAATATTCTCCCCTTGCCTTTCAACAGAAACCAAAAATAGGGAAGGATGTATCAAGCTGATACAATTGATGTTTGGATAAAAAAATGAGAAAAAGAAATTAAGATGGTGGATTTGGGGCGGTCCGAGTTGAGGTGGATGAGCATGCGGTGCGCCTGCGCTGGTATGCTTGTGATGATGTTGAAGATTTGGGCGACGGCAACACCGGTATCTTTGGAAGTGGCTCAACTCGAGTGGCTGACCCGAATTAGATCGTCCGGAGGCTCATCCTCTTGGAACATTACAAAGGGGGTACTTCTTCCGGCTTAACTGCTGCGGACTCGTCCAACATCCATAGGGTCTTCCGATTCACTCAAATTGTCTGTTTGAGCTTATTAGTTCTGGTTGAGGAACTGCAGCACCTTGTGCCTCGACTTCTTCCTTCTTGTCTCCTTCTTCCTCCTTCTCCTCTTCCTTATCTTCCTCTTTTCTTCCTCCTTCTCCTCGAAAGAGCTGCAACTTCCTCTTCTTCTTCCACTTCCTCTCCGAAGGCGACTTGGCGGGGCTCGAGGACTCTTCGGACGTGTCCGAGTTGTCCGGTCTTGAGTGGCCTTTGCTCGCCTCTCTCGGAGGAGCTTGAGCATCTCCTGTTGCTCCATGACCAAATTTTTCATTTCAAGAAGCACATCTTGTTGCTCTCGAATATGAGATTGGGCGGTTTTTTGGTTGGTGGTCATGTTCTAAAGAACAAGTTTGAAGGAGCGGAAAGTGTCCCGGAATTCTATGGATACGAAGTGAGCTTCGCTATCGGTGTGGTAGATAAAGCAGCAGCTGCTTGGAGACGGGGACCTGAGGTGGAAACACCGGCAGGTGGAGGAGGGAGTGAGAGGTGAGTCTCGAGTCCGAGGCGAAGGGGAAGGTTGCCTTATTTCGAGCCGTGAACCCGGACACCAGGTTGGGTTTCCTGGTACCCGTATCCAAGAAGCTCTTTTCTACCAACAAAGATGGCGAGCATCCGACACTTCGTTTGCGTCCGAGCGGAGCGGAACCTTGAATTTCTTAAAAACAAGGGTAAGAAGGGCTCCAAAAGGAAAAGGGGTGGATTTCTTTGACCGAGCTGGCACGGTGGCCATCCGCTCAATTATAGCGAGAAAGAGGTCTATGTCGTAGCCCTCGAGAATGTTAAACAAAGCTTTGAGAATCTTTGAGTTGGGATTCTCTTTGCTTGGAATGATAAGACAAGAAAGTTCTCATCGGTAAGAAACACGAAGTCTAGCCTCAATCTTTATCTCGAGTCATAGAAAACTTCTTGCCCGACTCGGGGACTTCCTTGGCAAATGTTTCGAAGAACTCATCAGCAATCTCATTAAAGGTGATGGGGTTGCTGTTGAGAAAGATAGAAGAGACTTTGAAAAGATGATGGAGGAGAGAGAGATTTATGCGTACCACGGTGTTGCGAACTCTTGATGTGATGATCCCTTCGAGAGAAAGAAAGGTTTGAGTAGAACTCAGCAATGAGTTGTAGGTATATAAACTCAATGAAACATACAAAGTTATATACACGAGTGGTTTTGATGTGTTTCAACCACGGAAAGGTTGTGGTTGGAAAGAACTTGTCATCCAACGTGAGATGTTGGGTGACTAGGATTTTGGAGGGGTTAGAAGGACCCTCTTGGTTCTTGGTTCTAGGCTTCTTTGTTGCAAACCTTAGAAAGTCCGGAGCGGAACCTCTCTTAGGCATGGTTGAGGTGTTTGAGAAGAAAGAGAGTGAACTCGAAGAAAGAGAGAGAGAGAGTATTGAGAGTGTTGAGAACGCTTGAGAGCTTAGATTGAGAAAGGAAGTGCGCGAGAGTTTAGGTTAGCAAAGAGTAAAGTAGCGAAATGAACGAAAAGGGATGCTATTTATAGCTAAAGGAATGTCCTTCGAGATTCGTTCTAACCTAAACCTCTAATGGTCGCCTGAGACCGGTGTGTCTGTTCTTCTCTCCAATGGTTAGAATTCCAGTGTCTGTCTCCCAACGGCTAGTTCACCGATTGATGCGTGCGGTAGAGAGAGAGAGAAAGAGAAATTTTAAAAGAAATTTATGAAATTCTCCATTAATCTAGAGATGATTTTAGAAGTTTGAAGTCCAATGTTCTCAAAAGCTGAGTCCGACTTAGCAAAGTTTCGAGTGACTCGAAAGCACAAACAGATAATAACTCCTAGCTCGGTATCACCGGGTCAACTGAACTAATTGTTATTAAGACAAAGAAAGGAACATACAACACATAATCATGCAAGATAATAATATTAGAAAAACACATAATCATGCATTTTTCATGCCAAGTTCATTCCTAATAAAACAAAACCGATCCTCACTAACCGGCTTAGTAAAGATATCAGCTAATTGAAATTTTGGAGGAATTAATTCAAGTTCAATATCACCTTTCTCAGAATGGTCTCTCGGAAAATGATACTTGACCTCAATATGCTTTGTCTTTGAGTGATGGACTGGATTCTTAGTGATGCTGATTGCACTCTAATTGTCAAACTTGATTAGAATTGATTTGAATGAAAGTCCAAGGTCTTTCAAGTGTTGCTTGATCCATAGAATATGAGCACAAATCCTCCAGCTGTAGTGTACTCAGCTTCGACACTTGATAGAGCAAGCTGTGTTTTGCTTGTTTGAGTGCCAAGATATAAGGGATTGACCTAGAAACTAGCATGCTCCTAAGGTGCTCTTTCTATCAACCTTGTATCCAGCATAGTCGGCATCCGAGTATTCGAGTGAGGGTCGGTTTTGAGTCTCTTGAGAACCATAGACCTAGATTCCGAGTCCCTACTAGATGTGAGATGTGATTCTTTTGGATTACCTTAGAATCTTGCACACAGACATTTACTAAACATAATGTCCGGCCTACTGGATATGAGATATAGCGAGAGATCCAATCATACCTTGATAGAGTTTCGATCTCATTGCTTTACCTTTTTCATCCGAGTCCAGTTTCATGCTGCTACTCATTGGTGTTGCTGCATGTTTTGCATCTTGAAGTTTATACTTGTTCAACAATTGCTTGGTATACTTAGATTGATGGACATAAATGCCATCTTTTTCTTGTTTGATTTGTAGACCTAGAAAGAAATTGAGCTCTCCCATCATGCTCATTTGGAATTCCTGTCTCATTAACATAGAAAAATTTCGACGAGAGATTTTCATTAGTGGTTTCAAAAATTATATTGTCAACATAAATCTAAACAATAAGAAAGTCTTTCGCCTTGGTTTTTATGAAAAGGGTTTTGTCAATCTGACCTCTTTTAAAATCATTTTCAACCAAGTAAGCTGCTCGATCTTTCATACCAAGCTCCGGGAGCTTGTTTAAGACCATAAAGAGCCTTTTGCAACTTGAAAACATGATTTGGAAATTCTGAGTTTTCAAATCCAGGGGTTGCTCAACATAGACTTCTTCTTGAGTGAAACCATTTAGAAAAGCACATTTGACATCCATTAGATAAAATTTAATATTCATACATGATGCAAATGCCAATAGGATTCTAATTACTTCAATCGTAGCAATTGGTGCAAAGGTTTCCCCACAATCAATTTCCGCTTCTTGATTGTAACCTTGAGCCACAAGTCTAGCCTTATTTCTGCCTACCAACCCACCCTCATCCAATTTGTTCTTGAAAACCCATTTGTTTTCTATAAGCTGGGTGGTTAGAAGGTCGTTTGGTAAAAGTCCGGACTTGGTTTTTCTCATATTGATTAAGTTCCTCTTGCATAGCCTTTACCCATTTAGGTTCATTTAGGGCCTCTAGTGCATTTCGGGTTCGATTAATGATACGAATGCAATGTATGCACATAGATTTTGGAAAGAAGAGCGAGTTCTTACCTAACTGTTGATGTCGGACAAGATGTTGTCGAGTGGGTGACTCGAAACATATTTGAATGCTCTACTCGTTCTCCGGTTCACCATATTTGTGGGTTGAACTGGTTGATCTTCGATGATCCGATTTGTTTAAACTTGCTCATGTGTTTGGCCTTCAGCATTCTATGCTGGCTCCGAGCTGGTTCGATCCGAGTCATGATATTTTAAGTCGCTTTCCTTTGACTTTGTCCGAGCTAAGCTTCAGCAAGATCATCTTCACATCGACTGAGTTTTAGATCCGAGAATGTTGACTCACTTAGTTTTCCCTGATCAATCTCATCAAAAACAATGTGGATGCTTTCTTCCACTTTGTTAGTTGTTTTATTGAAAATGCGATAAGCTTTACTATGAGATGAATAACCAAGAAAGATACCTTTATCTAACCGAGCATCAAACTTGGTCAGGTGATCCTTACCATTATTGTGAACATAGCACTCACATCCAAAGGTTTTGAAGTATGAGATGTTTGGTTTCTTTCCCTTGTAGAGTTCGTATGGAGTTTTCTTCAAAATGGGTTTGATGAGGCATACTGTTCGGTGTGTAGTTTCTTTGTGTTGATTGCAACGGCCCAGAAATACTGAAGTAGATTATGTTTAATCATCATTGTCCTTCCTATTTCTTTAAGAGTTATGTTCTTCCTCTCTACTACCCCTTCTATTGAGGAGTTACAGGTGCTGAGAAGTTGTGGGAGATACCATTCTTATCGCAAAATCTGTAAATTCGAGTAATCGAACTCCCTTCCATGGTCGGTTCGAATTCTTCTAAAATGTGTCCGAGACTCTACTTGAATTTTCCGACGAGCTTGCTGAACTCTTTGAAAGCTTCATTTTTGTGCTTAAGAAAGAACACCCGAGTAAATCGTAAATAGTCATCAACAATCATAAGTACATAAGATTTACCTTCGAGACTCTTTACGAGGATTTCACCACATAAATCCATATGCAACATTTCAAGCATTTTGGATGTGGAAACAGTTTTAAGAGATTTGAAAGATGATCCGAACTGTTTCCCTTTTGTGCATACTTCACAAATTTTATCTTTCTTAAAAGAACATTTAGGTAGACCTCTGATTAAACCATGAGATGTAAGCTTTTTGATAGTATGCATGCTAACATGACCTAGTCTAAGATGCCATGTCCAAGAATCATCATGCATAGATGCTTTTTGATAGTATGCATGCTAACATGACTTGGATTAGAAAGAGGAATAGTGTAGGCATTACCCGATCTCTTACTCGAGAACTTAGTGTCTTTGGTGGTTGCATCGAAATATAGCAATTTGTCCGAGTGAATCTTACCTCTTGACCTTTGTCACATAGTTGAGAGATGCTTGAGTAGATTGTACTTTAATCCCTTGACAAGATGAACTGGGCTGACCGGGTTGTCTCCTTTTCTAATCTTGCCTATTCTAACTATCTTGCCTTTCTTGTCATCTCCAAAAGTGATTTTGCCTCCTTTGTAATCTTCCAACTCATAAAATAGTCTTGAATCTCCTTACATGTGGAGTGAACATCCATTGTCTAGGTACCAATGACCTTTTGTCCTTTTACGAGTTACCTGCAAGTCGAAACACACTAACCCTTCTCACTTCCTCTAATGAACCCAGTAACTCCCTTTACTGTGATCCTTTTCTAAGGAAGAAGACTCTTAGGGACCAGATTTGAATTACTTTGGGTTTGGTCTAATTCGAGTCTTCCTTTTAAAAAACTCAGTATGTCTCTTTCTTTTGAAAATCTTTTCTTTTATAAATGGGTGGAGAAGGTTTTCTCCTATAAACTTATCCGGGCTCAGTCCTCTTATTTTTATAAATAGGACCATGCTCAGCCTTCCCGAACTTCATAGTTTTGGAATCCTTTATGAAAAGATCCGAGTAGGAATTAGACTCCTCCTCTTCGTTAAAACCAAGTCCTTCCTTTATGAAGGAGACACATTGAGAGCCTAGAAGCATGTCAAAGTTTCTTTGACCTTTAGTAAATTTCAAGACAAGCTCTTGAGACTCATTGAGCTTTTGTTTTAGATGCTCATTTTCTCATCTGCGTGTCTTAGACTTAGTCTCATTAGCTTGAGTACTAGTCTTGAGTTCTCTTAGAGTAAGTCTCGGTTTTCCAATTCATTTTTCAAACTAATGCTCTCGAAGTGAGAGACTCAAGTTATTCTTTGAATTGAGAAGAATCGGAATTGGAATTTTGCTTCCAAAGTGTAAATATATTTAGCTAAATCAACTTTGGACAACTTGAGGAAGTATTCAATTACCTCCCGAGGATTTGTCTCCTCAATGTCCGAGTTGTCGAGTCCGACTCGGATTCGGCTTCAGAGTTTGCTAGTGCCATCTTACACTTTGAGTCGTTAGAATCATCATCTTCTTCGAGATGAGTCTTCATCACTCCATGTGGCCATCATAACCTTCTTCTTCTTTATGTCCCTCTTTCTCCTTGGACGAGTGTTTGACTATGTGATCTTTGCTTGCCACATTCAAAACAGCCGAGTTCTTAGTTAAAGATAACTTTGAAGGAGAGGAATGATTACCTTTTCTGTCCTTCTTATCTTTCTTGTAGAACTCTTCCCTTGGCCTCTTCTCCCATTTCTTGTGCTTCATCATTCTTTTGAAGCCTCGAGCAATGAGTGCCATGGGATCTTCTTCGAATTTGAGGAACTCGGATTTTCTCCTCTCGCTTTCTAAGGCTTTCGGTGCAATGTTCTTTTTGCTGCTGACCTCCGGATGGATTTCATGGGTAAGTAACTTCCCAATTAGTTTGTCTTGCTTTAGTTCGAGAGAGGTTACGAGCTTCCTCAATAGTTATCACCTTGGGACCCTATCTTTTCTTGGGTAGACTTCTTAGAATATTTACGCACATTTCTTCATGGGAAATCTTTTTACCTAGATATTTGAGATTGTTTGTAATCTCAATGAAGCGTGTGAACATTTGAGTGGTGTTTTCTTCGGCTCTATCTTAAACAGCTCATATTTGTGAAGATATTGACTTACCTTCGCTTGTCTCCTTCATATGTTTGACAAGAGTGTTCCACACATCTTTAGTTGTGTCACAAGCTAACACTCTATTGTATTCTTCGAGCTGATGGCACACATCAGAATGTTCATTGCTTTAAAATTCTTTACGAACTTTTCTACTCTTCGGTGGTGTACTCGAACTTTACTTTAGGCACGGGTCTTGTATCTTCCATCTTCATTGGAATGTAATTGCCTTCTTGTATGATGTTCCAAACATCTTCATCATTCTCCAGCAGAAAGCATTCCATTAGCTTCTTCGGTGCAAGAAATTTGATCCTTTGAACTTAGGTGGTCTGTTGGAAGATCTTCCTTCATCGAACTCTCTGCTGTTACGAGCCATCTAATCTTTAGACCTTTTCATTGTTAGATCCTTTCTAAAAGGCTAGACTACGATACCAATTCAAGGTTTGCTCTTGAAGAGTCTTAGTCACTCTAAAGAGGGGGTGGGGTGAATAGGGTGATGAGGAAATTTTAACAAACTTGTAAGATTTAAGCTTAAAAAGAATGCTTAAGACAATTTGAGTCTAGATTGGACTCGGAAAAGTGTAAACTCGGATATACCTAGAAACCCTCCTGGGGCGAGAAAATCACAAACAGTGCTTGGTCCAAGCACCAAGTCAAATCAACTATTTTGAATCCACAAAATGCAGTAGACTTACTCATCCAGAATTGCTCCCTTAAACAATTCGTTACGGAGTTTTCCTAGACTCGAAATTCCCTTATCCGATCTAGTACTTCCTGACTCGAGGTAACCTTTACGAGTTAGGGACAAGCGAGCTGGGTTAACCCTTATAGCTCGGTGAAGGGACTTTACTTACAAAGCAAGAAAAGTATGTAACCGATTACAAGACTTTATAACTCGGAAAGTATGAATTACAAGTTGGGAGTTGTAAATATAAGATTAAGTATGAATACAATTACTTTTTCTTAAGTAATGTGTTTCAATAATAATTCCAGCGATCTTTAAGTCTTGAGAAGTGGCTTCTATTTATAGATGACCAAGCAGATTAGTCTGTTGTGACTAATTTCGAATATAAGTCCTTTGTGACCGTTTTAACGGTTCTTCGAGTCATTTAGAAAAGATCTGTTGAGATGTGAACGTTATGTGAAGCTTTGCTCGGGGAGAGACTAAGTCACCCTAGAGGGGGTGAATAGGGTGATGGAAGTTTTCGTGAAAAACAAACTCTTTTAAACAATGTATAGATATAAGCGGATTACGAGTCTATATTGGGGTCGGAAAAGTATGAACTCGGAATACGGTGAAGAGCAAAGACACGAGATAAAAATGAAGCTTTAAATATGTCCGAGTCTAGAATGTACTCGAGAAAATGATACCACGGAAAATACGTGGAAACCCTCCCGGGACGAGAAAACCATGGACCGTGCTAATCCAAGCACGAAGTCAAATCCACTATTTTGAGTCCACAAAATACGATAGAGCTGGCTGAACCCCGAGTTGCTCCCTTAAACAACTCCTTATAAGTTTTTCCTAGACTTAGAAATTCCCATATCCGATCTAGTACTCCCTAGCTGAGATAACCCTTACGAGTTAGGGACAAGCGAGCTGAGTTAACCTTTACGACTTAGTCAAGGGACCTTACTTAGAGAGTAAGAAAGAGAGTGTTTGTGACTAAGTACAAGACCTTACAACTCAGAATATAATGAATTATAGAGTGGGAGTTGTAAGTAGAAGATTGAGTATGAATACAAAGACTTTTGATCAAGTATGTGTATTAACAAATAGGTTCGTTAATCTTCAAGTCTTGAGAGTTGGCTTTCTTTTATAGATGACTAAGCGGCTTAGCCGTTGTATCCATCTTATGACTGAAAGTTCCTTTATAACCATTGTGAAGGATTTTCTAAGTCACTCGGAAAATATCCGTTGATATGTGAACGTTAGGCAACATCTCTTGAATTCCTTGGGAGTGCCTAAAACCATTGGTGGTGTCTTCAAAAGTAAGGTGGAAACCACCATTGAGCTTAGTGTTGCAGATTTCCATTTACGGAAGCAGACAAGCTTGACATAGTGTCCGAGGCTAGGTCGGAGGTGGAAAAAGCCTTCAGTGCTTTGGTGATTTGACGTTTTGAAGCGAGTTACTTTTGTATTTCAAATATAGGAAAGCCTCGTTTGAAACACCTACAAAAATAAATCAATTTAGTTGTCAAAGTATAAAATACTTTGGTCCAAGATTAGACACGAGATAATAATATAGTTAAGATAATTAAGTGACTAATTATACGGGTCGGAAAAGGAATGGAATTTTACGAGTCTAATATTCATGATACTCAAAATTCCATCCGAGTCGGTCTAAAAGTAAATTAAGTCAAATATGAAATATCGGAGTAGACGAGACTTGATCTAGACTAAACACAATTCAGACTAAGATACTAGAGTTAGAGCACGGAAAAGATAGTGTTTGAATCATGCGATACGTTTGAGTGTTAAGTGACTCGGAGCCGAGTGAACCATCCGAGAGATGATTTTTGAGTCACACGAGTTATGCATAAATGCATGAGATAGATTCTATAACACTTAGAAAAATACCATATCACTCAGAAAAGTTTCTAAGACACAAGGAATGACTTGGAATCAAAACTTTATAAGTGAGAAAGTCTTATACCCGATTCCCTAGATAGAACTCGGAAAGGTGAGATGTAAAGTCCGAGTTTTCAATCTCCCCTTTTTGATGAAAGGCATTCCATACTTAAATAGAAACTTTGTTAGTGATAATATATTGAGTTTGTAGTCTCGCTCGGAAAAGAAACTTAAATTCTCATAGATAATAGACCAATAAAGAGATCTAGAACAATAATTGTTAATGATGCTAAGCAATAAGACATATTAGATGGAAACTCAGAAATTCTTGCATTTATCATTGTACTCAGAATTGGAACAAAGTACATAATTTCATTAAATTTAAAAGAAATATGTACGAGTGAGAGAGAGAAGCTCCCCTAGACAAGACAACAAATTTCTAATTATTCTCCCCCTTGCCTTTCGGTAAAAAACAAAAAAATGGGAAGAATACAAGAAATACAAGTTTGATGTCTAGGCAAAAAAAAGGAAAAAAATAGAACAAATGAAGAAATTAAGAGGGGAAGGGTTTGTCCGAGTGGAAGAAGAAAGACGAGTAGAGCGCCGGCGCTGATAGGATGTTGATGATGTGCTTGAGCGCGGCGGAGGAAGGACGAGGATCTCCGGCATAGGCTCATTTCTGAGTGGTTGATCTAGAACGAGGGGATCCAGAGGTTCTTCTTCTTGTAGCTCGGCGGCTGGAGGGGATTGCTCGGGCTGACCCGCTGCTGAGTGTCCTTGTGCGGCTAGGTCTTTTGACTCACTCGGACTCGCTATCCGAGCTGAGTAATTCCAGTTGAACTTGAGGAGCACTTGTTCCCTCAGCTGTAGCTCCTTGTTGTTCCTTTTGTTCCTCCCCTTGGCCGAGAAAGAGCTGCCTCGGCCACGAGGCTCTTCGGCTTACGCTTCTTCTCGATCTTCTTCTTCTTCTTCCTTGCCTCTTTCGAGGAGGTCTTGGCCGAGCTCGAAGACTCTTCGGATGTGTCCGAGTTGTGTTGGTCTTGAGCTGCCTTTGACCGTCTCTCTTGGAGAACCTCTAGCAGCTCCCTCTGCTCCTTCACTAGGGCCTTCATCTCAATGAGCATATTCTGCTACTCTCGGATTTGAGATTGGGCGGTTTTCGGTTTATGGTCATAGGCGATAGACGAGTCTTAAGTGACCGGAGTATGTCCTTGAATTCTAAGGACACGGAGTTGATTTTGTCCATGAAGGTTGAGGACAAAATGGAAGTGAGAGATTTAGAGGCACCTGAGGTGGAAGCACCACCGGGTAGGGCGGGAAGAGAGAGGGGGTTTCTTTACGAGTCCGAGATGGCCTCGGCTCCGAGCTATATACCCGGATACCGGTTTCGGTTTCCTGGTACCCGTACCCCGAAGTTCCTTTTTGCTGACGACAATGGCAGCCTCGAAACAGCTTTTGGGTGCGAGGGAACAGGAACTTTGAATTGTTTAAAAACAAGGGTGAGAAGAGCACCAAAAGGGAGAGGGGTGTTCTTCTTGTTTTGGAGTTGAGCTGGCACAGCTGCCATTTGCTCAATGATGGAGGGAAAAGGTCTATTTCGTAGCCCTCAAGAATGTCAAAGAGAGCTTTGAGGTGTTTGGAGTTGGGATTCTCTTTCTTGGAATGCTGAGAGAAGAAGGTTCTCATCAGCAAGAAGCACGAAGGCGTGCTTCGACCTCGGCTGAGTCACGGAAAAGTTTTTGTGTGACCCGGGGAACTCTTTGGCATACTTTTCAAAGAAGTCGTCGGCAACCTCGGTGAAAGGAATTGGATTGCTGTTCAAGAAGAAAGAAGTGACCTTGAACCTCGATCAAATAAGAGAGGTATTTATGCGAGCTGTGATGTTACGAACCCTAGAGGTTAGGACACCTTCGGAGCTGGTGAGATGAGTGTAAAACTCGGATACGAGTTCGGGGTAGATGAACTCGCTGAAATAAAGAAAGTTATAAACCCCGGTTGTTTGGATGTGGGGCAACCATAAGAATTTGGTGGTTGGGAAGAGCTTATCATCCAGCACAAGATGGTAGGTGACAAAAGGTTTAGAGTTTGAAGGGCCTTCTTGGCTTTTAGTTCGGGGTTTCTTTGTGGCGAGCCAAGAAAGTCGGGATGAGAACCTCTTTTAGTCATTTTTGATAGAAAAGAGAGAGTAGAAAGGCTTGAGAAGGATGAGGAGAGAAGAGATCGAAGAGAGTAAAAGTAAAAGAGTAGAATAAGGAGATGAGAGCAGTTGAGCTTACTTGAGATGGTCTTCACGAAGCTTGAAATTTACCGAAATCGCTGTAGACACGAGAGAGCTTTGTGCGCGAAGTTTTGATTTTGAGAGAGAGAGAGTAAGTGAAAAGTAAAGTAGCGAAATGAAGGAGAATAGTCACTATTTATAAGAAAAATAGTCGTCCTTCAATATCCGTTCGACTCGGCTCTTTCATCGGTCACCTCGGACCGGTGTGACGGTTCTCTCCTTTAATGGTTAGAATTCCAGCGGTTTGCCTTCCAACGGCTAGTTGTCTTATGACAGCGCGTGAGAGAGAGAAAAAGGTTTTAAAAAGATAAATTCTGAAATTCTGCACTTATCTAGAGATGATTTCGGAAGATTGATCCCCATTTTCTCAACATCCGAGTCGACTCGGCTCGGTTTTGAGTGACTCGAAACTAGAAGCAAAAATAACTACGAGTCTCGGTATCACTAATTCAAGCTGAGCCGATGGTTACTAAAGAATTCTAAACACTTAACACATAATCATGCAAAGAAATTTTTCACATAGAAACCACATAATTATGCATTTAATATACCAAGCTCATTCCTAATAAAGCAAAGCTGATCCTCACCAAGAGGCTTAGTAAAGATATCAGCTAATTGAAGATTAGTAGGAATGAATTCAAGTTCAATATCACCTTTCTTAGAATGGTCTCTTAAGAAATGATACCGACCTCAATATGTTTTGTCTTTGAGTGCTTGAACTGGGTTTTTGGTGATGCTAATTGCACTCGATTGTCGCACTTGATTGGAATTGATTTGAATGTAAGTCTAAGATCTCTCGAGTGTTGTTTTATCCATAAAATCTGAGCACGGCATGCTCCAGCTGCAATATACTCGGCCTCGGCGAGTTGATAGAGCTGCGAGTTTTGCTTCTTTGAGTGCCAAGATATTAGGGATTGACCCAGAAATTGGCAAGCTCCTGAAGTGCTCTTTCTATCAACTTTGTATCCAGCATAATCGGCATCCGAGTATCCGGTGAGAGTCGGTTACGAGTCTCTTGAGTAGCACGAGACCTAAATTACGAGTCCTTACAAGATATCTAAATATTCTCTTCACCGCAGTGAGATGTGATTCTTTTGGATTAGCTTGAAATCTTGCACATAGACAGACACTTGAACATTATGTTTGGTCTACTTGAAGTGAGATACAGCAAAGATCCAATCATACCTCGATAGAGTTTTGATCTATTGCTTTACCTTTCTCATCCGAATCAAGTTTTAAGCTGCTTGCTCATAGGTGTAGTCTGCATGCTTCACATCTTGGAGTTTATATTTTTTAGCGGCTCCTTGGTGTACTTTGATTGATGGACATAGATTCCATCTTTGTCTTACTTGATTTGTAAACCAAGGAAGAAATTGAGTTCTCCCATCATACTCATTTAAAATTCCTGACTCATTAACTCGAAAAAGTCTCGACATAGAATTTCATTAGTAGCTCCAAAAATTATATCATCAACATAAATATGAACAATAAGGAAATCTTTCCCTTTGGTTTTTATAAAGAGAGTGTTGTCGATCTGACCTCTTCTAAAATCATTTTGAACCAAGAAATTGCTCGAGTCTTTCGTACCAAGCTCTAGGAGCTTGTTTAAGGCCATAAAGAGCTTTTTGAAGTTTGAAAACATGATTTGGAAAATCTGAGTTTTCAAAACCAGGAGGCTGCTCGACATAGACTTCCTCTTCAATAAAACCGTTGAGAAACACACACTTAATATCCATTTGATATAACTTGATATTCATGCTAGATGCAAATGCCAACGAGGATTCTAATGGCTTCAATTACGGCAACGGTACAAAGGTTTTCCCACAATCAATCCCTTCTTCTTGATTGTAACCTTGAGCCACAAGTCTAGCCTTGTTTCTAACTATCAACCCACCTTTATCCAGTTTGTTCTTGAAAACCCATTTGGTTCCCATGGCTGGGTGTTCGGAAGGTCGTTTGGTCGAGTCCAGACTTGGTTTCTCTCGAATTGATTGGGTTCCTCTTGCATGGCCTATACCCATTCAGGTTCATTTAGGGCCTCTAGTACATTTTCAGGTTAAGTTAATGAAATGCATGCGGTGAATGCACATAGATTCGAAGAGAGGAACGAGTTCTTACCCCACTTGTTGATATAAGATAATATGTTTTCTAGTGGGTGGCTAGAAGCATAGTTGAATGCTCTACTTATTCTCCGATTCACCGGATCCGTAGGCTGAACTGCTTGATCTTCGAAGCTTGTTTTGAGTGATCTTGTTCAACAGATTGTTCTTCAACATTACGAGCGGACTCTTGAGTTGTCTCGTTCGAGTCACATTATTACGAGTCACTTCATTCTGAGCTAGTTGGGTATGAATCTGATCGATTCGGTTTTATCATCATCTTCTCTACTAAGCTTCGGATCCGAGAACGATGACTCACTAAGTCTTTCCTGTTCAATCTCATCAAACACAACGTGGATGCTTTCTTCCACTTGGTTAGTTCTTTTATTGAAAATGCGATAAGCCTTACTATGAGATGAATAACCCAGAAAAATACCTTCATCGACCGAGCATCAAACTTGGTCAGGTGATCCTTACCATTGTTATGAACAAAACATTTGCATCCAAAAGGCTTGAAATAGGAAATATTGAGTTTCTTCCTTTTGTAGAGCTCATATGGTGTTTTCTTCGAGTATGGGTCCGATGAGGCACCTATTCAAAGTGTAGTTGGCTGTGTTGATCGCCTCAGCCCGGAAATAATAGGGTAGATTGTGCTAAATCATCATGGTTCTAACTATTTCTTTAAGAGTTCTATTCTTTCTCTCCACTACTCCATTCTGTTGAGGAGTTCTTGGTGTTGAGAAGTTGTGAGAGATACCATTCTTGTCACAAAACTCCGAGAATTTTGAGTAGTCGAACTCCCTTCCATGGTCGGTTCGAATTCTCCGGATCCGAGTCCGAGACTCAACTTGAATTTTTCTGCAGAGCTTGCTAAACTCTTTGAATGCTTCATTTTTGTGCTTAAGAAAACACACCCAGGTAAATCGTGAATAATCATCAATAATAACAAATACATATGATTTACCTCCAAGGCTCTTAACGGGATTTCACCACACAAATCCATATGCAGTAGTTCAAGCACTTTGGGTGTGGAAGCGGCTTCGATCATTTGTATGATGATCGACTTGTTTCCCTCTTGTGCAAGCTTCACAAACTTTATCTTTCTTGAAAGCAGAGTTAGGCAAACCTCTAACTAAACCATGAGATGCTAATTTCTTAATAGTATGCATGCTAACATGGCCTAATCTACGATGCCATTTCCATGAATCATCATGAAGTGATGCTTTTAAACAAGATAAGTTCGACCGGGGTCGAGAGAGGAATAATGTAAGTGTTACCTGATCTCTTACCCGAGAGTTTGATCTCCTTGGTGGTGTCATCGAAATGTAACATTTTTTTGAGTGAATCTTACCTCTTGTTGTTTATCACATAATTGAGAGATCTTGAGCGGATTGTACTTTAATCCTTTGACAAAGTAAACTGGGCTGACCAGATTGCTTCCCTTTCCAATCTTGCCTATCCCAATTATCTTGCCTTTACTTGTCATCTCCAAAAGTGACTTTTCCTCCTTTATGCTCTTCTAACTCGGAAAAGAGTGCTTGAGTCTCCTGACATATGGCGTGAGCATCCACTCGTCAAGATACCGGTGTGCTTTTGATCTCTTCGATTACCTTGTAAAATAGAGACAATCTAACCCTTCTCACTTCCTCTAACGAACCCAATAACACTCTTTACTGAGGTCCTTTTCGAGGAAGAAGGTTTTTCGGAACCCAAATTTGAATGACTTTAGGCTTAGTCCGATTCCGAGCCTTCCGTCTAGAGAACTGAGTCCGTGTCTCTTTCTTTTGGAAAGCTTTTCTTTTGAAAATGGGAAGAAATGATTTTGTCTTGTAAACTGGTGCAGGCTCAGTCCTTTTTCTTTCTTAAGAATAGGATCGTGCTTAGCTTTCCTGAACCTTACGGTTCCGGAATCCTTCTCAAAAGTTACGAGTAGGAATTGGATTCCTCCTCTTTGTTAAAACCAAGACCTTCCTTTCTGAAGGAGACACATTGACATCCCAAGAGCATGTCAAGGTTTTTTGACCTTGAGTAAACTTTAAAACAAGATCTTGAGACTCATTGAGCTTTTGCTTTAGCTGCTCATTTTCTCTTCTAAGTAACTCGGACTCGGTCTCATTGATTTAAGCACTAGTGTTGAGTTCTCTGAGTGTGAGTCTCGGTTTTCCAACTCATTTTTTAAAGATATGCTCTCGAGAGGAAATTGACTCAAGTTGTTCTTTAAAGTGAGAGGAATCGGAATTGAACTTTTCTTCTAAAGTAAAAACGTACTTAGCCAAATCAACTTTGGAGAATTTAAGAAAGTACTCAATTACCTCTTGAGGATTAGATTCCTCATTGTCCGATTGAGCTGAGTCCGAATCTACTTACGCTTCGAGTCGAGAAAGTGCCATCGGACATTTTGAGTCATCCGCGTCCTCGTCATCTTCGATGAGTCCTCGTCACTCCATGTGGCCATCATAGCGTTTTTTTCTTTCTGTCCCTTTTTCTCTTGGGATAGTCCTTGACTATGTGTTCTTTGCTTGCCACATTCAAAGCATCCAGAATTCTTAGTCAAAGATAACTTTGAAGGAGAACAGTATTTACCTTTTCTATCCTTCTTGTCTTTCTTATAGAACTCTTCTTTTGGCTTCTTGTCCCTTCTCTTGAAGCCTCTAGCAATTAGTGCCATGGGATCCTCTTACGAGTCGGAGGAGCTCGGACCTTCTTCTCTCGGTTACTCGAGGCCTTTAGCGCAATGTTCTTTTGGGTGTCGACCTCTGCATCCTCCTCCTCTAGGTGGATCTCATGGGTGAGAAGCTTCCCAATGAGTTCATCCGGCTTCGGTAGAGACAAGTTCGAGCCTTTTCGATAGCTGTCACCTTAGGACCCCATCTTTTCTTGGGTAGACTTCGAGTATTTTTCTGCACATTTCTTTGTGGGAGATCTTTTTACCCGGAGATTTGAGATTGTTGGTAATCTCTGTAAATCGAATGAACATCCGAGTGATGTTTTCTTCGGCTCCATCTTGAATAGCTCATATTTGTAAAGATATTGGCTTATCTTCGCTTATCGACCTGGCTTGTTCCTTCATAGGTTTTGACTAACGTATCCCATACTTCTTTAGGCTGTGTCACGAGCGGACACTCGATTGTATTCTTCCGAGCTGATGGTGTACATCGGAATATTCATTGCCTTGAAGTTCTTTTTGAAATTCTCTGCTTCATCGGGAGTGAACTCGGCCTTTGTCTTGGGAATGAGTCTTGTTTCTTACTGTCTTCATGGGAATTTAGTTTCCTTGTTGTATGATGTTCCGGACATGTTCATCATGATCCGAGGAGGAAACATTCCATGAGTTTCTTCCAGTGCACGAAGTTGGATCCTTTGAACCTTGGTGAGTCTGCTGGAAGATCTTCCTTCATCAAACTCTCCGTTGTTCTAAGCCATTTGATCTTTAGACCTTTGGATGGTTAGATCCTTTTCGAAAGGCTAGGCTCGATACCAATTGAAGGTTTGCTCGGGGAGAGACTAAGTCACCCTAGAGGGGGTGAATAGGGTGATGGAAGTTTTTCGTGAAAAACAAACTCTTTTCCACAATGTACGAGATAGAAGCGATTCCGAGTCTATATTGGGGTCGAAAAGTATGAACTCGGAACACGGTGAAGAGCAAAGACACGAGATAAAAATGAAACTTTAAATCTATCCGAGTGTAGAATGTACTTAGAAAATGATACCACGGAAAATACGTGGAAACCCTCCGGGACGAGAAAACCACGGATCGTGCTAATCCAAGCACGAAGTTAAATCCACTATTTTGAGTCCACAAAATACAGTAGATCGATCGAACCCCGAGTTGCTCCCTTAAACAACTCCTTATAAGTTTTTCCTAGACTTAGAAATTCCCTTATTTGATCTAGTACTTCCTAATTGAGATAACCCTTACGAGTTAGGGACAACTAAGCTGAGTTAACCCTTACAGCTCGGTTAAGGGACCTTACTTAGAGAGTAAGAAAGAAAGTGTTTGTAACTAAGTACAAGACCTTACAACTCGGAATATAATGAATTACGAGTGGGAGTTGTAAGTAGAAGATTGAGTATGAATACAAAGACTTTTGATCAAGTATGTGTATTAACAAATAGGTTCGGCAATCTTCAAGTCTTGAGAGTTGGCTTTCTTTTATAGATGACCAAGCGGCTTAGCCGTTGTGTCCATCTTCGATTGGAAGTTCCTTTATGACCGTTGTGAAGGATTTTCTCGGTTACTTAGAAAATATCCGTTGATATGTGAACGTTAGGCAACGGCTCTTGACTTCCTTGGGAGTGCCAAAACCACTGGTGGTGTCTTCAAAAGTAAGGTGGAAACCACCGTTGAGCTTAGTGTTGCAGATTTCCATTTACGGAAACGAGATAACCACGACACGAGTGTACGAGGCTAGGTCGAGAGGTGGAAAAGGCCTTATGTGCTTGGTGATTTGACGTTTTGAAGCTGGTTACTTTTGTATTTCAAATATAGGAAAGCCTCGTTTGAAACACCTACAAAAGTAAATCAATTTAGTTCTCAAAGTATAAAATACTTTGGTCCAAGATTAGACACGAGATAATAATATAATTAAGATAATTAAGTGACTAATTATGTGGGTCGGAAAAGGAATGGAATTTTTCGAGTCTAATATTCATGATACTCAAAATTCCATCCGAGTCGGTCTAAAAGTAAATCAAGTCAAATATGAAATATCGAGTAGACAGACTTGATCTAGACTAAACACAATTCAAACTAAGATACCGAGTTAGAGCGCAGAAAAGATAGTGTTTGAATCATGCGATACGTCCGAGTGTTAAGTGACTCGGAACCGAGTGGACCATGCAGAGATGATTTCGAGTCACACGAGTTATGCATAAATGCATGAGATAGATTCTATAACACTTAAAAATACCATATTACTCAGAAAAGTTTCTAAGACACAAGGAATGACTTAGAATCAAAACTTTATAAGTGAGAAAGTCTTATACCCGATTCCCTAGATAGAACTCGTAAAGGTGAGATGTAAAGTCCGAGTCTTCATTATGAAACGGCTCTTGACTCCTAAGGGTGCTCCAATCAACTTGTGTTGTCTCGAAAAGTAGGGTGGAAACCACCGTTGATCTTAGCGTTGAAGTTTTTCGGTTTTGGAAACAAACAACCACGACACAAGCATCTAGGACTTGTTCCGAAGTAGAAAAGTCTTGTCTGCTGGTTATTGACAACTTGAAGTTGGTTACTTTTATAATTCAAAAATAAGATGACCTCATTTGGATAACCTATAAAAGTAAATAATTTTGGTTCTCAAAGTATAAAATACTTTGGTCCAAGATTAGGCACGAGATAATAATTTAATTAAGATAATTAAGTGCATAATTAAACTCAACGACTAAGGGGTGTGCTCAGGCTAACCTACTTCGATTGACCATGGTTAGCGGGTTCTTCGACCCACTCAAACTACTTGTCTAAGTTGATCATCTCTGGTTGTGGTTCCGGAGCACTTGGACCCTCGGTTGCTAGTCCTTGTCCTTCTTGCTCTCCTTGCTCGGAAGGAGCTGCCTTAGCCACGAGCTCCTCTCGCTTCTTCTCCTTCTTCTTCTTCCTCTCCTCTCGTCCGAGGAGGACTTGGCGGGGCTCGAGGATTCCTCGAAGTGTCCGAGTTACCCGGATCCTGAGCTGCCTTGGATCTTCTTTCCTGAAGGAGCTGGAGAAGCTCCCTTTGCTCCTTTACTAGAGCCTTCATCTCAAGGAGCACGTCCTGCTGCTCTCGAATTTGAGATTGGGCGGTTTTGGTTGATGGTCATAGACTGGAAGATAGTCTTGAATGACCGGAGAAGGTCCTTGAGTTCCAAGGACACGGAAGAGATTTTGTCCATGAAAGCGATGGAAAAAATGGAAGAAAGAGATTTAGAAACATCCGAGGTGGAGGCACCACCAAGTGGAGCGAGGAAGAGGATGAGGCCTTTCGGACTAAGTCCGAGGCGAAGAGGGTTGCCTCAACTCCGAGTCGTGGATCCACACACCAGGTTAGGTTTCCTGGTATCCATACCCAAGAAGTTCCTTCTTGCCCACTACAATGGCAGCCCTCGAAACGACGTTCGTATATGAGGGAAGAGGAACTTTGAACTGTTTGAAAATGAGAGTGAGAAGAGCACCGAAAGGAAGAGGGGTGTTCTTCTTGTTACGAGTTTGAGCGAGCACAGCTGCCATTTGCTCAATGATAGCGGGAAAGAGGTATACTTCGTAGCCCTCTAGGATATTGAAAAGAGCTTTAAGATGCTTGGAGTTGGGGTTCTCCTTGCTAGAATGCTTGTGAGAAGAAGGTTCTCATCAGCAAGAAACAAAGAAGACGAGCTTCAACTTTAGTTGGGTCACGTAAAAGTTTTTGCGTGACCCGGGGAACTCTTTGGCCTACTTTTCAAAGAAGTCGTCAGCGACCTCATTGAAAGGTATTGGGTTGCTGTTCAAGAAGAGGGAAGATACTTTGAACAGGACGATGGAGGAGGGAAGTATTGATTCGAACAGTAATGTTCTCAACTCGGAGGTTAGAATACCTTCGGAGCTGAAAAGGTGAGTGTAAAACTCGGAGACGAGTTCGGGATAGGTGAACTCATCTGAAACACGAAAGTTGTAAACTTCGGTCGATTGTATGTGAGGCAACCACGAAAATTTTGTGGTTGGGAAGAATTCATCATCCAGCGCAAAGTGCTCGGGTGATAAGAGGTTTCAAATTTGAGGGGCCCACCTGGATTTTTGTGCGTGGTTTCTTGGTGGCGAGCCAAGAAAATCGGGGTGAGAACCTCTTTTTGGCATTTTGATGGAGAAAAGAGAGAGTAGATGAGCTTTAGAGAGATGAGGAGAAATGAGCTCGAAGAGAGTAGAAAAAAAATGAAAGAGTAGAAGAAGAAAGAGTTTGAGAGCAACGGATCTTACTTGAGATGTTCTTCACGAAGCTTGAGATCATCGGGTGTCGCTTTAATCACAGAGAGCTTGTTCACGAAGATTTGATTTCAAGAGAGAGACTAAGCGAAGAGTAAAGTAACAAACTAAAGGAGAATAGGTGCTATTTATAAGAAAATAATCGTCCTTCGGTATCCGTTCGACTCGGCTCTTTTAGCGGTCACCTCGGACCGGTGTGACTGTTCTCTTCTTCAATGATTACAATTCCAACGGTTGTCTCCCAACGGCTAGTTGTCCGATCACGGCGCGCGAGAGAGAGAGAGAAAAAGAAAGATTTTGAAAATAAATTTCGAAATTCTCCACTTGTCTAGAGATGATTTTAGAAGTTTGATGTCCATTTTTCTCAAAGTCCGAGTCGACTCAGCGAAGTTTCGAGTGACTCGAAGCTGGAAATAGATAATAACTATTGGCTCGGTATCACTAGATCAACCGAGCTAAAGGTTATTAAAGCACATATCACATAATCATGTGAAGAAATTCTCACATAGAAAACACATAATTATGCATTTAACATACCATGCTCAATCCTAATGAAGCAAAACTGTCCTCACTAAGTGGCTTAGTAAAGATATCAGCTATTTGAAGATTGGTAGGAATAAATTCGAGATCAATATCACCTTTCTCAGAATGGTCTCTTAAGAAATGATACATGACCTCAATGTGTTTCGTCTTTGAGTCTTGAACTGGATTTTTGGTGATGCTGATTGCACTCTAATTATCACACTTCATTGGAACTTATTTGAAAGAAAGTCCATGATCTCTCAAGTGCTTGCTTTATCTATAAAATCTGAGCACAACATGATCCAGCTACAATATACTCAGCCTCGGCATTTGATAGAGCTAGTGAGTTTTGCTTCTTTGAGTGCCAAGATATTAATGATTGACCCAAAAATTGGCAAGCTCTGAGGTGCTCTTTCTATCAACTTTGTACCCAGCGTAATCAGCATCCGAGTATCCGGTGAGAGTTAGTTTTGAGTCTCCGGAGTACCATAGACCTAAATTACGAGTCCCTGCAAGATATCCGAATATTCTCTTCACTGTAGTGAGATGTGATTCTTTTGGATTAGCTTTGAATATTGCGCATAGACGGACACTCAATATTATATCCGGCCTACTGGAAGTAAGATATAGCAAAGATCTAATCATACCTTGATAGAGCTTCGATCTATTGCTTTACCTTTTTGTCCGAGTCCGGTTTTATGCTACTGCTTATAGGTGTTCGTTGCATGCTTCGTATCTTGAAGTTTATACTTTCTTAGCAGCTCCTTGGTGTACTTTGATTGATGGACATAGATTCCATCTTTGTCTTGCTTGATTTGTAGACCAAGGAAGAAATTGAGTTCTCCCATCCTACTCATTTGAAATTCTGTCTCATTAACTCGGAAAAATCTCGACACGGAATTTCATTAGTAGCTCCAAAAATTATGTCATCAACATATATCCGAGCGATAAGGAAGTCTTTCCCCTTGGTTTTTATAAAGAGAGTCTTGTCAATCTAACCTCTTCTAAAATCATTTTGAACCAAGAAATTGCTCGATCTGTCATACCAAGCTCTGGGAGCTTATTTAAGACCATAAAAACCTTTTTGCAGTTTGAAAACATGATTTGGAAAATCCGAGTTTTGAAATCCGGGAGCTGCTCAACATAGACTTCTTCTTCGATAAAACCATTAAGAAATGCGCACTTAACATCCATTTGATATAATTTGATATTCATGCTAGATGCAAATGCTAACAGGATTCTAATGGCTTTAATTCAGCTACAGGTGCAAAGGTTTCCCCACAATCAATCCCTTCTTCCCGATTATAACCTTGAGCCACAAGTCTAGCCTTGTTTCGACTACCAACCCACCTTCATCCAGTTTATTCTTGAAAACCCATTTGGTACCTATGACTGGGTGGTTAGAAGGTTGTTTTGTCGGACTCTAGACTTGGTTTCTTTCGAATTGATTGGGTTTCTCTTGCATGGCCTCTACCCATTCAAGTTCATTTAGGGCCTCTAGTGCATTTTTAGGTTCGAGTTAATGAAATGAATGTAGTGAATGCACATAGATTCTGAAGAGATGAACGAGTTCTTACCCCACTATTGATATCGGATAATATGTTTCCTAGTGGATGACTAGAAGCATACTTGAATGCTCAACCTGTTCTCCGGTTCACCGGATCCGTAGGCTGAATTGGTTGATCTCCGGAAGTTTGTTCGAGTTATATTGTTCTGAATCACTTCATTCGACCTAGTTGGATCCGATTCCTAATAGGCTTAGTTTTATCAAGGTCATCATTTTTGCTAAGCTTCAGGTCCGAGAATGATGATTCACTCGGCTTTTCTTGCTCAATCTCATCAAACACAACATGGGCGCTTTCTTCCACTTTGTTAGTTCTCTTATTGAAAATGCGATAAGCCTTACTATGAGATGAATAACCCGGAAAAATACCTTCATCCGACCGAGCATCAAGCTTTGTCGGGTGATCCTTACCATTGTTGTGAACAAAACACTTACATCCAAAGGGTTTGAAGTATGAGATATTGGGTTTCTTCCGTTTGTAGAGCTCGTATGGTGTTTTCTTCAATATGGGTCCGATGAGGCATTTGTTCAAGGTATAGTTTGTCTGTGTTTACTACCTCAGCCTGAAATAGTCGGGTAGATTGTGTTCCATCATCATTGTCCTAACTATTTCTTCAAGAGTTATGTTCTTTCTCTCCACCACTCCATTTTGTTGAGGAGTTCTTGGTGCTTGAGAAGTTGTGGGAGATGCCATTTTTATCACAAAACTCTATAAATTCGAGTAGTCGAACTCTCTTCCATGGTCGGTTCGAATTCTCCGGATCCGAGTCCGAGACTCAACTTGGATTTTCCTGCAAAGCTTGCTTGAACTCTTTGAATGCTTCATTTTGTGCTTAAGAAAACACACCTAGGTATATCGTGAGTAATCATCAACAATAACAAGTACATATGATTTACCTCTAAGACTCTTAACAGGGATTTCACCACATAAGTCCATATGTAGCATTTCAAGCACCTTGGATGTGGAAGCTGTCTTCGAGAGATTTGAAAGATGATCCGACTTGTTTCCCTTTTATGCAAGCTTCACAAATTTTATCTTTCTTAAAAGCATAATTAGGCAATCCTCCGACTAAACCATGAGATGCCAATTTCTTAATAGTATGCATGCTAACATGACCTAATCTACGATGCCATGTCCTAATCTACGATGCCATGTCCAACGAGTCATCAAGAAGTGATGCTTTTAAACAAGATAAATTCTTACTCGGGTCGAAAGAGGAATAATATAAGTGTTGCCTGATCTCTTACCTGAGAGCTTGATCTCCTTGGTAGCATTATAAGAAATATAACAATTGGTCCGAGTGAATCTTACATCTTGACCTTTGTCACACAATTGAGAGATGCTAAGCGAGTTGTACTTTAACGCTTTGACAAGGTATACTGGGCTGACCAGATTGCCTCCTTTTCCAATCTTGCCAATCCCAATTATCTTGCCTTTGCTATCGTCTCCAAATGTGACTTTTCCTCCTTTGTACTTTTCTAACTCAAAAAAGAGTCCCGTGTGTCCTTACATGTGGTGTGAGCATCCACTTGTCTAGATGCAAATGCCCTTTCGATCTTTTACGAGTGGCCTGTAAAACATAAACAAACTAAGCCTTCTCACTTCCTCTAACGAACCCAGTAACACCCTTTACTCGTGGTCCTTTTCGAGGAAGAAGGTTTTTAGAACCCGGATTTGAATGACTTTGGGTTTGGTCTAATTCGAGTCTTCCGTTTAGAGAACCGAGTCCGTGTCTCTTTCTTTTGAAAAGCTTTTCTCTTATAAACCGGTGGAGATGGTTTTCTCCTGTAAGCTAGTCCGGGCTCAGTCCTCCTTTCATTTTTATGAATGGGACCGTGTTCAGCCTTCTCGAACTTTACAGTTCCGGAATCCTTTTGAAAAGCTACGAGTAGGAATTGGATTTCTCCTCTTTGTTAAAACCAAGACATTTTTTTCGAAGGAGACACATTGAGATCCCAAGAGCATATCAAGGTTTCATCGACCTTGAGTAAACTTTAAAATAAGATCTTGAGACTCGTTGAACTTTTGCTTTAGTTGGTTATTTTCTCTTCGAGTAACTCGGACTCGGTCTTATTGGTTTGAGCACTAGTCTTGAGTTCTCCGAGTGTAAGTCTCAGTTTTTTCAACTAATTTTTAAACAAATGCTCTCGGAGGAAATTGACTAAAGTTGTTCTTTAAAATAAGAAGAGTCGAATTGGACTTCTCCTCCAAAGTGAAAATATACTTAGCTAAATCAACTTTGAAAAATTTGAGAAAGTATTCAATTACCTCTTGAGGATTTGCTTCCTCATTGTTCGATTAATATGTGTCGACTCTGTTTCCACTTCGAGTCGGAAAGTGCCATCGGACACTTTGAGTCATCTAAGTCCTCGTCATCTTCGATTAGTCTTCGTCACTCGATGTGGCCATCACAACCTTTTTCTTTCTTCTTTCTCTTTTTCTCTTGGGACAGTCCTTGACTATGTGTTCCTTACTCGCCATATTCAAAACAGACCGAGTTCTTAGTCAATGATAACTTTGAAGGGGAAGAGTATTTACCTTTTCTATCCTTCTTGTATTTCTTATAGAACTCTTCTTTTGGCTTCTTATACCATCTCTTGTGCTTCATCATTCTCTTGAAGCTTCTAGCGATAAGTGCTATGGGATCCTCTTCTAAGTCGAAGAACTCGGATCCGCTTCTCTGGTTTCAGAGGCTTTCAGCGTAATGTTCTTTTTCGTGCTGACCTCTGCATCCTCCTCTTCCGAGTGGATCTCATGGGTGAGAAGCTTCCCAACGAGTTCGTCTAGCTTTAGTTGAGACAAGTTCCGAGCCTCTTCGATAAGCTGTCACTTTGGGACCCCATTTTTTCTTGGGTAGGCTTTTGAGTATCTTTCCGCACATTTCATCGTGGGAAATCTTTTTACCAAGAGATTTGAGATTGTTGGTAATCTCGGTAAAGCAAATGAACATTTCGGTGATGTTTTCTTCGACTCCATCTTGAATAGCTCATACTTATGAAGATATTGGCTTATCTTTGCTTGTCGACTCGGCTTGTGCCTTCATAAGTGTTGACTAGTGTGTCCCATACTTCTTTAGCTGTGTCATTGGCGGACACTCGGTTGTATTCTTCCGAGTTGATGGCCAACATCGGAATGTTCATCGCCTTGAAGTTCTTTCGAACTTCTCTACTTTATCAGCGAGTGAACTCGGCCTTTGTCTTGGGTACGTGTCTTGCTTCTTCCGTCTTCATGGAATGTAGTTGCCTACTTGTATGATGTTTCGGACGTCCTCATCATGATCCAGCAGGAAACATTCCATAAGCTTCTTCTAGTACACGAAGTTAGATCCTTTGAAATTTGGTGGTCTCGCTGGAAGATCTTTCTTCATCGAACTCTCCGTTGTTCCGAGCCATTTGATCTTTTAACCTATGGATGGTTAGATCCTTTCTAAAAGGCTAGGCTCGATACCAATTGAAGGTTTGCTCTTGGAGAGGCTAGGTCACCCTAGAAGGGGGTGAATCGGGTGATGATGAAATTTGCTTGAAATTTAAAATAGATATACCTATGAAGTGAGTGGGAGTCAAGGATGAACTCGAAAAGCACCGACTCGCAGTTCAATAAAGAATGAAGAAACAGATTAAACAGAACTTTAAAACTGTCCGAGTCTAGAATGCACTCGGAAAGTTAATAACTCCGAAAGTACATGGAAACCCTCCTGGGCGAGAAAACCACGGACCGTGCTAATCCAAGCACGAAGTCAAATCCACTATTTTGAGTCCACAAAATACGATAGATCGACTCAACCCTAGTTGCTCCCTTTGACAACTACTTACAAGTTTTTCCTAGACTCGAAATTCCCTTATCCGATCTAGTACTTCCTAACTGAAATAACCCTTACGAGTTAGGGACAACTGAGCTGAGATAACCCTTACAGCTGAGTCAAGGGACCTTACTTAGAAAATAAGAAAGTGAGTTTATAACCGAGTACAAGACTATACAACTTAGAGAAATATTAAATACGGAATTGGAGTTGTAAGTAGAAGATTGAGAATGAATAGAATCACTTTTGCTCAAGTATGTGTATAAAAACAATTGGTTCAACAATCTTCATGTCTTGAAAGTTGGCTTCTATTTATAGATGACCAAGCAGCTTAGCCGTGGTGTCCATCTTCCGACTGGAAGTTCTTTGTGATCGTTGTAATGGATTTCTGAGTTACTCGGAAAATGTCCGTTGAGATATGAACGTTGAGTAACGGCTTTTGACACCTTTGAAAGTCCCAAAACCATTGGTGGTGTCTTTGAAAGTAAGGTGGAAACCACCGTAGAGCTTAGTGTTGCAGTTTTCCGGCTTTGGAAACAGACAACCCCGACACGATGTCTAGGTCCAGGTCGGAGGTGGAAAAAGCATTGTATGCTTGGCGATTTAACATTTTGAAGTCGGTTACTTTTGCAATTCAAAAATAGGATAACCTCGTTTGAATAACTACAAAAGTAAATCAATTTGATTCTCAAAGTATAAAATTCTTTGGTCCAAGATTAGACACGAGATAATAACATAATTAAGATAATTAAGTGACTAATTATCCGAGTCGGAAAAGGAATGGTATTTTTGAGTCTAATATCCATGATACTCAAATTCCACCTTTGTCGAGTCTAGAAGATAATCAAGTCATAAGGAGAATATTAGCGTAAACAAACTTGATCTAGACTAAACAAAGTTCAAAGAAAATATGTCGACTTAGAATAGTAAATTAACAATGTAATTCTCGGAACATGAAGTCGGATCCGAGTTTATGCACGTGAAATAAAGTGTTTGAACATGCGATATATCCGAGTGTTGAGTGACCGAGAACCGAGTGTGAAGTGGCATGTAGAAGTATGCTTTACGAGTTAGTCGAGTCAAGCGTAAACATATATAATAGTTCCTATAACACTTAGAGAAAATGTTATATCACTCGGAAAAGTTTCTAAGGCACATGGAATGACTTGGAATCAAAACCCTCTAAGAGATGAAGTCTTATACCTGATTCCTCGATGGAACTCGGAAAAGTGTAAGTATAAAGTCCGAGTCTTCAACCCCAATTCAAATTTCATCTAAGAATAGGTGAATCTAATCTTTCATTTCATTTTGCATCTAGCCAAAGTCAAAATCATCTCAAAATAGGTGAGTCCATATTTGCATTTCCTTTTTGCATTTAGCAAAGTCAAAATTATCAAAAATAGGTGAGTCTATATTTGAATTCATTTTGCATTAGCCCAATTTAAATTTCATCCTAATTAGGGTGAGTCCATTCATTTTGCATTAACCTGGTGTAAATTTCATCTCGGGAATAGGTGAGTCCCGTCTTGCATTTCATTTTGTATTAGCTAATTCAAATTTCATCTCAAATTAGGTGAGTCCAATCTTGTATGTTATCTTACATTAGCCAATTTAAAATTCATCTCAAATTAGGAGAGTCATTCATTTGAATTAGTTAAAGAAAATTCATCTTCCATTAGGAGTAATCATCTATTTCGGTTTTGCACTAGCCAAATAATAGAATCATCCCAGATTGAGTCATGCACATCATTGCATGCATTCCATTCCCTTTGTTTTGGCATCCCCTTATGTGCATCTAAATAAAAGAGCATATTATTTTCTTTTCTCCGAGGATTAGTCTTTCTCGGGTCAAGCACTTAAGCCCCATCTCCTTAGAAGTTTCTTCCATGAGCCAATCTTGACCGTACTCTTTTGGGATACGGGATAGGAAATCCTATACAGGTCGGGAATCCTAGCACGAAACGTCTATGAAGTAAGAAATCTACTTCAACACCGACTCGGTCAACACCGAGACGTCCCACATTAGCATGTGCCACACTAGTACGTCCCTCTTGACTATGGGCGTGCCGCCCAAGGTCAAAACTCAATCCTCCTCGAAAAATGGCTAACTAGCCGAGCAAACCCCATCATGACCTTGATCAAAGGGTATGTTGCTAAAGTAGAAGCTAAGATTAAGGCTCACGATAAGAAGATTGATTCAATGGTAGAAACCCTCGGTCTCATTCGCAAAGAACTGGAGAGGAAATCAAAGTTCAAAGGGAGAGAAACAGAAGGAGAAGGATCCCGCCCGAACATCGCCCTGACCTTAGTCTAATCCACAAGTAGATCGACTAGAGAAGCCATTGCGGGAGTCATCAATGTTTAATCACTAATATCCGGCCTAGGGATTCACTTCAATCCCTAAAGGTAAGCTACCCCCTAAGTTTACCATGCCTAACATCAAATTTCATGGAACTGAAAACCCTTACCATCACATGAGAAACTTTATGGGGGCAATGATTTTGAAGAATATATCGGAGGACACATACCATGTCATCATCCCATGGATGTTTGACATGGATGTCATGAAATGGTACATTGTTGTTGACCCACACAAGGTCACAAACTGGAAAGATCTTTGCAGGGAGTTCTTACACCAATACTCCTAAAATACTGATCTACTAGTCACACTTCGGGACTTAAAACTAATCAAGCAAGGAGACGATTAGAGCTTCATCAACTTCCTTACCCGCTGGAGGACAAAGGTTGCTCACATGACTAATCCACCATCCGAGAAGGATCGGGTTAGAATCATCATCAACAACCTCCAACTTGCCTATCATCGCACTCTGAGTTTCGGCTTATCTTAAACTTCAAAGCACTCGGAGATGCTCTGGCATGCTCATAGAAAAGGAATAGACATCCACAAACTTCTAGAAGACCATCCAATGAGCCCACCGCTCATCAAGGATGTGAATAAAACTTGCTTTTCCCTTTTTAATATCTAGGTCTATTTGCTTTGTCCCATTTCCTTATCCATTATATGTGTATTCTTTTCCTATTTTTCAAAAAATAATAAAATAAATAAACCTCAATTATTTCCTTTCGAACTACGAAGGCCTAATTTCCGTTATAGCGGATACTTAGGAAGCCCATGAGGTCTGGCCTAAAGCCTTATTTTGATCCCAATTTTCATTTCCAATACCCAATTTCCAGTTCCCAACATCAAAGTCGTTTTGCCTATCCAAAGAAGCGGAAACTCATTCGAAAAGTGCAGAGATCAATCAAGAACCATGCTAGCATCAAGTTCAAGGTCTATCAACAACGAGTACATCGCAGTTCGAGCGACCTACCCTTCTTTAGGTTGTACTTTAGGGAGTGGGGGCTAAAGTGCGGTTTTTGTCTTTGTCTTTTATGAACTTTTTGCATCATCTTAATAATAGAATGCATTTGTTCTTAGAATAGAGTCCAACATACATGTCCTTTGCATTAGTGAAACTCCTGGAAACACAAAAATTAAATAATAAAGCACCCTATAAGGAATTATTCAATCAAGCAGCATCAAGCATCAAGTTGACATCAAGAGCTCACCGGCATTGCCACCTTCAAAGGAGTTCAACCAAGAAAGTCGAAGCTCACCAATTCTTCAACATTTGAGAAGAGCTAAACATAAGCACCCAAGAAGAACGTGAGGGCTCAAGATTGAAAGGGTTATACAACCACAACAACTCTAAGAATACTAAGGGGAAGACACAAATCGTCTACCTTCAAAAGGAGCTATTAGCACACAAACTAAAAGCTCAATCGAGAATGAGGCACATAACCCGATGGAACATCATATTTCAAGCATGCGTTCCCTAAGATTTCAGGTCATCCAACGACCAAGTCTAAACAAGAATTTCTACATAAAGACTTCAAGCACCAAAAAATGTACTCCTTTCTCTATTATTTTATTTGTTGCCCCGATGATGATAATCCCAAGTCTTGTTTGCGGATTTAGATCTCGATCGTGATCGATTAGTGCAATGGAAGCTAGTAAACCACAAAGAACCCCCAGCACCACATAAATAGCCTTTTGCCTTAGGTTGATCCAAAAATCCCATTTTCTTTCGGATGATCTAAAACCCGGCCAAGCCTCTAGAGACAACGGAGTCCACTGCCGTGTACTAGGGAATTCCGGGCTTAGAACAGTGCGTTTCACTTCGATCCAACTAGAAAAGGAGCTAAAGACTTCTAGACGACGTTAGACGCTGCATTTCATGATCACAAGCATCAAAATACTGCGTTTTGGCTCCAAGACAGTCCACTTAAGACTAGGAGCACGCATCCCATACCAAAAATGAAACCTGTAAAAAATAGAAACCCGTGAAAAATGAAAACTTGCCAAAAATCAAAACTTTCCATTTTTCGAATGCTCATGTGGCTCGCGCCTGCATTTTCCTCGGAGAATCCTTTGGAAGCACGCTAGGGCACGAAATCTTACGCATCCCTTGATGGTCGATCCGGTTTTATCTTTTCTTATCCGATTCAATCTTGTGATATCTTGGACCAGCTTATTTTTAGTTGTTCTTAACGACAGGTCCAAGCATAACCCTAGGTCATTCCTTTACCTAACGTCTTCTTATAAGTAGAGAGCCTTGGCTTTCATTCAACATATGGCTCAACCCTCAATGTTACTACTAAATACTATCTTAGGTATTCTGATTTTGTGGTCCCTTTTAAGCCTATTCCTTCTCTACATCCATCATACTCCCGACATCCGATCCTTAAACTCCATTAGTCACGGATATGCCTACCTACCTATACCGAAACTCACAAAAAGCCTCTCTCATTCGCCATCGATGTATCAAGAGGTCTAGATCTAAGATCTAGATCAGCGGGTATGACAACCTAAGGGCACATATCCAGTTTTCACAACAATTTATTTTATTTTATTATTTCTTTATTGCTTTACGTATTGTGGAAAAACGATGTATCGTTTTTAATTCCTCCCGCCCTATGTAATCTTTTAGTTTTCCACTTTCTTTTCTTTTCGTTTTGCTTTTCTTTTCGCTTTTCCACTTCCTTTATTTCTGCCTTTATTGCTTTCCTTAATTATGTCTTGGTTGCTTTAATTCTTTTTCTCATGCTGTCACTTGCTTGCTTGTTTTACATTATTTGAATTCACTACTCAAACTAGTAATGGTCGTCTTCGGACGGGCGGAATGAAAGGCTTTATCCCTACGTTTCGTACCCTCAACCCCGTATCCGATTCTCGGTTCAAAGACCAACGAAGTCATTTCTAGCCTCTTCTTGTCTTATTTTTCCCATAATAAGATTGGAAGAACAAATTTTTACTTTTGTTTTTGTTAGTTTTTCTTTCCAAAAACAGATCGGCGACTCCTCTTTTGCTTTATTCCTATTGCATTGCATCTCGATTTTTCTTGGTGCATGATAAAAGAAAACGGGATTTTGGATTTGTAAAAGCCGAGGCTGAATTACGTTTGCCACGGCCAATGGCCGACGCCGCTCACCGTACGACGTTTGTTCAAGCCGATGCCTGGACAGCCGGTGGGTGAGGCTTCGATTTAGACTGGTGTTTTCACATCGGTCTTACCCTAAAGCCTCACGGCTGAAATAGAAACCCTAATTTTATTTATCTTCCGGTTAAGAAATATATCTTGGGACATCTCAAAATAATGATTAAAATAAAACAATTAATAAAACCACCATTCAAACTTGACTTAATTCGCTTTAAATCGGATTTAATAAAATTCGAAAATCTTAATATAAGGTTCATCCCCACATTCATAAATCGACTTTCTAAAACCATCTCCAAAATCAATCTTTAAAAAAGAGACTCAACACAAGTGGGGAAACTCGACGGGTCCCAGCCAACCGTGGTTCTTACGAGTTAGTGACGGTGCTAACTCGTTCAACTTTTAGTAAATGCTAAATACTCCATCATTTATGTAGAGTAGCCGATCTAGATCTTCTTCATCGGGAGGCTTCCTTGGAGGTGTGGGGGCTCAAACGTGCTCTGCTAATCAGCAAATGCCAGCTAGTAGCGTGACTAGAGCAGGCGCTTCCTGTCGTTCTTCATGACATTTGCATCATTGTAGTGCTTCCGAAGCGGGGCCTAGTACATCTATACCGGGCCTAGTTCTTCTAGTGCTAGACCTAGCTTCTTCAAGGACTATATGGACATCATGCCTCTCCAAGCACTTGACCCTCATGGCAACCCGTTTGATTTCCATCGGATCTCATAAAGCGAGCCTTCTCATGGAGCTTCTCAATCCTCATAGGACTATCGGGCTTGCTCTTCGCAGTCTGCTGCTTTTCTTAATTTTTAATTTTTTATAATATTTTAACTCTATGCAATGAGATGAATGCAAAGCCTCAATTCTAAAATGCTTTCTTTTTATTTATATAATATGGAAAGTTTTTAAACAAAAAAGAAAAAAATTTACAAATTTAAAAAATTACACTTTCCCCCATTCCCCTTAAAAGAAAATAATGAAATGAAAATGAAGGAATGGTAAGAGCACTTGTCTAAAAATATTAGGGCTCTTTACCGAAATGGTCTGGAAACATAAACTCAAATTGGCTCAAGGAGTGCTCGGGCCATAAATCAATCGAGCCAGGCCGGTCAGGTAGGCGCCAGCCAAGCGCTTGGCCGAGGCTTGGGCGGACTGCAGTGATGTGATGGTGATGGACTCGACCCTAGAGACCACTATAAAAGGGACCTTCGGCCGTTACCTAACATCACACCTTCTAAATTTTCCTTCTAGTTCTTTTTCATAAAAACAACTCTTATGAAAATTCATTAGTGCCTTTAACTCGTTTTCCACTACAAAGATGAACTTCATAGCTAAAGTATCCCATTAGATGCATGAGATAACCGATGTTGACAAGGTTGGCTTGTCCCTCTATGTACTAAATACCCTATTTAGCATCCGGCAGATGAAAATCCACTTGGACTCCCTTACGGGTTGCGGTGGCCTTTTGGGATCCTTAGTATCACGTCCTTAAGTTTGTGGATAAGGAATTATGTCATCTTCCTGATGAATTTGATGTCATCCTATGCAGTAAAAGTTGAATTAAACTTGTAATGCCAATGCCCTCTACAAATATGTGTCAAACGTACGAGTGTCTATTAAATCTAACTAATAGGAATCTAAGTTGGATTCTCATTCGGGATGAGGTGCAACTAATTAATCTACTGTCATACGACCGCCCTAGGCATTCCTCGGGGCATGCTCATATTCGGATTCGTAGGGCCATAATCACTTGCGTGATATGTGGTTTCCTATTAGTGGGAGGCCACAGTACATGGCTCTCGCTGTATTATTGAACTTTGTTGAGTAGTTGGAGGATCACTCTTTCCTTATGCTACTGATTTTCGCAGAAACTATTATAGGGCTGGACCTAGTCGAAGCAAATCTAGATGAAAATTCGCTAGCAACGCTCTATTATTGCAGGTATTTGAAAAACAAGTACTCGGGAACTAGCCGGTGAGGCTAGGTAGGTGACATTGGCCATGAAGTGGCAGTCCAAGACCAAGCAAGTTGAAAAGCCTCTTACTTTGTTGAAAATCTTGCTTTTTGCGCCCCCTTTTTTTATTTCACTCTTGTTAGGCCATAAATAATGATGAATTCGACCATGCAGGACTTTAATAATTTTAACATCTCTTGTGTGCGGATCCGGTTGGTGAAGCACCTTCAATTAGTGCGAGGCACCAGCAAGCATAGACACTGTACCTAGCTACTATGTTTTGTCGGCGACAACAATTGAGTGTATTTGTTGATCATGCAGCCTCTTGGAACAAAGCCTGGTTGAGAGCTGGGCATCCCATCGAGTGGCATATCGAACACCGCAAAGTGTCCCAATTTAAGACATACATTCAGCAATACTTTTTGTACGTTTTCGGGTCCGAAAACTAATACGTACTACTTCCCGACCATGTAATGTGCTAGAGGGACGAGTCCAGGCGATTCCTTACTTGGATTGCATCCGACTTGATACTTTTGAACTATAGGTAAGTTTAGGCAACTTAAGGTGAGTTTCAACATGGCTTGATTACTTGGATGAACTCGTCAAAGTTACTCGAAACCTGCTATATAAATGAACTACTGTACATTCTGAATATTATCTGGTGTGGATAAAAGAAGTAGACCCCAAACATGACATGCCACCGAAGGCGCGAGAACGAGATCCCTGGGAGCTGCCCGTGCTTGCAGCACCGCTTCAATTCGGGAAGTGAATCTATAGATAGATGAACAAGCCCGCAGGAGGGAAGTCGAAGCTAAAGAAGCTAAAGAGAGGAAGGCTCGTAGGATTGAAGAGATTAAGAAACACACCTAGGAGGATGCAGCTGAATCTAGCCATCCAAAAGGGAAGAAAGTAAAGATTCACTAGGGCTTAAAATAGGAAGAATTTAGGAAGAAATAAGAATTAGAGAATTTAGGTTTTGCCTCTTTAGAACAATTGATTTTTCAAGTAGTATGCTTGTGTTAATTTCCCTTTTATTTAGCAATGTATTCGGGTATGTAGCGAGGTTACCTTTTATTACAAAAGTAAATGTCATGCTCACTCTTATGGTTCATTTATTTTATCACTAACTTAGGGAAGAAATAAAAAACTTTAGACCACCTAGTTGGATCATCCTAATAACAATTAAAGAATTAATTAATTAAATGGACCATTCGATTGGTCTGTCAAAATAAAATGACAATTAAATATCAAATTGTAGGAACCACGTGAAGACTCGGACTACGAACCTAGATCATTCCGAGCACTACCAAAGACTCAGGTACAAACCTCATTCCTCCTAAGTTTTTATTATAAGTCATGCTGAGTCTTATAGAAACTCCTGCATAAGTTTTCATTTGATTACGGCTGACTCGGAAATCACATTGTTGTTTATCTTCTCACGTTGATGTTTCTAAGTCACTCGGACATCACTTAGAATTATTGCATGATCAAATAATCTCTCTAACACTTCTTATCCGAGTTCTAACTACATATCTTGAAGTAAAGTGATTTATAGTGTTAATTATCTCTCTAAGTCGGCATGTTTTATCGAGAATTACTTGTGCGGATCAAGTCTATATACTCGATGCTTTCACTCTTATAACTTGATCTTTCTTAGGACTCGACTACGATGGAATTTGAGTATAATGAATATTAGACTCGAAAAATTCTACTTGTTCTAGGCCCGAGATAATTATACACATAATTATCTTAATTAAATTATTATTTGTGCCTAATCTTGGACCAAAGTATTTTATACTTTGAGAACCAAAATGATTTACTTTTGTATGTTATCCAAATGAGGTTATCTTATTTTTAAATTACAAAAGTAACCGGCTTCAAGCTATCAATCACCAGCGAGATAAGGATTTTTACTTCTAAACAAGGCCCAGACAGTCGTGTCGGGGTTGTCTGTTTCCAAAACTGGAAAACCTCAACGCTAAGCTCAATGGTGGTTTCCACCTTACTTTTCGGACATTAACACTAAGCACAACGTTCACATCTCAATGGATCGTTTTTGACCGACTCGGAAGAACCGTCATAATGGTCACAAAGGACTTCTATTCAGAAATTAGTCATAACGGCTAATCTGCTTTGTCATATATAAATAGAAGCCAACTCTCAAAACTTGAAGATTGATGAACACATTGCTGAAACTATATCTCTTAGTACAATACTCATTCAATCTTCTTCTTACAACTCCAAGTCCGTACTTAATACTTTTCTTAGTTGTAAAGTCTTCTAATCGATTACATACTCTTTCTTACTTTCTGCGTAAGGTCCCTTGGCTGAGCTGTAAGGGTTAACTCAGCTCGGTTATCCCTAATTGTAAAGGTTAACTCGGTTAGAAATACTAGATCGAGATAAGGGAATTTCTTACTCTAGGAAAACTCTATAACGAATTGTTTAAGGGAGCAATTCGGTTGAGTTAGTCTCGCTATATTTTGTGGATTCAAAATAGTGGATTTGACTTGGTGCTTGGACTAGCAATGTTCGTGGTTTTACGCCCCGGGAGGGTTTCCAAGTATATCTACATTTAAACTTTTCCGAGTCTAATCTAGACTCGATTGTCCAGTTCATTCTCTTCAAAGCTTAAATCTTCAAAGTTTGTTAAAATTTCCTCATCATCAATCTGGATCAAAGCTTTGCTGCGGACCATCCGGTACAAGCGGGGGCCTGTACTAAGTGGAGGGAGCGCCGGCCGGAGGCCGCAGCTAATGGAGTTAGCCTCGGTCTCTACCCAGTTGGCATATCCAAAACCTTAATTTTTTATTCCGCAAATCGGAAAACAACGAGGATGTAGATTAAATAAGAATAAAGCATAAAATAAAGGAGTCGCGAGTTAGTTTTTAAGAAAGAAAAACTAACAAAAACCAAAGTTTGCTTTTCCAATCTTAGCAATCTTAGCATGGGAAAACTAAGACTAAAAAGGCTAAAAGCGAGACTCCATCGGTCTTTGAACCGAGAATCAAATTCGGGGCAGCTGATGCGAAACGTAGGAAAAACCCTTACGTTCGCCCATACGAAGACGACCATTACTAATTCAAGTAGTGGATAATAAATGATGTAAACAAACAAGCAAGCGACATATTATAAAGATAAATAAAAGCAACCAAACATTATAAATAAAGCGGTAAACAAAGCGGTAAAGAAAGTAATAAAGAAAAGAAAAGTGAAAACTAAAAGAATTACATCGGTTGAGGAAGAGTTAAAAGAAGCGATTACATCTCTTAAACCATAATACGGAAAGCGATAAGAAGCATCAAAATAAATAAACCATTCAAAGGCTAAACAATTGCCCTCGGGTTTTCCCACCTTGCTAATTTGGATCTCCACACTCGATCCGTTGATGCAACGACAACAAATAAGAGAAAAAGGGGTCGTTTTAGGAATTATGTATATAGGAAAAGTAATGATTAGTTGAATGAGTGCCCGAGAGGTCACAATAAAAAATATTCTTTAGCTCTTTACACGAATTCCACGGTAGCGAGTAAAGAAGATGAATGTTTTATAGTAATTACGGCAGAGTAAAGTTTAAATAACGATGATTCAGGTTATCTTTACGCAAGGTGATGCTAAGGGAAGAAGCCAGTATGGGAATGAGAGCCAAGGCTCTCTATTTATAGGAAAGGAACACCTAGGATTTACCTCCATTCGGCCGTCCAAGCAGCTGAAAATAAATCGGGCCAAATCCTAAGAGATTGAACCGGATAAGAAGGTGATAAAACCGGATAGAATCCGGTTGGCGACCATGAGACACTTGGGCGCCTCTAAGGTTTTGTGCCCTAGCGTGTATGCAAGGGATTCTCCAAGCTAAAACGCAGCGTTCCACTTAATTTTTGTAGAAGGCGGGCACCGGCTATGATGTCATTTTGAGGGGAGAAGCTTCTAGTCTCGTGTGGACTGTCTCGTGAAACTTCAACGCAAAACTTTTATGTTCGTGATCATGAAATGCAATGCTTTGACGTTGTCATCAGGTATTCGGCTCCTTGCCCGATTTCGGCAAAAGTAAAATACGGTATTCGAACTTGGAATTTCTCGGCACACAGTATTGGACTCCATCGTCTCTAAAGGCTCGACCCAGTTCTTGGATCGTCCAGAAAGAAAAGAGGATTTGTGGACCAACCCAAAGCAAAAGGCTATTTATTTGGTGTTGGGGTTCTTTGTGGTTTCTTGGTTTATATCACATCAATTGATCACAACCCGAGATTCAAATCCTCAAATAGGACTCGTGATTTCATCATCGGGCCAATAGAATAAAAATACAAAAATAAAAAGATAACGGACAACACTTATTAGGTGTCTATAGTTAGCCCCCACTTTTACCGAGTCTTAAAAGACAAAGGCCAAAGTAGATAATAAAGGATACTTACCTCAACTTTTTATAAGCTATTATGTGATACTTACAATTTGTTGTAATCGAACCTGAACTAGAGTGGAGAAGCTTACTTAAGATTCTTTCCTCGAACGAGAATGGCGCCCCCAAAGCAAATGGAATCCAAGTGACCTTTTAGTTGAGGCCGAAAATCACGTTTCCTCGCTGGCTATTTCCCTTTGGTAAGCTAATTGGCTTAAACTTTTTCATTTGCTTGTTTAAAGTAACTATATAACCAAACTCTTGTTTGATATTGTCTTACAAAAGGGCCAATTCGAAGTAGTGGAGCCATTCCCTAATTCATGGAGACATGCAGGTGGATGAACTTTCCTCTTGAGGATATCATGTATAATGTCGGGCTTGGACCTCTCTACCTTGCCTTATACCATCTCACTCATATGATAGATAAGGCTCCTATTAGGCTATCAGTGAGCACTTTTGGGATACCACCAACACGTTTCACTTTCCTTTTGGTGAGATGACCATAACTCTTTTTGATTTTGCTATTTTATCCAGTTTGGGCTTTTGGGGAGAACTTCTTACCTATGATCGGAGTTTGTACAAGAGTCATGACTACCTCTGTCACCTCTTCGGCCCTGTAGCCGGTAAATTTCTGAAGGTTTGCTCTGGGAGAGGCTAAGTCATCCTAGAGGGGGTGAATAGGGTGATGATGAAATTTTCTTGAATTTAAAATAGATATGAATCCGAGGTGAGCGAGAGTCAAGGATGAGCTCGAGTAAAGTACTAACTCGGAATTCGGTGAAGAGTGAAGAAACAGATTAAGCTGAACTTTGAAACAGTCTCGATCTATAATGCACTCGGAAAAGTAATAACTCGGAAAGTAGATGTAAACCTCCTAATGTAGAAAACCACGGACCGTGCTAATCCAAGCATGAAGTCAAATCCACTATTTTGAGTCCACAAAATTCGAGTAGACTGAATCAACCCGAGTTGCTCCCTTAAACAACTCCGTGCAAGTTTTCCTAGACTCGGAAAATACCTTATCCGATCTTGTACTTCCTAACCGAGATAACCCTTACAGTTAGGGATAATTGAGCTGAGTTAACCCTTACAACTCAGTCAAGGGACCTTACTTAGAGAGTAAGAAAGAGAGTGTTTGTAATCGAGTACTAGACCTTACAACTCACGAAATAATAAATACAGAATTGGAGTTGTAAGTAGAAGATTGAGAATGAATACAATGACTTTTGCTCAAGTATGTGTATTAACAGTTGGTTCAGCAATCTTCAAGTCTTGGAAGTTGGCTTCTATTTATTGATGACCAAGTAGCTTAGCCGTTGTGTCCATCTTCGACTAGAAGTCCCTTGTGACCATTGTAATGGATTTTCTAAGTCACTCGGAAAATATCCGTTGAGATATGAACGTTGGGCAACGGCTCTTGACTCCTTTGGAAGTCCCAAAACCACTTGGTGGTGTCTTGAAAAGTTAGGTGGAAACCACCGTTGCGCTTAGTGTTGTAGATTTCCAGTTTTGGAAACGGACAACCGTGACACGGTGTTTGGGGCTAGGTCGGAGGTGGAAAAAGCCTTGTACTGCTAGTGATTTGACGTTTTAAAGCTAGGTTACTTTTGCAATTCAAAAATAGGATAGCCTTGTTTGAATAACCTACAAAAGTAAATCAATTTGGTTCTCGAAGTATAAAATACTTTGGTCCAAGATTAGACACGAGATAATACCATAATTAAGATAATTAAGTGACTAATTATCCGAGTCGGAAAAGGAATGGAATTTTACGAGTCTAATATCCATGAGACTCAAATTCCATCCGAGTCGATCTAAAAGAGAATCAAGTCAAATAAAGAATATTTGAGTAAACAAACTTGATCTAGACTAAACAAAGTTCAAACAAAATATGCTGACTTAGAAAAATGAATTAACATGGTAATTCTTGAAACACGAAGTCAAACCAGAGTTTATGCGCGTGAAACAAACTTGATCTAGACTAAACAAAATTCAAACAAAATATGCTGACTTAGAAAAATGAATTAACATGGTAATTCTTGAAACACGAAGTCGGACCGAGTTTATGCACGTGAAACAAAGTGTTTGAACATGCGATACATCCGAGTGTTGAGTGATTGAGAACCGAGTGTGAAGTGGCATGTAGAAGTATGCTTTCTCGGTCGGTTAGAGTCAAGCGTAAACATATATAATAGTTTCTATAATACTTAGAGAAAATGTTATATCACTTAGAAAAGTTTCTAAGGCACATGGAATGACTTGAAATCAAAACCCTATAAGAGATGTAGTCTTATACTTGATTACTTGATGGAACTTAGAGAAGTGTAAGTATAAAGTCCGAGTCTTCAGTTTGAAGTAGGAAATGTTAGGCTTCTTTCCTTTGTACAACTCATAGGGTGTCTTCTTCATAATGGGAATGTTCAATTTCCACAAAATAATCACTTTAAGTATACCGTCCTTTTTAGGCTTTTGAGAATGTTGTCTTTTGGCCTCAACATTCTCCTCAACAACAAATGAGGATCGTGCTTCCTCTTTTTTGAGTACATTCGTCTTTTCCGACCTAGCTGCTAAGGTTCATGTTCATTATTTGGTGAACTTAGTCGACCTCAATAAGATAATAGAACTCAATTGGGGTGTACCCACATACATATGCCTCATTAGGGGCCTCCGAGCCAGTGTGCGGTATACAAAATCGGAGCCGGACTCCACCAATTACCTTCCTTTGAATGGCTTATGAAAGATTATTGAAGTATGCTCAAATTCTCCTTTCCTCCAACATATGTTTCTTATCTTGTGTGGATAAAACATTACTTGTTTTGTCGAAATATAGCCGTGGATGTATAAATATTCCCACATCTCTTTCTCGGCTCAATAAATCATCCCGCATTTCCAGCCTCCATGTCATGGGCTAAAGTCTATCCTCAATGTCCAAAGATTCATTAAATAGACTTCTTGAGATCAGCCCTAAACGTGTGGACTCGGTATGTTGCTTATATTCTCAAATTTTTCCTCAAAATATGTTTAAGAAAGCGTTTTTCGTATGTTTAGATGTCCGAACTTGCCCACAGCCTCTGCCACCTCCTATGAGGCCGCTCGTGGTGGACTCCAGCCCTGAATTTTCATTGTCTTCCATCCGTTTACTTGCTGCCTTTCATTCTTGCTAACCGATTTCTTGACAATTCTTGTATGTAGACCAACTTTCATCGTTGGGCCTAACTCCAACTCCCTCTAAGTGTCCTTGTGGCACGAGAATTGCGCAAAAGAAAGATCTTGTTTAAAACTCCTTTTGAGTTTTGATGGTATCTTAGGGAGAGGGTCACTCCTAAAATCCGAGTCAACACGTGACCTCTGTTTGTTCCGGTCGATCCACCTCCGACCATGTTCTACTTTTGTTCCCTCCAACCAAATGAGCAAGCGACGGCTATGGTGGGGTGTCCTTTTACCTCATTCTTAAACTTGAACACATCTTACGCCTATCATGCGGCACTGATTTCAATCGGCTCTCCGGAGAATCCAAAACTTCCTAACTAGGCGATCTTTCCCTACTTTCGGGTAAGTCCTTGATTAGTGGAGTGCTAATTTCATTGAGCTTTTAATGATTTGCTAATCGCTCCTTCGATCTTGTAGAGGCGTTAATCTAGAGCAGCTTCCTCTAGTAGTCTTCCTAGTGATCTCGAGACACAACCTCATGCTCCCAATCAACAAGCACCTTTTAGTAGTGATGCCTAACAAGGTTCTTCATGGCGTGCACATCATAGGAGTGCTTCGAGGTAAGGCCTAGCACTTCTAGGCCTAATGCTTCCGATGTAAGACCTAGCTATTCTAGGGAGAGCTTGAACATGCTTCCGTTGTATGCCTTCGACCGTCACGGGAACCCTCTCTACATCCCTCGGTCTTCGTATAGCAGTCCGGCCCATAAAGCTCCTCAATCTCGGGATCAAGAAGGTAGCTCTTATCGGGGTGATGGCGTGGGTCGATTTTCTACATCCGTCTTGGATGACTTTGGGATTACATCGTCAATGCGACTCCGATGTTGATGCTTAGAAGACTTCTTATTGCTTTCGTCGCTTGCTGATTAATGAGTCCCTTGTAGGGTGTTTGTTAATTAATGTATTATTTACTTTGTAATGAGGACTCTTATGCAATGGGATGAGATGCGGGAAACCATTCTAAAAATGCGTTCTTTCATTTAATATGATGCATAAAACTTAAGAAAAAGTACAAAGACAAATTGAAAAAAATGCACTAGCCCCCATTCCCCTAAAAGAAATAATAAAAATAAAAATAGGAAATCTCAAGTGCATGGTCCAACACGGCATGCGCCATGGGCCTAGGTAGGAGATAAGATGGTATGAGGGTCTCATGGGCCGAGGAAAACTACGAAACCGGTCGGGCCAAGGCCGTGGCGGGCGCCGACCACCTGGAAATCCTAAGGGGTTTCGATTGCTCGGTGAACCAATTGCGGTGGAATTGTATGAACTCCGAGAAAACTCATATAAATAGGATCGGCGTGCGGTATCGAAGAAATACAAACACAAAAGCCTTCATTGAACCAAATCAAAAGCATACCGTATCCCTTTCTCACATTCAAAACAAAATCATGAACTTCATGGCTGAGTTAACATGATGGATGCATGAGATGAGTAACATGGATAGATACGGAGTTAACCAATTATGGGTTGAATGTCCTATAAAGAATTTGCGAGGTGAAGGTCTATTGGATCTTCTTAAGAGGTGTTGTGGCTTACTGGGATCCTCACCACCATGTCTTTAGGTTTGGTGATAAGGAAATATGCCCTTGCTCGAAGAATGTGATGCCATATTAGGTAGTTTTAGGCGAACAAAACCAGTTATACCCGAATCCTCGGAAAACCTGAATGAGAAATATAAATACCAGCTGAACCGAGCAATAAGAATCTAGGGTGGATTCTAATTGGGAAGTAGGTGAGTTTGACCAATCTAACGAAACATTATCGAAACATGTTCGCCTATGGTGAATCTATTACCATCCCAAGGCAACGTGCTATTATCACATGTATGATAGGCGGATTCCTGCTGGTAGGAGGCCACGAAGATTAGGCACTAGTGGCTTTACTAAGTCTAGTGGAACAGTTAGAGGATTATTGTTCCCTAACTCCCTTAATAGTAGTTGAAACTATCATCGGTTTTGATCGGCTTGAAGCTAATACAGAGCGAGAACTCCGCGGGAGCCCCCGGTTATTGCACGTAAGCATAAAACAACAAGCGAAAGTAAACCACGTGAACGAGGTTGGCGGGTGCTAGCCTTAATGCGATTGTCCGGTGTCGCCGAGGCCGAGTCGCCTCCGGTCCACAACTAAAGACTCCAACTTTGGTTTTGTCCTTCTATCACTATATGTTTATTTTTGGATTTTGCTCTCGTTAGGCCTAAAAGATTTGAACTTTAACCATGTAATACACTAATATTTTTTCGTTTACGTCGTTCTGTCCTTCTAGTTTGTATCTCCCACTTGGCATGGGTTATTTCCTTAAGTAGGTTGATAACCTAGCCTGAATTTGTACTTATTGGTGGGTTCAAGGGTGGAAAGATTAGGTGATATGCTCGTTTGGCTTGCAACTAGGCCCGAAAGATACCCCTTTTTCCTTAGCATCAAATTTACACTCGGGGTTAGCGTAAAGATTCAAGTTGAGAGGCTCTTCATCCTTGTCCATAGCAACGACAGTTTCGAACCCATAAAGCTCTTCATCATGAACATCGTGTTCAATTTCAATGATAGACTCTTTAGAGGTGATGGTGGCACGAGATTGTCTCCATTAATGGTTATGACCGACCTTTGATGATCATCTTGACTTTCGGATGCGGTGTGGAGGGCACTACCCGATGGTCATGTAACCAAGGGCATCCTAGAAGAAGGTTAAAGATAGTCTGGAATGTCTAGGACTTAGAAGTTAATGTTTTTCACTACTAGCCCAATGTTGATTGGTAGAGTCATCATTCCTAAAACTATCCTTTTAGATTTATCATAAGTTGTTGCTCTCTAATGCCCAAGCTTTTGGGGATCCTCTAAGGACAAATATTTACGGCAGATTCGTTGTCTACTAAGGTTAGGGGATAAACTTGTGAATGCAAGTTACGAGTCAAATAAAGGGCATTAATGTTTACAATGCCTTCTTCACGTAGATATTAACTTTAAGTTTTTGAAGTCTGCTTTAGGATTGGGTTTTCTTTTTAACGGCTTTGGGTTCTTTTGGGGCTTCCTATGTCTATTGTGGACCCATGGGTGCATTATTTTGCCCGAGATAGGTCCCACGGACCTCGAATGGTTTCGGAGAAGATGGCTAACATATCGCTGAAAGGGTTCTTGTTATTGTTAGGCTTCCGAGCGGCCTCGGGGAGAGGAAGTCGACCATTGCGGAACATGCTCTGGAACTTATTTTTGAATGGGCAACATTGCTCGATGTCATGTCCTCGTGCATGATGGTATTTGTAGAATTTTCCTACGTCCCAATTTTTCGGTGTTTTGCGGTTTCGATTCTACTCTTCTCGGTGGAAATTCTATCTTCCCTTTAGACAATAGACGGTCGAGGGCTTGACTAGAAGTAGTATCAATTAGAGTGTAATCATTGTATCTATTAATGCCATTAACATCTGCGCCCTTATTGCTATTACCTTGATTAGAGGTTTTCTTATCCTTAGATTGATACTTACCTCTAAATCCAGATTCACGACTTTCATGGTCATGGTAGACAATTCTTCTTCTATCAGCATGCGAGGCATCTCTAAATGTAACAACCCTAGACCCACCCTAGGAGTATTAGATGCCGGGGTTCCCAGAGAGGAACCCCTAAGGCCGCTTAAGGTCTCAACTTAGGGTTAAAAGTTATCTCTTTGCTTGGCCAAAGCGTGTTTTTAGGCTTTAAATGGTTTTTACGAAAATTTTGGCAGAGTTTCCTCCGTAATATAGCTAATCTCATAGGCTTAATGCCTTAACCCCGCACAAAATACATTCATAAACCGAACGAGCCATACGCTCGGAGTACCAACAACACCAGCTCAATGAGCCACACGCTCGAAGTAATCACATAGGGCTTTTACTGTACGTAGTCGACACTTAAGTTCACGTACAACCGATCTTTACAACATCTTTACAAATAAAAGATAGAAAAATATGCGGTAAGCCCGGCATCTCCTATCCGTCTGCTATCTCACGAAAGCGAAAGGCAACTCTTGCAATTCTAGCTTTTGTACACTGAAATTTTGGTCAGGTCATGAGCTTTACGAGCCCAGTGAATAACCCAAATCCAACCCCGGTTTCACTTTGCACATTAATTCATTAACAAACACACGTAACTTCATAATTCATTCATAACATGCGATTCGGATCATACATGCTTAAGACATGCGAGATACTAAACTTACCAACTTGCCGAGGGGCACATATGACATCAATTATTCATGTATTCAATCCAAACATACTTCATTCGTCTTTATATGCAAGAATCATTCATCATGTAAATCATTCATCACGACTAAATGACGATCTTCTAATTCCACACTACTGTGTCTTCATTTTCATCATACTATTCATCTTCCTCTTGTACGCCATTATTCACGAGACGATTCCTCATCCCCATGCCATACCCATGCCTTATAAGTTGTGTCAAACTAATGTCGATATAGGTGACCTTTTACAACCTTAGGGGGCAATCTTGAGGAGTTGAAATACCTTAAACACGGACAGAACATGGATTGTTCTCCGAATTTGGTGGCATATTCGACGACAATCTCTAGAAAGTTGTTAAGACCATTACGATATTCTACGCTCCTCCTATCGCTATAAACCCATGTTCAATCCAAACCTGACCTATAAACACGAGAAGCAATTCACCACATATAGTTCGAGAATAATATGACTCTATACCGTGTACCAAAATATTATCATACATTTGACAAAATTCAGCAACATTTCCTCTCGGTTCTTCAAGTACAACATATGAAAACGAAGTGGCTAATGTGTATATCCTTACTTAATTATATGGTAACATAAGTAAAGATACATACATCAAACCCATCGTCATCATAAGTGCACCAGAAAAGGAGAGGGAAATGAGCATCGTGATATCTTGTCAAATTTATGATAAGATTATAATAGCCACACAATCTATTATCATATTGTAGGAACCACGACCTACGGGCCCCACACCGAGACCGGGCCGAGCTTCCCCACAATGGCCCTTTTGGCGTTAGGGTTTTTAGAAAGTTGGAAAGAATGATTTTAGGGTGTTTGAAGATGCATTTTAGAAAGTGGGGATGAACCTTTTATTAAGATTTTTTGAGTTTTATTAAATCTGATTAGTCAAAGTTTGAATGGCGGCTTTATTAATTGTTTTGTTTTAGAAATTATTTTTAGAATTCTCGGGATCTTATTTTCTAATTAAGGAATAAATAACATTAAGATTTTAGTCCTGCCGTGAGGCTTTAGGGTCGATTGGTGTGAAAACACCAATGCGGACTAAGCCTACTTGGGCTGACCCCACGACGTGCTGGTAGTGGCTCGCACCTAGGGGTGGTCAACGCCCGCTTGAGGCCGTGGCTGGTGAAACCAGCCTCGATCTCTGCCCAGTGGGTAGATCCAAAACCTAACATTACCTTTCCTGCAACCGAGAAACACCGAGAAGCAAATTCGAATAGAACAAAGTATAAAATAAAGGAGTCGCCGAGTTAGCTTTTCGGAAAGAAAAACTAACAAAAAATAAAATTTGCTCTTTTAATGTATGAGAACACTAAGACTAAAAGAGGCTAAAATTACTCCATCGATCTCCGAACCGAGAATCGAATTCGGGAGCGAGGGTACAAAACGTAAGGAAAACCCTTCCGTTCCGCCCGTCCGAAGACGACCATTACTAGTTCAAGTAGTGTATTAGAATGATCCAGAAAAACACAAGCACACAACAACATGTTAAGCAAAATTAAAGCAACCAAACATAATACAGAAATTAATAAAGAAAAACGATAAAGAAAAGAACAGTGAGAAATAAAAATAAAATTACATTGGTGCAGGAGGAATTTAAAGCGATTACATCTCTTAAACCACAATAATGGAAAGCAATAAAAACATAAATAAATATAACCTTTCGAAGGCTGAATAATTTCCCTCGGGTTGTCCCACCTTGCTTATTTGGATCTCCACACTAGATCTCTTGATGCAAAGAAGACAATGCAAAAGAAAGGGCTTGTTTTGTGAATTGTGTATAGCGTACGGTAATGATCGAGTTGAATGCGTGCCTAGAGATCATAATAACCAAATATTCTTTAGCTCTTTGCACCGATTCAAAGGTGGCTAGTAGAAGATGAATGCTTTATAGAAATTTCACTTGGAGTACTCGGCTAGCTTTCGACAGCGTGATGCTAAGGCGAGAAGCCATCCTTAGAATGAGAGCCAAGGCTCTCTATTTATAGGAGAGGACCTAGGTCACAAATGACCTAGGGTTTTGTGCCCTAGTTGTGTCTTCAAAGGACTCTCCAAGCCAAAATGCGAGTGTTTCACTTAATGCTTCTAGAAGGCAGGCGCTAGCCACGACGTCGTTTTCAAGGGAGAAGCTTCTAGCCACTTGTGGGCTGTCTTATGAAGCTTAAACTCAACACATTGATGCTCCCGATCATGAAATGCAATGCTTTAAAGCCGTCTTTAGGTCTTCAACTCCTTGTCGGATTTGGACAAAAGTAGAATGTGATACCCCTAAACTTGTATTTTCCCGGTAGAAAGCATGGGACTAAACAATCTTTAAAGGCTCGGCCCGGTTTTTAGACGGTCCAAAAGAAAAGAGGATTTGTGGATCGACCCAAGGCAAAAGGCTATTTATTTGGTGCTTGGGGTTTTTTGTGGTTTACTAGCTTTTGTCATACCAATTGATCACAGTCCGAGATTCAAATCCTAAAACGAGGACTCGGGATTTCATCATCGAGTGAGCAAAACAAAACACAAAAGTAAAGATATAACGAGATGACACTTTTTAGGTGTCTACAATTAACCCCCACTTTGACCAGAGTTTAAAAAGACGAAGGGTGAAAGTAGCAAATAAAGGGTACTGACCTTAATTTTTTTTTTTCTATAAGATATTGTGTGATCCTTGGAATTGGTTGTATCAAAGCTAAACTCTAAAGCGGGACCTGAACTTGATCGTGATGCATCCGTTTTGAAGTTTGGTAAAAGGATCCTAAGCTTGGCTTGATCGGGGCACGAAACTTGGCATATTTTGGTGCTGAAGCTTCGATCATCCTTTGATCTAAAAGTTGGCTAAATAATCTACTTGTTTAAACACAACTGTCGAGTACATAATTGAATTGACAAAAGTTCGAGTGTTATACCTCTATAATTTAGTTGGAAATAGGCTAATAAAGCTGTTCGAAAATCGATTAGTGGGATTGGAAGTTCCCACTTGCATGCATAAGGGACAAAGAACACATGTGAAGACTCAAGTATAACTCTCTATCTCTTTTAGATTTTGATTCTAAGTCATTACGAGTTTTATAGAAACTTATATCTAAGTTTTCATTCCGTTCTAACTGGCTCAGAAAGCACTTTATTGCATATCTCTATATTATACTTTTGACCCACTCGGACATCACTTAGAACCATCGCATGATCAAATATTTTCTCGACACATTTATTCCGAGCACGAACTTTGCACTTCAAGGAAAAATGAATTACCACGTTAATTCTTTGCTCTAAGTCAATTTGTTTCTTGGAGAATCATTTGATTGAATCAAGTTCATCCTTATTGCTAATTTAATTTCAAACTTGATCTTTAAAGGATTGACTCAAGATGGAATATGATCTTAATGGATATTAGACTCGGAAAATTCCACTCTTTTAGGTCAAAGATAATTAAGCGCTTAATTACTCTAATTTAATTATTATATGTGTGTAATCTTACACCAATTTATTTTATACTTTGAGAACCAATGTGATTTGCTTTGGTAGGTTATTCAAACAAGGATAATCTACTTTTGAAATAGAAAAGCAACCGGCTTCTATCCGTTAAACACGAGTAGACAAAAACTAGCTACTTGTGGACATGGCTCGGACATCGTGTTAGGGTTGTTTGTTTCCAAAATCAGAAAACTCCAACTCTAGGTCTAACAGTTGTTTCCTCCTCGGTTTTCAATCACCACCAGATTATTCGACCATCTTTTGGAGCCAAGAGCGGTTGCACAACGTTCATTTCCTAACGGATCTCTTCGAATGACTTAGAATAGTCGTTACAATGGCGAGTGAAGATTTCAATCCAGAAACAAGACTCAACGGTTATCCTACCGGATGTTTACAAATAGAAGTCACTTTTCAAGACAAGAAGGTTGTTGAAATTATTGTTGAACCAATTGTTGGTCTCATACTTACTCAATCTTCTACTTACAACAACTTTGTATTTCATATTTTCCGAATTGTAAAGAAAGTCTTGTAACTAGCTACATTCTTTTCTTATTTTCTTTTTCGGTCCCTTGACTGAGTTATAAGGGTTAACTCAGCTCGGTTGTCCCCGATTGTAAAGGTTAACTCGGTCGGGAAGTACTGCATCGGATACGGGAACTTTCGAGTCTAGGAAAATCTTTTAAGGAATTGTCTAAGAGAGCAATTCTTGTTAGAGTTAGTCCTTTATAATTGAGGATTCAATTAGTGAATTTGACTTGGTGCTTAGATTAGCACTGTCCGTGATTTTCTCGCCCTAGGAGGGTTTCCACGTACTTGTGTGTGTTTATCTTTACGAGTCCAATCTAGACTCGGAATTTGTTTTTGCTATTCACCCCCTCTAGGGTGACTTAGACTATCCAAGAGCAGACCTTCAACATGATTCTAGTGGATAAGGCAGCATAGACTAGGAAAGTGGGCTAGGCTACAACGGCTACCATTGATTGGACTTCTCGGCACCTCGTGGCTGGCGTCGATCGGCCTTTGGCGAGCGTGGCCCCTTGCATGTCCGGCCGAATTCCCTTGGTTTCCCATTAATTACTTGACTCTTGTCTTATGTGCTTGGATGTCTTCACCGAATTTTCCTATAAAAGGAGGTGCATGGCATGTTTTATTTTGCACACCAACTCTTCTTCTTACTTTTGTTATTCTCCGAGTGTTTCCTTGCTTTGCTTCTTCTTAAAAACTATTTGGTTCTCAAGAATTCCTTGTCTCCAAAATGCCTAGAAGAAAAGCTCATCCTACAAGAAGAACTAAAGCAGAGAGTCTTACTCGGGACTCTTTCCTTGAGCGAGAATGGCGTACTCAAAGTGAATGGAACCTAAGCGATCTTCCGGTTGAAGGTGAAAACCATGTTTTTTCACTTGCTATTTCCAATTTGGTGAGCTAATTGGCTTAAACCTCTTTATTTTCTAATTTAGAGTAACTCTTTAACCAAAATCTTACTGGATTTTGTCTTATACAAAGGCTCGATTCGAAGTAGTGGAGCCATTCCTAAATTTATGGAGACATGGGAGAAGAGGCACTTTCGTCTTGAGAATATCATGTACAATGCTGGGTTTGGACATCTCTACATTGCTTTAAATCATCTTACTGATAGGAGGGAGAGAGATCTCATTATAGCCATTAGTGAGTGCTTATTGGACTCTACCAACACGTTCCACCGTCCCTTTGGTGAGATGACAATAACTCCTTTTAATTTTGCTATTTTATCCGGTTTGGGCTTTAAGGGGGAACCTTTAGCCTATGATTAGAATTTGTACAAGAATTGTGACTATCTCCGTCACGTCACCTTTTTGGTCCCGTTGCATAAGAGTCTTCATTAAAAAGTAATAATACATTAATAAACAAACACCCGACAAGGACTCATTAATCGCCAAGCGGGCGGAAGCGGCAAGGAGTCTTCTACGCGTCATCATCAAAGTCGTCATCAAAGATATAATTCCCGAAGTCATCCAAGATAGACGTAGAGAATCGACCACCTTCATCACCTCGATAGGAACTACCTCCTTGGTACCGGGATTGAGAAGCCTCATAGGTCGGACCACTACAAGAAGACCGAGGGAAATAAAGAGGGTTCTGTGATGATCGAAGGCTTGCAAGGGAAAAATGTTCAAGCTCTCCTTCCCGCATCGGAAGTACTAGGCCTAGAAGGGCTAGGTCCTGCATCGGACGCACTCCTATGATGAGCACGCTGCAAAGAACGTCGTGACGAACCTTGTTTAGCATTACTACTAGAAGGCCTTTGTTGTTCGGGAGCTTGAGATGGTGTTTCGAGTACACCAGGAAGACTATTGATAGAAGGTGCTCTAGATCGACGCCTCTAGAAGATCAAAATAAGCGACTAGTAAATCTCTAAAAGTTCGATGAGATTAGCACTATACTAATCATGGATTTACTCGAAAAGTAGGGAAGGATCGTCGGTGTACTAATTGCGAGTGGTTGATCTATCAAAATGTAGCTGTGGTTGTATGAATATTTCCCACATCTCTCTCCCGGTTCAATAAATCAACCCGTATTCTCGGTGTATCGCATCATGGGCTAAAGTCTATCATGAACGTCCCAACATACATGGAATAGACTTTCTTAGATGAGCCCTCAACCGTGTAAACTCGAGTACTAAAACGTGTTGGGCCCAAGTCGTGGTCGGCGCCGGCCATGCATGAATCTGCGGGATTTGTGATTGCTCGGTGTACCAATTGCGGTGGGAGTCGAAGAACTTTAGAAAAACACCTATAAATATGTTAACCAGCACCATATCTCTTTCTTACATTCAAAAATAGAACCATGAAGTACATGGCTGAGTTAACCCGGTGGATGCATGAGATAAGTAACATGGATAGGTGCAGGTTAACCAATTATGGGCTGAATTTCTTATTCGACATTCGCCAGGTGAAGATCTATTGGCCTTTGTTAACGGCTGTTGTAGCCTCTTGGGGTCATCACCACCATGTCTTTAGGTTCAAGGATAAGGAAGCTGTGCCCTCTGCCTAAAGAATTTGATGCCATACTAGGCGGTTTCGGGCGAATAAAACCAGTTGTTCCCAAATCCTCATAAAATCCTCATGAGAAATACAAATACTTATTGAAGCCGAGCAATAAGAGTCTAGGGTGGATTCTTATTGGGGATCGGGTGAGTTTGATTAACTCGATGAAGCATTACCGAAACATGCATGCATATGTCGAATTCATTATCATCCCGAGACAGACAAGCCATTATCACTTGCATGATAGGTGGATTTTTGCTAGTGGGGGTCACAAGGACTTGGCACCAGTAGCTCTACTAAGCCTGGTGGAACAGGTTAGAGAATTATTGTTCCATAACTCCACTAATAGTAGCTGAAACAATAATTGGCTTAGGCGAGTTGTAGTCAATGCTTGAATAGAACTTCCTACAATGAAAGGAAGCAAACAACTATAAAGCTGGTCGACGGCGCCGACCATAAGGTGGCGGTCCGATGCTCGATAAAAGGCCAAGGAGCCTCGGGTTCACACTAAAAAAACTTAACTTCGTTCATGCTTCTTATGTCGCTAATTATAATTATTTCGATTTTGCTCCTATTTGGTCGAAAAAGTTAGAATTTGACCGTGCGGGACATTAATATTTAATTTTGCATCCGTGATGTGCGGATCTATTTAATGGAACATCTAAAGCTCATTGATGCTCCTCACGAAGTTGGACATATAACCAGCGACTCACTTTTGCCAGTGAAAACAAAAACCGGTGGTAGCCGATTACCGGCCTCCCGATGCGAAGGGTATCTTAGAAATCATAGTAACAAACTCCTATGGTATGTTAAACACTAGAAGGTGTCCCGGTTCAAAACGCATACTTGCACAACACCCGTACATACGCCTACTTGGCTTAGAAGAGAGCACGTATTACTTCCCTAATCGTGTGTTACGGCAAATGGGTAAGAACAAGTAAACCTCTATTGGATTGTATTCGGCCAGCGAACCTTTGACTTCTTTAGAGGCCATTGTAACTCCAAACGGACCGGTTCGTGGCCCGAATACTTGGAAAGGTCTCCCCAAGCTGCTGACTCCTACGAGACTTACTAATACCTAACAAAGTTGCGAACGATACTATTTCTCCCTATTATCTAAAGTGGATAATAGAAGTAGATCCCGAGCGACGAAAGGCACTGAGACTCGGAAAGATGAATCCTAAAGAAGTCGTCCATGTTGTTGCCCCTCTCCAAATTTGTGAAATAAACCCTTGGATGGCTACACACGCCCATCGAAGAGAAACGTAGCCAGAGAAATTGAAGAAAGGAGGGCCCGCCGAATCCAAGACCTAAAGGTACGCACCCGAGATGAAAGAGCCGAGTGTAGCGATCCTAAAGGAAAGAAAGTAAAAATAGACTAAGGCTTAGCCTCTTAGGATATAATAAAAGAAAAGGAAGATGAGTTTTTCCTCTTTAGAATAGTGTTTATTTTTTATTAGGTATGTATTTAGGTAAGTAGTAGGCTTACATTGAATAAATGTAATTATCATGCTCTACTTTCATATCTTTGTCGTTTACTTAGAGGTAGAAATAAAAACGGATAAAGCTGGATCGCCTCATTGGACTGTCCTAAAAAAAAAAGTAATAACAGATTGCCTAATTATGCCATCTAGCAAATAAATGAACTAGGGAAAACCAAAATAAAAGGAGAAAACCATGGCACGGCCAGCCCACCGTTGATCGGGTGGTGGCCGGCGCCTACCTTGGCCTAACATGATTGGGCTGGGCTCGGCCTACTACCTAGGAGCATGCTAGGCATAATACTTCTTCAACCGATCTAAATTGGAGAAGCTGGAAAATCTCTTCTCTGTCCAAATCAATTAATTTTGATGCTCGCTGAGTAAAATCTGATTAAGTATAGATGGGCCTTGCCAATTGGGCTTAAACTTTCTTCGCGGATCCTGAATTGGTGCTCTTATCTCTTTAAGGACAAAATCCCCAATTTGTAAGTGTCGAGGCTTAACCTTCTTATTAAATGCCCTAGATATACGAGTTTGGTATATTTGGACATTATGTAAGGCGTTGAGGTGCCTCTCATCTAATAATACTAACTCCTCATAACGTGCTTTTGGCCCATTCAGCTTCTTGAATTTGGCTCTCAGCAATTATCCCTAATAAAGGAATGGCAATCTCAATTAAAAGGGCTACTTTCATGCCATAAACTAAAGAATAAGGCGTTGTTCCCGTAGAGGCTATAATAGAAGTTCTATAACCCCACAAAGCGAAAGCCAATTTATCTAGCCAATCTTTATAAGTAAGCTGCCATTTTCTCCACTATCCTCTCGAATATTCTTATTAGCGGCCTCAATTGCTCCATTGATTTGAGGGCGATATGGGGAAGATTTGTGATGTTGGATTTTATACTTATCTAATAAATCTACTACTTGTTAAAATGACTACCATGATCACTTATTAACTCATGGGGCACCCCATAACGACAAATAATATTCTGGATGACGAATTTGGCTACTGTTTCAACATCAAAGTTGCATAGGAAGTCTGCCTCTACCAATTTAGTGAAGTAGTCGATTGCTACTAACACAAATTCATGACCACCTGTTCCTTTAGGAGTCACCTTGCCAATAATTTCTATTCCCCAAACTGAAAATGGCTAGGGTGAAGATAGCGTACTAAGAAATGAGGGGGTTGGTGTTGTAGATTTGTATACACCAAACACTTATGGCATCTCTTAACAAAATCATGATAGTTCGCTGCCATGGTAGACTAGTAATAACCGACTCTTTGAACCTTCGCACCAACATCCTACCATTCATATCAGGTCCATACTCGCCACTATGAATCTCTTCCATAATGCACTTTGTTTCATGTTGATTCACACAAAGTAAGTCAATCCAAAAGTTAGTTTTCTTAAACAATTGCCCCGATTGATGAAGAATTAGGCAACCAACATCCCGATGGCTCGTTGGGCTCTAGGTGTGGAGTCCAAAGGATATTTTTGCTTGTCCAAATACAAATAAATATCATGATACCAACTGCTATGGTCGATATCGGACAATTCTAAGGTGCGAGACGTGCACGGGCTGACTTCGTCGCTCAATGTGAACGGGCATTGAGTGAAAGCCGGTAGGGATATTGATCATGTATGCTAACTTAGCTAATGCATCCATAAATTGATTATCATCCCTAGGAAGGTAAGTGAAGGAGATATTCTCAAAATGTTTAGATAATTCTGTCAAGTATGCTTGGTAAGGTGCCAAGGCTTCACTACGTACCTTCCACCTTTGTGAAATTTGGTTGATGATCAAGCTGGAATCATCGAAAACGATATTCTTGACCCCAATCTCTATTGCAGCTTTAAGTCCTGTGATACAAGCTTCTCTGTAGCGTTATTGGTGACCTCGAAGTCTAGTTTGACTGAAATGGGAGTATGTGCTCCCTCCGGCGAGACTAAAAGAATCCCTACTCCAAAGCCCTTCTCATTGGAAGCGCCATCGAAGTACATTGTCCTATCGTCCAACTCTACCTGTAAAATGTCTTCATCACGGAAAGTCAAGGTGTTCGGGTTGTGATTTAGGCACCGAGTAGATCAGCTAAGAATTCCGATACTACCCTTCCTTTGATCACTTTTTGAAAGACGAACTTGAGTTCGAATTCGATAGCATGACGAGTCCATCGCGCTATCTTACTGCCGATAATCGGGTGCTCATGTATGTACTTAATAGGATCCATAGGTGCTACCACATGTACCGTGTGGGATAACATGTAGTGTATGAGCTTCTTGGTAGCCCGGACTAAAGCCAAAGATGTCTTCTCCGAGTGGTGTATATCTAGTATCGTAATCTAGGAACTTCTTGCTTAGATAGTAGATCGCATGTTCTTCTTTCTCGTCTTGTTGAGCTAGCATGGCTCCCATAGCTGCTTCCGTTGTGGTGAGATATAGAAGTAAGGGTTTCCCTGATTGGGGTGGAACTAACACTAGAGGATTAGCTAGGTATTTCTTAACCTTCTCGAATGCTTATTGGAACTCGGTATCCCCGAATAGGCTAAGATCCTTTCCTTAACTTCTTGAAAATGGGTTCATAGACCATAGTTAGTTTTGATATGAAACGACAAATGTATTGCAAACGTCCTAGGAAGCCCCTTATCTCTTTCTCCGTACTTGGTGGAGATTTCTGAATGGCCTTTATCTTTGATGGATTAACTTCAATCCCTCTAAGGCTCGACAACATAGCCTAACAGGTTTACCGGAGGTTACTCTAAAGGCACACTTTTGAGGATTAAGGCGCATGTTATATTTTACGAGTCTATGGAAGAATTTTCTCGAGCTAGGTAAGTGCCACTGCCCTATCTTTCGATTTTATGATCAAATTATCTACGTACACTTCATCTTCTTTATGGATCATATCATGCGGTAGTGTTATTGTTGTCCTCTAATACTTTCACCGAGCATTCTTGAGCGAGAATGGCATCACCACATAACAGTAAGTTCCCCATTGAGTGATGAAGGTCATCTTCTCTATGTCTTCTTCGACCATCTTCACTGATTATATCTAGCATAACCATCCATGAACGAGAGTAGATCATGACTGTTGTATTATCTATCGGAAGATCAATATGAGGCAACGGAAATCATCCTTAGGACTAGCCTTATTTAAATCCCTTATGTCGATACGAGATACGAACCCTACCATCTTTCTTTGAGACCGGAACTATATTTACTACCCGCTGAGGATAGTGAAGCTGCCTTAATGAACCCAGACCTTCAACTGCTTCTTCAAGGCCCATTACGGCTTCATCCTCCTCAACATCTACTTAAGCGGCTTAGCATCCTCATAAAGCGGAATTTTGTGTTCTGCTATACTCGGATCTATACCCGACATGTCATTGTAAGACCATGCAAAGAAATCGATAAATTACGTAGGGAGCGAAGTGACTTGCTACAACTCTTACGCATCCAAAGTTTTCCCAATCTTAACTTTTTGGGGTTGATCAATTGACCCCAGATTAATTGTTGTTGTTTCCTTTATTATTAGTGAGCAACTTGCATGATCATCCATTGCTTTTATTAGTTCTTTAAGAATTTCTTGTTCATCATTAGAGGCAAAACAATTAAGAATAAGGGGAGGCAAGGAGTAAGCAGAAAGGTTCACTTTACTAAATGAAGCAACGAGTACATCGGACTCAAAACAGAATTGGAAATGACGGAATAAGGAAAAGAACTAGAAACAATAGAAGAAGAAGTACAAGCCCTATTACTAGACTCAAAAAGAGGACGCGCTCCTATGATGACAATAAATTCTCGACCCTCCTCGGCATTATTCCAAGTAACATGCTTGGACCCTTGTATATCAACGTCGGTGATGAACTTCGACGGATCGAGCTGTAAGTGCGATATAGCTCGCGATAATACTGAGACCGAGTTCTCTTCTAGATTACCCTCTTGTCCAAACAAAAGACCGAAAAGGTCTGTTTTCGGTGAGATTGGTCTAGTCCGTTATGGATTGTCCCTCTTTGAGGAGGTAAGGTGCCTCCTTTTCTAGAATATAGCGAGTCATTAAAAATCTCTAGACCAGGTACTAAGATACTTGTTCTCTTTAATGTAATAGGGCTCAGGAAAACCACATTAAGGTAAATTGTCTCCTTCTCTCAATAGCTGCCTATTCGGAGTATTAGGGAAGGGCTTAACAAAACAGATTGTGTATGGTGCAATCCTCTTCACTTGGATTTCCCACTTGGCACTGAGCTATTTCCTTAGTAGTAGGTTGATAGCCTAATCTAAAGTTGTAATTATTAATGGGTTCAAGGGGTGGAAAAATAGGCCCTTTGGCCTGTAGCAAGACTCGAGAAATACCCCTTCTTCCTAAGCATCAGTTGGATACTAGGGTTGCCATAAGGGTTAAAGGTAAAAGGTGCTTCATCCCTTTCTAAGGCGGTGACATATTCAAATCCGTAAAGTTCTTCATCATTGGCATCGTGCTCGATCTCCACTACGAGACTCTTTAGAAGTGATAGTAGCATAAAGATTAACCCCGTTGATAGTTATAACTTGACCTTTAATGATCATCTTGACCTTCCGATATAGTGTAGAGGGCACTTGCTCGTTGATCATGCAACCAAGGGCGACCTAGCAGCAAATTGAAAGTAGCTGGGATATCTAAGACTTGGAATTCGATATTCCTCTCCACTGGCCCTATATTGATTGGCAAAGTCATTGTTCTTTTAAGCTGTTCTTCTAGAATTATCATAAGCTCTAGGACGAACGATGCGCTTAGAGAGTTGTCGCTCCCTAATTTCTAAACTTTTAGAAGTTCTCCACCGACATACATTTATTGTTGATCCATTGTCTCCTAAGGTTAAAGGAACAAACTTGTTGATGCAAGTTACCGTTTGGGAGATTCTTCGATCAATGGTAATGGTTTTGTCCCCACTATTGACCAATATTACTACCTCTAGCATGGTATCGGGAGAAACTTCGATCTTGCTTGAGTGGATCAACCAAGGCTTGCATATGTTTCTAGGAAGAAGATATTAATTACCAGATTGAAATGTCGGCTTTTAATTTCTAGAGTTATTTAAGGATTGGATCTTCTTCCTTTGTTACTTCACGCTCTTTTGTGGCTTCCTAAGTCTGTTGTGGACCCAAGGGTGCATTGTGCTATCCTAATCTAGTAAGAAACTGAATTGCAAGGCTCTTAATGTCTCCCTAAAAGTCTTCTTCTTCTAAGGGTGTTGTGCCCCATAAGTCATCACAATCACTTTTTGTTTCATAAACATCTTCTTCATCACTTACCCATAGCCCCTGGACTTACGGATCTAATGGAGGTAGGTTGAGAAGTCATTTTGACTCGTTAATATCTCAAATAAAAATATACGGATCCCATTGACTTGGTGTGGGTTCGGTGAAGATAGCTAGGGTGCCGTTAAAAGGGTTTATATTGTTGCTTGGTTTATGGGCACTCTTAGGCAAGGGTAATTGGCCATATTGAAACATGCTTTCTAATTTGTTCTTGAATGTCCAACACAGTTCGGTATCATGTCCTCTGTATAATAGTATTTACAAAATTTTCCCGCATCCTAATTTTTAGATCTGTTTCGGGGTTTCGATTCCGATCTAATAGGTGGCAATTCTATCTTCCATTTTTCCAAGATACAGTCAAGGGATTTGGTGTATGTACTATCAATAGGAGTGTAGTCGATAAACTCGTTGAGGGCATTGACACCTGCACAACTGGTAGCATTTTTAGCACTCTGGAGGTTTTCTTATCTTTGGAATGATAATTACCTCTATATTCGGTCGTGCCTTTTGTGGTCATGGTAGACAACTCTTCTTCTATCAGCAAACCAAGCATCTCCGAGGGTTAAAAAGTTCATCACGGGTAGGAATTTGAGGTGCTTGGTTATAATTGGGTTGAAGGTTCTTTACGATGATTCGAACTTGATCCTTCTCGGAGCGTCGATAAACCATATGGGCTGCCTGTACTCTCCATCCGGTAAGGAAATCCATGAAGCTCTCCTTCTCGCCTTGCTTGATTAATTCCAAGTCTCTAAGAGTGACAGGTAGATCACTGTTATAGGAGTATTGATGGAGGAACTCCTTGCACAAATCCGTACAATTGGCAACCTTACGTGGGTCAACCCTATTATACCACTTCATTACATTAGTGTCAAATGTCCAGGGAAGATGATGTGGTAAGTGTGAAGGTTTGCTCTTAGAGAGACTTAGTCACCCCAAAGGGGGTGAATAGGGTGATTAGAAAATTTGAACAATAAATAGAAGATTAAATTCTAAAACAAACTTTAAGACTGTCCGAGTCTATATTGGACTCGAAAAGTATGAACTCAAAATTTATGTGGAAACCCTCCTGGGATAGAAAACCACGGACCGTGCTAATCCAATCACCAAGTCAAATCCACTATTTTGAATCCATAAAATACAGTAGACAAACTCAACAAGAATTCCTCCCTTAGACAATTCCTTACACGGTTTTCCTAGACTCGAAATTCCTTCATCCGATCTAGTACTTCCTTACTGAGGTAACCTTTACAGCTAGGGACAACTAAGCTGAGTTAACCCTTACAGCTTAGTCAAGGGACCTTACTCAGAAAGTAAGAAGAAAGTTTGTGACTGATTACAAGACCTTACAACTCGGAACGATGTTAAGTACGGAGTTGGAGTTGTAAGTAGAAGATTGAATATGAATAGAAAGATTTTTGCTTAAGTATGTGTATTGACAATGGTTCCAACAATTTTCAAGTCTTGAGAGTTGGCTTCTATTTATAGATGACCAAGCGAGCTTAGCCGTTGTGACTAACTTCGATTAGAAGTCCTCTCTTACCGTTGTAACGGTTCTTCGAGTCGCTCGGAAAAGATCCATTGAGATGTGAACGTTGTGCAACGGCTCTTGATTCCTTACGATGTCCCAATCCATTGGTGGTGTCTACAAAGTAGGGTGGAAACCACCGTTGAGCTTAGCATTGAAGATTTCCAATTTTGGAAACGAGACAACCTTGACACATTGTGCGGGCCTTGGTCGAAGTACAAAAAGCCTTGTTTGTTGGCAATTTGAAATCTTGAAGTCCGTTACTTTTGTAATTCAAAAGTAAGATAACCTTATTTAAATAACCTACAAAAGTAAATGAATTTTAGTTCTCAAAGTATAAAATACTTTGGTCCAAGATTAGACACGAGATAATATTTTAGTTAAGATAATTAAGTGCATGACTATTTGAGTCGAAAAAGAATGAAATTTTCGGAATATAATATTCATTATACTCAAATTCCATCCGAGTCGATCCGGAGAAAGATCAAGTTAGATAAAGAATATCGGAATAAGAATACTTGATCTAGACAAATGTAGTTCAAACAAAACAAGCTGACTAGAAGAGATGAATTAACGCTGTAATTCACCCGAACATGGAATAGAAGTCAAACTCGAGTTTAACCATGTTAGAGCAAGTGTTTGAACATGCAATAAATCCGAGTGTTGTCCGAGTGACTCAGAACTATAAATGTGAAATGATGAGCAAGGGTATGCTTTCCGACTCGATCATAAACAAATGAATACCTATGCAATAGTTTACGTAACACTCGAGAGAAGGTTACGTATCACTCGGAAAAGTTTCTATAGCACCTAAAATTACTTGAAATCAAAACTTATAAGAGATAAAGTTTGTACCTGATTCCTTGATAGTACTCAAAATGTTATACATGCAAAGTCCGAGTCTTCATTCTCCCCTTTTTGGTGAAAGGCATTCTTTACTCGAGATAGAAATTTTGTTAGTGTTATAGCCCTAAGTTTTCATTCTTTCTCAAAGAATATGTCGAGTATGGAGATAAAATCGTATAAAATATCTAGAGTGATTCAAACTTAGATTTTATCAAAGCAATTAAACTTTGATTGCATCGAGCTAAAAGCCGAAATATCGCATAGAAATGAAGTGAATAGAACTTAGAGTATTGCTTATATCGGAGCAAGAACAAATTAATTGAGTTGATATATCGGAGCAAGAGAAAATAATATCTAATTAAGTTGATAAATTAGGGCAAGATGAACTCGGAAAGGAAATTGAAACTCGGAAAAAGTTATTCGAGAAATAAATAAGCACAAAATAGAAACTTCATTAATATTCATATAGAAAAGATATATACACAAAAGGTGAGAGAAAAACCCCTTAAACAAAACAACAAATTTTTCTAACTATTCTCCCCCTTGCCTTTCAACAAAAACAAAAAGAGGAAGAATGTATCTAGAAGATACAATTTGTATGTCTTGGCCAAAATAAAGCAAAATAAAAAATTTTAAGATGATGGGGAGGAAGCGATCCGAGTTGAGGCGGAGGAACGAGCGAGTGCACCTTCACTGGTAATAGCATGATGATGTTGAAGATCGAGGTGGGGGTAGCACTGGGATCTCCGGGACGGGCTCAGCTCCGAGTGGGCGACCCAAAATCAGGTCATCCAGAGGTTCATCCTTTTGGAACTTGATCGAGGGAGGTGCTTGCTTAGATTGGACAGCTGCTGGCCGACCTTTGTCAACGGGGCCTTCTAACCCACTCGGACTACTGTCCGAGCTGGTCGATTTAGTTCTGGCTAGAGGGCTAGAGCAAGTTGTCCCTCTACTGCTTTTGCTACTTCTTCTTCTTCCTTCTTTTCTTCTTCCTTCCCCCTTCTTCTTTCTCCCCTTCCTCCGCGAGAGGAGGATTTGGCCGAGCTCAAGGACTCCTCGAATGTATCTAAGTTGCCCAGTGCTCGAGCAGCCTTTGAGCGCCTTTCTTGGAGGAGCTCAATCATCTCCTTTGCTCCTTGACGACTGTCTTCATCTCAAGAAGCACATCTTGCTGCTCTCGATTTGGGATTGAGCGAGTCTTTTGATTGATGGTCATAGACTGGAGGACGAGTCTTGAATGACTGGAGGGTGTCCTTGAGTTCGGTGGACACCGAGGAGATCTTATCTATTATGGCAGTGGACAAGGCAGAAGAAAGGACCCGAGAGACACCTGAAGTAGAGGCACCACCAGGTGGACGAGGTAGAGAAAGAGTGGCTTGAGTCCGAGTCCGAGGTAGAGAAGGTGGCCTCGGTTCGAGCTATGGACCCGGACACCCGGTTAGGTTTCCTAGTATCCATACCCAAGGAGTTCTTTTCTGTCAACAACAATGGCAGCCTCGAAATAGCATTAGGATTTGAGGGGAGGGGAACTGTGAATTGCTTGAAAATGAAAGTGAGAAGAGCCCAAAAAGGAAGAGGGGTGGATTTCTTAGTTCGAGTCCGAGTTGGCACAGTGGCCATCTTCTCGATTATGGTTGGAAAGAGGTCTACTTCATAGCCCTTGAGGATATCAAAAAGAGCTTTGAGATGCTTGGAGTTAGGGTTGTATTTGCTTGAGTGCTGAGAGAAGAAGGTTCTCATCGGTAAGAAACACGAAGACGGGCTTCCGACTTCAGTCGAGTCATTGAGAAGTTTTGCGTGACTCGGGAAATTCTTTTACGTACTTCTCAAAGAATTCATGAGCAATCTTGTTGAAAGGTATAGGGTTGCTGTTGAGGAAAAGAGAAGATACTTTGAATAGGCGGTGGAGGAGAGAGACGTTGACACGTCTTGAACTCCGGAGGTGAGTATACCCTCGGTGCTAGAGAGGTTGGAGTAAAACTCATAAACGAGTTATGGGTAGATGAACTCGCTAAAACAGAGGAAATTATAAACCCCTGTGGTTTTGATATTGTTTAACCATGAAAACTTAGTGGTTGGAAAGAATTTGTCATCCAATGTTAGGTGTTGGGTGACAATGATTTTAGAGTGGTTGAAAGGACCCTCTTGGCTTTTGGTTCGAGGTTTCTTTGTTGCGGAACCAAGAAAGTCCGGGTGGGAACCTCTTTCGACATGTTTGAATGAGAAAAGTGAGAGAGAGAGATAGCTTGAAGAGAGAGAGAGAAGAGAGAGAGAGTAAAGAGTAAAAAGAAAATGAAAGAGTAGAAAGAGAGCTGAGAGCAATCGGTGCTTACTTGAGATATCTTTCCCCGAGCTTGAGAGAGACGGTTCATTCTTCGAAAATAGTGAACTTGCTCAAGATGTAGTAAGCCGAGAGAGAGTATATATAGAGTAAAGTAACGAAATGAAGGAAAAAGGATGCTATTTATAGAGAAAGAATTATCCTTCAATATTCATTCCGACCGAACCCTCCAACGGTCGCCTAAGACCGGTGTGACTATTCCGCTCTCTAACGGTTAGAATTTCGGTGCTTGTCCGCAACGGCTAGTTCTCCGATCGATGCGTGTGAGAGTGAGAGAAACAGAGAGAGATTTTAAAAGAAATTTCTCAAATTCCGCACTGATCTAGAGATTATTTCGAAGTGTGATGTCCACTTTTCTCAAAATCTGAGTCGACTCAGTAAAGTTTCGAGTGACTCGAAACTGCAAACAAGTAATAAATCATAGCTCGAGTATCACTAGGTCAACTAAACTAATTGTTATTAAAGCATAAAAACGAGACATTTAACACATAATCATGCAAAGTAATTCCACTCGGAAAAGCACATAATTATGCATTAATCATGCTAAGCTCATTCCTAAAAAGCAAAGCCGATCCTCATTAAGTTAGAAAATGACACATGACCTCAATATGCTTTGTCTTTGAGTGCTTGAACTGGATTCTTAGTGCTGCTTATTGCACTTTGATTGTCACACTTGATTGGAATTGATTTGAATGTAAGTCCAAGATTTCTTAAGTGTTACTTGATCCATAAAATCTGAGCACAGTATGCTCCAGTCGCAATGTACTCGGCTTCGGTTGTTGATAGAGCTACTGAGTTACGCTTCTTTGAGTGCCATGATATAAGGGATTGACCGAGAAACCGGCGGGCTCCTAAGGTGCTTTTTCCATCAACTTTGTATCCAGCATAGTCGGCATCCGAGTATCTAGTGAGAGTCAATTTTGAGTCTCTTGAGTACCATAGACCTAGATTTTGAGTCCTCGCAAGATATCTCGAAGATTCTCTTCACCGCAGATGAGATGTGATTCTTATGGATTAGCTTTGAAATCTTGCACACGGACATACACTAAACATTATGTCCGGCCTACTTGGAAGTAAGATATAGAAGAGATCCAATCATACCCCGATAGAGTTTCGATATACTTGATTTACCTTTTTCAGTCCGAGTCAAGTTTTATGATGCTTCTTATAGGTGTTGCTTGCATGTTTTACATCTTGAAGTTTATACTTCTTAAGCAACTCCTTGGTATAATTTGATTGATGGACATAGATGCCATCTTTGTCTTGCTTGATTTGTAGACCAAGGAAGAAATTGAGTTCTCCCATCATGCTCATTTGAAATTCCTGTCTCATTAACTCGGAAAAATCTCGATATAGAATTTCATTAGTAGCTCTAAATATTATATCATCACCATAGATCCGGGCAATAAGAAAGTCTTTCCCCTTGGTTTTTATAAAAAGAGTCTTGTCAATCTTAGCTCTTCTAAAATCATTTTCAACCAAGAATTTGCTTAGTCTTTCATACCAAGCTCCGGGAGCTTGTTTAAGACCATAAAGAGCTTTTTGCAACTTGAAAACATGGTTTAGAAATTCGGAGTTTTTAAATCCAGGGTGTTGCTCAACGTAAACTTCCTCTTCAATGAAACCATTTAGGAAAGCACATTTAACATCCATTTGATATAGTTTGATATTCATGCTTGATGCAAATGCCAATAGGATTTTAATAGCTTCAATCCTAGCCACTGGTGCAAAGGTTTCCCCATAATCAATCTCTTCTTCTTGATTGTAACATTGAGCCACAAGTCTAGCCTTATTTCTAACTACCAACCTACCTTCATCTAGTTTGTTCTTGAAAACCCATTTGGTTCCTATGAATGGGTGGTCAAAAGGTCGTTTGGTAAGAGTCCGGACTTGGTTTCTTTCAAATTGATTGGGTTCCTCTTGCATGGCCTCTACCCATTCAGGTTCATTTAGGGCCTCTATTGCATTTCTAGGTTCGATTAATGAAATGAATGTAGTGAATGCACATAGATTTTGTAGAGAGGAACGAGTTCTTACCCCACTTGTTGATATCGGACAAGATGTTTTTGAGTTGGTGGCTCGAATCATATTTGAAAGCTCTACCTATCCTCTGGTTCACCAGATTTGTAGGTTGAATTGGTTGATCTTCGAAGTCTGTTCTGATTGAGCTTGCTCATCCGATTGACCCTCGACATTCTAAGCTAGGCTGTTAAGTCGTTTCATTCCGAGTTAGGTTGTTACGAGTTACCTCATTCCGAGTGACCTTTCCTTGACTCTTTCTAATCTCATCTTCACTAAGATGATTATCTCAACCGAGCTTCGGATCCGAGAATGTTGACTCACTTGGTTTTCCCTGTTCAATCTCATCAAAAACAACATGGATACTTTCTTCCACTTTGTTAGTTCTTTTATTGAAAATACGATAAGCTTTAATATGAGATGAATAACCAAGAAAAATACCTTCATCCGACCGAGCATCAAACTTGGTCGAGTGATCCTTACCATTGTTATATACATAACACTTACATCCAAAGGGTTTAAAGTATGAAATGTTGGGTTTCTTCCCTTTGTAGAGCGGGTATGGAGTTTTCTTCGAGGATGGGTCTGCTGAGGCATCTATTAATTGTATAGTTTCGTTGTGTTGATCTGCCTCAGCCCAGAAATAGTAAGGTAAATCATGTTCAATCTTCATTATCCTTCCGATTTCTTCAAGAGTTCGGTTCTTTCTCTCCACTACTACATTTTGTTAAGGAGTTCTTGGTGCTGAAAAATTGTGGGAGATGTCATTCTTATCACGAGAACTCTGCAAGTTCTAAGTAGTCGAACTCCCTTCCATGGTCAATTCGAATTCTTTTGATCCGAGTCCGAGACTCAACTTGAAGTTTCTGCAGAGCTTACTAAACTCTTTGAAAGCTTCATTTTTACGCTTAAGAAAACAGACCCGAGTAAATCGTGAGTAGTCATCAACAATCACAAGCACATATGATTTACCTCCGAGACTCTTAACAGGATTTCACCACATAAGTCCATATGCAACATTTCAAGCACTTTGGATGTAGAAATAGTTTTGAGAGATTTGAAAGATGATCTAACATGTTTCCCCTTTGTGCATGCTTCACAAATTTTATCTTTCTTAAATGCACAGTTAGGCAATCCTCGGACTAAACCATGGAATGTAAGCTTCTTAATGGTATGAATGCTAACATGACCTAGTCTACGATGCCATGTCCAAGAATCATCATGTAAAGATGCTTTTAAACAAGATAAATTCTTACTCGGGTCGAGAAGAGGAATAGTGTAGGTATTACTCGAACTCTTACCTGAATGCTTAGTCTCCTTGGTAGTTTCATCGGAAATATAGCAGTTGGTCCGAGTGAATCTTACCTCTTGACCTTTGTCACACAATTGAGATATGCTAAGTAGATTGTACTTCCATCCCTTGACAAGGTAGACAGGGCTAACCAGATTATCTCCTTTTCCAATTTGCTTATCCTAATTATCTTGCCCTTGTTATCATCTCCAAATGTGACTTTTCCTCCCTTGTAATCTCTAAACTCATAAAAGAGTCTTGAATTTCCCGACATGTGGCGGGAGCATCCACTGTCCAGGTACCAATGTCCTTTTGTTGTTTTCCGAGTCACCTGCAAGTCGAAACAAACTAACCTTTCTCACTTCCTCTAACGAACCCAAGTAACTCCCTTTATTGTGGTCCTTATCCGAGGAAGAAGACTCTTGGGAACCCAGATTTGAATAACTTTTGGGTTGGTCTAATTCCGAGTCTTTCTTTTAGAGAACCGAGTCTGTGTCTCTTTCTTTTAAAAATCTTTTCTTTTATAAACCGATGGAGAAGGTTTTCTCCTGTAACCTGGTCCGGGCTTAGTCCTCTTTTCATTTTTATGAATGGGACCATGATCAGCCTTCCCGAACTTCACAATTCTGGAATCGGTTTTGAAAAGCTCCGAGTAGGAATTGGATTCCTCCTCCTTATTAAAATCAAGTCCTTCTTTTCGAAGGAGACACATTGAGACCCTAAGAGCATGTCAAGGTTTTTCTAACCTTGAGTAAATTTCAAAACAAGTTATTGAAACTCATTGAGCTTTTTCTTACGATGCTCATTTTCTCTTCGAGTGACTCGGGCTCAGTCTTATTGGATTGAGCACTAGTCTTGAGTTCTCTTAAAGTAAGTCTCAGTTTTTCTAATTCATTTTTCAAAGAAATGCTCCCGAAGTGATAGACTCAAGTTGTTCTTTAAATGGAGAAGAATTAGAAGTGGGCTTCTCTTCCAAAGTATAGATGTATTTAGCTAAATTAACTTTGGAAAACTTAAGGAAATATTCAATTACCTCCTCAGGATTCGTTTCCTCGATGTCCGAGTGATCCGAGTCCGACTCAAATTCAGCTTCCGAGTCTAATAATGCCATTAGACACTTTCGAGTCATCCGAGTCTTCATCTTCTTCGAGATGATTGTTCATCACTTAGTGTGGCCATCATAACCTTTTTCTTCGTTCTGTCCCTTTTTCTTCTTGGATAGTCTTTGACTATATGATCCTTGCTACCACATTCAAAACAGACCGAGTTTTTAATTAAATATAATGTTGAAGGGGAAGAGTGTTTACCTATTCTATCCTTCTTGTCTTTCTTGTAGAACTCTTCTCTTGGCCGTTTGTCCCATCTCTTATAATTCATCATTCTTTTGAAGCCTCTAGCAATAAGTGCCATGGGATCTTCTTCCGAGTTTGATGAACTCGGATTTTCTTCTCTCGCTTTCGAAGCCTTCGAGTGCAATATTCTTTTTAGTGGTGACCTCTGCATCCTCCTCATCCGGATGGATCGCATGGGTGAGTAACTTCCCAATGAGTTCGTCCGGCTTTAATAGAGGGTTCCGAGCTTCCTCGATGGCTGTCACCTTGGGACCCCATCTTCTCTAGGGCAGGCTTCTAAGTATCATTTGGCATATTTCCTCATGGGAAATCTTTCGACCCAGAGACTTGAGATTATTAGTAATCTCAATGAAGCGGATGAACATCTTAGTGATGTTTTCTTCGACTCCATCTTGAGCAGCTCATACTTGTGAAGATATTGGCTTATCTTCGCTTGTCCGACTTAGCTTGTGCCTTCATATATGTTGACGAGAGTGTCCCACACTTCTTTTGTTGTGTCACAAGCTAACACTCTATTGTATTCTTCGAGCTGATGACGCACATCATAATGTTCATGGCCTTAAAGTTCTTTCGAACTTTTCCGCCTCTTCAATGGTGTACTCGACCTTTACTTTGGGCACGAGTCTTGTTTCTTCCATCCTCATTGGAATGTAGTTGCATTCTCGTATGATGTTCCATACATCTTCATCGTGATCCAATAGAAATCATTCCATGAGCTTCTTCCAGAGTGTACGAAATTTGATCTTTAAAACTTTGGTGGTCTCGTTGGAAGATATTCCTTCATCAAACTCTCCGTTGTTCTAAGCCATTTGATCTTTAGACCTTTGGATGGTTAGATCCTTTTCCGAAAGGCTAGGCTCGATACCAATTGAAGGTTTGCTCTTGGAGAGACTTAGTCACCCTAGAGGGGGTGAATAGGGTGATGAGGAAATTTGAACAATAAATGGAAAATTAAATTCTAAAACAAACTTTAAGACTGTCCGAGTCTAGATTGGACTCAAAAAGTATGAACTCAAAATTTATGTGGAAACCCTCCTGGGCTGAAAACCACGGACAGTGCTAATCCAACCACCAAGTCAAATCCACTATTTAGAATCCACAAAATACAGTAGACGAGACTCAACCGAATTGCTCCCTTAGACAATTCCTTACACGATTTTCCGAGACTCGAAATTCCCTTCTCCGATCTAGTACTTCCTAACCGAGGTAACCTTTACAACTAGGACAACTGAATTGAGTTAACCCCTATAGCTTAGTCAAGGGACCTTCCTCGGAAAGTAAGAAGAAAGTTTGTGATTGATTATAAGACCTTACAACTCGGAAAGATGTTAAGTACAGAGTTGGAGTTGTAAGCGTAAGATTAAATATGAATAGAAAGACTTTTGCTTAAGTATGTGTATTGACAATGGTTACAGCAATCTTCAAGTCTTGAGAGTTGGCTTCTATTTATAGATGACGAAGCATCTTAGTCGTTGTGACTAACTTCGATTAGAAGTCCTCTCGTGACCATTGTAACGGTTCTTCCGAGTCGCTCGAAAAGATCCGTTGAGATGTGAACGATGTGCAGTGGCTCTTGATTCCTTAGGATGTGCCAATCCACTAGTGGTGTCCGAGAGTAGGGTGGAAACTACCGTTGAGCTTAGCATTAAAGATTTCCAATTTTGGAAATAGACAACCCCGACACGATTGTCCGGACCTTGGTCGAAGTAGAAAAGGCCTTGTCTACTGGCGATTTGACATCTTTAAGTCTGGTTACTTTTGTAATTCAAAAGTAGGATAACCTAGTTTAAATAATCTACAAAAGTAAATGAATTTTGGTTCTCAAAGTATAAAATACTTTGGTCCAACAAATAATATTTTAATTAAGATAATTAAGTGCATGATTATCCGAGTGAGAAAAAATTAAATTTTCTGAGTCTAGTATTCATTATACTCAAATTCCATCTAAGTCGATCCGGAGAAAGATCAAGTTAGATAAAGAATATCATAATAAGAATACTTGATCTAGACAAATATAGTTCAAACAAAACAAGCTGACTCGGAAGAGCAAATTAACGCTATAATTCACCCAAACTTAGAATATGAAGTCGGACCTGAGTTTAAACGTGTTAGAACGAGTGTTTGAACATGCGATAAATCTGAGTGTTGTCCGAGTGACTCGGAACTACAAATGTGGAATGATGAGCAAGGATATGCTTTATGAGTCGATCAAAAACAAATAAAAACCTATGTAATAGTTTACGTAAAACTCGAGAGAAGGTTACGTATCACTCAAAAAAGTTTCTATAGCACTTAGAATAACTTGAAATCAAAACTTATAAGAGATGAAGTTTGTACTTGACTCCTTGATAGTACTCGGAATGTTATACATGCAAAGTCCGAGTCTTCAAAGTGTCTTCAGGAGTGTTCTTAAGATTCATTACTCCCAAGAAATTTGCGTATGTGATGATGGGGATTCTCGGAACCTTTGAACTTAATATCAAGCATGGTAAACTTAGGAGGTAGTTTAACCTTAGGGATTGAAGTAAATCCTTTATAATCGAAGTAATGATTACTGAACATCGATGACTCCCTCAACATCTGTTCTATCCGATCTATACGGGAATCGGACTAAGATTTGGATTCGAGGCTTAGGGGATTCACATTTGAGACTACCTGGAAGAGACTGGATAGGAGGTGGTGGCAGAACCAAGGTATTTTCCCTTTTCAAACGTTCAACCTCTTCGGCCTCTTCCCTTTTAAAACGCTCCATTTCCTCATCTCTCTTACTAGCCTCAATAGCCCCGATGATTTCCTTAAGATCTCTCGTTCTTCTTGATCACTCAACCTAGTTTCCACTTTAGTTATATTCTCATTAAATAGACTAAGGTTAAGATATTGCTTTGGGTTGGGATCCATTAGAAGGGAACTCGTTTAGGTACTTGCCTTAGAACAAGGGGTAGATTGTGATGGTGTAGTATGCATCGAAGCTTGTCGCGCCGATGTAGACCACGAAGTATAAAGAAAATACGATGTGTCGGACTCCTTGGTGAGACGTTCTAATCTTTTAGAGCTCGGATTCCGACGATACGATGTTGCCGTAGATTTTCTTATTCTGCAGCCCAAGGGAGGAGGTTTAGGACCATGTGAGAGAAGATCACTTTTAGGAGGAAGGGACTCAAGCGCAAGACCCCAAAGAGGCTAAGGATGCTTTTATTTGAATGCGAGATAAGAATATAATGATGATATGATGAATGACTCTATTGAGATGGACGCATGATCCTTAGAGAAAAGATGTTTCCTATATGATAATGCATTTCCCTATTTGAGATGAATTTTGGACTAAATGCGAGAATGAAAAGGACAGACTCACCTATCTTAATTTGAAATGATTTTACTTGGCTAATGCAAATGGACTTACCTAATATATGATGATTTTATTTGGCTAATGCAAATGGACTTACTTAATATGAGATGATTTTATTTGGCTAATGTAAATGGACTCACCTAATATGAGATGATTTTATTTGGCTAATGCAAATGGACTCACCTAATATGAGATAATTTTATTTGGCTAATGCAAATGGTCTCACCTAATATGAGATGATTTTATTTGGCTAATGCAAATGGAAAGTGAAAATGCAAAGAAATAAAGAAAAAGAAAAAGGCTAGACAATAGGAGAAGGGGATTACGGTAAGACCCTTTCGTAAAATAACAACTACTTAGGCTATTAAGAGGACACCATTAGAGAAGACAACTATAGGTGCCATACTAGCTCAATGAGATGAGAAGTAGGAACGCGCGATTTATTACCTAAGTAAGAAGTTCCTAGATTATGTGACTAGATACGCACCATCGGAGAAGAAGTCATTGGCATTAGTTTGGGCTACCAAGAACCTTGGGCATTACATGTTAGCCCACACGGTACATGTGGTAGCACCTATGGATCCCATTAAGTATATACTTGAGCAACTAACCATCAACAGCAAGATAGCAAGATGGACTATCATGCTGTTAGAATTCAAACTCAAGTATGTCCCTTAAAAAGCAATCAAAGGAAGGGTAGCATTAGAATTCCTAGCTAATCTGTCTATAATCGAATCACAACTCGAACACCTTTACTTTTCGGATAAAATCATATTCAAGTAAAGGTGGACTGAAGGTTTGCTCTTGGAGAGACTTAGTCACCCTAGAAGGGGGTGAATAGGGTAATGAGGAAATTTGAACAAAGAATGAAAGATTAAAACTGAAATTGACTTTGAGACAGTCTTAGTCTAGATTGGACTCGGAAAAGTGTTAACTCAAAAATACGTGGAAACCCTCCTGGGGCAGAAAACCACGGTAAGTGCTAATCCAAGCACCAAGTCAAATCAACTATTTTGAATCCACAAAATACAGTAGAAAGTCTTAACCAGAATTGTTCCCTTAGACAATTCCTTACAAGATTTTTCTAGACTCGAAGTTCCCTTATCCGATCTAGTACTTCCTAACCGAGATAACCTTCACGAGTTAGGGACAAGCTGAGCTGAGTTAACCCTTACAACTCAGTCAAGGGACCTTACTCGAAAGTAAGAATAAGTGTGTGTGACTTATTATAAGACCTTACAACTAAGAAAGATGTTAAATAAGAGTTTGAGTTGTAAGTAGAAAATAGAATGAGAATTAACCAGAGAGAGATAATTTCAACAATAGGTTCAACAATCTCCTTGTCTTGTGAAGTGGCTTCTATTTATAGATAACCAAGCAGAGTAGCCGTTGTGTCTATCTTCTGATTAGAAGTCCTTTGTGACCGTTGCAATGGCCTTTCCGAGTGACTCGGAAAATATCCATTGAGGTGTGAACGTTGGGCAATGGCTCTTGACTCCTTTGGATGTCCCAATCCACTCGGTGGTGTCTAAAAAGTAGGGTGGAAACCATCGTTGAGCTAGGCGATCCAGATTTCCAGCTTTGGAAACGAGATAACCCCGACACGATTGTCCGGGCCTTGGTCGAAATAGAAAAAGCCTTGTCTGCAGGTGATTTGATATCTTGAAGTCGATTACTTTTGTATTTCAAAAGTAGGATAACCTCGTTTAGATAACCTATAAAAGTAAATCAATTTTGGTTCTCAAAGTATAAAATACTTTGGTCCAAGATTAGACATAGATAATAATTGTAATTAAGATAATTAAGTACCTAATTATCTTAGTCCTGAAGGAGTGGAATTTTCTGAGTTTAATATCCATTATGCTCAAATTCCATCCGAGTCGATCTAGAAGTAAGTCAAGTTAGATGTGGAATATCGAGTAGTAATAGTAGAACTTAGACAAGCATGGTTTAAACAAAGCAAGCTGACTTAAGGAGAGGAATTAACATTATAATTCAATCGGGCTTGGAACATGAAGTTAGAACCGAGTTTATGTACGTTAAAGAAAATGTTTGAACATGCAATAAGTCCGAGTGTTATCCGAATGACTTAGAAGCGTGTGTGAACCGATAAGCAAGAGCATGCTTTCCGAGTCAGGTGAGAACATATGCAATGGTCTCTATAATACTCGAAAAGATTATAGATCACTCGGAAAAGTTTCTAAACCACTCGGAATAACTTGTAATCAAAACTTACAAAAGATGAAGTCTGTACTGATTCATTGATGATACTTAGAATGATACACCTGCAAAGTCCGAGTCTTCAATCTCCCCTTTTTAAAGAAAGGCATTCCATACTTAGGTAGAAACTTTGTTAGTGATATAGATCTGGTTTTTTCATCCTTTCTCAAGAATAAGTCGGAAAGACATGATAGAATTGTATAGAGTAGATACGAGTGATTAAAACTTATATTCTATCGGAGCAAATAAGCTTAGATTGCAATAAAAAAAACTCAAGTATTAGAGAAAAAAAATACTTAGGAACAGAGCAATGATAGACTGAATTGTCAAATCAGAGCAAAGAAAAAATTACTGAGCAAGAAATTGAAACTCAAAAATAATAAACTCGAAATAATTGCAACTCAAAAGGCAATAAACATGAAACTGAAATTTCATTACAATTTAAACTAAATATTTACACAAAAGAGGGTGAGAAAAACTCCCTTAAATTAGACAATAAATTTCTAAGTATTCTCCCCTTGCCTTTCAAGCAAAAACAAAAAATTAAAAGTAGGAAGAATGTATCAAGCAGATACAAATTTGTATGTCTGGATAAATAATTAAAAAAATTAAAACAGAAAAGAAATTTCTAAGATGGAGGGGAGGGAGAAGTCCGAGTCGAGATCGATAGACTTGCAGATACGCCTTCGCCGATAAGATCCGGAAGATCTAAACGAACGAGGCGAGGGCAGCACTGGCATCTCCGGAATGGGCTCAGCTCCGAGTGGTCGACCCAAAACCAAGTCGTCCGGAGGCTCGTCCTCCTGGAACTTGATTGAGGGAGGTGCTGCTCTGCTGCCGACTTACCATGGTCGGCAAGATCTTCCGACCCACTCGCACGGCCTATCCGAGCCGATCACTTCGGTTGGGGTTCCGGAGCACCTCGGATGCTTCGGCTCCGGTTCTGTTTCCTTCTCCCCTTCTTCTTTCTCCTCGAGACGGAGCTGCCTTAAACTTAGGCTCCGCTTCTTCTTCTTCTTCTTCTTCTTCTTCTTCTTCTTCTTCTTCTTCTTCTTCTTCTTCTTTTCTTCCACTTCATCTTCCCCTACGAGAGGGGCACTTGGCCGGACTCGAGGATTCTTCGGATGTGTCCGAGTCAACCGGATCTCGAGCCACCTTGGAGCGTCTCTCTTAAAGGAGCTCAATCATCTCCCTTTATTCCTTGATGAGTGCTTTCAGCTCAAGAAGCACGTCCTGCTCGCTCTCGGATTTGGGATTGAGCAGTTTTCCGGTTGATGGTCATAGATTGAAGGATAGTCTTGAATGACTAGAGGGTGTCCTTAAATTCGAAGGAGAGCTTGTCCATTACGATAGTGGACAGAGCATAAGAAAGAATATGAGAAACACCTAAGGTGGAGGAACCCCGGCGGAGGAGGTAGAGTGAGAGTAGGTTGAGTCCGAGTGTGATGCGGAGAAGGAGGCCTCGGTTCTAAGCTATGGATCCGGACACCCGGTTGGGTCTCTTGGTATCCATATCCAAGATGTTCTTTCTTACCAACGACAATGGGAGCCTCAAAAACCACGTTAAGATTTGAGGGAAGAGGAACTTTGAATTGCTTGAAGATGAGGGTGAGAAGAGCCCGAAAGGAAATGGGGTGGATTTCTTTATTTGAGTTTGAGCACGCACGGCTGCCATTTACTCGACTATAGTAGGAAAGAGGTCTACTTCGTAGCCCTCAAGAATGTCGTAAAGAGCTTTAAGGTGCTTGGAGTTAGGGTTCTCCTTGCTTGAATGCTTGTGAGAAGAAGGTCCTCATCAACGAAAGCACGTAAGACGAGCTTCGACTTGAGTTGAGTCACGGAGAAGTTTTTATAGGACCCAGGGAATTCTTTGGCATATTTTTCGAAGAATTCATCAGCAACCTCGTTGAAAGGTATAGGGTTGCTGTTAAGGAAAAGAGACAAGACTTTAAAGAGTAGGTGGAGAAGAGAGGTGTTAATGCGAGCTGTAACACCTTGAACTCTAGAGGTGAGGATACCCTCGGAGCTAGAGGTGTAGGAATAGAACTTCGAAACGAGTTCGGGTAAATGAAATCACCGAAATAGAGGAAATTGTATACCATGTTGATTTTATGTTGGCCAACCACGAAACTTTGTGGTCGGGAAGAATTTGTCATCCAATGTTAGATGTTGGGTGACAAGAGGTTTTGATGGATTGGAGGGGCCTTCACGGCTTTCGATATGAGGTTTCTTGGTGGAGGAACCAAGAAAATCGGGGTGGGAACCTTTTTCGGCATGTTTGATGAAGAAAAGAGAAGAAAAACGAACTTTTGAGCGAGTAAAGAAAGAGATAAAGGGCTCAACGAAAGTGAGCAAGTAAAAGAAAATGAAAGAGTAGAAGAGAGCTGAGAGTGACAGAGCTTACTTGGGAATGCTTCCTCTTAGCTTGAGAGCGACGAAAACTTTCTTCAATTGTAGAGAGAGTTTGCGCGAGTTAAAGTAAATGAGAGAGAGAGAGAGAGTGTGTAAAGAGTAAAGTAGCGTAATGAAGGAAAACGGATGCTATTTATAGAGAAAGAAATATCCTTCATGGTACGTTCTAACCCGACTCTTCAACGGTCACCTCGGACAGTGTGACTGTTCCGCTCTCCAACGGTTAGAATTCCAGCGTTTGTCTCCCAACCGCTAGTTGTCCGATTGATGTGCGCGAGAGAGAGAGAGAGAAAAAGGTTTTAAAAGAAATTTCTGAAATTCTCCACTAATCTAGAGATCATTTCAGAAGTTTGATGTCCATTTTCTCAAAATCGAGTCCGACTTAGTGAGGTTTCGAGTGACTCGGAAGCCGCAAACAACTAATAACTCGGAGCTCGGTATCACTGGTTCAATCGAACTAATTGTTATTAAGGAAACAAGGCATATAACATATAATCATGCAAAGTAATCATACTCGGAAAAGCACATAATTATGCATTGATCATGCCAAGCTCATTCCTAATAAAGCAAAATTAATCATCACTAAGTGACTTAGTAAAGATATCAGCTAATTGAAGTTCGGTAGGAATGAATTCAAGTTCAATATCACCTTTCTCGGAATGGTCTCTTAGAAAATGATACCCGACCTCAACATGTTTTGTCTTTGAGTGCTTGAACTAGATTCTTGGTGATGCTGATTGCACTTTGATTATCACACTTGATTGGAATTGATTTGAATATAAGTCCATGATCTCTCATGTGTTGCTTGATCCATAAAATCCGAGCACAGACATGCTCCTGTCGTAATATACTCAGCTTCAGCGAGTTAATAAAGCTACCGAGTTCTGCTTCTTTGAGTGCCAAGATATGAGGGATTGACCCGAAACTGGCAGGTTCCTGAAGTTCTCTTTCTATCAACTTTGTACCCAGTGTAGTCGGCATCTAAATCTCCAGGTGAGAGTCGGTTCCGAGTCTCTTGAGTACCATAGACCTAGATTCTAAGACCTCGCCGGATATCTAAATATTCTCTTCACCACAATGAGATGTGATTCTTTTGGATTAGCTTGAAATCTTACACATAGACATACACTAAACATTATGTCCGGCCTACTGGAAGTAAGATATAGCAAAGATCCAATCATACCTCGATAGAGTATCCGATCTATTGCTTTACCTTTCTCGTCCGAGTCCGGTTTTATGATGCTCGCTCATAGGTGTTGCTTTGCATGTTTTGCGTCTTGAAGTTTGTACTTCTTCAGCAACTCCTTGGTATACTTCGTTTGATGGACATAGATGTCATCTTTGTCTTGCTTGATTTGTAGACCAAGGGAGAAATTGAGTTCTCCCGTCATACTCATTTGACATTCATGTTTCATTAACTCGAGAAAACTCTCGACACAGAATTTCATTAGTAGCTCCAAAAATTATGTCATCAACATAGATATGAGAAATAAGAAAGTCTTTCCCCTTGGTTTTTATAAAAAGAGTCTCGTCAATCTGACCTCTTCTAAAAGCTTTTTCAACCAAGAAATGGCTCGAGTCTTTCATACCAAGCTCCGGGAGCTTATTTAAGACCATAAAGAGCTTTTTGCAAGTTGAAAACATGATTTGGAAATTCTGAGTTTTCAAATCCAGGGGCTGCTCAACATAGACTTCCTCTTCAATGAAACCATTGAGAAAAGCACATTTAACATCCATTTGATACAATTTGATATTCATGCTAGATGCAAATGTGAATAAGATTCTAATAGGTTCAATTCGACAACAGGTGCAAAGGTTTCCCCACAATCAATCCCTTCTTCTTGATTGTAACCTTGAGCCACAAGTCTAGCCTTATTTCTGACTACCAACCCACCTTCATCTAGTTTGGTCTTGAAAACCCATTTGGTTCCTATGACTGGGTGGTCGAAGGTCGTTTGGTCGAGTCCGGACTTGATTTCTTTCAAATTGATTGAGTTCCTCTTGCATGCCCTCTACCTATTCAGGTTCATTAAGGGCTTCTAGTGCATTTCTGGGTTCGAGTTAATGAAATGAATGCAGTGAATGCACATAGATTTTGTAAAGAGGAACGAGTTCTTACCCCACTGTTGATATCGGACAAGATGTTTTCTAGTGGGTGGCTCGAAGCATACTTGAATGCTCTACTCGTCCTCTCGGTTCACCAGATCTGTAGGTTGCATTGGTTAATCTTCAAAAGTCCGTTCCGAGTGAGCTTGTTCATCTTATTGACCTTCAACATTCTAAGTTAGCTCTTGAGTTGTCTCATTCTCGAGTCATGTTGTTCGAGTCACTTCGTTACGAGTGACTTTGATTTGATTCTTGATGAGTTCATTTTAACCAAGATCATCATCTCTGCTGAGCTTCAGTGTCCGAGAATGTTGACTCACTTGGTTTTTCCTGTTCAATCTCATCAAACACAATGTGGATACTTTCTTCCACTTTGTTACTTCTTTGATTGAAAATACGATATGCTTTCTTATGAGATGAATAACCAAGAAAAATACCTTCATCCGACCTAGCATCAAATTTGGTCAGGCGATCCTTACCATTGTTGTGAACGAAGCACTTACATTCAAAGAGTTTGAAGTATGAAATGTTAGGTTTCTTCCCTTTGTAGAGCTCGTATGGAGTTTTCTTTAGGATGGGTCTAATGAGGCATCCGTTCGGTGCGTAGTTTGTTGTGTTGATCGCCTCAGCCAAGAAATAGTAGGGTAAATCATGTTCAATCATCATTGTCCTTCCTATTTCTTCAAGAGTCCGGTTCTTTCTCTCCACTACTCCATTTTGTTGAGGAGTTCTTGGTGCTGAGAAGTTGTGGGAGATGTCATTCTTATCACAAAACTTTGCAAATTCCGAGTAGTCGAACTCCCTTCCATGGTCAGTTCGAATTCTCCGGATCCGAGTCCGAGACTCAACTTGGATTTTCCTACGAGCTTGTTTAACTCTTTAAATGCTTCATTTTTGTGTTTGAGAAAACAAACCCGGGTAAATCGTGAGTAATCATCAATAATCACAAGCACATATGATTTACCTCCGAGACTCTTGACAAGGATTTCACCACATAAATCCATATGCAACAATTCAAGCACTTTGGAGGTGGAAACAGTTTTGAGAGGTTTGAAAGATGATTTGACCTGTTTCCCTTTTGCGCAAGCTTTACAGATTTTATCTTTCTTAAATGCACAGTTAGGCAATCCTCTAACTAAACCATGAAAAGCAAGCTTCTTAATGTTATGCATGCTAATATGACCTAATCTATGATGCCATGTCTATGAATCATCATGTAAAGATGCTTTTAAGCAAGATAAATTCGACTTGAGTCAAAAAGAGGAATAGTGTAGGTGTTACCCGATCTCTTACCCGAGAGCTTGGTCTCCTTGGTAGTATCATCGAGAGATATAACAGTTGGTGTGAGTGAATCTTACCTCTTGACCTTTGTCACACAGTTGAGAGATGCTTGAGTAGATTGTACTTTAATCCCTTGACAAGGTATATTGGGCTGACCAAATTGTTTTCTTTTCTAATCTTACCTATCCCAATTATCTTGCCCTTGCTGTCATCTCCAAATGTTACTTTGCCTCCCTTGTATTCTTCTAACTCAGAAAAGAGTCTTGGATTTCCTCACATGTGACGTGAGCATCCACTGTCCGGTACCAATGCCATTTTGTTCTTTTCGGAGCTACCTGTAAGTCGAAACAAACTAACATTTCTCACTTCCTCTAACGAACCCAATAACTCCCTTTACTGTGGTCCTTTTCTAAGGAAGTAGACTCTTGGGAACCCGATTTGAATAACTTTGGGTTTGGTCCGAGTCCGAGTCTTTCTTTTAGAGAACTGAGTCTATGTCTCTTTCTTTTGAAAAGCTTTTCTTTTATAAAGCTGGTGGAGAAGATTTTCTCCTGTAAACTGAGTCCGGCTTCGGCAAGGACAGGTTTTGAGCCTCTTTGATGGCTGTCACCTTCGGACCCCATCTTCTCTTGGGTAGACTTATCGAGTATCTTTCCGCACATTTCCTCGTGGGAAATCTTTCTACCTATAGATTTGAGATTGTTAGTAATCTCGGTGAAGCGGATGAACATCTTAGTGATGTTTTCTTCGGCTCCATCTTGAACAACTTATACTTGTGAAGATATTACCTTATCTTCGCTTGTTTGATTCGGCTTGTGCCTTCATAAGTGTTGACAAGCATGTCCCACACTTCTTTGGCTGTGTCACACACTCGACACTCGGTTGTATTCTTCCGAGCTGATGGCGCACATTGAAGTTCTTTTTGAACTTCTCTCGCTTCTTTAGTGGTGTATTCGGACTTTGTTTTGGGCGAGTCTTGTTTCTTCCATCTTCATTGGAATGTAGTTCCCTACTTGTATGATGTTCCGGACATCTTCATCGTGATCCAGCAAGAAAGATTCCATGAGCTTCTTCTAGTGCACGAAGTTAGATCCTTTGAACTTTGGTGGTCTGCTGGAAGATCTTCCTTCATCAAACTCTCCATGGTTCCGAGCCATTTGATCTTTAAACCTTTGGATGGTTAGATCCTTTCCGAAAGGCTAGGCTCGATACCAATTGAAGGTTTGCTCTTGGAGAGACTTAGTCACCCTAGAAGGGGGTGAATAGGGTAATGAGGAAATTTGAACAAAGAATGAAAGATTAAAACTGAAATTGACTTTGAGACAGTCTTAGTCTAGATTGGACTCGGAAAAGTGTTAACTCAAAAATACGTGGAAACCCTCCTGGGGCGGAAAACCACGGTAAGTGCTAATCCAAGCACCAAGTCAAATCAACTATTTTGAATCCACAAAATACGGTAGAAAGACTTAACCAGAATTGTTCCCTTAGACAATTCCTTACAAGATTTTTCTAGACTCGAAGTTCCCTTATCTCGATCTAGTACTTCCTAACCGAGATAACCTTCACAGTTAGGGACAACCGAGCTGAGTTAACCCTTACAACTCGGTCAAGGGACCTTACTCGGAAAGTAAGAATAAGTGTGTGTGACTTATTACAAGACCTTACAACTAAGAAAGATGTTAAATAAGAGTTTGAGTTGTAAGTAGAAGATAGAATGAGAATTAACCAGAGAGAGATAATTTCAACAATAGGTTCAACAATCTCCTTGTCTTGTGAAGTGGCTTCTATTTATAGATAACCAAGCGAGTAGCCGTTGTGTCTATCTTCCGATTAGAAGTCCTTTGTGACCGTTGCAATGGCCTTTCCGAGTGACTCGGAAAATATCCATTGAGGTGTGAACGTTGGGCAATAGCTCTTGACTCCTTTGGATGTCCCAATCCACCGGTGGTGTCTAAAAAGTAGGGTGGAAACCACCATTAAGTTAGGCGATGCAGATTTCCAGCTTTGGAAACGAGACAACCCCGACACGTTGTCCGGGCCTTGGTCGGAAGTAGAAAAGGCCTTGTCCGTCGGTGATTATACATCTTAAAGCCGGTTACTTTTGTATTTCAAAAGTAGGATAACCTCGTTTAGATAACCTACAAAAGTAAATCAATTTTGGTTCTCAAAGTATAAAATACTTTGGTCTAAGATAATTAAGTGCCTAATTATCTAAGTCCTGAAGGAGTGGAATTTTCTGAGTATAATATCCATTATACTTAAATTCCATCTAAGTCGATATAGAAGTAAGTCAAGTTAGATGAGGAATATCAAAGTAGTAATATTAGAACATAGGCAGGCATGGTTCAAACAAAGCAAGCCGACTTAAGGAGAGGAATTAACACCGTAATTCAATCAGGCTTGGAACATGAAGTCGAACCGAGTTTATGTACTTTAAAGCAAATGTTTGAACATGCAATAAGTCTGAGTGTTATCTGAGTGACTTAGAACTGTGTGTGAACTAATAAGCAAGAGTATGCTTGTTTGAGTCGAGTCAAAGTCGGTGAGAACATCTGCAATGGTCTCTATAATACTCGAGAAAAGATTATAGATCACTCGGAAAAGTTTCTAAACCACTCGAATGACTTGTCATCAAAACTTACAAGAGATGAAGTCTCGTACCTAATTCATTGATGGTACTTAGAATGATACACCTGCAAAGTGTGAGTCTTCATGGACGTTTGGACAATATACTTCGATGGCGCTTCCAATCAAAAGGGCTTTGGAGTAGGGATTCTTCTAGTCTCACCGGGAGGAAGCACATACTACCATTTTAATCAAATTGAATTTTGAGGTCACCAACAACCCCGCGAGTACAAGGCATGTATTACAGGAATTGAAGGCTGCTTGTAGAGATCGGAGTCAAGAACATAAGGGTTTTCGTTGACTCCGGTCCGATCATTAATCACATTTTGCAAAAATGAAAGGTACATAGTGAAGCCTTAGCACCTACCAGGCATATTTGATAGAGTTATCAAAACGTTTCAAGAACATTTCTTTCACCTACTATCCTAGGGATGACAACTAATTCGCAGATGCGTTAGCAAAATTAGCATCCATGATCAACATCCCTAGCGACGTTCATTCAATGCCCCTTTACATAGAGTAACGGAATCAACCGAGTGCACGTTTGGACATTAGAAGTGTCTAATATTGACCATACCAATTGATAATAGGACATTTATCATTATCCGGAAAGCGAAATATCCCTTGGACACCACAACTATAGCCCAACGAGGCATCGGGATGTCGACCTCCCAATTCTTTATTAATCAAGGATAAGCATGCGGGAAAACCAACACTTCGATCGACTTACTTTGTGTCAACCAACATGAAGCAAAGCACATCATGGACGAGATTCACGAGTGGGGAGTGCGGACCCCACATGAATGGTAAGATGTTGGTTCAAAAAATTTAGAGACTTGGTTATTATTGGTCAACCATGGGGACAAACTACCGTTAGTTTATTAAAAATGCCATAAGTGTCATGTGTATGCAAATTTACATCACCAACCCTCATTTCTCACAACATTAGCGTCCCTGGCCATTCTCGGTTTAGGTAATAGACATTATTGGAAAGGTGACCCATAAAGGAACTGGCTTTCATGAATTTTTGATAGTAGGAATTGACTACTTCACCAAGTGGGTAGAGGCGGCGTCTTTTACAACCTTGACAACAAAACAGTAGCTAAGTTCCTTACCTATAATATCATTTGCCATTATAGAGTGCCCCACAAGATAATTAGTGACCATGGTAGTCATTTGAAGAAGGAAGTAGCGAGACTTGTTGAACAAGTACAAGATTAAGCAACATAAGTTTTCTTCTTATCATCCTCGGACCAATGGAGTAGTCCTGGCCATCAACAAGAACGTTCGTAGAATAGTGGAGAAGATGACTCGTCAATTATAAAGATTGTCCTTATAAGCTGCCTTTCGCATTATGGAGTTATTAAACATCTATTAGAACCTCTACGGGAGCAACACCTTACTCCCTAGTTTATAGCATGGAAGTAGTCCTTCCAATAGATATTGTCATTCCTTTGTTAAGGATCATTACGGAAAGTCGGATTCTAGAAGCGAGTGGGCTAAAACACGCTACAAAGAGTTAGTGTAACGCCTCAACACCCTGCACAATGTCCAAATATATCAAGCATGTATATCAAGGGCCTTCATCAAAGGAGTGAAACCTCAAAACTTGCAAATTAGCGATTTGGTCCTCAAAGAGATTAGAGCACTAGTTCAAGATCCACAAGGGAAATTTAAGCCTAATTGGCAAGGGCCATTTATGCTTTGTTAGATATTACCAAGTAGATATTCACGGTGGGGAGTGCAGACCCCACATGAATGGTAAGATGTTGGTTCGGAAAATTCGGACACTTGGTTATTACTTGGTCAACCATGGCGACAAACTACCATGATTTTATTAGAAAATGCCATAAGTGTGATGTGTATGCAAATTTACAGCACCAACCCTTATTTCTCAAAACATTATCATCCCTGGCCATTCCCGGTTTGGGGAATAGACATTATTGGCAAAGTGACCCCTAAAGGAACGGACGATCACGAATTTGTGTTAGTAGCAATTGACTACTTCACCAAGTGGACAGAGGCAGCGTCTTATGCAGCCTTGACATTAAAATAGATAGCTAAGTTCCTTACCTGTAATATCATTTGTCGTTACGAAGTACCCCACGAGCTAATTAGTGACCATGGTAGTCATTTGAAGAAGGAAGTAGCAGACTTGTTGGACAAGTACAAGATTAAGCACCATAAATCTTCTCCTTATCGTCCTTAGACCAATGGAGCAGTCTGTGGCCGTCAACAACAACGTCCAGTAGAATAGTGGAGAAGATGACTGTCAATTATAAGGATTCGTCTTATAAGATGCCTTTCGCAATATGGGGTTATTGAACATCTATTAGAACCTCTAAGGAGCAACGCCTTACTCCCTCGTTTATGGCATGGAAGCAGTCCTTCCATTAGAGATTGCCATTCCTTTCTTAAGGATCATTATTAAAAGTCATATTCTAGAAGCGAGTGAGTTAAAACAAGCTACGAAGAGTTAGTGTTGTTGGACGAAAACCGACTCAACGCCCTGCACAATGTCCAAATATATCAAGCACATATATCAAGGGCCTTTGACAAAAGAATAAAACCTCAAAACCTACAAATTGGCGATTTGGTCCTCAAAGAGTTTAGAGCACTAATTGAAGATCCATAAGGGAAATTTAAGCCTAATTGGCAAGGCCCATTTTTGCTTTGTTAGATATTGCCGAGGCGGAGCGGTGAAGTTGACTGATTTAGATGGAGAGGAAATATTTAAGTATAAAAACTTGGATCAATTGAAAAATACTACATCTAGCACGACCCTGGACATTGGGCTAGGCCTGGCCCAACTAGGCCATTCCATGGCGGCGCCGCCCACCACCCGGACGACGGTGAACTGGTGGGACCGGAATATCCCTCTTTATTTCTAACTCGTAATCCATCTTTTACTTGTCCAATTAGACGGTTACCTCATTTGTTGGATAGCCCAATTAGGCGGTCCGTTTATGTATTTTACTTTGTATAATTATTATTAATTTTTAAAGGAGGTCCAATTAGGTGGCTCAATTGTTTTTTAACCTCTAGGTGAGTGATAAAACGTAAAAGTATAGCATAATACTTACTTTTATTTAATAAAAGGTAATCCTACTACTTGCTCGAATACATAGCTAATAAAAGGGAAATGCAAGAACTCTACTTGTAAAAGACAATAAATTTGTTCTAAAGAGGCAAAACTAATCTTTATTTTCTTTTATTCTTTCCTAAATTCTATCTAAAAATCTAAGCCCCAGTCTATCTTAACTTTCTTTTCTTTTGGGTCACTAGACTCGGCCCCATCGTCATAGGTGCTCTTCTTTAGTTCCTCAATCCTTTGGGGTCTCTTCTCTTCGGTTTCCTTGGCTTTAGTTTCTTTTCGGCACGCGCATTCAGCCACCCAAGGGTTTATTTCACGAATCCGGAGAGGCACAGGTGGTAGGAACGGCTTCGTCGGGATCTATCTCTCTAGCACTCAATGCCTTACGACGTTGGGGACCCACTTCCATTATCCACTCTAGATAATAAGCAAATACAATAGTATTTAGTTTGCCTGCATGTGTCGAGTAATCTAGGCGAGGTTCTTCCAAGTATTCGAGGACATGATTTCATCCGCCTAGAGTTGCCAAATCGCTCAAACAAGTAGAAGGTAACGGGCTAGATATAGTCCGGAAGAGGGATACTTGCTCCCTTCCCATCTACCGCAACACACGGTCGGGGAAGTAATAGGTGTTGCTTTCTAGGCCCAGCAAGCGTACATATGGATGTTACAAGGTATGTTCCCTAAATTGGGACACTTTCCAATGCACGATGTACCATTGAAATTTGTTTACGGGGTATGTGTCCTAAACCGGAGGTGGCCCGACCTTGGTGGCGTCGGACTACCGCCCCATGGACTGCCTATATTTGCTTACCTACAACAACAGGGGGCTCCCGAGCAAAGTCTTCTTCGGAGTTTGCCTTGACCCGATCCAAACCTATGATCATTTCAAGCAACTATTAATGGTGTTATGGAATAGTAATTTTCTAACTCGCTCAACTAAGCTCAACGAGTAAAGTCGGCGCATATCCCCGCGGCCTCTTACCAGTAATAATCCACCTATCACGCAAGTGATAATTGCTTGTTGCCTTGAGATAATGATCGCTCGAAATAGGCGTACATGTATCGATAATGTTTCATCGAGTCTTGTTGTACTATAGAGAGTACGGTTGTCGATCTCGAGGAGTTAGGTGTCATACAAGTCTAACGTCAATGTCCTTTTGAACTAAGTAAAGGAACAGTTCAAATTGGTTGGTAACATAAACACTTAAAGAACGAAATGAAATCGAGATAAAGAAAACCTTAGGCGAGGATTTACCAAGCTAACATGCCAACAATCTTAATTACATGCTTCTACACTATTCACAACTCGAGATGAATTAGGAAATCGATGCGGTTCAAATCACCTAAGCCTTCTCTTAAAGGTCATTAAGCTAACTCAATTAAATTAATTGTTGTTCTCACACAATCAAAACCAAAGAATTACATGATTATCGACTCTTCCCTTAATAACAACCTATATTAGTTTCATATCTACATTGTAATCATCCAACAAGTTGAAGTAGAACTAAGCCTCTTCTCTCAAAGTCTACTCAATTCCCAAAAACAATAAAGGTAGGATTCTCTCGAACCTCACACCAATTCAACAAGTATCAAAAAGTAGGAAATTCATCAAATAATTGCAAATTAGCATCAAAGCATAAATTGCGATTAAACTAGCATATTAGTGGCAAATCCCCAACCTAAGTTGAAAATTTAGCCACACATATTCATGGCATATGACAGCAAATTGAGGAATGAACACCAAAAAGAATGAAAGATAAAAGTAGAGAGAAGAATGATAATACCGTAAACTTGAATTAAATTGCGATTAGCTGAAAATAACTCCAAGCTTTGATCTCTTAACAATGGAAATAAGTGCTTACAGAGAAAACTAGCCAAAAATGCAGCATAAAAGTCTGATGCGAGAAAATAATAGTTTCTAGAATAAAAGAGGTAAAAAATGAAAGCTGCCGATTGGCAATGGCGATGCTTGAAACCGTGCTTAACCCGTGCAAGCTCACGACTTCTTCAATTAAATTCCAAATTCCTAGCATGGCTCTGTGCTGACTTTAGCAATGCCTGTGCTAGCCTCTTGAGCTTCAACACGGCCTGTGCTAGGTCTTCTTTTCCTTCTTTCCTTCAGCACGGCCGAGTGCTACGGCTGTGCTTGACTTGGCTTGATCTCTTCGTTCGCTCTCGACCTTCTATGGCCTCCCGCCCTTTTCCTTAGCACTTTGAAAGATGTATTCTTCATCATAAAAGGCGGGATTACCTAAAACGTAGAAATTCGCACACTTTAATTATAAATGAAGAAAGTAAGCGAAATCAAATAAGAATTTAGGTGAGAAGGCCTTTGAAGTGTCAAAATTAGCCAATAAGAGAACGTAAAAGAATGTAAAATTCTGCTTTATCAACCCCCCATGCTTACTCCTTGCTTGTCCCCAAGCAAGGCTATCATGAAGTGCTAAAGAAACAGGGGAGATAGAAAACCGAAGCTGCCCTCCTCGGGTGAAGGGGCACACTAGACAACCAAAGCAAGTATATACAAAAGAATCCTTGGCAAGATTGAGAATCAAATCGAAACAAGAGTTGCGACTCAAATCAAGATTGCAAAGTCTAGTAGCAACATAACCAATCTATCCCAACCCAAATGCAATCAAGTTCCATACAAATGCTTGGTGAACTAGTTGGGATTGGTAGGAACTCACTTTAGGGTACGTGGAACACTCCCCTTATGTGTTTGAAAAAGTACTATGGTTCACTCAAAACTCTCCCAAAACCCGCACACTACTATAAACTTGCCAAATATCTCAATTCTCCACCACTAGGGACAAACCATGCAAGTTTTTCAATCAAGAGGACTTTAAAGAGTGTTGTAATGAGGCTTGGGCTAAGGGTAAGGAGGGAAAAACATTTAGGAATGTGGAGCTTAATAGCTAGAGCTAGGGAGCACAACACTTTCCACTATAACAACACCACACCTCCAAATATCTAAAACATAATACCACATCACACCAAACTTTCAAGTAACAAAGGAGTGGAGATTTCTCAATACAAAGCGCCAATCATGCTTACAACACTTTATTCCTTTTCTAACTCTTTTTTATTTTTTTATTTTCATCTTTCTGTTTTTTTTTAAATCTTTTTCCTTTTCTTTTGAAATCCTTTTCCTTTTCTTTTGAACTTTTTTTTTTTCCTTTAAAACTTTACAAGCAAACTAAGCAAGGTAAGCATGAATGGTTAAAACTAAAATCCATCTCCACTCACAACTCCTTCAATTACCCAATAAACCAATTACCACCAACAAGGTAACACCCAACAAATTCCCAATCAATAGAAATGCTCCGCTAGACCAAGGCTTAAGGATAGGAAAGAATGAAAAAGGCCAAAGGTATAATGAGCAAGGTTAGTACAAGGGAAGGGGAAGGCTTGAAGGGTTTGAAACAAAGGACACATAACATTCAGGTGGCTATTTGGTTCATGTAGTTTATCAAAATGAATGTCTCTATCCTCTTGGTAAACATGCATATGTTAAATGTGGTTTTGAAGAGAAAGATGGCAAGTTCTAGAAAGGTATATTGAGCAAGGTTAGTGCAAGGGAAGGGGAAGACTTGAAGGGTTTGAAACAAAGGACACATAACATTCAGGTGGATATTTGGCTCATGTAGTTTATCAAAATGAATGTCTCTATCCTCTTGGTAAACATGCATATGCTAAATGTGGTTTTGAAGAGAAAGATGGCAAGTTCTAGAGTTGCAAGCATGGGAAAGTAACACTCACGAAAAATAAGACTACCAAAAATGGTAGTCGTTAAGGCACAAAAGAGTCTCACAAGTTATACCTACCACAATCACAACAACTAGTTCATTTGATGCACCAAACACAAGAATTTCACAATTATGCACAAGGATCATTCAAGACTAGATGAATCACAAACACGACAGTCAATCTCAATTAATTTAGCAACCAAGTCTCTTTCATCATCCAAACCAAGCGAAAGATCCCAAAGTACACACTTCCCATGATAATTCAAGTACACACCCTTCCAAAAGTTCATCACAGGAGGGTTTTCACAACAAAAACAATTTTTTTTTTAAAGGCTACCACTAAAAGCGAAATTAAAAGTAGAAGGGAAGAATGATTACCTCAACTCGCTTAAAAATTTATCCCTTTCTCCTCCAATACCCGCTAACTAGGGTAAAAAGATGAAAAATCTAACTAATGTAGTGCCTAAATGCAAACCTAAATAAAGATGATGATCAATATGTACAACCTAAACTAATATGTACCCAAGTCAACCATCAAAACATTATAACCATCATCCAAGCCACCCCCCCATGCTTAGGACTTTCATTGTCCTCAATGAAATGCAAAAATCGAAAAGAGCAAAAGAGGGAATGGTGAAACTTACAATGGGGTCACTCGGACCCCGGGTTGAGTTCTAGCACTCTTTGATGGAATCATGGCCAATCTTAAAGGTTAGAGAGGAAACAATGGAGCACCCTTGTGAAATTTTCATAACCCCCTTTTGAGGGCCCAAATAAGTGAAGGAAACCCACTAAAATCGGGCAAAAGAGGCAAAATCGGACTTACTAAAGTATTAAACAACCTTAAAGGCAAGGTTTCTCTCACCTCAAGCTTCAAAAAGCAACAATGGATGATGCACTTAAGGAGAGATAAAATCTGAAAATTGGTGGTGAAGATGGGTGAAACGGGGATGGTTAGTAATGAAATTGTGTGGGGGATGATGATTGAAGGTAGAATTGATGTAATGGAAGAAGGTAGGAGTGAGAAGGATATGAAGCACGACATGGAGAAAGATGGCGCACGATGGTGCTTAGGGTTTGTGGGAAGAAGAAATTGAAATAATTGAAGGAGGAGAGAGAATTTGAATTTGAATTTGGGTAGACGCGTCGCACAAGCGAGTGATGGAACCTTGTTGAACCTGTGCCGATCCATGGCAATTCGGAAAAATTCGTCCGTGCAGGTTGCCAAACCCGTGCTTCAACCGTGCTAAACCCATGCCAGCCCACGGCATTTTGAATAAATTCAGTTGTATAGACCGCATGACCAGTCTTCGCAACCGTTCTAAACTCGTGCCGCGGGTTTGTGTTAATTTTCACTAACTTTGAGCTCAATGGACTTCTTTAACCCGCAACACTCAGCCAATTAAGCATCAAAATACCTCAAATTAATGCAATAAACTCTCTCAAACACGGTCTCATCAACCCTACTTGATTCCCTATTCCTCAAACATTTTATTGTACTCTTTTTTCTCGCATTTCTTTTTCTTTTCACTCAGATTTTTTTCACTCTCACCCCTCAATAATACATCACACAAACTTTTTATCATCTCCTTTTTTTTTCCTAAATAAAAATAACCTAAGCTAGAAAGCTAGAAAACTTGGGTTGCCTCCCAAGAAGCGCTTGTTTAAGGTCCCGAGCTTGACCAAAACTCTTTAGCTATCGAAATGGGGACGAAAGTGCTTGAAACCACCCCGGAATAGACTCTCCTTGGATGTAGTGCTTGAGTCTTGAGCCTTATTGTTGCCTCCTTAGATTGGCTCTTAGAGCCATCACCAATCAAGCATTTCTCTAAATGGTCCTTCACAAAACCATGTGGTAGCTAATCATCATGTATAATCTGCTCCAACACATCCACCCTACAACATTTGTCTTCGAGAGTACAGGTGGACATAGACTTGGTGACATTAAACTCCACCTTCTCTTCCCCGACATGTAATGATAGCTTGTCATTCTGCACATCTATCAAAGCTCCGACGGTGGCAAGGAACAGTCTTCCCAAGATGATTGGAATTTGTGCATCTTCGGCCATTTTCATTACCACAAAATCACATGGGATAAAGAATTTCCCGACTTGGAGTGGCACATTTTCTAGAATTCCAATGGGGAACTTGACGGATTGATCCGCCAACCGAAGAGAGATGGTGGTTGGCTTCAACTCTCCCATTTAAAGCCGCTTGCAAATAGAGTAGGGCATAAGGCTAACACTTGCTTCAAGATCACATAAGGCCCTACGAATGGCTATATCTCCCACAGAGCATGGTATGGAAAAACTACCCGGATCGGAAAGTTTCGGGGTAGTTTATTTTGGATGATGGCGCTACACTCCTCTATGAGAGATATGGTGGCATGCTCTAATAATTTCCCTTTGTTGGAAAGCATTTCCTTAAGAAACTTGGCATAAGAAGGCATATTGGTGACAGCTTCCAAAAACGGATGTTGATATACAACTTCTTCAACATCTCTATGAACCTAGAAAATTTCTTCTCCTCCTTAGCCTTCACAAGCCGTTGTAAAAATGGGATGGGAGGCTTGTAAGGGTTAGGTGGCGGCATGGATGAACACCGATTTAAAGATGGCTCACTTTCACTCTCCTTAGCAACCTCATTTGTAAGACCATCACTCTCAATAGCATTCTCTTTCTCAACATAAGTCATATCCTTACTCACCTTCTCCTTACCTTTCTCATTCACCTTACAGCCTTCTAACTCCTTCCCGCTCCTTAAGATTATGGCATTGATATGCGCCTTAGGATTAGGTTTGGGTTATGCCGGCAACTTCCCTTGGGATTGGGTAAGGTGGTTGACCTGTTGAGCAATTGGTGCAATTTGGGTCTCTAGCATCTTTTGATGAGTAAACAATTGCTCATTGGTCTTTGTTTGGGCTTAGATGAAACCTTCCATGAGAGTTTCAAGGTTAGATTTTTGAGGAGCTAGTAAAGGAGGGTTGTATGGAATGGGAGACCGGTTTTTTATGGTGGATGGAAACCAGGTGGTTGAGATGGATTTTGGCTGGGATAAGGGTTGTTGTTTCGGTAGAAGAAATTGGGATGATTTTTCCAACCGGGGTTATAGGTTTGAGAGTAGGGGTTGTTCTGTGGTGGCGGCTTAGGAGAGAAGTTGTGGAGAGCATTAGCTTGCTCAAATGTAGAGAGGCTAGGATGACACTCCAAATGGGGATGAGGGCCTCCACATGCTTCACAAGAGCATCCCGTCTCTTGAGTGGTGGAAGAAGAGGAAGTGCCAATGGAAGGGTTTGCTGCAAATTTCTCCATTTGCAATGTGTGAGCTTATACCTTGTTGGCCAAAAAGCCACTTGCATCCACATTATGCCTTACTCATTCTCGATCATCTCTTCCAACGCCCTAATTGTAGCCATTGGAAGCCATCTCCTCTAACAGAGTATCGGCTTGCTCTGTTGTCTTCTTCATAAAGGTGCCCCTGAAGCATTGTCCACGAGATAGACGCACCGAATCGAAAGCCCCTCATAAAAAACTTGGATGAGCATCCATGGCTGAATACCATGATGAGGGCACTCTCACTGCATCCCTTTGAACCGTTCCAATTCTTCAAGCGGAGACTACGTGGGATGTTGCTTGAATAGGATGATGTCAAGCCTTAACTTGGATGCTTTTCCTAGTGGAAAGAACCGATTAAGGAAGGCAGGGTTCAACTCATCCCAGTGCGGAAAGAATTGGGAGCACAATTTTCGAGCCAGTTCTTTGCCTTATCGGTGAGGGAAAAAGGAAAGAACTTCAATCCGATGTACTCGTCATTTACTCCCACCATCTTGATCATGCCACAACGCTCAAGAAATGAATTGATGTGCTTGATGGGATTCTCCGTAAGTGACCCTCTAAACTGGTTTTGCTCAATGAGGTTTATGATACTCGGACTTGAAATCAATGTTTACCTCCGGTAGATAGGGCAACACAATAGCGGAGCCTCTCGTACCGTGGTAGGAGCTGAGTAGGATTGACGGGTATGAGGTGGGGGTGGATTTCCAGCCATATTTTGCTTCTTTCTTCGCCTACGAGCTGCACCACTTATGTGCTCGACGGTTGCTTCAATTTTGGGATCAAGAGGTGCTAATTCTTCACCTCTATGATTCCTCCTAAGCATACACGCAAGAACTATACCAAGCGTAAGTAGGCTCAAGAAAAATAAAAGCAAAAAGGAAGAAGAAAAAAATAAAGAAAAATAAAAAGCTCAATTCAAAAGTGTCATGTTACTTAGACTAGGGAGTGGCGATTAGCACTGGTAGTGCTTGAAACCGTGCTTAACCCGTGCAAGCTCACGACTTCTTCAATTAAATTCCAAATTCCTAACATGGCATGTGCTGACTTTGGCATTGCTCGTGCTGGCCTCTTGGGCTTCAGCACGGCCTGTGCTAGGTCTTCTTTTCCTTCTTTCCTTCGAGCACAACCGAGTGCTACGACCTCTGCTGACTTGGCTTGATCTCTTCCTTCGCTCTTTGACCTTCTATGGCCTCCCGCTCTTTTCCTTAGCACTTTGAAAGATGTATTCTTCATCATAAAAGGTGGGATTACTCGAAACGTAGAAATTCGCACACTTTAATCATAAATGAAGAAAGTAAGCGAAATCAAAAAAAATTTAGGTGAAAAGGCCTTTGAAGTGTCAAAATTAGCCAATAAGAAAACGTAAAAGAACGTAAACTTACGGTTTATCAATCCGACCACAAAGTTTTCGTCGTTGGCTCACATCAACTCAACAGGGGTTTACAATTTCCTCTGTTTCGGTTATTTCATTTACCCAGGACTCGTTTCGAGTTCTATTCCAATCTTTCTAGCTACGAGGGTATCCTCACCTCAAGAGTTCAAAACATAACCGTCCGCATCAACACATCTCTTCTCCGCCGCCTTTTTAAAGTATCTTCTATGTTCTTGAATAGCAACCCCATACCTTTCAACGAGGTTGCTGATGACTTCTTTGAGAAGTACGCTAAAGAATTCCCTAGGTCACGTAAAAATTTCTCTATGACCCAACTCAAATCGAAGCTCGCCTTCTTTGTTTCCTACTTGATGAGAACTTTCTTCTCACGGCATTCTAGCAAGGAGAACCCCAACTCCAAGTATCTAAAAGCTTTGTACGATATCCTCGAGGGTGCGAAGTAGACCTCTTTCCTACAATAGTCGAGCAAATGGCAAGCGTGCTCGCTTAGACTCGGACTAAGAAGAACACCCCACTTCCTTTCGGGGCTCTTCTCACCCTCATCTTCAAACAATTCAAAGTTCCTCTTCCCTCGGATCCTGACGCAGTTTCTAAGGCTGCCATTGTCATTGGCAAAAAGGAACTCCTTGGGTATGGATACCGGGAGACCCAACCGGGTGTGCGGGTTCATAGCTCGAACCGAGGCCCTTTTCTCCGCCTCGACTCGGACCCAATCACCTCTCTCTCTACCTCCTCCACCTGGTTGTGCCTCCACCTCGGGTGTTTCTCAAATTCTTTCTTACGCCTTGTGCTCCGCTATCATGGACAAGCTTTCCTCGGTGTCCACCGAGTTCAAGGACACCCTCGGGTCATTCAAGACTATCTTACGAGTCTATGACCATTAACCAAAAAATAGCCCAATCCCAAATTCAAGAGCAGCAAGACGTGCTTCTCGAGATGAAGGCACCGGTTAAGGAGCGAGAGGAGCTGATTGAGCTCCTTCAAGAACGGCGCTCCAAGGCGGCTCGAGATCCGGTGGACTCGGATACATCCGAAGAATCCTCGAGCCCAGCCAAATCCTCCTATAAAGGGAGAGAAGAAGGAGAAGAAGAAGAAGAGGAGGAGCCTGCGGCTGAGGCGGCTCCATCGAGAGGAGGGGAGAAGGAAGTACAACAAGCAACGAGCAACAACAACGAGAGGGCCAAGGTGCTCCGGAACCTCAGCCGGAAATGATCACCTCGGACATTAGTCCGAGTGGGTCGAAAACCCTGCTGACCATGGTCGGTCGGCACTGGTCAACCCGAGCACACCCCTCCATCAGTCGAGTTCCCGGAGGATAAGCCTCTGGATGACCTAGTTCGGGTCGACCACTCGGAGTTGAGCCCATTCTAGAGATCCCGGTGCTACCCCTGCCTCATTCGTCAACATCTTCCGGATCATATCAACGAAGGCGCACTCGCTCGTCCACCATCCTCGACTTAGACTGCTCCATCTCCTCCATCTTAATTTTTTTTTCTGTTTTAAAATTTTTTTTTGTCCGGATATCAAATCTGTATCTACTTGATACATTCTTCCTCTTTTTGTTTTGCGAAAAGGCAAGGGGAGAATAGTTAGAAAATTTTTTTGTCTTGTTTAGGGGAAGTTTCTTTCACCCTCTTTTGTGTAACTTTTTAGTTTAAATTATAATGAAATTTCATTAATAATCCTCTTTAATACTTCGAGTTGCAAATAGTTTAGAGTTGCAATTATTTCGACTTTATTACTCCCGAGTTTCAATTTCTTGCTCGGTAATTTTCTATTTACTCGACACAACAATTCAATCTATCATTGCTCCGATCCTCGGTAAACCTTCAGGTGCTTCATCCCTTTCTAAGGCAGCAATGGTTTCAAATCCGTCATGATTCCTTATCATTGGCATCATGCTCGATCTCCACTACTGATTCTTTAGAAGTAATAACAACACAAAGATTATCCCCGTTGACGAGTTATGACTTAACATTTTATAATCATCTTGCCCTTCTAATGTAGTGTAGAGGGCACTGCTAGATAATAATGTAACCAAGGGTGTCCTAGAAGTAAATTGAAGGTAGCTAGGATATCTTGGACTTGGAATTCAATGTTCCTCTCTATCGGCCCTATATTGATTGGCAAGGTCATTGTTCCTAAGACTGTTCGTTTAGAATTATCATAAGTTCGAAGATGAACAATTTGTTTAGAGAGTTGTCGTTCCCTAATTCCTAACCTTCTAGCAGATCTCCGGGGACATACGTTCACTACTTGATCCATTGTCTACCAAGGTTAGGGGAACAAACTTGTTGATGTAAGTTACAATTAGGTAAAGGGCATTGTTGTGTGCAATACCTTCTTCTAGAATATCTTTCGACCAAAAGTGATGGTTCCATCCCCACTTGTTAACCAATCCTACTAGTTCTTCTAGAGTGGTTTTAGGAGAAACTTCGATCTTGCAGAGTGCATCGATTAAAGACTATTTATGTTTCGGGAAGCGGATATTAATTGCCGAGGTTGAGATGTCGGCTTTTAATTTTTATAGTTGCTTAAGGATTGGGTCTTCTTCGTTTGTAGCTTCGAGGCTCTTTTAGGGCTTCCTGAGTGCATTGTGGACCCAAGGGCACATTATCCCTTCCATATCTAGTAAGGAATTAATTGCAGGACTCTTAGTGTCTCCCTAAAAGTCTTCTTCTTCCAATGGTGTTGTGCCCTAAAAGTCGTCGCTATTATTGTCACTATTGCTTCTTATTTCGTAGACATCTTCTTCATCACTTACCCACAACCCCTGGACTTATGGTTCTAATAGAGGTACGCTAAGAAGTGGCTTTGATTCGAGTAACATCTTGGATAAAAACAAACGGATCCCACCGACCTGGAATGGGTTCGGTGAAGATGGCTAAAGTGATGCTAAAAGGGTTCTTATTATTACTTAGTTTCTTAGCGACCTTAGGCAAAGGTAGTTAGCCATTTCGAAACACTCTTTCTAGTTTGTTCTTAAATGTCAAACATTGTTCGGTGTCATGCCCTCATACACAATGGTATTTGCAAACGTTTCCCTTGTCCCAATTATTTGATAGTTTTGCGGTTTCGATTCTACCCTAATAGGTGACAATTCTATCTTCCCTTTTTCCAAGAGACGGTCAAGGGCTTTGGTGGAAGTAGTATCAATAGGAGTGTAGTCGGGATACTGTTAAGGGCATTGACATCTACACCCCATGTAGCATTGCCGAGTATTGGAGGTTTTCTTATCTTTGGAATGATAATTTCCTCTATACCCAATCGCGACTTTTGTGGTCGCGATAGACAACTCTTCTTCTATTAGCAAACCAGCATCTCTAAGGGTTGAAAAGTTCATCATGGGTAGAAATTTGAGGTGCTGATTGTAATTAGGCTGAAGGTTTTTACGATGATTCGAACTTGGTCTTTCTTAAAGGGTCGATCAACCATATGGGCTGCCTTTGCTCTCCATCCGTTAAGAAAAGCTGTGAAGCTTTCCTTCTCGCCTAGCTTGATTAATTCCAAGTCTCTAAGGGTAACAGGTAGATCGGTGTTATAAGAGGATTGGTAGTGGAACTCCTTACACAAATCTATCCAATTGTCGGCCTTTCGTAGGTCAACCACATTATACCACATCATTACATCGGTATCAAATGTCCGAGGGAAGATGACGTGGTAAGTGTCTTCAAGAATGTTCTTAAGAGTCATTACATCGAAGAAGTTGCTTACATCATGATGGGGATTTTCAGAACCTTTGAACTTGATATCGGGCATGGTAAACATAGGAGGTAGTTTACTCTTAGGGATTAAAGTGAATCCCATATGATGAAAGTAATGATTACTTAACATGGATGACTCCTTTAACATCCGTTCTATTTGATTTAAACGGGAATCAGGCTGAGATTTGGATTTAGGTTTAGCCAATTTGCATTTGGGACTACTTGCGGGAGACAAAACAGGCGGAGGTGGCAAAACCAAGGTTGTTTCCCTTCTCAAATGTTCGAGCTTCTTAGGCCTCTTCCTTTTTAAACGTTCAACTTCCTCATCTCTCTTACTAGCCTCAATAGCCCTTATAATAGTCTTAAGATCCCTTGATATAGATGATATCTGTTCTTCTTGATCATTCAACCTGGTTTCCTCGGCTATATTCTCATTAAGTAGATCGAGGTTAAGATATTGTTCCGGGTTACGATCCATAGGAAGGGAACTCTTTTTAGGTACTATCTTAGAACAAGGAGTAGTATACAACGAAGGTTGTCGCACCGATATAGACCGCGGAGTAGAAAGAGTCTTAGGAGGAGTAGAAAGATGTGTTAGACTCCTTGGCAAATGCAAATGGAGAATGAGAATGTGAAAGAATGAAAAAGACTAGGAAATAAGAGAAGAGGACTTTCGAGTAAGTCCCTTTTAGAAATAGTCACTACTTAGCTACTAAAAGGGAATTTTTGAAATGAGACGGAAGTCCAAACAATGGACCAACCCTAATAGGAGAAGGAATTTTGACTTTTGGCTAAATGCACATAACGAACCGACTCTAGGAAATTTATTAAAGTGTTTTATTTTCACCCATGCAAGGGTCTAACCAAGCACTCCTCACCTATTCCGAAAGGCTCATAAACAGAAGATTAAATCTAAAAAACAGACACACTCATTTAAGCATGCACATGAAGTTTGGGTGACATCTAAAATTCCAAAAGTTTTATGGTCAAAGAGTTAAGAGTTTGGATACATGGTGACACGTATTTTGAGAACTTGGTCCCCCATGGGTTACACGGATAAGGATACCAACCAGAATTCTCGGTGTCTCTCGGTGAACCAAAAGGTTTAGCCTAAGAGTGCGTGCTACGAGGGAGGAGCTATCGTTTCCTCGGAAAATCAAGCCTAGTTGGGCCCGCCTAAAGGAACCGAGTGGGAGCCTCTCTCCGGAAAGGGTAAATAGGGGGTACAATAAAGTTTTCCTAGGGGTCCAAAATAGTAATTAAACTACTTCAAAGGTTGCTAAATGCGGCATGCCTAATGCAAACCCATCGTTAAAACACACTACTCAAATTTTCAACTTTCACCCTCTTAATAAAAAGTTTATCCCCAATGGAGTCGCCACTATAGGAACCATTGCCAGTAGGGCACACCAAGCTTCCCAAATTGTGTCGGGTCTCTTTTTTAAGATTGATTTTCAAGATGGTTATAGAAAGTCGATTTGGGAAATTGGGGATGAACCATTCATTATGATTTTACGAGTTTTTATTAAACCTAATTAGTCAAAGTTTGAATTGCGATTTTATTAATTGTTTTATTTTAACAATTATTTTCGGAATTCCCAGGGATCTTATTTTCTAATTAAGGAAGAAATAAAATTAGGGTTTTGGTCCTGCCGTGAGGCTTTAGGGCCAAATTGGTGTGAAAACACCTATCTCGACCGAAGCCTTACCCGCCAACCACCGGTACAAGCGCCACCCTGTGCGAGGTGGTGGCGGGCACGGCCAAGGCGGGGATTGATAGAGTCGGCCTCGGCCTCCGCCCGATGGACGGATCCGGAACCTCATTATATTGTTCCTGCAACCTGAAAAAACCGATATGCAAATTTGAATAGAACAAAGCATAAAATAAAGGAGTCGACAGATCAATTTTTAGGAAAGAAAAACTAACAAAAACAAAATAAAATAAAGTTTTCTCTTCTAATCTTATTATGGGAAAACTAAGACTAAACGAGGCTAAAAAGTGAATCGGTCTTTGAACCGAGAATCAAATTCGGGGCGAGGGTACGAAATGTAGGGAAAGCCCCTCTGTTCCGCCCGTCCGAAGATGGCCATTACTAATTCAAGTACTTGGACTAGAATGATGTAAAACAAACAAGCAAGATGTATATTACAATAATGAATAAAAGCAACCGAACATAGTAAAGAAAACAATAAAGAAAGCGGTAAAGAAAGCGATAAAGAAAAGAAAATCAAGAAATAAAATAATTACATTGGTCGGGGAGGAATTGAAAGGAGCGATTACATCTCTTAAACCATAATACGGAAAGCGATAAAAAGCATGAGAATAAATAAACCGTTCAAAGGCTGGATAGTTGCCCTCGGTTTATCCCATCCGGCTAATTTAGATATCTACGCTGGATCTCTTGATACAACGACGACAAGCAAAAGAAAAAAGCTTGTTTTTATCGGGTATGTGCATAGGGTATGGTAACAATCGAGTTGAATAAGTGTCCAAAGATCAGAATAATTGAATATTCTTTATCTTTTTACATAGATTCAACAGCAAAAAGCAATAATTAGATGAATGCTCAAGATTAATTTTAACGAGTAACGTTTAGATGAAAGTATTCTAGTTAGTTTTCTGCAACATGATGATAAGGCAAGAAGCCGTGTGGAAATTAGAGCCAAGGCTCTCTATTTATAAGAGAGGACCTAGGTCAAAAATGACCTAAGGTTTGCCTCCATTTAGCCGTCTAAACAGGTAAAAATAATTTGGGCCAAATCCTAAGAGATTGAACTAGATAAGAAGGTGATAAAATTGGATAGCATCCGGTTGGCGAGCACTGGCCACCCGGGTGCCCTAGGGTTTCATGCCCTAGTTGTGTCTCCAAAGGACTCTCCAAGCCAAAATGGCGTTCCACTTGATGCTTCTAGAAGCGATGCACCGGCCACAATGTTATTTTGAGGGAGAAGCTTCAAGCCTCATGTGGGCTATCTTATGAAGCTTAAAAGTAGCACTTTGATGCTTGTTATCATGAAATGCAATGCTTTAACACCGTCTTCGGGTCTTCGACTCCTTGTTTAATTAGACAAAAGTAGAATGCGGTACTACGAACTTAAAATTTCCCACCGCATAGCATCAAACTCCCTAATCTCTAAAGGCTCGACCCGGTTCTTGGATGGTCCGAAAGAAAAAGGATTTGTGGACCAACCCAAGGCAAAATGTTGTTTATTTGGTGCTTGGGGTTTTTGTGGTTTATTGGCTTATATTACACCAATCGATCACAGTCAAGATCCAAATCCTCAAATAGGACTCGGGATTGTCATCATCGGGCTAATAAACAAAAATACGAAATAAATAGATAAAGGGCGACACTTTTTAGGTGTCTACAGTAGTGGACCACTTTGATGAACCTAACTTTAACTGCTTTTGGATCTCTTCCTTAATTTTTAGTGACCATGCAAGTTTCATTCTCCGAAGCTTCTACTTAACCGGCTTAGCATCTTCGTAGAGTGGAATTCTATGTTCTTCTATACTTGGATCTATCATTGGGATGTGTTTGTAGGAACATGCAAAGACATCTATGAATTTGGTGAGGAGCGTAGTGAATTGCTTCTACTCTTCTAGACTCTATGTTTTCCCGATTTCGTCCTCTTGTGGTTGATTTGCTGATCCTAAGTTAATTGTTATTATGTCCTCTATTGTTGGTGAGCGATTTTCATGATCTTCCAAAGATTTGACTAATTCTTTGGGGATTTCTTGTTCATGATTAGGGGCAAAACAATTAAGAATAGAAGAAGGTAAAGAAAACACGGAAAGATTGATCTTATTAAATAAACAAATGAGTACATCAGCTCGAAAACGAAATTGCGAGAATTAGAAGATGAACCAACAAAATTAGAAATAGAAACAACGAGCCTTAGTGCTATACTCAAAAATAGAATGCTCTCCTAAAATCATAGCATATTCTTAGCCTTCCTCGGTGTCAATCCAAGTAATATGCTTGGAAACTTCGATGTTGACATCGGTGATGAACTTAGACGGATCAAAATGTAGGGCCGACATGGCTTGCGACGATCATCGGAACCGAGTTCCCCTCTAGAATTTTCTCTTGTCCGAGTAACGGACTAAAAATGTTGCTCTTAGCCAGATTGGTCCAGTTTAGTGTGGACTGTCCCTTCTCAAGGAGGTAAGGTGCTTCCTTTTCTAGCACATGGTAGTCACCAAAGACCTCTAAACTAGGTACCAGGATACCCCTCTCTTTTATGTAGTAAGGCACAAGAAAACCATAGTAGGGAAGTCATCCCGTTCTTTTAAGAATTGTCCATTTAGAGTACAAGGAAAGGGTTTGATTGAATGGAGTGTGAATGTTGCAGTCCTCTTAGTTTGTATCTCCCAATTACCTTAGGCTATTTCCTTAGAAGTCGGATTATAGCCTATTCCAAACTTGTAGTTGTTGGTGAGTTTAAGGTGTTCAAAGATAGGGTGGTATGCCCTCCTGCTGCGCAGCTAAGCTAGGAAAATACCCCCTTCTTCCTTAGCATCGAATGGACACTAGTGTTGATATAAGGATTGGAGTTAAAAGTTGCTTTGTCCTTGTCTATAGCGGGGATGGTCTCAAACCCATAGAGCTCCTTATCATCGACATTGCATTCAATTTTGACAACATACTCTTTAGAGGTGATGGTAGCACAAAGGTTGTCTCCTTTGATTGTTACTACCGACATCTAATGATCATTTTGACTTTCTCATGTAATGTAAGGCCACTACATGGTGGTCATGTAGATAAGGGCGTCCTAGAAAGGGCTGAAAGTAGCGGGAATATCTAGGAGTTGGAAGTCGATGTTTTTCACCACAAGTCCAACATCAATCGGAGGACTCACCATTCTCAAAACTATTATTTTGGAGTTATCATAGGCTCAAAGATGAACAATTTTCTTAGAGAGTTGTTACTCTCTAATGCCTAACCTTTTGGCGAGTCCTCCAAGGATAGACATTTATAGCGAGATCCATTGTCCACTATAGATAGAGGAATAATCTTGTTAATGCAAGTTATAGTTAAGTAGAGGGCATTGTTGTGTGGAATGCCTTCTTCATGTAGGTCCTTCATGTCCAACGTGATAGTTCCATCCCCATTATTGACCAATCCTATTACTTCCTTAGGCGTAGTTTCAGGAGAAACCTCAATTTTGTTAAGTACATCAATTAAGGCCTGCCTATGCTTTTGCGAAGCGAATATGAGTTGCCGGATGGAGATAACAACTTTATGTTTTTCAAGTTATTTTAGGATTGGGTCTTCCTCTTTATAAACTTCTTTTTCTTTTGGGGATTCTTGAGTCTTTGGTGGAGCCATTAGTGTATTATATCGTCCGGATCCGGTAATGAAGTAGATTTCGGGGCTTTTTAGTTCTCCCCAAAAATCATCCTCTTTTAAGGGTGGTGTGCTCCGAAGTTATCATCACTATCATCTTTGAAGGTTTGCTCTTGGAAAGATTAAGTCACCCTAGAGAGGGGGTGAATAAGGTCATGGAAGATTTTAAAGGAAATCAAACTCTTTTTGCACGGAACGCAGTAGGAGCAGATTCTAAGTCTAGATTGGACTCGAAAGATAGACAAATAGAAGTACGTGGAAACCCTCCCGGTGCATAAAACCATAGACAGTGTTAATCCAAGCACCAAGTCAAATCCACTAATTGAATCCTCAATTACAAAGGATCGACTCTAACTAGAATTGCTCCCTTAGACAATTCCTTTACAAGTTTTTCCTAGACTCTAAAGTTCCCTTATCCGATCTAATACTTCCGACTAAGTTATCCTTACGAGTCGGGGACAAATGAGCTAAGTTAGCCCTTACAGTTCAGTCAAGGGACTGTACTAAGCAAGTAAGAAAATAATGTAAATGATTACAAGACTTTCTTTGCAACTTAGAAAGTAAGAATTATCGAGTTGGAGTTGTAAGTGGAAGATTGAGTAAGAATTAGACTAACAATTGGTTCGAGTAAAAATTTCAGCAATCTTCAACTCTTGTGAGTTTGCTTTGAGTTATAAGCACTCGGGGAGAATGACCGTTGAGTGCTGGTTCTGGACTTGTGATCTTCACTAGCCGTTGTAATGGCTATTTTGAGTCACTCGAAAAGATCCGTTGGGATGTAAACATTGTGCAACGGCTCTTGGCTGCATAAGATAGTCCAATCATCTGGTTGTGATTGAGAACTAAGGTGGAAACAATCGTTAGACTAAAAGTTGTAGTTTTTCAGTTTTAGAAACACAAAACCACGACACGGTGTCCGAGCCATGTCCGGAAATGGCTAATCTCTGTCTACTGGTGTTTAACGGCTAGAAACGGATTGCTTTTGTATTTCAAAAGTAGATTAGGCTTGTTTGAATAACCTATAAAAGGAAAACATATTGGTACTCATAGTATAAAAATACTTTAGTCTAAGTTTAGGCACGAGATAATAATTAAATAAGAGTAATTAAGTAGTTAATATCCATTAGGTTCGATTCCATCTTGAGTCAATCCTTGAATGATCAAGTTAGAAGGGATAAAATATCGGGATACATGAACTTGATCCAACATATAATTTTCCAAAAGTAAACCGACTTAAAACATAGAATTAATGTTGTAATTCATTTTAACTTGAACTATGAAGTCGGTGCTCGGAATAAATACGTTAGAGAAAATATTTGTTCATGTGATAATTACGAGTGAGTCGAAGCATAGTTATGAGAGATATGCAAGAACGTGTTTTCTAAGTGGGTCGAACATAATAAAAAGTTAGATAGAAGTTTCTATAAGGCTCGGAATGACTTAGAATTAGAACCCAAGAGAGATAGAGAGTTATACCTTAGTCTTCAATCTTCCCCTTGTTGATTAAAGTTATTCCACACTAAAGATAGAAACTTGTCAGTCCAATTAGATAAGTTTGTACAATGAATTGATTAAAGCAAAAGAAGATCTTAATCGGAACTTAAGATATTGGTAAAATAAGTGCAGCTCGAGATCAAAACATAACTCGGAACATATTTCTCGATATGAATTAGAGGAAGGAAAAATTAATCGGAAGCGAGATATGTTAAACGATCAAGTATTAGAGTAAAAAAATATGTAACTCGAAACGAGATACGCTCGGAAAATAAATTTCATTCATTGCTAGAGTCATATATACAAGAAACAAATAAAATAACTTAACTCAAAAAAGGGAAAAACTCCCCATAGACCAAGCATCTAAATTTTCTATCTATTTCTCTCCCCTTATGCATTTCAGCAAAACACCAAAATAAGGGAGGAAAGATCAAGTACTTATAAAAAGATATTGGACATCCGAGTAAAAAGAAATGAAAGATTAAGATTGAGAAGGAGGGGCATATTGTCTTCGAGGTTGAGGAGCGAGCGGTGCGCCTTTGTTAAGTCGTATTTTATACGTATTTTTAGTAGTTATTGAGTTTATATTATATAGTTTATTTTATCTAATTTATTCTATTTTGTCTATTTATAGGTAATTATCGAATAAAGTGGGGAAGAGAAGAAAAGTCGCTAAAAGTGGATTTTTAGCTACCGACAAGCATCCAAAAAAATATATGAAGTCGGTCCATAAATATAATATGTAATAAAATATTTATTTTAGGATATTATATTTTAGGAAATCCTAAGTGGAATAGAAAAGGGAAACTTAGAAGAGAAGAAAGAGAAATAAACCCGAACTCTTTCACCCTATATATACTACTTATTATCATCATGGAGAGAGACCTAGGAAGCCAGCCACACACAATCACCACCTGCTCTTTGCTGTCCACGGCACCCACCCGCTTGCACTGCTGCGGTCCACCGATGCGGCCGCCCGGCCACCACCGCTTGCTGCCGCTGCTTCGCTTGTTCTCGGCTGCATCGTGCTGCTGCTGCTTGCATCTTGCTGCCACTTGCTGTCCGCTGCCCGGCCAGCCACCATCCATCATCATCTTCTTCATCTTCCGGGTCAAAGAAACTAATATCGGTAGTATAATTTAGTTTTGTAATTTTTATTAGAAAAGATTGAGTTTTTATTGATAGATTAATACTAAAGATGCTAGTTTTATTTAGTTTACATGTTTTAAATTACATGATGTGTGAGTAGTTTTTCTTATACTTAGTATAATCTCATTGAAGCCATGTTAAATTATTTATTTTGAAACAAAGTTTTGATTTTTATTGTCTTATTGATTTGATCCATGATTCTATGATAATTTGTGTTTAATGTTTATGAATTTATGTCTAATTAATTAGAGTGCACGCTATTTAGTTTTATATAAATTCATGTGATAGTTTAGAGGGTTTAAGTACGTAATTGCTTGATCTTTTAGACATAAGTATCACCCTAGTTAATCATGGATGGCTCATACCCATCTCTTTTAATTAGGAAATTATCATAGATCCTTCTTAAATCAATTTGCTAGTAGATTGGTTATTAGGTGCTAGATGATGTTTTTCTAATACTTAATGCTCTAATTTGATTAAATTCTAGTGCTAGTGCTAGGGTTATCAATATTAGTAGGGTTTATATTAGGGCTAGGCCTAAGTAAACTAATAACTAAGGAAAAACGGGAAGATCCGCTAGTGGTTGTCTTCTACAGTTTAGCTCATGGGTAGATCAATTTATGTGTTAATGATAAATAATAATTTGCATGGTGGATATAGATTATACTAAGTGTTTTTATAAATTTGATATCTTTGATAATTACTTGCTTGCCTTTTAGTTATTTTCTTGAGTTTATTAATTTTTATTCATAAAGTTATAGTCTTTTATTATCAATTTCATTAAACCCCCTAAAGATCAGCATTTTAGGTTAGTTTTAGTAATTTTATTTTAATTTAACTTTGAGTCATTATATATTTTAATTTTCAGATTTAATTTTCTGTTAGTTTTTATTATTTTTGAGTCAGTTTGTTAGAAATTAGTTTAAAAATAGTTTCTTTTGGTATTTTTCGTGTTTTATTTTCTTTTAGGGTTTAGATATAGTCCTAGTTTTCTGTGATTAAATTTTAGAATTTTTGGAATTAATTTGATATTTTTTCAGATTTAATTCTTGAATTTAATTACTGCAGGTTTTTAATAAAATAAATTCGTAAATTAGATTTTAAATTTTGTTTTTATATTTTTAGGGTCTGGTTAGGTTTAGAAAATTAGTATTATTATTCTGGGTAATTTTAGTATTTATTTTCGTAATTATTTTAGTGCAGAATTTTACTTATTTAATTTTCTGTTTTAGAATTTGTTTATTTTCTGCTTTAGTTTTCTGTTTTAATTATTCTAAAAAATATACAAAAATATTTCTGGGTTATTGTAGTTTTATTATTCTGTATAAATTATTTATTTAGTTATTAGATAATTTTCTATGAATTTTAGTTATTGATTTTAATTTATATTTTCTATTTTGTTTTTAAGAGTAGTAAATTTAATTAGATTAAAACTTGCATGTTATTATATCTTTCCTCGTGGATTCGATCCCTACTTGCCCTTGCTATATTGTTTATTATAAGTTTAAGTAGTGGTTTAATTTGTTGTCTGTACGACAAGCTCAACGACCTTCGCTTATATGCTTTTGTGGAAGCAGTTGAGCGAGGAGGTCGTAGAATTAGTACATTAGGAAGTAGTGATGTCATGATTCTAGGAAGCAAAGGCATATCATTCTCGGCTTCTTCTTTTGAGGCACTCGAGCATGATCAAAAGAGATCAACCTAGGCTCTTTGTTGCCTTAATCCTCGGGCTTAGCGGCTTGTACCCCTTTGTTGTCATCTTCTTCTTCCCCTTCTTCAACTTCTTCTTCTCCCTCTTTAGCTTCTCCTTCTTGCTTCTAGGCTTCGGCTTCTTCCACGGCTTCAGCTGCCTCGACTCAGTGATAGTGACTTAGTAGGGCGGGAAGACTCCTCGAAATGTCGGTGGTTTACGAGTCCTCGACTGCTTTGGACCTGCGTTCTTGGAGACGTTTGATCTAATCGCGTTGTTCCTTAATGATCTCCTTGAGCTCATAAATTAGTTCTTGGTTCTCCAGGAGCTAAGATTAAGCTTTTTTTTACATCAAAACTAAGGTTGGAACAAAAAATTTTAAGATTTTAAAAGTTCATTGAAAATCCTCTATCAAAGAAGCAAATTTGTTGGCTATGTGTGCAAATAGCTCAATAGAAGGAGTAGGTTGAGAAGTAGAAGGTCCAGCGGTCGAAGTGGAACTTACGAAGTTATCCGAGTCCGAGGAGGAGGAGGTTTAGGAGGTAACTCGGACACATGAATCCGGACACTAGGTTTGACTTCCGGTATCCTAGCCACAAAAGCTCATTCCTACCCAAACAAACATTAGGTTCCAAGAAAGCCATGGGGTTAGAGGGAAGAGGGATGCGAAACTACTTGAAAATAGCAAAAGGAAAAGGAGCATATTTCTTAGAACAAGCGAGCACGAGTTGCCAGTTGCTCTAGAATAGAGGGAAAAAGGTCTACGTCGTAGCCCTCGAGAATATCATAGAGAACCTTGAGAACATTTGAGTTGGGGTTCTCCTTACAGGAATGATAAGAAAAGAAGGTTCTCATTTGAATGAAGCAAAGAATTCTTGCTTCGACTTCATATGAATCACAGAGAAATTCTTTACGAACTCGGGAACCTCTTTAGCAAACTTATAAAAAAATCGTCGGCGATATCATTGAAAGGAATAGGATTGGAATTTAGAAAAAGATTCTTCACATCCAAGAGTTTGTAAAGTAAGGCAAGGTTGACCCGAATGACCATACCTTGAACAACGAAGTAATGACGCCATCATTGGCAGTCATATTAGTGTAAAACTCGGACACTAGGTCCGGATAGATATACTCATAAAAACAAAGATCGTTGTACACACCAGTTTTTGTGATGTGTTTCAACCGAGGAGAAAGAGGTGGTAAGGCGAGAATTTGTCGTCTAGAATGAAATGCTGAGCGATAAAGAATTTTGGAGGATATGAGCAGACTTCTTTACCTTTGCTTGGTGTGGCCTTAGTCTTAGATTTGGTTACGGCCATCTTTGTGGCCAAACCTCCTTCTTGAACGACTCCTCTCTTAGCCATGTTTGCTAAGAGATTAGAGAGAGTGGTCGAGAGAGAATAGAGAATCAAGAGACTTGAGATTTAAAGAGAGAGCACGAGTGAGAGAGAGAGTTTGAGAGCAAAAAGAGCAATAAGTTAGTAAAGTGAAGAAAAGAAAGCGAAGCGGTGCTATTTATAGCAGAAAAGGCTTCCAACCGTCTTTCGACCCAAATACCAAGCAATGGTTCTCAAACCATTGTGTCACTCTACACTATACCGGCTAGTTTTCCAATAGCTTTCTTCCAAGCCCTAGTTTCTGCTGACTGTTCACGTGAGAGAGATAGAGAGAGAGAGTTTTCAAAAACATTTTTGAGATTATCCATTTATCTAGAGATGATCCCAGAATTTTGATGTCCATTTTGCTCATAATCCGAGTATGAGTCGATAAAAATGTCTAAGTGACCAACAACACTCGGAATACTAATAACTTATAGCTCGGTTTCACTCCGAGTCAAGCTGATCCATTTGTTATCTATTTGAAACATATAACACATAATCATGAAAGGATAAAACATGCAATAAATCTCATAGTCATGCATTAATCATGGAAAGTTCATTCCTAATGAAAACAAAACTAATCCTCACTAAGAGGGTCGGTGAAAATATCAGTGACTGAAACTTAGTAAGAATAAATTCAACTTCAATATCACCTTTCTCCGAGATGGTGCTGTTAGAAAATAATACCGACCTCAATTTACTTAGTCTTTGATTACACTTTGATTGTCACACTTGATTAAGATAGAAAGTTAATTAAAATTTTCAAGACAAAAGAAAAAGAAAAAAAACAAAGGGGAAGAGTTTACTAGAAGTATCGAGAGTCGGTAGAAATTTTACAAGGCAAGCCTAACACATTCATCATACATCTCCCTCTCACCTCTCCTTCCTCTCCCCTCCCTCGACCCTCCTGCTGCTCGTGTCGCCGGCCAGCCATCGCTCGGACCTACAGCCACCTCCGGCACCCTGGCCACCACCCTTGATGCGCCAACGGCCTCTGTCCTCCTTCTTTCCACTGCGTCTCGCGCCAACAAGGGTAAAACAACCCCTTCTGCTGCCACCGCTATTTCCTAGCCGTCGTCGCTGCTCGACACCGTCGACCAACACCTCACACCGTCGCTCGGGCCACCGAACCTCCACCATCGAACTTCCAACACCAAATTCCACCCCTAGCATGTTTTGAGGTATATCTCTAGTCCTCAATTTCTAAGTAAATTATATCCTAAATTCATGTTATAATTGAATAATTAGACAAGTAGATGTTGTAATCTAAGTTGTGATTGAGTTTTGAATTGGTTGTGGTGGAATTGGAAGAAATTTGGGGAATAATTGAAGTAAGGTTATACATGAAATTAGGGTTGAGTATATGTTTATAAGGTATTGAAAATTTATTTGGGTTTATTCAAATTGTGAATATGCTTATCGAATTTTTATATGAGAATAGGTTTGCTTGATTGTGCGAATATTATTTGAGTTGTAAAGGCATGTTAGGGAAGTGATTTAATCGAAATTAGATGATGTTAAGAGAGAGCAATAGATGAAAGTATATTTGAAAGTTTAATTGGATTTGAGGTGGTTTTTGTGGAATTTAACTAAGTAATTACGTGCTTTGTTAAAATTAATTTGAGGAGTATATAGTTGTGAATTGGGCAAGTCATGCTTGAATTTGAGAGGAAAAGTAATTGAATTACTTGGATTGTTTCTATAAAACGCTGTTGCTAGTTGGATGAGATTAAATGTTGGAGGAATTAATTTGGTTGCAGCATAAAGCTTGTATATAGTAAATAATGTTGTTGGGATAACTTTGTGATATATGAGTGTTACAACAATCAATTTTACGATATATTTAAGCTAAAATGTTAAGTAAGAGTTCCATGGAATGAAAGTATTTCGGGATAATGATGGGTTGAAATGATGGTGTGTTGGTATTCCGGGTTAATTAATGGAGTTGTAAAGTTTCGGGATGTAATATTCCATGGCCAAATACGGTGAGAGGAAAATAGGAAATTTTCTTGATTAATTGGTCATAGAATTTATCGGAAAGTATTAAATTGTCAAGGGGATTCTTTAATAATTAGCTAAGGAAGTAAACGAGCATGAAGGTCTTTAAGAGTGATAAGGAAAATAGTTAACTTAAATAACAAGAGTTCAAAGAATACAAAGTATATAGATAATATTGATAACTTATTAAACGAATATGACTTATAAAAGTCTTGCTCTAAACACAAACCAGTCACAAACATGGTAATCGGGAAGCTTGTATAGGGAGTGAAAATGCATTAAAAGGTACGTTATCGCTTGTACCTTTTCCAAAGTGTTCATCTTTATTATTGAGTTTCTTGTTTTAATAATACAAATAATTTGGACCCACTTCACAGTCACGATTCACGATTTACAGCAGATTTATCACGATTACAGTTCACGATTACAGTTCACGAACACGATTACGATTCCACGATTATAGTTTATAGACACGATTACAGTTCACGATTACAGATTACGATCACGATTACAGTTCACGGGGCCCTCCCTAATAGATCGGGATAAATGAATGAATTGTTTATACAGATCACGATTATATATACGATGATCTCACATAATCGCCATGGCGTCCACATGTACGAAATGGGTCCTAAACTATTTCAATGATTGACGCATAGCGAAATTACTTCAATGTTACATAAAAATAGCTTTTGAAACCGATTTTAATTATACGCTCGCGCTCATCGACTTTTATAATATATATTTTTATAGTACAAGGGTAGCGTCATTGGGCCTATGGCTCATTCTTGTTTTTATGTTTTCTTAAGTGTTTTTAGGGAAGTAAAAGAATGTTAATGTTGGGCAAGAAGCGACAAGAGCAAAGGAATCGGAAGTGTTGACTCATATCGGTGATCGGACTTTGGTTTTTATTCTCGAAGTGTTTTATGGTTGGCTTTTGATGGCTATGTTTTTCTAGTTAAGAAATCCCTATGGATTTAATTTTCTTGCAAAATTTATTCCTGTTGATGGTAAACTTGTTAAATGCCATAATGTATTTTGGGAGAACGAACTCATGTTTGGTGGTTTAAATTATGTATATTTTGGGTGGATGTTACGAGACTTTAAATATAAGTATTTGGGTAAATTGAAAAGATGATCGTGTGCTTGTTGTAATGTTAGCCTAGTCTCTCGAGGAGGGACGACAGTAAAGTCCTAATATGACATTGTTTTCCGCTGCCTTGTTATAGTATATTTATTTAATAAGTGTGTTTTGTATAGTGATTATGTTGGGGCGTTACAACCACTTTTTGTATTTCATCATCCTTTTGAATCCTCCGGCCGAAGTGTCATGAGGTCTTCTTTGGAATCCGAGGAGCTTAGACTTGGACCAAATTCCTCTAAGGCTTTGAGAGCAATGTTTTGTTTGGTGTTAGCCTCGGATTCTTCTTCTTATAGATGAAACTCATGGGTGAGTAGTTTCCCAATGAGTTCATCCGATTTCGATTGAGTTAGGTCCTAAGCTTTTTCAATAGTTGTATCTTTGGTCCCCATCTTTTCTTTAGAGGATTCCTCATAATCTTTCGACTATCTCCCTCATGGGACATCTTCTTTCCAAGGGATTTGAGATTATTAACAATCTCGGTGAAGCGGATGGACATATGTGTTATGTTCTCATCAACCTCTATCTTGAGCATCTCGTATTTTTGGAGGTACTCGACTTATCTTTGCCTGCCTCACTTGACTTGTACCCTCGTAAGTGGTGACAAGAGTGTCCCATACTTCTTTGGCGGTATCACGGGTAGATACTTTGTTGTACTCTACTGTATCAATGCACACAATATAATGTTTATTGCCTTAAAGTTCTTTTTGTGCTTCGATTCTCTTCGGGAGTGAATTTTAACTTTACCTTGGCCACCGATCAAGTGCCATCCAGCTTGGTGCAAACCTAGTTACCATTGCAAATGATTTCCCGAACTTCTTTGTCGAGTCTTGGATGAAACACTCCATGATCTTCTTCCAATGCTTGAAGTTTGATCCTTTGAACTTTGGTGGTCCGGTGAATGATCTTCCTCCATTGAACTCTCCATAGTTAAGAGTCATATGATCTTTACACCTTGGATTGTTAGATCCTTTTGAAAGGCTAAGCTCTTATACCAATTGAAGGTTTGCTCTCTAAGAGTCTGAATCACCTTAGGGGGTGAATAGGGTGTGAAGGAAAATTTACAGAATTAAAATTTTCTGTTAAAGTCGAACTCGAAATAAAGAGTTCGATCTAGATTGGACTTAGAAACAATAAGAACAAGGTAATTAACGTGGAAACCCTCCCGGGACAAAAACCACGAGATAATGTCAATCCGGACACCAAGTCAAATCCACTATTTTGAATCCACAAAATACAAGGGACTAGGGATTGGCAATAGGTCGAGCCGATCCATTACTATAAAGGGTTGGGTCGGGTCATAGGCCGGTGACCATAACCCACTCATGAACATTTATACACCAAAACTAAATGAATATAATAAGATAAGGTTATGATGCTCTTATCAATGTTCAACATCGAACTATTAATTGAAAAGAAAGCAAGTTTCTTGATTATTGAGGTCTTAACATAGTTACTAGGAGCATGCATTATCTCTTGTATAACAAATCACAATTAACACACATTAACTCTTCGAGTTAATTTAAGTTTTAGTCGGGATTACAATACTACCTAACATAGAAATCCATACCATTTCTCTCGAAATTTCCTAAAAACCATAGGCTGGGAGCAAGAACCCAAAATAAAACAAATACAGGACAAACACCATCGACATAGATTTCGTCAATGAAGCCACCACCACTATCTACCCAAGTAATCAACGGAAAATAGAAGTCACGAGTAGCAACACTCAAACTCATAGTTCCTGCAAATCTTCCTTACGAAGAAGTCCATAGTGGGAATTTCATCTTGGTTGGAATGCCCCTACCAAATTGAGGGCAACAAAGCTCGCGAGACATGAACACTGCTACCGCGAGCAATCACCCATCTAAATATTTCCAATGACACGACCGATAAACATTGCATCCACCTCATAAAGCTGATTAGCTCACATGTTAAGATCAAAAGGCAGGTTGATCTATGATGATACTACATCATAGGTAAACAAAGACCCGAGCTTTATGATTTACAACACCCGGATAACAAGATAACAACTACAAAAAAAAAAAAAAAAAAAAGCTGAATTAAATCTCTAACTCACTTGCCTCTCTCTTGGTATAAAAGAGCCTTCGCGATCCCCGTTCCTCTCTCTTGTATCTTATTAGTGGAATTCCAACGAATTTGCATGTCCAAATTCAATTTTTTTAACATCCAAATGAAAGATCTTTTATGCGCTTTCATAGAAATCATTACCTCTAAGAGAAGATCTAGTAATCAATTTCACCAAATTTTGAATCTTTTCCATAGTTTCCTCAATTGACTTTAAACCTTCTTGCACAATAAGATTCAGGATATGTGCACAACATCGTACATGAAAGAATGCACCACCACTTACCAGTCCACTTCTAGGAATAAGACGCTTTTTAGATTAGCCATCATCACATCATTGTACTTAGCATTATCCACGGTTATGGTGAGTATCTTGTCCTCGATATTCCATTGAGCAATAAACATAAGCACTTCATTCGCTATGCTTTCACCATCATATGGAGGTGTCGGTGCCCTAAACCTAAGGATTCTTTTGTACATCTTCCAAGCACTATGTTGTGATGCAAATGTAGTGTTGATAAGTATGATTTGACTTCCAATTATCGGTTGTCAAACAAATCCTACCAGGGATTTTCAATAACATGTCTTTAAACTTATCTCCCCTATACATAGACATCGGTTCTCTCTTAGTCGTTGAACGACTAAATGGCACAAAACCGGGCTAGCTTTAGACATCATACGTGTAAAAGCTTTTTCCATAACAGATCATAAAGAAATGAGCTCCTTCAATTAGATAAAGAACAATTTCCTTACGAAGCTCACTTATATTAAAGACAAAATCTATGTTATCATCATCGCTATCCCCCTCACCACCTTGAAACCCATTAGGTCTCTTTGGACATCTCTTCAAATGACGCTTTAAATAAAAAGTCTCACTCCCTTAGTAGTAGATAAAGAGATTTTATAATGCATACAAGTTGCGATTGGCTCACCTTGTGCATTTGTTTCTTCCTTGAGCTCTCTCCCTACTTTAAACTTTTTCTTCCATTTAGGTTGTGGAGGATTATACTCACTATAACCATCTTCAATCACTTGCCTAGAAGATGTTCCTTCACTATCCATCCTTAAGATATGAGAACAAAAGCATTATTAATCACATGAATATCTTTTCCATTGAATTAAACGAGAATCGTGTTACAAGCATTATAAGAACAAAAGTAAATAGCTTGTCTTGTTTGACTTTGTCAAGAGCAAACATAGCTTGGAAAGCTTATAAATTAATTAAATCGAAGATTTGGATTCACACAAAGATCATATCTTAAATGATAACACATTAGATTACATAAACATGGTAATAAGTTAAATTACACATCAAGGGATAAGCCCACTTCGACGAGTAAAACTAACGGGTAAAACCTCACGAGTAAGTGGTACATGGTTGTAATATTTATGTAAAGAAGCATATCGAAGTAATTTAGTATGAAATCGGCTAGCGATGAATTCAAAAACTACTGCTGAGGTACCTCGAGTTCTTGTCAAACTATTTTTAGACCCAAAGTTCGAAAAATGATTCTAAGTCCCCCTAAATAATGTGTAAACTATATTGGTGGCCCAAATCCGGCCCGAAGGGTGAACGGAAGTGTAAAATGTCTATAATACCCTCATTTATCTCTCTCTCTCTTGCTTGGCTCTTTTTCTGTCTCTCCTTCTTCCTTCTCATCCCCTACTCTTTCTCTGTCTCTCGTAATGGTTCCTCGTTCTCTGTTCATCTTCTCTACTTGTTCTTCTCCCCTCTCACGTCCTCTCGCTCTCTGTTCTCTCGCCATTTGTCTTGTTCCCAGTCTCCCTCTTCACTCTTCTCTTTATGTCCCTCTCGCTCCCCATTCTCGGTCTTCCTTTCTCTATCACTGCTTTCATTGCCCTCTCTGTGTTTCTACCTCTTTGTTCTCGCTTTTCTCCCCCTTTTTAGTTGTTCTCGCTCACAACCGACGCTTCTCCTTGGTCGGAAACGCTCACCGGAGCAAACCCAACCTCACGACTTGGTCGGACTTGAAAGGAGGAGAGAGGAATTTGCAGCGAGTTGATAGGTTGATTGAAGGGATATTTTGATTTGGAATTGGATTTCTTTGGACTGGTAGAGAGGGGGGTATTATGGATTTCCGCCATTTTAGGTGCTCTCCAATGGTGGAGCTCTTTGAGGCCATTGCCATGGGAGATTGAGAGAGAGAGAGAGAGAGAGAGACTTTGAGCGGGGAAGAAGACGAAGTTGAGGGTAAATTCGGGCTTCGACATCATCGGTCGGTTTTTGACGTCATTAGTCATATTTGGGCCACCAATATAGTTTACACATAATTTAGGGGGACTTAGAATCATTTATCTTTGGTTTCATGTATCTTTGATCAAAAAGGTAGCATTTATATCATTTTTATCTTTGATTTCATCTATCCTTAATCGAGAAGGGCTACCACGAAATCCGCTACCAACGAATTATATCATTTATCTTTGATCAAAAACGACTACCCACAAATTATATCATTCATTCCCATATGAATTATATCATTTATCTTTTAAAAAATTAACGATCATTGTACATCAACACATTGAATTTACATTTTACTTCATCTTAATTAAATAGTTCTCAACTTCTTCTTTTTTTCACCAATAACTAAGTTAGTAAACCAAAAATAAATACCAAAAGGCAGATATAACTTAACCTATACATAAACTCATTGATTTTCGCCAGTAAAAATTTACTTAAATGTAACACCCCAAAACACCCCCAGGAGTATTACATCGCCGAGTTCCTTAAAGGAACTCCCAAGGCTCTTTCGATGTTGGTTAGGCTGTCTAAATTCAACTTAAAGTAATACTCGGTGGCTTTTCCCAAAAGAAGCTGAGATTCTCTAAAAATTTCGGCGAGTTCCGTTTGTAACATGGACTAACCCATAGGCTTAAAGCCTTACAATCCTGCATAAAAAGCATAATAAAACTCAACGAGCCACACGCTCGGAGTATACAACTCAACGGCCACACGCCGGAGCTCAACCAATCATGTCTGTAAAACTTAAAACAATCTAACTTAAAACAATCTATTGGTTACTATACGTTGGTACAACTATATGCACTAATTTACAAATACAACATTAAGGAATAAACAATGCACATTCTTGGCTTGAATTGCTCGGCACGCATCAACAGCAATCAGCAAAGGTCCGAAGCATGCTAAGTGTAGATTATACTTCGAAAGTGTACCCGCAACACTCGGATGGGGACGGGGCAATTTGTGGGGGTGAGCAATAATCAACGGGCTCACCGGAGTCTTAAACCCTTAAAATGGAAATTCTTTACACATAATACTTATAATAATGAAATCTGTGAAAGCATAATAGTGTAATAGAAATCTATATACTTTTCACTGAAATCTCTTGTAATGAAAAGATCAAGACTCTTTAATCACTTAAAAGCACACATTCACATTCAAGAATACTTCTTTTGGGGTTGAATCAACTTTTCGGGCCTTCGAGGATTTGAACTAGCACTTCTTTCATCTCGGGCGCGACCCCGACAAAAAGGCTCCGGGACCTATCTTTAGGAAGTCTCGGAGCGGGCATCCTGTCTCTCCAGGACCCCTATTAGAACCCTTCCCTCAAAGTTTCTAGCTGGGCGTTCCCGGTTCGAACACTTCGGTATGCTAAACGATCCGTAGCCTGTTGATTCAAAACTCTTTGCACATTCTCATTCATCACATTCACTTTCTAGCTTTCTCAATCGATTTAGTATCAAGGAAGGCATGACACCACGTGTCACCCTTATAAATTCACTTTCTCAAATCTAATTTACTTTCTCAAATACTTTTATTTCTTTAGAATAGGATCACGTTGAAAAGATACTTCACAGAAATCACATTCAAGGCTCATTTCACGTAAAACACAAAACTTCCTTCGAAACTACTTGTGAACATCACATAAAGCAAGCACATAGCACGAATATTCACCATTCAATGCAAGCAATCATTCTCAACTCTTTTCCTAACTAAGCTTTTCTTAATTCATCGGTTTAGTACGATTGAGTCCAATTCGAGCCACAATAACCACAAGTAGATACTATTTAACTCGACGTTCCCACTTTTCCCAATTCACTACCTTTATCTCAATTCCTCATTTCATGACTTCACTTTGTAAACCGACCTCTTTTGCGCTCATTCAACCAAATATCCTTAAACTTGCTTTACCGAATTTCCTTTATCTTCATTCACCTTTTAATTCAATTCTTTCTCAAAGATCTTAGACATGACTATGGCTTAGTTCCACCTTACCGTTCCCAGACTTGCTATTTCCCAACTTAGTTTCCCATTTAATAACTCTTACTTTATTAATCGATTCTTAATCGCTCATCCTTAGATATGTACCTCTTAATTACATTTCATTGTTCAATTCCCAATAGCTTTACTTACTTTCACGCTCGGTTCAACCTCGAGGATTTAAATATACTTCGAATGCACTTAACCTCACAATCACCCATTCCTCACTTACATGTCCCGATTGCGCATCACTTAATACGATCTCATATTCCTTTTTACACTCCCCTTGTTATATCTCGAATTAGTACTCGTCTCTTAATGCCGCGAATTCGGTAAATCTCTAAGACTCAATCTGAATATCAATTCCTAACCTATGCCCAAACCATGCGCTCTTATCCCCAACCGACCCGACTCTCGACACTACTCACTTGACCCAAGCAACTCGGTGAATTTCCCGATTTCATTTTCAGGCCTTAACAACTCCCGTTCCTCCACTAACTCCTAATTCACTTCCCGCAACTTCTAGCTCATTCAAAAGCGTACATATTCAATATCATACAATCACATTCAACAATCACAATAAACCCATTTAGTTTTCGAATATACTAATAGTCTAGAGTATAAGACTACCCACCTCGGATTTTTGGGTTTGGAATTGATCGAATTGCTCGCTGTCCCGGCTTTGTGTTTGGGTTGTGCTTGGGTTCGAGGAAGGCTCGCTTCTTGCTTCGGTTCAGCGGTTCTAGCCCCTGCCGCCCTCGGTCCGGCCCTCCCTCGTGCTCGCCGCCGGTCTCGCCTCCCTTGTCGCCGTCGCCGGTCCCGGTTTCCGGCCGCTCTAACTCCCGCTCGTCTGTCTCTGTTTCGGGTCTCGTTCGCCCCTCACTCTGTCCCAACCTCTCGCTTCCTTCCCTCGCCCGCATCGCCGGCTGCCCACCTGCGTTCGTCACTCCGCTTGCCAGCCTCCGGCCTCTACTTTGGTTCCCGCACGCCTCCTCTCTCTCTTTCCCCTTTCGGTGCTCTCCCTTCGCTCGCGCCTGTTCGCGCTGCCGACCGTCGCCTTCGGTCCCGCGGTGGTCGCCCGTCCCCGCGGCCTCCTTCGCCGCGCGCACTCGCCCCCTCCCTCTCTCTCTCTCGTTCGGTGGTTCTCTCTCTCTCCTCGCTCCGTTGCTCTGCTTCTTCTTCCTCTGCTGCCCAAGCTCCACCGATTAAACTCTCGGTCCTTAACCCCCATTGGACCCCCAAATTTAATTTCTATCTCATTTCCAACTTAAACCAAAGCCCACCTCTTCATTATTCAATGAAAATAATCGCCGGCCCATATATCACAAGTCTATATCTCCTCTCTTCCGTCCTCTTACACGTGATTTCACTATGCCCACAAGGTGTTCGACGAAATGCCATAAACAAGAACAAAATGTGAGCGGATAAGAAACATAAAAAGGAAATTGAGATTATAGGAGGCATACCTTTCATAGGAAATTGTCGTTGTATCACAAGAGCCACAACAATTTAAACTCAAACCGAAATTAGAGTTTCGGCGGACGATGGAAGCAGAGAGAGAGAGCGAGGGAGGGGGATGGCAAGGAAGCGGAGCGAGATGGAAACTTTAAAGAATGAGAGTGATTTTGTGAATAAAGGAATAGAAAAGGAGCAAGAAAGGGAGGAGAAGGTAGAGAGAGAGAAGACAACTCGCGGTGGCCGGGGACTCGAAGAAGGAAGATCGAGAGGAGATGGGGGGGAGAGTGGGGTGAGAGAGAGGTGGGTCATTGAATTGGCCCGTGAATGACCCGCGAATGACCCACTAGTGACTTGTCTTTTAGATGGCCCTTTAGGGCCCGACCCTCTTACTAAATAAATGGGTCTTGATCCTCTTTTTAAGTTCGGTCCTAGCTACCCACTAGGGGCCCTTATATGTCCTATTACTTCCTAACCGAGTTACTCTTTACAACAATGTACGATTGAGTTGTGTTACCCCTTACAGCTCGATCAAGGGAAATTACGTAAGAATTGAGTAAGTAAGAATGTGACTGATTATAAGACTTTTTGTTTCAAATCGAAGTTGAGAAAACTAAGTATAGAGTTGAAAGTTAGAAAGATTGAGTATATGAGTTGAGAGTTGAGTTCCAGCAATCTTCTAAGTCTTCTAAAGTGGCTTCTATTTATAATTAGCTAAGCGGATAATCGTGTTGTCTCGGTCTTGACTGGGAAGCTTTACTAGCCGTTGTAGCGGATAGTCCGAGTCCCTTAGAAATGGAACTCGTTTGTCAAGATAGACGTTGTGCATCGGTTCTTGGCTCAAAATGTAATCCAACTCACTTGTTGTGATCGAAAACTAGGGTGGAAACAACTGTTAGACTCAAAGTTGACGTTTACTGTAAATGGAAACAAACAACCCGACACAGATGTGTGAGTCATTATGAAAATGTGGCTTTTCTATCCGACCGTAAAGGTAAGAAGCCTAGGTTGTTTTTGCTTTTCAAATTGAGATTAAACAACTTTTAACAACATGCAAAAACAAATCAAAGTGGTACTCAAGTTAGAATTAACGCAATAATTCCGATATGACTTTTGCAACGAGCCGCTTGAATTAACAAGTTGAACTTATGAAATTATTAGGCAAGACGTCCTGTCCGAGTCGAATATGAGTGAATCGAAATCCAAAACTAAGTTTTCACTCAAGTATACCTTTCGAGTGGGTAAGACAAAGACGAAAACTTAAAAAAGACTTTTTAAAGTGTGTGAATGACTTGAATTCAAAACTATTAAGAGAGTTAGATTCATACTTAACTTTTCACACAAAACTTTGCTCAACAAACAATTACAGAATTCTACTCATAAATCAAAACGGCCAATCGCATTTAATTTAAAGAAAGATAAAATTAATTAGTTATATAGCCGATTCATGGGTGCTGTTCGTTCACCGTAATCAGGCACCTTTAAAAAAAGTAACGTAATGTAATCAAATATTAACATCTCAAAATTTCAATGTGGTAGAAAGTAGGTCAAAAATTGCCTACCTTATCTAGAAATGATCCCAATATAGACTACAAATGCCAAAACTAGCCTACTAAAATCATAAAGAAAGTTAAAAATGACCAATACTATCTAATTGAACCTAACAATAAAATGAAATTCAGTCACTTGAAAAAAACAAAATTGAACAAGCACTGACTGACTGGTGACTCTCTGGCTCGCTACCGAATTTTTTTTTTTTTTGGCAGAACCGCTAGCGGTGTATAATTATTCAAGATGATTTAATAATGTCATGTTAAGAACAAAAAAAAAAAATCAATAATCAATCAATATATTGACAAATAGACATAATTTCCACGTAAAGAAACTTGAACTGAAATATTAATTTTATAGTGAGGTGTCGCATAGATTACGTGCAGTGCCTCAATAGTAAGTACAAAATTAGTAAATTAGTAATTAATATGTTATTGAGATTATAAAGTGATAAATATATAAAATGAAAAAATTACTTAGGGTGTGTTTGGTTGAAGGGAAAATATTTTCCCAAGAAAAATTTTTCATGGGAAAACGAATTTCCAACGAAAACCATTTTCCATTCACATTTTCCTTTGTTTGGTAGAAGAGAAATAATTTTTTAAAATAATTACTTAAATACAAAAACCAAGCATAAAAACCCAATAAATATGAAAAGAAAAAGTAAATAACTAATTCAACTTCAAAACCCAAATATATATATATATATATATATATATATATATATATATATATATATATATATATATATGTTGAGCACTAAATTTGATAAGTTTGTACATCTCCCTATAATCAAACTTTTTCATGTATAAAATAATAGAAATTAAAAAAAATATTGTAAAAAAAATTTCATCTATGAACTTTACAACAAAAAAGGAAAAAATAAGGACAAAACTTTAAAAAAGAAAATGAAGGTGGCAAAGTAAGAGAAGTTTAGAACTTAAAGTCCCATTGATAACACTTTATTTTCCCTTAATTGAGGTAGAGGAAAATTAACTTCTTTCCTCATAAAAGGAAATTTATTTTCCATTGATTGAGGAAATTATTTTCCTGAAAATATTTATCCACCACTTATCGTTACCAAACGCCGAAAAATAGAATGATAATTTTTCGAAAATATACTTCTGCACTCAAACAAACACGCCTTAAAAGTGAAATATAATATGAAATGGAGGAGTAATATAGATTAGTCAAGATTCAAGAACCCTCAATATAAACATGGGCGACTAGTTTTACTTTCACACTCAACTATCATAAGCTCGTTTGTTTACTCGTGATGCTGATGCTCTTAAATGCCATTCTCTTCTGTTCTGCTGTATATTTTTTTTTTTTTGGTCATTGTTCTGCTGGTTTATTTGTCTATACTTTTATAACCAAACTTTTCTGGCCCCACCCAGAATGAGAAATGTGAATTCAACCACAAACCCAATAATAATAAATTATTTCAAAAACATTATTTTAGCGTTTGCCTTTTGTGTGGCCTGTGAAATCAATCAGCTAGGATACTGAGAAGCTGCAACATAGGGAGGGAAGGGGAGAAGCACATTTCTGTCTTCTTTCATTTTTGCTCTCTTTCCTATTTCTCCCCAAAAACTTCCCACAAAAATTTCAGTTCAATTTTCTCCCAAAATTGTCCCTTTTGCATTCCACCCACCACCAGTTTTCATCTTCCGGATCGTTCTTGTCTCTCTCCGCCGCTATTTTTGCTTATCCACTTCATTCAAGCTTACCTTGTGCACAACGGTTAGTTAGTTACGCTTGATTTTTTTGGAAAACCTTGATCTATGAGTAATCTTTATCCCCATTTGTTTTTGTAGGTTTTTGGGTGTATGGGGTGCTATGGTGTTGTAAATTAATTTCAATTATGCCCATGGTGTTGTAATTTCCATTTTTTGTTTTTCTGGTTGTTGGGGGGGTTGAATTTAATCCTCATAGTTGATGCTCTTGTTGGCAGGGCTGCGAATTCTGAAGGGGTTGAGTGGTCCAATTGGGAGATGGCAACTGGGGTAATTCAATCGGCAGTTTGCCATGTTAGGAGCAAAGATGGTGACCTGGGATTTGCCAAAAATGTGGATTTTGTGAAGATTTCAAATGTGAAGAGGGTTAAGTTTCCAGGAACTAGGTTCTCTATTATTAAGAATTCGAACCCAGGCCCTGATATTGCTGAACTTCAGCCTGCATCTGAAGGAAGCAGTCTACTGGGTAAACTTCTTTCATTTTGTTAATACTTCACAAGTTTAGAATCAATATGTTGCTGAATTTCAGACAAATCCGATTGATGCAGCAGAAATTTCTCTGTGCCCCGAATTATACGCCATTTTTGTTCAATTAAGAGAAATGGCTGTACAAATGAGAAACCCAATGTGATTATATGTAGTACTCATGGTTATGACCAAGTCCATTGGAGTTTGCTTGTGGATAGCAGAACATAGAAATCAAAGAGACCCTTTTTTCCAGACTTTTTAGGAAGGCTATGGTGACATGATTTGCCAAAATTTTCACGTCTTTGAAGCAGGGAAACCAAAATATAGTTAACTAAGTAAACATACTGAGAAAATGATATATGAAAACAGAACTCATTTTGCGATCAGAAATTCTCTCTCTTTTTTTTCTCGTAAGATGAACTATGGCTTGTTTAGTGCTAATGTACTATGATATCTTTTGCCAAAATAATACTTCACTTACTGGTTTAGTTCAATTGAATTGCAGTACCTCGCCAGAAGTATTGCGAGTCTCTACACAAAACTATAAGGAGGAAAACATGCACTGTGATGGTGGGAAATGTAGCCATCGGGAGTGACCACCCTATCAGAATACAAACAATGACAACAACTGATACAAAAGATGTTGCTGCAACAGTTGAGCAGGTTTGCTGATGTGCTTTGCTCACTTGTTCAATGCTTTTTCATTATGATTTGTGTGACCCTATAAGCCTATTTAGAACCTAAAAAGAAAGGTCAAGGGACGAGAAGATGGAATTCTGTAGTTACCTAGTTAGTGGCTTGTGGAACATGTTCTATTGCTAAGACCTAGACCAATAGGATGCTAATTGGGGCACCGGCCATTAACCTTTCCCTAAATGTGCTATTGATGCACTGATTATCCATATGTATCATTATTGGTGCTCCATTTCATAATTGATGGAGTTCTCCTAGCCAGCTAATTAAATGGATGCTCTTTTGTTCTATTGGGTGAGTAAATCTTGTTTAAGTACTGTTTGAGAATGTGTACTTCTGGCAAATTCTGTATGGTATTTAAGTAGGCTTCAACTTTGGGTATGTTGTCATGAGTAGGATACAATCTTAAATGCAGTATAACTGTTCCTAAAAGATGGATTAAACTTTAGAGGAGTGGCAAACCATACCTGGTTGCTGTTTCATTTGTTGAAATTTTTATAGAGGTTAGAGATTTGTAGTTGGCTTCTTTAAGCCTGTCCTTATTTTCTTTCTTCTGCTGTTAGGTCATGAGAATTGCTGACAGTGGAGCAGACATTGTTCGAATAACAGTGCAAGGAAAGAGAGAGGCAGATGCTTGCTTCGAAATTAAGAACACTCTTGTTCAGAAAAAGTAGACATTTTTTCAAATTCCTTCCTGGATGTAGTTATAATATTCCTCTAGTGGCAGATATTCATTTGTTTTGAATGCATCTCTATGTTTCTTCATTTGTTTATGAACTTGCTCTGGCATTTATCTATGTGCTTTCTTATTTGTTTATTTATCTTTTGCAGCTATAATATTCCTCTAGTGGCAGATATTCATTTTGCTCCTTCAGTTGCAATGCGTGTTGCTGAATGCTTCGAGAAAATTCGTGTCAATCCGGGGAACTTTGGTATGTATTCAGCAGTAATTCTGTTAGCCTGGACTTGTTGATCTGGTTATTTGGATTGAAGAGGATGCTTTGTTGCAGCTGACAGGAGGGCCCAATTTGAGAAGCTAGAGTACACAGACGAAGATTATCAAAAGGAACTTGAGCATATTGAGCAGGTAAATTGAAATTCACATGCATTCCTATTCCCTCCTCCTGTTCAACTCAGAGAAAAATAATGCAAGTCAACAAAGACATGTGAAATGGGGTAGCTAAGATGGCAAAAATACTTAGAAACTCATACTGTTTATGTGTGTTTACTGGTTAGTTTTATTCTGCAAGGAGGCTAGAGTGAGTTGATAGAGAAACCCCTGTGTAGGATTTGAGACCTAATTGTATACCAGTGCTATATTATCAATGGCTCATGTTCTTGAGGTTGTTCACTTACCTCCTTAACTCCATTCTTTTGCTTTCCTCTTCCTCTCTTAGCATCATTATGATCTTCTTTTGCTTCTTTATTGTGGCTTTTTAGATGTGTCATTTGGACATGTTTAAACCTTTAATTTCTTCAATCTAAGCACTTCCACCTTAAATTTAATCAAGTAACTCATGATTTTTTCCTATCTGTATGCTTATATACACATTGAAATGTTCCTATAACATGTATTCCAGTATTCGCTACATCGGTCAACACTGAACGACTGCACATTTTTGTCTGGCTGGAATCTTCTTGCAACAAATAAACTCCTATAAACTGCTTATGTGTTTATGTACTACTAATTTCCTAGATTCAGACTTCGCTTCCATTACCTGTAATCAACATTAGCCGGCCTATATCTTACAACTTGATGGAACAAAAGCTTTTACAATGTTCTTAGCCTTTATGCCGCAGATATTCCAAGTGATGGACAGAACTTTTGGTAGAACAACTGTTGTGCGTATTGTGTTGTGTGATGTTATGTGTGTCTTAAATTCTGTGTCTTGTTTGTACTTTATATGAAAGTTTTGCTATTTCATTACTTAGTCCACCTACTTTCACAAATTGTTTATATTATTATCTTGCGACTTCAGTCTTCAAACTTTGCTGATTATCACCAGTGCTTTTACCTCCGGCTATGTATCTTGTCCACTATAACTGAACATTCCACTTAAATTACAAATTAGTTGCGCCATTTGAAATCATAATTTGAACATGGCAAAACCACCTAATTAAGGTACTAATAACTGTTTGTGGGTTCATATCAGGCACTTCTTGCGAAGTTTTTCAATCTTCCAACTTATATTTACTGGCTTTTTCATGTTTGTAAATAGCAGACGATATTTTTGGGTGGTTCAAGGATGTGAATGACAATATTTTTCGCTTATCTTCATCTTTTGATGCCATGCCAGGTTTTCACTCCATTGGTTGAGAAATGCAAGAAGTATGGTAGGGCAATGCGTATTGGGACAAATCATGGTAGTCTGTCAGACCGTATAATGAGCTACTATGGGGATTCTCCAAGGGGAATGGTAAGCACTAATAATTTCTTCTCTGACGATAGGCTGTGAGAGTGACAGCATTAAACGTTCAGAGTTCCTTGTATGTGATATTGACTTTAGCTTGTTATTCTTTTCCCGTTTAATTTTTTGATTTGTGACTTTGAAATAGGTTGAGTCTGCATTTGAATTTGCAAGAATATGCCGTAAGTTGGATTATCATAATTTTGTCTTCTCCATGAAAGCAAGCAATCCTGTGGTCATGGTTGAAGCATATCGGTTGCTCGTAGCTGAAATGTTTTTGCAAGGGTGGGATTACCCCTTACACTTGGGAGTCACAGAAGCTGGCGAGGGTGAAGATGGGCGAATGAAATCTGCAATTGGGATTGGGACCCTTCTTCAGGTAGATTTTCTTCAAAATGATGAGGCTGGTTGATATTTGGTTTCATATGTGACTAATATCATTCAGGTGATTTGTGAGATATTTCTCCATCGAATAGAGGAAATTTGTAAGTCCACAATTCTAGTGTTGATTCGTGAACACCTCTTAATTCAGATAGGGCAACCTACCTGGTTCATGAGTGGAGGAAATCTGCTATATGTATAGTTGTATGCTATGTTTTGCTTAGCATGTTTTCTTGAAGAGAAAGGGTGCCAAGAATGAGGTTCCTTGCACATATATGCTTTTTATATGTGTGTCTATTGCTTTATTTAGCAATAATATATATTGTGGAACTCAATATGTGATATTTGTTGGCATAACTCTAAAGAGCTAGAACTCTTCTTAATAGGATGGTCTGGGAGATACAATCAGAGTCTCTCTTACTGAACCACCAGAGGAAGAGATAGACCCCTGCAGAAGGCTGGCTAACCTTGGTGCCAGAGCAGCTGAACTACAGCAAGGAGTGGTATGAGTAATGATCTTTTGCAATTATTTGATGTTAAAACAGTGAGACGTTCTATGTTTACTGCAATTCAACTTCTTTCCGTAATTTTGTATCAGGCACCATTTGAAGAGAAGCACAGGCATTATTTTGAGTTTCAACGTAGAAGTGGTGAATTGCCAGCTCAAAAAGAGGTTGGTTTGTGACTCTATTGTTTCTTCTATGACCTTTGCTGCCATCTCTGTTTTGTTGGATCCAAAATGTGATCTTTTGTTTTCCCAATTTTTCTAATCATAGGGTGAAGTAGTGGACTACAGAGGTGTCCTACACCGAGATGGTTCTGTTCTCATGAGCGTTTCGCTGAACCAGTTGAAGGTATGATTCTTATTTCTATCAGAAAATATGGTTTTGAGGTAAACCTGGCTGCAAGGAGCATATGTAAGTTTCCTAGTTATTCCGTTTTATTGAAATTGCAAAATACAGCATGGCACCTAAACTGTACTTCCATCTGATTTTATTGTTTGAACTTGCTCCCCTCTTTTTTTTCTTGGGGGGTGTTACTATCAGTAATACCATATGCCAAATTATCTTGTATCTCTTGCATTGTTCGACTCAATTCTCCTGCACTTCAAACTTCAAGGCAGCGGTGCTTGGACTCTTCATTTTACCTCAAGTATTATGTTGGACACTCAACCGTGAGTCTGACACGGTACAGGCATTTCTCATTTGACCAAAGCGTGTGAAAAGTTCAAAAATAGGTTGATCGGCCACCTGGATGCAAGTCTCCCATACCTTTATTCACAGTCAATGTTTACTTTCTGCATTCACCTTAATTGACTGTAACCTTTTTACTAAACCTTACATTAAGGAGTGTAACTTTGGTGTTGAGCCATATGGTCTTTTGTGTTATCTCTCTTAGATGCTGATTGTGGAATGTGTTCTGTTCCTTTGAGTAGGACATGCAGACATTTCTCTTATCTACCTTGAATATGTGAATCTTAACTCTGCTCTTTCGTAAATCAAATCCAGGCACCTGAATTTCTATACAAGTCATTAGCAGCAAAACTTCTTGTTGGCATGCCTTTTAAGGTATGTTGCTAGTCTAATAAAGGATTACTCTGTCAGGCAGATTGCTCAATTAATTTCTATTAGGTATCTCTTGACTTATGTCTTGTCAAATTTAGGATCTGGCTACTGTTGATTCAATTTTACTGAGGGAGCTTCCCCAGTAGACGATGCTGATGCAGTAAGCAATCCCTCTTTTTTTTTTTTTCTTTTTTTTTTTTCTTTTCATTCTGATGTTCTGTTTCTTTAAGTTGCTTCAAAATGCTTCTTTTATCTGTGATTAAGCTGAATCAGACAATTAACTTGATCTTCTTGTTTTCCATGACCAGCGGCTAGCTCTCAAGAGGCTAGTAGACATAAGTATGGGAATTATAGCCCCTTTGTCTGAGCAACTGACAAAGCCCTTGCCTAATGCAATTGTTTTGGTGAACCTTAAGGAGTTATCTACTGGAGCGCACAAGCTTTTACCAGAAGGTGATTTTATTTGTGCAGCTTCTAGTGGTGACGGCATGATTTTCTAGGGATTGATTTATTGAACACATGATTTTGTGTCTACCAGGAACACGCTTGGCAGTGACTGTGAGAGGTGATGAACCATATGAGGAGCTGGATATCCTCAAAGACGTAGATGCTACGGTGGTTCTGCATGACCTACCTTTTACTGATGAGAAAATCAGCAGAGTTCATGGAGCAAGAAGGTATTGTCAGTTTCTAAGTCTTGGTAATGCTCATTATCTCTAGCCACAATGTGGATATTCTTAGCAGTTGAGATGACTTTGTTCAAGGCTAGTGATTAATTATTTGACTATAAGGCATAATGGTGAATGAACTGGTCATAATGGATTGCATTCCTCGTTTGGTAGTTTGTCTTAGTTATAAACCGGTGGATCATTTGAAGATATGCAGAAAATTTTTTTATGAGCTGTATATCATTTGAAGTGGGTATATTAGACTTGCTTATCAACTAATGCCTAATCGGTAAAGGAAACAATCACTGGACTGTGGATTGGATGCTCCTTTGTATTTTGCTTTCCCTTCTTGGAAGGAGCTATGTCAGAAGTCAGAAAGTTGGATTAAGTTCTCAATATGTAATCTCGCATTTTGTATCACTTGCTGCCTATTTATGAGGATATGCAGCATTTCCCTTGGTTTTTGTGACATAATAATCTTTATTTTGTCAACTTTGCCCATTCTTCCTTTCCCCGAACACTGGCACACATAGAGACACCAAAAAGGAAAAAGAAATAAAAGAAGTGGGTCATGGATCTTATTTGAGATGTTTGTGCCAACTGCAGGCTATTTGAATACCTATCAGATAATGGGTTGAACTTCCCTGTAATTCACCACATCCACTTCCCCTCTGGACTTCACAGGTATTTCAGTACATGATGCTCTTTAATTAAATCCTTTCTGTTTCCCAGTGTCTATTCCTCTTTCACTCTATTTATCTACGTATTATTTTGAATCAGGGATGACTTAGTCATTCGTGCTGGTACCTATGCTGGAGCCCTTCTTGTAGACGGGCTAGGAGATGGTGTACTTTTGGAAGCTCCTGATCAAGACTTCGATTTTCTTAGAAACACATCTTTTAACTTGCTTCAGGGTTGCAGAATGCGAAATACAAAAACGGTAATTGTCGCAGTAAGAAAATGATTGGTTCTCTGTAGATGATTTTGGGCACAAATTCTTAAAGATTGGATTTTTATTGGTTCAGGAATATGTTTCATGCCCATCTTGTGGAAGGACATTGTTCGACCTTCAAGAAGTTAGCGCTCAAATAAGAGAAAAGACATTTCACTTGCCTGGTGTCTCTGTAATACCCCGAACCCATCCTTACATTGCCAGTATGGCATTTATGTGGGATATTCATTGCACGAGATTTATTTTCCTGAACTTTTTCCCTTTTTTTCAGATTGCAATCATGGGTTGCATTGTTAATGGTCCTGGAGAAATGGCTGATGCAGACTTTGGATACGTCGGTGGAGCTCCTGGGAAAATCGACCTATATGTTGGCAAGGTATGCCATTTTCTCTCTATCAGCTCGGTTTAATCTTGGTTTAATTTTCTGATTAGGGACATCCACACTAGTTGAATCTAAGCTAATGAACGTACAGCGTTTCACTGAAGCTTTTGAAATATTCGTAATAGCATGTTTCCTTCATCTATCCATAAATCATAATCCTGCGGTTTCTCAGTGTTCAGAATTTAAGTGTAAAATAGGTTGCAAAAATCCAGTATAATGTTTGTTTTTAAGATTTTTATTTTGTTTTGATAACAACGCCTCTCTCTAATTCAAGTATAGGGCTGTGTCTGAATCCCTCGCGCTCTAAGGGGAGTTTGGGGTATTGGTTTGATTTGGGTAACAATATACGATCTCTCTTCAGGATAATAGGGAGAAGGCTGCACATCTATTCCTCCCATACTGCTTGAGCAGGACTTTGAGGGATGTTAGTTTGGTTAGAATGCAAATATATACTATTGCTCTTTGCATTTTCAATTGAGGGATAAGGGTACATCTGATATCCCCACCATGATGCTCATTGTGACTTTCAGATACTGGTTTGGTTTGGAACTGTGAATCAATTACGCCATCTATCATCCAAATATTTTGAACACCTTTTAACCTATTGCACTAAACTTCAATCGTATTGGTACTTTCCAATTGTAGGACCCAGTTTGACAAAGCCTTGAACTGCGTAGCCTAAGCCCAAAATTTATCTGTTAGCCCATTTACTTAACTCCCTCCCCTACCTATAGGAAAACGAAGGGGGAAAAATGAAAATCAAATTTCAGGTTGAGGATCTAATGGGAATGGCTTTTCTAAAATTCTCCATACATTTGACCTTCTGGAGATTTTTTGGTGTAAGTTTTTCACCTTCATCAAGGCTGTTGTACTGATGCTTGATCATATAATTTGAATGACTGGATGTCTAAAAACTCATCAGATGCTACTTTGATTCTGACTTCTGCAAAAACAAGGTGATAACTTTGTTGTTCAATAGGAAGGAAACATTTGCCTCCCGGATACATCAGTGTTTGGGTGGTTGCTATACCTTGTTTTTGTTGATAAAAATACAAACAGGTATAATATCTGAGCTGAAACATGGAGATGTTATAAAGGAGGAATTTACCCAAAATTGATCCAGAGATCCTCTCTTCCTCGTCTTTTCTTTCCTTTTTTTTTGTTTTCTGTTTTTCCCGTTCCCTCTAAGTGCCTCCATAAGCAGAATGTTATGATTGAATAATTCTTGGTTTGAAACTAATCATTATGCAAAAGACGTTAATTTTTTTGTGACAATTTCTTGCAGACGGTGGTGAAACGAGGAATTGCAATGGAGCAAGCTACAGATGCATTAATTGACCTAATTAAAGAACATGGACGCTGGGTGGATCCTCCCACAGTAGAGTAAGCTAACAGTTAAAGCTGTGAAATTTTGTCGATTGTTCATGTTAAGACGGTCAGGATGATGCAATAGGATAAAGAAAGCAATGCAAACACATCTGCAATATCCTGCCAAATGCTGGATATAGAGACAATGCTTATGTATAATCTCTTTGTACAGACTCTTTGTACAGACTACAGTGTAATATTTCCATCAAGGAAAACTCAATACAGTATAATGATTTATTCTCTAGAGTATAATGTCTTTGAATCAAGATCAGGTCTCATTCTTCTATCAAAAAAAAAAAAAAAAAAAGATTGGGTCTCATTCGATGTGTCTAAATTTGTTTGTCAATAATTATTGTTGGTCCATCGGTCTCTCATGCGACGATAGGATAGTTTTTTTTGTGATCTGAGTAATCCAAGTCTATGTTAAGAGAACCGACCCGATGATTAAACCGGTCGGAGGAGTGGGTCAATGGGTCAACCTGGTCGAACCGTTTAAACCGGAGTTTGATCGATAGACCTGATTTAACATCAAATTGGGTTGGACCGACATAACCCGCTAGAACATGAGAGAAATGTTCTTTATAGTAGCAAAATAAACAACTAATATTAACATTATTTTCTTCTTTATATTGCCCTAGCCCAAATAACAATAGACCATATATCTAACTCATTTCATCAAAATTCACTAACCAAAACAAAGTTAAAAAAAAAATGATAAAAGCAACCCTAAAATTCCATTGCATAAGCTGGTCATCTCTCTCTCTCTCTGGCCGCAGCCTTCACTGGGTCATCTCTCTCTCTCCTCTGTCTTTGTCTCATGTTATCATCACTTATCATCACTTCACTTGGTCATGTCCCATCTTCATTTCTCCATAAGCTAGCCTTATCTGCGAAGAATAATTAGAAGAGATAACAAGGTAAGAGATCTGTTTGTTTTGTTCTTTTTCCGGACAATCCACCGAGGTAAGTAGAAGAGAAGAGACTCGAGAAGGTAGAGAGGAGAGGAAACTTGAGAGCATCACCACCACCGACGCAAAACTGAGCTCTCGGTGAGTGAGAGGAGAGGAAAGGAGAGCGAGAGTAAGACCAAAAGTCGAAAAAGCACGGTTGAACAGTTGGCAAACCAATTTATCCGAGTAAAGCGGGTCGACTGTTTCAAACTGATTTTTCCGATTCAATTATCTCGAACGAGTCAACATATTAAACCGACTGTTAAAGAGGTTGGGTTCTGGTTCGGCTAGTTGAACCGGCTGGTTCGGTCCAATTCTCTTAACATAGATCCAATTCCTTATCACTCCAAGAATGATGGCCTATTAATAGAAAAATTAACGTAAAAAGCACCATGAATTAATGGGGGAAAGTAAAACAAAATATCTCTCAACTTCTTCTGTTTCCTTTGGATGGAATAGTAGATAGTCAATGGTTTTAAATCCAAGCGTGAAACTTTAGGTTTATGCGTCTCACCAAGTTTGGAAAATTTGGGAGTCAAAGACGCTATTTATAGGAGCAATCATACAATGAAATTACATTATCAAACGTTATCCTTTATTTTGGCAGGAGATGCACAAACGAACAAATTGGCTTTAGAAACAAAAAGGAAGAAAAAGACTACTTTTCGGTAAAAATATTAGCTAAATGAAACTTAGAATGAACATATCTAACAAAAAAATCACCATCAACAATCCGCTCACGGGTGAAATTAATCAACCGCAATGTGTTCGTTACGATCACGATGATTGGTATTAGTTGTGAGGTATGTTGCATCGACATTGTCACACAACACCTTTATAGACGCACCCAAAGAGATCCCCAAATCATGAAGGAGCCAAACAGTTTCAACAACAACATAAGTGATAGCCTTGCACTCAACTCGTAGTAGACGACTTGGACATCGTAGGTTGTTTCTTCAAGCACCAAGTAATAAGATTAGGTCCACAATACATAGCGTCACCGGTGGTGCATCGACAAGTATCCTTGCACCCTGCCCAATCAGCATCTCGAATAGGCAATGATGAGACACATACCAACAATAGGATGCAATAGTATCCAATAAAAACTTCACCCTACAAGTATCCGAAAATCACTTGACAAGAACTGAGATGAGTGGTATAGGGGGCATACATAGATTAGAAAACTACATGAATTGCATATGCAATAGCGAGGATGCGTCATAATAAAGTATTGTAATGTGCCTACCATGCTTTTGTACAAACTTAGAGAGTGAGAGAGGTGTGGGCCATAGGAGTACGTACTAGTTACAAGTATGAAGATGAAACTTGCGGAGGAGATTAGAAGTATATTTACGTTAAGATAAAAGTAGTCCAAAAGAAAGATGGGAAATTTGCACGGTTAGAAAGTAATGCAAGTCCCTAAGGCCCTTCATGAAAAACTATTGATAGAAAAGGTTAATCAATGAGAGAAGAAATTATGTGGAACTACTCGTGAGAATAATGTATCAACAAAAAGAAGGAGAACAAGAGTTTGGGAATGAGAATGAAGGACAAACATGGAGGGGTCATACTAATTGCAACGAAGCCATTTGAAAGTAGAAAGGTGTTGAACGATGAAACCATGCTCGGGGAGCTTGTTTTAGATCATAGATAGCCTTTTCAAGGTGACACACATAATAAGGTTATTGAGAATTAAAGAAACTAGGAGGTTGAAGCATGTAGATAGTTTCATAAGAATGCCATGAAGAAAGGCATTCTTGACATTGAACCGGCGTAGAGGCTAATGGTGGGACATAACCATCGATAGAATAAGTTGAATTGTGACGGGATGAATAACAACGAAAAAATCTCATGAAAGTTGAAGGTTTTCTCTTGGAGAGACTGAGTCACCCTTGGGGGTAGGAGGTTAATAGGGTGATGAAGAAATTTAAATAAAAATGAACTCTTTTGCACGTAACTTAGCAAAACCGATTCTGAGTCTAGATTGGACTCGGACATATACACACACGAAGTACATGGAAACCCTCATAGGGAAGAAAACTACGGACAGTGCTAATCCAAGTACTAAGTCAAATCCACTAATTGAATCCTCAATTACACAGACTCGACTCTAACTAGAGTTGCTTCCTTAGACAATTCCTTACAAGATTTTCCTAGACTCGAAGTTCCCTTAGCCGATCTAGTACTTTCGACCGAGTTAAGTTTTACAATCGGGGACAATTGAGCCGAGTTAACCCTTATAGCTCAGTCAAATGACTTACAAAGAAAGTAAGAAAAGAATGTAACTGATTATAAGACTTTCTTTACAACTTAGAAAATATGAAATACGGAGTTGGAGTTGTAAGTAAAAGATTGAGTAAGTATGAGACCAACAATTGGTTCTACAATAAATTCAACAATTATCAGCCATTTTCTAGTCTTGTGGAGTGGCTTCTATTTATAAACATCAAGCCGTAATGGCCGTTGAGTCTTGTTTCTGCACTGAAATCTTCACTAGCCATTGTAAAGGCTATTCCGAGTCACTTAGAAGAGATCCATTGGGATGTAAACATTGTGCAATGGCTCCTGGCACCAAAAGATGGTCCAATCATCTAGTGGTGATTGAAAACCGAGGTGGAAACAACCGTTAGACCTAGAGTTGGAGTTTTCTAGTTTTGGAAACAAACAACCTTGACACGGTATCCGAGCCATGTCTAGAAGTAGCTAAATCTTGTCCGCCGGTGTTTACTAATTGAAGCTGGTTGCTTTTGTATTTTAAAAAAAGATTAGCCTCGTTTGAATAACCTATAAAAGCAAACGACATTAGTTCTCAATGAAGGTTTGCTCTTGGAGAGACTAAGTCACCCTAGAGGGGGTGAATAGGATGATGAGGAAATTTAATCAAGTAATGGAAGAATAAAACTAGAGATGACTCTGTGGAGAGTCCGAGTCTAGATTGGACTCGGAAAAGTGCAAACTCAAAAAGTTACGTGGAAACCCTCCAGGGCGAGAAAAACCACGGTCGGTGCTAATCTAAGCACCAAGTCAAATCCACAAAAATACGAGTAGAAAGATTCAACTAGAATTGCTCCCTTAGACGATTCCTTACAAAATTTTCCTAGACTAAGAAATTACCTTATCCGATCTAGTACTTCCTAACCGAGGTAACCTTTACGAGTTAGGGACAATCGAGCTGAGTTAACTCTTACAGCTCAGTCAAGGGACCTTACTCGGAAAGTAAGAATGAGTGTTTGTAAACTGATTACAAGACCTTACAACTCAGAAGGATATTAAATACGGAGTTGGAGTTGTAAGTAGAAGATTGAGAATGAAATACAATGATTTTTGCTTGAGTGCGTGTATTGACGAGTTGGTTCAGCAATCTTCAAGTCTTGAGAATTGGCTTCTATTTATAGATAACCAAGCGGATTAGCCGTTATGATTATCTTCGACTGGAAGTTCTTTGTGACCGTTGCAATGGATTTTCCGAGTCGCTCGGAAAATATCCGTTGAGGTGTGAACATTAGGCAACGGCTCTTGACTCCTTTGGAAGTCCCAATCCACTGGTGGTGTCCGAAAAGTGGGGTGGAAACCTCCGTTGTGTTTAGCATTGCGGATTTCTACTTTTGGAAACGGACAATCTCGACACGATTGTCCGGGCCTTGGTCGAGAGATGGACAAAGCCTTGTCTGCTGGTGATTTGACATTTTGAAGCCGGTTACTTTTGTAATTCAAAAATAGGATAGCCTCGTTTGAATGACCTACAAAAGTAAATCAATTTGGTTATCAAGTATAGAATACTTTGGTCCAAGGTTAGATACGAGATAATAATCTTAATTAAGATAATTAAGTACATAATTATCTCGAGTCGGAAAGAAATGGAATTTTCCGAGTCTAATATCCATTATACTCAAATTCCATCCGAGTCGATCTAGAGGTCAAGCAAGTCAAATAAATAACATCGAGTGGAAAGACTTGATCTAGACTGCCAATGTTCAAACCAAGCATGTCGACCTAGAAATATGAATTAACACGATAATCCAATCAAACTTAGATCATGAAGTCGGACTCGAGTTTATGCAAAATAGAACAAGTGTTTGAACATGCAATATATCTCGAGTGTTGTCTGAGTGACTCGAAACCATGTGTGAACCGATAAGCAAGAATATGCTTTTGAGTCGATCGAGTTGAAAGAGAATATATACGATAGATTCCGTAACACTAAGAAAAGATGCTATATCACTCGGAAAAGTCTGTTAAAGCATATAGAATGACTTTTAATCAAAACCTTGTGAGAGATGAAGTCTTATACCCGATCCCTTGATGGAACTCAGAATGGTATATATATGTAAGGTCCGAGTTTTCAATCTCCCCTTTTTGATGAAAGGCAATCCATACTTAGACAGAAACTTTGTTAGTGATATAGATCTAGTTTTTCATCCTTTCGCAAGGAATAAGTCGAAAAAAAAACATGATAGAATTGTTTAGAGAAAATATAGTGAATGAAACTTATATTCTATTAGAGCGAGATAAGCTGAGATTGCATAAAAAGAGCTAAAGTATCGGAGCAAGAAAATAACCGAGTATCGGAGCAATGATAGACATAGTTGTCGAATCGGAGCAAAGAAAAATACTCGAGCAAGAAATTGAAACTCGAAATAACAAACTCGGAGATAGTGCAACTCAAAAGGCAAATAGCATAATTATTAATGAAATGCATTATAATTTACACTAAAGAGTTTACACAAAATAGGGTGAGAGAAACTCCCTAAACAAGACAACAAAATTTTTCTAATTGTTCTCCCCTTTGCCTTTTAGCAAAATCAAAAAGAGGAAGAACATATCAAGTTGATACAGATTTGATGTCTAGACAGAACATAAAATTAAACAAAAAAAAAAAAATTAAGATGGAGGAGATGGAGCGATCGAGTCGAGGTTGGTGGACAAGCGGTGTGCCTTCGCCGATAAGATCTCGGAAGATGTTGACGAGCGAGGCGGAGGCAACACCGGGATCTCTGGAATGGGCTTAGCTTTGAGTGGCTAACCCGGAACTAGGTCGTCCGGAGGCTCATCCTCCCGGAACTCGGCTGTTGGAGGGGTGTGCTCAAGCCGACCAGCTGCTGGCCTGACCATGGTCGCGGGGTCTTCGACCCACTCGGACTACTGTATGAGCTAATCATCTCGGAGTTGTGGTTCGGGAGCACCCGGCCCTCTGCTGCTGCTGGTGGTTCTTCTTCCTTCTCTCCTTCCTCGGATGGAGCTGCCTCAACCGCATGCTCCTCTTCTTCTTCTGCTTCTTCTTCTCCCCTTTATGAGGAGGATTTGGCCGGACTCGAGGATTCTTCAGAAGTGTCCGAGTCGACCGGATCCTGAGCCGTCTTAGATTGCCTCTCCTGAAGGAGCTCGATCGGCTCCCTTTGCTCCTTAACAAGGGCCTTCATCTCAAGAAGTACATCTTGCTTGCTCTTGAATTTGGGATTGGACGGTTTTCCGGTTAATGGTAATAGATTGAAGGACAGTCTTGAATGACCGGAGGATGTCCTTGAACTCGGTGGACAGCGAGGAAAGCTTGTCCATGATAGCGGAGGACAAGGCGGAAGAAAGAATATGAGAAACACCTGAGGTGGAGGCACCACCAGGTGGAGGAGGTAGAGGAAGAGGGGATTGAGTCCGAGTCCGAGTCCGAGGTGGAGTAGGTGGTCTCGGTCCTGAACTATGGATCCGGACACCCGGTTGGGTCTTCGGTATCCATACCCAAGGAGTTCCTTTTTGCCAACGACAATGGCAGCCTTACAAACAGCGTTAGGATCCGAGGGAAGAGGAACTTTGAACTGTTTGAAGACAAGGGTGAGAAAAGCCCCGAAAGGAAGTGGGGTGGTCTTCTTGTTACGAGTCCGAGTAGGCACAGTCGCCATCCGCTCGACTATAGCGGGAAAGAGGTTTACTTTGTAGCCCTCTAGAATGTTGTAAAGAGCTTTGAGGTGCTTGGAGTTGGGGTTCTCCTTGCTAGAATGCTGAGAGAAGAAAGTCCTCATCAACAGAAAGCACGGAAGACGAGCTTCGACTTGAGTTGGGTCACGGAGAAGTTTTTCGTGACCCAGGGAATTCTTTAGCGTACTTCTCAAAGAAATCATCAGCAACCTTGTTCAAAGGTATGTGGTTGCTGTTCAAGAACATACAAGATACTTTGAAAAGATGATGGAGAAGAGAAGTGTTGATGCGAATAGTGATGTTCTGAACTCTAGAGGTGAGGATACCCTCGGAGCTAGAAAGATTGGAATAGAACTCGAAACGAGTTTTGGGTAGATGAAGTCACCGAAACAGAGGAAATTGTAAACCCCTGTGGACTTTATGTGAGCCAACTACGAAAACTTAGTGGTTGGGAAGAATTTTTCATCCAACATTAGGTGTTGGGTGACAAGAGGTTTGGAAGGAGTAGAGAGGCCTTCCGGCTTTTTGTGGGAGGTTTCTTGGTGGCGTAACCAAGAAAATCGGGGTTGGAACCTCTTTTCGGCATGTTTGTTGTTGAAAAGAGATGAAAGAGATGAACTTTTGAAGAGAGAGAGGGAGAGAAAGCTCGACGAGAGTGAGCGAAGAGAAAAAGATGAAAAAGTAGTAGAGAGAGAGAGAGAGAGAGAGAGAGAGAGAGAGAGAGAGCTGAGAGCAACAGAGCTCACTTGAGATGTTCTTCTCTTAGCTTGAGAGCGACGTACGTTTCATCGAGTGCGAGAGCTTGTTTCGAGTTGGAGTTAGTGCGAGAGTGAGAGTAAGTAGAGATTAAAGTAACGAAATGAAGGAAAATAGATGCTATTTATAGAGAAAAAATCGTCCTTCGGTATTCGTTCGACTCGGCGTCTTCAACGGTCACCTCGGACCGGTGTGACTGTTCCGCTTTCCAGCGGTTAGAATTCCAACGACCTGTCTCTCAACGGCTAGTTGTCCGATCGATGAGCGCGAGATACGAGAGAGAAAAGAGAGATTTTGAAAGAAATTTATAAAATTCTCCACTAATCTAGAGATGATTTCGAAGTTTGATGTCCATTTTCTCAAAGTCCGAGTCCGACTCGGTTAAGTTTTTGAGTGACTCGAAACCGCAAACAACTAATAACCGTCAGCTCAATATCACTGGTTCAACTGAACTAATGGATATTAAGGAAAGTAAGCACACAACACATAATCATGCAAAGTGAAGACTCGGACCTTACATATACCATTATGAGTTCCATCAAGGGATTAGGTATAAGACTTCTTCTCTCATAAGGTTTTGATTAAAAGTCATTTTATCTCGCTTTAACTGACTTTTACGAGTGATATAACATCTTTTCGAGTGTTACGGAATCTATCATATATATTCTCTTTCGACTCGACCGACTTAGAAAGCATATTCTTGCTTATCGGTTCACACACGGTTTCGAGTCACTCGGACAACACTCACATATATTACATGTTCAAACACTTGTTCTATTTTGCATAAACTCGAGTCCGACTTCATGATCTAAGATTGGTTGGATTACTGTGTTAATTCATATTTCTAGGCCAACATGCTTGGTTTGAACATTGGCGAGTCTAGATCAAGTCTTTCCACTCGATGTTATTTGTTTGACTTGCTTGACCTCTAGATTGACTCGGATGGAATTTGAGTGTAATGGATATTAGACTTAGAAAATTCTATTTCTTTCCGACTTAGATAATTATGCACTTAATTATCCTAATTACGATTATTATCTATATCTAACCTTGGACCAAAGTATTTTATACTTTGAGAACCAAATTGATTTACTTTTGTAGGTTATTCAAACGAGGCTATCCTATTTTTGAATTACAAAAGTAATTGGCTTTAAAATGTCAAATCACCAGCAGACAAGGCTTTTTCCATCTCTGACCAAGGCCCGGACATCGTGTCGGGATTGTCCGATTCCAAAGCCGGAAATCAGCAACGCTAAGCACAACGGAGGTTTCCACCCCACTTTTCGGACACCACCGGTGGATTGGGACTTCTAAAGGAGTCAAGAGCCGTTGCCCAACGTTCACACCTAAACGGATATTTGACTCGGAAAATCCATTATAACGGTCACAAAGAACTTCCAGTCGGAAGATAGTCATAATGGCTAATCTGCTTGGTTATCTATAAATAGAAGCCAACTCTCAAGACTTGAAGATTGCTGAACCAACTGTCAATACACGCACTTAAGCAAAAAGCCATTGTATTTCATTCTCAATCTTCTACTTACAACTCCAACTCCGTACTTAATATCATTATGAGTTGTAAGGTCTTGTAATCAGTTTACAAACACTCATTCTTACTTTCGAGTAAGGTACCTTGACTGAGCTGTAAGCGTTAACTCAGCTTCGGTTGTCCCTAACTCGTAAAGGTTACCTTAGTTAGGGAGTACTAGATTAGATAAGGTAATTTCGAGTCTAGGAAAATCTTGTAAGGAATTGTCTAAGGGAGCAATTTTGGTTAAGTCTTTCTACTTGTATTTTTGTGGATTAAAAATAGTGGATTTGACTTGGTGCTTAGATTAGCACCGACCGTGGTTTTCCGCCCCGGGAGGGTTTCCACGTAACTTTCGAGTTTGCACTTTTCGAGTCCAATCTAGACTCGGACTCTCCACTGACTCATCTCTCGTTTTATTCTTCCATTACTTGATTAAATTTCCTCATCACCCTATTCACCCCCTTCTAGGGTGACTTATGAAGGCACAAGCCAAGTCGGACTTGTCAACACTTATGAAGGCATAAGCCAAGTCGGACAAGCGAAGATAAGCCAATATCTTCACAAGTATGAGCTCTTTAAGATGGAGCCGGAAGAGAACATCACTCGAGATGTTCATCCGCTTCACCGAGATTACCAATAATCTCAAATCTCGGGTAAAAACATTTCCCACGAGGAAATGTGCAAAAAGATACTTAGAAGCCTACCCAAGAGAAGATGGGGTCCCAAGGTGACTGCCATTGAAGAGGCTCGGAACCTGTCCCAATTCAAGGCGAGACGAACTCATTGGGAAGCTACTCACCCACGAGATCCATCCGGAAGAGGAGGATGCAGAGGTCAGCACCAAAAAGAACATTGCGCTTAAAGCCTCGAAACCAGCGAAGCAAATCCGAGTTCCTCGGACTCGAAGAGGATCCCATGGCACTCATTGCTAGGGGCTTCAAGAGAATGATGAAGCACAAGAGATGGGATAAGAAGCCAAGAAAAGAGTTCTATAAGAAAGACAAGAAGGATAGAGAAGGTAAGCACTCTTCCCCTTAAAAGTTATCTTTGACTATGAACTCTTGCTGTTTTGAATATGGCGATGAAGGAACACATAGTCAAGGACTCGTCCCAAGAGAAAGAGGGACATAAGGAAGAAAAGGGCTATGATGGCCACATGGAGTGATGAAGACTCATCAGAAGATGATGAGGACTCGGATGACTCAAAATGTCCGATGGCACTCTCGACTCGAAGGCTGAAATAGAGTCGGACTCGGATTACTCGGACAGTGAGGAAACCAATCCTCGGGAGGTAATTTAATACTTCCTCAAATTCTCCAAATTTGATTTAGCCACATATATTTTTACTTTAGAAGAAAAGTCTAATTCTGATTCTTCTCGGTTTAAAGAACAACTTGAGTCTATTACTTCGAGAGCATCTCTTTGAAAAATGAATTAGAAAACCGAGACTTACTCTAAGAGAACTCAAGACTAGTGCTCAATCTAATGAGACCGAGTCCGAGTCACTCGGAAGAGAGAATGAGCAATTGAAGCAAAAGCTCAACAAGTCTCAAGAAGTTGTTTTAAAATTTAGTCAAGGTCAGAAAAACCTTGATATGCTCTTAGGATCTCAATGTGTATCCTTCGAAACGAAGGACTTGGTTTTAACAAAGAGGAGGAATCCAATTCCTACTCGGAACTTTTCAAAAGGATTCCGGAACCGTGAAGTTCCGGAAGGCTGAGCATAGTTCCATTCATAAGAATGAAAGGAAGACCGAGCCTATACCAGCTTACAGGAGAAAACCTTCTCCAGCGGTTTATAAAAGAAAAACTTTTCAAATGAAAGAGACACGGACTCGGTTCTCTAAAAGAAAGACTCAGAATCGGACCAAACCCAAAGTTATTCAAATCTGGGTTCCCAAGAGTCTACTTCCTCAGAAAAGGACCACAGTAAAGGGAGTTACTCGGGTTCGTTAGAGGAAGTGAGAAAGGTTAGTTTGGTTCGACTTGCAGGTAGCTCGGAATAGAACAAAAGGGCATTGGTACCTAGACAGTGGATGCTCACGCCACATGTCGGAGATTCAAGACTCTTTTCCGAGTTGGAAGAATACAAGGGAGGAAAAGTCACGTTTGGAGATGACAGCACAGGCATGATAATTGGGATAGGCAAGATTGGAAAAGGAAGCAATTTGGTTAGCCCAAGTATACCTTGTCAAATGATTAAAGTACAATCCGCTCAAGCATCTCTTAACCGTGCGACAAAGGTCAAGAGGTAAGATTCACTCGGATCAACTGCTATATCTCTAATGATGCTAGCAAGGAAATCAAGCTCTCAGGTAAGAGATCGGGTAACACTTATACTATTCCTCTTTCGACCCGAGTCGAATTTATCCTGTTTAAAAGCATCTCTTCATGATGATTCATGGACATGGCATCGTAGACTAGGTCATGTTAGCATGCATACCTTTAAGAAACTTGCGTCTCATGGTTTAGTTAGAGGATTGCCTGATTGTGCATTTAAGAAAGATAAAATTTGTGAAGCATGCACAAAGGGGAAACAAGTCGATCATCCTTCAAATCTCTGAAAACTGTTTCCACATCTAAGGTACTTGAAATGTTGCATATGGATTTATGTGGTGAAATCCTGTCAAGAGTCTCGGAGGTAAATCATATGTGCTTGTTATTATTGATGACTACTCACGATTTACCCGAGTGTGTTTTCTTAAGCGCAAAAATGAAGTATCCAAAGAGTTCAGCAAGCTCTGCAGAAAATCCAAATTGAGTCTCGGACTCGGATTCGAGTATTCGAACCGACCATGGAAGGGAGTTCGACTATTTAGAATTTACAGAGTTCCGTGACAAGAATGACATCTCTCACAACTTCTCAAGCACCAAGAACTCCTCAACAAAATGGAGTGGTGGAGAGGAAGAACCGAACTCTTGAAGAAATAGCTAGGACAATGATGATTGAACATAATCTACCCTACTATTTCGGGTTGAGGCAGTCAACACAGCCAACTACACATTGAGCAAATGCCTCATCGGACCCATACCGAAGAAAACTCAATACGAGCTCTACAAAGGGAAGAAACCTAATATTTCATACTTCAAACCCTTTGGATGTAAGTGTTTCATCCATAACAATGGTAAGGATCACTCGACCAAGTTTGATGCTCGATCAAATGAAGGTATTTTTCTTGGTTATTCATCTCATAGCAAAGCATATCGTATTTTCAATAAGAGAACTAACAAAGTGGAAGAAAGCATCCATGTTGTGTTTGATGAGATTGAACAGGAAAAACCAAGTGAGTCAACATTCTCAGATCCGAAGCTCAGCAGAAATGATGATCTTGATGAAAATAAGCTCATCAAGAATCAAATCCATGTCACTCAAAATGAAGTCACTCGGACTCATAATGAAACGGCTCAAGAGCCAGCTCGGAATGTTGAAGGTCAACCCGATGAACAAGCTCACTCAAAACAGACTACCGAGGATTAACCAATTCAACCTACACATCTGGTGAACCAAAGAAGAGGTAGAGCTTTCAAGTATTCTTCTAGTCACCAACTAGAAAACATCATATTTGACATCAACAATGGGGTAAGAACTCGTTCCTCTCTTCAAAATCTATGTGCATTCACTGCATTCATATCATTAACTCGAACCCAAAAATGCACTAGAGGCCTTAAATGAACCTAAATGGGTAGAGGCCATACAAGAGGAACTCAATCAATTCGAAAGAAACCAAGTCCGGACTCGACCAAACGACCTTCTCACAACCTAGTCATATGAACCAAATGGGTTTTCAAAAACAAACTTGATAAAGGTGGGTTGGTAGTCAGAAATAAGGCTAGACTTATGGCTCAAGGTTATAATTAAGAAGAAGGGATTGATTGTGGGGAAACCTTTGCACCTGTTGCCGAATTAAAACTATTAGAATCTTATTGGCATTTGCATCTAGCATGAATATCAAGTTATATCAAATGGATGTTAAATGTGCTTTTCTCAATGGTTTCATTGAAGAGGAAGTCTATGTTGAGCAACCCCTGGATTTGAAAACTCAGAATTTCCAAATCATGTTTTCAAATTGCAAAAAGCTCTCTATGGTCTTAAACAAGCTCCCAAAGTTTGGTATGAAAGACTCGAGCAATTTCTTGGTTGAAAATGATTTCGAAGAGGTCAGATTGACAAAACTCTTTTTATAAAACCCAAGGGCAAAGACTTTCTTATTGCTCGGATCTATGTAGATGACATAATTTTTGGAGCTACTAATGAAATTCTATGTCGAGATTTTTCTAAGTTAATGAGATAGGAATTTCAAATGAGTATGATGGGAGAACTCAATTTCTTCCTTGGTCTACAAATCAAGCAAGACAAAGATGGCATCTATGTCCATCAATGAAATTATACCAAGGAGTTACTGAAGAAGTATAAACTCCAAGATGCAAAACATGCAAGCAACACCCATGAGTAGCAACATAAAACTCGGACTCGGACGAGAAAGGTAAAGCAAGAGATCGAAACTCTAGTAAGGTATGATTGGATCTTTGCTCTATCTCACTTCCAGTAGGCGAGACATAATGTTTAGTGTCTGTCTCGTGTGCAAGATTTCAAGCTAATCCAAAAGAATCACATCTCACTCGTAGTGAAGAGAATATTCGGATATCTTGCAGGGGCTCATAATTAGGTCTATGGTACTCCAGGTGACTCGTAACCAACTCTCACTAGATACTAAGATGTTAACTATGCTGGATACAAAGTTGATAGAAAGAGCACCTCAGAGCCTCGCCAGCTTCGGGTCAATCCCCGATACCTTGGCACTCAAACAAGCAAAACTCGGTAGCTTTATCAACTGCCGACGTTGAGTATATTACTGGCTAGGGCATGTCGTGCTTAGATCTTATGGATAAAGCAACACTTGAAAGATCTTGGACTTTCATTCAAATCTGTTCCAATCAAGTGTGATAATCAAAGTGAAATCAGCATCACCAAGAATCCAGTTCAAGCACTTAAAAACTAAACATATTGAGGTCATGTATCATTTTCTAAGAGACCATTATGAGAAAGGTGATATTGAACTTGAATTCATTCCTACCAATCTTCAATTAGCTGATATCTTTACTAAGCCCCTTAGTGAGGATCAGTTTTGTTTTATTCGGAATGAGCTTGGCATGATTAATGCATAATTAATTTTTTTCTTTGCATGATTATGTGTCTGTATGCTTACTTTCCTTAATAGCCATTAGTTCAATTGAACCAATGATACCGAGCTAATAGTTATTAGTTGTTTATGGTTTCGAGTCACTCGAAACTTAACTAAGTCGAACTCGGACTTTGAGAAAATGGACATCATACTTCGAAATCATCTCTAGAATAGAGGAGAATTTCATAAATTTCTTTCAAAATCTCTCTTTTTCTCTCTCTATCTCGCGCTCATCGATCGGACAACTAGCCGTTGAGAGACAAGTCGTTGGAATTCTAATCGTTGGAAAGCGGAATAGTCACACCAGCTTGAGGTGACCGTTGAAGACGCCGAGTTAGAACGAATACTGAAGGACGATTTTTTCTCTATAAATAGCGTCTATTTTCCTTCATTTTGTTACTTTAATCTCTACTTACTCTTACTCTCGCACTAACTCCAACTCGAAACAAGCTCTCGCACTCGATGAAATGTACGTCGCTCTCAAACTAATAGAAGAACATCTCAAGTGAGCTCGTTGCTCTCAGCTCTCTCTCTCTCTCTCTCTCTCTCTCTCTCTCTTACTACTTTTTCATCTTTTTCTCTTCGCTCACTCTCGTCGAGCTTTCTCTCCTCTCTCTCTTTCAAAAGTTTATCTCTTTCATCTCTTTTCAACAACAAACATGCCGAAAAGAGGTTCCAACCCCGATTTTCTTGGTTCTCGCCACCAAGAAACCTCCCACAAAAAGCCAGGAAGGCCTCTCTACTCCATCCAAACCTCTTGTCACCCAACACCTAATATTAGATGACAAATTCTTCCCGACCACTAAGTTTTCGTAGTTGGCTCACATAAAGTCCACAGGGGTTTACAATTTCCTCTGTTTCGGTGATTTCATCTACCCGGAACTCGTTTCGAGTTCTATTCCAATCTTTCTAGCTCGAGGGTATCCTCACCTCTAGAGTTCGTAACATCACTATTTGCATCTACACTTCTCTTCTCTATCGTCTTTTCAAAGTATCTTGTATGTTCTTGAACAGCAACCACATACCTTTCAACGAGGTTGCCGATGATTTCTTTGAGAAGTATGCTAAAGAATTCCCTGGGTCACGGAAAAACTTCTCGTGACTCCAACTCAAGTCGAAGCTCGTCTTCCGTGCTTTCTGCTGTTGAGGACTTTCTTCTCTCAAGCATTCTAGCAAGGAGAACCTAGACTCCAAGCACCTCAAAGCTCTTTACGACATTCTAGAGGGCTACGAAGTAGACCTCTTTCCCGCTATAGTCGAGCGGACAGCAGACTGTGCTCGCTCAAACTCAAAACAAGAAGACCACCCCACTTCCTTTCGGGGTTTTCTCACCCTCGTCTTCAAACAGTTCAAAGTTCCTCTTCCCTCGGATCCTAACACTATTTCGAGGCTGCCATTGTCGTTAGCAAAAGGAACTCCTTTGGTATGGATACCGGGAGACCCAACCGGGTGTCCGGGTCCATAGCTTAGAGTTGAGGCCACCTTCTTCGCCTCGGACTCGGACTCAATTCCCTCTTCCTCTACCTCCTCCACTTGGTGGTGCTCCACCTCAGGTGTTTCTCAAATTCTTTCTTCCGCCTTGTCCTCCGCTATCATGGACAAGCTTTCCTTGGTGTCCACCGAGTTCAAGGACATCCTCCGGCCATTCAAGACTCGTCCTTCGGCCTATGACCATTAACCGTAAAACCGCCCAATCCCAAATCCGAGAGCAAGCAGTATGTACTTCTTGAGATGAAATCCCCGGTTCAGGAGCGAGAGGAGCCGATCGAGCTCCTTCGAGAGAGGCGATTTAAGGCGGCTCAAGATCCAGCCAACTCAAACACTTCGAAGAATCCTCGAGTCCTGGCTAAATCCTCCTTAGAAAAGGGAGAAGAAGAAGCGGAAGAAGAAGAGGAGCCTCGCGGCCGAGGCAGCTCCATCTAAGGAAGGAGAGGAGGAAGAAGAACCACCACCGAGTAGCGAAGAGGGCCCGGTGCTCCCGAACCACAACCTGAGATGATAAGCTCGGATAGTAGTTTTAGTGGGTCGAAGACCTCGCCGACCATGGTAAGTCGCAGCTGGTCGCCTGAGCACACCCCTTCGACAACCGAGTTCCGGGAGGATGAGCCTCCGGACGACCTAGTTCCGGGTCGCCCACTCGGAGCCGAGCCCATTCCGGAGATCCCGTGTTGCCTCCGCCTCGGTTGTCAACATCTTCCGGATCTTATCGGTGAAGGCGCACTGCTCGTCCACCAACCTCGACTCAGATCGCTCCATCTCCTCCATCTTAATTTTTATTTTTTGCTTAATTTTCTATTTTGTCCATACATTAAATCAGTATCTACTTGATACGTTCCTTTTTTTTTTTGGGTTAAAAGGTAAGTGTAAGACCCCGAAATTTCGGTGTTTGCTTGCTAGTGAATCAAATTATTAAATTAAGTGAATTAGAATTTTTCCGAGTTGGAATTAGAAACCCGAGAACCGAAACCGAGCATGGGCTAGCTTATTGGGCCTTGAGAAGCTAGTTGGGCCCAATTAAAAAAAAAAAAAAAAGAAAAGAAAAAGGGAATGAGAATGGGGATTGCTGGCGAGTGAGGAGGAGTCATCAAATTAAGCAAAGAGAGAGAGGGGGGTCCAATTGGAATTAGGCATCAAGCCCATTGTGTGTAATTAGTTAAAGAGGAGAGAGAAGGGGGCTGAGACATTAGAAGAGGAACGAAGAAGCGTAGCGTGGAAAGAAAAAGGGACGGGAAAGAAGCAGAGCAAAGAGGAAGCAGAACGGAGCGAAGACGAGAGGAGAGGAGAGTAGAGAGACCGAGCGAGAGGGAGGCAAGAGCCAAGAGGCCCGGGTCGGTGGCTACCCGAACGGCGAGGACACCGCCGCTGGTGGGCGAACAAGAGCTCGGGAGGCCGAGCGTAACGAAGAAAGGGAAGAGCAGAGAGGCCGAGCGAACGAGGGGACCGAAGGGGTTCCGCGGCCAGCGAACGCGAGGGCCGAGGAAGGCGGTCGGTGGGCACGGAACAGCGGCCGACGGCCGGTGAGCGCGATGAGGGGGACGAAGGGGACCTGAATCGACCGAAACAGGGAAGTCGGAGACCGGGACCGAGGCAGCGAGAGGAAGAAGCAGAGGGTGAGGGAAGAAGAAAGGTTGAAAGAGCAGGAGTTAGACTAGAAATTGAAAGGCGTAAGAGAAATCGAAACCCAATCCAAAACCTCGTAGAACTGAATTCTTAGAACCTCTAAGAATCTAAGGTGAGTAATCTGAATTCATCCTCCAAAATAAAATGAATTAGGAGGATTGAACATGAATTCGAAGCATGAAATTGGAAACCCTAAGTTAATTGAAGAATCTAGAGGCCTAAATTCACGAAACTAGAAACTCATGAATTGAAAAGCATGTTGCGATTTATGCCTAGTTTATGAATTTAATGATATTTAAGCATTGTTGAGCACGATTATTGAGTTGTGTGATTGAGAATTTAGTGAAGTTAGCTTGAACCGAATTATTGAGAAAAATAAGAGAATTGAATTCATGACTTAAGTGTAGATTTTTCATGAATTAAGCATGTCTGTCCGAATTGTTGCAAAGTCATGTGTAGCTCAAATTTCCTGAAACTTTTACTGCAGCTTCGTGGCGATTTATGAGAATTTCCTGTAAAATTTCGTATGCATTGGATGAGTAGATTAGGAGATATGAAATTTTAAGTGAAAAGGTTCTGTTTTGGGCTAAATCGCATATAAGTGAGTAACTGAATTAAGAACTGAGATTTAAGAAGCTTTACATCTAGATTAAGAGATATATATCGATTAAGTAAAGTTATAAAACCATATACCACTTATACGCGATAATACGCGATCATGAAAACGATAAGTTCGTTGATTAGGAATCCTAGTTGGCATGTTTATGTGATTATGTGTTTATCCCGAATTCATCGATTATAAATGACATAAGCATGCGTATGTGAAATGAATTGATCGTACTTGAGTTGGAACTTACTTATGTGAATTGCTTGTTTTGAAGAAGTTACGCATGAACGTGCTAAGCATGAATTATATGAACTAAGTGTACCTTATGTATAAGTAATAAGAAAATAAGAAATTTAAAGAACTAAAGAAGGGAGAAAGGATTGTGTTATTGATCTTAGACCCCACGAATTAAAGAACCCTCTCGAAGCTATGGCCATAGAAGTGTCTCGTCAACCCGAAGCCACGAATTATTTTGCTTCTACGAATTATTGACGATATGCGTCCTTCGGGGAAGGGAGGCCGCCTCGAGGCCACGAATTATTTTGCCTCGAGGCCACGAATTAGCCTCCGTGAACCGAGCCCACAAATTATTTTGGCTCCAAGAACTGGGTCTTTAGAGCAGAACATAAATCTTCTTTCCATTCGAACTAAGAAAACTTAAAAGAAGTACGATATGAAGAAACGAATGATCGTGCATATCGAACCAGAAAGAGCGAATCGATGATTTATGAAATGCACGATTGAACTCAAGAAGAAGAATAAGAAGAAGATCGGACCCTGTTTTCATAAGAAATGTGTGCCATAAGAACTAAGATATGATTTATGTGATGAATGAGTTGCATGATGAATGATTATATGATTTACTTGCGTAGAAAGACGAATGATGCATGTTTAATTGAATTCATGAATAAGTGATGTCATATGATTCTCGGCAAGTTGGTAAGTTTAGAATCTCGCATGTCTTAAGCGTATTTGATTTGAATCGCATGTCATGAATGAATTGTGAATTTACGTGTGTTTGTTAATGAATTAATGTGCAAAGTGAAACCCGGGGTTGAGTTTGGGTTATTCACCGGGCTAGTGAGCTCATGACATCACCAACATTTCAGGTGCGAAGTTAGGACTCCCTGGAATTGCTTTTGGCTATTAGAAGAAGCGAACCATCGGATAGGACTTCTCCGGACTTCTCTCGTACTTTATGTTTTTCATGTTTGTAAAGACCAGTTGTACTTGAACTTAAGTTTGATTATGAATGTAAAAGCCCTATGTGAATACTCCGAGCGTGTGGCTCGTTGAGTTGTGTTGTGTTACTCCGAGCGTGTGACTCGTTGAGTTGTGTTGTGTTTCTCCGAGCGTGTGGCTCGTTGAGTTTTAGATTGTGTTTCGTGCGGGGTTAAGGCTTTAAGCCTATGGGTTTAGCCAGTTTACGGAGGAAACTCTGCCGAAATTTCCAGAAAACCCTTTGAAAACCTAGAATTACGCTTCCGCCAATCCAATAAAGGGTTATTAACCCCAAGTTGAGATCTTATGCAGCCTTAGGGGTTCCTCTCGGGAACCCCGGCATGTAATACTCCTAGGGTGGGTCTAGGGGTGTTACAGTAAGGGGAGAAAAGTTAGAAAAATTTTGTTGTCTTGTTTAGGGGATTTTCTCTCACCCTATTTTGTGTAAACTCTTTAGAGTAAATTATAATGCATTTCATTAATAATTCCGCTATATGCCTTCGAGTTGCACTATCTCCGAGTGTTAAGCTTGTCGTACAAGCAACAAATTAAACCACTACTTAAACTTATAATAAACAATATAGCAAGGGCAAGTAGGGATCGAATCCACGAGGAAAGATATAATAACATGCAAGTTTTAATCTAATTAAATTTACTACTCTTAAAAACAAAATAGAAAATATAAATTAAAATCAATAACTAAAATTCATAGAAAATTATCTAATAACTAAATAAATAATTTATACAGAATAATAAAACTACAATAACCCAGAAATATTTTTGTATATTTTTTAGAATAATTAAAACAGAAAACTAAAGCAGAAAATAAACAAATTCTAAAACAGAAAATTAAATAAGTAAAATTCTGCACTAAAATAATTACGAAAATAAATACTAAAATTACCCAGAATAATAATACTAATTTTCTAAACCTAACCAGACCCTAAAAATATAAAAACAAAATTTAAAATCTAATTTACGAATTTATTTTATTAAAAACCTGCAGTAATTAAATTCAAGAATTAAATCTGAAAAAATATCAAATTAATTCCAAAAATTCTAAAATTTAATCACAGCAAACTAGGACTCTATCTAAACCCTAAAAGAAAATAAAACAAGAAAAATAACAAAAGAAACTATTTTAAAACTAATTTCTAACAAACTGACTCAAAAATAATAAACACTAACAGAAAATTAATTCTGAAAATTAAAATATATAAAGACTCAAAATTAAATTAAAATAAAATTACTAAAACTAACCTAAAATACTGATCTTTAGGGGGTAACGAAATTAATAATAAAAAACTATATATTTATAAATAAAAATTGACAAACTAAAGAAAATAACTAAAAAGCAAACAAATAATTATCAAAGATAGCAAATTTATAAAAACACTTAGTATAATCTATATCCACCATGCAAATTATTATTTATCATTAACACACAAATTGATCTACCCATGAGCTAAACTGTAGAAGACAACCACTAGCGGATCTTCCCCGTTTTTCCTTAGTTATTAGTTTACTTAGGCCTAGCCCTAATATAAACCCTACTAATATTGATAACCCTAGCACTAGCACTAGAATTTAATCAAATTAGAGCATTAAGTATTAGAAAAACATCATCTAGCACCTAATAACCAATCTACTAGCAAATTGATTTAAGAAGGATCTATGATAATTTCCTAATTAAAAGAGATGGGTATGAGCCATCCATGATTAACTAGGGTGATACTTATGTCTAAAAGATCAAGCAATTACGTACTTAAACCCTCTAAACTATCACATGAATTTATATAAAACTAAATAGCGTGCACTCTAATTAATTAGACATAAATTCATAAACATTAAACACAAATTATCATAGAATCATGGATCAAATCAATAAGACAATAAAAATCAAAACTTTGTTTCAAAATAAGTAATTTAACATGGCTTCAATGAGATTATACTAAGTATAAGAAAAACTACTCACACATAATGTAATTTAAAACATGTAAACTAAATAAAACTAGCATCTTTAGTATTAATCTATCAATAAAAACTCAATCTTTTCTAATAAAAATTACAAAACTAAATTATACTACCGATATTAGTTTCTTTGACCCGGGAAGATGAAGAAGATGATGATGGATGGTGGCTGGCTGGGCAACGGACAGCAGCAACAGCAAGCGGACAGCAGCAGCAGCAAGCGGACAGCAGCGGCAGCAAGGGTTCAGGCGGCAGGTGCAGCGGCTGGCTGGTGGCTGGGCAGCAGGTGTAGGCGGCAGCAAGCAGTGGTGGCTGGCGTGGACAGCAAAGGCAAGAGGTGGTGATTGTGTGTGGGTCTAGGTCCCCTCTCCATGATGATAATAAGTAGTATATATAGGGTGAAAGAGTTAGGGTTTATTTCTCTTTCTTCTCTTCTAAGTTTCCCTTTTCTATTCCACTTAGGATTTCCTAAAATATAATATCCTAAAATAAATATTTTATTACATATTATATTTATGGACCGACTTCATATATTTTCTTGGATGCTTGTCGGTAGCTAAAAATCCACTTTTAACGACTTTTCTTCTCTTCCCCACTTTATTCGATAATTACCTATAAATAGACAAAATAGAATAAATTAGATAAAATAAACTATATAATATAAACTAAATAACTACTAAAAATACGTATAAAATACGACTTAACACCGAGCTTACTCGCTTAAAGCAATTATCTCCGAGTTTATTATTTCGAGTTTCAATTTCTTGCTCAATATTTTTTCTTTGCTCTGATTTGACTACTATGTCTATCATTGCTCCGATACTCAGCTATTTTCTTGCTCCGATACTTTAACTCTTTTTATGCAATCTCAGCTTATCTCGCTCCGATAGAATATAAGTTTCATTCACTATATTTTCTCTACACAATTCTATCATGTTTTTCTTTTACTTATTCCTTGAGAAAGGATGAAAAACCAGATCTATATCACTAACAAAGTTAACATCTAAGTATGGAATGCCTTTCATCAAAAAGGGGAGATTGAAGACTGAGACCTTACATATACCATTCTGAGTTCCATCAAGGGATTAGGTACAAGACTTCATCTCTCATAAGGTTTTGATTAAAAGTCATTCTATCCGGTTTAACAACTTTTCGAGTGATACAACACCTTTTACGAGTGTTACGAGAATCTATCATATATATTCTCATTCAACTCGAATGACTCTTGCTTATCGGTTTACACACAGTTTCGAGTCACTCATACAACACTCGGATATATTACATGTTCAAACACTTGTTCTATTTTGCATAAACTCAGGTCCTGCTTCATGATCTAAGATTGATTGGATTACTGTGTTAATTCATATTTCTAGGTCAACATGCTTGGTTTGAACATTGGCAGTCTAGATCAAGTCTTTCCACTCGATGTTATTTATTTGACTTGCTTGACCTCTAAACCGACTCGGATGGAATTTAAGTATAATGGATATTAGACTCGGAAAATTCCATTTCTTTCTAACTCGGATAATTATGCACTTAATTATCTTAATTAAGATTATTATTTGTATCTAACCCTGGACCAAAGTATTTTATACTTTGAGAACCAAATTAATTTACTTTTGTAGGTTATTCAAACGAGTCTATCCTATTTTTGAATTACAAAAGTAACCCGTTTTAAAATGTCAAATAACCGATAGACAAGGCTTTGTCCATCTCTCGACCAAGGCCCGGACACTATGTCGGGATTGTTCGATTCCAAAACCGGAAATCCACAACGCTAAGCACAACGGAGGTTTCCACCCCACTTTTCGGACACCACCAGTGGATTGGGACTTCCAAAGGAGTTAAGAGCCATTGCCCAACCTTCACACCTCAACGGATATTTTCCGAGCGACTCGGAAAATCCATTGCAACGGTCATAAAGAACTTCCAGTCGGAAGATAGTCATAATAGCTAATCTGCTTGGTTATCTATAAATAGAAGCCAACTCTCAAGACTTGAATATTGTTGAACCAACTGTCAATACACGCACTTAAGCAAAAAGTCATTGTATTTTATTCTCAATCTTCTACTTACAACTCCAACTCGTACTTAATATCGTTATGAGTTGTAAGGTCTTGTAATCAGTTTACAAACACTCATTCTTACTTTCCGAGTAAGGTACCTTGACCGAGCTGTAAGCGTTAACTAAGCTCGCTTGTCCCTAACTCGTAAATGTTACCTTAGTTAGGAAGTAATAGATTAGATAAGGTAATTTCGAGTCTAGGAAAATCTTGTAAGGAATTGTCTAAGGGAGCAATTTTGGTTGAGTCTTTCTACTATATTTTTGTGGATTAAAAATAGTGGATTTGACTTGGTGCTTAGATTAGCACTAACCGTGGTTTTCTCGCCCCAGGAGGGTTTCCACGTAACTTTATGAGTTTGCACTTTTCCGAGTCCAATCTAGACTCGGACTCTCCACAGAGTCATCTCTAGTTTTATTCTTCCATTACTTGATTAAATTTCCTCATCACCCTATTCACCCCTCCTCTAGGGTGACTTAGTCTCTCCAAGAGCAAAACTTCGGAAAGAAAAAAATTAATTATACATTAATCATACCAAGCTCATTCCTAATAAAATAAAACTGATCCTCACTAAGGAGCTTAGTAAAGATATCAGCTAATTGAAAATTGGTAGGAATGAATTCAAGTTTAATATCACCTTTCTCAGAATGGTCTCTTAGAAAATGATACCCGACCTCAACATGTTTAGTCTTTGAGTGCTGAACTGGATTCTTGGTGATACTGATTGCACTTTGATTATCACACTTGATTGGAACAGATTTGAATGAAAGTCCAAGATCTTTCAAGTGTTGCTTTATCCATAAGATCCGAGCACAAGCATGCCCTAGCCGCAATATACTCGGCTTCAGCGAGTTGATGGAGCTATTGAGTTTTGCTTCTTTGAGTGCCAAGATATAAGGGATTAACCCGAAATTGGCAGGCTCCTGAGGTGCTCTGTCTATCAACTTTGTATCCAGCATAGTCGGCATCCGAGTATCCGAGTGAGAGTCGGTTATGAATCTCCGGAGTACCATAGACCTAAATTCCGAGTCCCTGCAAGATATCCGAATATTCTCTTCACCGCAGATGAGATGTGATTCTTTTCGATTAGCTTGAAATCTTGCACACAGACAGACACTAAACATTATGTCTGGCCTACTAGAAGTGAGATAGAGCAAAGATCCAATCATACCTCGGTAGAGTTTCGATCTACTTGCTTTACCTTTCTCGTCCGAGTCTAGTTTTATGCTGTCTGCTCATAGGTGTTCGCTGCATGATTTGCATCTTGGAGTTTATACTTCTTCAGCAGCTCCTTGGTATACTTTGATTGATGGACATAGATGCCATCTTTGTCTTGCTTGATTTGTAGACCAAGGAAGAAATTGAGTTCTCCCATCATACTCATTTGAAATTCTGTCTCATTAACTTAGAAAAATCTCGACATAGAATTTTATTAGTAGCTCCAAAAATTATGTCATCTACATAGATCCGAGCAATAAGAAAGTCTTTGCCCTTGGGTTTTATAAAAAGAGTTTTGTCAATCGACCTCTTCTGAAATCATTTTCAACCAAGAAATTGCTTAGTCTTTCATACCAAACTTTGGGAGCTTGTTTAAGACCATAGAGAGCTTTTTGCAATTTGAAAACATGATTTGGAAATTCCGAGTTTTCCAGGGGTTGCTCAACATAGACTTCCTCTTCAATGAAACCATTGAGAAAAGCACATTTAACATCCATTTGATATAACTTAATATTCATGCTAGATGCAAATGCCAATAAGATTCTAATAGCTTTAATTCACGCAACAGGTGCAAAGGTTTCCCCACAATCAATCCCTTCTTCTTGATTGTAACCTTGAGCCACAAGTCTAGCCTTATTTCGACTACCAACCCACCTTCATTTTGTTTTTGAAAACCCATTTGGTTTGTATGACTGGGTGGTCCGAAGGTCGTTTGGTCGAGTCCGGACTTGGTTTCTTTCGAATTGATTGAGTTCCTCTTGTATGGCCTCTACCCATTCGAGGTTAATTTAGGGCCTCTAGTGCATTTCGGGTTCGAGTTAATGATATGAATGCAGTGAATGCACATAGATTTTGATGAGAGGAACGAGTTCTTACCCCACTATTGATGTCGAGATATGATGTTTTCTAGTGGGTGACTAGAAGCATACTTGAAAGCTCTACTGTTCTTTGGTTCACCAGATGTGTAGGTTGAATTGGTTGATGCTCGGTAGTCCGTTCCGAGTGAGCTTGTTCATCAGATTGACCTTCAACATTCTGAGCTGGCTCTTGAGTTGCCTCATTATGAGTCCGAGTGACTTCATTCCGAGTGACATGGATTTGATTCTTGATGAGCTCATTTTCATCAAGATCATCATTTCGTTGAGCTTCGGATCTAAGAATGTTGACTCACTTGGTTTTTCCTGTTCAATCTCATCAAACACAACATGGATGCTTTCTTCCACTTTGTTAGTTCTTTTATTAAAAATACGATATGATTTGCTATGAGATGAATAGCCAAGAAAAATACCTTCATCCGACCGAGCATCAAACTTGGTCAGGTGATCCTTACCATTGTTATGGACAAAACACTTAAATCCAAAGGGTTTAAAGTATGAAATATTAGGTTTCTTCCCTTTGTAGAGCTCGTATGGAGCTTTCTTCGATATGGGTCCGATGAGGTATGTGTTCAATGTGTAGTTGGTCTGTGTTGACTGCCTCAGCCCAAAAATAGTAGGGTAGATTATGTTCAATCATCATTGTCCTAGCTATTTCTTCAAGAGTTCGGTTCTTCCTCTCCACCACTCCATTTTGTTGAGGAGTTCTTGGTGCTGAGAAGTTGTGAGAGATGCCATTCTTGTCATAGAACTCTACAAATTCCGAGTAGTTGAACTCCCTTCCATGGTCGGTTCGAATCCTTTGAATCCGAGTCTTAAACTCAACTTGAATTTTCCTACGAGCTTGCTTGAACTCTTTGAATGCTTCACTTTCGTGCTTAAGAAAAGACACCCAGGTAAATCGTGAGTAGTCATCAACAATAACAAGCACATATGATTTACCTCCGAGACTCTTGACATGGATTTCACCACATAAATCCATATGCAACATTTCAAGTACCTTGGATGTGGAAACAGTTTTCAGAGATTTAAAGGATGATCCGACTTGTTTCCCTTTTATGCATGCTTCGAAATTTTATCTTTCTTAAATGCACAATGAGGCGATCCTCTAACTAAACCATAGACGCAAGTTTCTTAATGGTAAGCATGCTAACATGACCTAGTCTACGATGCCATGTCCATGAATCATCATGAAGAGATGCTTTTAAACAGGATAAATTCGACTCGGGTCGGAAAGAGAAATAGTATAAGTGTTACCTGATCTCTTACCCGAGAGCTTGATTTCCTTGGTAGCATCATCGGAGATATAGCAGTTGGTCCGAGTGAATCTTACCTCTTGACCTTTGTCACATAGTTGAGAGATGTTGAGCATATTGTACTTTAATCATTTGACAAGGTATACTGGGCTGACCAGATTGCTTCCTTTTCCAATCTTGCCTATTCCAATTATCTTGCCTTTGCTGTCATCTCCAAACGTGACTTTTCCTCCCTTGTATTCTTCCAACTTAGAAAAGAGTCTTGAATATCCCGACATGTGGCGTGAGCATCCACTGTCTAGGTACCAATGCCCTTTTATTCTTTTCTAAGCTACCTATAAGTCGAACCAAACTAACCTTTCTCACTTCCTCTAACGAACCCGAGTAACTCCCTTTACCGTGGTCCTTTTATGAGGAAGTAGACTCTTGGGAACCCAGATTTGAATGACTTTGGGTTTGGTCCGATTCTCGAGTCTTTCTTTTAGAGAACCGAGTCCGTGTCTCTTTGTTTTGATAAGTTTTTCTTTTATAAACCGGTGGAGAAGGTTTTCTCTTGTAAGCTGGTCCGGGCTCAGTCCTCCTTTCATTCTTATGCATGAAACCGTGGTTAGCCTTCCGGAACTTCACAGCTTCCGGAATCCTTTTGAAAAGTTCTGAGTAGGAATTGGATTCCTCCTCTTTGTTAAAACCAAGTCCTTCTTTTCTAAAGGAGACACATTGAGATCCTAAGAGCATATCAAGGTTTTTCCGACCTTGACTAAATTTTAAAACAAGTTCTTGAGACTCGTTGAGCTTTTTCTTTAATTGCTCATTCTCTCTTCTGAGTGACTCGGACTCAGTCTCATTAGATTGAGCACTAGTCTTGAGTTCTCTTAGAGTAAGTCTCGCTTTTCCAATTTGTTTTTCAAGGAGATGCTCTCGAAGTAACGGACTCAAGTTGTTCTTTAAACCGAGAAGAATCATAATTAGACTTTTCTTCCAAAGTAAAAATATATGTGGCTAAATCAACTTTGGAGAATTTGAGGAAGTATTCAATTACCTCCCGAGGATTTGTTTCCTTACTGTCTCGAGTAAGCTAAGTTTGACTCTGTTTCAGCTTCCGAGTCGAGAGTGACATCGGACATTTTGAGTCATCCGAGTCCTCATCATCTTTTGATAAGTCTTCATCACTCCATGTGGCCATCATAGCCTTTTTCTTCCTGCTGTCCCTTTTTCTCTTGGGACAGTCCTTGACCATGTGTTCCTTGCTGCCACATTCAAAACAACAAGAGTTCATAGTCAAAGATAACTTTCAAGGGGAAGAGTGCTTACCTTCTCTATCCTTCTTGTCTTTCTTATAGAACTCTTTTCTTGGATTCTTATCCTATCTCTTGTGCTTCATCATTCTCTTGAATCCTCTAGCAATGAGTGCCATGGGATCCTCTTCTAAGTCCGAGGAACTCGGCTTTGCTTCGCTTAATGTTCTTTTTGGTGCCGACCTCTGCATCCTCCTCTTCCGAGATGGATCTCGTGGGTGAGTAGCTTCCCAATGAGTTCGTCTACCTTGAATTGGGACAGGTTCCGAGCCTCTTCAATGGCAGGCACCTTGGGACCCCATCTTCTCTTGAGTAGGCTTCTAAGTATCTTTTTGCACATTTCCTCGTGGGAAATGTTTTTACCCGGAGATTTGAGATTATTGGTAATCTCGGTGAAGCGGATGAACATCTGAGTGATGTTCTCTTCCGGCTCCATCTTAAAGAGCTCATACTTGTGAAGATATTGGCTTATCTTCACTTGTCCGACCTGGCTTGTGCCTTCATAAGTGTTGACCAGTGTGTCCCATACTTCTTTGGCCGTGTCACGAGCGGACACTCGGTTGTACTCTTCCGAGCCGATTGCGTACATCGGAATGTTCATCGCCTTGAAGTTCTTTCTGAACTTCTCTGCTTCATCAACAATGAACTCAGCCTTTGTCTTGGGCACGAGTCTTGTTTCTTCCGTATTCATGGGAATGTAGTTGCCTACTTGTATGATGTTCCGGAGATCCTCATCATGATCCGAGCATGAAACATTCCATGAGCTTCTTCCAGATACACGAAGTTAGACCCTTTGAACTTTGATGGTCTGCTGGAAGATCTTCCTTTATCGAACTTTCCATGGTTTTGAGCCATTTGATTTTTAAACCTTTGGATGGTTAGATCCTTTCTGAAAGGCTAGGCTCGATACCAATTGAAGGTTTGCTCTTGGAGAAACTAAGTCACCCTAGATGGGGGTGAATAGGGTGATGAGGAAATTTAATCAAGTAATGGAAGCATAAAACTAGAGATGACTCTATGGAGAGTATGAGTCTAGATTGGACTCGGAAAAGTGCAAACTTAGAAAGTTACGTGGAAACCCTTCAGGGCGAGAAAACCACGGTCGGTGCTAATCCAAGCACCAAGTCAAATCCACTATTTTGAATCCACAAAAATACAATAGAAAGACTTAATCGAATTGCTTCCTTAGACAATTCCTTACAAGATTTTCCTAGACTCGAAATTACCTTATCTCGATCTAGTACTTCCTAACTAAGGTAACCTTTATAGTTAGGGACAACCGAGATGAGTTAACCCTTACAACTCGGTCAAGGGACCTTACTCGAAAGTAAGAATGAGTGTTTGTAAACCGATTACAAGACCTTACAACCCGAAGGATATTAAGTACAAAGTTGGAGTTGTAAGTAGAAGATTGAGAATGAAATACAATTACTTTTTGCTTAATTGCGTGTATTGATAGTTGGTTCAACAATCTTCAAGTCTTGAGAATTGGCTTCTATTTATAGATAACCAAGCGGATTAGCCGTTATGACTATCTTCCGACTTGAAGTCCTTTGTGACAGTTGCAATGGATTTTCTAAGTCGCTTAGAAAATATCCATTGAGGTGTGAACGTTGGGCAACGGCTCTTGACTCATTTGGAAGTCCCAATCCACTGGTGGTGTCCGAAAAGTGGGGTGGAAACCTTCGTTGTGCTTAGCATTACGAATTTCCGGTTCGGAAACAGATAATCCTAACACGATGATCCGGGCCTTGGTCGGAGATGGAAAAAGCCTTCTCTGCTAGTGATTTGACATTTTGAAGCCGGTTACTTTTGTAATTCAAAAATAGGATAGCCTCGTTTGAATAACCTACAAAAGTATATCAATTTGGTTCTCAAAGTATAAAATACTTTGGTCCAAGGTTAGATACAGATAATAATCTTAATTAAGATAATTAAGTGCATAATTATCCGAGTCGGAATGAACTGGAATTTTCCGAGTCTAATATCCATTATACTCAAATTCCATTTGAGTCAGTCTAGAGGTCAAGCAAGTCAAATAAATAACATCGAGTGGAAAGACTTGATCTAGACCGCCAATGTTCAAACCAAGTAAGCTGACCTAGAAATATGAATTAACACGAGTAATCCAATCAAACTTAGATCATGAAGTCGGACTCGAGTTTATGCAAAATAGAACAAGTGTTTGAAAATGCAATATATCTGAGTGTTGTCCGAGTGACTCAGAAATTGTGTATGAACTGATAAGCAAGAATATGATTTACGAGTCGGTCGAGTTGAAAGAGAATATATACGATAGATTCGTAAAACTCAAAAAGATGTTATATCACTTAGAAAAGTCATTAAAGCGAGATAGAATGACTTTTAATCAAAACCTTGTGAGAGATGAAGTCTTATACCTGATCCCTTGGTGGAACTCAGAGTGGTATATATATGTAAGGTTTGAGTCTTCACTCAAAGTATAAAATACTTTGGTCCAAGATTAGGCAAAAATAATAATTAAGTACTTAATTATCTTTGGCTTAAAAGAATGAAAATTTCGAGTCTAATATTCAGTAAGACTAGATTCCATCTAGAGTTAATCCTTAAAAGATCAAGTTTAAAATTAAATAAGCAATAAGCATAAACTTGATTCATTCAAATAATTCTCTAAGAAGTAAACTAACTTAGAACAAAGAATTAACGTTGTAATTCATTTTAACTTGAAGTGCAAAGTCGGTCTCAGAATAAATGAGTTAGAGAAATTATTTGAGCATGCGACGGTTCTAAGTGATGTTTGAGTGGATCGAAGCGCAAGTAAGAGATATGCAATCAAGTGCTTTCGAGCCAGTCGAACAGAATCAAAACTTAGATACGAGTTTCTATTAGGCTCATAGTGACTTAGAATCAAAATCTATGAGAGAAAGAGAGTTACACCCGAGTCTTCAATCTCCCCGTTTTTTATGAAAGACATTCTTACTTAAGATAGAAACTTGTTAGTTCAAAAGTAAGTTTTTATATCAAATTGATCGGAGCAAAAGAAATATATTCTTAAAAGAACCTTATAACGTGCAGCTTAGATCATAACATAACTCGGAACAGGATTGTTGATAATGAATCGGAGCAAATATTTTAGAGAGTCAAGTATTAGAGATGAAAAAGAAAAAAATGTAACTCAGAAATAAATATACTCAAAAACGAAAATTCATTCATTGCTCACAAACATATATACACAACACAAATAAAATAGATAAACTCAAACGAAGGGAAAAGAACTCCCCTAAACCAAACATCCAAGTTTCTATTTTTCTCCCCTATGCATTTCATCAAAAATAGGGAGAAAGTAGCAGAAAAGTACATTAGATGTTGGACAAAATAAAACCTGAGTTTTTAAAAAAATTAAGAAGACTAAGAAGTAAAAGCAGTGCTGTCCGGAGGAGGAGGGACGAGCAGTGCACCTTCACCTGTAAGCTTGTGTTGATTGAGATGAGCGAGGAGGCTACGGAACCGGGATGTTAGGAATTTGAGCAGTCGTGATTCTAAGAACCAAAGCCATATCATTCTCAGCTTCTTCGTCTTCCTCAAAGACAGCTTGTTAGTCGTGCTTTTGAGGAAAGGGCCTTTGACCGACCTACATCGCCGACCTCTTCGAGTCGCTCGGAGCATGATCCGAAGAGATCAACTCGGTTCTTCTATGCCTTGGCCCTCAGGTTGAGCAGTCATATCTCCTTCTTTTTCTTCTTTCTCCTCGGCTTCTTCTTCTTTGTCTTCTTCTCCTCGGCTTCTTTTTCGACTTCAGCTGAAGTTGACTTAGCCGGGCTGGAGGGCTACTCATTAGACATTTCTTAGTCCTCAACAACTTTGGATCTGTGCTCTTAGAGGTGTCAAATCTGATCATGTTTTTCTTGGATGATCCCTTTGAGCTCGGATATCAGCTTTGGTTCTCCCGAATCCGAGACTATGGGGTTTTCTGGAGTAGAACCAAGGTTGGAATAAAAAGATTTGAAGATTTTTAGAGTTGCTTGAAAATCCTCGATCAAAGAAGAAAATTTGTTTACCATTTCAGTAAACACTTCAACAGAGGGAGGAGGTTGAGAAGTAGAAGGTCCAACGATCGAAGTGGTGCCACTGGTGGAGTCCGAGTCCGAGTAGGAGGAGGTAGCTCGGATGCATGAATCCGGATACCGGGCTTGACTTCCTGGTATTCTAGACACTGATAGCTCATTCCTACCTAGACAAACAAGCAAGTTCCAAGTATGCTTTGGGGTCGGAGGGAAGAGGGACCTTGAACTACTTGAAGACAATAGTCGAAGAGCCCCGAAAGGAAAAGGAGTTGACTTAGAATAAGCAGGCACAGCTTGCCATTTGCTCGAGAATAGCAGGAAAGAGATCTACTTCATAGCCCTCAAGAATGTCAAAAAGAGCTTTGAGAATCTTAGAGTTGGGATTCTCCTTGCTAGAATGATGAGAAAAGAAGGTTCTCATCAAGATGAAGTAAAGAAGGCTTGCTTCGATTTCATCCGAGTAATAGAGAAGTTTTTCGTGACTCAGGAACTTCTTTAGCATACTTATCAAAGAAATCATTAGCGATTTCTATGAAGGGTATAGGATTGGAATTGAGAAGAAGAGTTTTGACATAGAAAAGATTGTAGAGAAGAGTGAGATTGATTCGAACAACCTTCTCTTGAACGATAGAGGATATGACACCTTCGGTGGCTGTCATATTTGAGTAGAACTCAAACAGAAGTTCTGGATAAATGTACTCACAAAAACACAAGTAGTTGTAGACACCAGTGTTCCTGATGTGTGGCAACTAAGAAAGAGAAGTAGAAGAAAAGAATTTGTCATCCAATGTGAAGTGTTGGGTGATAAAACACTTAGAGGAATCTAAGGTACCTTCTTGAGTAGCCTCAATCTTTGATTTGGTTCGAGCCTTCTTTGTGGCTGACCCTCCTTCTTGAGCGGTTCATCTCTTCGGCATTTTGAAAAAGTGGAGAACGAGAGAGAATGAAAAGAGAGAGAGTAGAGCAGAGAGAATTGAGAATTCAGAGAGAGAGAGAGAGAGAGAGAGAGCGAGAGAGAGAGAGCGAGTAAGTAGTAGTGTTGTGAGTAATGAGAGCAAGTAAGCAATGGGTAAAGTGAAGAAAAGAAAGTGAAGGGGTGCTATTTATAATGAAAAAGAGACTTTGAACCTTCTTTCCGACTTGAATACCAAGCAACGTTCTCGAGATAGTTGTGTCGTTACGCACTCGTAATGGCTAGTTTTCCAACAGCTTCCTTCCGATGGCTAGTTTCTTCGGATTGAAACGTGAGAGAGAGAGAGAGAGAGAGAGAAGAAAGAGTTTTCAAAAATATTTATGAGATTCCCCATTTATCTAGAGATGACCTTAGAATTTTGATGTCCATTTTGCTCATAAACTAAGTCCGACTTAATATCTTTTCCGAGTGACTAAGAACACTCAGAAAGCTAATGACTCATAGCTTAGTCTCATTCTGATTCAACTGATCTACTCATTATCAAAGCATATAACACATAATCATGTAAGAATAATTCATGCAATAAATCACCCAATCATGCATTAATCATGCCAAGCTCATTCCTAATAAAACAAAACTGATCCTCACTAAGAGGCTTAGTAATATAAGCTAATTGAAACTTAGTAGGAATAAATTCAAGCTCAATATCACCTATCTCGGAATGGTCTCTCGAAAATGATAACCGACCTCAATATGGTTAGTCTTTGAGTGTTGAACTAGATTCTTAGTGATACTGATTGCACTTTGGTTGTCACACTTGATTGGGATAGATGTGAATGATAATCCAAGATCTTTCAAGTGTTGCTTGATCCAAAGATTTTGAGCACAACAAGCTCCAACTGTAATATACTCAGCCTCAGCAGTTGATAGAGCAACCGAATTCTGTTTTTGAATGCCGGGAGATGAGGGATCGACCTAGAAATTGAGATACTCCTGATGCGCTCTTTCTATCAACCTTGTATCCAGCATAATCAACATCCGAGTATCTAGTGAGAGTCGGTTATGAGACTTTTGAAAACCATAGACCAAGATTCCGAGTCTCTGCAAGATATCTAAAAATTCTCTTCACCATAATGATGTGATTCTTTTGGATTAGCTTGAAATCTTGTACAAAGGTAGACATCGAACATGATATCTAGCCTACTAGATGTGAGATAGAGTAGAGATCCATCATAGCTCTGTAGAGTTTCTGATCTATAGCTTTACCTTTCTCGTTTGAATCCAGTTTTAAACTGCTACTCATAGGTGTTGTTGCATGCTTCGCATCTTGTAGCTTGTATTTCTTCAATAACTCCTTGGTATATTTTGATTGATGGACATAGATGCCATCCTCGTCTTGTTTGATTTGCAGACCAAGAAAGAAATTGATTTCTCCCATCATACTCAGTTGGAACTCCTGTCTCATTAACCGAGAAAACTCTTGGCATAGAGTTTCATTAGTAGCTCCAAAAATGATATGATCAACATAAATCTGAATATTAAGAAAATCATTCCCCTTGGTTTTTGTGAAAAGAGTTTTGTCAATCTGACCTCTTTTGAAACCATTTTCAACCAAGAAACTGCTCGAGTCTTTCATACCAAGCTCTGGGAGCTTGTTTAGGACCATATAAAACCTTTTGCAATTTGAAAACATGATTTGGAAATTTTGAGTTTTCAAATCTAGGGGCTTGCTCAACATAAACTTCTTCTTGAATAAAACCATTCAGAAAAGCACATTTGACATCCATTTGATAAAACTTGATGTTCATGCTAGATGGAAATGCTTGAGAGAATTCTAATTGCCTCAACCCTAGCAATAGGTGCAAAGGTTTCCCCACAATCAATTCCTTCGTCTTGGTTGTAACCCTGAGCAACAAGTCTAGCCTTATTTTTGACTACCAACCCTTCCTCATCCAGGTTGTTCTTGAAGACCCATTTGGTTCCTATTACTAGGTGGTCGGAAGGTCATTTGGTCAAAGTTCGGACTTGGTTTCTTTCAAATTAATTAAGCTCTTCTTACATGGCCTCTACCCATTCAGGTTCATTTAGGACTTCTAGTGCATTTTTGGCTTCTATTAATGAGATGAATGAAGAAAATGCACACAGATTTTACGAGAGAAGAACAAGTTCTTACCCCACTGTTGATATCGGAGAGTATGTTTTCGGTGGGTTACTTGGATGCATATTTGAATGCTCTACCTATCCTCTAATTGACAAAGTTGGTTGGTTGAATGGCCTGATCTTCAGTAGGTTGATCTTGCTGAGTCTCTACATTAGCTTGTTCTTCAGCATTCTGAGCTGACTCTTGACTTTGTTCATTCCGAGTCACAACATTTTGAGTTGGTTCGTTCGAGTTGTCTTATTCCGAGTTTCCTCAATCCTTCTATTTTGACTCTTTTTGAGCTCGCTCAGCAAGGTCGTCTTCATCTCTGTTAAGCATGAGATCCGAGTATGTGGATTCACTTATTCTGCCGAGATCAATCTCATCAAAGACAACATGGATACTTTCTTCCACTTTGTCAGTCCTTTTGTTAAACACACGATAAGCTTTACTATGAGATGAGTAACCCGGAAATATAACTTCATCTCATCTAGCATCAAACTTAGTAAGATAATCCTTACCATTATTATGCACAAAGCATTTATATCCAAATGGTCTCGAAATATGAGATGTTGGGCTTCTTTCCCTTGTATAGCTTATAAGGTGTTTTCTTCAGAATATGTCCGATGAGGCATCCGTTGAGTGTCTAATTTGCTGTGTTGACCGCCTCAACCTAGAAGTAGTAAGGTAGATCATTTTCAATCATCGAGTCCTTCCTATTTCTTCAAGAGTTCTGTTATTCCTCTCCACTACTCCATTTTGTTGAGGATTTCTTGGTGTAGAGAAGTTATGAGAGATTGAAGGTTTGCTCTTGAGGAGACTTAGTCACCCTAGAGGGGGTGAATAGGGTGATGAGGAAATTTAATCAATAAATGGAAGATTAAAGTCTAAAACAAACTTTGAGACTGTTTGAGTCTAGATTGGACTCGGAAAAGTGTTAACTCGTAAATTACGTGGAAACCCTCCTGGGGCAGAAAACCACGGCCCGTGCTAATCCAAGCACCAAGTCAAATTCACTATTTTGAATCCACAAAATACAGTAGAAAGACTTCACCGAATTGCTGCCTTAAACAATTCCTTACAAGATTTTCCTAGACTCGAAGTTCCCTTATTCGATCTAGTACTTCCTAACCGAGGTAACCTTTACAGACTTAGTCAAGGAACCTTACTTAGAAAGTAATAAAGAGAATTTGTAACTGATTACAAGACCTTACAACTCAGAAAGATGCTAAGTACGAGTTGGAGTTGTAAGTAGAAGATTGAGTATGAATACAAAGACTTTTTCTTAAGTATGTATATTGACAATGATTCCAGCAATCTTCAAGTCTTTAGAGTTGGCTTATATTTATAGATGACCAAGCAGATTAGCTGTTGTGACTATTTTCCGATTAGAAGTCCTCTCGAGACCGTTGTAACGGTTCTTCCGAGTGGCTCGAAAAGATCCGTTGGGATGTGAACGTTGTGCAACGGCTCTTAAATTCTTAGGATGTCTCAATCCACTCGGTGTTGTTTTGAAAAGTATGGTGGAAGCCACTGTTGAGCTTAGCGTTGAAGATTTCTAGTTTTAGAAACAGACAACCCCGAGACAGATGTCCGGGCCTTGGTCGAAGTAGAAAAAGCCTTATCTCGTTGGTGATTTGATATCTTGAAGCCTCGTTACTTTTGTAATTAAAAAATAGGATAACCTTGTTTAGATAACCTACAAAAGTAAATCAATTTTGGATCCAAGATTAGACACATATAATAATTTAATTAAGATAATTAGGTGCATCATTATTTGAATCCTGGAAGAGTGAAATTTTCTAAGTCTAATATCCATTACACTCAAATTTCATCCGAGTCGGTTTGGAGAAAGATCAAGTTAGATAAAGAATATCGAGTAAGAGTACTTGATCTATACAAATATAGTTCAAACAAAACAAGCTGACTTAAAGAAATGAATTAACGCTGTAATTCACTTGATCTTGGAATATGAAGTCGGACCCGAATTTAAACGTGTTAGATCGAATATTTGAACATGCAATACGTTCGAGTATTGTCCGAGTGACTCGGAACTATGAGTGTGAAATGATGAGTAAGAGTATGCTTTCCGAGTCGGTTAGAATCAAATGAAAACATATGCAATAGTTTCGTAACACTCGAGAGAAGGTTGTGTATCACTCGGAAAAGTTTCTATAGCACTTAGAATGACTTGTAATCAAAACTTACACGAGATGAAGTTTGTACCTGATTCCTTGATAGTACTCAAAATGTTATACATGCAAAGTCCGAGTCTTCAATCTCCCCTTTTGATGAAAGGCATTCCATACTTAGAAACTTTGTTAGTGTTATAAACCCGATTTTTCATTCTTTCTCAAAGAATGTCGGAGTATAGAAATAGAATCATATAAAATAGCTAAAGTGATTCAAACTTAGATTTTATCAGAGCAATTAAACTTAGATTGCATCAGAGCTAAAAAACTAAAATATGCATAGAAATGAAGTGAATCGAGCTTAGATTATTGCTTACATTAGAAAAAAATGTAACCGAGTTTATAGATCGGAGCAAGAAAAATAATGTGTAACCGAGTTGATATATTAGGGCAAGATGAACTCAGAAAAAATTGAAACTCGAAAAAAATTATACTGAGAGATAAATAAGCACGTAGAAACTTCATTAATATTCACATAGAAAGAATATATACCAAAAAAAAGAAACTCCCCTAAACAAGGCAACAAAATTTTCTAACTATTCTCCCCCTTGCCTTTCAGATGAAAAACAAAAAGTGGAAGAATGTATGAAAAAGATACAATTTGTTTGTCTAGACAAAAAAAAAAAAAAAACAGAGAAAATGGTGGAGAGGGAGCGAGTCTCGGTTGAGGTGGACGAACTAGCGATGCGCCTTCGCTGGTAAGAGCGGGATGATGTTGAAGATAGAGGCAGGGTGTTGACCTTGTCGTACAGCAACAAATTAAACCACTACTTAGGCTTATAATAAACAATATAGTAAGGGCAAGTAGGGATCGAATCCACGAGGAAAGATACTGTAAAAAATCAAACTTTCAATCTAATTAAACTAACTATTCTAGTTATTTACCTTATAAAATTCAAACAAATCAAATTAACTACTAAATTTCTAATTTTAATTCTAAGAAAAACTTCTGAGATTATGCACTATTATTCTAATAATCTAAATTTAACAAAACTATCCTAATTAATTCTGGAAAAATCAAAACAGAAAATCAAATAAAAACTTAAATAGACAATTAAAACGTAGAATAATTCAGAATTAAATAACTAAAAATAACAGAAAATTATCTAATAATATAAATAAATATCCCAGACAGAAAATAAAGCTTGCAATAACCCAGGAATATTTTTTATAATTTTTCAGAATAATTAAAACAGAAAACTAAAGCAGAAATTAAATAAATTCTAAAACAGAAAATTAAATAAATAATATTCTGCACTAAATTAATTACGAAAATAAATACTAAAATTATCCAAAATAATAATACTAATTTTCTAAACCTAAGAAAACCCTAAAAATATAAAAATAAAATTTAAAACCTAATTTACGAATTTATTTAACTAAAAATCTGCAGTAATTAAATTCAAGAATTAAATCTGAAAAATTATCAAATTAATTCCAAAAATTCTAAAATTTAATCACAGCAAACTAGGACTCTATCTAAACGTTAAAAGAAAATAAAACATAAAAAATAACAAAAGAAACTATTTTTAAACTAATTTCTAACAAACTAACTCAAAAATAATAAAAACTAACAGAAAATTAATTCTGAAAATTAAAATATATAAAGACTCAAAATTAAATTAAAATAAAATTACTAAAACTAACCTAAAATAATGATCTTTAGGGGGTTTAATGAAATTGATAATAAAAGACTATAACTTTATAAGTAAAAATTAATAAACTCAAGAAAATAACTAAAAGCAAACAAATAATTATCAAAGATAGCAAATTTATAAAAACACTTAGTATAATCTATATCCACCATGCAAATTATTATTTATCATTAATACACAAATTGATCTATCCATGAGCTAAACTGTAGAAGACAACCACTAGCGGATCTTCCCCGTTTTTCCTTAATTATTAGTTTACTTAGGCCTAGCCCTAATATAAACCCTCCTAATATTGATAACCCTAGCACTAGCACTAGAATTTAATCAAATTAGAGCATTAAGTATTAGAAAAACATCATCTAGCACCTAATAACCAATCTACTAGCAAATTGATTTAAGAAGGATCTATGATAATTTCCTAATTAAAAGAGATGGGTATGAGCCATCCATGATTAACTAGGGTGATACTTATGTCTAAAAGATCAAACAATTACGTACTTAAACCCTTAAACTATCACATGAATTTATATAAAACTAAGTAGCGTGCACTCTAATTAATTAGACATAAATTCATAAACATTAAACACAAATTATCATAGAATTATGGATCGAATCAATAAGACAATAAAAATCGAAACTTTGTTTCAAAATAAATAATTTAACATGGCTTCAAGTAGACTATACTAAGTATAAGAAAAACTACTCACACATAATGTAATTTAAAACATGTAAACTAAATAAAACTAGCATCTTTAATATTAATCTAACAATAAAAACTCAATCTTTTCTAATAAAAATTACAAAACTAAATTATACTACCGATATTAGTTTCTTTGACCGGGAAGATGAAGAAGATGATGATGGATGGTAGCTGGCTGGGCAGCAGACAGCAGCAGCCAGCAAGGAGCAGCAGCAGCAGATGCGGTGCAGCCAGGAACAAGCAGCAGCGGCAGCAAGCGGTGGTGGCTGGGCGGCTGCACCGGTGGACGGCAGCAAGGTGCAAGCGGCAGCAGGTAAGTGTGGGTGCCGTGGACAGCAAGCAGCAGGTGGTGATTGTGTGTGGCTGGCTTCCTAGGTATCTCTCCATGATGATAATAAGTAGTATATATAGGGTGAAAGAGTTAGGGTTTATTTCTCTTTCTTCTCTTCTAAGTTTCCTTTTCTATTCCAATTAGGATTTCCTAAAATATAATATCCTAAAATAAATATTTTATTACATATTATATTTATGGACCGACTTCATATATTTTCTTGGATGCTTGCCGGTAGCTAAAAATCCACTTTTAACGACTTTTCTTCTCTTCCCCACTTTATTCGATAATTCCCTATAAATAGACAAAATAGGATAATTTAGATAAAATAAATTATATAATATAAACTAAATAGCTACTAAAAATACGTATAAAATGCGACTTGACAAATCCCCCACTCTTAGACTTTGGACGTCCTCATGCAAAGAAATCTAAGATTCGATCTAATAATACGCTTTCTTATAAAGATATACATAAAACATAAAGTTTACACTAAGTTTGCCTTGCTTTTCAAAAATACTTTGATGAAAAATTTGTCTTTCCCAAGCAAGTGAAGAACTAAACATTTCATTGTCATCGGAGAGTTTATTCATCAGCCTCACAATATCTCTTTTAATTAAGCAACAATCAAAAATTTATCCATCTTTTTCAAACATGTACATTCCGGTCAAGAGGTCTAAAACTTTTTAGGATGGGAAAAATTAAGGTGTAGTATGGTTATAGAGACATTGAATCAGCATATAATTCACTAAAAATCGATAATAAACTTGTTTTGCAAACCTTTTTTTTTTTTTTCAATTATATATATATATAACTCCATTCAAGCACATATTCGAGGCCCATATAGGGTCTTAGAAATATAACACTCCGTGTCTTCCACTCACCCAAACAGAGGTGCTGGAGTTAATACTCTATTTTTTTTAATTTTTTTTTCCGTTAGTATGGTTCGAGCCATTGATCGGCCGAAAAGGGGCATGACTCTCCCAGCATGGGTTACTCCATTCATAAGGCTCAACTTGAGACCTAAACTTAAGGGGAAATGGCGCCGAGCCACCAACTCCGACCCATGTTGGTAAACTAACAAATTTTTTTTATTTATTATTTTTTTTAACTAAGTAGGCAAAACAAGAAAAATCAAAATTTTAATGAGTCAATCTGCTAAGTTCAGTAGTCTAGGTGAACGGTTTAAGTCAATTTATTACCTCTATCACGATTATATAGCATGATCAATTGGACGAGAAAAATTATGATTATCACTAATTGAAGAAATATATGAGGATCAACTCAAACAACTCCGAATGACAATTAACATGTTCAAATTTCTCACTTTCAAAGGGAAAGAAAAACTATTAAGCAAGTTAACCTAGCATATATTTATATTCATGCATTTCTTTACAAGAAAGACACTATTTTTTTTTAATAAAAATAAGATAAATATAAATGCATAAAATTAAAATGCAGGATGCACTCCCCACACTTAATTCATGCATTGTCCCTAATGCATGCTAAATAAAAATTAAAGTAAAATTAAAGTAAAAATTATAGAAACTTCCCCGAAAATGTTGGGTTGCCTCCCAACCAAGTGCCTTTGTTTACTTGTTTTTGGCTAGACATTGTTGTAGCTCATGGATCTTCTAAATGTATCTCCTCTACTAAGCAAATTTGGCTTCCTTCATAAAAATTCTTTAACCTGTAACCATTCACCTTAAAAATTTTGTTAGTAGAATAGCTTTTAATCTCAACAGCCCCATGTGGAAAAGTCTTTACTACCTCAAATGGTCCTAGCCATCTAGAGTTTAACTTTCCAGGAAAAAGCCTTAGTTGTGAATTGAACAATAACACTTTCTCCCCTTTTGAAATTCCTTCCCGACAAGCTTAGCATCATGAAATCCTTTGGCTTTACCTTTATAAATTATTGAATTGTCACAAGCTTCTATACGAATCTCTTCTAATTCTTGCAGTTGTAGCTTACGCTCCTTTCCCGCTAAGTCATAATCTAAATTACACTTCTTTACAGCCCAATATGATTTGTGCTCTAACTCTACAGGAAGATGACATGCTTTTCCAAAGACTAGTCTGTAAGGTGACATACCTATAGGGGTCTTGTATGCAGTTCCGTAAGCCCGGAGAGCTTCATCTAACCTAAGACTCCAATCCTTCTTATCTGGTCTAACAACTTTTCTAGAATTCCTTTGATTTCTCTATTAGAGATTTCAGCTTGGCCATTTGTTTGGGGATGATAACTTGTAGATACCTTATGAATTACATGGTATTTAGCTAGTAGGGTACCTAAAGTTTTATTACAAAAATGTGTCCCTCTATCACTAATGATTGCTCTAGGTACTCCATATCTATGTAGAATACGAGATTTAACATGCTTCACCACAGTCTTAGCATCATCAACTTTAGTAGCTATCGCTTCAACCCATTTAGACACATAATCAACAAACAGGAGTATGTAAGTAAAACCAAAGGAAAAGGGAAATGGTCCCATGAAATCCACTCCCCACACATCAAATATTTGACACACATACATATTATATAGGGGCATTTGATTCCTCCCCGATAAATTTCCTCGTCTTTTGGCATGCTTCACATTTTTGCAAAAATCATAAGCATTACGAAAAATAGTAGGCCAATAAAATCCACATTCTAAAACTCTGTGTGCTGTTCTTTTTGGGCCAAAATGCCCTCCACTTTCGGATGAGTGACAGAAAATTAAAATCGAATGAAACTCGAGTGTCATCTACACAACGCCTTATAATTTGATCTCCACAAAATTTCCACAAGTACGGGTCATCCCAAACATAATATTTAGCCTCGAGATCTTATCTTTTCTTTTTGGGCTGTAGACATGTCTCTTGGAAAAGTTTTGGCAACTATGTAATTTACTATGTCAGCATACCAAGGTAATCTATCAATGACAACATATAAAGTCTCATCAGGAAAACAATCACCGAAAGGGTCACTACTTTCCCCATTTTCTAACCTACTCGGATGGTCTGCGACTAAGTTTTCAGCTCCTCGCTTGTCTTTAAATTCTATTTCAAATTCTTGTAGTAATAAGACCCATCTAATCAATCTTAGTTTAGAGTCGTTCTTTTCAAGAGATATTTAATAGCAGCATGATCAGTATAAACAGTAACTTTCACACCTAGCGAGATAAGGACGAAACTTTTCGAGAGCGAAAATAATAGCATACATTTCTTTTGTCTGTTGTGGTATAGTTACATTGTGCTTGGTCAAGAGTTCTAGAAGCATAATGAATTGCATATGGTACCCTTCCTACTTTTTGACCTAAGACAGCCCCTACCGCATTATTACTAGCATCACACATCAACTCAAAAGGTAAGGCCCAGTTAGGAGGTTGTACAATAGGAGTAGTGGTCAATTTTAGCTTCAGTTCATCAAACGCCCTCTCACATTCCTCATGAAAATCAAATTTAGAATCTTCTGCAAGTAAAGCACATAAAGGAGAGGCAATCTTTGAGAAGTCTTTAATAAATCTCCTATAAAATCCAACATGACCTAAAAATGATCTTACATCCTTAACGCATTTGGGGTAGGGTAAAGATTGAATGATGTCTACTTTTGCCTTGTCAACTTCTAAACCCTTAGATGGCACAACATGCCCTGATATGACCCCATGTTCAACCATGAAATGACACTTTTCAAAATTAAGTACCAAATTAGTTTCGATGCAACGCCTGAGTATTAAAGTAAGATGATGTAAACACTCATCGAATGAATCACCATGCACAGTAAAATCATCCATGAAAACTTCCATAATCTTGGTGATAAACTCGAAAAGATACTCATCATACATCTTTGAAATGTAGCAGGAGCATTACATAAACCAAAAGGCATTCTCCTAAAAGCATAAGTGCCAAAGGGACATGTAAAAGTGGTCTTTTCCTGATCTTTAGGAGCTATAGGGACTTGAATATACCCTGAATATCCATCTAGAAAACAATAATGTGTCTTTCCAGCTAATCTTTCTAACATTTGGTCCATAAAAGGCAAGGGAAAATGATCTTTCTTTGTGGCTTTGTTCGGTTTTCTATAGTCAATGCACACTCTCCAGCCACTCGGACTCTAGTAGGGACTGGTTCACCTTCCTTGTTTTGTACTATTGTTGTACCCCCTTTTTAGGAACTACGTCAATTGGACTAACCCATTCAGAATCAGCTATGGGGTAGATCACTCCAAGCATCGATCCACTTAAGAATTTCTTTTGCACTACCTCCATCATAGGTGGGTTTAATCTCCGTTGAGGGTCTCTCTTAGGCTTAACCTCTAACTCTAAAGTGATTTTATGTGAACACAATGTTGGGCTCAGCCCTTTCAGGTCTGCTAAAGTCCACCCTAATGCTTCACTATGTTCTCTAAGCACCTTAATAAGCTTATCTTCTTGTTCAAGTGTTAGTGCATTAGAAATTATAACAGGTAAGGTCTCATTATCTCCTAAATAAGCATATTTTAAATTTTCAGGCAATGGTTTCAAATCTAATTTAGGGGGTGAAACAAGAGAAGGTAGCAACTTTTCATGATTTACAGTGCAACTTTATCATATTAGGTTTTTCCATTACTTGCAATTGTAACAAAGACTCTATGCTATCTACTAGTCCCGAGTTAACATGATAGGGTATAGCATGAAATACAGAATGATCCAACCCTTTGGTAATCACAGATCAACAATTCATCTTCTTGAGACAAATCATAAACATTTTGGGACATTTCATCAATTGTATCAAGTGCACAAACATAATTTACATCTGCAGGAAATCTCAAGGCATCAAAAATATTGAACTTAATAACATCACCATCAAATTCCATAGTCAATGTTCCCCATGTACATCTATTTTTATCCTAGATGTTTTAAGAAATGGTCTACCAAGCAAAATAGGAATGTCATGGCATGCATTACCCATGTCCAATACATAAAAATCAGTAGGAAAAATAAGCTCATTGACTTGGACTAAGACATCCTCTAAGACTCCATCTAGATAAGTACTACTTCTATCACCCAACCGAATTACTAGCCCAGTTTTCTTCAACTCTCCCAAATTCAGTTTATCATAAACAGATCGAGGCATCATATTAATGGAAGCACCTAAATCAAGCATGGCTCTGTCAAAGTATAGTTTTCCAATCTTACAAGGGACAGAGAACACACCTGGGTCCTTACATTTAGGAGGGAGCTTCTTTTGAAAAACAGCGAGATGCATTCTCCCCACACTTATCTTCTCATTTCCTTTTAATTTTCTTTTAGAAGTACAAAGCTCCTTAAGAAATTTAGCATAACGAGGAACTTGTTTAATGGCATCTAGGAGAGGAATGTTAATCTCTACCTTCCTAAATGTTTCTAAAATTTCTTGGTTTGCCTCATCTATTTTAGGAGTTATGCTTCTCGATCTACTAGGGAAAGGTGGAATAGGTTCATAACGACTTTTCTTAGTGTCACTTATCTCTTTAGCATTAGAGGAGTTATCCTTCTTTAAGTCGAGTTCAGATTCCTTGACCTCTAGTTCAGAGTTCTACCTCTCTGTTGTTTTTAGGTTCATTAAGTTCCTTTCCACTCCTTAGTCTTATGGCACTCACATTTTCTTTGGGATTCCGGAAGGGTTGAGATGGTAATCTATTTTGCAATTGGGCTTGCAGGTTACTAAACATGGTATCCGTTGCGCTTTGTCTCTCTTGAACCCGCTTAATACTCATTTCTAAACTTTGGAACCTAAGGTCGATTCCTTCTTTTGGTCATCCATTTTCTTAATCATTTGCTCCAAAAGGAAGTTCGTTTTATCTTGAGCGAGATGGTTGACACTGGGCTTGGTCAAAACCAGGGGGTTGTTTCTAGGTCCATACCTAAGGTTAGGATGATCCCTCCATCCTCCATTGTAGGTGTTTGAAAATGGATCGTACTTTCTTTGACCTTGGTTAGGGAAAACAACATTGACTTCTCCCCCACTTGTAATGTAGGACATGAATCAGTAGGATGCCCTTCTAAACAGACAAATTCCACACACTATCGCCTTTTGAACTCCTCCGAGTGACGAGTTTGTTCAACATAGCAATGATTTGAGTCAATTGGTTTTCTAATGATGTACTTGAATTTAGCTCATTAACCTTCCTAAATTGGACATCCCTAGTTCCAAACTGTTGAGTATTTTGGGCCATGTTATTAAATAATTCTCTAGCTTGAGCTGGAGTCTTATTAACCAAAGCCCCCACTAGCAGACATCTACCACATTTCTATCAATTGACAGTAGCCCTTCATAAAAATATTGAATCGAGAATTGTTCGGAAATTTTATGTTGGGGACAACTAGCACATAATTTATTAAAACGTTCCCAATATTCATAAAAAGTTTCTCCAGTCATTTGTTTAATGCCACAAATTTCTTTTCTAATGGATCCAATCCTAGATGTGGGAAAGAATTTTTCTAAGAATGCTTTATGAACTTGGGTCCATGTAGTAAATGTTGCGGGGGTATGTAATACAACCAATCTTTAGCCTTATCCTGAAGTGAAAAGGGAAAGGCTCTTAACTTAATTTGGTCTTGTGTGATTCCCTCGGGTTGGATGGTAGAACGAGTAATCATAAATTCATTAATACGACGATATGGGTCCTCACTGGGTAATCCATGAAACTTAGGCGAGTAAGTTCGAAATCTAGAATTCAATTTAAGAGGTCGGTCCAAAGTAGGATATGATAGAGACAAAGGTTGTGTTTCTAAATTAGGTGTAGCAAGCTCACGTAAAGTAGCCATTTCAATGGTTATAGAATCAACCTCGGTTTCGCTTTCGAAGTTTCGGATTGTAGAGATTCGATGTCGTTCTCAACTTTTTCCGTCGAATGCTCTTCCAATTCTCCGATCATACGACCACTACGTAATTGCATGAACTAACTGTAATCAATTAAAATGCATAAGTTCAAAAATATATAAATAGTTAATTAAATTAGATTGAAAGAACACTAAGATTTTTTATTTCTTTCCCAAGCAACGGCTCCAAAATTTGTTGAGCTTGTCATACAGCAACAAATTAAACCACTACTTAGGCTTATAATAAACAATATAGAAAGGGCAAGTAGGGATCGAATCCACGAGGAAAGATACTGTAAAAATCAAACTTCCAATCTAATTAAACTAACTATTCTAGTTATTTACCTTATAAAACTCAAACAAATCAAATTAACTACTAAATTTCTAATTTTAATTCTAAGAAAAACTTCTGAGATTATGCACTATTATTCTAATAATCTAAATTTAACAAAACTATCCTAATTAATTCTGGAAAAATCAAAACAGAAAATCAAATAAAAACATAAACAGAAAATTAAAACGTAGAATAATTCAGAATTAAATAACTAAAAATAACAGAAAATTATTTAATAATATAAATAAATATCCCAGACAGAATATAAAGCTTGTAATAACCCAGGAATATTTTTTATAATTTTTCAGAATAATTAAAACAGAAAACTAAAGCAGAAATTAAATAAATTCTAAAACAGAAAATTAAATAAATAATATTCTGCACTAAATTAATTACGAAAATAAATGCTAAAATTATCCAAAATAATAATACTAATTTTCTAAACCTAAGAAAACCCTAAAAATATAAAAATAAAATTTAAAACCTAATTTACGAATTTATTTAACTAAAAAATCTGCAGTAATTAAATTCAAGAATTAAATCTGAAAAATTATCAAATTAATTCCAAAAATTCTAAATTTAATCACAGCAAACTAGTACTCTATCTAAACCCTAAAAGAAAATAAAACACGAAAAATAACAAAAGAAACTATTTTTAAACTAATTTCTAACAAACTAACTCAAAAATAATAAAAACTAACAGAAAATTAATTCTGAAAATTAAAATATATAAAGACTCAAAATTAAATTAAAATAAAATTACTAAAACTAACCTAAAATAATGATCTTTAGGGGGTTTAATGAAATTGATAATAAAAGACTATAACTTTATAAGTAAAAATTAATAAACTCAAGAAAATAACTAAAAGCAAACAAATAATTATCAAAGATAGCAAATTTATAAAAACACTTAGTATAATCTATATCCACCATGCAAATTATTATTTATCATTAACACACAAATTGATCTATCCATGAGCTAAACCGTAGAAGACAACCACTAGCGGATCTTCCCCATTTTTCCTTAGTTATTAGTTTACTTAGGCCTAGCCCTAATATAAACCCTCCTAATATTGATAACCCTAGCACTAGCACTAGAATTTAATCAAATTAGAGCATTAAGTATTAGAAAAACATCATCTAGCACCTAATAACCAATCTACTAGCAAATTGATTTAAGAAGGATCTATGATAATTTCCTAATTAAAAGAGATGGGTATGAGTCATCCATGATTAACTAGGGTGATACTTATGTCTAAAAGATCAAGCAATTACATACTTAAACCCTTTAAACTATCACATGAATTTATATAAAACTAAGTAGCATGCACTCTAATTAATTAGACATAAATTCATAAACATTAAACACAAATTATCATAGAATCATGGATTGAATCAATAAGACAATAAAAATCGAAACCTTGTTTCAAAATAAATAATTTAACATGGCTTCAAGTAGACTATACTAAGTATAAGAAAAACTACTCACACATAATGTAATTTAAAACATGTAAACTAAATAAAACTAGCATCTTTAATATTAATCTAACAATAAAGACTCAATCTTTTCTAATAAAAATTACAAAACTAAATTATACTACCGATATTAGTTTCTTTGACCCGGGAAGATGAAGAAGATGATGATGGATGGTAGCTAGTCAGGCAGCGGACAGCAGCAGCCAGCAAGGAGCAGCAGCAGCAGATGACGGTGCAGCCAGGAACAAGCAGCAGCGGCAGCAAGCGGTGGTGGCTGGGCGGCTGCACCTGGTGGACTGGCAGCAAGGTGCGAGCGGCAGCAGGTAAGTGTGGGTGCCGTGGACAGCAAGCAGCAGGTGGTGATTGTGTGTGGCCGGCTTCCTAGGTATCTCTCCATGATGATAATAAGTAGTATATATAGGGTGAAAGAGTTAGGGTTTATTTCTCTTTCTTCTCTTCTAAGTTTCCTTTTCTATTCCAATTAGGATTTCCTAAAATATAATATCCTAAAATAAATATTTTATTACATATTATATTTATGGACCGACTTCATATATTTTCTTGGATGCTTGCTGGTAGCTAAAAATCCACTTTTAATGACTTTTATTCTCTTCCCCACTTTATTCGATAATTCCCTATAAATAGACAAAATGGGATAATTTAGATAAAATAAACTATATAATATAAACTAAATAGCTACTAAAAATACGTATAAAATACGACTTAACGCAGGGCAAACCGGGATCTCCGGAATGGGCTTAGCTCGAGTAGCCGACCCGGAACCAGGTCGTCCGGAGGTTCATTCTCTTGGAACCGGACCGACGGAGGTGCTTGCTCAAGCCGGACAACCGCGGACCGACCTTTGTCGGCGAGGTCTTCGACCCACTCGGACTACTATCCGAGCCGATCGGTTCCGGCTTGAGGGCGGGAGGATCCCGTCCCTCTGCCGCTTCGTTGCTTCTTCTTCCTTCTCTTCGGAGGGAGCTGCCTTAGCTGCAGTCTCCTCCTCCTCTTCTTCTTCCTCCGTAGAGGGATTTGGCCGGGCTCGAGGACTCCTCGGATGTGTCTTAGTCAATCGGGGTCCTGAGCAGCCTTTGAGCGCCTTTCTTGGAGGAGCTCAATAATCTCCTTTTGCTCCTTGATGAGTGCCTCAATCTCAAGAAGCATATCTTGCTGCTCTCTTATTTGGGATCGAGAAGTCTTTTGGTTGATGGTCATTGATCGAAGAACAGTATTGAATGACCGGAGGGTATCCTTGATTTCGGCGGACACAGAGGAGAGCTTGTCCATTATTGCGGTGGACAAGGCAGAAGCAATGACATGAGGAGCACCTGAGGTGGAGGCACCACCAGGTGGAGGAGGTAGAGAGAGAGAAGTTTGGGTTTGAGTCCGAGGCGGAGAAGGTGGCCTCGGTTCGAGCTATGGACCTAGACACCCGGTTGGGTCTCCCGGTATCCATACCCAAGAATTTCTTTTCTACCAACAACAACGACAACCTTAGAAACAGCGTTAGGATCCGAGAGGAGGGGAACTTTGAATTGCTTGAAAATGAAAGTGAGAAGAGCCCCGAAAGGAAGAGGGGTGGATTTTTAGTCTTAGGCGGCATAGCAGCCATCCGCTCGATTATGGCTAGAAAGAGGTCTACTTCGTAGCCCTCAAGAATGTCAAAGAGAGCTTTGAGATGCTTAGAGTTAGGGTTCTCTTTGCTCGAATGCCGAGAGAATAAGGTTCTCATCAGCAGGAAACACAGAAGACGGGCTTCGACTTCATATGAGTCATCGACAAATTTTTGCATGACTCAGGGATTTCTTTGCATACTTCTCAAAGAATTCATCAGCAACCTCGTTGAAAGGGATAGGGTTGCTGTTGAGAAAAAGAAAAGAGACTTTGAATAGGTGGTAAAGGAAAGAGACGTTGATACGGAGAACAACATCTTGAACTCCGGAGGTGAGTATACCCTTAGAACTAGAGAGGTTTGAGTAAAACTTAGAAATGAGTTCTGGGTAGATGAACTCGCTAAAACAGAGGAAATTATAAACCCCTGCGGTTTTGATATTGTTCAACCACGAAAACTTGGTGGTTGGAAAGAATTTGTCATCGAACTTTAGGTGTTGGATGACAATGATTTTAGAGGGGTTGGAAGGACCCTCTTGGCTTTTTGTGCGAGGTTTCTTGGTTGCAGAACCAAGAAAGTCTTGGTGGGAACCTCTTTTCGGCATGTTTGAATGTGAAAAGAGAGAATATGAACTTTGAGAGAGAGAGAGAGAGATAGTTCGAAGAGAGAGAGAGCAAGTAGAGAAAGTAAAGAGGAAAAAGAAAATGAAAGAGTAGAGAGAGAGCCGAGAGCAATCGGTGCTTACTTGAGATTTTTTCTCCTAGCTTGAGAGAGACAATTCGTTCATTGAAAACAGTGAACTTGCTCGAGATGTAGTAAGTGAGAGAGAGAGAGTATGTAGAGAGTAAAGTAGCGAAATGAAGGAAAAAGGATGCTATTTATAGAGAAAGAATTTTCCTTCGAGTGTTCGTTCTAACCCATCTCTCCAACGGTCGCCTCGGATCGGTGTGACTGTTTCGCTCTCCAACGAATAGAATTCCAGTGATTGTCCGCTAACGGCTAGTTCTCTTATCGATGCGTGCGAGAGAGAGAGATAAAGAGAGAGATAAAGAGAGAGATTTTAAAAGAAGTTTATGAAATTCTCCACTAATCTAGAGATGATTTCAAAAGTTTGATGTTTATTTTTCTCAAAATCTGAGTCCGACTCAGTAAAGTTTCGAGTGACTCGAAACCGCAAACAAGTAATAACTCATAGCTCAGTATCACTAGCTCAACTGAACTAATTGTAATTAATGCATAAAAACGAAAAATTTAACACATAATCATGCAAAGTAATTTCACTTAGAAAAACACATAATTATGCATTAATCATGCTAAGCTCATTTGTAATAAAGCAAAACTGATCCTCACTAAGTGGCTTAGTAAAGATATCAGCTACTGGAAGTTTGGTAGGAATGAATTCAAGTTCAATATCACCTTTCTCGGAATGGTCTCTTAGAAAATGATACCTGACCTCAATATGCTTTGTCTTTGAGTGCTGAACTGGATTCTTAGTGATGCTGATTGCACTTTGATATTCACACTTGATTGGAATTTATTTCAATGTAAGTCCAAGATCTTTTAAGTGTTGCTTGATCCATAAAATCCGAGCATAGCATGCTCTAGCTGCAATGTACTCAACTTCAACAGCTTGATAAAGCTACTAAGTTTTTCTTCTTTGAGTGCCAAGATATAAGGGATTGACCTAGAAACCGTCGAGCTCCTGAGGTGCTCTTTCTATCAACCTTGTACCCACCATAGTTAGCATCCGAGTATCCAAGTGAGAGTCGGTTCTTAGTCTCTGGAGTACCATAGACATAGATTTTGAGTCCCTGCAAGATATCCGAAAATTCTCTTCACCACGGTGAGATGTGATTCGTTTGGATTAGCTTGAAATCTTGCACACAAATATACACTGAACATTATGTCTAGCCTATTAGAAGTAAGATATAGCAAAGATCCAATCATACCTCGATAAAGTTTCGATCTACTACTTTACCTTTTTCGTCCGAGTCTAATTTTATGCTCCTCTTCATAGGTGTTGCTGCATGTTTTGCATCTTGAAGTTTATACTTCTTCAAGCAACTCCTTGGTATACTTTGATTGATGGACATAGATGTCATCCTTATCTTGCTTGATTTGCGAGACCAAGGAAGAAATTGAGTTCTCCCATCATGCTCATTTGAAATTCCTGTCTCATTAACTCGGAGAAATCTCGACATAGAATTTCATTACTAGATCCAAATATTATATCATCAACATAGATCCGAGCAATAATAAAGTCTTTCCCCTTGGTTTGCATAAAAATGTCTTGTCAATTTGACCTCTTCTAAAATCATTTTCAACCAAGAAATTGCTCAGTCTTTCGTACCATGCGTTGGGAGCTTGTTTAAGACCATAAAGAGCTTTTTGCAACTTGAAAACATGATTTGGAAATTATGAGTTTTCAAATCCAGGGGTTGCTCAACATAGACTTCCTCTTCAATGAAATCATTAAGGAAAGCACATTTAACATTCATTTGATACAGACTTAATATTCATGCTTCACGCAAATGCCAATAAGATTCTAATAGCTTCAATTTTAGCAACACGTGCAAAGGTTTCCCCACAATCAATTCCTTCCTCTTGGTTGTAACCCCGAGCAACAAGTCTAGCCTTATTTTTTACTGCCAACCCTTCCTCATCCAATTTGTTCTTGAAGACCCATTTGGTTCCTATTACTAGGTGGTCGAAGGTCATTTGGTCAAAGTTTAGACTTGGTTGCTTTCAAATTGATTAGGCTCTTCTTGCATGGCCTCTACCCATTCAGGTTCATTTAGGCCCTCTAGTGCATTTATGGGTTCGATTAATAATATGAATGCAGTGAATGCACACAGATTTTATAGAGAGGAACGAGTTCTTACCCCACTTTTGATATCGGACAAGATGTTTTCGAATGGGTGGCTCGAAGCATATTTGAATGCTCTGCCTGTTCTCCGGTTCACCAGATTTGTAGGTTGAATTGGTTGATCTTCGAAGTCTGTTATGAGTGAGCTTGCTCATCTGATTGGCCTTCAACATTCTGAGTTGGCTCTTGAGTCGTTTCATTCCGAGTCAGATTGTTCCGAGTTACCTCATTCCGAGTGACCTTTCCTTGACTCTTTCGAGCTCATCTTCACTAAGATCATCATCTCGGCTGAGCTTCGGATCTAAGAATGTTGACTCACTTGGTTTTCCCTATTCAATCTCATCAAAAACAACGTGGATGCTTTCTTGCACTTTGTTAGTTCGTTTATTGAAAATGTGATATGCTTTACTATGAGATGAGTAACCAAGAAAAATACCTTCATCCGACCGAGCATCAAACTTGGTCGAGTGATCCTTACCATTGTTATGAACATAACACTTACATTCAAAGGGTTTGAAGTATGAAATGTTGGGTTTATTCCCTTTGTAGAGCTCGTATGGAGTTTTCTTTAGAATGGGTTTGATGAGGCATCTATTCGAGTGTGTAGTTTGTCGTGTTAATCGCCTTAGCGAAGAAATAGTAAGGTAGATCATGTTCAATCATCATTGTCCTTCCTATTTCTTCAAGAATTCGGTTCTTTCTCTCCACTACTCCATTTTGTTGAGGAGTTCTTGGTGCTGAGAAGTTGTGGGAGATACCATTCTTATCACAAAATTCTGCAAATTCGAGTAGTCGAACTCCCTTTTATGGTCGGTTCGAATTCGTTTGATCCGAGTCCGAGACTCAACTTGAATTTTCTCGCAGAGCTTGCTCGAACTCTTTGAATGCTTCATTTTTGTGCTTAAGAAAACAAACCTAGGTAAATTGTGAGTAGTCATCAACAATTACAAGCACGTATGATTTACCTCCGAGGCTCTTGATAGGGATTTCACCACATATATCCATATGCAACATTTTAAGCACTTTGGATGTGGAAACAGCTTTGAGAGATTTGAAAGATGATCCGACTTGTTTCCCTTTTGTGCATGCTTCACAAATTTTATCTTTCTTGAATGCACAATTAGGCAAACCTCGACTTAGTTTTTAAAAAATTGCTCTCAGCGAGTAAGAGACTCAAGTTGTTCTTTGAACTGTGAAGAGTTAGAATTGGACTTTTCTTCCAAAGTATAAATATGTCCAGCGAAATTAACTTTAGAGAACTTGAGAAAGTATTCAATTACCTCCTCAATATCCGAGTTCTCATTGTTTGAATCAGATTCAGCTTCGAATCTGTTAGTGCCATAAGACACTTTGAGTCATCGGAATCATTTTCTTCAGATGAATCATCATCACTCTAGGTAGCCATCATAACCTTCTTCTTTTTGTCCTTCTTTCTTTTGAGACAATCTTTGACTATGTGCTCCTTGCTGCCATATTCAAAGCAACCAGATTTCATAGTTAAAGATAACTTTGAAAGGGATGAGTGTTTACCTTTTCTATCCTTCTTATCTTTCTTGTAGAACTCTTTCTTTGGCCTCTTTTGCCACTTCTTATACTTCATCATCTTTATGAAGCTTTAAGCAATAAGTGCCATGGGATCCTTTTCCGATTCTAAGGAGCTTAGACTTTGATATCTCGCTTTCTAAGACCTTCAGTGCAATGTTCTTTTTGGTGCCGACCTCGACATCCTCTTCTTCCGGATGAATCTCATGAGTGAGCAGCTTCCCAATAAGCTCGTCCTGGCGTTATCAAAGACAGGTTCCGAGCCTTTTCTATGGCTGTCACCTTGGGACCTCATCTTCTCTTTGGTAGACTTCTCATAATTTTTCTAACCATTTTCTCGTGTGAAATCTTTCTACCCAGAGATTTGAGATTATTAGTAATCTCTATGAATCAAGCATTTGAGAGATGTTCTCTTCTGGCTCCATCTTGAACAACTCGTACTTGTGTAGATACTCGACCTATCTTCGCTCGCTTCACTTAACTTGTTCCTTCATAGGTGTTTACAAGTGTGTCCCACACATTTTCAGCTGTGTCATAGGCTTACACTCTATTATATTCTTCCGAGTTAATGGCACACACAGCTTGTTCATTTCTTTGAAGTTCTTTCCGAACTTCTCGGCTTCCTCCGTTGTGTACTCGGATTTGTCTTTAGGCACAAATCTTGCACCTTCCATCTTTGTTGGAATGTAGTTCCCATCCTAGATGATATTCTAGACATCTTCATTGTTATCCATAAGGAAACACTCCATCATCTTCTTCTAATGTGCAAAGTTTGAATCTTTGAACTTATATGGTATGGTAGATGATCTTCCTTCTTCAAACTCTCCATTGTTCGACCCATCCGATCTTTAGACATTTGGATTGTGAGATCCTCTTGAAAGGCTAGGCTCGATACTAATTGAAGGTTTGCTCTTGGAGAGACCGAGTCACCTTAGAGGGGGTTAATAGGGTGATGAAGAAATTTAAATAAAAATGAACTCTTTTTGCACGTAACTTAGCAAAAACAGATTCTGAGTCTAGAATGGACTTAGACAGATACACACGAAGTACGTGGAAACCCTCATGGGGAAGAAAACCACAGACAATGCTAATCCAAGCACCAAATTGAATCCACTAATTGAATCCTCAATTACACAGATCGACTCTAACCGAATTGCTTCCTTAGACAATTCCTTACAAGATTTTCCTAGACTCGAAGTTCCCTTATCTAATTTAGCACTTCCCGATTGAGTTAAGCTTTATAGACAGGGACAACTAAGCCGAGTTAACCCTTACAGCTCGGTCAAGGGACTTATAAAGAGAGTAAGAAAAGAATGTAACCGATTGTAAGACTTTCTTTACAACTCGGAAAATATGAAATACGGAGTTGGAGTTATAAGTAGAAGATTGAGTGAGTATGAGACCAAGCAATTGGTTCTATGATAAATTCGGAAATTATCAGCAATCTTCTAGTCTTGTGGAGTGGTTTCTATTTATAAACATCAAGGCGTAATGACCGTTGAATCTTGTTTCCGAACGAAATCTTCACTAGTCATTGTAATGGCTATTCCGAGTCACTCGGAAGAGATCCTTTGGGATGTGAACATTGTACAACGGCTCTTGGCTCCAAAAGATGGTCCAATCATCTAGTGGTCATTGAAAACCGAGGTGGAAACAACCGTTAGACCTAGAGTTGGAGTTTTCCATTTTTGGAAACAAACAACCCCGACATGGTGTTTGAGCCATGTCCGAAGTAGCTAAATCTTGTCTCGTTGGTGTTTAACGGCTAGAAGCCGGTTACTTTTTATTTTAAAAAATATAGATTAGCCTCGTTTGAATAACCTACAAAAGCAAACGACATTGGTTCTCAAAGTATAAACTACTTTCATTAAAACGAACATGACGATTTATATAAAGTTTGCTAGTATCGGGATCAAAACAACATAACCCTTATATTGATGAGTCTAAATAAAAAAATATATTTTGGAAATGGTTCGCACCTTTTGAAGACTCAGATTTTACACCTCACTTTTCTAAGTTCTATCAAGGGAATCAGGTATAAGATTTTCTCACTTATAAAGTTTTGATTCCAAGTCATTCCCCGTGCCTTAGAAACTTTTCCGAGTGGTATAGTATTTTCCTAAAGTGTTATAGAAATTATTTCATGTATGTATGCGTAACTTTGTGTGACTCGTAAAGGATATCTGCACTCACTATGTTACACTCGCTTCCGAGTCACTCATCACTTAGAATTATCGCATGTTCAAACGCCGTATTCGTTAACCGTACTTAGGACTCGATTTCATATTACAAGTGTTATTCCGTAAGAGTCGGCGCTTTTAGTTTGAATCATGCTCAATCTAGATCAAGTTTATTTCCTCCGATATTCTTTAGTTAACTTGATTCTCTTTTAGATCGACTTAGATGGAATTTTGAGTATCATGAATATTAGACTCGTAAAATTCCATTCCTTTTCCGACCGAGATAATTAGTCACTTAATTATCTTAATTATATCATTATTTGTGTCTAATCTTATACCAAAGTATTTTATACTTTGAGAAAATTGTTTTGCTTTTGTAGGTGATTCAAATGAAGCTATCCTAAATTTGAATTACAACAAGAACCGGCTTCAAAATGTCAAATCACCAGCAGACAAGGCTTTTCCACCTCTAACCTAGCCCCACACATCGTGTCGTGGTTGTCTCGTTTCCGTAAATGGAAATCCGCAACACTAAGCTCATCGGTGGTTTCCACCTTACTTCGAAGACACCACCAGGTGGTTTTAGGTACTTCCAAGGGAGTCATGAGCCGTTGTCTAACGTTCTTATTTCAACGGATATTTTCCGAGTGACTTAAAAATCCTACACAACGATCATAAAGGAACTTCTAATCGAAGTTAGACACAACGGCTAAGCTGCTTGGTCATCTATAAATAGAAGCCAAATCTCAAGACTTAAAATTGCTCGAACCAATTGTCAAAATACATACTTGATCAAAAGTCATTGTATTCATTCTCAATCTTCTTCTTGCAACTCCAATTCTTATTTTTTATATTCCGAGTTGTAAGGTCTTGTACTCAGCTACAAACTCTCTTCTTACTCTCTAAGTAAGGTCCCTTGACTGAGCTGTAAAGGTTAACTCAGCTTAGTTGTCCCTAGCTGTAAGGGTTATCTCAGCTAGGAAGTACTAGATCGGATAAGGGAATTTCGAGTCTAGGAAAAACTTGTAAGGAGTTTTCTAAGGGAGCAACCGGGGTTGAGTCAGTCTACTGTATTTTGTGGACTCAAAATAGTGGATTTGACTTTGTGCTTGGATTAGCACGGTCCGTGGTTTTCTCGCCACAGGAGGGTTTCCACGTACTTTCTGTGTTACCGGTTTTCGAGTGTACTCTGGACTCAGATTGCTTACTTGTTCAGCCTATTCTCGCTTCTATATTCTTTACCGATTTCCGAGTTCATCCTTGATTTCAACTCTACTCCGACAAATTTATTCCTTAATCGAAGCAAATTTCATCATCACCCTATTCACCCCCTCTAGGGTGACTTAGCCTCTTCAAGAGCTAACTTTCAATTGGTATCAAAGCCTAGCCTTTCGTAAAGGATCTAACCATCCAAAGGTTTAAAGATAAAATGACTCGTAATAATGGAGAGTTCAATGAAGGAAGATCTTCCAGCAGATCACCAAAGTTCAAAGGATCCAACTTTGTGCACTCGGAAGAAACTCATGTAGTGTTTCCTCCTGGATCATGATGAAGATGTCTAGAACATCATACAAGAAGGAAACTACCTTCCCATGAAGGCGGAAGAAACAAGAATTGTGCCTAAAACAAAGGCGAGTTCACAGGTGATGAAGCTGAAACGTTCGTAAAGAACTTCAAGGCTATGAACATTCTTATGTGCGCCATCAGCTCGGAAGAATATAACCAAGTGTCCGCTTCGTGACACAGCCAAAGAAGTGTGGGACACACTGGTCAACACTTATGAAGGTACAAGCCAGGTCGGACAAGCAAAGATAAGCCATTATCTTCAAAAATATGAGCTATTCAAGATGGAGCTAGAAGAAAACATCACCCGGATGTTTATTCGATTTATAGAAATTACCAATAATCTCAAATCTCTGGGTAAAAAGATCTCCCATGAAGAAATGTACGTAAAAATACTCGGAAGCCTACCCAAGAAAAGAAGGGGTCCCAAGGTGACAGCTATCGAAGAGGCTTAGAACTTATCTCTACCGAAGCCGGATGAACTCATTAGGAAGCTTTTCACCCATGAGATCCACCTAGAGGAGGAGGATGTAGAGGTCAACACCAAAAAGAACATTTCGCTGAAAGCCTCGGAAACTAGAGAAGCGGATCCGAGCTCCTCCGACTTAGAAGAGGATCCCATGGCACTTATTGCTAGAGGCTTCAAGAGAATGATGAAGCACAAGAGATGCGATAAGAAACCAAAAGAAGAGTTCTTTAAGAAAGACAAGAAGGATAAAAAAGGTAAATACTCTTCTCCCTTAAAGTTATCTTTGACTAAGAACTCTGGATGCTTTGAATGTGGCAGCAAGGAACACATAGTCAAAGATTGTCTAAAGAGAAAACGGGACAGAAAGAAGAAAAAGGCTATGATGGCCACATGGAGTGAGGAGCACTCATCGGAAGATGACGAGGACTCGGATGACTCAAAGTGTCTGATGGCACTCTCCGACTCGAAGCGTAAAGCAGACTCGGACTCGGATCAATCGGATAATGAGGAAGCTAATCCTCAAGAGGTAATTGAGTACTTTCTCAAATTCTCCAAAGCCGATTTAGCTAAGTATATTTTCACTTTGGAAGAAAAGTCCAATTCCGATTCTTCTCACTTTAAAGAATAACTTAAGTCAATTTCCTCCGAGAGCATCTCTTTAAAAAATGAGTTGGAAAAACCGAGACTCACACTCGGAGAACTCAAGACTAGTGCTCAAATAAATGAGACCGAGTCCGAGTTACTCGTAAGAGAAAATGAGTAGCTAAAGGAAAAGCTCATTGAGTCTCAAGATCTTGTTTTAAAGTTTACTCAAGGTCAGAAAAACCTTGACATGCTCTTGTGATCTCAATGTGTCTCCTTTAGAAAAGAGGGTCTTGGTTTTAACAAAGAGGAGGAATCAAATTCCTACTTAGAACTTTTCAAGAAGGATTTCGAACCGTAAAGTTCAGGAAAGCCGAGCACGGTCCTACTCATAAGAAAGAATAAAGGACTGGGGCCGGACTAGTTTATAGGAGAAAACCATCTCCATCGTTTTCAAAAAGAAAAATCTTTCAAAAGAAAGAGACACGGACTCAGCTTCTCTAAACGAAGACTCGGAATCGGACTAGACCCAAAGTCATTCAAATCTGGGTTCCGAAAAACCTTCTTCCTCGTAAAAGGACCTCAGTAAAGAGTGTTACTCGGGTTCGTTAGAGGAAGTGAGAAGGGTTAGTTTGTCTCTGTTTTGCAGGTTACTCGTAAAAGATCAAAAGGACACCGGTACCTTGACGGTGGATGCTCACGCCATATGTCGGAGACTCGGGACTTTTTCCGAGTTAGAAGAGTACAAAGGAGGAAAAGTCACATTTGGAGATGACAGCGAAAGGCAAGATAATTGGGATATGCAAGATTGGAAAGGAAGGCAATCCGGTCGACCCAAGTATACCTTGTCAAAGGATTAAAGTACAACCTCGCTTAGCATCTCTCAATTGTGTGATAAACGTCAAGAGGTAAGATTCACACGGACCAATTGTATTATATCTCGATGCTGCTACCAAAGAAATCAAGCTGTCGAGTAAGAGATCGGGTAATACATATATTATTCCTCTTTCGACCCGAGTCGAATTTATCTTGTTTAAAAGCATCACTTCATGATGACTCATGGAAATGGCATCGTAGATTAGACCATGTTAGCATGCATACTATTAAGAAATTGGCATCTCATGGTTTAGTCGGAGGATTGCCCTATTGTGCTTTCAAGAAAGACAAAGTTTGTGAAGCCTACACAAGAGGGAAACAAGTCGATCATCATTCAAATCCTCGAAGACAGTTTCCACATCCAAAGTGCTTGAATTGCTACATATGGACTTATGTGGTGAAATCCTCGTTAAGAGCCTCAGAGGTAAATCATATGTACTTGTTATTATTGATGATTGCTCACGATTTACCTGGGTGTGTTTTATCAAGCACAAAAATGAAGCATCCAAGGAGTTCAAGCAAGCTCTGCAGAAAAATCCAAGTTGAGTCTCGGACTCGGATCCGGAGAATTCGAACCGACCATGGAAGGGAATTCGACTACTCGGAATTTTCAGAGTTTTGTAGCAAGAACGGTATCTCTCACAACTTGTCAGCACCAAGAACTCCTCAACAGAATGGAGTAGAGGAGAGAAAGAACATAACTCTTGAAGAAATAGCTAGGACAATGATGATTGAGCACAATCTACCCTACTATTTCTGGGCCGAGACAATCAACACAGACCAACTATACGTTGAACGGATGCCTCATCGGACCCATCCTCGAAGAAAATGCCACACGAGATCTACAAATGGAAGAAACCTAACATTTCTTATTTCAAACTCTTTGGATGTAAGTATTTCGTTCATAACAATGGTAAGGATCACCCGACCAAGTTTGATGCTCGGTTAGATGAAGGTATTTGTCCGGGTTACTCATCTACCAATAAGGCTTATCGCATTTTCAATAAGAGAACTAATAAAGTGGAAGAAAGTATCCACATTGTGTTTGATGAGATTGAATAGGATAAACCCAGATGAATCATCCTTCTTAGATCCGAAGCTCAGCAGAGAAGATGATGATAAAATTGAGCGTATCGAGATTCAAACCCAACCAGCTCGTAATGAAGTAACTCAAACCGAGACAACTCAAGAGGCTGCTCAGAATGTTGAAGGACAACTCGATGAACAACATCATTCGTAATAAGCATCCGAAGATCAAGTAGTTCAGCCTACGGATCTAGTGAATCGGAGCACAGGTAGAGCATTCAAGTATGCTTCTAGTCATCCACTAGAAAACATATTATCCGATATCAACAAGTAGGGTAAGAACTCGTTCCTCTCTTCGGAATCTATGTGCATTCACCGCATTCATTTCATTAACTAAACCCAAAAATGCACTAGAGGCCCTAAATGAACCTGAATGGGTAGAGGCCATGCAAGAGGAACTCAATCAATTCGAAAGAATCCAAGTCCGGACCCGGACCAAACGACCTTCCGACCACCCAATCATAGGAACCAAATGGGTTTTCAAGAACAAATTGGATGAAGGTGGGTCGGTAGTCGAAACAAGGCTAGACTTGTGGCTCAAGGTTACAATGAGGAAGAAGGGATTGATTGTGGGCAAACCTTTGCACCTATTGCAAGAATTGAAGCCATTAGAATCCTGTTGGCATTTGCATCTAACATGAATATCAAGTTATATCAAATGGATGTTAAGCGTGCCTTTCTCAATGGTTTTATTGAAGAGGAAGTCTATGTTGAGCAGCCCCCTAGTTTTGAAATCTCGGAATTTCTAAATCATGTTTTCAAACTTCAAAAAGCTCTTTATGGTCTTAAACAAGCTCCCGGAGCTTGGTATGAAAGACTCGAGCAATTTCTTGGCTCAAAATGATTTTAGAAAAGGTCAGATCGACAAGACTCTCTTCATAAAAACCAAAGGGAAAGATTTCCTTATCGCTCGGATATATGTTGATGATATAATTTTTGGAGCTACTAATGAAATTCCGTGTCGAGACTTTTCCGAGTTAATGAGACAGGAATATCAAATGAGTATGATGGGAGAACTCAATTTCTTCCTTGGTCTACAAATCAAGCAAGACAAAGATGGAATCTATGTCCATCAATCAAAGTATACCAAGGAGCTCGTTGAAAAATATAATCTCCAAGATGCAAAGCACGCAGCTACACCTATGAGCAAGCGAAGATAAAACTTGACTCGGACGAGAAAGGTAAAGCAATAGATCGGAAAATCTATCGAGGTATGATTGGATCTTTGTTATATCTTACTTCGAGTAGACCAAACATAATGTTTAGTGTCTGTCTATGTGCAAGATTTCAAGCTAATCCAAAAGAATCACATCTCACTGCGGTGAAGAGAATATTTAGATATCTTGCAAGGACTCGGAATTTAGGTCTATGGTACTCAATAGACTCGGATCTTACTCTCACCTGGATACTCGGATGCCGATTACGCTGGATACAAAGTTGATAGAAAGAGCACTTCAGGAGCTTGCCAATTTCGGGTCAATCCTTAATATCTTGGCACTCAAAGAAGCAAAACTCAGTAACTCTATCAACTGCCGAGGCTGAGTATATTGCAACTGGAGCATGCTCGCGCTCGGATCTTATGGATAAAGCAACACTTGAGAGATCTTGGACTTTCTTTCAAATCGGTTCCAATCAAGTGTGAAAATCAAAATGCAATCAGCATCACCAAAAATCCAGTTCAGCACTCAATGACAAAGCACATTGAGGTCAGGTATCATTTCTTAAGAGACCATTCTGACAAAGGTGATATTGAACTTAATTTCATTCCTACCAATCTTCAACCAGCTGATATCTTTACTAAGCCTCTTGGTGAGGATTAGTTTTGTTTTATTAGGAATGAGCTTGGTATGATAAATGCATAATTATGTGCTTTCTATGTCAAAACATTATTGCATGATTATGTGTTATGTGTTTGCAAATCTTTGATAACCATTAGTTCAGTTGACTTAATGATACTGAGCCGATAGTTATTATTTGTTTTCGGTTCGAGTCACTCAACTCGGACGTTGAGAAAAATGGACATCAATTCTCCGAAATCATCTCTAGATAAGTGGAGAATTTCAGAATTTATTTTCAAAATCTTTTTCTCTCTCGCGCGCCATGATCGGACAACTAGCCGTTGGTAGACAACCGCTGGAATTCTAACCGTTGAGGAGAGAACCGTCACACCTGGTCGAAGTGATTCGCTGAAATAAGCCGAGTCGGAACGAATACGAAGGACGATTACTTTCCTATAAATAGCGACTATTCTCCTTTACTTTACTTTTCACTTACTCTCTCTCTCTCAATCCAAACTTCGCGCACAAGCTCTCTGCGTCTACAGCGATTTACGGTTATTTCAAGCTTCGTGAAGATTAGGGAATTTTTGACTTTTAAAAAATTTTTTTGGGTAAGAGAGGGGGAAAGGGTCCGGAAATCAATTCATACTTCCTATTCTCCCACACTGCTCTCACAACCTCTTCTCTCTCTCTTCATCCTCTTTGTGGCTCTCGCTGGACTTTCTCTCTCGCCAACCAAAATCTCTCTCAGCAGCTAGATTCTCTCGCCATAACCACGCTATCTCTCACCGGACCCTCACTAGATCATGCCCTAAAAATTAGATCTAGGGTTTTATATAATTCATGATTAATTTGTCATTTCCACTTGATGAGTTTGGTTGTGCTATGTTAGGACAATTAGTTTGGGTTGGTTGTGCTAATTTGGTTTTTATACAATTCATGATGTCTCTCGATCCTCTCTCTTTATCGATCCCCCTCCCAAAGTCACTCTCTTCTGATGGTCTCCTTAGATTGCTGCTACTCTTGTTGGCAAACAAGTGTCGAAGTCACCCCTACGAAAACCGATTTAAGGTTTCATTTGTAAAAAGTTTTTGTTAGAATTTTTTTGGGAACATGCTTATCGCTGGATGAATTTGGGCAAATAATTAACACTTTGAATTAAAATGATTGTTGATTGAATTTGTGGTGATGATTGAAATTGGTAAATTGTAATGTGTCTACAGGTGAACTGAATTTTGGGTTTGTCCGCATTTTGAAACCGGTAAATCCCTTTGTCCGCATTTTGGGTTTGTTGTTCTCAACGGAATCATTCAAAAATATCCTTGCAAGTGGAGATAAAATTTTATATGGTCAATGATTTATGTTTTATGGTTTTGCGTGGAATGCAAAAGATGTTTTCTAGTTTTGAGTGGAATGCAAAAGAGGAAGGAAATGCATGCTTCGAGTTGGTTTGGTGTCATTCAATGCTTCAATAGATGATCAACTTTATGTGTTGATGAAAAGCAATAGGTGGCTTTGTCCACTAAAATTATTCATGTCCTAGAATGGCTTCTTTGCTTGAACTAACACTCGCTTCTTCTTGATTTGGTCAAATGACTTAGATAGTTTGCTTGGTATTGCGGTGATGTGTCTTTTAATTTAAACATTTAAATCACTTTTGGCTATTACAACGTTTAGTAGGGATTGGTTTTCAATTACGACCTATTTGAACTTACATAGAAAACGCACATCTAAAGTAACGAACATAAACCAGCACAAATGAACATAAAAGAGTAGAAACGAACATAAACGAACATAAACAAACATAAACGAACATAAATGAACATAATCAATACATAAACAAACATAAACGAATATAAACGAACATAATCATTACATAAACAAACATAAATGAGTTGTATTTTATTTCATGAATAATGAATATTTCAAAAATTATTATTTGTAATATTTAGAATATTGTATTTTATTTTTATAAGAAAAATAATTTTTATTATAATGTTTCTCAAATACCAGTAATTTTTAACACTCGTATAAGGAAACGGGTGTTCGATCTCATGTGCCTGAATTTAAGAAATTTGGTCTACTGGGTGGGGTCAAAAAAAAAAATTTATCGAAACTCTTTACGGATGACAATTGAACGAACCTTTTTAGTCCTAAAGAATAGATGACTAATTTTGAAGCATAGGATGCTTCGGACAAGTAGAGAGCGCCAAATTAAATTTATAAGTGTGACTAACACATTGTCGAATTCATCCAGATGCATAAAAATGGGATACTAATTTCCCTTAGGCCTAATATCGTGTACAAAAGACCTTCGATAGAAGCATTGTACGTTCCTCACAACAGACAAACAATGAATACCGTCGGGGATGAAATAATGTATCTGATTAGTGTTGTAGTTGGGGATGTTCTCGAGTAACTTATACGAGTTGTAGCTTTTAATATTAAATTAGTAAAATTTGTGTACGTTTATAATATCTACAATCTTAACACTTCACATATGATCATTTTAGGGGCCCGTTTCATAAAAATAATAACAATAACAATCACACTAATAATAATAATAATAATAATAATAATAATAATAATAATAATAATAATAATAATAATAATAATAATAATAGGCAAATAACAACCTTCTAAGTTTTGTAATAATAATAATAATAATAATAATAATAATAATAATAATAATAATAGGCAAATTACAGTAGTTGCTTTGTTGTAGTTCGAAACAAGAGCCATCTAAGTTTAAAATGTGTTGCCTTTATTTTATTTCCATTCATAAAGCCAATATATTTTCCGCCTAAGTATGTTCCTTTTGTGCGGTTGGAATCAGTTTTTTTTTTCCAATTCAATGTATTTATTGTGGGTATTTAGGGAAATTTTGACAGTTCGGTGAGAGACAGAGAGACCATCATTATTGTGTTGGTTTACTCAACTTGTCGCATAGAAGAGTGAATGAATGAGTTGGAAAACAAAGATGCCTAGATCATTACAACAATTTGGGCATTTCATTTCAATGTTTTTATTAGTGTTTTTGTTATTGTTGATGTTTAAGGCCACATTGGTGGCAGGTCAATAGCAGCTCATAAGAAGTCCTCATAGGCTACTTCTCTTTCCTCCTTGGAGTAACTAAAAATTGCTTAAAATATTACAGACCAACAAATGCAAAACTTATCTCGAAAATAAAAAATTGTGTTGAAAACTAGGGACTTAATGTTCTGAAATTGGAACCCTTATTTGGATTGCTCTTTCCTACATGGAACAACCTTCCTAACTTCATTTTAGGCTCGTCCATAGCCCCGACTGCTCCAACATGAATTTCCTTCAACTTTTACGCACATGTCTTGCTAGTAACCGAAGTTGTTCTGGCCTAGACTGAACCGAAGGACATGGCACTCTATTGGCGGATATACGGATGAAATATATGCATCACAAGATGTGGAAAATATAACTAAAAACTACCTAAAATATTACACACCAATAAATGCAAAAATCATCTCTAAATAAAAAACTGAGCTAAAAATTAGGAACTCAATATGCTCAAATTGGAACCCTTGCTTGGACTGCTCTTTCTTCCATGGAATAACCTTCCTAACTTCATTATATGCTTGTCCATAACCCTGGCTTCTCCAAAATGAACTTCCTTCAATTTTTATGCACATACCTTGTGAGCAACTCGGACTTGTTCTGACCTAGATTGAACTGAAGGGCGGGGCACTCGCTAGCAGTAATAGGGATAGAATATATCCATCACAAGAAGTGCAAAACATAACTAAAAATTCCGAAAATATTACATACGAATAAATACAAAAATTATCTCAAAAATAAAAATTTTTGCTGAAAACTAAGAACTCAATATGCTGAAATTGGAACCCTTTCTTGAACTCGCTCTTTCCTCAATGGAATAACTTTTCTAACTTCATTTTATGCTTGTCTATTGTATGGCTACTCCAAAATGAACTTCATTTAACTTTTATCCACATATCTTGCTAGGAACTGGTCTTGTCCGACCTTGATTGAATTGAAGGGTATGACACTTTGCTGGCACCAATAGGGATCAAATATAACCATCACAAGATGTGCAAAATATAACTAAAAGCTGTCTAAAATATTACACACAAATAAATGTAAAAATTTCTCAAAAATAAAAAATTATGCTGAAAATTAGGAACTCAATATGTTGAAATTAGAACCCTTACTTAGACTACACTATCCTCCATGGAATAACCTTTTTAACTTCATTATAGACTTGTCCATAGCACTGGTTGTTCTACAATGAACTTCCTTCAAATTTTAAGCACATGTCATGCTAGCAACTGAACTTATTCTGACCTACATTGAATTGAAGGGCATGACACTTTGTCTGGCGATTATAGAGACAAATGAGCGAGCAAAGGGAGAGGGTCCGCAAATGAACACTAGTGGTGGGAGGACGACGGCTACTGGATGCCAGCGTGAGGAGAACTCCGACGAGAGAGAGACAGAAAGAGAGAGAATAGAGCACAAGAGAGACAAGAATATTAGTTTGAGTAGCGGTAGGAGGCATTGGGACCCCTTCCCAGGTGAATTTTTTCTTTTTTTCGAAGTAAAAAAATCCCCTGTTAATTTTAATCCTCCAATTTAAATTTAATGGTTTCATATTAGCTATGCTCACCTAATGAGTGAGCACACCTTAAAGGGAAAGTTCACTTAATGTCTCCTATATATATATATATATATATATATATATATATATATATATATATATATATATATATATATACATATATTATTCAACCATACCCAAGTCCTCTAGCTGCTTCCCTAACTCCTAGATCAGTCATGTCTTCAACTGGTATCAGAGCCTAGTTTGTATATTTGGTTGGTTTTACGCCATAGCTAGCGTTGGTCAGCCGTGTAAGGTGGTCCCGATAGTATGTGCATAATTCTTAACTAAGTATTCAAGCGTAACTCAGATGGCCTCTTGGTTTAGAGATCGTCTAAGTCTAGGTAGTAGTAAGAGTACTAGTGTGGTCAATAGCAAGGAAGTTATTTGTCAAGTTGACTTCTCAAATTGGACTATTCCAAAACAGAAAATAGAAACAACTAATCAAGTAGGAAAGTTTGATTTCAATACTGCTTTCTCAATAAAAGATCATGAAGAAACGTTTAGTTTAGATGAAGAATTTCAAACTCTTAAGTTACTTTCAAATATCTCTATTCAAAAATATAAAGAAAAGTATATATATATTCATTTTGGTATGATTCAAATAGCTCTCAAACCTTTAACAAGATTAGGATTAGATTGTCCTATATTCATGGCTCTTAGAGATAATAGATTAGTTCGCTATAAAGATTCATTATTGGCTATGATTCAAACTAATATATCTAATGGTCCTATTTACTTCAACTACTGTCCAAATTATTTAGTAGATTTAAATGATCCTTGGATCATGCATACATTAATTTTAGATATTCATTTACAAAGTGATTCAAAAGTACAATTTAGAGAACTTTCAAGAAATTTCGCTATTAGTTACAGGGTTTATTTTAAGCTATTATCTTCTCAACTTAATCCAAAATGTTTATTAAAGCCTTCTCTAGATGAGACAATTTTATTAAAAATAGAGTCTGAAAATATTTCAGCTTTTACTCCTAAATTATTAAGCAACCTAGAAATATTGCTCAAAAGAATATACAACAAGTAATTGAAGAACCGAGATGGTAGAATATTAATAAGATTTAATTCTACTAATGAAAGAACTTTTTCTTCAAGACTCTCCGAAAAAATGGATCTTCCCGATCTGCTTTTTCAATACCTTCAAGGTCTACTAATTATGATTATTTGAAAGATAATCAAGAAGAATATTCTTCTTCCTCAAAAATCTATTATAAAACACCTATAGCGAGAACCAATTGATGAAGATAATTCATCAATAGGTTCTCCTATTCATTCAACTATGCAACCTCCTACCTACTCTTCTATTAATGTTATTACAAAACCCTTTGAAATTAATAAAGAATATTTAAGAGAAGATTTTAATTCAATTAAGAACAAAGATAAAAAAGAATGGTTTTTATCTCATTTTGATTTAAAAGCTCAAGCATTCATAAGGCAAGAATGGTATTCATTAATGGAAAGAATTGAATGTAATATTCTATTCTTCACCTGGTGGACCATATTTGCTTTTGAAAATAATCTACCAGATCCTCTTCACATTAAAGAAATTAATACTAATGAAAATCTTAATAAGAAACGAACGTTATTAAATGGATATATATTTACTTCCATAACTCCTCCTTTACAAGAAATTTTAATTTCTACGGATCAAGGTCATATTCATGCTACTCCATGCAAAGTAGGAAGAAACGATCCAGATAATTCTCAAGTAGGTTTAGAAGATATTATGTTTCCTTTGTACAACTCGTAGGGTGTCTTCTTTAGAATGGGTCCGATGAGGCATCCGTTGATCGTATAGTTTCATTGTGTTGGCTGCCTCGACCTAGAAATAGTAAGGTAGATCATTTTCAATCATCATTGTCTTTCCTATTTCTTTGAGTGTTCTATTCTTTTTCTCCACTACTCCATTCTGTTGAGGAGTTCTTGGTGCCAAGAAGTTGTGGGAGATGTCATTCTTGTCACGAAGTCCGCAAATTATGAGTAATCAAACTCTCTTCCATGGTCGGTTTGAATTCTCCTGATTTGAGCCTAAGATTCCACTTGAATTTTATTGCAGATCTTAGTGAACTCTTTGAATGCTTCAGTTTTGTTCTTCAAAACACACCCAGGTAAATCATGAGTAATTATCAACAATAACTAGCACATATGATTTACCCCTAAGCTTTTGACAGGAATTTCACCACACAAATCTATATATGAATAAATTCAAGTACTTTAGATGTAGATACTTGTCTTGAGTGGCTGAAAGGATAGTCTAACTTGCTTTCCTTTTGTGCATGCATCACAAATTTTATCTTTCTTAAATGAACAGTTAGGTAAACCTCTAACTAATCCATGAGATGCAAGTTTCTTGCTAGTATGCATACTAGTTCGGCCTAGTCTATGATTCCATGTCCATGTATAATCATTCGGAGAAGCTATTAAGCATGATAATTCTTGACTAGAATTTGAAAGAGGAATGGTGTTGGTATTACTTGACCTCAGACACTGAGTTTAGTCTCTTTAGTGATTGCATAAAAAATGAAGTAGTTAGTCTAAGTAAATCTTACCTCTTGACCTTTGTCACATAAGCGAGAAATGCTCAAAAGATTGTACTTGAGCCCTTTGACAAGGTAGACTGGACTGACTGAATTGTCTCCCTAACCAATTCTTCTAATTCCAACTATCTTGCCTTTGCTATTGTCTCGAAATGTGACTTTTCCTCCTTTCATTTCTTCTAATTTTGAGTTGTGGTCCTTTTCGAGGAAGAGCACTTGTTGGGAAACCAGATTTGAATAATTTTGGGTTTTGTCCGATTATGAGTCTTCTTTCTAGAGAACCGACTCCGTGTCTCTTGTCTTTGAAAACCTCTCCTTTTTGTCTTGACCTTGAGTGAGTTTTAAAATCAACTCTTTAGACTCATCGAGCTTATATTTCAGCTGCTCATTCTACTGTTCGACGCACTCGGACTCGGTCTAATTCTCTTGAGTACTGGTCTTAAGCACATTCAGATTTTGTCTCATGTTTTCTAACTCCTTTTTCAAAGGGATGCTTTCAGCATTAAGAGACTCCAATGTCTCTTTGAATTCAAAAGTTTCAGAAGTGGACTTTTCTTCCAAAGTAAAAATATATCTAGCAAGATCAAGTTTAGAAAACTTAAGTAGTTAATTACCTCCGGAGGATTTGTCTCCTTAACATCTAATTCATCACTATCCGACTCGGATTCAGCTTCCGAGTTTGCTAGAGTTATTAGACACTTTGAATCATTAGAGTCATTATCACTCGAGGTAGCTACTATAGCCTTTTTCTTCTTTGTGTCTTTCTTTCTCTTTGGACAGTCTTTGACTATGTGCTCTTTCTTTGTTACACTCAAAACAGTTAGAGTTCTTAGTTAAAGACAAATTGAAAGAGGATGAGTATTTACCTTTCTTGTCTTTCTTATAGAACTCCTGCTTAGACTTCTTCCGCCACTTTTTGTATTTAATCATTATGGGATCTTCTTCAGAATATAAGAAGCTCAATCTTTGACGTCTGTCTTCCGAGGCCATGGGGGCAACGTTCCTTTTGTTGCTGACCTCGGCTTCCTCTTCTTCTAAGTGCAACTCATGAGTAAGTAGCTTCCCAATGAGCTCATATGGCTTCAGCCGAGAGAGATCTTGAGCTTCCTTTATTGTCTGTCACATTAGGACCCCATCTTCTCTTGGATAGACTCCTTAGAATTTTTCTCACAACTTCTTCATGAGTCATCTTTTTCCAAGAGACTTAAGATTGTTGACAATCTTATTGAAGCGAATACACATTTAAGTGATGTTCTTATTAGGCTCCATTTTGAACATCTCATAGTTGTAGACGAAATGACTTATCTTTGCTTGCTTAACCTAGCTAGTTCCTTCAGAGGTATTGACTAGTGTATCCTATACTTCTTTGGCTATGTCACATATAGACACTCTGTTGTATTCTTTTGAATTGATTGCACATATGAGAGTGTTCATGGCTTGAAGTTCTTCCTGTACTTCTCGTTTTCTTTAGTGGTGAACTCAGATTTCACCTTAGGTACAGGTAGTGTTCCTTCCATCTTCATTGGAGTGTAGTTGCCATTGCGAATGCTTTGTGCCGGACCTCCCCATCACGGTTCTAGATGAAGCACTCCATTATCCGCACAACTATTCTCGCATTATGATATGATTTGAGCTGCACTTTATAAGTATCTCCAGTCATTCTCTACTCTCATACTTAAGAGAATATTAGTTCTTGTTTTGATCATTGATAACGAAAACTAATGTTTTGAATTAACAAGTTTCTATCTTACGTATGGAATGCCTTTCAACAAAAAAGGGGAGATTGAAGACTCCAGTACAAATCTCTATCTCTCTTAGGTTTTGATTCTAAGTCATTCTGCGTATTATAGAAACTCTTATCTAAGTTTTCATTGTGTTCGACTGACTCGAAAGCGCTTTATCGCATATCTTCTACACTTGGTGTTTCGACTCACTCGGACATTACTCAAAACTATCGCATGCTCAAATAATTTCTCTAATACTTTTATTCGAGCACCGACTTTGTACTTCAACGCAAAGTGAAGTACAACATTAATTCTCTATTCTAAGTGAGTTTATTTCCTTGAGAATTATTTGACCAGATCAAGTTCTTATACTCGATATTTTATTCCTTCGAACTTGATTATTTTACGATTAATTGAAGATAGAATTTGATTATATTGAATATTGGATTTAGAAAATTAGGCAAAACATAATTAAGCATTTAATTACTCTATTTTAATTATTATCCGTGCCAAATCATAGACCAAAGTATTTTATACTTTGAGAACCAATGTGGTTTACTTTTGTAGGTTATTCAAATGAGGATAATCTATTTTTAAATTTCAAAAGCAACCAGCTTCTATCCGTGAAGCACCAATCGACAAGCTTCACTGCTTCGGAAATGACTCGGACACCGTGTTAGGGTTGTTTGTTTCCAAAATTGGAAAACTCCAAATCTAGGCCTAATGGTTGTTTCCACCTTAGTTTTTAGTCGCTACCAAGTGATTGGACCATCTTTTGGAGCCAAGAGCGAGTTACGCAACGTTCACATCCAAACGAATCTTTTCGAGTGACTCATATGTGTCCGGTTGGCTATAAATAGAAGCCACTTCATAAGACTAGAAGATTGATGAACACATTGCTGCACCTATCGTTGAACACTTACTAAGTGCATACTTGATCAATCTTTTTCTTACAACTCCAAATCTATATTTAATATTCTTTGAGTTGTAAAGAAAGTCTTATAATCAATTACATACTTCTCTTACTTTCTTATTAAGTCCCTTGACCGAGATGTAAGGGTTAACTCATCTCATTTGTTCCCGATTGTAAAGGTTACCTCGGTCAAGAAATACTAAATCGAGATAGTTTAAGGGAGGGTTTCCAGATGTAAGGGTTAAGCTGGAGTGATGATGACACGGTTGAAGAAGATGATTCTTACGATTCAAAGTGTCTTATGGCACTTATATACTTAGAAGCTAAAGCTGAGTCGGACAATGAGAATTCGGATATAGAGTAGGTAATTGAATACTTTCTCAAATTCTCCAAAGTTGATTTAGCCGAGATATATTTATACTTTGGAAGAAAAGTCTAATTCTAACTCTTCACAATTCAAAGAAAAACTTGAGTCTCTTATTGCTTGAGAGTAATGTTTTGAAAAATGAGTTAGAAAATCCGAGACAAAATCTAAAGGTACTTACGACTAGTGGTGAAGAAAACGAGGCCGAGTCCGAGTCACTCGGAACGGATAATAAGCAACTGAAAAAGAAGCTCAATGAGTCTCAAGAGCTTCTTTTGAAACTCGCTCAAGGTCAAAAAACCTTTATCTTTAACTTGGCTCTCAGTATGTCTCATTCGGGAAAGAAGGACTTGGTTACAATGTCTGAAGAGTAATCTAATTCCTATTCAAATCTCTTCAAGACTGATTCCGAATTGTAAAGTTTAGGAAGGCTAAGCATGGTCCCATTCATAAGAATGAAAAGGAGACTGAGCCCATACCAGTTTATTGGAAAAAGCCTTCTCCACCTATTTACAAAAGAAAAGATTTTCAAAAGTAGGAGAATAGACTTAGTTTTCTAGGAGGAAGACTCAAAATCGGACCGAGACTCAAATTTATTCAAATATGGGTTCCCAAGAGTGCTCTTCCTCAAAGAAAGACCATAATAAAGACAACTGCTGGGTTTGTAAGAGGAAGTGAGAAGGGTTAGTTCGTTTCTGTTTTGCAGGTAACTTAGAAGAAGAAAAGTCATTTGTACTTAGACAACGGTTGCTCACGCCACATGTCAGGAGATTCAAGACACTTTTCTAAGTTAAAAATTCTAAAAGGAGGAAAAGTCACATTTGGAGACAATAGCAAAGGCAAGATATCGGGACTGGCAAAATTTGTGAAGGAAACAACTCGGTTAGTCCAGTCTATCTTGTCAAAGGGCTGAAATGCAATCTTCTTAGCATTTCTCAATTGTGTGACAAAGGCCAAGAGATAAGGTTAACTCGGACCAACTGCTACATTTTTTATGTAGCCACCAAGGAGACTAAGCTCTCGGGTTTAAGGTCAAGTAACACCTATACTATCCCTCTCTCGGATTCAAGTCGAATTTATCTTATTTGAAAGCATCTTTGAATGATGATCCATGGACTTGGCATTGTAGACTAAGTTATATTAGCATGTATACCATCAAGAAACTTTCATCTCATGGATTGTTTAGGGGATTAGCTAACTGTGCATTTAAGAAAGATAAAATCCGTGAAGCATGCACAAAAGGAAAGCAAGTCGGATCATGTTCCAAACCATTGAAAGCGTGATCGCACTCCAAAGTGCTTGAATTGGTTCATATGGATTTGTGTGGTGAAATTCCTATAAAAAGCCTTGGAGTTAAATCATATGTACTTGTCATTATTGATGATTTCTCACGATTTACCTGGGTATGTTTTCTCAAGAACAAGAGTGAAGCCTTCAAAGAGTTCACTAAGATCTACAGAAAATTCAAGTGGAGTCTCGGACTCAGATTAGGAGGATTTGAACCGACCTTGAAAGGGTGTTCTACTACTTAGAATTTGCAAACTTCGTGACTAGAATGACATCTCCCACAACTTCTCTACACCAAGAACTCCTCAACAAAATGGAGTAGTGGAGAGAAATAACATAACTCTTAAAGAAATAGAAAGGACTATGATGATTAAAATTGATCTACCTTACTATTTACGGGCTAAGGTAGTCATTAAAGGAAATTACACACTCAACAAATGCCTCATCGGACCCATCTTGAAGAAGACTCCCTACGAGCTATACAAGGGAAAAAACTTGACATCTCCTACTTCGGACCATTTGAGTGTAAATGTTATGTTCACAGCAATGGTAAGGAGCATCTGATTAAGTTTGATGCTAGGTCACATGAAGGTATATTTATGGATTACTCATATCATAGCAAAGCTTATCGTGTTTTTAACAAGAGAACTAACAAAGTGGAAGAAAGTATCCACGTTGTCTTTGATGTGATTGCTCTTAGCAGGATAAGTGAATCCACATACTCGGATCTCGAGGCTTAAACAGAGATGAAGATGACCTTGCTGAAGTTGAGCTCGGAAAGAGTCAAAATAGAATTATTGAGGCAGCTTACAATGTTATGACTTAGGCCGAACGAGCTCAATAGCCAGTTCAAAATGTTAAAGAACAAGTCAGTGCAAAGACTCAACAAGATCAATAGACTGAAGATCAGGCTATTCAACCAACAAACTTGGAAAATTAGAGGACAGGTAAAGCTTTCAAATATGCACCCAGTCACCCACCGGAAAACATACTTTTTGACATCCACGGTGGGGCTAGAACTCGATCTTCTTTTTGCATAATTTGTGTGCATTTTCTGCATTCATATGATTAACGAGAACATAAACATGCACTAGAGGCCCTAAATGAACTTGAATGGTAGAGGCCATGCAAGAAGAGCTTAATCAATTTGAAAGAAATCAAGTCCGGACTCTAATCAAAGAACCTTCGGACCACCCAGTCATAGGAACCAAATGGGTTTTCAAGAACAAACTGGATGAGGAAGGGTTAGTAGTCGAAATAAGGCTAGACTTGTTGCTCGGGGTTACAATCAAGAGGGAGGAATTGATTGTAGGGAAACCTTTGCACCTATTGCTAGGATTGAGGCAATTAGAATCCTATTAGCATTTGCATCTAGCATGAATATCAAGCTTTATCAAATGGATGTCAAATAAGCTTTTACGAATGGTTTTATTCAAGAAGAAGTTTATGTTGAGCAACCCCTGGATTTGAAAACTCATAATTTGCAAATCATGTTTTCAAGTTGTAAAAGGCTTTATATGGTCTTAAACAGGCTCCCAAAGCTTGGTATGAAAGAGCGAGAAGTTTCTTAGGTGAAAATGATTTCAAAAGAGGTCAGATTGACAAAACTCTTTCTACCAAAACCAAGGGGAAATATTTTCTTATCATTCGAGATCTATGTTGATGACATTATTTTGGGAGTTACTAATGAAACTCTATGTCAAGAGTTTTCCGAGTTGATAAGACAGGAGTTCAAAATGAGTATGATGGGAGAACTCAACTTCTTTCTTGGTCTACAAATCAAACAAGACAAGGATGACATCTATGTCCATCAATCTAAGTATACTAAGGAGTTGTTAAAGAAGTACGGGATACAAGATGTGAAGCATGTAGTAACACCTATAAGTAGCGAGTTTGAAACCGGACTCGGACAAGAAAGGTAAAGATGTAGATCAAAAACTCTGCAGAGGTATGATTGGATCTCTACTTTATCTCACATCTAGTAGGGAAGATATCACGTTCAACGTCTACCTTTGTGCAAGATTTCAAGCTAATCCTAAAGAATCGCATCTCATTGTGGTGAAGAGAATTTTTAAATATCTTGCGGGGACTCGGAATCTTGGTCTATGGTTTTCAAAAGACTCATAATTAACTCTTATTAGATACTCGAGATGCTGATTATGCTTGGATACAAAGTTGATAGAATGAGCACATCAGGAGCATGTTAATTTCTTGGTCAATCCCTCATCTCCTCGCATTCAAAGAAACTAAACTCTGTTGCTCTATCAGCTGTCGAGGCTTAGTACATTGCGGTTGGAGCTCGTCGTGCTCGGATTCTATGGACCAAACAGCTCTTGAAGGATCTCGAGGCTATCATTAACATCTATCCCAATCAAGTGGGATAATCGGAGTGCAATCAGTATCACTAAGAATGCGAGTCCAGGCACTCAAAGACAAAGCATATTAAGGTGAGGTATCATTTTACGAGAGACTATTATGAGAAAGATGATATTGAACTTGAATTCATTCCTACGAAATTTCAATTAGCTGATATTTTCACTAAGCCTCTTAGTGAGGATGAGTTTTGTTTTATTAATAATGAGCTTAGCATGATTAATGCATGACTATGTGATTTATTACATGAATTATCTTTGCATAATTATGTGTTATATGTTTTAATAACGAATGAATCGGTTGTGAGTTATTAGTTTTCCGAGTGATCTTAGTCACTCGGAAACGATCTTGAAGTCGGACTCGGTGTATGAGCAAAATGGACATCAAACATCCGATATCATCTCTAGATAATTGGAGAATTTTAGAAATCTTTTCGAAAACCCTTTCTTCTGTCTCTCTCGCCACGCATTTCAATTAGAGGAAACTAGCCATTGGAAGAAAGCTGGTGGAATACTAGCCGTTGGAGTGCGGAATGTCACACCGGTGCGAGAGTACTACTTGATTTTCGAGTCGGAATGAAGATTGAAGGTAATTTCTTTCCACTATAGATAGCACCCCTTTACCTTCTTTTCTTTACTTTGCCCATTGCTTACTTGCTCTCTCTATTCTCGATATTTCTGCTGGCTTGTTTTCTCTCTCTCTCTCTCTCTCTCTCTCTCTCTTTCTCTCTTTCTCTGAATTTGAAGCTTTCTCTACTCTCTCTCTTCTCTTATTCTCTCTATTTCTCGTCATTCACCATGCCTAAACGAGGAACTAGTCAAGAATTGGGTTCGGCTACCAAGAAACCCCGCACCAAAAATGCCCAAGAAGGTACATCCAATCTTTCTAAAATCTTTGTCGTCCAACACCTCACGTTGGATGATAAATTCTTTCCAACCACATCCTTCTCGTGGTTGCGCCATATCAAAACTACTAGGGTTTACAATTATTTGTTCTTACGTGAATCATTTATCCGGAACTCGTTGCTGAGTTCTATGCAAACATATCTTTCTCCGGGGAATAATCAACTCCAAAGTTCAAGATAAAGTTGTTCATATCAACATATTTCTTCTTTATAGACTTTTTAAAGTTACTTCTCTTTTCTCAATTCGAACCCTATACCTTTCATGACAGTTGCCGATGACTTCTTTGAAAAGTATGCCAAGGAAGTACCTTAGTCATGAAAGAACTTCTCGATGACTTAGATGAAAACATAGGCAAGGTCTGCTGTGTTTTATTTTGATGACGACCTTTTTGCTCATCATTCTACACGACTAGAAAATCGCTATATAGCGACAGAAATAGTGACGGAAAAATGTCATTCAGCGACGAAATTTCACAATTAGCGACGGAATTAGCGACGCAAAAATTCTGTCGCTGATTTTTGCGTCGCTAAAAATCAGCGACGGAATTCTATGATTCCGTCGCCGATTAGTGACAGATTAACGATGGAATTTGATTTTGTGTATTTTTGAGTGATTAAAATCGTAGAATTCCGTCGCTGATTCATCGCAAATTTTTTAACAAAATTTACAATTTTGTGTATTTTTGAGTGCTTAATACAAAAGATGTACAATGAAATACAAATCCAAATAATCCGGTAGCATAACAACATCAAATTCAACTACAATTCAAACACAAAAATCATATACAAACACAAAAGTCATGAATAATTCAACTTCAAACATCCATAAAAACTAATTCAAAAAAAAACAAGAGTAAACAAAGTAAATTATACAAACACAAGTTATGTTCTTCATCTTCCTTCTCCTCTTCTTCTTCCTCTTTCTCATTATCTTCATCTTCTACCTCATTCCAACCATGCCTATGAAAATAAGTTACATTTAACGACGGGCTGATTCCATCGCAAAATAATAAAAAATTTTAAAAATTAAACATAGCGACGGAATCAGCGACGGATTGATTACGTCGCTAATTAAAAAAAATTTAATAAATTTTTTTTTCATAAATCCGTCGCTAATTTTTCCAATTCCGTCTTTATGTCCGTCGCTAATGACTAAAATAGCGACGAAATTTATCTGGGTTCATGGGTTTGAGTTATCACCTCCTTCTCCTCCATCCACTCGGACTCGGCATGCACTAGCACTTCCACCACCTACTGCTAGTCCCTCTACTTCTCAACCTTCTTATGCCTCTGCCGATGTGTTTGCCGAGTTGGTAAAAAAATTACTTCGTGTTTGACGAGTTTCGGACCACTCTCCGCTCTCTCAAACATTTCCTTCAAAACATGGTTATTAACTAGAAGATCGCGGAGTCCCCGATCGGGGAAAACCAGGACCTCATGATCAAGCTCAAGGAGATTATCAAGCAACAGTGTGAGCGGCTTCAAGTCCTCCAAGAATGACGGTCAAAAGCCCGCCGAGGACTCGGACGCTACTGATACTTTTGAGGAGTCCTCCAGCCCAGCTAAGTCTACCTCAGCTGAGGTAGAAGAGGCGATTGAGGAAGAAGCTCGAGCTGAAGAAGGCGAGAGAAGAGAAGAAGGAAGAAAAAGAAAAGATGAAGAAGAGGCCGCTCAACTCGAGGGCCAAGGTGCACTGGAACAAGAACCGAGTTGATCTCCTCAAATCATGCTCCGAGTGGGTCGGACGAGGCTGGCGAAGTTGGTCGATCTAAAGTAGTTGTCCCAAAAGCATCGCCAACTAGTGCCTTTTAGGAAAACGAGCTCGAGGATTATGTATCCTTGGTTCGCGGAACTAGGACGAGAGCGGATTCTAGACATTTACGTGTTGCAGCCGCCCGTTCATCCACTTCTACACAAGTATACGAGGCATAGGCGCACTTGCTCGTCCCTCCTCTTCCAAACAACCAACCCACTCTTCTTAGTTCATTTCTTTTCTCTCGTTAACCAGCCCCTCTTCTTAGTTCATTTCTTTTCTCTGTTTCTGTTTTTAATTTTTTTTTGTCCAACATCGGTTGTACTTATCTGCTATTTTTCTTCCCTCTTTTATTGAAATGCATAGGGGAGAAAAATAGAAAACTTAGATGTTTAGTTTAGGGGAGTTCCTCCCTTGTTGTTTTTTTAAGTATCTCGTATTATTGTTCTTTTTCGACCAATGAATGATTTTTACTTTTATGAGCATACTTGTTTTTGAGTTACATATCTATCTTGCCTTGATGCTACGATACTTAGTTACGTAACATACTCGCTCTAGATATAATCTGTTTCTTTTTCTTTGCTTTGATTTATTATCTGCGAAGCTGTTTTGAATTATGATATGATTTGAGCTGCACTTTATAAGTATCTCTAATACTTAAGAGAACATTATTTCTGTTACGATCATTAACAATGAAAACTCATGTTTTGAACTAACAAGTTTCTATCTTAAGTATGGAATGCCTTTCATCAAAAAGGGGAGATGGAAGACTCGGGTATAGATCTCTATCTCTCTTAGGTTTTGATTCTAAGTCATTCTGCGTATTATAGAAACTCTTATCTATGTTTTCATTATGTTCTAACCGACTCGAAAGCACTTTATTACATATCTCCTACACTTGGTGTTTCGACTCATTCGGACATCACTCGGAACCATCACATTCTCAAATAATTTCTCTAACACTTTTTTCTAAGCACTAACTTTGTAAGTCAACGCAAAGTGAATTATAGTGTTAATTCTCTATTCTAAGTGAGTTTATTTCCTTGAGAATTATTGGACCAGATTAAGTTCTTATACTTTGATATTTTATTCCTTCTAACTTGATTATTTTCGGATTGACTCAAGATGAAATTTGAACATATTGAATATTAGACTCATAAGATTCCATTCTTTTAGGCAAAAGATAATTAAATATTTAAGAACTCTATTTTAATTATTATCTGTGCCTAATCTTGGACCAAAGTATTTTATACTTTGAGAACCAATGTGGTTTGCTTTTGTAGGTTATTGAAACGAGGCAAATTTATTTTTGAATTTGAAAAGTAACTCGCCGCTAAACACCGACAGACAAGTTTTAGCTACTTCTTGACATGTCTCGGACACCGTGTCGGGGTTGTATGTTTTTAAAGCTGGAAAACTCCAACTCCGGGCCTAACGGTTATTTCCACCTCGGTTTTCAGTCACCACCAAGTGATTGGATTAGCTTTGGAGCCAACGGCCATTGCAAAATGTTCACATCCCAACGGATGATTTACGAGTGACTCGGAATAGTCGTTACAACAACTGGTGAAGATTTTAGTGTGGAACCAATACTTAACGATCACTCGGCTTGGTTGGCTATAAATAGAAGCCACTTCACAAGACTAGAAGATTATTGAACACATTGCTTGCACCTATTGTTGAACACTTAATAAGTGCATAGTTGATCAATCTTCTTCTTACAACTCCAAATCTGTATTTAATATTCTTTGAGTTGTGAAGAAAGTCCTGTAATCAATTACATACTTCGTTACTTTCTTAATAAGTCCTTTGTTTGAGATGTAAGGGTTAACTCAACTCGGTCGTCTCCGATTGTAAAGGTTACCTCGGTCAGGAGTACTAGATCGGATAAGGGAACTTCGAGTCTAGGAAAACGTTGTAAGGAATTGTTTAAGGGAGCAATTATGGTTGAGTCAATCCTTTGTATTTTGTGGATTCAAAATAGTGGATTTGACTTGGTACTTGGATTAGCACTATCGGTGGTTTTCTACCCCAGGAGGGTTTCCACGTATATCCGTGTTAGTGTCTTTACGAGTCCAATCTAGACTCGGAATCCGATTTTGGTTGTTTTGGTAAAAATTATTTAATTTTCTTCATCAACCTATTCACCCCTCTTCTAGGGTGACTTAGACTATTTAAGAGCAAACCTTCATCCCCTATGTATTTTGTCAAAATTAAAGAAGGGAGGGAGTAGTACAAAGCTAGCAGAGATGTTGGACAAAAACAAAAGAAATTTGAAATTAAGAGGGAGGTGGAGCAATGCACGTTGAAGGTTTGCTCTGGGAGAGGCTAAGTCACCCTAGAGGGGCGTGAATAGGGTGATGAAGAAATTTGCTTGAAATTTAAAATAGATATGAATCCGAGGTGAGCGAGAGTCATGGATGACCTCGGAAAAGTACTAACTCGAGATTCGTAAAGAGTGAACAAACAGATTAAGCGAGAACTTTGAAACAGGTGTGAGTCTATAATACACTCGGAAAAGTAATAACTCATAAAATGCGTGGAAACCCTCCTAGGGCAGAAAACCACGGACCGTGCTAATCCAAGCACGAAGTCAAATCCACTATTTTGAGTCCACAAAATTCAGTAGACTGACTCAACCCGAGTTGCTCCCTTAGACAACTCCGTAGAAGTTTTTCCTAGACTCGAAATTACCTTATCCGATCTAGTACTTCCTAACCGAGATCACCCTTACAGTTAGGGACAACCGAGCTGAGTTAACCCTTACAGCTCGGTTAAGGGACCTTACTTAGAGAGTAAGAAAGAGAGTGTTTGTAATCGTGTACAAGACCTTACAACTCGGAGAAATAACAAATATAGAATTGGAGTTGTAAGTAGAAGACTGAGAATGAATACAATGACTTTTGCTCAAGTATATGTATTAACAGTTGGTTCAACAATCTTCAAGTCTTGGAAGTTGGCTTCCATTTATAGATGACCAAGCAGACTTAGCTGTTGTGTCCATCTTCTGACTAGAAGTCCCTTGTGACCATTGTAATGGATTTTCTAAGTCACTCGGAAAATATCCGTTGAGATATGAACATTGGGCAACGGTTGTTGACTCCTTTGGAAGTCCCAAAACCACTGGTGGTGCTTGAAAAATAAGGTGGAAACCACCGTTGAGCTTAGTGTTGCAGATTTCCAGCTTTGGAAACAGCACAACCCCGACACGATGTCTAGGGCTAGGTCGGAGGTGGAAAAAGCCTTGTCTGCTGGTGATTTGATGTTTTGAAGCCGGTTACTTTTGTAATACAAAATCAGGATAGCCTTGTTTGAATAACCTACAAAAGTAAATTAATTTGGTTCTCAAAGTATAAAATACTTTGGTCCAAGATTAGACAAGGATAATAACATAATTAACATAATTAAGTGACTAATTATCTCGAGTCGGAAAAGGAATGGAATTTTCTGAGTCTAATATCCATGATACTCAAATTCCATCTTAGTCGAGTCTAGAAGATAAACAAGTCAAAGGATTAGAGTAAACAAACTTGATGTAGACTAAACAAAGTTCAAACTAATTATGCTTGACTTGCAATAGTAAATTAACAATGTAATTCCTGTAACATGAAGTCGGACCCGAGTTTATGTGCGTGAAATAAAGTGTTTGAACAAGCGATATATCCGAGTGTTGAGTGACTTAGAATTGAGTGTGAAGTGGTGAGTACATATGATTTACGAGTCGATCGAGTCACGCATAAACATATATAATACTTTCTATAACACTCGGAGAAAATGTTATATCACTCGTAGAAGGCTTCTAAGGCACATAGAATGACTTGAAATCAAAACCCTATAAGAGATGAAGTCTTATACCCGATTCCTTGATGGAACTCGGAAAAGTGTAAGTATAAAGTCCGAGTCTTCACACGTTGAGGAAGAAGAACGGGGACCTCGTCCGTGTGCGTAGCCTTGTGTAGAAATAGCTGGCCGAGGTGGCAAGAACAGAGGTAAGTTAGGGACTTGAACTGCACTCCTGCAAGCGGAGGTTGTACATCCTCTAACTCTTCCTCCGAGTCCTCGGCCTCTTCGACTTGAGGTTGTTGAAGAGGAAGGGGCCTTCGATTGGCTCGCATCTCTAACATCTTTTGAGGTAAACGTGTATGATATGAGGAGATCACTTCAGGTTCTTTCTCCCCTTGGCCTTAAGCTAGGCCTACTCCAGTTCATTCGTCTCCTTCTTCGCTTCTTGTTCTCCTTCGACTCGGAGTTATAAGAGCTTGAGGACTTTGAGGAGAAAGTTGCTTCGAGAGGGAGGTTCCGAGTCCTCGAGTGCTTTGGATCTTTTCTCTTGGAGGGGCGGATCCAATCTTGTTGGCGCTTGATAACCTCTTTAAGGTCACCGACTAGGGTTTGACTTTGATGGATTTGTCTACGAGCCGTGCTCCGAAATTGAGTCAAGATTGGCATGAAAGCGTAGAAAGCCGCCACAGTTGGCTGCAGCTCTTTGGTCATGGAATTATTCTTCCATCATCAAGAAAGGTAACTAAGACTTCGTGCGGGTTGTTCCCGGGAGGATTAAGGCCTAGTTTGGAGGCAAGAAAGTGATAGCATGATAAGCTCGGACCATGTTTGGTGCGGAGCCTAATATGTGACCAAGCTAGATTCCCCAATTCCGAGTTCAACTAAGTCTTCATAAACTAACGGTAAAGTTCAATCCGAGTCACGAGTCAAAGGGAGGACAGCCTGAAAGAAGCCTCGCAGGTGAAGAGCATGATAGAAATAGTCAAGACAGATGTGATGGGAAGAAGACAAAACAAAAGGAAGTTTGGTGCTCCCTGAATCCACGACCGATAGTATTTACGAGTCCATCGAGTAGTAGGCCAAGAACTCAACTCAGCTTAGTCAAGGAAGTGATGAAGAGCTTTAGTCTAAAACCCTTGAGTCCGAATCAATTCAATGGAGAAGAGCACCCGTCCAAGCTCCATCCACTTGATCTCCGGTCGAGAATAAGCCCCACTCAATTTCGAGTGACTTTTGTTCTTGTCAATTAATTACTTGAACAATTTATTTGTTTTGATTTAACAATTTGGGTCTATAATAAGTCAAGACATTGTGTATGATGATGTTTTACATTTCATTAGGTAGAACATTATGTATGTTGTCAAGAGAAGCTGTTTCGACCCAATCGGAAAAGTTATTGCCACACTCCAGTCTAGTAAAAGTGGCGATATAAAGGTAGATCCTGTCTAAGACCAAAGTCCTGCAAGGACATCAACGGAAGAAGAAATCATATTGATTTCTTAGCGAAGGAGACGAGTTCTAAGTCTCGTGTATTCTACAAGAACTTCTCTAATAGCAAGCAATTATTAATGAAGAAGATTTCCTAACAGGGCCAACAAATGCGAGTCTAGGAGTGTCCCAAACCTCCCTTAGAACAAGAAGGAATGCTACGGACAAGAACCACTTATTCACAATATTTCTAAGTCACGAAACTAGCCACTTGCAAAGCTAGTTACTAGGTTGCGGACCTACCTTTTGAACGGTCCCATGAGGAATTGTCAAATGGAGCTATCAAGGCTTTTCAAGTCTTTTCAGCCAATTACAACTTGACAAGAGAGAAGGAGAGTTGCTATTGGTTCAGATTGCTACCACGATTAGAAATCAGAATCAAGACACTTTGCGGTTTTAGCTTTTACGTCTCGGTTAAGATTAATCTTTGTAATTAGTGTTAATTAATTGTGATTAGTCTTAACCTTTCCTTAATGATTAGAAAAGCTATTTTACGCGGGAAATAGCCAGCTATAAAAGGCCTTCTTACTCATGTACGAGACAGAACTTCGAATCAATTAAATTGTTTGATACATTGTTGTGTTTCAAATCATAAAGTTTGAGTGAATCGAACATCCTACCCCAAAATTCCCTAGCTGCTTGTATCTTGGTTTGACAATCAAGTGGTGTTCTTCTAGCTCTTAGAAAGCCCCCTTTAGATCCATTCCCAGGCTAAGTTTCTTTGCTGCCCCTTACTTGACTTCAAAGTTGGACATTTTGTCCCTTCCCAAGCCAGTCGAGTTCTATCCCACTCGGCCTTGAGCCTTCCTTGTTGGCGAAAACGCAATAAAACCTCAAAGCTTATCGCCATGTTTCCACCTTCCAAACCTTACTTTATCTAACCTCTTATTCCCTGTTTCCTTTTCAATTGTCGTAACAATTGTTAGGAACTATTACTACCACAGCTAAGCCACCCACCCCTGGGTTTGGTATCCATCATTTGGTTAGAGCGACAAGCCGAGATGTCACCTTCGAAGCAAATCGAGAGAAGAGGCGAGGCTAGGAAAGGGATGGTCCAACTGTGAGAAGAAGAGTCTCAAAATCTTTCCGAGTCCGAGGTGGAGGAGGAGGAGGTAACTTAGAATTGTGAGCCCGGACACTAGGTTGTATTTCCTAGTATCCGAGCCTAATGAGCTCATTTTTGCCTATACGGACAGCTGGCTCTAGAAATTTGTGTAGATTAAAAGGGAGATCCGTTTTGAATTAGGCAAAGACAATAGAAAGTAAATATCCAAAGGAAAGAGGGGCTTTTTCTAAAATGAGGGAATAAAGGTTATTTGTTCCAAGATGAAGGGGAAGAGGTTAACCTCATACCCTTTGAGGATATCATAGAGAACCTTAATGACTTTACTTGTTTGGGTTCTCCTTGGAGGGCTAGAAAGAGAAGAACATTCTCATTAAGATGAAGCAAAGAAGTCTTGGTTCGAAGGTCATATAAGTCATAGAAAATTTCTTTATGGACTTAGGGACCTCCTTGGCGTATTTGTCAAAGAAGTCATCAGCGACTTCATTGAATGGAATTGGGTTAGAGTTAAACAGATTGATACAAATGGTTTTGCCTTGAATAATAGAAGAGATTATATTATCTCTTGCATACATGTTAGAATAGAACTTAGTGAGCGAGTTATGGATAGATGTAGTCACGAAACACAAATACTTGTAAGTACTTGTGTTGAGGATGGGCTTGAGCCATGAGAGTTTTGTCGTGGAGAAGAATTTCTCTTCTATGAAGTAGTGTTAAGCAACGATAAACTTTTGGTCATTGTAGGCAAGGGCTTTCCCCTTAGAAGTTTCTTTTTGAGGATTATCGGAGGGGGTGGATTTGGTTCCGGCCTTCTTTGTGGTCGAACCTCCTTTCGCAGCGCTTTCTCTCTTAGTCATGTTTGAGAGAAAGTGAAAGAGATTGAGAGTAAAACAGCAAAGAAAGTAGATGAATGAGAGAGAGAGGGTAGATAGTTGAGAATTTGAGTACGAGAGAAAAGAAAGCAAGAGTGAGAGCGAGAAATAGCAAAGTGAATGATTGAGAACAGAGGGGTGCTATTTATGGAACAGGAGCTTTCATTGAACAAAAGCCTTTCTAACTTAGCCCTTAAAGTAACAATTATCGATCTGTTTGGCATTCTAGTGAGTAATAGAGATCTTGAAGCTGCTTCAGTCGAACGGCTAGTTTTCATACTTGTTTGCGTGACGAGAGAGAAAAAGAGATTTTTGAAAACATACCTAAGATTCTCCATTGATCTAAAGATGATCTCAAAATTTTGATGTCCATTTTTCTCATTAACCGAGTCGACTCGGTGATGTGTCTAAGTAACTCATAACACACTCAAAAAATTAATAACTCATAGCTCAGTTTCATCTTGGTTCAACTGATTCATTTGTGTATTCACTTAGAACATATAATAATCAATCAAATTCATAACAACTCATGCAATAAATCGAGATAATCATGCAATCATCATGCCAAGTTCATTCCTAATAAAGTAAAATTGATATACACTTAGAGGTTTTGATAAAATATCAGCTAATTGAAATTTGGTAGGAATAAACTCAAGTTCAATATCACCTTTCTCAGAATGGTCTCTTAGAAAATGATACCGACCTCAATGTGTTTCGTTCTTGAGTGTTGAACTGGATTTTTGGTGATGCTGATGGCACTTTGAGTATCACACTTTATTGGGATACATGTGAATGACAATCCAAGATCCTTTAAGTGTTGCTTGATCCACATAATCCGAGCACGGTAAGCTGCAGCTGCTATGTACTCTACCTCAACAGTTGATAGAGAAACTAAGTTTTGTTTCTTTGAATATCAGGAGATAAGTGATTACCATAGAAATTGGCACGCTATCGATGTGCGTTTTCTATCAACTTTGTATCCGAGCATAGTCGGCATTTGAGTATCCGAGTAAGGGTCGATTGGAGTCCTTAAAATACCGTAGACAAAGTGTCCGAGTCCCTGCAAGATAGCTAAAAATTCTCTTCATCGTAGTGAGATATGATTCCTTTTGGTTAGCTTGAAATCTTTCACACAAATATACACTAAACATGATATCTAGCCTACTAGCCGTAAGATAAAGTACAGATCTAATCATACCTCTGTAGACTTTTTGATCTACACTTTTACCTTTCTCATATGAGTCCGAGTTGAGTACTAATACTCATTGGTGTTGCTGCATGCTTCACATCATGTAGCTTGTACTTCTTCAACAACTCCTTAGTGTGTTTGATTGATGAACAGAGATGTCATCCTTATCTTGTTTGATTTGTAGTCCACGGAAGAAATTGAGTTCTACCATCATGCTCATTTGGAACTCCTATCTCATCAACTTAGAAATCTCTTGGCATAGAGTTTCATTAGTAGCTCCAAAGATAATATCTTCAACATATATCCGAATAATGAGAAAATCATTGCCCTTGGTTTTTGTAAAAAGAGTTTTGTCAATAAGACCTATCTTGAAGACATTTTCAATAAAGAAACTACTTAGTCTATCATAGCAAGCTCTAGGAGCTTGTTCGGACCATACAAAGCTTTTGCCAATTTGAAAACATGATTTGGAAATTGAGAGTTTTCAAAGTTGCTCAACATAAGCTTCTTCTTGAATATAACCATTGAGAAATGCACACTTAACATCCATTTGATAAAGCATAATGTTCATGCTTGATGCAAATGCTAAGACAATTCCGATTGCCTCAATCCTAACAATTGGTGCAAAGGTTTCCCCATAATCAATTCCCTCTTCTCGCTTATATCTGCGAGAAACTAATCTGCCTTTGTTTTTGACTTCAAATCCTCCCTCATCCAGTTTGTTCTTGAAAACACATTTGGTTCCTATAACTGGGTGGTCGGAAGGTCGTTTGGTCGAGTCTAGACTTGGTTTCTTTCAAATTGAGTGAATTCTTCTTGCATGGCCTCTACCCATTCAGGTTCAAGTAAGACTTCTAGTACATTTTTAGGTTCAATTAATGAAATGAATGCTGAAAATGTACATAGATTTTGTAAAGAAGAACTACCCCACTGTTGATGTCGAAATGATGTTCTCGGATGGGTGACTTGGACGCATATTTGAAAGCTTTACCTGTCCTCTTATTTACCAAGTTTGTTGGTTGAATGGTTTTATCTTCATTTGGTTCCTTTTGTTGAACTTCTTCATTAGCTTGTCCTTCAGCGATCTGAGTTGACTCTTGAACTAGCTCATTACGAGTTGGTTCGGTTTCTTTGTTCTTGTTCATTCCGAGCTCGGCTTCTTTCTTCCACTTGTCCTGCCATGATCAATTTAATCAAAGACAATGTGGATACTTTCTTCCACTTTGTTAGCTCTCTTGTTAAAGATTCTATAAGCTTTATTATGAGATGAGTAACCTAGAAAAATACCCCCATCTAACCTTGCATGAAATTTGGTCGGATGTTCCTTACCATTATTATGCACAAAGCATTTACATCCAAATGGTTTGTGAAGGTTTGCTCTTGGAGAGTCTAAGTCACCCTAAAGGGGGGTGATTAGTGTAATGATTTAATTTGCTTGAAATTTAAAATAGATATACCTATGAAGTGAGTGGGAGTCAAGGATGAACTCGGAAAAGCATTGACTCGAGTTCGGTAAAGAATGAAGAAACAGATTAAACGTAACTTTAAAAGCTGTCTTAGTCTAGAATGCACTCGGAAAAGTAATAACTCGGAAAGTACGTGGAAACCCTCACTGGGGCAGAAAACCACGGACCGTGCTAATCCAAGCATGAAGTCAAATCCCTATTTTGAGTCCACAAAATACGGTAGGCCGACTCAACCCTAGTTGCTCCCTTAGACAACTACTTACAAGTTTTTCATAGACTCGAAATTCCCTTATCCGATCTAGTACTTCTAATTAAGATAACCCTTACGAGTTAGGGACAAGCGAGCTGAGATAACCCTTACGGCTCGGTCAAGGGGCCTCAATTAGAAAGTAAGAAAGTGAGTTTGTAAGCGAGTACAAGACCTTACAACTCGGAGAAATATTAAATACATAATTGGAGTTATAACTAGAAGATTGAGAATGAATACAATGACTTTTGCTCAAGTATGTGTACACAAACAATTGGTTCAGCAATCTTCATGTCTTAAAAGTTGGCTTCTATTTATAAATGACCAAGCGGTTTAGCCGTTGTGTCCATCTTCCGATTGGAAGTTCTTTGTGCCCGTTGTAATGTATTTTCTAAGTCACTCAGCAAATATCCATTGAGATATGATGTTGAGTAACGGCTCTTGACTCTTTTGAAAGTCCCAAAACCACTGGTGGTGTCTTTGAAAGTAAGGTGGATACCACCGTAGAGCTTAGTGTTGCGGTTTTCCGGTTTGGAAGCAGACAACCACGACACGATGTCCGGGGCTTGGTCAAAGGTGGAAAAAGCCTTGTCTCGCTGGCGATTTGACGTTTTGAAGCCGATTACTTTTGCAATTCAAAACTAGGATAGCCTCATTTGAATAACCTACAAAAGTAAATCAATTTGGTTCTCAAAGTATAAAATACTTTGGTCTAAGATTAGACACGAGATAATAACATAATTAAGATAATTAAGTGACTAATTATCACGAGTCGAAAAAGGAATGGACTTTTTGTGTCTAATATCCATGATACTCAAATTCCACCTTAGTTAGTCTAGAAGATAATCAAGCCATAAGCGAGTATTAGAGTAAACAAACTTGATCTAGACTAAACAACGTTCAAACAAAATATGATGACTTAGAATAGTAAATTAACAATGTAATTCGGGAACATGAAGTCGGACACGAGTTTATGTGTAATACCTGGAGTTTTAAAGAAAGGCAACTGAAAAACATAGAATTCTCGAATATTATTCCCCGCAGGTAGGGGGTTGAGTGATTGATTTTATTTACGACCGGACATATTAGATTAGTATCCCTTTGGAGGCTGGTGTTGAATAAGCTAAATCAAGAAAATTGCATTCCTTTTTCATCCGAGCTAAACTTTTGGGTGATTAGGAATTGTCGTGGCGGCGTATTAAAATAAGTTAGGACGCAACAACGTAAGAGGACGGAAGGGAAGAGTTATGGACTTGTCTTATATAGGCCGGTGATTACGTAGTTGAATTATGAAGAGATGGGATAGAAACTGAATTAAGGGCCCAATAAGGATCATTAACCAACGAAATTAGGCGGTGGAAGAGAGGGAAGCAAAGAGGGCTCGGTTGAGCCCGAGCGATGAGAGGAACGAGTAGGAAACGAGAGAGGGAGGGAGGGAGAGAACGCGCGGGAGCCGGAAGCGGAGGCCGGTGGCTGCACGAACAGCGAGCGACCGGTGGGCAAAGGAAAAGCAAGGGCTCGGGAAGGCTAAAAAGGGAAGAAACAGAACGAAGGAAGGAAGAGTGAGGACCGAGTGCATAGAGAGAGAGCGAGAGGGCAAGCGGTGCAAGGGTCGAGGAGACCAAGGGGTGGCCGGCGACCACCGCGGACCCGGCGGCAGCCAGCGACGCAAGTGGGCCATGAGCGATTGGATAGAGCGAGGACGGAAGAGAGACCTGAAACAGAGACAAACACGAGAGAGTCCACGAGATCGGGAACCGGAAGAAGGGGCGGCGGGAGAGGAATACCGGCGGCGAACGTGCGAGGCCGGACCGAGGGGTGGTTGGAAACAAGAAACGCTGAACCGAAGTAAGAGGAAGTGAGAGTCCCCGAAACCGAACGCAAAACAGAGGCGACAAGCAATTCAATCAATTCCAAACCCGAGGATCCTAGGTGGGTGGGTAGTCTTATACTCTAAACTATTAGTAATTTCGAAACCCAAATGGATTTGTTGTGAACATTGAATGTGTTATGTGAATATGGAATTTGTGGTGAACGTTGAATATTTGTATTGCGGGACGGACGTAATCGTTTTGTAAGATTGAAATAAGAGCTTAGAATGGACTTAAGGAACCGAGAGGGCTGAATCGCGAAGTGAAAGTAATTAATTGGGTTAAATAGCGAGAATTAAGTTGGGAACTTCAAAGAGATTTAATAGTTACTTAAGGTTGAATTGGAACCTGCTGATTCTGAAGAAGTTAGATTGCATAGGTCAAAGGAGTAGTATTGAAGTTTCGATTAGTATTAAGGATGAAGAGTTGGGACATGGATATGAATTATGAGTTAATTAAGTTTTAGAGATCCTTGAACCTGCGGTATTAAGAGCTAGTTACGAACATTGGGGAATGGTAGGTCGAAGTATAAAGAGAAGTATGAATTTGTATTGAGTAATGCGCACTTGGGACAGGTAAGTGAGAAATGGGTGATTGTGAGATTAATTACGTTCGAAATTTATTTAATTCCTCGAGGTTGTATTGAGCGTGAAAATAAGAAAAGCTAACGGAAACTGAATAATGAAAAGTGATTAAGAGTTACATAACTAAGGATGGACGAGCAAGAGTTAAGTAATGAGTTAGAGACATACAACGGGAATTTGAGGCGGGGAATGGTAATGTTAAGTTGAGGAATTGGAATAAAGGCGGGGAGTTAAGGAAAGTTGAGATGTGAGCAAACAAAGTGGATTCACGAGTAGAGACATAAGGTGAGGAATGGAGGTGAAGAAAATGAATTGTGACGAATTGAAAAGTTAACTTAAGTGGTATATGCTTGTGGTTACTCGTGACTCGGGAAATTGAGATTAATCATACTAAAGTGAGGGATTGAGAAAGCATAGTTGGAAAAGAGTTGAGAATGATTGCTTGCATTGAATGGTGATTATTCTTGCTATGTGATTGCTTTACGTGATGCTCAAAAATAGTTTCGAAAGGAGTTTTGTATTTTACGTGAATGATTTTTGCATGCAATTTCTTGAGAACCGCCTTTTGAACGTGATTATGTTTTAAAGAAAGAAAGCTGATTTGAGAGAGTGAATTTATAAGGGTGACACGTGGTGTCATGCCTTCCTTAATACCAAACCGATTAAGAAAGTTGTGAAGTGAATGTGATGAATGAGTATGTGCAAAGAGTTTTGAATCGACAGGCTACCGATCGTTTAGCATACTTGAAGGGCTCGAGCCGGGAACGCCCAGCTAGAGACTTCGAGGGAAGGGTTCTAATAGGGGTCTTGCAGAGGCAGGATGCCCGCTCCGAGACTTCCGAAGAATGGTCCCGGAAGCCTTTTGTCGGGGTCGCGCCCGAATTAAAGAAGTGCTAGTTTGAGTCCTCGAAGGCCCAAAAAGTTGATTCAACCCCAAAAGTATGTTCATGAATGTGAAACTGTGTTTTTAAGTGATTGAAGAGTCTTGATCTTTTTCATTGCAAGAGATTTCGAGTGAAAAGTATATAGATTTCTATTACACTATTATGCTTTCGCATATTTCATTATTATGAGTATTATGTGTAAAAAATTTCCTTTTAAGGGTGTAAGACTCCGGTGAGCCCGTGGATTATTGCTCACCCCCACAAATTCCCCCTTTCTCTCCCCAGTGTTGCGGGTACACTTTCGGAGGCTTAATCGACGCTTACTATACTCCGAACTCTAGCCGACTACCGATGGTTGACTCAACCGACTCAAGTGGTTGGCATGCTTTCTTATGTGTTTAAATGTTGTATTTGTAATTTAGTTCATATATTTGTACCCAATGTATCGTAAACTATTTAGATTGTTTTAAGTTTTATAGCATGATTGGTTGGACTCGGCGTGTGGCCGTTGAGTTGTATACTCCGAGCGTGTGGCTCGTTGAGTTATATTATGCTTTTATGCGGGGTTTTAAGGCTTTAAGCCTATAGGTTGGTCCACATTACAAGCGGAACTCTGTCGAAATTTTTAGGAAATCTCGGATCCTTTTGGAAAACCATCTTTATTATCTTGTGATTGAGTCTAGACAACCAAACCGACCAGAAAGAGCCTTGGGAGTTCCTTTAAAGAACTCGGCAATGTAATACTCCCGAGGGTGTTTTGGGGTGTTACATTTTATGGTATCGAGAGGATAGATTTTGGTGACCTTAAGTTTGCATTGCATATAGCCCTCTAGGATCCTTTTATGTGACTACGTGCTTTGTTTGTAGCCGACATATGTGCACCCTTAAGTTCAACCTCTGCCTTATAAGTGACTACCTCGTTGACTTAGTTGAATTAGTTGATTTAATTGATTGTAAACCGCCCATTGGGGTAATGTACGAGTGACTTGTGTGTGCTAATTGTGTGAGTAAGTGTGGCTGAAACCTTATTTACGGTGCCTTACTCGTTGATTTCGTTGAGTCCTTAATTAGAAACCTCTACCTTAGGACTTTATTGATTCGAATTCTTATGTGATTAGCTGGAGGATGAGTTTAGTGATCTTAATCGTGGACTTATGTGCTTATATGTGTGAGTGACTCATGCGTGTGGAGTATGTGACTCGGGTGTGAGGTTGAATTTTTATTTCCCTTCCGTATTTATTGATTTCGTGGTGTGACTTCGAATCGTTAGTTGACTTAGGAATTCTACCCCTAAGAAGCATACGAGTATTCAATTATGTATTGGTTGTTTATATACTTATTTCCAAAGAGTTTAGAGAGTGCATAGTTGATCTTGGATGGAAAAAGAAAAGATATACGGTACCGGGCATAAGTGAAGCATTTAGGAGAGACTCCCGATTCCATTGTGGATTTAGGTATAGAGGCTGCCTTTTGGGAGTTGTCACTAAAGAGTGAGTTGAAATGTCACATTATTGAATTAGATAGGGTTGAGCACCCCGAGTGTCGAGGGATACTTGCATGTATTTTCGGAAATACTTATAGGTGGGTGCTTTTGGAAGTCATAAACGAGAATTAGAGGCTATGGAGAAGGAAATTAAAGGGAAATACAACGTGAAAGGTTCGTTGTATCGTTGATAAAATTGGCTTTCTTGCTTATAATATTTGAGTTCATGACCGAGAATGTTAATTTGGTATTTTGCTCGAAGTGCATGTGTGTTTGGGTATGTTCGAAGGCATCTTTTGTGGAGCATTTGGAAACTATGTTGGAGGAACAGTTGATGTGGGAATTTTTTTAATTTCCATCTAAGTTTTGAATCGACCAAACATAAGATGCAATCACAATTTGAGAAAACTTGTGGAAAGGTCTAGAATAAGCCGAGCATGAGGCTAGAAGAGAGCTAAGCAATCATATTGAAGGTTATGCTTTCCACCATTTGAGTTCCTTTGACTTAACTATCTCATTAAGAGGAATTGATTGATGAATATGGGAATTATACCCTCCACCACTTTGGGGTTACATATGGCAATTCTTTGTGGGTAATCGAAACGTCGAAATTGGAAGTAGTTCTTTGGGTTCTTCATAAACTTGGGGCATGATCATGATCTTGTAGGTGGAGTGTCTCGTTACAAAGGAAGTTTCGAAGTTGCTCTATCACTCCCATACTTTACTTGGAGTTCGATGTGTTTACTAGTGCTCATAGGAGCGACTATAAGTGCTTGGGAATGAGATACTTTAAGATTTACAAAAGGATCGTAGCTTGGATCTTGACTCCCATAGAGGTGAAAGAATGACATGAGGACCCTCTACTACTTATCGTAGTTACCAAGAGTGCTTAAGTATCTTGTGGTGCTAGATATGATCACATATGGTTTGGTTGCCTCTCAAGTTTGATTTGGTTCAAATTTCGGCGTTTTGCTTATACTTCCGAGCTCTCTCTACTTCCTCTTTGGTGGCGTTACTTGCCTAGCATGTGTGCCATCCTTACTACTTCAACTAGTGATGCATCATAGATAATTCGTTGAACTGGCCATTACACTAGCTTGGCCATAGAGCTTGCTTAAGTTTATGGAAGATAAGAAGCTACAAGGCGGTGTGAGACATTTGAACTATACGTGTGCCTCGTTAATGTGTTGATTGCGTAAGGATTTGGTAGAGGCATTAGGGTTCGATGTAAGATAAGTGACGGGATCACAACCTCCCAGCAACTTTTTGCCCTTTTGAGTGCGATTTGCTCCTCGGGCCCATAATAGAGTGAGTAGACGCACGAAAAGTTGGTAGAAATGAGGTCTGGAATTCATTGACCGCAAATGAGACTAAGTGCCTCTGTGAATCGGAGTTCGAGCTCGGTAGCACTTGTATGGGCAGCTTTGACTTATTTGAGTGTTTGTAGCCGGACGCTACTCATTGCGAATTTCAAGGACGAAATTCTTGTAAGGAGGGAGAAATGTAATACTCGAATTTTAAAGAAAGGCAGTTGAAAAACATAGAATTACTCGAATATTATTCCCCGTGAGTAGGGGGTTGAGTGGCTGATTTTATTTACGGCCGGACATATTAGATTAGTATCCCTTTGGAGGCTGGTGTTGAATAAGCTAAATCAAGGAAATTTCCTTCCTTTTCATCCGAGCTAAGCTGTAGGGTGATTAGGAATTATCGTGGCCGACGTATTAAAATAAGTTAGGACGCAACAACGTAAGAGGACAGAAGGGAAGAGTTATGGACTTGTCTTATATAGGCCGGTGATTACGTAGTTGAATTATGAAGAGATGGGATAGAAACTGAATTAGGGGCCCAATAAGGATCATTAACCAACGAAATTAGGCGGTGGAAGAGAGGGAAGCAAAGAGGGCTCGATTGAGCCCGAGAAGCGAAGGAGCGAACGAGGAAACGAGAGAGGAGGGAGGGAGAGAACGCGCGGGAGCCGAGCACGAGCAGGTGGCCGCCTGAACAGCGAGCGACCGGTGGGCAAAGGAAAAGCAAGGGCTCGGGAAGGCTAAAAAGAGAAGAAACAGAACGAAGGAAGGAAGAGTGAAGACGGAGCGCATAGAGAGAGAGAGAGTAAGGGCAAGCGGTGCAAGGGTCGAGGAGACCAAGGGGTGGCCGGCGACCACCGTAGACCCAGGCGGCAGCCAGCGACGCAAGTGGGCCGCAGCGAATGGATAGAGCGAGGGACGGAAGAGAGACCCGAAACAGAGACAAACGCGAGAGAGTCCACGAGATCGGGAACCGGAAGAAAGGGCGGCGGCGGAGAGGAATACCGGTGGTGAACGCACGAGGGCCGGACCGAGGGTGGTCGGAAACCGAAACGCCGAACTAGAAGCAAGAGGAAGTGAGAGTCCCCCGAAACCGAACGCGAACGGAGGCGAGCAAGCAATTCAATCAATTCCAAACCCGAGGATCCCAGGTGGGTGGGTAGTCTTATACTCTAAACTATTAGTAATTTCGAAACCCAAATGGATTTGTTGTGAACGTTAAATGTGTTACGTGAATATGGAATTTGTGGTGAACGTTGAATATTTGTATTGCAGGACGGACGTAATCGTTGTGTAAGATTAAAATAAGAGCTTAGAATGGACTTAAGGAACCGAGAGGGCTGAATCGCAAAGTTAAAGGAATTAATTAGGTTAAATAGTAGAATTAAGTTGGGAACTTCAAAGAGATTTAATAGTTACTTAAGGTTGAATTGGAACCTGTTGATTCCGAAGAGGTTAGATTGCATAGGTCAAGGGAGTAGTATTGAAGTTTCGATTAGTATTAAGGATGAAGAGTTGGGACATGGATATGAATTATGAGTTAATTAAGTTTTAGAGATCCTTGAACCTGCGGTATTAAGAGCTAGTTACGAACATTAGGGAACGGTAGGTCGAAGTATAAAGAGAAGTATGAATTCGTATTGAGTAATGCGCAATTGGGACAAGTAAGTGAGAAATGGGTGATTGTGAGATTAATTACGTTCGAAATTTATTTAATTCCTCGAGGTTGAATTGAGCGTGAAAATTAGAAAAGCTAACGAAGCTGAATAATGAAAAGTGATTAAGAGTTACATAACTAAGGATGGACGAGCAAGAGTTAAGTAATGAGTTAGATGGATACAACGGGAATTTGAGGCAGGGAATGGTAATGTTAAGTTAAGGAATTGGAGTAAAGGCTGGGAGTTGAGGAAAGTTGAGACGTGAGCAAACAAAGTGGATTCACGAGTAGAGACATAAGGTGAGTAATGGAGGTGAAGAGAATGAATTGTGACGAATTGAAACGTTAACTTAAGTGGTATATGCTTGTGGTTACTTGTGACTCAGGAAATTGAGATTAATCATACTAAAGTGAGGGATTGAGAAAGCATAGTTGGAAAAGAGTTGAGAATGATTGCTTGTATTGAATGGTGATTATTCGTGCTATGTGATTGCTTTACGTGATGCTCGAAAATAGTTTCGAAAGGAGTTTTGTATTTTACGTGAATGATTTTTGCATGCAATTTCTTGAGAACTGCCTTTTGAACGTGATTATGTTTTAAAGAAGCAAAGCTGATTTGAGAAAGTGAATTTATAAGGGTGACACGTGGTGTTATGCCTTCCTTAATACCAAATCGATTGAGAAAGTTGTGAAGTGAATGTGATGAATGAGTATGTGCAAAGAATTTTGAATCGACGAGGCTACGGATCGTTTAGCATATCGAAGAGTTCGAACTGAGGAACGCCCGACTAGAGACTTCGAGGGAAGGATTCTAATAGGGGTCCTGCAGAGGCGGGATGCTTGCTCTGAGACTTCTGAAGAATGGTCCCAGGAGCCTTTTTGTCGGGGTCGCGCCCGAATTAAAGAAGTGCTAGTTCGAGTCCTCGAAGGCCCGAAAAATTGATTCAACCCCAAAAGTATGTTCATGAATGTGAAACTGTGTTTTTAAGTGATTGAAGAGTCTTGATCTTTTTCATTGCAAGAGATTTCAGTGAAAAGTATATAGATTTCTATTACACTATTATGCTTTCGCATATTTCATTATTACGAGTATTATGTGTAAAAATTTCCTTTTGAGGGTGTAAGACTCCGGTGAGCCCGTGGATTATTGCTCACCCCCACAAATTCCCCCTTTCTCTCCCGAGTGTTGCAGGTACACTTTCGAGGCGTAATCGACGCTTACCATACTCCGGACTCGGGCGACTACCGATGGTTGACTCAAGTGACTCAAGTGGCTGGCTTGCATTCTTATGTGTTTAAATGTTGTATTTGTAATTTAGTTCATATAGTTCTACCCGATGTATCGTAAACCATTTAGATTGTTTTAAGTTTTATAGCATGATTGGTTGGACTCCGGCGTGTGGCCATTGAGTTGTATACTCCGAGCGTGTGGCTCGTTGAGTTATATTATGCTTTTATATAGGGTTTTAAGGCTTTAAGCCCATAGGTTGGTCCACATTACAAACGGAACTCTGTCAAAATTTTTAGGAAATCTCGGATCCTTTTGGAAAACCATCTTTATCATCCTTTGTTTGAGTCTAGACAGCCAAACCGACATTAGAAAGAGCCTTGGGAGTTCCTTTAAGGAACTCTTGCGATGGAAAACTCCCGAGGGGTGTTTTGGGGTGTTACATTATGCGTGTGAAATAAAGTGTTTGAACATGTGATATATTTGAGTGTTGAGTGACTCGGAGCGAGTGTGAAGTGGCATGAAGAAGTATGCTTTCTGAGTCGGTTAGAGTCAAGCGTAAACAAATATAATAGTTTCTATAACACTCGGAGAAAATGTTATATCACTCGAGAAAAGTTTCTAAGGCACATGGAATGACTTGAAAGAAAAACCCTATAAGAGATGAAGTCTTATACCTGATTCCTCGATGGAACTCACAAAAGTATAAGTATAAAGTCCGAGTCTTCAATCTCCCCTTTTTGATGAAAGGCATTCATACTTAGACAAAAACGTTGTTAGTGATATAAATATGATTTTGCAAACTTGCTTGAGAAAATAACTTGAGATTTCATCGTTATAAGAGCAAGAAAAGAAATAAATCCGAGATAGACACGAGTAATGATTGAAGCAAAAATTATTAATGAAATGCATTTAATTCATTAAAATCAATGAAAATATTTATAGAGGGTGAGAGACAACAAATTTTTCTATCTATTGTCCCCCTTGCCTTTCAGCAAAAAGAACAAAAAAAAAGGGAAGAATACAACAAGAAAGTACATATTTGATGTCCGGACAAAAGAGAAAAACATGAAATATTGTAAATAAGAGTAAAAAAATTAAGAAACTAAGGAGGGGATGGATCGGTCGGGGTGGAGGAGGAAGAATGAGTGGTGTGCCGGCGCTAATAAGATCTTGACGATGTGCTTAAGCACGGCGGAGGAAGTACGAGAATCTCCGGCATCGGCTCGGTTCCGAGTGGCTGTCCTAAAACTAGGTCGTCGAGAGGCTCGTCCTCTTCGACCTCAACGGCCAGGGGTGTGCTCGGGCTGACACGCTGCTGGCCGACCATGGTCGGCGAGGTTCTTCGACCCACTAAGACTAGTGTCCGAGTCGATCATCTCCGGTTGTGGTTCTAGAGCACTTGGACCCTCAATTGCTACTCCTTGTCCTTCTTGCTCTCCTTGCTTAGAAGGAGCTGCCAAGGCCGTAGGCTCCTCCGCTTCTTCTCCTTCTTCTTCTTCCTCTCCTCTGTTTGAGGAGGACTTGGCGGGTCTCAAGGATTCCTCGAAGTGTCCGAGTTACCTGGATCTGAGCTGCCTTGGATCTTCTTTCTGAAGGAGCTCGAGAAGCTCCCTTTACTCCTTTACGAGCCTTAATCTCAAGGAGCACGTCCTGCTGCTCTCGAATTTGAGATTGGGCGGTTTTTCGGTTGATGGTCATAGAGCTGGAAGATAGTCTTTAATGACCAGGAGAAGGTCCTTGAGTTCCAAGGACACGAAGAGATTTTCTCCATGAAAGCGGTGGACAAAATGGAAGAAAGAGATTTAGAAACACCTGAGGTGGAGGCACCACCAGGTGGAGCGAGAAAGAGAAAGAGGCGCTTCGAGTCTCGATCCGAGGCGAAGAGGGTTGCCTCGGCTACGAGCTGTGGATCCGGATACCAGGTTGGGTTTCCTGGTATCCGTACCCAGAAGTTCCTTCTTGTCGACTACAATGGAAGCCTCGAAACGACGTTCGGATCCGAGGGAAGAGGAACTTTGAACTATTTGAAAATGAGAGTGAGAAGAGCACCGAAAGGAAGAGGGGTGTTCTTCATGTTACGAAGTTTGAGCGGGCGCAGTGCCATTTGGTCAATGATAGCGGGAAAGAGGTCTACTTCGTAGACCTCTAGGAAAAGAGTTTTGACATGCTTGGAGTTGGGGTTCTCCTTGCTTGGAATCTTTGTGAGAAGAAGGTTCTCATCGGCAAGAAACGAGAGAAGATGAGCTTCGACTTTAGTTGGGTCACATAAAAGTTTTTGCATGACCCGGGGAACTCTATGGCATACTTTTCAAAGAAGTCATCGGTGACCTCATTGAAAGGTATTGGGTTGCTTGTTCAAGAAGAGGGAAGATACTTTGAATAGACGATGGAGGAGGGAAGTATTGATTCGAACACTAATGTTACGAACTCCGGAGGTTAGAATACCTTCGAGCTGGAAAGGTGAGTGTAAAACTCAGAGACGAGTTCGGGATAGATGAACTCGCTAAAACACTGAAAGTTGTAGACCCCGGTCGATTGTATGTGAGGCAACCACGAAAATTTTGTGGTTGGGAAGAATTTATCATCCAGCGCAAGGTCTTTGGGTGACAACGAGTTTTGAATTTGAGAGGCCTTCCTGGCTTTTTGTGCGGGGTTGGTGGTAGAGCCAAGAAAATCGGGGTGAGAACCTCTTTTTGGCATTTTGATGGAGAAAAGAGAGAGTAGATAAGCTTTAGAGAGATGAGGAGAAATGAGCTCGAAGAGAGTGGAAAAAAAAATGAAAGAGTAGAAGAAGAAAGAGTTTGAGAGCAACAGAGCTTACTTGAGATGTTCTTCACAAAGCTTGAGATCACCGAGTGTCACTTTAATCACGAGAGAGCTTGTTCACGAAGATTTGATTTCGAGAGAGAGAGTAAGAGAAGAGTAAAGTAAAGAAACGAAGGAGAATAGGCGCTATTTATGAGAAAATAATTGTCCTTCGATATCCGTTCGGACTCGGCTCTTTCGGCGGTCACCTCGGACCGGTGTGACTGTTCTCTTCTTCAACGGTTAGAATTCCAGCGGTTGTCTCCCAATGGCTAGTTGTCTAATCACGGCGCGCGAGAGAGAGAGAAAACGAAAGATTTTGAAAGTAAATTCCGAAATTCTCCACTTGTCTAGAGATGATTTCAGAAGTTTGATGTCCATTTTCTCAAAGTCCGAGTTTGACTCAGCTAAGTTTCGAGTGACTCGAAGCTGGAAATAGATAATAACTATCGACTCGGTATCCCTGGATCAAGCTGAGCTAAAGGTTATTAAAGCACATATCACATAATCATGCGAAGAAATTCTCACATAGAAAACACATAATTATGCATTTAACATACCAAGCTTATTCTTAATGAAGTAAAGCTGATCCTCACTAAGTGGCTTAGTAAAGATATCAGCTAATTGAAGATTGTTAGGAATGAATTCAAGTTCAATATCACCTTTCACATAATGGTCTCTTAAGAAATGATGCCGACCTCAATGTGTTTCGTCTTTGAGTGCTTGAACTAGATTTTTGGTGATGCTGATTGCACTACGATTATCACACTTGATTAGAACTGATTTGAAAGAAAGTCCAGGATCTCTCAAGTGTTACTTTATCCATAAAATCTTAGCACAACATGCTCCAGCTGCAATATACTCGGCCTCGGCGAGTTGATAGAGCTACTGAGTTTGCTTCTTTGAGTGCCAAGATATTAAGGATTGACCCAAAAATTGGAAAGCTCCTGAGGTGCTCTTTCTATCAACTTTGTACCCAACGTAATAGCATCCGAGTATCCGGTAAGAGTCGGTTACGAGTCTCCGGAGAACCATAGACCTAAATTCCGAGTCCCTGCAAGATATCTGAATATTCTCTTCACCGCGAGTGAGATGTGATTCTTTTGGATTAGCTTGGAATCTTGTGCAAAGACAGACACTAAACATTATATTTAGCCTACTTGGAAGTAAGATATAGCAAAGATCCAATCATACCTCGATAGAGCTTCGATATATTGCTTTACCTTTTTAAGTCCGAGTCCGGTTTTATGCTACTTGCTCATAGGTGTTGCTTGCATGCTTCGCATCTTGAAGTTTAGACTTTTCAGCAGCTCCTTGGTGTACTTTGATTGATGGACATAGATTCCATCTTTATCTTGCTTGATTTGTAGACCAAGGAAGAAATTGAGTTCTCCCATCATACTCATTTGAAATTCATATCTCATTAACTCGGAAAAATCTCGACACGAGAATTTCATTAGTAGCTCCAAAAATTATGTCATCAACATATATCCGAACGATAAGGAAGTCTTTCCCCTTGGTTTTTATAAAGAGAATCTTGTCAATCTGACCTCTTCTAAAATCATTTTGAACCAAGAAATTGCTTAGTCTTTCATACCAAGCTCTGGGAGCTTATTTAAGACCATAAAAAGCTTTTTGCGGTTTAAAAACATGATTTGGAAAATCTGAGTTTTCAAATCCGGGAGGCTGCTCAACATAGACTTCTTCTTCGATAAAACCATTAAGAAATGCGCACTTAACATCCATTTGATATAATTTGATATTCATGCTAGATTCAAATGCCAACAGGATTCTAATGGCTTCAATTCGGCCACGAGTGCAAAGGTTTCCCCACAATCAATCCCTTCTTCTTGATTGTAACCTTGAGCCACAAGTCTAGCCTTGTTTCGACTACCAACCCACCTTCATCGAGTTTGTTCTTGTAAACCCATTTGGTACCTATGACTTGGTGGTCGGAAGGTCGTTTTGTCAAAGTCCGGACTTGGTTTCTTTCGAATTGATTGAGTTCCTCTTGCATGGCCTCTACCCATTCAGGTTTATTTAGGGCCTCTAGTGCATTTTTAGGTTCGAGTTAATGAAATAAATACGGTGAATGCACCCAGATTCTGAAGAGAGGAACAAGTTCTTACCCTACTTGTTGGTATCGGATAATATGTTTCCTAGTGGATGACTAGAGGCATACTTGAATGCTATACCTGTTCTCCGGTTCACCGGATCTGTAGGCTGAATTGGTTGATCTCCAGAAGTTTGTTACGAGTGAGCCTATTCATCGGTTGCCCTTCATTATTCCGAGCGGGTTCTTAAGTTGTCTCATTCCGAGTCATATTGTTACGAATCACTTCATTACGAGTTGGTTGGATCCGATTTTTAATAGGCTCGGTTTATCAAGGTCATCAACTTTCTTGAGCTTCGGGTTTGAGAATGATGATTCACTCGGCTTTTCTTGTTCAATCTCATCAAACACAATGTGGATGCTTTCTTCCACTTTGTTAGTTCTCTTATTGAAAATCCGATAAGCCTTACTATGAGATGAATAACCCAGAAAAATACCTTCATCTGACCAGAGCATCAAACTTGGTCGAGGTGATCCTGACCATTATTGTGAACAAAACACTTACATCCAAGTGTTTCAAGTATGAGATATTGGGTTTCTTCCCTTTGTAGAGCTCGTATGGTGTTTTCTTCAATATGGGTCCGATGAGGCATCTGTTCAAGGTGTAGTTTCGTTGTGTTTCTTGCCATAGCCTAGAAATAGTTGGGTAGATTGTGTTCAATCATCATTGTCCTAGCTATTTCTTCAAGAGTTCTGTTCTTTCTCTCCACCACTTCATTTCTGTTGAGGAGTTCTTGGTGCTTGAGAAGTTGTGGGAGATGCCATTTTTGTCACAAAACTTTGCAAATTCCGAGTAGTCGAACTCTCTTCCATGGTAAGTTCGAATTCTCCGGATCCGAGTACGAGACTCAACTTGGATTTTCCTACAAAGCTTGCTTGAACTCTTTGAATGCTTCATTTTTGTGCTTAAGAAAACACACCCGGGTAAATCGTGAGTAATCATCAACAATAACAAGTACATATGATTTACCTCCAAGACTCTTAACGGGGATTTCACCACATAAGTCCATATGTAGCATTTCAAGCACCTTGGATGTGGAAGCTGTCTTCGAGATATTTGAAAGATGATCGACTTGTTTCCCTTTTGTGCCGACTTCACAAATTTTATCTTTCTTAAAAGCACAATTAGGCAATCCTCTCACTAAACCATGAAATGTCAATTTCTTAATAGTATGCATGCTAACATGACCTAATCTACGTGCCATGTCTAGCGAGTCATCAAGAAGTGATGCTTTTAAACAAAATAAATTCTAACTCGGGTTAGAAAGAGAAATAATATAAGTGTTACCTGATCTCTTACCTGAGAGCTTGATCTCCTTGGTAGCATCATCAGAAATATAACAATTAGTCCGAGTGTATCTTACCTCTTGACCTTTATCACACAATTGAGAGATGCTAACCAAGTTGTACTTTAACCCTTTGACAAGGTATACTTGGGCTGACCAGATTGCTTCCTTTTCTAATTGCCAATCCCAATTATCTTGCCTTTGCTATCGTCTCCAAATGTGACTTTTCCTCCTTTGTACTCTTCTAACTCGGAAAAGAGTCTTGAGTCTCCCGACATGTGGCGTGAGCATCCACTGTCTACATACCAATGCCCTTTTGATCTTTTATGAGTGGCACTGCAAAACAGAAACAAACTATCCCTTCTCACTTCCTCTAACGAACCCAGTAACACCCTTTACTGTGGTCTTTTACGAGGAAGAAGGTTTTGCAAAACCTAGATTTAAATGACTTTGGGTTTGGTCCGATTACGAGTCTTCCGTTTAGTGAGCTGAGTTTGTGTCTCTTTCTTTTGAAAAGCTTTTCTTTTCTAAACCGGTGGAGATGGTTTTCTCCTGTAAGCTGGTCTAGGCTCAATCCTCCTTTCATTTTTATGAATGGGATCCTCCTCAGCCTTCCTGAACTTTACGGTTACGGAATCCTTTTGAAAAACTCCGAGTAGGAATTGGATTCCTCCTCTTTGTTAAAACCAAGACCTTCTTTTACGAAGGAGACACATTGAGATCCCAAGAGTATATCAAGGTTTTCGACCTTGAATAAACTTTAAAACAAGATCTTGAGATTCTTTGAGCTTTTGCTTTAGTTACTCATTTTCTCTTCGAGTAACTCGGACTCGGTCTCATTGGTTTGAGCACTAGTCTTGAGTTCTCCGAGTGTAAGTCTTAGTTTTTCCAACTCATTTTTGAAAGAAATGCTCTCGAGAGGAAATTGACTCAAGTTGTTCTTTAAAATGAGAAGAGTCGAATTGGACTTCTCCTCCAAAGTGAAAATATACTTAACTAAATCAACTTTGGAAAATTTGAGAAAGTATTTAATTACCTCTTGAGGATTTGCTTCCTTATTGTCCGATTGATCCGTGTCTAACTCTGTTTCCACTTCTAAGTCGGAAAGTGCCATCGGACACATTGAGTCATCCGAGTCCTCGTCATCTTCTTATGAGTCCTCATCACTCCATGTGGCCATCATAGCCTTTTTCTTTCTTTTGTCCCTTTTACTCTTGGGATAGTCCTTGACTATGTGTTCCTTGCTTGCCACATTCAAAACGACCAAAGTTCTTAGTCAAAGATAAATTTGAAGGGGAAGAGTATTTACCTTTTCTATCCTTCTTGTCTTTCTTATAGAACTCTTCTTTTGGCTTCTTATCCCATCTCTTGTGCTTCATCATTCTCTTGAAGCCTCTAGCGATAAGTGCCATGGGATCCTCTTACGAGTCGGAAGAACTCGAGATCTGCTTCTCCGGTTTCGAGGCTTTCGGCGTAATGTTCTTTTTGGTGTCGACCTCTGCATCTTCCTCTTCCAGGTGGATCTCATGGGTGAGAAGCTTCTCAATGAGTTCGTCGGCTTCGGTAGAGACAAGTTACGAGCCTCTTCGATAGTCATCACTTTGGGACCCCATCTTTTCTTGGGTAGGCTGCTGAGTATCTTTACTGCACATTTCCTCGTGGGAAATCTTTTACCGAGAGATTTGAGATTGTTGGTAATCTCGATAAAGTGAATGAACATCCGAGTGATGTTTTCTTCGGCTCCATCTTAAATAGCTCATACTTATGAAGATATTGGCTTATCTTTGCTTATCCGACCTGGCTTGTGCCTTCATAAGTGTTGACCAGTGTGTCCCGTACTTCATTAGGCGTGTCACGAGCGGACACTCGGTTGTATTCTTACGAGCGACGGCGCACATCAGAATGTTCATCGCCTTGAAGTTCTTTACGAACTTCTCCGCTTCATTAGCGATGAACTCGACCTTTGTCTTGGGCACGAGTCTTGTTTCTTCCATCTTCATGGGAATGTAGTTGCCTACTTGTATGATGTTCCGAGACATCCTCATCGTGATCCAACAGGAAACATTCCATGAGCTTCTTCCGAGTGCACGAAGTTAGATCCTTTGAACTTTGGTGGTGCTGTTGGAAGATCTTCCTTCATCGAACTCTCCGTTGTTACGAGCCATTTGATCTTTAAACATTTGGATGATTAGATCCTTTACGAAAGGCTAGGCTGTGATACCAATTAAAGGTTTGCTCTTGGAGAGTCTAAGTCACCCTAGAGGGGGTGAATAGGGTAAGTATTTAATTTGCTTGAAATTTAAAATAGATATACCTATGAAGTGAGTGGGAGTCAAGGATGAACTAAGAAAAGCACCGACTCGGAGTTCGAGTAAAGAATGAAGAAACACATTAAACGAGAACTTTAAAAGCTGTCTTAGTCTAGAATGCACTCGGAAAAGTAATAACTCGGAAGGTACGTGGAAACCCTCCTGGGCGAGAAAACCACGGACCGTGCTAATCCAAGCATGAAGTCAAATCCACTATTTTGAGTCCACAAAATACAGTAGGCTGACTCAACCCTAGTTGCTCCCTTAGACAACTACTTACAAGTTTTTCCTAGACTCGGAAATTCCCTTATCCGATCTAGTACTTGCTAAGCTGAGATAACCCTTACAGGTTAGGGACAAGCGAGCTGAGATAACCCTTACAGCTGAGTTAAGGGACCTTACTTAGAAAGTAAGAAAGTGAGTTTGTAGCTGAGTACAAGACCTTACAACTCGGAGAAATATTAAATATAGAATTGGAGTTGTAAGTAGAAGATTGAGAATGAATACAATGACTTTTGCTCAAGTATGTGTATAAAAACAATTGGTTCAGCAATCTTCATGTCTCGAAAGTTGGCTTCTATTTATAGATGACCAAGCAGCGTAGTCGTTGTGTCCATCATTTGGCTGGAAGTCCTTTGTGACCGTTGTAATGAATTTTCCGAGTCACTTAGAAAATATTCGTTGAGATATGAACGTTGAGTAACGGCTCTTGGCTCCTTTGAAAGTCCTAAAACCACTTGGTGGTGTCTTTGAAAGGAAGGTGGAAACCACCGTAGAGCTTAGTGTTGCGGTTTTCCGGTTTTGGAAACAGAACAACCACGACACGAGTGTGCGGGGCTAGGTCGAGAGGTGGAAAAAGCCTTGTTTGTTGGCGATTTGACATTTTAAAGCCGCTTACTTTTGCAATTCAAAAATAGGATAGCCTCGTTTGAATAACCTACAAAAGTAAATCAATTTGGTTCTCAAAGTATAAAATACTTTGGTCTAAGATTAGACATAGATAATAATATAATTAAGATAATTAAGTAACTAATTATTTGGGTCGGAAAAGGAATGGACTTTTACGAGTCTAATATCCATGATACTCAAATTTCACCTTAGTCGGTCTAGAAGATAATCAAGTCATAAGGAGAGTATTAGAGTAAACAAACTTAATCTAGACTAAACAAAGTTCAAATAAAATATGCTTGACTTAGAATAGTAAATTAACAATGTAATTCCTGAAACATGAAGTCGGACACGAGTTTATGCGCGTGAAATAAAGTGTTTGAACATGAGATATATCCGAGTGTTGAGTGACTTAGAGCTGAGTGTGAAGTGGCATGTAGAAGTATGCTTTCGAGTCGGTTAAAGTCAAGCGTAAACAAATATAATAGTCTATAACACTCGGAGGAAACGTTATATCACTCGAGAAAAGTTTCTAAGGCACATGGAATGACTTGAAATCAAAACCCTATAAGAGATGAAGTCTTATACCTGATTACTCAATGGAACTCGGAGAAGTGTAAGTATAAAGTCCGAGTCTTCAATTTGAAGTAGGAAATGTTAGGCTTCTTTCCTTTGTACAACTCATAGGGTGTCTTCTTCATAATGGGTATGATGAGGCATCTATTGAGCGTGTAGTTTATTGTGTTGATTGCCTCGGCCCGAAATAGTAAGGTGTATCATTTTCAATCATCATTGCCTTTCTTATTTCCTCTAGTGTTCGTTTTTTCTCTCCACTACTCCATTCCGTTAAGGAGTTCTTGGTGCTGAGAAGTTGTGGGAGATGTCATTCTTGTCACGAAGTCTGCAAATTTTGAGTAATCAAACTCTCTTTAAAGATTAGTTCGAATGCTCTCGATCTAAGCCTCGAGATTCCACTTGAATTTTCCTGCAGATCTTAGTGAACTCTTTGAATGCTTCATTTTCTTTTTCAAAACACACCCAGGTAAATCGTGAGTAATCATCAATAATAACTAGCACATATGATTTACCTCCTAAGCTTTTGATAGGAATTTCAACACACAAATCTATATATGAATCAATTCAAGTACTTTGGATGTAGATACTATCTTGAGTGGCTTAAAGGATAATTTGACTTGCTTTTCCTTTTGTGCATGCATCACATATTTTATCTTTCTTAAATGAACAGTTAGGTAAACCTCTAACCAATCCATGATATGCAAGTTTCTTGCTAGTATGCATGCTAATTTGGCCTAGTCTATGATGCCATGTCAATGGATCATCATTCAAAGAAGCTTTTAGGCATGATAAATCTTGACTAAAATATGAAGCGAGGAATGGTGTAGGTATTACCGACCTTAGACTCGAGAGTTTTGTCTCTTTAGTGACTGCATCGAAATGAAGTAGTTAGTCCGAGTAAATCTTACCTCTTGACCTTTGTCACATAACCGAGAAATGCTCGGAAGATTGTACTTGAGCCCTTTGACAAGGTAGACTAGGCCGACTGAATTGTCTCCTCGACCAATTCTTCCAATTCCAACTATCTTGCATTTGCTATTTTCTCCAAATGCAACTTTTCCTCTTTTCATTTCTTCTAATTCGAGAAGAGTCTTGAGTCTCCGGACATGTGGCGTGAGCATCCACTGTTTAAGTACCAATGACCCTTTCATTTCGAGTGACCTGCAAAAAAAACAAACTAACCCTTCTCGGTTCCTCTTACAAACCCAGTAACTATTTTTACTATGGTCCTTTTCGAGGAAGAGCACTTTTGGAAACCTAGATTTGAATAATTTTTTGTTTGGTATGATTCTCGAGTCTTCTTTACGGAGAACCGACTCTATGTCTCTTTTCTTTGAAAACGTCTCTTTTTGTAAATAGGTTGAGAAGGTTTTTCATGAAAACAGGTATGGGCTCAATCCCTTTTCTTTGTGAATAAATGGGACCATGCTCAGCCTTCCTGAATTTAATAGTTCTAGAATCAGTTTTGAAAAGATTGTTATAAGCGTTATCTTTCTTTCATCATTGCATCTAATACCTCCTTTTCAAAATGAGACCCACTGAGAGCCAAGGGTTTTCTGACCCGAGGGAGTTTCAATCAACTCTTTACACTCATTGACCTTTTATTTTAGTTGCTCATTCTCCGTTCGACGCACTCGACTCGGTCTCATTATCTTCAGTACTAGTCTCAAGCACATTCAGATTTTGTCTCAAGTTTTCTAACTCCTTTTTTCAAAGTGATGCTTTCAGCATCAAGAGACTCCAGTTTCTCTTTGAATTCAAAAGATTCGAAGTGGACTTTTCTTCAAAAGTAAAAATATATTTAGCAAGATCAAGTTTGGAAAACTTAAGTAGTTGATTACCTCCCAAGGATTTGTCTCCTCGAGCATCTAATTCATCACTATTTGACTCAGATTCAGCTTCCGAATTTGTTAGAGCCATGAGACACTTTGAATCATCGAGTCATCATCTTCTTTTGAGTCATCATCACTCGAGGTAGATTCTATAACCTTTTTCTTCTTTCTCTCCTTCTTTCTCTTTGGACAGGCGTTGACTATGTGCTCCTTGCTGCCACACTCAAAACAGTGAGAGTTCTTAGTTAAAGACAAATTGAAAGAGGATGAGTTTTTACCTTTCTTGTCTTTCTTATAGAACTCCTGCTTAGACTTCGGCCACTTTTTGTATTTCATCATTATGGGATCTTCTTCAGAATATGAGGAGCTCAGTCTTTGACGTCTTTCTTCGAAGCCATGAGGGTAACATTCCTTTTGGTGCTGACCTCGGCTTCCTCTTCTTCTAGGTGCAGCTCATGAGTGAGTAGCTTCCCAATGAGCTAATATGGCTTAAGCTAAAAGAGATCTTGAGCTTCCTTTATTGCTGCCACATTAGGACCCTATCTTCTCTTGGATAGACTCGGAATTTTTCTCACAACTTCTTTATGAGTCATCTTTTTCCAGGAGACTTGAGATTGTTGACAATCTCGGTGAAGCGAACATACATTTGAGTGATGTTCTCATCGGGCTCCATTTTGAACATCTCATAGTTGTAGATGAAATAACTTATATTTGCTTGCTTCACCTAGCTGGTTCCTTCGAGGTATTGACCGAGTGTATCCTATACTTCTTTGGTCGTATCACATGCGGACACTCGTTGTATTCTTCTAAATTGATTGCACACATCGAGTGTTCATAGCGTTGAAGTTCTTGTCTGTACTTCTCGTTTTCTTCGATGGTGAACTCAAATTTCACCTTAGGTACATGTAGTGTTCCTTCCATCTTCATCGAGTGTACTTTTCATTGCAGATGATGTGGCGGACCTCCTCATCATAGTCCTAGATGAAGCACTCCATTATCTTCTTCTAATGTGCGATATTTGAACCCCTGAACTTGGGTGGTCTAGTTAAAGATCTTCATTCATCGAACTCTCCATAGTTTAGAGCCATCTGATCTTTAGACCTTCGTTTTGTTAGATCATTTGAGAAGGCTAGGCTCGATACCAATCGAAGGTTTTCTCTTGGAGAGATCACCCTAGTTGGGGGGTGAATAAGGTGATGGAAAATTTTTGTGGATTAACTAAGTTTTCAACAAGTAAAGACTTAGAAACCAATTCGAGTCTAGATTGGACTTAGAAAATACAAGACATAAAAATACGTGGAAACCCTCCTAGGGCGAGAAAACCATGGACGAGTGCTAATCCAAGCACTAAGTCAAATCCACTATTTTGAATCCACAAAAATACAAGGACTAACCCCTTATAGAATTGTTCCCTTAGACAATTCAATTATAAGTTTTTCCTAGACTTAAAAATTCCCTTATCCGATCTAGTAATTCCTAACTAAGGTAACCCTTACGGTTAGGGAACAAGCGAGCTGAGTTAACCCTTACAGCTCGGTCAAGGGACTTTACATAGAACTGAAAATGTAAGAGTGCTCATAAGACTTTTCTTTTTACAACTCATAAAGTAAGAACTTAAGACTAGAGTTGTAAAAGCTAGAAGATTGAGTGAGAGTAGATTTCTTTATGTTCTAGCAATGTTCAACAATCTTCAAGTCTTATAGGAAGGCTTCTATTTGTACATAGCAAGGCGAGTGTTAAGCTTGTCGTACAGACAACAAATTAAACCACTACTTAAACTTATAATAAACAATATAGCAAGGGCAAGTAGGGATCGAATCCACGAGGAAAGATATAATAACATGCAAGTTTTAATCTAATTAAATTTACTACTCTTAAAAACAAAATAGAAAATATAAATTAAAATCAATAACTAAAATTCATAGAAAATTATCTAATAACTAAATAAATAATTTATACAGAATAATAAAACTACAATAACCCAGAAATATTTTTGTATATTTTTAGAATAATTAAAACAGAAAACTAAAGTAGAAAATAAACAAATTCTAAAACAGAAAATTAAATAAGTAAAATTCTGCACTAAAATAATTACGAAAATAAATACTAAAATTACCCAGAATAATAATACTAATTTTCTAAACCTAACCAGACCCTAAAAATATAAAAACAAAATTTAAAATCTAATTTACGAATTTATTTTATTAAAAACCTGCAGTAATTAAATTCAAGAATTAAATCTGAAAAAATATCAAATTATTTCCAAAAATTCTAAAATTTAATCACAGAAAACTAGGACTCTATCTAAACCCTAAAAGAAAATAAAACAAGAAAAATAACAAAAGAAACTATTTTAAAACTAATTTCTAACAAACTGACTCAAAAATAATAAACACTAACAGAAAATTAATTCTGAAAATTAAAATATATAAAGACTCAAAATTAAATTAAAATAAAATTACTAAAACTAACCTAAAATACTGATCTTTAGGGGGTAACGAAATTAATAATAAAAGACTATATATTTATAAATAAAAATTGACAAACTAAAGAAAATAACTAAAAAGCAAACAAATAATTATCAAAGATAGCAAATTTATAAAAACACTTAGTATAATCTATATCCACCATGCAAATTATTATTTATCATTAACACACAAATTGATCTACCCATGAGCTAAAGCTGTAGAAGACAACCACTAGCGGATCTTCCCCGTTTTTCCTTAGTTATTAGTTTACTTAGGCCTAGCCCTAATATAAACCCTACTAATATTGATAACCCTAGCACTAGCACTAGAATTTAATCAAATTAGAGCATTAAGTATTAGAAAAACATCATCTAGCACCTAATAACCAATCTACTAGCAAATTGATTTAAGAAGGATCTATGATAATTTCCTAATTAAAAGAGATGGGTATGAGCCATCCATGATTAACTAGGGTGATACTTATGTCTAAAAGATCAAGCAATTACGTACTTAAACCCTCTAAACTATCACATGAATTTATATAAAACTAAGTAGCGTGCACTCTAATTAATTAGACATAAATTCATAAACATTAAACACAAATTATCATAAAATCATGGATCAAATCAATAAGACAATAAAAATCAAAACTTTGTTTCAAAATAAATAATTTAACATGGCTTCAATGAGATTATACTAAGTATAAGAAAAACTACTCACACATCATGTAATTTAAAACATGTAAACTAAATAAAACTAGCATCTTTAGTATTAATCTATCAATAAAAACTCAATCTTTTCTAATAAAAATTACAAAACTAAATTATACTACCGATATTAGTTTCTTTGACCCGGGAAGATGAAGAAGATGATGATGGATGGTGGCTGGCTGGGCAGCGGACAGCAGCAGCGGCAAGGAGCAGCAGCGGCAGCGAGCAGGAGCAAGCGGACAGCGAGTGCAGGCGGCAGAACTGGTGGTGGCTGGGCAGCAGGTGCAGGCGGCAGCAAGCGGTAAGAGGTGGTGATGATGTGTGGGTGCCAGGTCAGCCAAGATGGGGCAGCAGCAAGGGCTGCGTGTAGCTCCTCCCGGGCTCCCCTTTTATGATGATAATAAGTAGTATATATAGGGTGAAAGAGTTAGGGTTTATTTCTCTTTCTTTTCTTCTAAGTTTCCTTTTCTATTCCAATTAGGATTTCCTAAAATATAATATCCTAAAATAAATATTTTATTACATATTATATTTATGGACCGACTTCATATATTTTCTTGGATGCTTGTCGGTAGCTAAAAATCCACTTTTAACGACATTTCTTCTCTTCCCCACTTTATTCGATAATTACCTATAAATAGACAAAATAGAATAACTTAGATAAAATAAACTATATAATATAAACTAAATAACTACTAAAAATACGTATAAACTACGACTTAACACAGAGTAGCCATTATGACTCATTTGGACTTGACGACTTCACTAGCCATTGTAACGGTTAGTCCGAGTCACTCGTAAAAGGTGTAGTTGCAATGTGTGAGACCCCGAGATTTCAGGTGCTTGCCCGGTAATGAGTTAAGCTACTAAAAGTTAAGTGAAAAATTCGAAATTATTAAATTAAGTGAATTAGAATTTTTCGAAGTTGGAATTAGAAGTCGAGAACTGAAACCCGAGCGTGGGCTAGCTAGATTGGGCCTTGTGAACCTAGTTGGGCCCAATTAGCATAAAAAGAAAAGGAAATGAGAAATGGAGATTGCTGGCATTTGAGGAGGAGCTATCAAGATTAAGTAAGGACAAAGAGAGGGGTCTAATTGAAAGTTAGCGAGCAAATTAATTAGGTGTAGAAATTAAAAGCGGAGAGAGAGTGGGATTGGGACTGAGAACAAAGAAGAAGAACGAAGGGAATGAAGGAAGCAGAAAGAGAGCAAAGGGAAAGAGAGTAGAGCAGAGCGAGACCAAGAGGAAAGAGAGAAGAAGTAGAAGAACGGGAAAGCGAGAAGGAGCGGGGACGGAGCGCGAGAGGCCGGTGGCTGGTGGTGGCCTAAACGGCGAGGCGCCGCTGTCGGTGGGCAAGGGAGAACGAGAGCTCGGGAGGCCGAGCGAGAACGAAGAAAGAGAAGAGTAGAGAGGCCGAGCGAAAGAGGGGACCGAAGGGGTTACTGTGGCCAGCGAGCGCGAGGAGGGAGACGAAGGGGACCAGAACCGGACTGAAACAGAGGAAGTCGGAGACCGGGACCGAGGCAGCGAGAGGAAGAAGCAGAGGGTCGGGAAAGAAGAAGGAAGAAGAAAGTAAAGTACAGACAAAATTAATCCGAAAATCTTCAAACTGAAATTCTTAGAACCTCTAAGAATCTAAGTTGAGTAATCTGAATTCATCCTCTAAAATAAAATGAATTAGGTGGCTTGAATTCGAAATTGATTCATGAAATTGGAAACCCTAGGCTTAATTGAAGAAGTTGAAGGCCTAAATTCACTAAATTAGCAACTCACGAATCAAAGAGCATGTTGTGATTATGTGATATCTAGTTCTGAATCTGTAATGTTTACGTATTATTGAGCATGATTATTGAGAATTTGATGACATTAGCTTGAACGGAATTAGGGGAAAAATCGAAAGTTAAGTTCATGACTTATGTGCAGATTTCTATGAATTAAGCATGTTGTCCGAATTTCTGTGAATTCATGTGTTGCCCAAATTTCTTGAAAATTTTACTGCAGCTTAGTGGCAATTTATGGAAATTTCTTGTAAAATTTGGTATGCATTGGATGAGTAGATTGGGAGATATGCAATTCTAAGTGAAAATGTCACGTTTTGAGCAAAATCACAACTAAATGAGTAACTGAATTACGAACTGAAATTTAAGAAGCTATATGGCTAGATTAAAAGATATATATTGATTAAGGAAAGTTATAGAATCATTAACCACCTATATGCGATATTACGCGAGCACGAAAACGATGAGTTCATTGATTATGAATCCTATTTGACATGTTTATGTGATTATGTATTTATCCTGAATTACATCGATTGTAAATGACATAAGCATGCGTATATGAAATGAATTGATTGTACTTGAGTTGGAACTTGCTTATGTGAATTGCTTGTTTTGAAGAAGTTACGCATGAATGTGTTGAGCATGAATTATATGAATTGAGTATATCTTATGTATAAGTAATAAGAAGATAATAAGAAGATAATAAGAAGATAAGAAACATAAAGAACTAAAGAAGGGAGAAAGGATTGTGTTATTGATCTAAGACCCCACGAATTAAAGAACCCTCTAAAGCTATGGCCATAGAAGTGTTTGTCAACCCAAAGCCACGAATTGAATTGCTTCCGAGAATTATTGATAGTATGCGTCCTTCAGGGAAGGGAGGCTTCCTCGAGGCCACGAATTGTTTTGCCTCAAGGCCACGAATTGTATGCCTTCGTGAACCGAGCCCACGAATTGTTTTGGCTCCATGAACTGGGTCTTTAGAGCAGAACATAAATCTTCTTTCCATTCGAAACTAAGAAGACTTAAAAGAATTATGATATGAAGAAGCGAATGATCGTGCATAACGAACAAGAGAGAAGAACCAATGATTTATGAAATGCACGATTGAACTCAAGAAGAAGAATAAGAAGAAGATCGAATCCTGATTTCGTAAGAAATGAATACGATAAGAACTAAGATATGATTTATGATGATTTACATGATGAATGATTCTATGACTTACTTGCGTAGAAAGACGAATGAAGCATGTTTGATTGAATTCATGAGCAAATGATGTCATTATGTTTCTCAGCAAGTTCGTATGTTTAGAATCTCGCATGTCTTAAGCATGTATGATCCGAATCGCATGTTATGAATGAGTTATGAACTTACGTGTGGTTGTTAATGAATTAATGTGCAAAATGAAACCCGGGGTTGGGTTTGGGTTATTCACTGGGCTAGTGGAGCTCATGACCTCACCAACATTTTAGGTACGAAGTTAAGACTCACGAAGTTGCCTTTGGCTTTCGAAACAGCGAGACGAATAGGAGATGCCGGACTTATTGCATGTTTTTCTGTCTTTTATTTATAAAGATGTTGTAAAGACTCGTTGTATGCAAACTTAAGTTTGATTATGAATGTAAAAGCCCTAAGTGAATACTCCGAGCATGTGGCTCGTCGAGTTTGTATTGTGTTTCTCCGAGCGTGTGGCTCGTTGAGTTTAAGATTGTGTTTCGTGCGGGGTCAAGGCTTTAAGCTTGGGATTAGCCATATTACGAGGAAACTCTGCCGAAATTTTTAGGAAAACCTTTGAAAACCTAGAATTACGCTTTCGCCAATCCAAGAAAGGGTTATTAACCCCAAATTGAGATCTTAAGCAGCCTGAGGGGTTCCTCTCGGGAACCCCGGCATGTAATACTCCTAGGGTGGGTCTAGGGGTGGTACACAATGTGAATGTTGTGCTTAGGTCCTTGGCTCAAAAATTAGTCCATCCCACCGATTGTGACTTAAATATAAGGTGGAAACAACCGTTATACTCAAAGTTGAAGTGTATCGGATTTAGTAACAAACAACCCTCACATGGTGCCCGAGCCTAGTCCAAAAAAGGTGTTTTTACTGTCTCCTGGTGTTCCATATGAGTATGATGGGACAACTCAATTTCTCTCTTGGTCTACAAATAAAAAAAGACAATGATGGCATCTATGTCCATCAATCTAAGTACACCAAGGAGTTATTGAAGAAATATAAGCTATAAGATGTAAAGCATACATCAACACCTATGAGTAGCGAGTTTGAAACTGGACTCAAACGAGAAAGGTAAAGTTGTAGATCGGAAAATCTATAGATGTATGATTGGATCTTTGCTTTATCTCACATCTAGTAGGCTAGATAGCATGTTCATTGTCCGCTTTGTGGAAGATTTCAAATTAATCCTAAGGAATCACATTTCACTACGGTGAATAGAATTTTTAGATATCTTGCAGAGACTCGGAATCTTGGTCTATGGTTTTCAAAGGACTTAGAACCGACCCTAACTGGATACTCGGATATCGACTATGCTTGGACAAAGGTTGATAGAAAGAGCACATCAGGAGAATGCCCATTTCTGGGTTAATCCCTCAACTTCGGCACTTAAAGAAACCGAACTCAATTGCTTTATCAAGTGCTGAGGCTGAGTACATTGTAATTGGAGCTTGCTGTGCTCAGATTCTCTAGATCAAGCAACGCTTGAAGGATCTTGGATTATCATTTACATCTATCCCAATCAAGTGTGACAATCAAAGTACAATCAACATCACTAAGAATCCAGTTCAACAATCAAAGACAAAGCATATTGAGGTCAGGTATCATTTTACGAGAGACCGTTATGAGAAAGGTGATATTTAACTTGAGTTTATTCCTACGAAATTTTAGTTAGCTGATAGTTTCACTAAGCCTTTGAGTGAAGATCACTTTGCTTTATTAAGAATCATCTTGGCATAATTATTGCATGATTATGTGATTTATTGCATGAATTATTCTTTCATGATTGAGTGTTATATGGCTTGATAGATAACAAATTGATCGAGTTGACTCGGAATGAGACTAAGCTATGAGTTATAAATTTTCTTAGTGTTCTTAGTCACTCGGACACCTTACTTGAGTTACACTCATAATATGAGAAAAATAGAGATCAAAAATCTGAGGTCATCTCTCGGATAAATGGAGAATCTCATGAATGATTTCAAAAACTCTTTCTTCTCTCTCTCTCTCTCTCGCTTTTCACGCGAACAATCAGCAGAAAGTAGCCATTGGAAAAAGCCGTTGGAGAAACTAGCTCTTACTATACTAAGAGACTCAATAGTCTGATAACTTTTGCTTGGTAACCGAGTTAGAAAGTCGGTTGGAAGCCTTTTCTACTATAAATAGCACCGCTTCACTTTCTTTCTCTACTTTACCCACTTATTGCTTGCTATCTCGCTCTTGTTCCTCTCGAAATTCTCTTGCTCACTCCTGTTCACTTTCTCTCTCTAATTTTCAATCTTCTCTCGTTCTCTACTCTTTCTCTCGTTTCTCTCAATCACTCTGAACTCGTCAAACCATGGCTAAGATAGGAGCTACTCGGAAAGGAGGTTAGGGCACCAAGAAGGCCAAAACAAAATCTACTCGTGCTATGGCTTCGCAATGGAAAAGGCAAAGAGCCCGCATCATAAGCACCAAAACACTTTGTCGCCCAACACTTCATCTTAGACGACAAGTTTTTCCCTAAAACCTCTTTCTCCTGGTTGAAACACATCGTCAAAGCTGGTCCGTACAACTATCTTTGTTTACGTGAGTACATCTACCCGGAACTTGTGTCCGAGTTCTATAGTCACATGACTGCCAACGATGGCATCATCGGTTCCTCGTCTAAGGTAAGACCCTTCGAATCAATCTTGGCTTACTTCACAAACTTTTCAATGTGAAGACTATCTTTCTCAAGTCTAATCTGTTTCGTTCAATGAAATTACTGATATTTTTGACAAAAAGAGCCTCCTCGATCTGAAAGAATTTTTACGTGACTCGAGATAAAGTCGAAGCAAAGCTTCTTTGTTTGATTCCGACGAGAACTTTCTTCTATCATCACTCGTCAAAAGAGAACCCTAACTCCAAGGTTCTTAAGGTTCTCTATGACATTCTTGAGGGCTACGAAGTAGACCTTTTTCCTTTCATTTTGGAGCAAATGGCAATCGTGCTCGCTGATTCTAAGAAGTCGGCTCCATATCCTTTTGGAGCTCTTTTGACTGCTCGTTTTCAATCAATTCCAAGTCCCTCTCCCTTATGACCCAAACGAATGCTTGGAACCTGCTATTTGTCTTGCCAGGAGTGAGCTTATGGAGTGCAGGATACGAGGAAGTCAAAGCTGGTATCTAGGTTCATTCATGTGAGTTACCTCCACCTGCTCCTCTATTTTAGACTCAAATGACTCTAGAGGTTTTACTCCTACCTACTAGAACCTATACTTCTCTGCCTGCTCTCTCTGTTGAGCTTCTTGAAAAAATGGCCAACAAGTTCGCTTTTCTAGTCCTAGACTTACAAACAACTCTAGCGTCCTTCAAGACTTTCATCCCAACTCTGTCTCGATGCAAATCTAGGCTTAGACTCAGCCTAAGGAGAGTCAAAACTAATCTTTGAGGTCAAGGAGGTGATCTAGGAACAACATGATCAAATTCTAAAGGTTTGCTCTTAGAGAGTCTAAGTCACCTTAGAGGAGGGTTAATATGGTGATGGAGAAAATTAAACGATTTTTACAACAAATCGGCTAAACGAGCAAATTCGAGTCTAGATTGGACTCGGAAAGCGATAACACGATTTACGTGGAAACCCTCCTTGGGCAGAAAATCACGGACAGTGTTAATCCAAGCAGCAAGTCAAATCCACTATTTTAAATCCACAAAATACAAGGATTGACTCTACCAAAATTGCTCCTTTAAACAATTCCTTACAATGTTTTCCTAAACTCGAAGTTCCCTTATCCGATCTAGTACTTCCTAACTAAGGTAACCTTTACAACCAGGGACAACTAAGCTAAGTTAACCTTTACAGCTCAATCATGGGATTACTTAGAAAGTAAGAAAAGAATGTGACTAATTACAAGACTTTCTTTACAACTAAGAAAATATTAAATACGAGACTTGGTGTTGTAAATAGAAGATTGAATAAGAGTGAGAACAATAATTTAAGCTCAAGTAATGTGTTCAGCAATAATGTTCAGCAATCTTCTAGTCTTGTGAGGTGGCTTCTATTTATATCCAACCAGGCAGAGTGACCGTTATACTTGGTTACGGAAAGAAGTCTTCACTAGCCATTATAACGGCTCTTCCGAGTCACTCGAGAAAGATTCGTTGGGATATGAACGTTGTGCAGCGACTCTTGGCTCCAAAAGATGGTCCAATCACTTGGTGGTGACTGAAAGTTGTGATGGAAACAACCATTAAGCCTAGAGTTGGAGTTTTCCAGTTTTGGAAATAGACAACCACGATATGGTGTCCGATTCAAGTCCGAAGTAGGTAAAACTTGTCTGCTGGTGTTTGATAGCTTGAAGCCGGTTGCTTTTGTATTTCAAAAATGAGTTAGCTTCGTTCGAATATCCTACAAAAGCAAACCATATTGGTTCTCAAAGTATAAAATATTTTGGTCCAAGATTAGGCACATATAATAATTAAATTAGCACAATTAATGCTTAATTATCTTTGGCTTAGAAGAGTGCAATTTTTGAGTCTAATATTCAATATACTCAAATTCCATCCGAGTCAATCCCAAGGATGATCAAGTAGAGAGAACAAAATATTAGAGCATAACAACTTGAATGTAGCACCCCTAGACCCACCCTAGGAGTATAACATGCCGGGGTTCCCCAAGAGGAACCCCTAAGGCTACTTAAGGTCTCAACTTAGGGTTAATAGTTATCTCTTTGCTTGGCGGAAGCTTATTTCTAGGTTTTCAAAGGTTTTTCTGAAAATTTCGGCACTCCTTTGTAATATGGCTAATCCCATAGGCTTAAAACCTTAACTCTGCACGAAACACATTCATAAACTCAACGAGCCACACGCTCGGAGTAAATACAACAAAAACTCAACGAACCACACGCTCGGAGTAAATACAACACAAACTCAACGAGCCACACGCACGGAGTATTCACATGGGGCTTTTACATTCATAGTCAAAGCTTAAGTTCACATACAATCGATCTTTACAACATCTTTACAACAAAAGACAGAAAACGTGCGGTAAGTCCGCCATCTCCTATCCGTCTACTATTTTTGAAAGTCAAAGGCAACTCCTGCGAGTCTTAACCTCGTACCGAAATGTTGGTGAGGTCATGAGCTCCACTAGCCTAGTGAATAAACCAAATCCAACCCCGATTTCGCTTTGCACATTAATTCATTAACAAACACACGTAAGTTCACAATTCATTCATAACATGCAATTCGGATCATACATCCTTAAGACATGCGAGATACTAAACTTACCAACTTACCGAGAAGCATAATGACCTCAATTTCTCATGACTTCAATGAAACATACTTCATTCGTCTTTGTACGTAAGTAAGTCATAGAATCATTCATCATGTAAATCATTCATCACGTAAATCATGTCTTACTTCTTATCTTATTCATTTGTTATGAAATCGGGATTCGTTCTTCTTCTCATTCTTCTTTTTGAGTTCAATTATGCATTTCACAAATCATTGCTTCTTTCTTTCTTATTCATCATGCATAATCATTCGTTTCTTCATATCATAATTCTTTAAGTCTTCTTAGTTTCAAATGGAAAGAAGATTTATATTCTACTCTAAAGACCCAGTTCTTGGAGCCGAAACAATTCATGGGCTCGGTTCTTGGAGGCATACAATTCGTGGCCTCGAGGCGGCCTCAAACTACGAAGGACGCATACTGTCGGGAATTCGTGGAAGCAATTCAATTCATGACTTCAATTTGATGAGACACTTCTATGGCCATAGCTCCGAGAGGGTTCTTTAATTCGTGGGGTCTTTTATCAATAACACAATCCTTTTTACCTTCTTTAGTTCTTTATGTTTTCTTTATTTTCTTATCTTTTCTTGTTACTCATACATAAGATACACTTAATTCATATAATTCATGCTTATTACGTTCATACATAACTTCGTCGCAAGTAACAATTCACATAAGCAATTTCCAACTCAAGTACAATCAATACAACTCATATAGGCATGCTTATGTCATTTATAATCAATGTACTTTAAGATAAACACATCGTCACATAACATATTAATTAGGATTTCGAATCAACGAACTTGTCGTTTTCATGATCGCGTAATATTGCGCATAGGTGGTTTATGGTTACTGTAACTTTCCTTAATCGCTATGTATCTCTTAATCTAGCCATATAGCTTCTTAAATTTCAGTTCTTAATTCAGTTACTCACTTAGTTCCGATTTTGCCCAAAACAACGCATTTTCACTCAAAATTCCATATCTTCCAATCTACTAATCCAATGCATACCAAAATTTACAAGAAATTCTCATAAATTATCAAGAAGCTACAGTAAACTTTTCAGGAATTTCGGGCTACACATGAATTGCAATAATTTTGACAGACATGATAAATTACTGAAAAATCGCACTTGGATCATGAATTCAATTTTCTGATTTTTTTCACTAATTCTATTCAAGCTAATTTCATAAATTCTCAATCACACAGCTCAATAATCATGCTCAACAATGCTCAAATATCATTAAATTCATGAACTAGGCATAAATCAACATGCTTTTTAATTCGCGAGTTGCTAGTTTTGTGAATTTATGCCTCTAACTTCTTCAATTAACTTAAGGTTTCCAATTTCATACTTCAAATTCAAGTTCAATCCACCTAATTCATTTTAATTCCAGATGATGAATTCAGATTACTCACCTTGAATTCTTAAAGGTTCTAAGAATTTCGGTTTTGAAAGGCTTTCGATTGGGTTCCGATTTCGTTGTCGCTTTCGCTTTCTTCCTCTCGGTTTATTGCTTGACTTCCTTCTCCCTTTCGGTCCCCTTCTCTTCTTCTCGGTGCCCACTTCTTCTTCCTTCACTCAAACTCTAGCTGTCTCCCTCTGCTCTGTTGTTTTCGGGTTCTCAAACCCGGGCCTCGGTTCTATCCGGTCTCGCCGGCTCCCATCTCGCGCTTGCCGGCCGCGCGAGCATGCTTGTGCTTCCGGTTCCTCTCTGTTCCCCTTCGGTCTCCCCTTCGCTCTCACTCTCTTCCCTTCGCTCGCGTCGAAAAATGCTCCTTACCTTCCGGGGGAGGGAGTAGGGCAGCCAATGCAAGGGTAATGACAACCCCAATTAATTGGGGTTGTCATTACCCTGTATTGGCTGCCTTGCTCCTCCCCTGGAAGGTAAGGAGCATTTCAGCTGCTGCCTTCGGTTCTACAGTGGTAGCCGGTCCCCCTTGGTCTCCTTGGCCCTCGCACACTCGCCTCCTCTCTCTCTCTCTCTCTCTCGTTCGATGCTCCCTCTTTCTTCCTCCTCCGTTCCGCTTTTGCTTCTTCCATTTTTCCTCTCGCTTTTATTTTCTCCGTTCTTCCTCTTAATCCCTCTTTCTCTTTCCTCCTTTCCTCATTACACCTAATGGACTTGCTGCCCAATTTTAATTGGACCTGAACACTTCTTTTACTTAATCACTTGCCGACTTCTCGTTAAATGCCAGCCAGCCTTCATTTCGATTTCTCATCTTCTTTTCTTTTCTTTCTTTTAATTAGGCCCAAATTGGCTTCACAATTCGAGATCCGGATCCACAGGTGGAACAACCTAAGGAAGCTGATTCGATCTTCAAAATAGTTTTCTTGTTTATTTATGTTTTATTTATTGCTTTACGTATTGTTGACAAACGATGTATCGCTTTTAATTCCTCCCCACCCGATGTAATCTTTTAAGTTTTTGCTTCCTTTTCTTTTTCACTTTTCTTTCACTTTTGTTTTTATTTCTACGTTGACCGCTTTCATTGAGGCTGCTTTTAATTTCGTCGCATGTTGTGTGCTTGTGTTTAGACATTGTGTAAATTCACTACTCGAACTAGTAATGATCGTCTTCGGACGGGCATAATGGAATGGCTTTTCCCTATATTTTGTGCCCTCGTCCCTGAATCCGATTCTAAGTTCTAAGAACGATGGAGTCATTTTTAGCCTCTTTTAGTTTTAGTTTTAGTTTTTCCATACTAAGATTGGAAGAGAAAACTTTATTTTTATTTTTGTTAGTTTATCTTTTCTTAAAATTGATTGGCGACTCCCTTCGATTTATTTCTTTTAAATTTGCATCGACTTTTTTTTAAACGGGATAAGAAAAAGGTTCTGGATCTACCAAGCCGGGCGAGAGGCCAAACCTGGCAATCTTAGCATAGGTCCCTTGCTAGTACCGGCCATGACTGGGTGCAAGCTGCCGCTGGACCAAGTGGTCAACAGGTGGGGCTCGGGTCCAAACCGATGTTTTCACACCAGTTTGGCCCTAAGGCTTTGTGGCGAGATTCAATAAACCAAAATTTTTTTAGGTTAAGAAATTACATCCTAGGAATTCTAAAAATAATTGCCAAAATAAAATAATTAATAAAACCGTCATTTAAACTTTGCCTAATTTACTTTCAACTCAATTTAATAAAACTCAAAAATCTTAATAAAAGGTTTATCCCCACATTTTAAAACCATCTTCAAAACCCTAAAATTATTTCCAACTTTTAAAAACCCTTACGCCGGTTCGTGGGGAAACTTGGTTCGGTTCCGGTGGAATCCAGGTTGAGCTAGATTTTGTCGGAATCCGAGTTTGAAATTGTTAGAACGGTTGAGTATAGAGTCTAGTGCAACACCTTCACATTCAACATCACCCACATCAAATCCGGTGCAACCAGCTGGTGCACTTAACATCGATTCGAGTCAATTTTTCGTCGCCGGACGGTATTTAAACACAATTTCCTTGTAATGGATGACGAACAACCATAACCAACTCTCCTTATGACTTTTATCAATGAATCTTTAGTGAAAATAGAAGCCGGGATTGAAGCTTCGAGATAAGAAAATAGAAGCCACGTTTGAAACCGTTGCTCTTATCCTTAAGAATTTACAGAAAAATGAGGAAAACAAAGAGGGAGAGCAAGAAGAAGAACCTCGACCACCACCAAATAGCCAAGCTCATCTAGAAAGTCACCCGGATCCTCAACCCAATCCACACATAGATCATATAGAAAGAATGCTAAGAGAGTCCTCCACATTCAAAAGCCATTATTATGACCTTGTAGGATTCACTTCAATCCCTAAAGGAAAGTTTCCTCCTATGTTCACCATGCCTGGACATAAAATTTCACGGTTGTGAAAATCCCTACCATCATGTTCGGAATTTTATAGGAGCAATGACTTTGAAAAATGTGCCTGAAGACACATACCATGACATTTTTCCCTTGGATATTGATAAGGATTTCATGAAATCGTACAATGCAGTTGACCCACGTAAAGATCACTAATTAGACGGATCTCCGTAAGGTGTTCATACATCAATACTCCTATAACACCGACTTACCAGTTACTCTTCTTGAATTGTAGCGATCAAATAAGAAAAGAAGGAAAGTTTTACCAACTTTCTTATTAGGTAGAGGGCAAAGACTGCCCATATGGTATATCGACCTTCCGAGAAGGATCAAGTCGAGAATTAGTGTGAAGAATCTTCGACCAACCTACAATCGACATCTAAAGTTTTTGTTTTTCATGAGCTTCACAGCCCTTAGAGGTGAAGGTATGTTGATTAAAAAGAATCATCTACCGTGACCACAAAACTTGTGGCGGAGTTATAGAGGTAATTACCAAAACATGAACAAGAAGAATTGTAATACTAGTGCTACTAGTAAGGGTGCGAGATGTCAATGCCCTCAATCGGTATACTTGATCGCACTCTAATAGACACCACTTATGACCAAGCACTCGATCGCCCACTTTCCAAGTGTAAAATTGAACTTTTGCCTATTAGAAGAACCTGAAATCGCAAACTAGTTAAAAAACTAGGACACAGGAAAATTTTCCAAATACCATCATGCACGAGGACACAATACCAACAAACGTTGCCCTTTCAAAAACAAACTGGAAAGTATGTTCCATAATGGTCAACTTGCCCTTCCTAAGGCTGCTCATAAACCAAGTAACAAGAAGAACCCATTTAGCGGAACCTTAGCAATCTTTTCTAAATCCATTCCGAGGTTAAAGGAACCCAAACTACAAGCTGCCTCCAACGAGATACGAGAGATATGTCGATTATGGGCAAGCGACGAGGAAGATGTATGAAAGACTAAGAATGGTAATAATGATGACTTTTTGGGCATATAACCTTTAGAAGATGATGACTTTAGTGGAGAACCAACGACCTCTAAAGTTCGAGTTCTCGACAAGATTTGGATGTTGTAGACACCTAAAAAGTGTCATCCTTTATCTCTTTATTTACGTATTTTTATTACGATGGCTCAATGATGAAATCTTAAGTCCTGTTTGAGGATTTGATTCTCGGACTGTGATTGATTGGTGCAACATAAGCCGATAAACCACAAAGAACCCTCGAGCACCAAATAAATAGCCTTTTGCTTTGTGTCGGTCTATAAATCCTCTTTGCTTTCGGACGAACCAAGAACCCGGCCAAGCCTTTAGAGATAATGGAGTCAAATACTATGTGCTAGGAAATTCCAAGTTTAGAATACCGCATTTTACTTTTGTCCAAATCGGACAAGGAGCTGAAGACACGAAGACGGCGTTAAAGCGTTGCATTTCATGATCACGAGCATCAAAGTTCCGCGTTTAAGCTTCACAAGACGAGTCTACACGAGACTAGAAGCTTCTCCCCGAAAACGACGTTGTGGTTGGTGCCTGCCTTATAGAAGCATTAAGTGGAACGTTGAATTTTGGCTTGGAGAGTCCCATGGATACACACTAGGGCATGAAACCCTAGGGGCGCCGGGTGGCCGATGCCCGCCAACCAAATTCTATCCGGTTTTATCACCTTCTTATCCGGTTCAATCTCTTAGGATTTGGCGTAGTTTTTTTCAACTGTGTGGACAACTGAATGGAGTCAAACCCTAGGTCATTTGTGGCCTAGGTCCTCTACTATAAATAGAGAGCCTTGGCTCTCATTCCCATACTGACTTCCTACTTTAGCATCATATTGTAGAAAGCTAACCATAATACTCTCATCTAAATGTTACTCTGTCGAATTACAATAAAACATTTGTCTTCCTTACCTCTTACCGTTGAATCTGTGCAATGACCTAAAGAATATTTTGTTATTCTGATCTCCGGGCACTCATTCAACCGATCATTGCTTTCCCTACATACATAATTCACAAAGTAAACCGTTTTTTCTCTTATTTGTCGTTGTTGCATCAAGAGATCTAGTGTGGAGATCCGGATCAGCAAGGTGGGACAACCTGAGGGCAATTGTTTAGCCTTCGAATGGTTCATTTATTTTCATGCTTCTTATCGCTTTACGTATTGTGATTTAAGAGATGTAATTGCTTCTTTTAATTCCTCCTTGAGTGATGTAATTCTTTTAGTTTTCACCTTTTCTTTGCTTTATCGCTTTCTTTACCACTTTCTTTATCGCTTTATTAATTATGTGTGGTTGCTTTTATTTATCGTCATAATATTTCATTTGCTTGTCTATTTTACATCATTTTAATCCACTACTCAAATTAGTAATGGCCGTCTTCGGACGAGGTGGAACGGAAGGGTTTTCCTTACGTTTTGTACCCTCGCCTCCGAATCGATTCTCGGTTCAAAGACCGATGGAGTCTATTTGTAGCCTCTTTTAATCTTAGTTTTCCCATACTAAGATTGGAAGAGAAAACTTTTGTTTACGTTAATTTTTTTCTTTCGTAAAAGCCGATCGGCCACTCCCATATTTTATGTGTTATTCTAATTGAATCTACATCCCGATTGTTTTATGATTTATAGGATAAAAAATAAGGTTCTGGATTTGCTAACTTGGTAAAGACCGAGGCTGACTCCATGAGCCACGGCCTCTAGGCGGTGCCCACCACTGCTAGGTACAGCTGCCGCCTATATCGGGTGGTCGGCGAGGCGAGCCTTCGGTCTGCAGACCGGTGTTTTCACACCAATGTGACCCTAAAGTCTCATGGCATAACCTAAATCTTCATTTGTATTTATCCTTTCATTAGTAAATAAGATCCCGGGAATTCTGAAAATAAATTCTAAAATTAAAGATTAATAAAATCACCATTCAAACTTTACCTAAATCACATTTTATAAAAAATCGGAAATCTTAATAAAAGATTTATCCCCACTTTCTAAAATGCATCTTCAAAACCCAAAATCCTTTCTTTCAGCTATCTAAAACCCTTACGCCAAAAAAAGTCTCGTGGGAAAGCTCGGCCCGGTCCCGGTGTGGAGGCCCCGAGGCCGTGGTTTATATAGTGGCAACTCTGCTAGGGATAAACTTTTTATTAAGAGGGCAAAACTTGAAAATTTGAGTAGTGTGTTTTAATGATGTACTTACATTAGGCATCCCGCATTTAGCAACCTTTGAACTAGTTTAAATACTGTTTTCGACCCTAAGAAAACTTTATTGTACCCCCTATTTACACTTTCTCGGAGAGAGGCCCTCACTAGTTCCTTTAGGGGGCCCAACTAGGCCTCATTGTAGGAGGAAACGGTACTCGCTCCCTCGTAGCATGCGGTCTTGGGCTGAACCATTTGGTTCACCAAGAGGCACCGAGAATTCTGGTTGGTATCCTTATCCGTGTACCCATGGGGGACCAAATTCTCGGATTACATGTCACCATGTATCCAAACTCTTGAACTCTTTGACCATAGAACTTTTTGGACTTTTAGGTGTCACCCGGACTTCATTTGCATGCTTGAATGAGTGTGTGTGTGAGATTTAATCTTCCGTTTATGAGCCTCTAGGGATAGGTGAGGAGCGTTGATTATACCCTTACATGGGTGAAAATAAAACACTTTAAATAAATTTTCTAGAGTCAGTCCATTATGTGCATTTAGGCAAAAGACAAAACTCCTTCTCCTATTAAGGTTGGTCCATTGTTTACATTTCGTGTCATTCCAAAATTTTTCTCTTAGTAATCTAAGTAGTTGCTATTTGTGAAAGGGTCTTACCGAAAGTCCCCTTCCCATATTGTTTGGTCTTTTCTTTTACATGTTCATTTTCTATTTGCATTAGCCAAATAAAATCATCTCATATTAGGTGAGCCCGTTTGCATTAGCCAAATAAAATCATCTCATATTAGGTGAGTCCATTTGCATTAGCCAAATAAAATAATCTCATATTAGGTAAGTCCATTTGCATTAGCTAAGAAAAAATCATCTCATATTAGGTGAGTCCATTTGCATTAGCCAAATAAAATTATCTCATAATAGGTGAGTCCATTTGCACTAGTCGGATAGAATTCATCTTCTATTAGGTGAGTCCATTCTTTTCATTTACATTTAATCCAAAATAAAATCATCTTGAATAAGGAAATACACTATCATATAGATAACATCTTTTTCATCATTGCATCTCAACTAAGTCATCCATCATGTCATCATCGCATCCTTTATGTGCATCCAAATAAAAAAGCATCCTTAGTTTCTTTGGGTCTTGCGCTTAAGTCCCTTCCTCCCAAAAGTGATCTTCTTTCACATGGTCCTAAACCTCATCCTTTGGGTTGTAGAGTAGGGAATTCTATGGCAACCAAGTATCGTCAAAATCCGAGCTCTAAAAGATTAGAATGCATCACCAAGGAGTTCGAAACATCTTCTTTCCTTTCTACTTCACGATCTACATCGGTGCGACAAGCTTTGGTGCATACCACAGTGTCACAGTCTACACCTTATTCTAAGATAGTACCTAGAAATAGTTCCTTTCCAATGGATCCTAACCTAGAGCAAGTATCTTATGCTCGGTTTACTTAATGAGAAAATAGCTAGGGTGGAAACCAGGTTGCGTGATCAAGAGGAATAGATATCATCTATATCAAAGGATCTTAAGAATATAATAAGAGCTATTGGGGCTAGTAAAAGAGATGAGGAAACTAAACGTTTGAGAAGGGAAACAGACCTTGGTTATGCCAACTCCACCCATCTTGTCTCCTCCAGGCGAGTCCCAAACATAATTCCCTAAACATGAATCCAAATCTTAGCCGGATTCCCATATGGATAAGATAGAACAGATGTTAAGGGAATCATCTATGTTCAGTAATCATTATTTTGATCATAAGGGATTCACTTCAATCCCTAAAGGTAAACTACCCGCTAAGTTTACCATGCCCGATATTAAGTTCAAAGGTTATGAGAATCCCCATCATCATGTATGCAACTTGTTGAGCTTGTCGTACAGCAACAAATTAAACCACTACTTAGGCTTATAATAAACAATATAGTAAGGGCAAGTAGGGATCGAATCCACGAGGAAAGATACTGTAAAGAAAAATCAAACTTCCAATCTAATTAAACTAACTATCTTAGTTATTTACCTTATAAAATTCAAACAAATCAACTTAACTACTAAATTTCTAATTTTAATTCTAAGAAAAACTTCTGAGATTATGCACTATTATTCTAATAATCTAAATTTAACAAAACTATCCTAGTTAATTCTGGAAAAATCAAAACAGAAAATCAAATAAAAACTTAAACAGAAAATTAAAACGTAGAATAATTCAGAATTAAATAACTAAAAATAACAGAAAATTATCTAATAATATAAATAAATATTCCAGAAAGAATATAAAGCTTGGAATAACCCAGGAATGTTTTTTATAAATTTTCAGAAAAGAAAACTAAAGCAGAAATTAAATAAATTCTAAAACAGAAAATTAAATAAATAATATTCTGCACTAAAAAATTACGAAAATAAATACTAAAATCACCCAGAATAATAATACTAATTTTCTAAACCTAACCAGACCCTAAAAATATAAAAACAAAATTTAAAATCGAATTTACGAATTTATTTTATTAAAAACCTGCACTAATTAAATTCAAGAATTAAATCTGAAAAAATATCAAATTAATTCCAAAAATTCTAAAATTTAATCACAGCAAACTAGGACTCTATCTAAACCCTAAAAGAAAATAAAACACGAAAAATGACAAAAGAAACTATTTTTAAACTAATTTCTAACAAACTAACTCCAAAAATAATAAAAACTGACAGAAAATTAATTCTGAAAATTAAAATATGTAAAGACTCAAAATTAAATTAAAATAAAATTACTAAAACTAACCTAAAATACTGATCTTTAGGGGGTAACGAAATTAATAATAAAAGACTATATATTTATAAATAAAAATTGACAAACTAAAGAAAATAACTAAAAAGCAAACAAATAATTACCAAAGATATCAAATTTATAAAAACACTTAGTATAATCTATATCCACCATGCAAATTATTATTTATCATTAACACACAAATTGATCTACCCATGAGCTAAACTGTAGAAGACAACCACTAGCGGATCTTCCCGTTTTTCCTTAGTTATTAGTTTACTTAGGCCTAGCCGTAATATAAACCCTACTAATATTGATAACCCTAGCACTAGCACTAGAATTTAATCAAATTAGAGCATTAAGTATTAGAAAAACATCATCTAGCACCTAATAACCAATCTACTAGCAAATTGATTTAAGAAGGATCTATGATAATTTCCTAATTAAAAGAGATGGGTATGAGCCATCCATGATTAACTAGGGTGATACTTATGTCTAAAAGATCAAGCAATTACGTACTTAAACCCTTTAAACTATCACATGAATTTATATAAAACTAAGTAGCGTGCACTCTAATTAATTAGACATAAATTCATAAAACATTAAACACAAATTATCATAAAATCATGGATTGAATCAATAAGACAATAAAAATCGAAACTTTGTTTCAAAATAAATAATTTAACATGGCTTCAAGTAGATTATACCAAGTATAAGAAAAACTACTCACACATAATGTAATTTAAAACATGTAAACTAAATAAAACTAGCATCTTTAATATTAATCTAACAATAAAAACTCGATCTTTTCTAATAAAAATTACAAAACTAAATTATACTACCGATATTAGTTTCTTTGACCACGGGACGATGATGATGAAGATGATTATAGGATTGTGATTTGGGGCTGGTGTGAGGGATTGAGAGAAGTAGGAGGTGGCATGGGAAGGAGCTGGGCAGCAGCAGCAACAGGCGTGAGATGAGCGAGCAAGCATGAGGAGCAGCGAGGGAATTTTGGGCAGCGAACGTGAGTTGTGTGTGTGGCTGCTTGGGAAAGCGAACGAAAGGATGTCGTGGTCAGCGAAGGGCTGGGCGGCTCGCAAGAGGCAGCAAGGGCTGCGTGGGGTGGCTGGGATGTATGTGGCTGGCTTCCTCCTCCCTCTCCATGATGATAATAAGTAGTATATATAGGGTGAAAGAGTTAGGGTTTATTTCTCTTTCTTCTCTTCTAAGTTTCCTTTTCTATTCCACTTAGGATTTCCTAAAATATAATATCCTAAAATAAATATTTTATTACATATTATATTTATGGACCGACTTCATATATTTTCTTGGATGCTTGTCGGCAGCTAAAAATCCACTTTTAACGACTTTTCTTCTCTTCCCCACTTTATTCGATAATTACCTATAAATAGACAAAATAGAATAAATTAGATAAAATAAACTATATAATATAAACTCAATAACTACTAAAAATACGTATAAAATACGACTTAACACAACTTCTTAGGAGTAATGACTCTTAAGAACATTCCCGAAGACACTAACCACATAATCTTCCCTTGGACATTTGACGCCGATGTAATAAAGTGGTACAGTGCGGTTGACCCACACAAGGTTGCCAATTAGATTGTTTATACAAGGAGTTCCTCCATCAATACTCCTATATCATTGATATACCTGTTACCCTCGGAGACTTGAAATTAATCAATTAAGGCAAGAAAGAAAACTTCACGGATTTCCTTACGACATGGAGAGCAAAGGCAACCCACATGGTTTATTGACCCTCCGAGAAGGACCAAGTTCGAATCATCGTAAAAACCTTCATGCTAATTACAATCAGCACCTCAAATTTCTACCCATGATGAACTTTCCAACCCTTATAGATGTTGGTTTGCTAATAGAAGAAGAGTTATCTACCACAACCACAAAAGTCGCGATTGGATATAGAGGTAATTATCATTCCAAAGATAAGAAAACCTCCAATACTAGCAATGCTAACGAGAGTACGGATGTCAATGCCCTCAACAGGTATACCGTCTACACTCCTATGGATAACACTTACACCAAAGCCCTTGAAGTTCTCCTGGAAAAGGAGAAAATAGAATTGCCACCTATTAGAGCGAAATCGAAACCGTGACACAATCAAAAATTACGATATGGGAAAATTTTGCAAATACTATCGTGCAAGAGGACATGATACTCGAACAGTGTTAGACATTCAACAATAAACTAGAAAGCATGTTTCAAAATGGCCAACTACCCTTGCCTAAGGCTGCCCAGAAACCAAGCAATAATAAAAACCCTTTTAGCAAGCACCTTAGCCATTTTCATCGAACCCACTCCGGTCGAGTGGGACCCATATGTCTTTATTGAGAATATCGATGAGTCAAAACCACTTCTTAGCTTACTTCCGTTATATCCAAAAGTCCAAGGGCTGTGGGTAAGTGATAAAGAAGATGTCTACGAAACAAGAAGCAACAAGTGACCACAATAGTGACGACATCCGGAGCACTCCACCCTTGGAAGAAAAAGACTTTTGGGGAGACACTAAAAGTCCCGCAATTCAGTTCCTTACTAGATTTGGATGGCACAATGTACCCTTGGGTCCACAACAGCACTCAAGAAGCCCCAAGAGAGCCTGAAGCTACAAAGGAAGAAGACTCAATCCTTTAGCAACTCCGAAATTAAAGGTCGATATCTTAATTTGGCAATTAATATCCGCTTCTCGGAAACATAGACGAGGCTTTAATCGATGCACTCAGCAAGATCAAAGTCTCTCCTAAAACTCCACCGGAGGAAGTGGTAGGATTGGTTAACAGTGGGGATGGAACCATCACCTTTGATTAGAAGGATCTCCCATGAAAAGGTATTGCACACAACAATGCCCTTTACCTAACTTTAACTTGCATAAACAAGTTTGTCCCCTTAACCTTGGTAGACAAGGGATCAGCGATGAACGTATGCCCTTGGAGTACTCGCTAGAAGGTTAGGAATTATGGAGCAACTCTCTAAAGAGACTGTCCATCTTTGAGTTTATGATAATTCTAAAAGAACAGTCTTGAGAACAATGACCTTGTTAATCAATAGAGGGCCAATGGAGAGGAATATCGAATTCCAAGTTCTATATATCCCAGCTACCTTCAATTTCTTGTAGGACACCCTTGGTTGTACGATCATCGAGCGGTGCCCTCTATACTTGCATCAAGAGGTCAGGATGATCATTAAAGGTCAAGTCATAACTGTCAACGGGGATAATCTTTGTGCTACTATCACCTCCAAAGAATCTATAGTTGAGATCAAGCACGATGCTAATGATGAGGAATTGTACGGATTTAAAACTGTTGCTGCCTTATAAAGGGATGAAGCACCTTTTACCTTTAACCTTTATGGAAACCCTAGTGTCTATTCGATGCTTAGGAAAAAGGGGGATTTTTAGGTCTTGTTATAGGTTAAAGGGCATATCACCCTATTTTTCCACCCCGAACCCACTAATAACTACAACTTTGGACTAGGCTATAAACCTGCTACTAAGGAAATAACTCAAGCCAAGTGAGAAATTCAAACAAAGAGGACCGCACCACACACAATCCGCTCTATTAAGCCCTTTCCCTATGCTCTGAATGGGTAGTTTCTAAGAGAAGGAGACGACTTCCTTTGTTATGGTTTTCTTAAGCCTTACTACATCAAGGAAAAGGGCATCCTAGTACTTGGTCCGGAGATTTTCAATGATTACTATATTCGGAAAAGGAGGCACCTTACCTCCTTAAAGAGGGACAATCCACACCAAACTAGATTAATCTTACCGGAAACAACCTTTTCGATCTTCTATTCGGACAAGAAGGTAATCTAGGAGGGAACTCAATCTCGATCTGTCACGAGCTATGTCGCACCCACAGTTCAATCCGTCTAGGTTTATTACCAATGTAGATATTGAAGGGTCTAAGCATGTTACTTGGATTAATGCTAAGGAGGGCTGGGAATTTGTTGTCGGCTTAGGAGCACATCCTCTTTCTAAGTCTAGTGCTACAGCTTATACTTCTCCTTCTATTGTTTCTAGTTCTTTTCCTCATTTTGTTGTGTCTAATTCTGTTTTTGAGTCTAATGTACTCGTTACTTCATTCAATAAAGTGAAAGTTTCGCTTACTCCTTGCCTCCTCTTGCTCTTAATTGTTTTACCTCTAATGATGACCAAGAAATTCCTAAAGAATTAATCAAATCTATGGAAGATCATGAAAATTTCTCACCAATAATAGAGGAAACAATAACAATTAATATGTGGTCGGATCGACCCCAAGTAGTTAAGATTGGGAAAACTTGGATCCAGAATAGCGAAGCAATTCACTTCACTCCTTACAGAATTTATCGATGTCTTTGCATGGTCTTACAAAGAAATGCCGGGTATAGATCCGAGTATACAAGAACATAAAATCCCGCTTTACGAAGAAGCTAAGCCATTCAAGTAGAAATTGACGAGGATGAAACCAAAATTGGCTTTTAAGATTAAGGAAGAAGTTCGAAGTAGTTGGAAGTTGGGTTCATTAAGGTAGTTCACTATCCTTAGTGGGTAGAAAATATAGTTCGGCCATGAAGAAAGATGGCAAGGTTCGTATATGTGTCAACTTCAGGGATTTAAATAAGGCCAGTCCTAAAGATGATTTCCCATTGCCTCATGTCGATCTCTATGTAGATAATACAGATGGGTCATGCTTTGCTCTCGTTCATGGATAGTTATGGTGGGTATAATCAAGTGAAGATGGCTGAAGAAGATATGGAAAAGACAACCTTCACCACTCAATGGGGGACTTACTATTATGTGGTGATGCCATTTGGGCTCAAGAACACCGAGTGCAACGTATTAGAGGACAACAACAACTCTATTGCATGATATGATCCATAAAGAAGTTGAAGTATATGTAGATGATATGATCATAAAATCCAAAGATAGGGTAGGACACCTACCCAGACTGAAAAAATTCTTCCATAGAATCGAAGTACAACATCTGTCTTAATCCTCAAAAGTGTGCCTTGGGAGTGACCTCATGTAAACTGCTAGACTATGTTGTTAGTCTTAAAGGAATCAAAGTTGATCCATCCAAGATCAAAGCCATTCAGGAGATCTCTCCACCAAGTATGGCAAAAGAGATAAAGGGTTTCCTAGAACATTTACGAGTACATTAGTCGTTTCACATCAAAACGGACTATGGTCTTTGAACCTATTCTCAAGAAATTTAAGAAAAGATCTCAGCCCATTTGGGATACCGAGTGCCAACAAGCATTCGAGAAGGTTAAGGAATACCTATCTAATCCTCTAGCGTTATTTCCACCCAAATTAGGGAAACCTTTACTTCTATATCTCATCACAATGGAAACAGACTATGGGAGCCATGCTAGCTTAAGAAGACGGAAAAGAAGAACGCACAATCTACTATTTAAATAAGAAGTTCCTAGATTATGAGACTAGATACACGCCATTAGAGAAGACATCATTGGCATTAGTCTAGGCTACCAAGAAGCTCAGGCACTACATGTTAGCCCACACAGTACATGTAGTAGCACCCATGGATCCTATTAAGTACATACTTGGGCAACTCACTATCAGCAATAAGATAGCACAATGGACTGTCATGCTATCGGAATTCAAACTCAAGTTCGTCCCTCAAAAGCGATCAAAGGAAGGATAGTGTTAGAATTTTTAGGTGATCTACGTATGCTCGAATCACAACCCGAACACCTTGACTTTTCGGACAAAGATATTTTGCAAGTAGAGGTGGACATTTGGACAATGTACTTAGTTGACACTTCCTATTAGAAGGGCTTTGGAGTAGGAATTCTTTTCGTCTCACTGAAGGGAGCACATACTCCCATTTCAGTCAAACTAGACTTTGAAGTCACCAATAACGTTGCAGAGTGAAGACTCGGACAATGCTCAATACTTTTCCGAGTTATGTAAAAGGAATCGGGTATAACAATTTCATACATATAGAGTTTTGATTCCAAGGCATTCTTGGTATCGCAGAAACTTCTTTGAGCAAAATAGTATCTTATCCGAGTAATACGGTTTTCACTTAATGCATTTATTGCGTTTCCGTAAGCGACTCGAAAAGCGGTTCTTTGTTCCGAGTTCATCTTCACTTAGAATCGACTTGTGGTTATACTTTCTATTTTGCTATAGTCGGTATTCTTAGTTCATTTCATGCTTAGTCTATATCAAGTTATCTCACTCGATATTCTTTATAGAACTTGCTCTATTGCTTAGACTAAGTCCGATGGAATTCCGAGTATCATGGATATTGGACTCCGAAAATTCCATTTCGTTTCGACTCGAGATAATCGATTGCTTAATTATTATAATTATTTTATTATCTGTGTCTAACCTTGGACCAAAGTATTTTATACTTTGAGAACCAAAATTGATTTACTTTTGTAGATTATTCATTCAAGGATACACTTTTTTTCAAACCACAAAAGTAACCGGCTTCGAACGTCAAATCACCAGCGAGACATGGCTTTTCACCTTCCCTACTCTAGTCCCGTAAGATCGTGTCGGAAGTCTGTCTGTTTCCATATCTGGAAAACTGGAACGCTAAGCTTAACGGTGGTTTCCACCTCATTTTTCAAGACACTACCAATGGTTTTGGGACTTCCAAGAGAGTTAAACCGTTGTCCAACGTTCATATTTCGATGGATACTTTCGAGTGACTCGGAAAGCCTCTATCAACGGTCACGGAAGACTTTTGGTCAGCGAGATGAAGATAACGGCTACTCTGTCTGGTTATCTATAAATAGAAGCCACTTCACAAGACTTGATGATTGCCGAATCTATTGTTAATACACATACTTGAGAAAAGTCATTGTATTTACTTTCAATCTTTTACTTACAACTCCCACTCTGTAATTCATTACTTTACGAGTTGTAAGGTCTTGTACTCGATTACAAACTCTTTCTTACATTCTTTGTAAGGTCCCTTGACTAAGCTGTAAGGGTTAACTCGGCTTAGTTGTCCCTAGCTGTAAGGGTTATCTCAGCTAGGAAGTACTAGATCGAGATAAGGGAATTGCTGAGTCTAGGAAAACTTTTATAGAGTTGTCAAAGGGAGCAACTCGGGTTCGATCAGTTCACGGTATTTTGTGGACTCAAAATAGTGGATTTGACTTCGTGTCCGGATTGACACGGGCCGTGGTTTTCCGCCCCGGGAGGGTTTCCACGTAAAATCTAAGTGTTATCTTTCTAAGTTCATTCTAGACTCGGACGACCTTACTCGCTCTTGCTCTTTCGATTCATTGCTTTACGAGTCCAATCGTTTCGACTCGGTTAATAGACTCGGAATCTTTCTTCCTTTCTACTTACGCACAAAAGAGTGTGATTTCGCGAGAGAATTTCCTATCACCCTATTCACCCCCTCTAGGGTGACTCGGACTCTCCCAGAGCAAACCTTCAATTGGTATCGAGCCTAGCCTTTCGAAAGGATCTAACAATCCAAAGGTTTAAAGATCAGATGGCTCGGAACACCGGAGAGTTCAACGAAGGAAGATCTTCCAACAGGCCTCCAAAATTCAAAGGTTCAAACTTTGGGCACTGGAAGAAGCTTATTGAATGTTTCCTCGTGGATCATGATGAAGAGGTATGGGAAATCATACAACAAGGAAACTACATTCCAACAAAGACAGATGAATTCAGAATTCTTCCCAAGACAAAGGCTGAGTTCACACCAGCGAAGCAGAGAAGTTCGAAAGAATTTCAAAGCCATGAACATCCTTATGTGCGCCATAAGCTCGGAAGAATACAACCGAGTGTCTGCACTCGTGATTCAGCAAAGAAGTGTGGGATACCCTTGTCAACACTTATGAAGGCACAAGCCAGGTCAGACAAGCAAAAATAAGTCAATATCTTCACAAATATGAGCTTTTCAAGATGGAGCCAGAGGAGAACATCACTCGGATGTTCATTCGGTTTATCGAGATTACAAACAATCTCAAATCACTGGGAAAGAAGATCTCCCACGAAGAAATGTGCCGAAAAATTCTCAGAAGCTTACCCAAGAAAAGATGGGGTCCCAAAGTGATCGCCATAGAGGAAGCTCAGAACCTCTCACTCTTAAAGCCGGACGAGCTCATTGGAAAGCTTCTAACACATGAAATCCATCTAGAGGAGGAGGATGCTGAGGGTAGTACCAAAAGGAACATTGCACTTAAAGCCTCGAGAATCCAAGGAAGCAAATCTGAGCTCCTCGACTCGGAAGACGATCCCATGGCACTTATTGCAAGAGCCTTCAAGAGAATGATGAAGCACAAAAGATGCGACAAAAGGCCAAAAGAAGAATTCTACAAGAAAGATAAGAGAGATAGAAAAGGTAAGTTTTCTTCTCCTTCAAAGTTATCTTTATCCAAGAATTCTGGATGTTTTGAATGTGGCGGCAAAGACCACATAGTCAAGGACTCGTCCAAAACGGAAAAGGGACGAGAAAGAAGAAAAAGGCCATGATGGCAACATGGAGCGATGAGGACTCATCGGAAGATGACGAGGACTCGGATGACTCAAAGTGTCCGATGGCAATCTCGACTCGAAGCCGAAAGAGAGTCGGACTCGGACTCGAACAATGAGGAAACTAATCCTCAAGAGGTCACTCGGAAGAGATCAAGAGGATTCGAACCGACCGTGGAAGGGAGTTCGATTACTCGGAATTCTCGGAGTTTGTGACAAAAATGGAATCTCTCACAACTTCTCAGCACCCATAACTCCTCAACAGAATAGAGTAGTAGAGAGAAAGAACAGAACCCTTGAAGAAATAGCAAGGACGATGATGATTGAACACAACTTGCCTTACTATTTCTGCAGGCGAGGCAATGGAACACAGCCAACTACACTCTAAATAGATGCCTCATCGGACCCATTCTCAAGAAAACACCGTATGAGCTCTACAAAGGGAAGAAGCCAAATATCTCCTATTTCGGACCTTTCGGATGTAAATGCTTCGTCCACAACAATGGTAAGGATCATCCGACCAAGTTTGATGCTCGGTCGACGAAGGTATTTTTCTAGGTTACTCCTCTCATAGCAAAGCTTATCGCATCTTCAATAAGCGAACTAACAAAGTGGAAGAAAGCATCCAGGTAGTATTTGATGAGCTTGAACAGAGAAGCCAAGTGAGTCTTCATACTCGAACCGAAGCTCAGGAAAGATGATAACGAAGTCGAGCCTACAAAGACTCGCGACCCAACTTGCTCGTAATGAAGTCACTCGGAATGAGGAAACTCGTAATGAGATAGTTCAAGAGCTGGCCCGGAACGAACAAGTTAATGAAGAGGATCACTTAGAACAAGCTTCGAAGATCAAGCAGTTCAGCCCACAAACCTAGTGAATCAAAGAACTGGTAAAGCATTCAAATTTACTTCCAGTCATCCCCAAGAAAACATCATTTCGATATCAACAAGTGGGGTAAGAACTCGTTCTTCTTTACACAATCTATGTGCATTCACCGCATTCATTTCATTAACCGAACCCAAAAATGCACTACGAGGCCCTTAATAAACCTGAATGGGTAGAGGCCATGCAAGAAGAACTTAATCAATTCGAGAGAAACCAAGTCCGGACTCGACCAACCGACCTTCCGACCACCCAGCTTATAGGAACCAAATGGGTTTTCAAAAACAAACTGGATGAGGGTGGAGTGGTAATCGAAACAAGGCTAGACTTGTGGCTCAGGGATATAATCAAGAAGAAGGAATTTATTGTGGGGAAACCGTTGCACCAAGAGCTGAATTGAGGCCATTAGAATACTATTGGCATTTGCATCCAAAGCATGCATATTAAATTATATCAAATGGATGTTAAGTGTGCTTTTCTCAATGGTCTTATTGAAGAAGAAGTTTATGTCGAGCAGACCTCCCGGTTTTGAAAACTCGAATTTCCAAATCATGTTTTCAAACTTCAAAAGGCTCTCTATGGTCTTAAGCAAGCACCTCGAGCTTGGTATGAAAGACTCGAGTAGCTTCTTGGTTCAAAATGATTTCAAAAGAGGTCAGATCGACAAGACTCTCTTCATAAAGACCAAAGGGAAAGATTTCCTTATTGTTCAAATCTATGTTGATCATATTATTTTCGGTGCTACTAATGAATTTCGTGCCGAGAATTTTCTGAGTTGATGAGTCAAGAATTTCAAATGAGTATGATGGGAGAACTCAATTTCTTCCTTGGGCTGCAATCAAACAAGACAAAGATGGAATCTTTGTTCATCAATCAAAATACACCAAGGAACTGTCGAAGAAATACAAACTTCAAGATGCAAAGCACGCATCTACTCCCATGAGTAAGCAAGATAAAGCTCGACTCGGATGAGAAAGGTAAAGCAATAGATCGAAACTCTATCGAGGTATGATTGGATCTTTGCTATATCTTACTTCAAGCGAGCCGTATATAATGTTCAAGTGTTTGTTTATGCGCAAGATTTCAAGCTAATCCAAAAGAATCACATCTCACTCGCGGTGAAGAGAATATTTAGATATCTTGCAGTGTACTAAGAATTTGGGTATATGATATTCCGTAGACTCGTAACCGACTCGACCGGGTACTCGGACGCGGACTACGCAGGATACAAAGTTGATCGAAAGAGCACATCCGGAGCTTGCCAATTTCCGGGTCAATCCCTAATATCTTGGCACTCAAAAAGCGTAACTCGAGTAGCTCTATCGATCGCGTAAGCTGAATATATTACCGCTGGAACATGTTGCGCTCGCATTCTTTGGATAAAACAACACTTGAAGGATCTTGGACTATTTCTCAACTCGGCTCCAATCAAGTGTGACAACCAAAGCGCAATCGCATCACCAAGAATCCTATCCAAAGACTCAAAAACAAAGCATATTGAGGTCGGTATCACTTCTTACGCGATCACTCGTAAAAGGGTGATATTGCACTTGAGTTCATTCCTACTAATCTTCAATTAGCCGATATCTTTACTAAGCCTCTTGGTGAAGATCAGCTTTGTTTTATTCTGAATGAGCTTGGTATGTTAAATGCTTAATTATGTGCTACTCTCGTTGCATAATTCTATGCTATGTGCTTTCTCTCGTTAATAACAATTAGTTCAGCTTGATTCAGTGATACTGGGCTAATAGTTATTTCGTGTTTCGAGTCACTCGAAACCTTTCGAGTCAAACTCGACGTAGAAAAACTTGGACATCAAATTTTCCGAAACTGTCTCTAGAATAGTGGAGAGTTTCGGATTATATTTTCAAAATCTTTTCTCTCTCTTTCTCGAGCGCCGCGATCGGATCTTAGCCGTGGATTTCAAACCGCTGGTATCTCAACCATTGAAGAAGAATCGTCACACCTGGTCTTTGGTGACTCGATGGGCAAGCCGAGTTAGAACGGAGTTACTTAACGGATAGTTGACGGGCCCGCTTATTTTCTATAAATAACGTCTATCCATCTTCTTCTTGGTATTCTAAACTCCATCTCTCTCAAAACAAACTTCTCGCGGAAGATTTCTACGTGAACAGATCACTCTTGATCGTCTGCAGGCATCGAAGAAGCTCTCTCTCTCTCGTAAGTTTCGACTCGCTCTCATCTCTTTCTTCTACATTTTCATTTTTCTTCTCTTCTATACCTCCTTCTCTCTTCCATTCGAAAAGTTTCATCTTTTCTCTCCTTCTCTCACAATGCCTAAAAGAGGAAACCATCCCGACTTCCGTGTTTCTCCCTCTTCCAAAAAGCCTCGCACCACTAAGCCGTAAAGCTCAACCCCTCCAAACCCGTTGTTACCCAAAGACCTTGCGCTGGATGACAAATTCTTTCCAACAACCAAATTTTCTTGGTTGTCCAACATACAAACCACCGGAGTATACCACTTCTTGTGTTTCAGATGAGTTTATCTATCCCGAACTCGTTTCGAGTTCTATGCTCACCTCACCCACTCCGAAAATGTTCTAACCTCTAGGGTTCGAATATTACCGTTCGCATCAACACCTCTCTCCTCCACCGCCTGTTCAAAGTTTCTTCTCTTTTCTTGAACAACAATCCTATTCCTTTCACCGAAGTCGCCGACGACTTCTTTGAAAAATACGCCAAAGAATTCCCCGGGTCCAGGAAAACTTTTCGTGACTCGGTTGAAGTCGAAGCTCGCCTTCAGTGCTTTCTGCCGATGAGAACCTTCTTCTCACAAAGCATTCCAGCAAGGAGAACCCCAACTCCAAGCACCTCAAAGCTCTCTTCGACATCCTTGAGGGATACGAAGTAGAACTCTTCCCTCCATCATTGAGCGGATGGCCGCTGTGCCAGCTCAACTCCAATCCAAGAAGAACACCTCCCTTCCTTTTGGTGCTCTTCCGACCCTTGTCTTCAAACAATTTCAAGTTCCTCTCCCTCGGACCCAAACGCGGTGTCCGAGGCCGCCAATGTGGTAGGCAAGAAGGAACTGCAGGGTACTGGATACCAGAAACCGACCCCGGTGTCCGGGTTCACAACTCGGAGCCGAGGCCCCCTTCTCCTCCTCGGACTCGAAATCAACCCCTCTCCCTCTTCCCTCTTCATCTCGCTGGTACCTCCACCTCGAGTGCCTCAAAATCTCTCTCGTTCTCTTGTCCCCTGTCTTCATGGACAAGATCAGCTCTGTGTCTTCGATTTCGGAGACATGCTCCAAGGTTTCAAATCTGTCCTCCAAGGTCCGACCATTAACCAAAAGACCGGTTAATCCCAAATCCGAGAGCAGCGAGTCTCTAGTTCTTGAGATGAGGGAGCTGGTCAAGGAGCAGCAGGAGCCGGTCGAGCTCCTAAGAGAAAGACGGTCCAAGGCGGCTCAGGACAAAGATGATTCGGACGCATCTCAAGCGTCTTCGAGCCCGTGTTTGACCTCCTCGGATAGCGGGGATGAGGAAGAAGAGGAAGAAGCTGCAGATGCAGCAAAATATGCCGAGGAACTCGCGGCCGAGGCATGCCCTTCCGGACAAAGGGAAGAAGAGGTCGTGGCAACCGCTGAGGGTCGATCGCTCCCCAAGCTCAAATAGCAAGTACTCAGCTCGCACAGCAGTCCGAGTGGGTCGAAGACCTCGCTCCTCCAACGGGTCGACAGAGCAGCCCCTCTAGCCACCGAGGTCCCAAGGGAAGAACCCTCGATCCACTCTCTCCGGGTCGGCCACTCAAAGCCGAGCCCCCGAGGACAATCCTAGTTCTCCCTTCGCCGCGCTCAAGCACATCGTCAAGATCATATCAGCACCGGCGCACCTCCGCCTCCACTCGTAAATCCCGCCTCCCTCGTAGGAGCCATGCACTAAGTCACAATTCCTCAATGTCTCCGAATTTTCCTCTTTCTAAAATTTGTTTTTGTCCGGAGAACTCATTTGTATTACTTGTTCTTTTCTCCCTTCTTTTTGTTTTTTTTTGCTGAAAGGCAAGGGGGAGAAATGTCGTCGAAAACTTGTTGTCTTGTTTAGGGGAGTTTTTCCACCCTCTTGAATTTTAATGGATTAATGCACTTCATTATTAATTTCGAGTTCATTATTTTCCGAGTTAATGTTAAAGCATACTCTATTTTGTTTTGCTCGATATGTTATATATTGCTCTTACTCATGCGCAAACCACTCGGAATCAATTTTTTTTTTAACAAAGTTTCGTTTAAGTATGGAATGCCTTTCATCAAAAAGGGGAGATTGAAGACTCGGACAATGCTCAATACTTTTCCGAGTTATGTAAAAGGAATCGGGTATAACAATTTCATACATATAGAGTTTTGATTCCAAGGCATTCTCGGTATCACGTAAACTTCTTTGAGTAAAATAGTATCTTATCCGTGTAATACGGTTTTCACTTAATGCATTTATTGCGTTTCCGTAGTCGACTCGTAAAACTGGTTCTTTGTTCCGAGTTCATCTTCACTCGAATCCGACTTGTGGTTATACGTTCTATTTTGCATAGTCGGTATTCTTAGTTCATTTCATGCTTAGTCTATATCAAGTTATCTCACTCGATATTCTTTATGGAACTTGCTCTATTGCTTAGACTAAGTCGGATGGAATTCCGAGTATCATGGATATTGGACTCGTAAAATTCCATTTCGTTTCGACTCGGATAATCGATTGCTTAATTATTATAATTATTTTATTATCTCGTGTCTAACCTTGGACCAAAGTATTTTATACTTTGAGAACCGAAATTAATTTACTTTTGTAGATTATTCATTCGAGGATACACTTTTTTTCAAACCACAAAAGTAACTCAGGCTTTAGAACGTCAAATCACCAAGCAGACATGGCTTTTCACCTTCCCCGCTCCAGTCCCGTAAGATTGTGTCAAAATCCGTCTGTTTCCATATCTGGAAAACTGGAACGCCAAGCTTAACGATGGTTTCCACCTCATTTTTCAAGACACTACCAATGGTTTTGGGACTTCCAAGAGAGTTAAACTGTTGTCCAACGTTCATATTTCAACGGATACTTTCGAGTGACTCGAAAGCCTCTATCAACTGGTCACGGAAGACTCTTGGTCGACAGATGAAGATAAGGGCTACTCTGTCTGGTTATCTATAAATAGAAGCCACTTCACAAGACTTGATGATTGCCGAATCTATTGTTAATACACATACTTGAGAAAAGTCATTGTATTTACTTTCAATCTTCTACTTACAACTCCCACTCTGTAATTCATTACTTTCGAGTTGTAAGGTCTTGTACTCGCTTACAAACTCTTTCTTACATTCTTTGTAAGGTCCCTTGACTAAGTTGTACGGGTTAACTCAGCTTAGTTGTCCCTAGCTGTAAGGGTTATCTCAGCTAGGAAGTACTAGATCGAGATAAGGGAATTTCGAGTCTAGGAAAACTTGTATAGAGTTGTCTAAGGGAGCAACTCGGGTTCGACCGGTTCAAGATATTTTATGGACTCGAAAATAGTGGATTTGACTTTGTGTCCGGATTGACACGGGCCGTGGTTTTCTCGCCCCAGGAGGGTTTCCACGTAAAATCTAAGTGTTATCTTTCCGAGTTCATTCTAGACTCGAGACAGCCTTACTCAGCTACTTGCTCTTTCGATTCATTGCTTTCCGAGTCCAATCGTTTCGACTTAGTTAATAGACTCGGAATCTTTCTTCCTTTCTACTTCTATGCAAAGAGTGTGATTTCGCAGAGAATTTCCTATCACCCTATTCACCCCCTCTAGGGTGACTCGGACTCTCCCGAGCAAACCTTCACAGAGTACAAAGCTTGAATAACAGGACTTGAAGCTGCTACGGAAATCGTGGTCGGGAATATCGGGGTTTTCGGTGATTCCAGTTTAATCATCAACCAAATTTCGCAAAGGTGGAAAGTACATAGTGAAACCTTGGCACCCTACCAAGCATACTTAACAGAATTGTCTAAGCACTTTAAGAGCATCTCTTTTATTTACCTTCCTAGGGATGATAATCAATTTACGGATGCACTAGCTAAGTTAGCATTCATGATCAATATCCTCGCTGGCATTTATTCAATGCCCATTCACATTGAGCTATGGGGTCATCCTACATACATCCGTACATTAGAAGTATCAAATACTGACCATATCAGTTGGTATCATGATATTTATCAGTATTTGGATAAGCAAGAGTATCTTTAGAGTTCACACCTAGAGCCCAACATGCCATCAAGATGTTGGCCGCTCAATTCTTCGTCAATCGAGGCGCTTGTTCAAGAAAACCAATTCTAGGATTAACTTACTTTGTGTCAATTAACATGAAGTAAAGTACATCATGGAGGAAATTCATGGTGGGGAGTGTGGACCTCATATGAATGGTAAGATGTTGGTCCGTGAAGGTTCGGAGACTCATTTATTATCTGGTTAACCATGACATCAAACTGTCATGATTTTGTTAGAAGGTGCCATCAATGTCGGTGTTTGGAAACTTAAAACACCAACCACCATTATTTCACACAACGTTAGCTTCACCTTGGTCATTTTCGATTTGGGGAATAGACATCATTGGCAAGGTGACTCCTAAAGGAACAGGTGGTCATGAGTTTGTGTTAGTAGTAATTTACTACTTCACTAAATGCGTAGAGGCAACTTCTTGTGCAACTTTGACATCAAAATAGGTAGCTAAGTTCATTACCCAAAATATTATCTCTCATTATCGGTGCCCCACAAGTTAATAAGTGATCATGGTGGCCATGTTAAAAAGGAACTAGCAGATTTATTGGACAAGTACGAAATCCAGAATCATAAATCTTCCCCATATCGTCCTAAAACCAATGGGGCGAGTTGAGGCCACTAATAAGAATATTCGGAAAATAGTAGAGAAAATGGTAGTTACCTATAAGGAGTGGCTTGACAAATTGCCTTTCGCCCTGTGGGGTTATAGAACTTCTATTAGAGCCTCTACGAGCACAACGCCTTATTCTCTAGTTTATGGCATAGAGGCAGTCCTTCCAATTGAGATTGTCCTTCCCTCATTAACGATAATTGCTGAGAGCCAAATTCCAAAATTTATGAGGAGTTAGTATTATTGGATGAGAGGCGCCTCAATGCTTTACGTAATGTCCAAATACACCAAGCTCGCATATCCTGGGCATTCAATAAGAAAGTTAAACCTCGAAATTTACAAATTGGAGATTTGGTACTTAAGGAGATAAGAGCACCAATTCGGGACTCGCGAGGAAAGTTTAACCCCAATTAGCAAGGCCCGTTTATACTTAGTCGGATCTTACCAGGCGGAGCGGTTAAATTAATCGATTTGGATGGAGAAGAAATTTTCCAATACACCGACTTAAATCAACCGAAGAAGTACTACATCTAGCATACCCCTAGGCAATAGGGCGAGCCCAGCCCAACCCAACCAAGCAAGGCCAAGGCGGGCGCCGGCTACTACCCGGATAACGGTGGGCGGGACGGGCCACGATTTTCTCTTTCATCATGGTTTTCTGATTCCCTTATTTATTTAATGGATAGCCCAATTAGGTAGTCCATCAGTATCTTTTATTTAAGGGTGGTCAAATTCGACAGTTCAATTTATCTATTTTTGTTTTTACCTCTAAGTGAGTGATAAAAATATAAAAGTATAGCATAATACTTTTATTTAATGAAAGGTAAGCCTACTACTTACCTAAATACATAGCTAATAAAAGGGAAATAATTGCAAGCATACTACTTGTACAATACTAATAACATTGTTCTAAAGAGCCAAAATTAAACCTCCCTTTCTTTTATTCTATGCTAGCATCTATCCTAAGAGTCTAAGCCCTAGTCTATCTCGTACTTTCTTTCCCTTAGGATCGCTAGATTTAGTTTCTTCATCCTGATTGTGTTCCTTAAGTTATTGAATTTAGCGGGCCCTCCTTTCCTCAGCTTCTTTAGCTTCGGTTTCTCTTCGACGAGCACGTTCAACAATCCGATGGATTATTTTATGAATTTGGGGAGGGGCAGCGAGCAGGGAAAACTTCTTCAGGATTCATCTCTCCGAGTCTCAATGCCTTCCACCATTGGGGATGTACTTCTATTATCAACTCTCGATAATAGGGAGAAATAACAATGTTGGGTTTGCCTTCGAGTGTCAACAAGTGTGTAGGTGTCAACAGTTTCGGCAGACCTCTACAGTATTCGGGCCATGACCTGGTCCGTTTAAAGTTTACATGCCCTTTAAACAAGTCAAAGGTACTCGGCCAGATACGAGTCCAATAGTGGTAGTACTTGTTCTCTCCCCATCTGTTGCAAAACACAATTAGGGAAGTAATATGTGATGTCTTCGAGGCCCGATGAAACGAATGAACGGGAGCTACGAGGTATGTGTTTTGAATTAGGACACCTTCCAGAGTGTTTAACATACCATATGAGATCGATACTGTGATTCTTAAGGTGTTCCTTGCACCAAGAAGCCGGATGATCAGCTACCACCGCTTTCCGCTTTCCCTGGCGAAGTGAGTCACTAAATATGTATCCACTTTTGGAGGAGCCTGAATAAGTTTTAGATGTTCCATCAACCAGATCCGCACATCACATATGCAAAACCAAATATTAGTGTCCTGCATGGTCAAAGTCCAGTTCTTTTAGGCCCAACAAGAGCAAAATCGATAAAATATATATAGCAACCGAAGGATAGAAACGAAAGTCGAGTCTTTAGGCTTGAAGCGGAGGTGTCTCGGCCTTGGCGGCGCTGGAAAACCGCACTATGGTTGGCGCCCGCCAACCTTGTTCACGTGGTTTGCTTTCGTTCGTTGTTTTATGCTTACCTACAATAACAAGGGGCTCCCACTGAAGTTCTACTCAGCATTGGCTTCAACCCGGTCTAAATTGATTATAGTTTCGGCTACTATTAAAGGAGTTAGGGAACAATAATGCTCTATCTGTTCCGCTAGACTCGGTAAAGCCGCTGGTGCCAAATTTTCGTGGCCTCCTACCAACAGGAATCCGCCTATCATACGTGTGATAATAGCTCCCGACTTGAGATGATAATGGATTTAGCATACGCGAACATATTCCGATCATGTTTCATTAGATTGGTCAAACTCACCCGACTCCTAATAAGAATCCACCCTAGATTTTTATTGCTTAAGTTCAGCAGGTATTTATATTTCTCATGCAGGTTTTCGAGGATTTGGGTATAGCTGGTTTTGTTCACCTAAAACCGCCTAATATGAAATAATTCTTCAGGTAGGGGCACATTTCCTTATCCCCAAATCTAAACACATAGTGGTGAGGATCCCACTTGGCCACAACAGCTCTTAAGAAGGACCAATAGACCTTCACCTTGGAAATGCTACATAAGACATTCAACCCATAATTGGTTAACCTGGATCTATCCATGTTACTCATCTCATGCATCCACCATGTTAACTCAGTCATGAAGTTCATGATTTTGTTTTTGAATGTGAGAAAGGGATACGGTATGCTTTTAGTTTTGTTCAATGAAGACTTTTGTGTTTGTATTTCTTCGATCATCGCAGGTCGATCCTATTTATAGGAGTTTTTCGGGATTTCTTAGTGTCCCACTACAATTAGTTCACCGAGCAATCACAAACCCCTCGGGATTTACAGGTGGTCGACGCCGGCCACGGCCTTAGCTCGACCCGTCTTGCGGTTTTCTTCGGTCGGTGAGATCTCCTACCTAGGCCCATGGTGTATACCCTGTTGAACCATGCACTTGAGATTTCCGTTTTTCCTTTTATTATTTTCTTTTAGGGGAATGGGGGCTAGTGCATTTTTTTTCAATTTATCTTTGTAATTTTTCTTATGTTTTGTGCATCATATTAAATAAAAGAATGAATTTTTGGAATCGAGTCTCGCATCTCATCCCATTGCATAAGAGTCCTCATTACAAAGTAAATAATACATTAATAGACAAACACCCTACAAGGGACTCATTAATCGACAAGCGATGGAAGCAGCAAGAAGTCTTCTAAGCATCGGAATCGGAGTCGTCATTGAAGATGTAATTCCCGAAGTCATCCAAAAAGGATGTACAGAATCGACCCCATCATCACCCCGATAAGAGCTACCTCCTTGATCCCAAGATTCATAAGCTTCATGGGTCGGACTGCTATAGGAAGATCGAGGGACATAAATAGGGTTCCCGTGACGGTTAAAGGCCCGTAAGGAAAGGATTTTTAAGCTCTACCTAGAATAGCTAGGGCCCGCACAGGAAGCACTAGGCCCGGAAGTGCTAGGCCCCGCCTCGAAGCACTCCTATGATGTTCATGCCGTGAAGAACCTTGTCTAGCATCACTACTAGAAGGTGCTTGTTGATTGGGAGCATAAGATTGTGTCTCGGGAACACTCTGGGAAGACTACTACAGGAAGGTGCTCTAGGTCGACGCCTCTACAAGATCAAATGAGCTATTAGAAAATCACTAAAAGCTCAATGAAATTAGCACTCTACTTATCAAGGACTTACCCGAAAAGTAGGGAAAGATCGCCCGATTAGGAAGTTTTGAAATCGATGGACATAGCTCTAGATTGCACCCGGTTATACTACAAAGTTTATTCGATGATATCAGCAACAAAAATACTTTAGCAAGAAACTAAAAGAGAAGAGAATAAAACTCTTACCCCTCGCTAATTCCTATGGAAGGGATACCCAACACATTCCTCTTTTGGGAGGTCCCCGGGAACGAGTAACATCCACATCGAGACTTGGGATATGGATGTCCGCATAAGTGAGCTTCCAAGAGATGAAGATTAAATTTCCATGCAAGAAATTCAAGTTATAAGGAGAAAGTTGAGAATTCACCGATTGGGTCATGATTAGTGCCACATGGTTCAAGTTTAAGAATGAGGTAAAGCATAGCCCACTATAGCCACCGCTTACTTATTCGGTTGGAGGGAACGAAAGTAGAACATGGTCGGAGGTGGATCGACCGGAACGAACGAAGGCCACGTGTTGACTCGGATTTGAGGAGCGACCGTTTCCCAAGATGCACTACTACGGGAACCACTTTTATCTACGGTTAAAAACAACATTTAATGACGGTCAACTGGCATCGTATATGTGGTCGTCGTTGTATGTACCATCTTTTGCTACGGTTCAAAACCGTAGTTAAATGTTACTTATGACGACAGTTCAAATGTAAGAACTGTCGTCATATATTAATCCATAACGACGCTTCTTATACTAGAACCGTCGTCATACATCCTGAAGGCAGGGGCATATGACGACAGTTCTAAGGTAAGAACCGTTGGGATATTTCTAAATTTTTTTAATAGTTTTTTTGTTTTTTCCGTACCCCATGTACAAAATACATCACAACTTACGCAGACAACAACCAACAGTCGTAATTTTCCAAATACATCACAACTTACAATACATTACAACTTACAATACAAGAGGGTGAATTTCTCACTTACTACAACCACAACAAGTTCCATTGAACAAGTTCAAAAACAGAATTCCATAAATCTTCACAGTAAGTTACAACAATGAATATATTACAAATGTGAAATTATAATAAAAAGAGTACTTATTCATTGTTTATGTGGAAAAAGTTCATCTCTATTTACCCAAAGTGATGCTTTTATAGTAGATTTAGTTATATCATTGTCTTTATGACGATATTGCTTACTTGGAGTTGTTGCAGAGGTAGCCTGGACAATATATATATACACATCATATTTAGAGTTCACGCTACTTCGCACGAACTCCAAGCAAGGAATATAGTCATAAAGACAAACACATAACTCAATCTACTAAAAAGCATCTCTTTAGGAAAATAGAGATGAACTTTTGGCTTATAAACACATAACTCAATCTACTAAAAAGCATCTCTTCAAAAAGAAATACACACAGAGGTGGACAACATAAAAACTCAATGATCTCACCCACGAACCTATCAAGAGTGAGCTCATTACTCCTCCAAGAAAATCAGGGATGAAGGTAACATTTAGGAGCCTAGTTCTTTTGACCCTCATCGAATGATGAATCTTCTAGCCCGCCATTGGAGAGCTTGGTCTTTTGTTCGCTTCATTGAAGTTCGTGTAGGGGTAGAGGAGGACAACCTTACTTCTTCTTTGGAAGGTTCCTCTTCTTTTCCTTAGGGAGGTTCCTCCCCTTTTACTTCGGTAAGTTCCTTAGGACCGGAGAAGAACGACGGAAAAGGCCCTCCACTAATTCAGTACTCTCTAGGGGGCCGGACGATGAGCCCATGCTTGAAGTGGTGCCTCCGCCCGCCGCGTCAATTGTTGTTGAGTATGAAGGAAATTCTCTATAACTCATTTTCTCTATGATCGAAGGACAAAGTTAAGTCAAAGAATTATTCTTACTAACTCTCTCAATAAAGCTTCTATCCCTCTTCCCATTCAAAGAATTTTTTAGCTTCCAATTGTTTACGTGTGTGTGTGTGTGTATATATATATATAGTTTCCTTTTTGCTTCCAATTTTGATGTATTATACATTATAATAAAACTAAACATGATTTTATTTGAAATTTTACATATTGCATAGGACAAATCAATATGAATAAAATGTTGATGTAATCCCTTTAATTCGCTTTAATAACCCAAGACATAACTAGAACTGGAGTTCCCATAACCCTTATTGACTTCAAGCAATAAGATCGGATTGACTAGGTAAGACATAGAGTTTATATGCAACATGGAAAAAGGGATAAGGCATTCATTGAAGAGAAATGTGATAAACAATCACAAAACTAATAATTTTTATAATTTACTTGTGTGAGTAATTTTTATACTTAGTATAATCTACTTGAAACCATGTTCAATTATTTATTTTGATCTTTATTGTCTTATTGATTCGATCTATGATATTGTGATAATTTGTGTTTAATGTTTATGTTTTTATGTCTAATTAATTAGAGCGCATGCTAATTACTTTTATATAAATTCATATGATAGTTTAAAGAGCTTAAGTACATAATAGCTTGGTCTTTTAGACGTAAGTATCACCCTAGTTAATTATGGATGGCTCATACCCATCTCTTTTAATTAAGAAATTATCATAGATCCTTTTTAAATCAATTTGCTAGTACATTGGTTATTAGGTGCTAGATGATATTTTTCTAATACTTAATGCTCTAATTTGATTAAATTCTAGTACTAGTGCTAGGGTTATCAATATTAGCAGGGTTTATATTAGGGTTAGGCTTAATTAAACTAATAATTAAGGCAAAATGGGGAAGATCCGCTAGTGGTTGTCTTCTACGGTTTAGCTCATGGGTATATCAATTTGTGTGTTAATGATAAATAATAATTTGCATGGTGGATATAGATTATACTAAGTGTTTTTATAAAATTTATATCTTTGATATTATTTATTTGCTTTTTAGTTACTTTACTTAGTTGTAAATTTTTATTTACAACGTTACAATATTTTATTATTAATTTTGTTATCCTCCCTTAAATAACCGTCTTTTGGGTTAGTTTTAGGAATTTTATTTTAATCTTATTTTGAGTCTTTATATATTTTAATTTTTAGATTATTTTTCTGTCAGCTTTTATTATTTTTTAGTCGGTTTGTAAGAAATTAGTTTTAAAATAGTATTTTATCTTCTTTTATGGTTTATATAGTGTCCTAGTTTGGGTGTGATTAAATTTTAGAATTTTTGAAATTAATTTGATAATTTTTCAGATTTAATTCTTTAATTTAATTATTGCAGGTTTTTAGTTAAATAATTTCATAAATTCGATTTTAAATTTTTTTAATATATTTTTAGGGTCTGGTTAGGTCTATAAAATTATTGTTAATATTCTAAGTAAAATTAATATTTATTTTTATAATTAATTTAGTGCAGAATTTTACTTATTTAATTTTCTGTTTTAGAATTTGTTTATTTTCTGCTTTAGTTTTCTGTTTTAATTATTCTAAGAAAAATATAAAAAAATATTTTTGGGTTATTGTAGTTTTGTTATTATGTATGAATTATTTATTTAGTTTTTAGATAATTTTCTATAATTTTTAGTTATTGATTTTTTAATTTATATTTTCTATTTTGTTTTTAAGAGTACTAAATTTAATTAGATTAAAGCTTGCATGTTATTATATCTTTGCGGATTTGATCCCTACTTCCCTATGTTATATTGTTTATTATAAGCCTAAGTAGTGGTTTAATTTGTATTTGTATGACAAGCTAACAAATTTTGGCACTCATTGTTAGGGAAAGAAAATAATAATTGTTAGTTTTTATCTAATTTAAATTTACCACTTCTACTATTTTAGTTTGATTTTAGTAGTTTATTTTTCTACTTTGTTTTTCTTTGTTTAGTTTGCTTTTTTTTTTTTTTTTTGACAAGGAGCACGCATTTGACGAAGTTGAAAGCCAAGTGTTTCTAATTTTGTTTCGTAAGTTCTAAAATTATTGAGATAACTACTTCACGTGAGCTTGGTGCACCTAACTAGGACACACAACTTCTACCTATCTCATATCTTGCATTGGACCGAGCACTAAAATTGAACTCTGGATTTTTAAAATTTGTTATCTAAATTCCATGGACTTCCTAGTGAGGACCCATATCGTCATATCAATGAGTTTATTATTACATGTTCCATCATGCAACTTGAGAGAATCACCCAAGACCAAATTAAGTTGAGGGTCATTCCATTTTCACTTCAGGAGAAGGCTAAAGATTGGTTCTATTACTTACCACCTGCAACATTCACTACATGGACCGAAGTTCATAAAGCATTTTTAAAGAAATTTTTTCCAGCAACTAGGATAGGGTCTATTAAAAAAGGAAATTTGTTGTATTAAACAGATGATTGGGGAGATTTTTTCGAATATTGGGAGCGTTTTAATAAATTATGTGCTAGTTGTCCCCAACATCTATTTTCTAAGCATTTATTGATTCAATATTTTTATGAAGATAGAAATATGGTACATGTCGCTAGTGGAGGGGCCTTATTTAATAAGACTCCAACTTAGGCTAGAGAATTGTTTAATTATGGCCCAAAATACTCAACAATTTGGAATTGGAGATACCCAATTTAGGAATGTTAATGAGTTCAATTTAGGTCCATATGTAGAAACCCGGTTGTCCCAAATTACTTGTTATGTTGTACAAATTAGTCCACAAAGAAGAAGCAGTAATTTGTAGTATTTGCTATTTAGAGGATCATGTTGCTAATTCATGCCCTACACAACAAAGAGGGCATGTCAATGCTATTTTTTCCAACCAAGGTCAAATGAATTATAACCCATTCTCTAACACTTATGAAAAATGGAGGGACTATCATAACCTTAGGTATATGGATTTGAAGAAAACCCCTAGAATTTGATCAATCTATTGCTCAGGATACAACTAATTATCTCTTAGAGCAAATCATTAAGAAGATGGATGACCAGAAAAAGGAGACTGACCTTAGGTTCCAAAGCTTAGAGATGACCATTAAGCGAGGTTCGAGAGAGACAGATTACCAAGGATACCATGCTTAGTAACCTGCAAGCCCAAGTACAATCTCAACATTTCCAAGATCCAATAGAAAATGTGAATGTCAAAACACTTAATAGTGGGAAAGAGTTAGAGGAACCTACAAAAAACATAGAGGTAGAGCCGAATTACAGTGTCTAGGAATGTAAAACTAACCAAAATAAAAATAACGCCTCTAATGCTAAGGAAATAGGTGAAAATAAGAACGATCTTTACAAGCCTATCCCGCATTTTCCTAGTAGACTAATAAGCACAACTCCTATGATAGATGAGGAAATTAAAGATGTCATAGAAATATCTAGGAAGGCGAAAACAAACATTCCTCTTCTAGATACCATGAAACGAGAACCTTATTATGCTAAGTTCCTTAAAGATCTATTCACAAACAAATTAAAATTGAAAAGGAACAAAAAGGTCGAGTGTGGGTGAGAATACATCTACTCTTTTCCAAAAGAAATTTCCCGCTAATTGCAAGTATGCAGGAGACCAGATCTATTTAGTGTGGGTAATGCAATTAAATGATCCTTGAGATGCAAAGGTGTCGAGCCAAAGACGGTAAACAAAGGCGTTGGTTGGGAGGCAACTTAACATTTTCAGGGAAGTTTTTATAATTTTTACTTTAATTTTAATTTTATTTTTATTTTTCATGCATTAGGGACAATGTATGAATTAAGTGTGGGGAGTGCATCCTACATTTTAATTTTTTGCATCTATTTTTATCTTATTCTTTAAAAAAAATAAAAAATAAAAAAATTTTAGTGTCTTTCTTGTGAAGAAATGCATGAACATGAATATATGCTAGGTTAACTTGCTTAAATTTTTCTGTTTATAGTTTTTCTTTCCCTTCATAAGTGAGAAATTTGAACATGTTAATTGTCATTTAGAGTTGTTTGAGTTCATCCTCATATATTTCTTCAATTAGTGACAATCATAATTTTTATGTCAGTTTGATCATGTTATATGATCATGATAAAGGCAATAAATTGACTTAAACTTTCACCTAGACTACTCGAACTTAGCAGATTGACTCATTGAAAATTTCATTTTTCTTGTCTTGCCTATTAAAGTTTAGAATATGTTGGTTTACTAACACATGTTGGTTCAAGTGGTATGACATTTGTTCCCCTTAAGCGGCTTGTGTATGGAAAAGACCTCTGTTGGAAGAGTCAATCCCGTTAAGGGCGGTTTACAACTCAAAACATGCAAACAAATTAAAAAAAAGAGAAGAAAATGTTAGTCTACTAATATGGGTCGGAGTTGGTGGCTCGACACTATTTCCCCTTAAGTTTAGGTCTCAAGCCGAGCCTTTATAAATGGAGTAACCCATGATGGGAGAGTCATGCCCCTTTTGGGCTGATCAAGGGCTCAAACCATACTAGCGAGAAAAAAAAGTGTCAACTCCAAGCACCTCTATTTGGGTGAGTGGGAGATTGGTAGTGTTATATTTTTAAGACCCTATATGGGCCTCAAATATGTGCTTCAATGGATTTTGAAAAAAATTGAAAAAAAATAATAAGTTGGAAGAAAAGTTTGCAAGACAAGTTTATTATCAATTTTTAATGAGTTATCTACTGATTCTACGTCTCTATAACCATACTCCACCTTAATTTTTCCCATCCTAAAACTTTTTAGACCTCTTGAGCGGAATTTACATGTTTGAATAAGATGGAAAATTGTTGATCTGTTGCTTAATAGAAAGAGACATTGTAAAACCGATGAATAAACTCTCTAATGACAATGCAATGTTTAGTTTTTCACTTGCTTGGGAAAGACAAATTTTCATCAAACTATTTTTGGAAGTAAGGTAACCCTAGTATATATTTTATGTTTTATGTATATCTTTATAAGAAAGTGTAATATTAGATCGAGTCTTAGATTTCTTTGCACGAGGACGTCCAAAAGTCTAAGTGTGGGGGAATTTGTTAAGTCGTATTTTGTACATATTTGTAGTAGTTATTTAGTTATTTGTATAGTTTATTTTATCTAAATTATTCTATTTTGATTATTTTTAGGTAATTATCAAATAAAGTGGGGAAGAGCAGAAAAGACGTTAAAAGTGGATTTTTAGTTATCGACAAACGTTCAAGAAAAGATATGAAGTCAATCCAAAATCATAAAATATTTATTTTATGAGGATTTATTTTATAAAGTCCTATTATGAGTAGGAATTATTCTACTCCCAAATTCACTAGGACTCCTTTAGAGTTACATGAGAAGAAGGAAACTTAAAAGAGAAGAAAGAGGAATAACCATGCAAGGAGTCTCACCCTCTCACGCCACCTCTCATCATGCTACAAAACCAAGCAGCTCATGGGAGCCCTAGGATCCGGATTACCACCCCCATCACCACCTCTCACCTCTCCACCTACGCCACCCTTTCTCTGCTCTTCACATCATTACCTCTTATTATTATCATCGTTATCTCACATCTTCATCTCTCATCCTCATGCCAACATTATCATAATCATCATCATCACTTATCTTCATCACCAGCCCTCCTTATCACTATCATCTTGATCATCATCGTGCCAAGAAGAGATATTAAAGCGAGTAGTATTATTATTGTAATTTTTATTTTAAGACTTTATTTTTATTTTTAGTTTAATATTAAAGATGTTATTTTTACGTGTCCTAAATTATATTATACGTGAGCAATTTTTATACTTAGTATAATCTACTTGAAACCATGTTAAATTATTTATTTTGAAACAAAGTCTCGATCTTTATTATCTTATTGATTCTATCCATGATTTTATGATAATTTATGTTTAATGTTTATGTTTTTATGTCCAATTAATTAGAGTGCACACTAATTACTTTTATATAAATTTATATGTTAGTTTAAAGGGCTTAAGTACGTAATTGCTTGGCCTTTTAGACATAAGTATCACCTAGTTAATCACGGATGACTCATACTCATCTCTTTTAATTAGGAAATTATCATAGATCCTTTTTAAATTAATTTGCTAGTACATTGGTTATTAGGTGGTAGACGATGTTTTTTAATACTTAATGCTTTAATCTAATTAAATTATAGTGCTAATAATAGGGTTATCAATATTAGTAGGATTTATATTAGGGTTAGGTCTAATTAAACTAATAACTAAGGCAAAACGGGAAGATCCGCTAGTGGTTGTCTTCTACAATTTAGCTCATGGGGCAGATCAATTTGTGTGTTAATGATAAATAATAATTTGTATGGTGGATATAGATTATAGTAAGTGTTTTCTATAAAATTGATATCTTTGATATTATGTGTTTGCTTTTTGGTTACTTAGTTGTCAATTTTTATTTACAAAGTTACAATCTTTTATTATTAATTTCGTTACCCCCTAAATAACAGTCTTCTAGGTTAGTTTTAGGAATATTATTTTAATTTAATTTTGAGTCTTTATATATTATAATTTTTAGATTATTTTTCTGTCATTTTTTATTATTTTTGAGTCAATTTGTTAGAAATTAGTTTAAAAATAGTTTCTTTTATTATGTTTCGTGTTTTATCTTCTTTTAAGGTTTGGATAGAGTGTTAGTTTGATGTGATTAAAATTTAGAATTTTTGGAATTAATTTGATAATTTTTCAGATTTAATTCTTGGATTTAATTACTTGGAGTTTTTAGTTAAATAATTTCGTAAATTCGATTTAAAATTTTTTTTATTTTTAGGGTCTGGTTAGGTGTAGAAAATTAGTGTTAATATTCTAGGTAATTTTAGTATTTATTTTCGTAATTAATTTAGTTCAAAATTTTACTTATTTAATTTTCTGTTTTGGAATTGGTTTATTTTCTACTTTAGTTTTATGTTTTAATTATTCTAAAAAATACAAAAATATTTCTGGGTTATTGTAGTTTTGATATTATGAATAAATTATTTATTTAGTTGTTAGATAATTTTCTATGATTTTTAGTTATTGATTTTTTAATTTATATTTTCTATTTTGTTTTTAAGAGTTGTAAATTTAATTCGATTAAAGCCTTCATGTTATTATATCTTTACTCGTAGATTCGATCCCTACTTCCCTATGTTATATTATTTATTATAAGTCTAAGTAGTAGTTTAATTTGTAATTGCACGACAAGCTAACAATAAACAATAGTCATTCATGTGTTATCACCTTTTGTTTCCATTTCCCTCCTTGACCTTATAAACATAGGTTGACCTTCCATTTGACTCTTCAACATTTCATTCATATTTCATTATTGTCTTTTGAATTACGTAAACTTCAAAAACAATCATGGCCTCTAGTTTACGATCATGTATAATACAACAAATTTGCACCCAAAACAGAAACTGAAAATTTAGATACCCCCAACTTTAACTCATCAAAATAAATAAATTTGACAACAAATTTATCTTTATGACAAGTATTTGGGGAGATCCCTATATCCAGATACCTTTCCAATTTTTTGCTTTTTCACATTTATAGCCTTAAATATATAACCACAAATTTTTCTATTTCCTCAAACCCTAAACAATAAATATTTTTATTTCTTTAAACTCTAACCATATTCGGATACCAATTTCGATAATTGGATAAATGAGTTCACCCCAACATCACCTCATCAAAATGAACAACTTTGGATACAAATTTATCTTTATGAGAAGTTTTTGGGGATGACCCTACATCCAAATTATCTTTCTATTTTTCTAAAACCCTAAACAAATTTGGATGCACTCTATTGATCTACCATCCTTAGCTATCATATTTCGCTATAATTATGGCAAATCCTAAACTCTTAAAGGCATTTTCTCAAACTCTCAAACATTTCACAAATTTTCAACTTAATAAACTAAACAAATGTTACCCACATTCTCAATATTCAACATTTCAACAAAGATTTAACATTTCAACAATCTTAAACATTACCCACATTCTCAATACTTGCATAATTACCGCAAATATATTCAACATTTAACTATAAAACAATTTCCTAAATAACTTAAAGTGAAAAATAAGAGAGGATAGAGATTCATACCTAAGAACCGACAACAGCGAGGGTGGAGAGGCTTGACAACGAGAATTTGAAGAGATCTACAATTAAAAGAAACGAGAAGTGAAATATTAAGAGATAGGATATCTAAAAGGCGAGAGTAAGGAGAGGCTTACCAATTCAAGTCAATCGGTAGCGAGGAACGAATTCCGGATCTAATGAGGAGGTCCATGGAGGAGAGAAAAACTGTAGAAAGAGATAAGACCAAGACTTGTAAGTGGCGTGGAAACAAGCAGATCGCGTTTTTAAGGTGATCTAAAAGACATATGACGGCGGTTTTGTGACAGAACCATCGTCATATGTCACATTTAACGACAGCTTCGTTAGAAGAACCGTAGTTGAATGTTTTAGAAAACCTATGACGACAATTTTTACATTGGAACCGTCGTCATATCTATTAAAAAGTGTTTGTTATTTACAAAAATGCCACCAGTCCAGCTTTTATAACGGTTTGTTCTTTTAACTGTCGTTAAAGACTCGTTGTTAAAAGTGGTTTTTGTAGCAAAACCCAAAAGGAACTTCAAACAAGATCCTTCTTTCGCTTAATTCTCGTGCCACAAGCACTTTAAGGGAATTGGAGTTGGGCCTAAGGATGGAAGTTGGCCTACATACAAGAATTATCAAGAAATCATCTAGCAAGAATGAAAGGTAACAAGAAAACGGATGAAAAACATTGAATATTCAAGGTGGGAGTCCACCACAGGCGGCCCCACAGGTGGTGGCACAGGCTGTGGGCAAGGTTAAAGAGCTAAATGTATGAACAAACGCTTTCTTAAACATATTTTGAGGCAAACTTTGAGAATAGAAGCAACATACAGAGTCCACACAGTTAAGGGCTGTTCTCAAGAAGTCTATTCCATGAATCTTAGGACGTTGAAGATAGACTTTAGCCCATGACATGGAGGCTGGAAATGCGGGATGATTTGTTGAGCCGGAGAGAGATGTGGGAAATATTCATACATCCATGGCTATATTTCGACAAAACAGGTACAATTTTTGTCCACACAAGATAAGAAACATATATATTGGAGGAAAGGAGAATTTGAGCATACCTTAATAATCTTCCATAAGCCATTCAAAGAAAGATAATTGGTGGAGTCCGGCTTCGGTTTGGTATGTCGCACACCGGCATAGAGGCCCCTAATGAGGTAAGTGTATATAGGAACACCCCAATTGAGTTCACTTATCTTATTGAGGTCAACTAAGTTCACCAAATAGTGAACATGAACCTTTGCAGCTTGGTCGAAAAGAGGATTGTACTAAAAGAAGAGCAAGCACGATCCTGATTTGTTGTTGTGGAGAATGTTGAGGTAAGAAGACAACATCCTCAAAAGCCTAAAAAGGACGATATACTTAAGGTGATTATTTTGTGGAAATTTATCGGCTACAGTGGCTAAAGAGGTGACGGAGGTAGTCACTATTTTTGTACAAATTCCGGTCGTAGGCAAGAGGTTTTCTTGAAAAGGCCAAACTGGATAAAAGAGCAAAATCAAAAGGAGTTATGGTCATCTCACCAAAAGGAAGGTAAAAGGTGTTGGTGGTATCCCAAAAATGCTCGCTGTAGCCCTAATGGGATCCCTCTCCGTCTTATCGGTGAGATGGTATAAGGCAAGGTAAAGAGGTCCAAACCCAGGCATTATACATAACATTCTCAAGGGGAAAGTTCATCCTTCGACATGTCTTCATGAATTTGGGAATGGCTCCACTACTTCGAATCGAGGCTTTCTACAAGACAAAATCCAACAAGATTTTTGTTAAAGAGTTACTTTAAATGAGAAAATGAAAAATTTTAAGCTAATTAGCTTACCGAAGGGGAAATAACCAATGAGGAAATGTGATTTTCGGCCTCAACTAAAAGGTCACTTGGATTCCATTCGCTTTGGGGGCCCCATTCTCGTTCGAGGAAAGAATCTTGAGTAAGCTTCTCCGCCTTGTTCTTCTAGCAGGATGAGCTTTTCTTCTAGACATTGTAAAGAGAAGAAACCCAACTAGTTTTCAAGGAGAAGCAAAGTGAGCAAAGCACAAGAGGATAACAAGAGTAAGAAGAAGAGTAAGTGTGCAAAATGAACACACCTTACACCTTCTTTTATAGGTAATTTCGGTCAAGACATCCAACCACATAAGACAAGGGTCAAGCAAGTAGTGGGGAACTAAGAGAATTCGACAGGACACGCCGGGGCCAATCCTATTAAGGGCTTGGCGGAGCCAGCCACGAGGAGCCGAGAGGTCCAATCCGCGACAGCTTTGCAAGCATAGCCCACCTCCCTAGCCTATGCGTTTTGTCCAATCGAGGCTTATGATCTTTGTCCCATATGCATGCAAGTGGGAGTTCTTGGGTCCACTAATCAGCTTTTCCGGAACAGCTTTATCAGCTTGTTTTTAACTGAATTACTCAGGTAAAAAATTAAAAATTTTCAATTCAATTATGCGCTAACAAATATGTTAGTACAATAGATTATTTAGCCAAGCTTCAAATCAATGAATGACTAAAGTTTCAGCACCAAAATATGCCAAGCTTAAGGCTCGATCAAGCCAAGCTTAGGATCCTTTTACCGGACTTTAGAACTCATGCATTACGATCAAGTCCAGGCCCCATTTTGGAGTTTAGGTTCGATTACAACCAATTCCAAGTATCACATAATACCTTATAAAAAGCCGAGCTAAGTATCCTTTAGTGTCTACTTTGACCCTTCGTCTTTTTAGACTTGGTAAAAGTGGGGGCTAACTATAGACACCTAAAAGGTGTCGTCCCTTATCTTTTTATTTCGTATTTTTATTCTTTTGGCCCGAATACCGAGTCCTCGTTTAAGGATTTAAATCTCGGATCGTGATCGATTAGTGCGACATAAGCTAGTAAACTAAAAAGAACCCCCAACACCAAATAAATAGCCTTTTGATTTGGGTCGGTCCACAAATCCTCCTTTTCTTTCGGACGATCCAAGAACCGGGCCAATACTTTAGAGCCGATGGAGTCCAATATTGTGTGCCAAGAAATTCCAAGTTCGAATACCGCATTTTACTTTTGTCCAAATTAAACAAGGATCTCAAGAGTTCAAGACGGTGTTAAACCGTTGCATTTCATGATCACGAACATCAAAGTGCTGCGTTTAATCTTCACAAGATAGTCCACATGAGACTAGAAGCTTCTCCCCTCAAAACAACGTCATGGTTAGCGCCGCCTTCTAGAAGCATTAAGTGGAATGCTGCGTTTTGGCTTGGAGAGTCCCTTGAATACATGCTAGGGCACGAAACCGAACTCCGTCCGGTTTTATCACCTTCTTATCTAGTTTTATCTCTTAGGATTTAGCCTGGTTTATTTTCAACGACTTGGAAGGCTGAATGGAGGCAAACCCTAAGTCATTTGTGGCCTAGGTCCTTTCCTATAAATAGAGAGCCTTGGCTCTGATTCCCATAAGGCTTCCTACCTTAGCATCACACTCGTAGAAAGCTAACCGTAATACTCTTATCTAAACGTTACTCTGCAGAAATTACTATAAAACATTCATCTTCTTTACATGCTACCGTTGTATCCATGAAAAGAGCTAAAGAATATTTTGTTATTGTTATCTCTCGGGCACTTATTCAACTGATTATTACTTTCCCTACATACATAATTCACAAAACAAACCCTTTTTTTCTCTTATTTGTCATCTGTTGCATCATGAGATCCAGATCGGCAAGGTGGGATAACCTCGAGGGTAATTGTTCAGCCTTCAAATGTCGAAGACTTAGACTTTGAATGTATATCATTCTGAGTACTATCAAGGACTCGGTACAAACCTCATCTCTCCTAGGTTTTGATTACAACTCATTCCGAGTGATATAGAAACTATCGCACATGTTTTCATTCGATTCGACCGACTCAAAACCACACTCTTGTTCATCAACTCACACTAATGCTTCGAGTCACTCGGACACTACTCATACTTATCGCATGTTCAAACATTCTCTCTAACACCTTTAATCTGTGTTCGACTTCATATTCTAAGTTAAAGTGAATTATTGTGTTAATTCAACTTTCTAAGTCAACATGTTTCTTTGAAATGCATTTGTCTAGATCAAGTACTCACACTCGATATTCTCTTTTATAACTTGATCTTCTCTAAGACTCGACTCGGATGGAATTTGAGTATAATGAATATTAGACTTAGAAAATTCCACTCTTCTAGGTCTTAGATAATTATGCACTTAATTATCTTAATTAAATTATTATCTCGTGCTTAATCTTGGACCAAAGTATTTTATACTTTGAGAACCAAAATTTATTTTCTTTTGTCTGTTATCAAAACGAGGTTATCCTATTTTTGAATTACAAAAGTAACCGGCTTCAAGCGTACAAGGCTTTTCTACTTATAAACAAGGCCGGACGCCGTGTGCGGGTTTTTTATTTCCAAAATTGGAAATCTTCAACGCTAAGCTCAACGGTGGTTTCCGCCCTACTTCTCGGACACCACTAGTGGATTGGGACATCCTAAGGAGTCAAGAGCCGTTGCACAATGTTTACATCTCAAGGGATCTTTTCTTAGCAACTCGGAAGAACCGTTACAACGATCACAAAGAACTTCTAATTAGAAGATAGTCACAACGGCTAATCCGCTTGGTCATCTATAAATAGAAGTCAACTTTTAAGACTTGAAGATTGTTGAACACATTGCTAAAATTATGTCTCTCTCGTATAATAATCATTTAATATTCTTCTTACAACTCCCAGTCTCTATTTGACACTTTTCCGAGTTGTAAAGTCTTGTAATTAGTCACATACTCTTTCTTACTATCCGAGTAACGTCCCTTAATTGAGCTGTAAGGGTTAACTCAGCTCGGTTGTTTGTAATCTGTAAAGGTTACCTCGGTTAGGAAGTACTAGATCGGATAAAGGAACTTCGAGTCTAGGAGAACTCTGTTAGGAATTGTTTAAGGGAGCAATTCTGGTTGACTCGATCTATCGTATTTTGTGAATTCAAAATAATGGATTTGACTAGGTGCTTGGATTAGCACCGGCCATGGTTTTCTGCCCGAGTAGGGTTTCCACGTAAATCTAAGTTCGGACTTTTTGAGTCCAATCTAGACTCGGACTGTCTTGATTATTCGAGTTTAAACTTAACCCTTCCATATTTTTAAAATTTCCTCATCACCCTATTCACCCCCATCTAGGGTGACTAAGACTCTCCACGACAAACCCTCAATTGATATCGGAGCGTAGCCTTTTAGAAAGGATCTAACAATCCAAAGGTTTAAAGATCAAATGGCTCGGAACAATGGAGAGTTCGATGAAGGAAGATCTTCCAGCAGACCACCAAAGTTTAAAGGATCAAATTTTGTGCATTGGAAGAAGTTAATGGAATGCTTTCTACTTGGATCACGATGCGGATGTATGGAACATCATATAAGAAGGAAACTACATTCCAACGAAGATGGAAGACACAAGACACGTTCCTAAAGCAAAACTAAAATACACCATCGAAGAGGCGTAAAAGTTCGACATGAACTTTAAAGCGATGAATATTCCGATGTGCGCCATCGGCTTATAAGAATACAACAGAGTGTCGACTTGTGACACAACCAAAGATGTGTTGGACACTCTTGTCAACACATATGAAGGAACAAGTCAAGTAAGACAAGCGAAGATAAGTCAATATCTTCACAAATACGAGTTGTTCAAGATGGAGCCGAAGAAAACATCACTCGGATGTTCATACGCTTCACCGAGATTACGAATAATCTCAAATCTCTAGGTAGAATGATATTCCACGAAGAAATATGCAGAAAAATTTTGAGAAGTCTAACCAAGAGAAGATGGGGTCTAAAGGTAATCGCGATCGAGGAAGCTCGGAACCTCTCACTATTAAAGCCGGACAAACTCATTGGGAAGCTACTCACCCATGAGATCCATGTGGAAGAAGAGGACGCCGAGGTCAACACTAAAAAGGATATTGTGCTAAAGGCCTCGAAAGTAGAGGAGAAAATCTAAGTTCCTTAGACTCGGAAGAAGATCCCATGGCACTCATTGCTCAAGGCTTCAAAACAATGATGAAGCACAAGAAATGGGAGAAAAGGCAAAGAGAAGAGTTCTACAAGAAAGACAAGAAGGATAGAAAAGGTAAACATTCTTCCTCTTCAAAGTTATCTTTAGCTAAGAACTCAGTCTGTTTTGAATTTGACAGCAAAGATCATATACACTACTAGAAAAAGGTTTCTAACGACCACATATTAATGACCATATATAAAATTTGTCGTTAAATAATACTAATAACGACAAAAGTGCATTTTCGTCGTCCGATTTTACCGGAAAAATTATCGGCAGACGATGGGTTACAAAAATCATCGTTATTAATATGTAAAATATGGTCGTTAATGTAAATAGGAGGAAAAATAAAAATAAAATAAAATTTTTTTCTTATAATTTCCCTGCTATGTCAAAATGATTCGCACGAAGAAACGCATGACACTTTCTACTACTTGTGTTCTTTCTTCGTTTGCCTCTAGTTCTTGAATCGCCATTGACGCTTTGCTCTCAATCACACTACTCTCAACCTCTCGCACTACTCACGGTCTCTGTCTCTCTCCGACACTCGATCGCCGGTCGCCGACCACGGACTGCGTCGCCCTCCCTCCTCTCTCGCTCGCTCTTGCCCTCTCGCACTGCTTCTATCACACTCGGTCCGAAATTGGCCACCACGAACCGCCTCGGCCTCCGCCCTCCTCATTCACACAGTCTCTCCGACGATCAATCGCTGGCCGCCGACAGCCTTGCCATTGCCAAAGCCCGCGCTGCCTAATTTTACTGAGGTACGAGGGTTTTTGTTCTCCAAATTATCCCCTAATTTTTTAATTGATTTCGAAGTACGTAACACTATGTGCTAAGTACAGAACCCTATCCTTTAATTCTTGCTAGTTAATCGAAAGGGTAGCTGAAGCTAAATTGTTCCGCTGCCTCTAAGTAGAAGGTCCTGTATTTGTGGCTTTGTCTTGCTTGCTGACTTTTGGCTCCAAACCGAGCCGCTTTCAATGTTTGGCTAGTGTACATTCTTAATTTCTCCCCTCCTCCCTCCCAACTATCATTCTTCATATCATTGGTCTTTCTTCACCATAATCCATTATGTAGACAGGGGTTGGTGTTGAGTGGTAATGGTTCGAGATGTAAATGAGGCATGTTGCCTAGCTGCACTTTGTAAACATAATCTAATATTACATTGATGTTGTTCTATATATGTCACTTTCTAAAGTTCATTCAAAATCCGCCTCCGGACTGGCTTAGGGTGGAATGACATAGCTATCTTAGCTTGTGTTGGTTCTTGATGCAATTAGCTGAGTTATGATGAGTGTTTTGGATCTGCACCGAAGATATACCTAATTACTAATTAGTGATAAGTTCTAAGCTCTTCCGCTTTAGAAAACTATGAGATTCTTAATTTTCCGGTGTCTACTGCATGTTTGTCCACCCGATTCCGGGATTGTTTCGACCACATAGTAAGCAAAATCTTTCTACACTTAGATAATGACATTCGACTTTGTTGGATTTCCTTGACTTCAACATTTGGTGCTAGTAGTCACTACATCTTTCAATACAACTTTTATTAGGCTTTAGGGGTGTGATACATTTTATTGCTATCAATCATGCCTGTCCTAAGATTTGAGCGAAGTGGGAAAAGTCGTTGATTTGTCAAATTTTTTGTTCAAAGAAATCTGGTTTCATATATGTGCCTTTTCAGTTGTTTGTCATGGAGCTAAAAGTTAATGGATGGCTTTGTTCTAATGTACTCTCTCTCTCTCTCTCTTACACACACACACACACACACAACTCATTACGAGTATATTTGATTAAGAACATAGGGCAATCCGAGGCATGAATACCGTGTAGTTCTATTTCTTAACACGTCTGTTATCTTTTTGATTAACATTATGCATTATTTTTAGTGGGATCCTGATAATGCCACCTTTCTTTTCAGATATTTAGCGTATTTGGCCTATATATTTGGTGTGCAGCAGTGATCTAGCGGACCCAGTACGAGGGTTTCGTTCTCCAAATTGTCCCCTACTTTTTCGATTGATTTACGCTTTGAATTTTAGTCTTTATTCTTTTACATTTTGTGCGATTGTGTGTCCACGATATTGAATTTTGTTGGGTGAAATTGGATGTTCAAAATTGCTTATGCCTGCTGAATTTATGTTCCAATCAAGAGATATAGAGTTCGAGGTTATAATGGTTGACACTATGATTTGGCTACTATGTATTGATTGTTGCAATTGCTCAATTCAACATTTTAGCTTTCATTGGCATTGTATAGGAAGTTGTATGGCATGTTGCGTTAAATCTATGCCTATCCTTCGCTAACATGTTTTTACTAGAATTGATTGGTTTCAATGTTTACTCGACCAAGTCCGGCTTTTCTAGGGCAATCAAATTCTCCTCTCGGAACTGAAATAAGAAAATCACGGGGGTTAGTATAACGGGGAAACAACTTGCAATGGCATTTACACTACTCCATGGGTTTGCATGTAAAATAAAAGACCACGGCAATGTAACGCTGCCTATGTCTACATTTCCCAACCTGGATAGGATCCATATTTGGTTGTCTTATTCTATTAAAGCAACGTCTTGAGTGGAGTTACAATTAATAAAGAATAGAAAATCAAAAAGCTAATTTAAAAGGATGAAATTCAACCATTTCCACAAGCATGTCATGATAATAATGAACTCAAGGAAGATAGCAATTATGAATTTGTCAATCGTGGCTCTTAAGATGTTGGATTCCTAGTGAATGTAGGAAAAGCTTAGAGCTCACAAGTCTAGCTAGGAATAAGAGGTCAAATATACCTTTCCTGAAACCTATATAGGAAGTCCATGCAATAAAGATGATACTCGAAGAACTCAAGCACACTATGGTTATGTACTTAGCACATACTTAAGATGTTGCGGATGAGTTGGTAATGACGTTTCATAATTCGACCTATATAGGTTTAATGTGGGCACTCGACCCAACAAAAATCAAATAGGAATACTCTCTCCTCTTTTATTATTTTTTTCCTTCACCTTTTTCTTTAATTAAAGTCTAAATTGCTCTAATCCCTTTGGATTAAAACAACGAATTATAATTTATAACCAAAGCAAAGTACTCCCTATGAGGACTTGGTGAGAAATGGCAAATGGACTAGTAGAGGGGAAACACAGGGGGAGATATGGCGAGATCGAACACGGGTTTGTGGTGGCTCAAAATTACTAAATGGCTCAATGTATCCTACAAATCCTACAAATAAGTTAAAAATAAGAAAGATGGCTAGTATTATATGGGTAAGAACAAGGGAAGTTTTTAATCATCCAAGAATACAATATAAGAAGATGAAAGAAGATGGTGAAGTTGAGGAGTATAATTCATAAGGGGCAGGCAATTAGGCATTGGCCCATTGGTTTAAATTATACCAGGAATTTGACATTCAAGGGAGAACATTAATAATACAAATTAAAGGCAATATCCACTAGTTTTGGCCACATATATATACAAAAAGCACAACCTATAGACCCCCACAACCTTAAAATTTCTAACAACTCGTATAAATAATCAATGATTGATGTTGAAAAATACTTTCAAGATAATGAAAACCATTAACTTATCTTTATTGCATGGACTTCCTATATAGGTTTTAGGACAAGTATACTTGACCTCTTATTCCTTTCCAGCAGGGCCAGTCGAGGGGCTCACGACTTCTTGCTTCAAGCAAACTAATGAATCCTTCAACCTTGAGATCCGAGGCGGAATTACAAAAGTTTTCATACCATGGACTCATAAATATGAAACTCCGATGGTAGAATAGAAGATTGAGCCTATTTACAGCATAAACAAAAAGGAGTGCTATTCTAGCTCGCTTATAGCTATCAAGCGACAGATCAAGAAATAGATAAGGTTGATTTCACATACCAAATGTCTTATGTGGAACTTTTCGGCCCAATTTGAATTCATATTGGACATTTTCATATGCCAAAGCTTTTGCAGACGCAGTTAGAGACTCGACCTCTAATTTAGATCTACAAACAACGAATCGCTGCTCATGCAGCAGAAGGTCATTGTAGCTAACAACGATTGCTATCTGCAGCCAACAACAACTGCTATCTGCAGCCAACAACAGCTGCTATCTGCAGCTGCAGCGACTTTCGCACGAGATAGGCTGCAGCAGCCTTATGCACGGATAGGCTGCTGCAGCCTTCTCGCACGGATAGGCTGCTGCAGCCTTTCGCACGAATAGCTACTGCAGCTGCAGCAGCCTTTTGCCACGAATAGCTGCTGGAGCTCGCAGCAGCCTTCGCCGCACATAGCATGCGGTCAGCTGCAGCGAGCCTTGTGCCGCAGATAGGTGCGGCTTGCTGCCGCAGACCTTCTAGCTGCAGATAGCAATTCGCTGTTGGTCTGCAATGCCTTCCTGCTGCAGATAGCTACGTCGCTCTCGCTGAGTTATGAGATGAAATATCTAAATTAGAGGTCGAGTCTCTAGGTATTAAAATTATAATAAGTAGAGACTTTATAGGACTGGAAGTAAGCCTTATAGACAAGTTGCTTGGGAATTGGTATTAAAACTATCTCTTTCTTTTTTAAATTGCTTACCACATTTATTATATTTTGACTATCTAATTGTTATTGCAAAAGGGTGCAAAGGACGGGAATGAGCCATCTTTCCTTCAAATGTTCCGCGAAACTCATAAAAGGGTGATGAGCTTGCAACTCTAGAGATAACTCAAAAATATGTACGTATAATGTTATAAGCTTACATTTTTTTAACTTTGGTTGGCAAGTGCGATGTATTAATGTAATTGTTGTACTTCATAGGATGAAATTCGAGATGTTATAGAAAAAGACCCTTCTCTTTCCCATCTAGAGGTACATTGTGTTTTTGCCAAATAATTTTTATAACATGTTACATGATAGTTATGTTTTATATATGCATTTTTCCGATTTAATGTGCAGAGTTGCTAATAAGGTTTTCAAATCAAAATCGAAAGGTCGAATAGTTGACTTTGGAGGAGGAGTAAAGGCAACAGATTTAAGGGGACCTTGTCCTACTAGAGCTGAACTTGAAATTGAACTCCATGCTGCGAGAAAGAAAAATGAGGTTCTTCATGAACGTGTGGCAATAGTTGAAACGAGAAACGAAAAGCTTCAAAATCGTTTAGAGTCGGTGGAATCGAAATAGCGAATTTTAAGGATGCCATTTTCCAACAGTTCAACATCCATAATCCATCGACTTAAAATGAACCTTGTTTTCGGCAGGTGAGTAGCTTGATTTAGTTTAATAGAATGCCATGAAATATCATACGTTGTTTCAAGTGAGACATGAAGGTCAATTGTGATTGAAACTTAGTGTAATTGGTTAATAGTTGACAATTGGGATATACTTCGGTTGCCTAAGATTTGTTGTCACATTTAGAGGGAAAGAATTGAAACATTTGCTTTTGGGAATTCCTTTTAGGTTTGTGATTATAATTGTGATTCGGAGTAGGAAGGTTATAAAGATAATTGAGACAAAGTGAGAGCATGATTTTGTCATATATGCTTCAATCAAGTGTAAGAACACTATTAAAGACTTGATTTTGCTTGAATATGTTTTACGGAATAACCATAAGTTTGGCACTCAGATCTGTTAGCTTTGCTTTGTGGTTCCTTGATTGAACAATATACTTTTTGATTGTAGGGAACAATATATTTTTTGAGATTAGAAAGAAAGAATGTTGATGTGTAGGAATCATGGATATATTTCCACCGCACTTGCTCTAAACTTGATTGACTTAAGAGATTTATCCCTTTTTAGAAAGTCTAACCTATTATGCTCCCCTTAGCTCTTCCTGTCTCCTTGTCATGGTATTGATGCCCTTGGTATAACCTTTCCATCTATGGACAAAATTTGTTGGACCATTTTCAAACATTCATGCATCTTTGATATTTGCGATGGAGATGTAGCACAACTTCTGCATGTATTGTAATGCAATGCACTTACAATACAACTTCGCATGTATTGTAATGTAATGCACTCGATGACGTAGTTGTAGCTCCGAACATGAAATGGTGGTTGTTTGTTGGAGTTACATAAATTTGATCGAAGTTCAATACTTTTGCAATTTTGTAAAAGCTCTAATAATTCTCTATTTTTTGCGGATGTAGATTTGTTTGGAGATGTGGACTGCTTATTCAAGTTCTAACACTTACCTTTTATGAGTAGTTAATGAAGATTTATACTTTCAAAATCATTTGGAGGACTTCATTTTTTAGTTTTTGGTTAATATTGCTTGTACTCGGATATTAATTACTATGAGAACTTCTAGTTTCCTCGATTGTTTTTTAGATTATGTGTTTTACGATGCTTTGATATTAGGTTATGTTTTATATTGTGTTTCCGCAGACTAGTCGTATTCAAAGGAATTAATGCATATCAATAGTTTATTACATTACTTTAAAGATAATTGGTAAAATTATATATTTAGGTTATCCATAATATTATTAACGATGAAAATGTTCATCGTTAAAGAAATAATGATGAACCAAATTGGTTGTTAATGATCATGATTTTAATTTTTGTATTTATGGTTATTTTAAATGTACGACGAAAAATTTTGTCGTTAATAATATGTAGTTCATCGTTATTAAATCAACTAATTACGACGGCATCTTGTTTCATCGTTAATTTTAGTAACGACGACATCTTGTTTCATCGTTATTTTAAGTAACGACAAAAATTTTAAAGTCATCGTTAAAAGTATTAACGAGGGAAGCACTAACGACGATCGACGACCAAAATTTTTTGGTCGTTAATCACTTTTAACGACGATAAAATATACTTTTAACGACCAATTTTTTGTCGTTAGAAGCCTTTTTCCAGTAGTGATAGTCAAAGACTGTCCAAGAAGAAAGAGGGACAGAAAGAAGAAGAAGGCTATGATGGCCATATGGAGTGGCGAAGATTCATCCGAAGAAGATGAAGACTTAGACGATCGAAAGTGTCCGATGGCTCTATCGGACTCAAAAGTTGAATCCGAGTCGGACTCTAATAACTCGGACAATGAGGAGACTAATCCTCGGGAGGTAATTGAATTGTTTCTCAAGTTTTCCAAAGTTGATATAGCTAAATATAGTATTACTTTGGAATAAAAGTCCAATTCCGATTCTTCCCAATTTAAAGAACAACTTGAGTCACTCACTTCGAGAGCATTAGTTTGAAAAATGAATTAGAAAAACCGAGACTTACTCTAAGAGAGCTCAAGACTAGTACTCAAGCTAATGAGACCGAGTCCGAGACACTTAGAAGAGAAAATGAGCATCTAAAATAGAAACTTAATGAGTCTCAAGAACTTGTTTTGAAATTTACTTAAGGTTAGAAAAACCTTGACATGCTCTTAGGCTCTTAGTGTGTCTCCTTCGGAAAGGAAGGACTCGGCTTTAACAAAGAGGAGGAATCTAATTCCTACTCGGATCTTTTCAAAAGGATTCTAGAACTATAAAGTTCGGGAAGGCTGAGCATGGTCCCATTCACAAGAATCAAAGGAGGACCGAGCCTGCACCAGCTTATAGGAGAAAACCTTCTCCATCGGTTTATAAAAGAAAATATTTTCAAAAGAAAGAGACACGGACTCAGTTTCGAAAAGGAAGACTCAGAATCGGACCAAACCCAAAGTTATTCAAATTTGGGTTTCCAAGAGTCTTCTTCCTCGTAAAAGGACCACAAGAAAGGGACTTACTAGGTTCGTTAGACGAAGTGAGAAGGATTAGTGTGTTTTTGACATGCATGTAACTAAAAAAACACAAAAGGTCATTAGTACCTAGATAGTGGTTGCTCACGCCACATGTTAGGAGATTCAAGACTCTTTTATGAGTTAGAAGAGTACAAGGGAGGCAAAGTCACATTTGGAGATGATAGTAAAGGCAAGATAGTCGTGATACACAAGATTGGAAAAGGAGACAATCTGGTCAGCCCATTCTACCTTGTCAAGGGATTAAAGTACAATCTTGTAACACCCCAAAACACCCCCTAGGGGTATTACATCGCTGCAGTTCCTTGCAGGAACTCCCAAGGCTATCTTAGGTGTCAATTCGGCTTTCTAAGTTCAACTTAGAGGTAGTAAACGTGGTTCTCCAAAAGAATTGAGATTTTCCGAAAATTTTGGCGAGTTCTGTTTGTAATGTGGACTATCCCATAGGCTTAAAGCCGTAAAACCCCGCATAAAACACATAATAAAACTCAATGAGCCACACGCTCGGAGTATACAACTCAACGCCCACATGCCGAAGTCCAACCAATCATGCGACAAACTTAAAATGATCTAAATGGTTCATCGTACATTGCGTACAAACTATATGAATTGAATTACAAAATACAATACTAGGAAATATTAGAAATGCACATCCGTAACATGAATCACTCAACGATGCAGCAAATAGCAATCAGCGGAGTGCGGAATAAGCTAAGTACCGCACACATCTCCCGAGAATGCACCTCCAATACTGGGGAAATTTGTGGGGGTGAGCAATAAGCCACGGGCTCACCGGAGTCTTACACCCTTGAAATGGAAATTCTTTACACATAATACTTATAATAATGAAATCAACAAAAGCATAATAACATAATACAAATCTATATACTTTTCAACCAAATCTCTTGAAATTGTTTTCAACGTAACGATCATAACATTTCAATCATTCAAAAGCATGAATTGCAATCATTTTGGGAATTGAATCACTTCTCATAAGTCATTTTCAATGAATCTCTTTTGGTGAATCACTTCCCAAGTTTAGGACTCGAACTAGCACTTTGCAATTTCTCATAGTTTCTCTAATTTCTCTAATTTCGCTGGCGCGACCCCAAATAAAAGGCTCCCGGGACCTATCTAGGAAGATTCCAATCGGGCGTCCTGCTACACAGGACCCCTAACTAGCCGCCCCTAGCTAGAATCCTTCCTTGTGCTAAACGATCCAGGCAAAGTCGATTCACAACAGTTTCTTTAACACGTTCACTTATCGGCTTTTCAAACAAGCATTCTCAAATCAATTTCACTTCTTAAAAGTACGTTTTCACGTTTGAAAAGCATATATCACACAAGTCACATTCAAGTACCATTTCGCATAAGACATAAAACTTTTTTCAAAACCAACTTCGAACAACGTGTAACACAATCACTTGCACGAGATAGCCACAATTCAACACGAGATGGTCATTCTCAACTTCTCTTCAACTAAACCTTTCTCAATTCTCCCATTTAGTAAGATTAATTCCTTTTTTCTGAGCAACAATAACCATAAGTAGTTAACATTAATCTCACATGTCCCAACTTCTCATAATTTACCATCTTTACTTTAATGTTTTCCGATTACGCCTCCACATTACTAGTCAACCTCTTCTTACTCATATTTAGTCGGATAGCTCTCACTCTTACTTCACTACTAAAATTCCTCTAGCTCCCTTCATCTCCAAGTGTAATTTGCTCTCATCTTAGGTTTCTATTTTATTAATCACTCTTTCTCGTCCAAACTCAATCATACAGCCTCTTCATCTCTTTTCATCGCTCCACTTCCGCTAGTTCCGCTTATCTTCGAATTTAGTTCAACCTCAAGGATTTAATTATCTTTTGAACTCAATTACCCTAATACTCACCCACCTCTCACTCCTATGCCTCAATTAAGCATCACTCGGTGTGAACTCATTCTTGTCTTTTATACTTAACTCGTTATTTCCCAATATAAGTCGTTACCTTCCAACGCAAAGAACTTAGGAAATCTCTAAGGTTCAATCGAATCATCAATTCGTAGTTTAGACCCAAATCATCATTTCTTCATTTCTAAGTACTAATTGAGACCTTCACAATACTCTTTATGCCTACAGTAACCTAACTCCTCAACTTTCGGCATCTCAACTCAGCCCTAACCAACCACTAAGCTCCTTCAGGTTTCGATTCAGACTTAACAGCTCAATTAGATTTTCTCATAACCTAATTCAGTCTTAACCACTTCCTCACTTCATTCTATCACATAAACATTCAATAATCACAACAAAATTGAGTATGGTGTGTGAACTAATCTTAAAGAAGCTCAAGAAGGGAATGAAGCCTATTTGGGATGACGAGTGCCAAGCAACATTTGAAACGTCGGGATGTACTTGGCCAATCTGCTCGTTTTGGTTCCACCACAACCCGAAAAACCATGACTATTATATCTCGCTACCACACAGACTACAATGAGAGCCATGCTAGGTCAACGGGAAGAAAAAGAAAAACATGTCATGTACTACCTAAGCAAGAAATTCTTAAAGTATAAAACTTGGTATACTCCCTAGAGAAAACATCCTTGGATTTAGTTTGGGCCACCAAGAACCTCGGACACTACATGCTAACCCATTCAAGTACAGGTTGTAGAGCCAATGGGCCCTATCAAGTATATTATGGAACAACCATCCGTCAGCAATAAAATAGCCCGATGGATTATGAGAATTTGAACTCAAGTATGTCGCATAAAAGGGAATAAAGGGGATATTTATTTTAGAATTCTTAGCCAATCTAGCTGACCAACAAAGCACAACGGGAATAGTTCGACTTTCCAAACGAGGAGATTATATAGGTAGAGATCAATATGTAGACTATGTACTTTGACGATGTTTCCAATCGAAGGGCTTTAGGGTAGGAATTCTCTTAGTTTCGTTAAGCAAAGACATACTCTTATCTCGTTAAGCTAGATTTCGAGGTCACCAACAATGTTGCAGAATACAATGCATGCATCACAGGTCTACAAGGTACAATAAAAACAAGAGCCAAAAACATCGAGTTTATGATGACTTGAGTCTAATCATTAATCGGATCTCGTAGAAATGGAAGGTACGAAGCGGGGCCTTGGCACCCTAGCAAGCATACCTAATGGAATTAGCGAAACACTTTGACAACATTTTATATACACACCTTCCTAAGAACAATAATCAGTTTAAAGATGTCTTAGCCAAACTAACATCTATGATTAACATTCCTATGGCATTCACTCAATGCCTAGTATAGAATGTAGGAGCCTACTTGCGCACGTCTACACGATGGAAGTGTTCAGTACCAACGAAACCAGTTGGTACTATAATATTTATGGATACATTGATATATAAGAATACCCACTGGACTCCACTCTTAGAGCCTAACACGCAATTGCCATATTAGCTACCTAGTATTTTTCTAAATCACGGACAACTATACAAGAAACTCGACATGGAAGTTAGTTTACTTTGCGTCAACCAACGTGAAGTAGAGCGTATAATGTCTTACATTCATGGTGGAGAATGTTGACCTCACATGAATGGAAGAATGTTGGTTCATAAAATCCAAAGAATAGGGTATTATTGGTCAACTGTGGCGGCAGATTGGCATGAGTTTGTCAAAAGATGTTAGAAGTGTCGGATATACGCGAATCTATAGCATCAATTGCCCTCTTTTCTAACTACACTTACATGATCTTGGCCATTTTCGGCTTCAGGAATAGACATCATAGGTAAGGTGACTTTTAAAGAAGTAGGAGGTCATGAGTTCCTCCAAATATCAACCGACTACTTCACCAAATGGGTTGAAGCCGCATCCTACGCTGTAATTATATCGAAGCACCTAATGATGTTTTTGACTTGTAATATCATCTACCATTATGGGGTACCGTATGAGTTGATCGAGTGACCATGGCAGTCATTTTAAGAAGGATGTAGGAGACTTACTTGGAGAAGTATAAAATCCTATATCACAAGTCTTTGCTCTATCACCCTTAGACAAATGGAGCGAGTTTAGGAGGCTAATAAGAATATATGTAAGCTAGTAGAAAAGATGGCGATCGGTTATAAGGATTAGTCCGACAAATGACCTTTTTCCGTATGGGGTTATCAAACTTTAATTAGTGACCTCTGTGGGAGCAACTCCTTACTCCCTAGTTTACGGCATAAAAGTAGTCCTTCCAATAAAGATTGTCATCCCCGTATTAGGGATCATAGCTGAAAGTCGGATCCTACAAGCGGATTGGGGTTAAGTGCGGTATGAAAACTTAGTTTTATTAGATGAACAACAGATTACGCTCTCTACATAATACCCAAATATACCGAGTCACTTTCTTTCCTTTCGGGTCGCTAGATACGACTACGTCTTCTTGGGTTCGCTTATTCACTTCCTCGATTCTCGCTAGCCCTTTTTTCTTTTTTGTTTGAGCCTCTACCTCTCTCCTACGAGCCTCGCTTAATAGTTTGAAGAGTTACTTCGCTTATTTGTACAGGTGCGGGAATAGGAGTATCGCTCCTTTATTCTCGCTCTCTAGCCCTCTCGTGTCTTGTTCGTCACTCGGGTTAGCCTCCCTTATTCATTCTAGATAGAACTCGGAGCCGGCTTCGGATGGGTCCTCCATAGGCTTTCCCAATCATGGTAGGTTCATCAAGTATTCACTCCAAGACTCGAACTCGTCTACAACTATTAGGTTTGTACTAAGAAGATGGTGATACACAATCCATGTAAGGGATATCATGTACCTAACCCATTTACTCCATAACGTGGTCGTGGAAGTAATGCATGTTGTATTCGAGTTCCAACAGACCGCACATATGTACCTCATAGAATGCATCTTGAATTGGGACACGCGCTAGTGTTTGATGTACTTGATCACAAAAGGGGTGGCATCCAACCACGCCTTCCATCTAGTAGTAGATCACCGAGTTAGCGCTGCATGATGAGGCCTTTAAGCAAATTAGGACTGAAAACATAGGTATAACTCTCTATCTCTCTAAAGTTTTGATTCTAAGCCATTCTAAACTTTTAAGAAATTCATATCTAAGTTTTCATTCTTTTCGATCCATTCAAAAATCATCCGTCGAGTATAACACTCATGAATCGGGTTTCGACTCACTCGTAAATAACTCGTAACAATGTCATGAGTAAATAATTTCACAAATACTTTAAACTCGAGTAATGACTTGTTATTCAAACTGAAAATAAATTACAACGTTAATTCTACTTTCTAAGTCAGCTTATTCAATGAAATTGTTTACCCGATCAAGTTTATGTATTTTGATTCTTTATTCTTATTAACTTGATAATTTTAAGGATTGACTCAAGATGGAATTTGGAACTAATGAATATTAGACTTAGAAAATTTCATTCTTTTAGACTAAAGATAATTAAGTGTTTAATTACTTTGAATTAATTATTATCTTTTTATACTTTGACTACCACTTTAATTTGCTTTTGTAGATTGATTAAACAAGCCTAATCTATTTTTGAATAGAAAAAGCAACCAGTTTGTACTCGTTAAACATCAGCGAGACACAAATCATCCATTTCTGGACATGGCTCGGTGTTTGGGCATAAATGATGTATATTATATGCCTCCTAACACATATTTTTGGCTTGTAAATAGTATATGAAGACTCGGACACTCGCTCAACGCATTTCGAGTTGCATTAAATGAATCGGGTATAACAATCTCATACTTATAGAGTTTTGATTCCAAGGCATTCTCTCGTGTTTTAGAAACTTTTCTGAATGAAATGGTATCTTCTCTAAGTACAACAGACTTGCACTTCATGTGTTTATTGCGCTTCTTTAAGTGACTCGAAAACCGATTCTTTTTCCGAGTCCAAGCATCACTCGATTTATCGCAGATTGAGTGGACTAGTGTTTCACCTTCTCTCACTCGAATTTGGCTTCGATTATAAGCTCTATTTCATTAGAGTCGGTACCTCTAGTCTGTTTCATACTTAGTCTATATCAAGTTATCTCACTCGATATTCTTTACATAGCTTAATCTATCGCTTAGACTAAGTTAGAAGGAATTTTGAGTTATATAGTTATTAGACTCGGAAAATTCCACTTCTCTTCGACTCGGATAATTAGTTGATTAATTATCATAATTATTTTATTATCTCGTGTCTAATCTTGGTCCAAAGTATTTTATACTTTGAGAACTAAAATTGATTTACTTTTGTAGGTTATTCAATCGAGGATACACTTTTCAAACTACAAAAGTAACCTAGCTTCAAAACATCAAATCAGCAGCGAGACATGGCTTTTCACCTTCTCTGCTCTAGTCATAGAAGATTGTGTCGAGGCTGTCTGTTTCCAAATCTGGAAAACTCAAGCTTAACGGTGGTTTCCACCTTATCTTTCAAGACACCGCCGAGTGGTTTTGGGACTTCCAAGAGAGTTAAACCGTTGTCCAATGTTCACATTACAACGGATACTTTCCGAGTGACTCGTAAAGCTTCATCAACGGTCACGAGAGGACTCTCAATCAGCGAGATGAAGATAACGGCTACTCTGCCTGGTCATCTATAAATAGAAGCCACATCACAAGACTTGAAGATTGCCGAACATATTGTTAATACACATACTTGCTCAAAGTCTTTGTATACATTCTCAATCTTCTACTTACAACTCCTACTCTGTAATTTATTACCTTCCGAGTTGTAAGGTCTTGTACTCGATTACAAACTCTTTCTTACATTCTTTGTAAGGTCCCTTGACTAAGTTGTAAGGGTTAACTCAGCTTAGTTATCCCTAGTCTGTAAGGGTTATCTCAGCTAGGAAGTACTAGATCGAGATAAGGGAATTTCGAGTCTAGGAAAACTTGTATAGAGTTGTCCAAGGGGGCAACTCGGGTTCGATCGGTTCACGGTATTTTGTGGACTCAAAATAGTGGATTTGACTTCGTGTCCGGATTTACACGGTCCGTGGTTTTCTCGCCCCATGAGGGTTTCCACGTAATTTCTAAGTGTTATCTTTCCGAATTCATTCTAGACTCGAGACAGTCATATTACTCCTGCTTGACTTGCTTGTTTATTCTTGATAGCATTTCCGAGTCCAAGCTCTTCGACCCTACTTGTTTGACTCGGAACTTGTCTCTGTCCCTTCGTTAACAAAAGAGCTAACGTTTCCACGAAAAACTTCTATCACCCTATTCACCCCCTCTAGGGTGACTCGGACTCTCCCGAGCAAACCTTCAATTGGTATTAGAGCTTAGCCTTTCGAAAGGATCTAACCATCCAAAGGTCTAAAGATCAAATGGTCGGAACACCTGGAGAGTTCGATGAAGGAAGATCTTCCAACAGGCCACCAAAATTCAAAGGATCAAACTTTGGGCACTTGGAAGAAACATATGGAATGTTTCCTTATGGATCATGATGAAGAGGTATGGGAAATCATACAACAAGGAAACTACATTCCAATGAAGACGAGATGAATTCAGAATCATTCCCAAGACAAAAGTCGAATTCACTCCAGGAGAAGCAGAGAAGTTCGGGAAGAACTTCAAGGCAATGAACATTCTGATGTGTGCCATTAGCTCAAAAGAATACAACCGAGTGTCCGCCTATGATTCAGCAAAAGAAGTGTGGGACACCCTTGTCAACACTTACGAAGGCACAAGCCAGGTCGGACAAGCAATGATAAGTCAACATCTTCACAAATATGAGCTTTTTAAGATGGAGCCGAAGAGAACATTACTCGGATGTTCATTCGCTTCACCGAGGTTATCAATAATCTCAAACCTCCGGGAAAGAAAATTTCCCATGAAGAAATGTGCCTGGAAAATTCTCGAAGCCTACCCAAGAGACGATGGGGTCCAAAAGTAACTCGCCATAGTGGAGGCTCGGAATCTTGCACAGCTGAAACCGGACAAGCCGATAGGAAAACTTCTTACTCACGAAATCCACCTAGAAGAGGAGGATGCTTGAGGCAAGCACAAAAAGAAATATCGCTCCGAAGGTCTCGAAACCCAAAATGAAATTCTGAGTTCCTCCGACTCGAAGAAGATCCCATGGCGCTGATTGCAAGAGGCTTCAAGAGAATAATGAAGCACAAAAGATGGGATAAGAAGTCTAAGGAAGACTACTACAAACAAGACAAGAAGGACCGGAAAGGTAAGTATTCTTCCCCTTCTAAGTTATCTTTGACTAAAAATTCTGGTTGTTTCGAATGTGGCAGCAAAGACCACATACTCAAAGACTGTCCAAAGAGAAAAGTGGACAAAAAAAGGAAGAAAGCTATGTTGGCCACATGGAGTGATGAGGACTCATCCGAAGACGAGGATTCGGACGACTCAAGATGTCCGATGGCACTCACTAACTCGAAGCGAGTCGGACTCGAGATAATGAGGAAACAAATCCTCGGGAGGTAATCGAATACTTTCTTAAATTCTCCAAAGTTGATTTAGCTAAGTATATTTTTACTTTGGAAGAAAAGTCAAACTACGATTCTTCACGATTCAAGGAGCGACTTGAGTCCGGCTCTACTGAAAGCATGAATTTGAAAAATGAATTAGAAAAGCTGAGACTAACTCTTAGAGAACTCAAGACAAATGCTCAGTCCAATGAGACTAAGTCCGAGTCACTCGAGAAAAGAGAATGAGCAACTCAAATAGAAGCTCCATGAGTCTCGGGCTCTTGTTTTAAAATTCACTCAAGGTCGGAAAAACCTTGACATGCTTTTAGGAGCCCAATGTGTTTCCTTCGAAAAGAAGGACTTGGTTTCAATGAAGTGGAGGAATCAAATTCCTACACCAATCTTTTTAAGAAAGATACTAGAACCGTAAAGTTCAGGAAAGCTGAGCACGGTCCCATTCACGTAAATGAAGGGAGGACTAAGCCCGAAGCTGTTTACAAAAAGAAACCATTCTCTCCTGTTTCAAAAGGAAAAGTTTTCAAAAAGAAAGAGATACGGACTCGAGAATCGGACAAAACCCAAATTCATTCAAATCTGGGTTCCAAAACACCTTCTTCCTCGAAAAGGACCATAGTAAGGAATGTTACTTGGGTTCGTTAGAGGAAGTGAGAAGGGTTAGACTCTCTCTGTTTTACAGGTCACTCAGAAAAGATCAAAAGGACATTGGTACCTTAACGAGTGGATGTTCATGCCACATGTTAGGAGATGCAGGACTCTTTTCCGAGTTGGAAAGTCATGAAGGAGGAAAGGTCACATTTGGGGATGATAGCAAAGGCAAGATAGTTGGTATTGGCAAGATTGGAAATGGAAGCAATCTGGTCAGCCCAGTCTACCTTGTCAAAGGGCTAAAATACAATCCGCTTAGCATCTCCCGACCATGCGACAAAGGTCGGGAGGTAAGATTCACTCAATCTTAATGCTACATCTTAGATGAGACCACCAAAGAGGTAAAGCTCTCGGGTCAGAGATCAGGTAACACTTATATCATTCCTCTTTCGACCCGAGCCAGAACTTGTCGTGCCTAAAAGCATCTCTCATTGATGAGTCTTGGAAATGGCATCGTAGATTAGGTCATATAAGCATGCATACTATTAAAAAGTTATCGAGATCATGGCCTAGTCGGGGATTGCCAAGTTGTGCTTTCACTAAAGACAGAGTTTGTGACGCATGTACAAGGGGAAACAGGTCAAATCTTCATTCAAGTCTCTCAAGACTCTTTCCACATCAAAGGTGCTTGAATTGGTACATATGGATCTATGTGGTGAAATTCCAGTGAAGAGCCTAGGAGGTAAATCCTACATTCTTGTCATTGTTGATGACTTTTCAAGATTTACCTGGGTGTGTTTTCTCAAGCATAAAAATGAAGCATTCAAGGAGTTCAGCAAACTCTGTAGAAAGATTCAAGTTGAGTCTCAGACTCAGATTCAAAGGATTCGAGCTGACCATGGAAGGGAGTTCGACTACTCGGAATTCTCGAGTTACTGCGATAAGAATGGAATCTCTCACAACTTCTCGGCACCAAGAACTCCTCAACAGAACGGAGTTATAGAGAGAAAGAACAGAACTCTTGAAGAAATAGCTAGGACTATGATGATCGAACATGATCTTCCCTACTACTTACGGGCGGAGGCAATCAACACCGCGAACTATACACTAAATAGATGCCTCATCGGACCAATATTGAAGAAAACACCCTACGAGCTCTACAAAGGGATGAAGCCAAACATCTCATACTTTAAGCCCTTTGGTTGCAAGTGTTTTATTCACAATAATGGTAAGGATCACTCGACCAAGTTTGATGCTAGGTCGGATGAAGGTATTTTTACGGGTTACTCTTCACATAGTAAAGCTTATCGTGTCTTTAACAAAAGAACTAACAAAGTGGAAGAGAGCATCCACGTTATTTTTGATGAACTTGAACAGGAAAAGCCCAGTGAGTCTTCATACTCGGATCCGAAACTCAGCAGAGAAGAAGATGAAGCCGAGCTCGGAAAGACTCAAACTCAGGCTGACTCGGAATGATGCCACTCGGAATGAAGTAGCTCAAGAGTCAACTCGGAACGCTGAAGGTGAGACCGAGCATGGAGCTAACTCGGAACAGACGAGATCAGCCAATTCAACCTACAAATTTGGTGAATCGGAGGACAGGTAACGCTTTCAAGTTCTCTTCTAGTCATCCACTAGAGAACATACTCTCGACATCAACACTCGGGGTAAGAACTCGTTCCTCTCTTCGAGAATCTGTGTGCATTCACTAAATTCATCTCATTAACAGAACCCAAAAATGCACTAGAGGCCCTAAATAAACCTGAATGGGTAGAGGCCATGCAAGAAGAGCTGAATCAATTCGAAAGAAACCAAGTCCGGACTCGACCAAACGACCATCTAACCACCCAGTCATAGGAACCAAAAGGGTTTTCAAAAACAAACTGGATAAAGGTGGGGTAGTAGTCGGGAATAAGGCTAGACTTGTGGCTCAAGGTTACAATCAAGAAGAAGGAATTGATTGTGGGGAAACCTGCACCTATTGCCCGAATTGAAGCCATTAGAATTACTGTTGGCATTTGCATCCAGCATGCATATTAAATTATATCAAATGGATGTTAAGTGTGCATTTCTCAATGGTTTTATTGAAGAAGAAGTCTATGTCGAACAGCCTCCTGGTTTTGAAAACTCAGAATTTCCAAATCATGTTTTCAAACTTCAAAAGGCTCTCTATGGTCTTAAACAAGCACCTTGAGCTTGGTATGAAAGACTCGAGTAGCTTCTTGGTTCAAAATGATTTTAAAAGAGGTTAGATCGACAAGACTCTCTTCATAAAAACTAAGGGGAAAGATTTCCTTATTGTTCAAGTCTATGTTGATGATATTATCTTCGGTGCTACTAATGAATTTATGTGCCAAGAATTTTCTGGGTTGATGAGTCAAGAGTTCCAAATGAGTATGATGGGAGAACTCAACTTCTTCCATGGGTTACAAATCAAACAAGATAAAGATGGAATCTATGTCCATCAATCAAAGTACACCAAGGAACTACTGAAGAAATACAAACTCCAAGATGAAAAACATGCATCTACTCCCATGAGCGAGCAGTATAAAGCTTGACTCGGACGAGAAAGGTAAAGCAATAGATCAGAAACTTTATCGAGGTATGATTGGATCTTTGCTATATCTTACTTCCAGCAGGCTAGATATAATGTTCGGTGTTTGCCTATAAGCAAGATTTCAAGCTAACCCAAAAGAATCACATCTCACTGTGGTGAAAAGAATATTCAGATATCTTGCAGGCACTCGGAATTTAGGTCTATGGTATTCCGGAGACTCGGAACCGACTCTTACTAGATACTCGGATGCGGACTACGCAGGATATAAAGTTGATTGAAAGAGCACATCCGGAGCTTGCCAATTTCTGGGTCAATCCCTAATATCTTGGCACTCAAAGAAGTAGAACTCAGTAGCTCTATCAACTGCTGAAGCTGAATATATTGCAGTCGGAGCTTGTTGCGCTCGGATTCTATGGATTCAGCAACACTTGAAGGATCTTGGACTATTCCTCAACTCAATTCCAATCAAGTGTGACAACCAAAGCGCAATCAGCATCACCAAGAATCCTGTCCAGCACTCGAAAACAAAGCATATCGAGGTTAGATATCACTTCTTGCGTGATCACTCGGAAAAAGGTGATATTAAACTTGAGTTCATTCCTAGTAATCTTAAATAGCTAATATTTTTACTAAGCCTCTTGGTGAAGATCGGTTTTGCTTTATTCGAAATGAGCTTGGTATGTTAAATGCTTAATTATGTGCTATTCTTATTGATTGCATGATTACGTGTTATGTGTTTTCCTTTTAATAACCATTAGCTTAGTTGATTCAGTGATACTTGGGTTAATAGTTCTTTTGTGTTTCGAGTCACTCGAAACCTATCCGAGTCAAACTCGGACGTAGAGAAACTTGGACTTCAAATTTTACGAAGTTATCTCTAGATCGATGGAGAGCTTCGGATTATATTTTCAAAATCTTTTCTCTTTCTTCCTCTCGAGCGCTGTGATCGATCGATAGCCGTGGATCTCTAACCGCTGAAATCTTAACTGTTGAAGAGAACCGTCACACCGGTCTTCGATGACCGATGGACAAGCCCAGTCGGAACGGAGTTATATTTAATAGATAGTTGACGGGCGCGCTTATTTTCTATAAATAACATCTATTCATCTTCGTCTCGGTACTCTACATTCCATCTCTCTCAAACGAAACTTTTCGCGGAAGATTTCTACGTGAATAGTGATCTTTGAAGTTCTTCAAGCATCGTAAAGGCCATCTCTCGTAAGTTTCGATCTGCTCTCATTTTTTTTTCTACATCTTTTTCGGTTCTTCTCTTCTACCTCTCCTTCTCTTCTCTACTCAAAAGTTTCATCTTTCCTTCCATCGTTCAAAATGCCTAAAAGAGGAAACCATCCCGACTTCCGGACCTCTTCTTCTTCCAAAAAGCCTCGCAGCAAAACGCCGGAAAGCTCAACCCCTCCGGACCCATTGTCACCCGAGCACTTTGTGTTCGACGACAATTTCTTTCCTACAACCAAATTTTCTTGGTTGGCTCACATTCAAACCACCGGAGCATATAACTTCATGTGCTTCAGCGAGTTCATCTATCCCGAACTCATTTACGAGTTCTACACTCACCTTACCCACTCGGAAAATGCTCTAACCTCCGGGGTTCAGAACATCACCGTTCGCATCAACACCTCTCTCCTCCACCGCTTGTTCAAGGTCTCCTCTCTCTTCTTGAACAGCAACCCCATTCCGTTCACTGAAGTCGCCGACGACTTCTTTGACAAGTTCGCCAAAGAGTTTCCCGAGTCCCGGAAAAACTTTTACGTGACTCGGTTGAAGTCGAGCTCGCCTTCAGTGCTTTCTGCTGATGAGAACTTTTTTCTCACAGCATTCCAGCAAGGAGAACCCCAACTCCAAGTACCTCAAAGCTCTCTTTGACATTCTTGAGGGCTACGAAGTAGACCTCTTCCCCTCCATCATTGAGCAAATGGCCGCCGTGCCAGCTCAACTTCAATCAAAGAAGACCGCCTCACTTCCTTTTGGTGCTCTTCTCACCCTCGTCTTCAAACAATTCCAAGTTCCTCTCCCCTCGGACCCAAACACTGTATCCGAGGCTGCCGTTGTTATCGGCAAAAAGGAACTGCAGGGAGTACGGATACCAGGAAACTAACCCCGGTGTCCGGGTTCATAACTTCGGAACTAAGGCCTCCTCTCCGCCTCGGACTCGGAATCAACCCCTCTCTCTCTTCCCTCTCCACCTGGTGGTGCTTTCACCTCCGGTGCCTCCAAAACTCTCTCTACTCTCTTGTCCCTCGTTTTTATGGACAAGAGCAGCTCTGTGTCCTCTCGCTTTCCAGGACACACTCCGGTCTTTCAAGCATATCCTCCAACATCCGACCATCAACCAAAAGACCGGTCAATCCTAAATCCGAGAGCAGCAGTCTCTAGTTCTTGAGATGAGGGAGCTGGTAAAGGAGCGAAGGAGCTGGTCGAGCTCCTCGGAGAGAGAAGGTCCAAGGCGGCTCGGGACCATGGTGACTCGGACGCGTCTGAAGCGTCTTCGAGCCCAGCTCTAACCTCCTTGGACAATGGGGATGAAGAAGAAGAAGCTGCAGATGCAGAAGTAGCAGACGCCGAGGAGCTCGTGGCTGAGGCGAGTCCATCCGGGCAAGGGAGGAACACCAAGAAGAAGCGAGTGGGAACTGCTGAGGGTCGGCCTGCTCTGCAAGCTCAAATAGCTATACTCGGCTCGGACAATAGTCCGGGTGGGTCAAAGGACCTTGCTACACCAGCGGGTCGGACACGACAGCCCCCTCTAGCTCTTGAGGTTCCAAGGGCGGAACCCCTCGATCCATTCACCCCGGGTCGGCCACTCGGAGCCGAGCCCCCGACGATCATACCGGCTCTCCCTCCGCCGTGCTCAAGCACATCGTCAAGATCTTACCAGTGCCGGCGAACCTCCGCTCCCTCCGCCTCCACTAAGAAATCCCCCTCTCCCTTGTAGGCGCCATGCATTGTGTCACAATGCCAAAGTCTCGCGATTCTTCTTCTTTCTAAGAGATTTCTCTTTCTTTTGTCCAAGACATCTAAGTTGCACTATTTGTTCTTTTCTTCCCTTCTTTTTGTTGTTTTTGCTGAAAGGCAAGGGGAGAAATAGAGTCGGACAAACTTGTTGTCCGGTTTAGGGGAGCTTTCCCTCTCAATCTATGTAATTTTGTTAAGTTCAATGAAGTAATGCTTTCTCTTCTATAACTTCGTGTTCATAATCTTTCCGAGTTAACACTATTTCATTATTTAGCATATTTTTGCTTTATGCTCCGATCTGTTTTCGTTATGCTCCGATACACTAAGTATACTTTACTTAATTTCTTTTATGAGCAACTATTCGAGTCGGATCTTTTCATTAACAAAGTTTCTGTCTAAGTATGGAATGCCTTTCATCAAAAAGGGAAATTGAAGACTCGACATTGCTCAACGCATTTACGAGTTGCATTAAATGAATTAGGTATAACCATCTCATATTTATAGAGTTTTGATTCCAAGGCATTCTCTCGTGTTTTAGAAAATTTTCTGAATGAAATGGTATCTTCTCTAAGTACTACAGACTTGCACTTCATGTGTTTATTGCGCTTCTTTAAGTGACTCGAAAAGCGATTCTTTGTTCCGAGTCCAAGCATCACTCGATTTATCGCAGATTGAGTGGACTAGTGTTTCACCTTCTCTCACTCGAATTTGGCTTCGATTATAAGCTCTATTTCATTAGAGTTAGTACCTCTAGTCTATTTCATACTTAGTCTATATCAAGTTATCTCACTCTAATATTCTTTACTTAGCTTGATCTATCGCTTAGACTAAGTCGAAGGAATTTTGAGTTATATGGTTATTAGACTCGAAAATTTCACTTCTCTTCGACTTGGATAATTAGTTGATTAATTATCATAATTATTTTCTTATCTCGTGTCTAATCTTGGACCAAAGTATTTTATACTTTGAGAACCAAAATTGATTTACTTTTGTAGGTTATTCAATCGAGGATACACTTTTCAAACTACAAAAGTAACCAGCTTCGAACGTCAAATCGGCAGCGAGACATGGCTTTTCACCTTCTCTCGCTCCGAGTCCTAGAAGATTGTGTCGTGGCATGTCTGTTTCCAAATCTGGAAAAGCTGGAACACCAAGCTTAACGACGGTTTCCACCTTATCTTTCAAGACACCGCCGAGTGGTTTTGGGACTTCCAAGAGAGTTAAGCTGTTGTCCAACGTTCACATTACAACGGATACTTTCGAGTGACTCGAAAGCTTACGTCAACGGTCACGAGAGGACTCTCAATCAGCGAGATGAAGATAACGGCTACTCTGCCTGGTCATCTATAAATAGAAGCCACATCACAAGACTTGAAGATTGCCGAACATATTGTTAATACACATACTTGCTCAAAGTCTTTGTATACATTCTCAATCTTCTACTTACAACTCCTACTCTGTAATTTATCACCTTCGAGTTGTAAGGTCTTGTACTCGATTACAAACTCTTTCTTACATTCTTTGTAAGGTCCCTTGACTAAGCTGTAAGGGTTAACTCGGCTTAGTTGTCCCTAGCTATAAGGGTTATCTCAGCTAGGAAGTACTAGATCGAGATAAGGGAATTTCGAGTCTAGGAAAACTTGTATAGAGTTGTCCAAGGGAGCAACTCGGGTTCGATCGGTTCACGGTATTTTGTGGACTCAAAATAGTTGATTTGACTTCGTGTGCTGGATTGACACGGTCCGTGATTTTCTGCCCCGGGAGGGTTTCCACGTAATTTCTAAGTGTTATCTTTCCGAGTTCATTCTAGACTCGAGACAGTCATATTACTCTCGCTTGACTTGCTCGTTTATTCGTGATAGCATTTACGAGTCCAAGCTTTTCGACCTCTGCTATTTGACTCGGAACTCGTCTCTGTCCCTTCGTTAACAAAAGAGCTAACGTTTCCACGAAAAACTTCTATCACCCTATTCACCCCCTCTAGGGTGACTCGAGACTCTCCCAGAGCAAACCTTCGAGTATAATTTTATGATTTTTATTTACTTTATTTACTTTTGTAGGAAATAAGCCAAACTCGACAACTTGCGGAGAATAGAGCGAAAATGATGATGACTTCGGCAAATCAAGCTTCAAAGACCCATATTTGTCGTAGCCATGTCGGACCATCTACAATCCCATTTGAACGTTCCGCAAGAGTTTCAAAAGTTCAAAGTAAAGTTTCGGAATCACCACACTTAAAGTTCAAGTATTTATGCCATTCGGGACCCAAGAAGAACCTCTCAAGGACCCTTGGGAGCAATCACGAGCTGCCAAGATCACCTCGGACTAGTGCCGGTGCTGCCTAACGAAAGTCAAAGCAAGAAAAGGCCATTTGGAGGCCCCATGACCTTCCCGCGAGGCCATAGCATAGCTTACGTTTTGACCCATGGTCGTGGGAGAGGCCGTGGTGGCCTCGTTTTAGGCGGTTTTCTATTTTTCAGCTAGAGACTTGGCACGGTCATGCCTGTGCCACTTAGCACGACCGTGTTAAGGCCCCAAGACTCATTTTGACTATTTTTAGGCTATTTAAACCGGTTTTTGGCGACATCTTTGGGGAGACCTCCTAAAGAGAGCCTTTACTTACAGTTTAGGAGTTAGACTAAATTTATGGTTAGTCAAAATAAAACTTTATTAGATAGATTATTTAAGTTAGATTAGTGTAGATTTGGGTTGAAGATTGTAAACCATGGAGCCTTGTAGCATAAATGGCTAAGCTTTCTTCTTCCCTCTCTCTTTATTTCTTGCTTTGGGTTAGATTAATGTTAGTTTAGTTAATGTTTTGTTTAAATGTTTGCTATTTTTGTTGTTGATTTATGTTTATTTGTTTGATTTATGCAAGTTAGTTTAGTTTTCTCTTTCCTCTCCATGCGTATTTGTTATGATGCAAGTTTAGACTTTAGCTTGAATTTTCTCATGTTTAATGAGTAGTTTCTCTTTCCTCTCCATGCTTGCAAATTTGAGTTTTCACTCATGCCTACCAAGTGTTTGATGAAATGCTTGAAAGAGTTTTCATCTTTGTTGAGCCACCTACTTAACTTTCTTTAATTTAGTTTTCATTACTTAATTTTCCCACATATTTGATTTAGTCGAACTTGAGATGCTTGAATTAAGCTCCAATACTTGAAGCCTTACTCCCTGTGGTTTGACACCCTCAAATACTCACTCGAGGTCTTTTTCATTTGTGAGCCGTAGAAGCTGCGATGTACACTAAGACACCGTGTCGGGGTTGTTTGTTTCCAAATCGATAAACTTCAACTTTCTGTCCAACGATTGTTTCCACCCAGATTTCAATCACAACTAGAGGGATGGGCCACTTTTTGAGCCAAGGACTACCACACAACATTTACATCCCAACAAATCCTTTTACGAGTGACTCGGACTAGCCGTTACAACGGTTATTGAAGCTCAGCGAGTCTAGAACAAGTCTTAACGGCTAATTTGCCCTGCTGTGTATAAATAGAACCCATTCCACAAGAGTTAAAGATTGCTTAACACATTGCTTAGCGCTTCCTTACTGCATTCTTACTCAATCTTCGACTTACAACTCCAATTCTATAATTCTTACCTTTTGAGTTATAAAGGAAAGTCTTATAATCACTTCTACTCTTTCTACTTTCTTCTAAGTCCCTTGATCGAGCCGTAAGAGTTAACTTATCTTAGTTGTCCCTAACCGTAAAGGTTACCTCGGTTATGAAGTACTACATCGAGATAAGGGAATTTCGAGTCTATGAAAACTTATAATTGAATTATTTAAGGGAGCAATTTTGTAAAGAATCGAGTCCTTGTATTTTATGGATTCAAAATAGTGGATTCGACTTGGTGATTGGACTAGCATTGTCCGTGGTTTTTGGCCACGAAAGGTCTCCATGTATTTTTCGTGTATTGCACTTTCGAGTCCAATATAGACTCAAAATCCTACTCTAAGTGAGTTTTGTGCAAAACAGTTTGTATTCTTTGAAAAATCATCCATCACCCTATTCACCCCTCCTCTAGGGTAACTTACTCTCTCCAAGAGCAAACCTTCAATTGGTATCGAGCCTAGCCTTTCAAGAGGACCTCACAATCCAAAGGTTTAAAGATCGGATGGCTTAGAACAATGGAGAGTTTGATGAAGGAAGATCATCCACCGGACCACCTAAGTTCAAGTTTCTAACTTTGCACATTGGAAGAAGATGATAGAATGCTTCCTCTAGGACTGTGATGTATAGAACATCATCAAGATTTGAAACTACATTCCTACCAAGATGGAAGGATCAACAACTATGCCCAAAGATAAGTCAAACCACACCACTGAAGAGAATGAAAAGCTAAGGAAGAACTTCAAACCTATGAACACTTTGATGTTCACCATTAGCTCGGAAGAATACAACAAAGTGTCAGCCTATGACACAACCAAAGAAGTGTGGGATACATTGGTCAACACCTATGAAGCAACTAGCCAAGTGAAGTAGGCTAAGATAAGCCAATTCCTAAGTATGAGTTATTGAGAATGGAGCTCGAGGAGAACATCATTTAGTTGTATGTTCACTTCACTGAGATTGTCAACAATCTCAAATCTCCGAGTAGAAAGTTGTCTCACGAAGAAATTGTCGGAAAGATGTTCACTTCACGAAGAGGAGATGGCGTACCAAGGTGACGAAAAACGAAGAAGCTCAAAATCTCTCTCAATCGAAGCCGGATGAGCTCATTGGGAAGTTACTCACACATGAGTTGCGCCTAGTAAAAGAGGATGCCAAGGTCAGCACCAAAAAGAACATTCGAGATGACAAAGTCGAGCTCCTCACATTCGAAGAGGATCTCATGATACTCATTGTCCGAGGCTTCAAAACGATGATGAAGTACGGAAAGTGACAAAAGGGGCCAAAGGAAGAGTTCTACAAGAAAGACAAGAAAGGTAAATACTCATCCCCTTTTAAATTGTCTTTAACTCGGAACTCCGGCTGTTTTAAGTGTGCCGAGTAAGAAGCACATAGTCAAGGACTATCCAAAGACAAAGAAGGGCTGAAAGAAGAAAAAGACTATGGTGGCTACCTGGAGCGATGATGACTCCTCTAAAGATGATGATTCCGATGACTCAAACTGTCTAATGGCACTGTGTAGGAACCACGGCCGGTCCGGGGCCCACTAAGCTTCCCTACTATGTGTCGTGTTTCTTTTTTAAGGATTGATTTTGTAGATGGTTTTATAAAGTCAATTTTAGAATATGGGGATGAACCTTTTATTAAGATTCTCCGAGTTTTAGTAAATCTACTTTCTCAAAGTTTGAATGGTGATTTTATTTATTATTTTATTTTAGAAATTATTTTCAGAATTCTCGGGATCTTATTTTCTAATTAAAGAATAAATAACATTAGGGTTGTGGTTCTACGAGTGAGGCTTTACGGCTAGATTGGTGTAAAAACACCAATTTGGACTAAGGTCTTACCTGGCCGACCCCACGACATAGGCGAGGCATGCACCTAGGGGTAGTCGGCCCCGGCCGGAGGCCATGGCTAGTGGATAGATCCAAAACCTAATGTTACTTGTTCTGCAAGTAGAAAACACCAAGATGTAAATTTGAATAGAATAAACCATAAAATAAAGGAGTCGCCAGTCGGCTTTTAAGAAAGAAAACTAACAAAAACAAAATTTGCTCTTCCAATCTTAGTATGAGAAAACAAAGACTAAAAGAAGCTAAAATGACTCCATCGGTCTTTGAACCGAGAATCGGATTCGGGGCGAGGGTACGAAATGTAGGGAAAACCCTTTCCCGTCCGAAGACGACCATTACTAGTTTAAGTAGTGTACTAAAATAATACAAGAAAACAAGCGTACAACGACATGCTAAGTGAAATTAAAGCAACCAAAACATAACACGAAAAATAATAAAGAAAAGCAAGAAATAGAAAAATTGCATCGGTCGGGAGAAATTTAAAGCGCTTATATCTTTTAAACCACAATAAGGAAAGTAATAAAAATAGAAATAAATAGAACTGTTTGAAGGCTTGAAAAATTGCCCTTAGGTTGTCCCACCTTGTCGATATGGATCTACACACTAGATCTCTCGATGTAATAGCGACAATTTCAACAAGTAGTAATGATCAATTGAATAAGTGCCCGGATATCGGAATAACTAAATATTCTTTAGCTCTTTACACGGATTCAACGAGTAGCTTAGTAAAAGATGAGTATCTTTATGGAAATTTCAGCAGAACAACATTTAGATGAGAGTGCTCTAGTTAGCTTTCAGCGAGCGTAATTTAAGGCAGGAAGCCATATGGGAATGAGAGCCATACGTCTCTGTTTATAGGAGAGGAACTAGGTTACAAATGACGTAGGGTTTGCCACCATCCAGCCGTCCAAACAACTGAAATAAATTGGGCAAAATCCTAAGAGATAGAACCGGATCGTAAAGGGATAAAATCGGAGAAAAGGGGGAGGCAAGCGCCGGCCAACCGGACGCCCTAGGGTTCCGTGCCTTAGTTGTATCTCCAAGGACTCTCCAAGCCAAAATGAAGCGTTCCACTTGATGCTTCTTGAAGGCAAGCATCGGCCACGACGTCGTTCCGAGGAGGGAAGCTTCGATCTCATGTGGACTATCTTGTGAAGCTTAAACACAACACTTTGATGCTTCGATCATGAAATGCAACGCTTTAACACCGTCTTCGTGTCTTCGACTCCTTATATTACGGATGAAAGTAGAATGCGAGTACTCTAGACTCGAAATTTCCTGGTATATAGCATCGAACTCCACAATCTCTAAAGGCTTGGCTCGGTTCTTGGAAAGTCCGAAAGAAAAGAGGATTTATGGACCGATCTAAGGAAAAAGGCTATTTATTTGGTGCTTGGGGTTCTTTGTAGTTTACTGGCTTATGTTGCACCAATCGATCACGATCAGGATCCAAATCCACAAACGAGGACTCGGGATTATCATCACCGGGCCAACAAAACAAAACATTAAAATAAAAGGCATAAGTGACGATACTTTTTAGGTGTCTACACACCGACAGATCGAGAAGTTGCATTTGAGTTAGACAGTGATGATTCGAATGCCGAGGAGATAGATCCTCAAGCGGTAATTAACTACTTCCCGAAGTTTTCCAAACTTGATCTTGCTAGATATATCTTTACTTTAGAAGAAAAGTCCAATTCGACTTTTCTAATTTCAAAAACAACTTGAGTCTCTTACTACTTAGAGTACTATTTTGAAAAAGGAGTTAGAAAACTTGAGATAAAATCTGGAAGTACTCGAGACCGAGTGCTCAAGGTAATGAGACCGAGTCTAAGTGCCTCGGAATAGAGAATGAGCTACTGAAACCGAAGCTCAATGAGTCTCAAGAGTTGGTTTTAAAACACACTCAAGGTTAGAAAAACCTTGATCTTTTACTTAGCTCTTAGTGTGTCTCATTTAGGAAAGAAGGTCTTAGCTACAATGTCTGAAGAGAATGATAACTCATACAACAATCTTTTCAAAAATGATTCCTAAACTATTAAGTTCAAGAAGGATGGGCATGGTCCTATTCGAGTCACATGGAAAAAGGGGCTGAGCACGGACCGGTTTACAACAAAAGCCTTCTCAACCTGTTTACAAAGAGAAAGGTTTTCAAAGAAAAGAGACACGAGACTCAGTTTTGTAAAAGAAGACTTAGAATGAATTCAAATCTGGGTTCCCAAAAGTGCTATTCCTTAGAGAAAGACCACAATAAAGACAATTCATTGGGTTTGTAGAGGAAGTGAGAAAGGTTAGTTTATTTCTATTTTGCGGGTGACTTAGAAATGAAAGGGTCATTAGTACTTAGACAGTGGCTGCTCATCCCATATGTCCGGAGATTCAAGACTATTTTTTGAGCTAGAAGATGTGAAATTAGGAAAAGTCACATTTGAAGATAATAGTAAAGGCAAGATAGTTGGGATTCGTAAGATTGGTCAAGGAGACAACTCGGTCAGTCCAGTCTACCTTGTCAAAGGGCTCAAGTACAAAGGTCAAGAGGTAAGATTCACTCGGACCAACTACTTCATTTTTTATGCAGATCACCAAAGAGATAAAGCTCTCAAGTCTAAGTTCGGGTAACACCTATACCATTCCTCTATAAGATTTTAGTCAAAATCTATCAAGTTTAAAAGCATATTTGAATGATGATTTATGGACATAGCATCGTAGACTAGGTTATATCAGCATGCATACCATCAAAAAGCTTGTATCTCATGGATTAGTTAAGGGTTTACCTAATTGTGCACTTAAGAAAGATAAAATCTGTGAGGCATGCAGAAAAGGAAAGCAAGTCAAATCATCTTTCAAACCACTCAAAACTGTATCTATATCCAAAGTACTTGAATTGGTACATATCGATTTGTGTGGTGAAATTCCTGTGAAAAGCCTAGGAGGTAAATCATATGTGCTAGTTATTGTCGATGATTATTCATGATTCACATGGGTGTGTTTTTGAAGAACAAGAATGAAGCATTCAAAGAGTTAACTAAGATCTGTAGGAAAATTCAAGTAGAGTATGAGACTCATATAAGAAGAATTTGAACCGACCATGAAAGGGAGTTCAATTACTCGGAATTTGCAGACTTACGTGACAAGAATGGCATCTCTCACAACTTCTCAGCACTAAGAATGCCTGAATAAAATAGAGTAGTGTCCCCTTCAATGAGGTCGCAGATGACTTCTTTGATAAGTATGCTAAAGAAGTTCTTCGATCTAGAAAGAACTTTTCTATGACTCGGATGACCTCCGAAGCCGGACTTACGTGCTTCATTCTTATGATAACCTTTTTCTCCTACTATCCCTTAAAAGAGAACCCCAACAACAAAGTTCTCAAAGTTATCCGTGACATCATAGAAGGACATGAGTTTGAACTCTTTTCTTTTATTCTAGAACAGATTACTTCTATTCCATATGACTATAAGAAGACTCTGTATCCTTTCGGAGCTCTTCTTACAATTGTTTTGACTCGGTTTGAGGTTGACATTCCTTTTGACCCAAACAAGTGCTTAGAATCTACCATTTGTTTTGGCAGAGATGAAATCATTAGGCTTGGATATCAAGAAATCCAACCTAGTGTCTTGGTACACTCCTTTGAGTTAGCACCTCGTCCTCCTCCTCCTCGGACTCAAACTGGTCCCGATGTTCCACTTCTTACTACTGCACCATCCACTTCTCTACCTGCCCCTTCTATTGAACTTGTTCAAAAGGTGCCCAATCAACTTGTCTCTCTAGCTAAAGAGTTGCAAACAACTCTAGGAGCCTTCCAGAGCTTTCATACTAAGTCCGATTGAGATGCAAAACTTGGCTCGGACTCAGATTCGAGTAGAGTAAAACCTTGATTATTAAGCTGAAGGAGTTGATGAAGCATCAAAATGATCAGATCTGCCACCTCCAAGAGAGAAGGTCCAAGGCAACAGAGGACTCGGAATGCGAAGAAGCACAATCCTCGAGTCCTCCAATTTTTCGAGTGAGAGTCGGAAGAAGCTTTAGAAGAAGTAGAAGAAGGACAAGGTGAGGCTGAAGGAGAAGCTAAAGAAGAAGAAAAGGAGCTCGAAGCAATTCTTTCGAGGGAAAGGCACCAAAGACCCCGACGCGATCTCTTCGATCATACTTAGTCTACCTCGGAAGAGGCTGGTGATGTTGGCCTGTCTAAGGTCCTTGCCTCATAACCACGAGCCTACAGCGAGCATTTGCTGAGGAAGAAGAAGAAGAAGAAGCTGAGGAAGATCTACCAGTAGCTCGCAGACGGGTCATCCAACCGCTCGATCAACCATTGTTGTTGCCCTCTCGCCAAGCTCTTTCTACACAAGGCGACGAGCGTCGGCGCAACCCTCGGTTTTCTACTTCTCACCAGGCTGCTCCTCCTCCCTCTTAATTTTAAAATTCTTTTTCATCTTTGTCCAACATCTTTTGCACTTAGATGTTCTTTCCCCCTCTTCTTGTTGTTTTTGTTGAAATGCGAGAGGGGAGAGAAAAGATAGAAAATATAGATGTTTGGTTTAGGAGGAGTTTTTCCCTTAGTTGTTTTATGAGTTTGTGTATTTCTTAGTTTGTTTAAGTCTTTGTATAAATGCTTCTATTGATAAACGAAACTTACTTATTTACGAGCATATCTGTTTCTAAGTAGACTTCATACTTACTCTTATATATTTTTAACAAGTATACTCGATTATTTCAAGAAGCATGTTACGAGTTATACACTACTACATGAACCACTTTTAACTATGGTTAAAAACGGCCTTTAACTACGGTTATCCGAGTGTCGTTTATGTGCCCATTGTTGTATCCGACATCTTTAACGACTGTTCAAAACCATAGTAAAATAAGACATAGGTCAATCTACGACGATGATTTAGATGATGAACCGTCATCATAAATCTACCTATAATGACGATTCTCCATCCGAACCGTCATCATAACTATAATTACTAAAAACAAATAGAGCTCCTTCGATTTGAAATTTTCGGATCTAAAGGAGCTCTAGAATTTTGAGACCTAAAAATTAAAAATAAAGAGAGTTGAGAAAAACGAACGTGGAAATGAAAGTCAGCTCTAAAGGAGTGAAGGAATACCAAACAAAGAAACATCCATAATACCGATCTAAACATGAAATTCGAACCAATTGTTTCCTCCTCTTCTTTCCATAATACGTAAATACGAGATCTAGAAACATCTATAATCCATAATACAAAAACATCCTCCTATGCTTTCCTCTTCTTCATCCTTTTGTCAAACTAAGGAAACCAAATTCGATTTAATTGGTACACCATTTTCGTGCAAGTCTCCGAAAAAACTCATAGAAGAAGGGAATCAAATAATTATCTTTACGTTGTCTAGGATTTTGATTACAATTAAACCGCTTGGAACTACTACTCCAATTGTTTCTCTCTCTCTCCTCAATTTGCTTCTCTTGCTCCTGCGAGTGCTTTAACATTTTTAAAATTGTGATTCGGGACTTGTAAAATTGAAACCATAGCCTTCGCCTTTGTTGGGACCTTTAGATTCAACTGAAACCTTCATAGATCGATTTTTCTCTCTCTCTATTTCCCCACTTTCAGATTCAACAAAAACCTTAGCCTTTGCCTTCACCGGGAACTGCAAATCATGTTGAAACGGGAGAAATTAAATGAAATTGCAACTAAATGGATATCAATGGAAACTCTAGATTCAACCGAAAGAGTAGCGATTCACCTCTAAATTCCTTATGATTGAACTCATAGTTTCCTTTCCAAAAGTGGAACCCATAAACCCTAGGCTTCGTCAAGACAGATCCGAGAAAAATTGCGAGAGAAAGATAGGTAGAAAAGAGAGAGACGAAGAGAGCTAGAGAGACAAAAGAGAGTTAGAGAGAAGGATGAGAGGGAGAAAGGCATATCGGTCGACGAGGCTCCAGCAATCTCGTGGGCGGCAACGGGAGGAGAGAGTGGAAAGGCGATGAAGGCGAGATGCGGGGACGGGGAGAAAGAGGAGAGAGGGAACAAAAGTAGGGGGTTCCTTTGATGGGAGAGAATGAAAACAACGGAAGAAGAGAAGAAGGGCCTTTTAAGGGGAGAGTAAGACGGGGGTTATTTTTAACTACGCTTTAATAAAAGAACTGTAGTAATATGTTCACAACCTAACGTATGAAGACGGTTCATTGAAACAACCATCGTCAAAGGTGGTAAACAACACTACTTATTTATAAAAATTCCACTAATCCATTTTGTATGATGGTTTGTCCTTTTAACCGTCGTTAAAGACCCGTCATTAAAAGTTGTTTACGTAGTAGTGATATATGATCCGAGCTGAGTTGTTAAATATTCATCATTATTTTTCTTGCACTCGATCAAAACTATATAAAAATTTAACTTTCTGAACTAATTAGTTTCTATCTTAAGTATGGAATGCCTTTCATCGAAAACGAGGGAGATTGAAGACTAAGGTATAACTATCTATCTCTCTATAGTTTTGATTCTAAGTCATTTTGAGCTTTTAAGAAACTCATATCTAAGTTTTCATTCTTTTCTAACCCTCTCGAAACCATTTGTCAAGCATAACACTCTTAACCGGGTTTCTAACTCACTCATAAATAGCTTAGAACAATGTCATGAGTAAATAATTTCACAAACACTTTAAACTATGAGTACTACCATGGTGTTCAAACCGAAAATCAATTACAATGTTAATTCTACTTTCTAAGTCATCTTATTTAATGAAATTATTTATCCGATCAAGTTTATGTATTCTGATTCTCTATTCTTACTAACTTGATCATTTGAAGGATTGACTAAAGATGTAATTTAGAACTAATGAATATTAGACTCAAAAAATTTCATTCTTTTAGGCTAAAGATAATTAAGTGTTTAATTATTTTGAATTAATTATTGTCTTTGTCTAATCTTGGACCACAGTATTTTTATACTTTAAGAACCACTTTGACTTGCTTTTGTAGGTTGATTAAACAATCCTAATCTATTTTTAAAAAGCAAAAACAATCGATTTCTAACCGTTAAACACCAGCGAGATAGAAATCGGCCATTTCCGGACATGGCTTTGACACTCGTATCGGGGTTGTTTGTTTCTAAATTTGGTAAACTTCAACTTTGTGTCCGACGGTTGTTTCCACCCCATATTTTAATCACAACCAGGGGGATGGACCACTTTTTGAGCCAAGGACCACCACACAACATTCACATCTCAACATATCCTTTTTGAATGACTCGGACTAGCCGTTACAATGGCTATTGAAGCTCACTAGTCCGAACAAGTCTCAATGGCTAATCCGCCTCGCTGTGTATAAATAGAAGCCACTCTACAAGACTTGAAGATTACTGAACACATTACTTAACACTTCTTTTGTGCATTCTTACTTAATCTTCTACTTACAACTCCAATTCTATAATTCTTACTTTCTAAGTTGTAAAGGAAAGTCTTATAATCACTTCTACTCTTTGTACTTTCTTCTAAGTCCCTTGACCGAGCTATAAGGGTTAACTCAGCTCAGTTGTCTCTAACTATAAATAGTATCTCACTTAGTAAGTACTAGATCAAATCGGGGACTTTATGAGTCCCGGAAAACTTGTAATTGTATTATCCAAGGGAGCAATTCTATAAAGAGTCGAGTCCTTGTATTTTGCGGATTCAAAATAGTGGATTCGACTTGGTGCTTGGACTAGCACTATCCGTGGCTTTCCGCCTCAAGAGGGTTTCCACGTGTTTCTCTATGAACTGCACATTTTGAGTCTAATCTCGACTAAGAATCCTTCTCCAATTCTGTTTTGTGCAAAACAGTTTGTATTTTCTAAAAATCTTTCATTACCTTATTCACCCCCTTCTAGGGTGACTTCGTCTCTCCAAGAGCAAACCTTCGAGTGAAACCAAGTATGCATTAGTTCTTTTAGGTTCTTAGACCAACCTAAGGTCCTTAACTTGCCGAGATCTTCACACCATAGATGCAAAAGGTTAGAATTTACATATCCTACATGACCTAGCTGGTCCTGGTTCGTGCCTAACAGAGTGTAGAAAAACAAAAGAAGAAAGTTATTAGGGGGTTAGTCGACCCATTATGTAGTCGTTGCCGGCCGATGCCGGATTTCGTCGCAACCATTTGGGTTCTAATGACCACTTTAGTCATCATGTACCTGCAGTAAAAGGGGCTGTCGGGGAAGGTTTGATTTGAATTCACCAAAATCCGGTTCAATCCCATGAATGTTTCAAAAGATCGGTAAGTTTAGGCGGTGATAGTTTCCCAATCGCTTTACCACATTCGATATACGGCACGCACCCTACCCACGTGGCCTCTCACTAGCAGGAAGCTACCTACCGGACACATTATGATAGCCTAACACTTCCATATGCACGCCAACCCCTACCTATACATGGGACAAAAGTGCACCACTATGTTAGGCAAGTTAACCTCGTCCCTAATTAGGATCAACTTTATACCCTTTTGCTCGGGCCTAGAAGCCAGATATAGGTTCCCGTCATATTTCTTAATGACGTAGGAACAATTGGTTTCATTCAATGGTGATTACCGCAACCCATTATAGCATTGAATTCCTTGGGGAACAGGCATAACTCCCTATCTACAAATTTGAAGACATGCATCGCAGGATCCCAATAGGACACCGCAACCTTTTAGAATGTCCGATGGATCTTGAGTTGTCTAATACTTAATGGGGTGTTTAGTACATAGATAGCTAATTCTACTTTTTCTACATCCCCAATATCGGGCATCCATTGGGTCAATTCAACCATGAAATTCATGATTTCCTTAGGAATGGATGTGGAAATTTCTAGGATTGTGTTATCTGTTTTAGGGAACTCCTATTAGGTTCTCAATTGTGTTATGTTCGGAGATCGCTACAACACTATTTATTGAGTTTTCAAAACTCCTAAACCTATTTCGCTATCGTTGCTCACGACAAACCCCTAGCCCCGGCCCGTTGACCGGCGCCGGTTAGATTGACCGGTCCGCTAGCCCACTTCATAGCCGATGCACTGTGATTGGGTCACCATATTGTTTGCGGCCTATTTCTTTGTAATTTTCAGCCTAGTTACTCGGGCCGTGCTTTTTACTTATCATTTTCATTTCTCTTTTTTATTATTTTATTTTAGGAGGAATAGGGCTAGTGCGATTTTTTAGAATTTTGTTTTTTAAATTTTTTCACATTATAAACAAAGAAAGCATTTTAGATCAAGTTTTGAATTCGTATTCTTGATATAGTCTAATCATAGTACAAAACACATAATTAATAACAAAAGCACCCTATTGTAGGAACCAACGGCCCCCACCTCCCCCGTAGGGGCAACGATACTAGACTACGGTTTCCCCACAAAGTGGCGTGGCTCTTGTTTTTGGTTTTAGAAATGATTTTTCGGAGTGGGATAAGTCTCTTATTGAGATTTCGATTTTTGTAATTTAAGTTAACAATTTCAGCGAAATGGTGATTGGCAATTTTTATTAATCATTTTATTTTTGGAAATTAATTTTCGAGGGTCTCGGGATATTATTTCATGTTTTAAGAAAATAGAAATAATGCAATTTAATTTCTGCCGCAAGAATTTTGGGCCGAAAAGATGTGATAACACTAGTTTGGACCAAGAGCGACGCTCGACCACTAGCTAGTGTCGTCCGGTCACCAGGCACGAGGCTATAGCTTAAACCGAGTCAATCTAAGTTTATAGCCTTGGTTGTCGAAGGTAAATCAATTTTGTCCAGTTTTTAAATTAGAAATGCCGAGATGCAACTTAAGAGAAATAAAATAAAAAAAGGGAGAGTCGTCGATCAATTTTAGAAATAAAAAACTAAAAAATAAAGAAAACTCTTCCAACCTTCGTATGGGAAAACTAAGCTTGAAAGAGCTTTAAGAAATGACGTCATTAGTCTAGAACCGAGAATCGATGTTTGGGGGTGGAGGTACAAAATGTAGGGATAAGTCCTCCATTCCGCTAGTCAATAGACGACCTTTACTAATTCAACTTGTGAGTCAAAATAATGTGTTTTAATCAAGCATACAACATGTGAATGCGGATAATTAAATCAATCAAACATGCTGAGAAAGTAGTAAAAGAATATAAGAAAGCAATATAAGAAAGCGGTAAAAGAAAACAAAAAGGAAAGCAAGAAAATCAAAATTACAATGAGCAAGGAGGAATTAAAAGCGATTACATTTTTATCCATAATACGGAATGCATTAAAAGCATAAATTAAACAAACCCTAAGTGGGATTGAAAGTAGATTGAGCACCCTTAGGTTGTCCCACCTGCTGACTTGGTTCACGAAAAGGATCCGGAAGCATGACGGCAGTGAGCGAGATCAAGCGAGGCTACTTTGTGGAATTTGTGGTGGTAAGTAGTGTGGGAAATTGAACATAATGTTTGGTAGTGTAGCGGTCATTAGCTGAAAATTAACCAAGAGATCGGAATACGACCAATAGCTTTAAAGAGAGCCAAAATGACCTAGCGATCGATAGCTCATTGTTTAAATTCAGTATGAAGAGATTAATATGCAACACATACCTCCAAAATCAGCAGCCAAGGTACATTCAAGCAACCCTAAAAAGGAGGAAATGATCCTCTATTTATATACGCGAGGCTATGACACAAATATGACCTAAAAGGATGCAAACAATCTGTCTAAACAAGTAAACCAGATCGGACCATAATTAGAATCCAAGAGAAAAGAAATGGATAAAATTAGCTTGGATCGGTATACGCAACACCGGCCTCCCAATAACATTGTCTAGTCAACTTCCATGCCTCGATTGGGCGCTAGAGCAAAACGCGGCTTTTTGGCCTTGTGAGCCATGAAACTCGACGCCGGTCAAAACGGTGTCATACCGACGCCTTGGATTTTCGGGCCATGGTAGGTCACTGGAGGAATAAAACGCAACATTTTGGCATTGTGAGGCATGAAATGCGATGTCGATCAAAACGGTGTTGTACGAATGCCCGAGCTCCGTGTTACGCTGGTGAGTTGAAGGCAAAACGCCGAGTGTAAGGCGCTCGTTAAACCTGGAATGCGGTGACAGCTGTTTCCTAATTAGGAGCTAACCCAGGCTTCGCTTGGCCTAAAGAAAACAGGTTTGTTGGTCGGCCCAAGGAAAAAAAGGCTAATTTTGTGGTGCTGATAGGTTCTTTGTAGTTTATCGGCTTCCGCCATTCCAATCGGACTTCGACCGTGATCCGAGTTCGCAAACGAATTGGGATTTCATCACCGGACTGACAAAAGAAAATAACAAAAATAAAACAGATAAAGATGACACATTTTTGGTGTTTAGTTTAGCCTTCACTTTGACCGAGTCTAAAAGACGAAGTGTCAATGTAGACACTAATGGATACTTATCTCACTTTTTGGCATTGTTTCGGATCTTGCTTTTTTATCACTTTCATTTATCGCTTTTATGCATGTTTTGATTATTTAGTTTCTGCACTTTGCAAGTTGGTCACCTTTTTCATTTAACTCGGTTTTAACTCACAATTTTACTTAGTAAAGACCATCTCGTTAATGGACGGAATGTGGAGTGACCCTCCTTTTTGTACCATGACTCGACCACCGGATCATTGATTTTGACAATTAGAGTCCCTTTTGAAAAGCTTTTTAGAATTATGAGTTTTGTTCCGTTTAGGTAGTCGCTTCGGTAAACTCGGAATTAGAAAAGTGCCTTTTATTTTTGTCGGTTTTATTCCTAAAACCGATCGGTAAAACTCCCTGTTTTAACTTTCAATTTCAAATTTGCTTCTCGGCACTCCTTTGAAAAAATCATAAAAATTAGAAAAACCCGACAGCTTAAGTCGTCTAGCCGATACTCGCGTCAGGCACTCTCGACTAGATGGTCACCATCGAACGTCACTTATGGCAGGCCAATACCGGCCCCAAGACTCCTACTGAGCCTCAACTTATAACTCGGGCAATTTTACTACCTAGTTTAGCAGCTATGCTACAATTTTCTTTTCTTTTTCTTTTGGTGTTTCCTCTTAAAGAAATAATATCCCGAGACTTCTACAAATTCAATTTTGAATATAAAATAATTAATAAAAATACCAATCAATCTTTCCTCAAAATCTATTTCAAAAGCTAATTGCAAAATAAACTTAATAAGAAAACCACTTCACTTGAAGTTGACACTTCATATGGAGGCTCGCCTGTTTTTTATTATTATTTAGACTGTCCCTCTTGCTTTTCTCGGAATTGAGAGGAGAGGGGAAATTCAGGCGCTCACTCTTAGAGCTCACTATTTTTTAGGTTTAAAAATTAAAGAGATCTAGGGAAGCATCTAAGAAATTAAGATAGCCATATGGGTGTCCAAGTAGGACATCCGCAGTGGTGACGCGCTCGGCTACTCTAGATACATTTTTGATTTTTCGAGTAATCGAACTCCCTTCCATAATCGGTTCGAATTCTTCTAATCGGAGTCTAAGACTCCACTTGAATTTTTCCGCAAAGCCTAGTGAATTCTTTGAAGGCTTCATTCTTGTTCTTAAGAAAACACACCTAAGTAAATTGTGAGAAATCATCAATAATAATAAGTACATACGATTTACCTCTAAGACTTTTCACAAGAATTTCACCACACAAATCCATATGAAGCAATTCAAGCACTTTGGATGTAGATACGATTTTGAGTGGCTTGAAAGATGATCTAACTTACTTACCCTTTGTGCATGCCTCACAGATTTTATCTTTCTTGAAGGCCCGGTTAGGTAAACCCCTAACCAATCCATGAGATGCAAGTTTTTGATAGTATGCAGGTGGATATGACCTAGTCTACGATGCCGAGTCCATGAATCATTATTCCTAAAAGCGTTTAAACAAGATAAATACCGACTTGAATTTGAGAGAGAAATAGCGTAGGTGTTACCCGACCTTAAACCCGAGAGCTTAGTCTCTTTGGTGACCGCATCGGAGATATTGTAGTTGGTCCGAGTGAACATTACCTCTTGACCTTTGTCACATAGTTGAGAAATGCTAAGGAGATTGCAATTACGTCCTTTGACAAGGTAGATTGGGCGACAATGTTGCTTCCTTCACCAATTTTGCCAATTCGTACTATCTTGCCTTTGCTTGTTATCTCCAAATGTGACTTTTCCTCCTTTCACATCTTCTAACTCGGAGAAGAGTCTTGAATCTCCGACATGTAGCATGAGCAACCATTGTCTAAGTACCAATGACCTTTCTTCTTCTTTTTCTAAGTTACCCGCAAGACAGAAATAAACTAACCCTTCTCACTTCCTCTTACGAACCCGATGAAATCCCTTTATCGTGGTCCTTTTCTAAGGAAGAGCACTTTTGGGAACACAGATTTGAATAATTTTCGGTCCGGTCCGATTTTGGGTCTTCCTTCCTAAAAACTAAGTCTGTGTCTCCTTGTTTTCAAAATCTTTTCTTTTGTAAAGCTGGAGGAGAAGGCTTTTTCCTATAAGTCTGGTCTCGGCTTAGTCCTCTATTCATTTGTATGAATGGGACCATGCTCAGCCTTCTTGAACTTTACAGTTCGGAATCCTTTTGAAAAGATTAGAATAGGAATTGGATTCCTCTTCTCCATTAAAACCAAGTCCTTCTTTCCTGAAGGAGACACACTAAGTGCCTAATAGCATATTAAGGTTTTTCCGACCTTGAGTGAATTTTAAAATAAGCTCTTGAGACTCATTAAGGTTTCTTTTCGGTTGCTCATTCTCTATTCCGAGTGAATCAGCCACAGTCTCATTTTGCTTCGATATTGTTCTTAAAGGTTTGCTCTTGGAGAATCTAAGTCACCCTAAAGGGGAGAGGGTGAATAGGGTGATAAGAAAATTTTAACAAACTTAGAAACTTTAAGCTTGAAATGAATAAACAACTGAATCCGAGTCTAGATTGGACTCAAAAAGTATACACTTAGAAATACGTAGAAATCCTCTTGGGACAGAAAACCACGGATAGTGCTAGCCCAAGCAACAAGTCAAATCCGCTATTTTGAATCCTCAAAATACAACGGACTAACTCAATCGAAACTACTCCCTTAGACAATTCCTTAGAATGTTTTCCTAGACTCGAAGTTCCCTTATTTGATCTAGTACTACCTAACTGAGATAACCTTTACAGACTTAGTCAAGGGACCTTACTCGGAAAGTAAGAGAAGTATGTAATCGATTACAAGACTTTACAACTTAGAAAAATATTAAGTATAGATTTGGAGTTGTAAGTAGAAGATTAAATAGTAGAAGATTGAATGAGTAATGTACTAAGAGAGATAGTTTCATTAATAGATTCAGCAATCTTCAAGTCTTGTGAAGTGGCTTCTATTTATAGATGACCAAGCGGAATGACCGTTGTGTCTTGGTTCTTAACGAAGTCTTTATCGGCCGTTGTAGCGACTGTTCTAAGTCACTCAGAAAAGATCCGTTGGAATGTGAACTTTGTGCAATGGCTCTTGACTCCTTAGGATGTCCCAATCCATTGGTGGTGTCTAAAAGTATGGTGGAAACCATCGTTGAGCTTAGCGTTGAAGATTTTCAGTTTTGGAAACAGACAATTCTAACACGAGTGTTCGAGCCCCGTTAAGAAGTACAAAAAGCCTTGTCTGCTGGTGATTTGATATCTTGAAGCCGGTTACTATTGTAATTCAAAAATAGGATAACCTCGTTTAGATAACCTACAAAAGTAAATCAATTTTGGTTCTCAAAGCATAAAATACTTTGATCTAAGATTAGGCATAGATAATAATTTAATTAAGATGATTAAGTGCATAATTATCTTAGGTGTAGAAGAGTGAAATTTTATGAGTCTAATATTCAATATACTCAAATTCCATCGAGTCGAGTCTTAAGAAAGATCAAGTTAGAAAGAGTAAAATTATCGAGTATAAAGACTTGATTTGGACAAATAATTCTCAAACAAACAAACAAACTTAAAAAGAGGAATTAACACTGTAATTCGCTTTGGATTGAAGTATGCAGTCAAAACACAAAATAAAAGTGTTAGAGAAATTATTTGAACATGCGATAGATCCGACTACTTTCTAAGTGAGCCAGAAACACCAATGCGGAAGATATATGAGAATGTATTTTTGAGTCGGTTAGAAACAAATGAAAACTTATACAGGAGTTCTATATCACTCGGAATGACTTATAATCAAAACTTAGGAGGGATGTGAAGGTTTGCTCTTGGAGAGACTTAGTCACCCTAGAGGGGGTGAATAGGGTGATGAGGAAATTTAATCAATAAATGGAAGATTAAAGTCTAAGACAGACTATGAGACTGTCTAAGTCTAGATTGGACGTACAAAAGTGTTAACTCGAAGTTACGTGGAAACCCTCCTTGGGTCGAAAACCACGGCCAGTGCTAATCCAAGCAGCAAGTTAAATCCACTATTTTGAATCCACAAAATACAGTAGAAAGACTTCACCAAAATTGCTCCTTGAACAATTCCTTACTAGATTTTTCTAGACTTAGAAGTTCCCTTATCCGATCTAGTACTTCCTAACCGAGGTAACCTTTATAGCTAGGGACAACTGAGCTGAGTTAACCCTTATAGCTCAGTCAAGGGACCTTACTGAGAAAGTAAGAAAGAGAATTTGTAACCGATTACAAGACCTTACAACTCGTAACGATGTTAAGTACGAGTTGGAAATGTAAGTAGAAGATTGAGTATGAATACAAAGGCTTTTTCTTAAGTATGTGTATTGACAAGGATTCCTACAATCTTCAACTCTTGAGATTTGGCTTCTATTTATAGATGACCAAGCAGATTAGCGGTGGTGACTATCTTCTGATTAGAAGTGATGTGAGACCGTTGTAACGGTTCTTTTGAGTGGCTCGAAAAGATCCGTTGGGATGTGAACGTTGTGCAACGACTCTTGACTCTTTAGGATGTCCCAATCCACTAGTGGCGTCCGAAAAGTATGGTGGAAACCACCGTTGAGCTTAGCATTGAAGATTTATAGTTTTGGAAACGAGACAATCCTAACGCAGTTTGTGGACCTTGGTTAGAAGTAGAAAAAGCCTTGTCCGCTCGTGATTTAATATGTTGAACCCAGTTGCTTTTGTAATTCAAAAATAAGATAACCTCGTTTAGATAACCTACAAAAGTAAATTAATTTTGGTTCTCAAAGTATAAAATACTTTCGTCCAAGATTAGACACGAGATAATAATTTAATTATGATAATTAAGTGCATAATTATCCGAGTCCCGGAAGAGTGGAATTTTCCGAGTGTAATATCCATTATACTCAAATTTCATGAGTCTAATATCCATTATACTCAAATTTCATCTCGAGTCGGTTTGGAGAAAGATCAAGTTATATAAAGAATATCGAGTAACGAGTACTTGATCTAGACAAATATAGTTCAAATAAAACAAGTCGACTTAAAGAAATGAATTAACGCTGTAATTCACTTGAACTTGGAATATGAAGTCAAAGCTGAGTTTAAACATGTTAGAGCGAGTGTTTAAACATGCGATAAGTCCGACTCGTTCTATGAGTGACTCGGAACTATAAGTGTGAAATGCTTGAGCAAGAGTATGCTTTCCGAGTCAATCGGAATCAAATGAGAAGATATACAATAGTATCCGTAACACTCAAAGAAGGTTCCGTATCACTCGAAAAGTTTCTATGGCACTTAGAATGACTTGCAAAGTTTGAGTCTTTAATCTCCCCTTTTTGATGAAAGGCATTCCATACTTCGATAGAAACTTTGTTAGTGTTATAGACCTGATTTTTCATTCTTTCTCAAAGAATATGTCGAGTATAGAAATAGAATCGTATAAAATAGCTAAAGTGATTCAAACTTAGATTTTATCGGAGCAATTAAACCGAGACTGCATCCGAGCTAAAAGTTGAAATATCCCGTAGAAATGAAATGAATCGAGATTAAAGTATTAGTTATAACGAGAAAAAAATGTAACCGAGTTGATAGATCGGAGCAAGAAAAATAATATGTAACTTAGTTGATATATTAGGGCCAGATGAACTTAGAAAAAATTGAAACTCGGAAAACGAGTTACATTGAGAGCTAAATAAGCACGAAATAGAAACGTCATTAATATTCACATAGAAAGAATATATCCAAAAAAAGAAAAGAAACTCCCCTTAAACAAGACAACAAATTTTTCTAACTATTCTCCCTCTTGCCTTTCAGCAAAAAAAAAAAAGAGTAAGAATGTATCAAGATCATACAATTTGTTTGTCCGGACAAAACAAAAAATAAAATAGAGAAAAATAAAATTTATGACGGTGGAGAGGGAGAAGTCCGAGTCGAGGTGAACGAACGAGCGGTGCGCTCGCGCTGGTAAGAGCGAGGATGATGTTGAAGATGGAGGTGGGGGCAGCATCGGGATCTCTAGAATGGGCTCGGCTCCGAGTGGTCGACCCGGAACCAGGTCGTCTAGAGCTTCATCCTTTTGGAACTCGACCGAGGGAGGTGCTTGTTCGGGTTGGACAACTGCCGACCGACCTTTATCGCCAGGATGTTCGACCCACTCGGACTCATCGCCAGCACGGTCCCTCTGCGCTTCCGGTCCTTCTTCTTCCTTCTCCCCTTCCGCCTTCTCCTCGGAGGGAGCTATCTCAGCCTACGGTCTCCTCACCTTCTTCTTCTTCTTCTTCTTCTTCTTCCCGCAGGAGGATATGGCCGGCTCGAGGACTCCTCGGATGTGTCTAAGTCAATCGGGCCCTGAGCAGCCTTTGAGCGCCTCTCTTATAGGAGCTCCATCATATACTTTTGCTCCGTGACGAGTGCCTTCATCTCAAGAAGCACATCTTGCTGCTCTCTAATTTGGGAGTGAGCAGTCTTTTGGTTGATGGTCATTGACTAAAGAACAGTCTTGAATGACCGGATGGTGTCCTTGATTTTAGCGGACACGAGAGGAGAGCTTGTCCATTATTGCGGTGGGCAAGGCGGAAGCAATGACATGAGAAGCACCTGAGGTGGAGGCACCACCAGGTAGAGGAGGTAGGGAGAGAGGAGTTTGGGTCCGAGTTTGAGGTGGAAAAGGTGGCCTCGGTTCTCAACTATGGATCCGGACACCCTGTTCGGTTTCCTGGTATCCACACCCAAGAAGTTCTTTTACGCCAACAACAACGGCAGCCTTAGAAACAACGTTAGGATTTGAGGGGAGAGGAACTTTGAATTGCTTGAAAATGAAAGTGAAAAGAGCCCCGAAAGGAAGAGGGGTGGATTTTTAGTCCGAGTTGGCACAACGGCCATCTACTCGATTATGGCTGGAAAGAAGTCTACTTTGTAGCCCTCGAGAATGTCAAAGAGAGCTTTAAGATGCTTAGAGTTAGGGTTCTGTTTGCTTGAATGCTGAGAGAAGAAGGTTCTCATCAGCAGAAAACATAAAAGACGCTCTTCGACTTCATTTGAGTCACTCGAAATTTTTGCGTGACTCGGGGATTTCTTTTCGTACTTCTCAAAGAATTCATCAGCAACCTTATTGAAAGGGATAGGCTTGTTGTTAAGGAAATGAGAAGAGACTTTTAATAGGCGGTGGAGGAGAGAGACGTTGACACGGACAACAACATCTTGAACTCCGGAGGTGAGTATACCCTTAGAGCTAGAGAGGTTTAAGCAAAACTCATAAACGAGTTCTAGGTAGATGAACCCGCTAAAATAGAGGAAATTATAAACCCCTGTGGTTTTGATATTATTCTACCACGAAAACTTGGTGTTTGGAAAGAATTTGTCATCCAACGTTAGGTGTTAGGTGACAATGATTTTAAAGGGGTTGGAAGGACCCTCTTGGCTTTTGTGGGAGGTTTTTGGTTACAAAACCAAGAAAGTCCAGGTGGGAACCTCTTTTCGACATGTTTGAATGTGAAAAGAGAGAAGATGAACTTTGAGAGAGAGATATATTTCGAAGAGAGAGATAGTGAGTAGAGAATGTAGAGAGTGAAAAGAAAATGAAACAAGAGAGAGAGGGCTGAGAGCAATCGGTGCTTACTTGAGATTTCTTTCACCTAGCTTGAGAGAGATGATTCATTGTTCGAAAACAGTGAACTTGCTCGAGATGTAGTAAGCGAGAGAGAGAGTATATATAGAGAGTAAAGTAGTGAAATGAAGGAAAAAGGATGCAATTTATAGAGAAAGAATTTTCCTTTAGTGTTCGTTCGACCCAACTCTCCAATGGTCGACTCGGACCGGTGTGACTGTTATGCTCTCCGATGGTTAGAATTCCAACGATTGTCCGCCAACAGCTAGTTCTCCGATCGATGCACATGAGAGAGAGCGATAAATAGATAGATTTTAAAACAAAATTTTGCAATTCTCCACTAATCTAGAGATGATTTCGAAGTTTGATGTCCATTTTTCTCAAAATCGAGTCCGACTCAGTAAAGTTTCGAGTGATTCGAAACCGCAAACAAGCAATAACTCATAGCTCAGTATCACTCACTCAACTGAACTAATTGTTATTAACGCATAAACATGAAAAATTTAACACATAATCATGTAAAGTAATTTCACTCGAAAACCACGTAATTATGCATTAATCATGCCAACCTCTTTTCTAATAAGTAAAATTGATCCTCACTAAGTGGCTTAGTAAAGATATCAACTAATTGAAGTTTGGTAGGAATGAATTGAAGTTTAATATCACCTTTCCCAAAATGGTCTCTTAGAAAATGATACGTGACCTCAATATGCTTTGTCTTTGAGTGCTCGAACTGGATTCTTAGTGATGCTGATTGCACTTTAATTGTCACACTTGATTGGAATTGATTTGAATGTAAGTCAAAATCTCTCAGGTGTTGCTTGATCCATAAAATCTAAGCACAGTTGCTCTAGCTGCAATTTACTCGGCTTTAGCAGTTGATAGAGCTACCGAGTTCTACTTCTTTGAGTGCCAAGATATAAGGGATTGACCCGAAACTAGCGGGCTCCCGAGGTGCTCTTTCTATCAACCTTGTATCCAGCGATAATCGGTGTCCGAGAATCTAGTAAGGGTCGGTTCGAGTCTCTTGAAAACCATAGACCTAAATTCTAAGTCCTCGCAATATATCCGAAAATTCTCTTCACCGTAGTGAGATGTGATTCCTTTGGATTAGCTTAAATTCTTGCACACAGACATACACTAAACATTATGTCCGGCCTACTGGAAGTAAGATACAGTAGAGATCCAATCATACCTCGATAGAGTTTCGGATCTACTACTTTACCTTTTCGTCTCGAGTCAAGTTTTATGTTCGTTGCTCATAGGTGTTGCTGCATGTTTTGCATTTTGAAGTTTATACTTCTTCAGCAGCTCCTTGGTATACTTTGATTGATGGACATAGATGTCATCCTTATCTTGCTTAATTTGTAGACCAAGGAAGAAATTGAGTTCTCCCATCATGCTCATTTAAAATTCCTGTCTCATTAACTCGGAGAAATCTCAACACGTAATTTCATTAGTAGCTCCAAATATTATATCATCAACATAGATCCGAGCAATAACAAAGTCTTTCCCCTTAGTTTTTATAAAAAGAGACTTGTCAATCAGACCTCTTCTAATTTCAGCCAAGAAATTGCTCGGTCTTTCATACCAGCCTCCGGGCGCTTGTTTAAGACCATAAAGAACTTTTTGCAACTTGAAAACATGATTGGGAAATTCTGAGTTTTCAAATCCAGGGGCTTGCTCAACATAAACTTCCTCTTCAATGAAACCATTAAGGAAAGCACATTTAATAACCATTTGATACAATTTGATATTCATGCTTGATGTAAATGCCAATACGATTCTAATAGCTTTAATCATAAGCAACAGGTGCAATGGTTTCCCCACAATCAATTCATTCTTATTGATTGTAACCTTGAGCCACAAGTCTACCCTTATTTCGACTACCAACCCTCCTTCATCCAGCTTTGTTCTTAACAACCCATTTGGTTCCTATGACTGGGTGGTAAGAAGGTCATTTGGTCAATGTCCAGACCTTGGTTTCTTTCAAATTGATTAAGTTCCTCTTGCATGGCCTCTACCTATTCCAGTTTATTTAAGGCCTCTAATGCATTTACGGGTTCAGTTAGTGATATGAATGCAGTGAATGCACATAGATTTTGTAGCGAGGAACGAGTTCTTACCCCACTGTTGATATCGGATAATATGTTTTCGAGTGGGTGGCTCAAAGCATATTTAAATGCTCTACCTGTTTGTTGGTTCACCTGATGTGTAGGTTGAATTGGTTGATCTTCGAAGTTTGTTCCGATTGAGCTTGCTCATCCGATTGGCTTTCAACATTCTAACTTGGCTCTAGTTGTCTCATTCGAAGTCATGGGGTTCCGAGTTACTTCATTCCGAGTGACTATTCTTTAACCCTTTCGAGCTCATCTTTAGTAGAATCATCATCTCGACTAAGTTTCAGATCTGGAAATGTTGACTCACTTGGATTTCCTTGATCAATCTCATCAAAAACAACATGGATGCTTTCCTCCACTTTGTTAGTTCTTTTATTGAAAATTCGATATGCTTTGCTATGAGATGAATCACCAAGAAAAATACCTCCAGCTGACCGAGCATCAAAGTTGGTCAGGTGATCCTCACCATTGTTGTGAACATAACACTTACACCTAAAGGGTTTGAAGTATGAAATGTTGGGTTTCTTCCCTCTGTAGAGCTTGTATGGAGTTTTCTTCAAGATGGGTCCGATGAGGCATCTATTCGAGTGTGTAGTTTGTTGTGTTAATCGCCTCAGCCCGAAACATGATAAGGTAGATCATATTCAATCATCATTGTCCTTCCTATTTCTTCAAGAGTTCGGTTCTTTCTCTCCACTACTCCATTTTGTTGAGGAGTTCTTAGTATCGAGAAATTGTGGGAGATACCATTCTTATCACGAGTTCTGCAAATTCGAGTAGTCGAACTCCCTTCCATGGTCGGTTCGAATTCTTTTGATTTGAGTCTCGGACTCAACTTGAATTTTCCTATAGAGCTTGCTTGAACTCTTTGAATTCTTCATTTTTGTGCTTAAGAAAACAAACTCAGGTAAATCGTGAATAGTCATCAACAATCACAAGTACATATGATTGACCTCCAAGGCTCTTGACAGAGATTTCACCACATAAGTCCATATACAACATTTTAAGCACTTTGGATGTGGAAACAGTTTTGAGAGATTTGAAAGATGATATGACTTGTTTCTTTTTATGCATGCTTCACAAATTTTATCTTTCTTAAATGCACGAGTTAGGCAATCCTGTAATTAAACCATGAGATGTATGCTTCTTAATGGTGTGCATACTAACATGACCTAGTCTATAATGCCACGTCTAAGAATCATCATGTACGAAGCTTTTAAACAAGATAAATTCGACTAGGGTCAGAAAGAGGAATAGTGTAGGTGTTACTTGATCTTTTACCCGAGAGCTTGGTCTCCTTGGTAGTTTCATAAAAAATATAACAGTTGGTCCGAGTGAATCTTACCTCTTGACCTTTTTCACACAATTGAGAGTTACTAAGTACATTGTACTTCAATCCCTTGACAAGGTAGACTAGGGCGACCAGATTGTCTCCTTTTTCAATCTTGCCTATCGCAATTATGTTGCCTTTCTTTGTCATCTCCAAATGTGACTTTGCCTCCCTTGTATCTTCAAACTTAGAAAAGAGACTTGAATTTCCGACATGTGGTGTGAGCATCCACTGTCCAGTACCCATGCCCTTTCATTCTTTTCCGAGCCACTGCAAGTCGAAACAGATCTAACCTTTCTCACTTCCTCTAACGAACCCAAGTAACTCCCTTTACTGTGGTCCTTTTCGAGGAAGAAGACTCTTGGGAATCTAGATTTGAATAACTTTTGGTTTGGTCCGATTCCGAGTCTTCCTTTTAGAAAACTAACTTTGTGTCTCTTTCTTTTGTAAATCTTTTCTTTTACAAACTGGTGGAGAAGGCTTTCTCCGTAGGCTGGTCCAGGCTCAGTCCTCTTTTTATTCTTATGAACGGGACCATGCTTGGCCTTCCGAACTTCACAGTTCTAGAATCATTTTTGAAAAGCTCCGAGTAGGAATTAGATTCCTCCTCCTTGTTAAAACCAAGTCCTTCTTTTACGAAGGAGACACATTGAGACCCTAAGAGCATGTCAAGGTTTTTCTAACCTTGAGTAAACTTCGAAACAAGTTCTTCGAGACCCATTGAGCTTTACTTCGGATGCTTATTTTCTCTTCGAGTGACTCGGACTCAGCCTCATTAGATTGAGCACTAGTCTTGAGTTCTCTTAGAGTAAGTCTCGGTTTTTCTAATTCATTTTTCAAAGAAATGGTCTCGGAATTGATAGACTCAAGTCTGTTCTTTAAACCGAGAAGAATCAAAATTGGACTTCTCTTCCAAAGTATAAATATATTTAGCTAAATCAACTTTTAAAAACTTGAGGAAATATTAAATTACCTCCTGAGGATTCATTTCCTCATTGTCCGAGTGATATGAGTTTCACTCATATTCGACTTCCGAGTCCGATTGTGCCATTAGACACTTTCGGTCATCCGAGTCTTCATCTTGTTCTAATGAATCTTCATCACTCCATGTGGCCATCATAGCCTTCTTCTTCTTTCGGTCCCTCTTTCTCCTTGGACGAGTCTTTGACTATGTGTTCTTTGTTGCCACATTCAAAACAACCGAGTTCTTAGTTAAGATAACTTTGAAGGGGAAGAGTGTTTACCTTTTCTATCCTTCTTATCTTTCTTGTAGAACTCTTTTATTGGCCGTTTGTGCCATCTTTTGTGCTTCATCATTCTTTTGAAGCCTCCGGCGATAAGTGCCATGGGATCTTCTTCGAGTCCGATGAACTCGGATTTTCTTCTCTGCTTTACGAGGCCTTCGATGCGATATTGTTCTTAGTGCTGACCTTGGCGTCCTCTTCTTCCAAATGGATCTCATGGGTGAGTAGCTTCCCAATGAATTTGTCTTTCTTTAAAAGAGAGAGGTTCTAAGCTTCCTCGATGGCTGTCACCTTCGGACCCCATCTTCTCTTAGGTAGACATCCGAGTATCTTTCCGGACATTTCCTCATGGGAAATCTTTCTACCCGAGATTTGAGATTGTTAGTAATCTCAGCAAATTGGATGAACAACTAAGTGATGTTTTCTTCGGCTCCATCTTAAACAGCTCATACTTGTGAAGATATTGGCTTATTTTTGCTTGTCGACTTGGCTTGTGTCTTTATATGTGTTGACAAGAGTGTCCCACACGTCTTTGGTTATGTCACAAGTCGACACTCTGTTGTATTCTTCTAAGCCGATGGTGCACATCGGAATGTTCATTGCTTTAAAGTTCTTTTTGAACTTTTACGCCTCTTCGAGTGGTGTACTCGATCTTTGCCTTAGGCACGAGTCTTGTTTCCTCCATCTTCATTGGAATGTAGTTGCCTTCTCGTATGGTGTTCCACACATCTTCATCGCGATCCAGTAGAAAGCATTCCATGACCTTCTTCCGAGTGTACAAACTTTAATCCTTTAAACTTTGGTGATCTGCTGGAAGATCTTCTTTCATCGAACTCTCCATTGTTCCGAGCCATTTGATCTTTAAACCTTTGGATCGTTAGATCCTTTTTGAAAGGCTAGGCTCGATACCAATTGAAGGTTTGCTTTTAGAGAGACTTAGTTACCCTAGAGGGGGTGAATGGGGTGATGAGGAAATTTAATCAATAAATAGAAGATTAAAGTCTAAAACAGATCGTGAGACTGCTGCGAGTCTAGATTGAACCCGGAAAAGTGTTAACTCGGAAGTTACATAGAAACCCTCCTAGGGCGAGAAAACCACAGCCAGTGCTTATCCAAGCACTAAGTCAAATCCATTATTTTGAATCCACAAAATACAGTAGAAAGACTTCACTAGAATTGCTCCCTTAAACAATTCCCTACAAGATTTTCCTAGACCGAGAAGTTCCCTTATCCGATCTAGTACTTCCTAACCGAGGTAACCTTTATATCTAGGGACAACTGAGGTGATTTAACCCTTACGACTCAGTCAAGGGACCTTGCTCGGAAAGTAAGAAAAAGAATTTGTAATTGATTACAAGACCTTACAACTCGGAAAGATGTTAAGTACGAGTTGGAGTTGTAAGTAGAAGATTGAGTATGAATACAAAGACTTTTTCTTAAGTATGTGTATTGACAATGATTCCCGTAATCTTCAAGTCTTGAGAGTTGGCTTCTATTTATAGATGACCAAGCAGATTAGCCGTTGTGACTACCTTATGATTAGAAGTGCTTTGAGATTGTTGTAACGGTTGTTCCGAGTGGCTCGGAAAAGATCCATTAGGATGTGAACTTTGTGCAACGTCTCTTGACTCCTTAGGATGTCCTAATCCACTGATGGTGTCTCGAAAAATATGGTGGAAATTACCATTGAGCTTAGCGATAAAGATTTCTAGTTTTGGAAACAAACAATCCCGACACGATGTATGGGCCTTGGTCAAAAGTAGAAAAAGCCTTGTCTGCTAGTGACTTGATATCTTGAAGCCGGTTACTTTTGTAATTCAAAAATAGGATAACCTCGTTTAGATAACCTATAAAAGTAAATCAATTTTTGTTCTCAAAGTATCAAATACTTTGGTCCAAGATTAGACACGGATAATAATTTAATTAAGATAATTATGTGCATAATAATTATCTAAGTCCTGGAAGAGTGGAACTTTACGAGTCTAATGTCCATTATACGCAAAGTCCATCCGAGTCGGTTTGGAGAAAGATCATGTTAGATAAAGAATATCAGAGTAAGAGTACTTAATCTAGACAAATATAGTTCAAACAAAACAAGCTGATTTAAAGAAATGAATTAATGTTGTAATTCACTTGAACTTGGAATATGAAGTCGGACTCGAGTTTAAATGTGTTATAGCAAATGTTTGAACATATGATAAGTCCGAGTGTTGTCCGAGTAACTCAAAACTATAAGTGTGAAATGATGAGCAAGAGTATGCTTTCCGAGTCAGTCAGAATCAAATGGAAATATATGTAATAGTTTACGTAACACTTAGAGAAGGTTACGTATCACTCGAGAAAAGTTTCTCTAGCACTTAGAATGACTTGTAATCAAACTTATAAGAGATGAAGTTTGTATATGATTCCTTGATAGTAATCAGAATGTTATACATGCAAAGTCCGAGTCTTTAGGATGAATGTTTATACCTGAGTTTTCATAGAGTACTCGGAATGGTTTAGATTTAGAGTCCGAGTCTTTAGGTCTTAAGTTCTTTTAGATTTTGTCTCATTTTTTCCAATTCATTTTTCAAAGCATTACTCTCATTAGTAAGAGACTCAAGTTGTTCTTTGAACTGAAAAGAGTCATAATTGGACTTTTCTTCTAAAGTGAAAATATATCGTGCTAAATCCACTTTTGAAAATTTGAGAAAGTATTTAACTACCTCATCAATATCTTAGTCCTCGTTGTCGACTCTGATTCAACTTCGGGTTAGTTAGTGCCACAAGACACTTAAAGTCATCTAAGTCATCTTCTTCGGATGAGTCGTCATCACTCTAGGTAGCCATCATAGCCTTCTTCTTTTTGTCCTTCTTTCTCTTAGGACAATCTTCGACTATGTGCTCTTTCTTGCCACATTCAAAGCAGCTAGAGTTTTTAGATAAAGATAACTTTGAAGGAGAAGAATATTTACCTTTTCTGTCCTTGTTATCTTTCTTTTAGAACTCATCCTTTGGCCTCTTTTCCCACTTCTTGTATTTCATCATTTTCTTGAAGTCGCGAGCTATGAGTGCCATGGGATCCTCTTCTAATTCTGAAGAGCTTAGACTTTCACATCCGCTTCTGTAGCCTTTAGCTAAATATTCTTTTTTAAGCCGACCTCTGCATCCTCATCCTCTAGACGAATCCGGTGGGTCGAGTAACTTTCTAATAAGCTCGTATGGCTCGAGCTTCTTCAATGGCTGTCACCTTAAGACCCCATCTCTTCTTTGGTAGACATCTCAGAATCTTTCTGGACATTTCTTCGTGAGAGATCTTTCCACCCAGAGATTTGAGATTATTGGTAATCTCTGTGAACCGAATATACATCCGAGTGATGTTTTCTTACGGCTTCATGTTGAACAGCGCATATTTATAAAGTTATTGACTAATCTTCGCCAGTTTCACTTGGCTTGTTCCTTTATAGGTGTTGACAAGAGTGTCCTACACCTCTTTGGTTGTGTCATAGGCTGAGCCCTGTTGTATTCTTACGTGCTAATGGCACACATCGGTGTGTTTATAGCTTTAAATTTCTTTCGAATTTCTCGATCTCCTCATTGGTGAAGTCGATTTGGCTTTAGGTACAAGAGTTGCATTCTCCGTCTTCATTAGAATGTAGTTTCCGGCTTGGATGATGTTCCAAACTTCTTCATCGTTGTCCATCAGGAAACATTCCATTATCTTCTTCCAATGGGCAAAATTTGACCCTTTGAACTTCGGTGGTCTAGTAGATGATCTTCCTTAATCAAACTCTCCATTATTCCGAGCCATCCGATCTTTATACTTTGGATGGTGAGATGCTCTTCAAAGGCTAGGGTTTGATACCAATTGAAGGTTTACTCGTGGAGAGTCTAAGTCACCCTAGAGGGGTGAATAGGGTGATTGAGATATTTAAACGATTTTTACAACAAATCGGCAGACGGCAGATTCCGAGTCTAGATTGGACTTAGAAAAATTATAATACAGATTGACGTGGAAACCCTCCTGGGGCGGAAAACCACAGACAATGCAAATCCAAGCACCAAATCAAATCCACTATTTTGAATCCACAAAATACAAGGAATGACTATACGAGAATTGTTCCCTTAAATAATTCCTTACAATGTTTTCCTAGACGTAGAAGTTACCTTATCCGATCTAGTACTTTCGACCGAGGTAACCTTTACAATCGGGGATAACCGAGCTGAGTTAACCCTTACAGCTCAGTCAAGGAACCTTACTAAGAAAGTAAGAAAAGAATGTGACTGATTACAAGACTTACTTTACAACTCGGAAAATATGAAATACAAACTTGGAGTTGGAAGTACAAGATTGAATAAGAATGAATCCTATAATAGGTTTTAACAATAATTCCGCCAACCTTCAACTCTTGTAAAGTGGCTTCTATTTATCAACACCCAAGCACAGTGACCATTGAGGCTCGTTTCCGGACTAAAGTCTTCACTAGCCGTTATGATGGTTATTTTGAGTCACTTGGAAAAGATACGTTGGGATGTGAACATTGTGCAACGACTCTTGGCTCCAAGACATGGTCCAATCACTTGGTGGTGACTGAAAGTTGTGGTGGAAACAACTGTTAAGCCTAGAGTTACAGTTTTCCAGTTTTGGAAATAGACAACCTTGACACGGTGTCTAAGCCATGTCCGAAGTAGGTAAAACCTATCTGGTGGTGTTTGACGACTAGAAGCCGGTTACTTTTGCATTTCAAAATGAGTTAGCCTCGTTTGAATAACCTATAAAAATAAACCCGCATTGGTTCTCAAAGTATAAAATACTTTGGTCAAAGATTAGGCAGAAATAATAATTAAATTAGAACAATTAAATGCCTAATTATCTTTGGCCTAGAAGAATGGAATTTTCTATGTTTAATATTCAATATACTCACATTCCATCTCGAGACAATCCTAAGGATGATCAAGTTAAAAGAATAGAACATTAGAGTTTAACAACTTGATCCAGTCAATTAATTCTCAAAGAAATAAACTGACTTAGAATAAGGAATTAACATTGTAATTCTCTTTGTGTTGAAATATACAGTTAGTACTTAGAATAAGAGTGTTAGAGAAATTATTTGAGCATGCGATAGTTCCGAGTGATGTCCGAGTGAGTAAAAACATAAGTGTAGATGATATGCCATGTCTCCTTTGTTTTCTGAAGTAGAAACATTTTTCAGGTCTGCAGAGTGAGTTGCGAGTCTTTACAACTTCTATTTCAACTTGGTATAGATCAATGCTAAGTAGGGGTGAGTAGTTTTGGGTACCTTGTTCCAAAACTAGGAACCGTACTCTTACCCTGTTTGACTGGTTCGTGAATTTTAGGAACCTTACCCTTGTTTCACCGGTTCTGAATTTTAGGAACCTTACCCTTACCCCGAGGTTCCGGTTACGGTTCCACGGTACCCTGTTTACACCATTACTTTTACAAAAAAAAACCTTTAATGCCTTAAAAACTTTTAAACATCAACTCATGTTAATCATTAACTTAATTTAAATACCATAATTTTTAGCAAATTAGTCTCACAAAGTCTTACAAAGTCTCTTAAAAACTAATACAACCAAATGTCTCAAGTTCATTAACTAAATTTAAATAAAAATAACGTAGCCTTTAAACTTCCATTGCATCTTCAACATCAATAACTTCTCCATCACTGTCAGCAAGATCTATAAAATATTAAATAAAATTTTAAACTTAGTAAGTTACACCAATATTATTAACATAATAAAAATGAAAGTATTAAATTGATTACCTTTTTTATATTGTTGAATATCTTCCCAAAGTTGCTCCAACTCAATAGATATTTTGGACGCCCTCAACTAATCTTGTGAACAAACCAAAGTTTCAACCGTTTTTTAATCCAAGCTACTACGATATTGATCAAGTACCGGACCCGAATTACTAAATGCAGATTCACTATAAATTGTAAACACCGGAATAGCGAGAATATCCTTTGTCATTGATGTTAAAATAGGGAAGTTATTTTCATGATCCCTCTCCTTCCACCAACTCAATATATCAAAAGTACCTTCAATTTTTAAAAAATTGTCTCAAGATACTTATTTAATTCAGATTGTTCCCTATACAAATCATTATCCTCCTTTTGAAAAAAACGTTATAATGTCGGTTTTTATCGCCAAAACATCACTAATAACAATCACATCATCATTAGAAGAAGAACCAGTTTTTCTAACATTTTTATCTTTGGAAGAATTCTTAACATAAAAATCATATAACACTTAAAAACCACGAGACACATTATCATAAATTTCATCAACCTTCACTGGATCATATGAATACAATAGTTTCAAGGTAAATTTCACAAATTTTAGCTTGTATCGAGGATCAAGGACTACAGCAACCAATACCATGATATTTGTCTTCTTCTTAAAGTCCCCATAATACAACTCAAACTTATGTTTCATCTTAGTAGCCATATCATTAAGCCCTTCATTCGGATCATACTCCCACTCCATCAAAGTAGTTAAAATCAAGAATACCTCATTAAAATGTTGGTTAGAAGCAAAGTCCCAGACATCCTTTTAGTAGAATCATAAAAGTGTTTTAGAAATTAAGCCAAAACTTGAGCTCTTTCCCAATCATCTTTTCTACGAGCCCCTCCAACTTCTTTGAGTTCATTCACAAAATTAGCATCTTCTTTTGCAAGTCTCGTAAAAGCCCTTTGAAATTTTAATGCAACTTCCAACATGAGGTATGTAGAGTTCCGTCTTGTAGGAACATCAAGTGACACAGAACTTTTGCAAGTTTTTCACGTGCAACAGATTTCAAAGATACTAGACCTAGAAGGAGAGCTCGTTACATATCTCACGACGAGTTCGAATCCTAACAATGGAGTCTCTCACCAATGACAAACCATCACACACAACCAAATTTAAAACATGGGCAAAACACCTCCTTTGAAAGTATTCACCATCCAAGACAAACTTACTTGACAAATTATCTTTCAAATACCCAACGACCACATCATTAGCACTAGCATTGTCAACAGTAAGTGCACATAGCTTATCCACAATTCCCCAATCAAGAAGACATTTTTCAACAACTTTCCCAACTTCTTTACCTTTATGACTATCAATCACCTTAACATTTATAATCCTTTTATGTAAATTCCAATCATCATTAATAAAGTGACAAGTCAAACAAAGGTAACTCAAATTTTGAATAGAAGTCCAACAATTAGTAGTAAGAGATATTATTGACCTCAATCCCTTCCACTTGCCTTTTAACAACCCTTTTTCAAACACAAATATCTTTTTATAGTCTATAGCAACGAGTGAAACGAGAAGGAACATTAAATCGAGGAATGCCAACACTACAAAAATGTGTAAAACCCTACATGCTCAGCCATGGAAAAGGGTTCCTCATTAATAGTCACCATTTTAGCTAAGACAAGTCTAATAGCTTACGAATCAAATTCACACTCACAAACCAAATGACTAGATGTAGCATTGTTGCTAGATTGATAAGTATTACTTTTCCTTTGCTTTTTATTAATTTTTGTGGGATTCTTTCGACATGTAATTAGATGTTTCTTCACGGATGATGTGTCATTATTTGAAGAATGTGCCCAAACCGTATCACAATAAATACATCTCTTTTTAACTATCTTACCAGATGCATTCTTAATGGCCACAAAATGATCCCATATTGGAGATTTTCTCTTCCTTTCAATTTCATCTGTCGGTAAAAGTCCATCTTCACTTTGTTGCTTTATGCTTACATTAACTGAATCACCATCCATATTTTTATAGCTGGCATTGCATGATAAAAAACCTAACTTAATGAACATTCTTATATTGGACAAACATTTCTTATAACATTTCTACTCTACATGTTAACAACATAAAATACAAAGTTTGCATATGTAATCCTGAAGAATCAAAACCTTCTCTGCTTATTGATGACATCAAGGAATGCCATGTTCAGCATTTCTACAATGTACAAACTTCTACAGATTAAAAAATAAAACAACTGTGGTGTATATTTTAAAAAGCTTCAAGTAACTATGAAACTTTATATTTCCTCCGGATAATTTTTCCCCTTTTTTCACCAATAATGTAGCCCCCGACATCCATCTTTATCAAAACTAATTCCGTAAGAAGCTACATATTCACATATACATTTTAATTAGCACCAAATCTCAATCGGGAACAGCTAATGAGCATACAGAAATCTGCCCGCACAACTTGAAAACAGGATACATGTAGATTTTTCTTTAAAAAGTCAATTAACAATGAAATCTGCTTGGATACATTGTTTTATTTCACTAAATAAAGATGCATAATCATGATTTTAATTTGATTTCTAACAATATGGTTACTTTCTAATTAGGAAAATATGATATGTTATCCTTTTTAACAAATTTACAGAAGAATTGAATCCACTTATGAAAGATAAAATACAACCAAAATTAAGAAAACAACAAGATATTAAGAAATTACCTATTTCGTAATGAGAGCACCGATGAGGAGGACGAAGCTACAAGGGAGAGACTGGCAGTAGGGGAGAGAGAGAGAGAGAAAGAGAGGCTCACGTGGGGTTGCAACAACGAGGAAGGCAACGAGGAGAGGAAGGCGAGAGTTAGGGCCGGGATTGGGAGGAAGGAAGGAAGCGAAGGCGATGTCGACACCGACGAGGGCCGAGAGGAGGTCAATGAGCAGCAGAGAGAGAGAGTAGAGCAATGCGAAATGAAGGCAATTCGTCAACGAGCAGCGAGTAGAGAGAGAGAGCAGAGCAACGCGAAATGAAGACAAACAAGCAGCAGCATAGAGAGAGAGCGAGTTCGTCAACGAGCAGCAGAGAGAGAGTAATGAAGTGAAGGAACGCAAAATGAAGGAGCAATGCGAAATGACAAAAAGGAAGGAGATTAGGGTTTCTAATAAGTTGGGCCACACATTTGAAATCCAAAATTAAAAACTTCATGTCCCTCAAAAATGAAAATGCTGAAAATTCTAGTAACGGGTTCGGGTACCGCGGTTCCAAATTCTAGGTTCTCGATACCGGAACTCGAACCTATCTAAATGGTTCCAGGTTCGGTTCCGAGTATTTGATTTTAGGAACCTTACCCTTACCCGTTTAACAGGTTCCTAAATTTTTGGAACCTTACCCTCACCCATTTGTCCGGTTCGGTTCCGAGCCTTACGCGTCTAACCGGTTCCGATCCGGTTCCAGGGTACCCGTCGGTCGTGCTTAACCCTAATGTTAAGTGGATCACGATAAATGACATCTTATGCCCTATCTAGCACTTATTTTGCCTCTTATACCTTCCTATCAATGTCGCCAAAGTGTTGTGTGTTGAGTGCTTGCAGGTATTTCTTCGGGTTTTTAATTTCCTTATCACCTGGAACATGGCAGTCTACCCATACTCCCTATTCCAATGCTCCTTCATAGTATGCATGAATACCTTGTTGCTGCTCTACATATTGTAGAATTTAAATCTCGGTTTCCTTTTAACGGTCGGTTCCTCTAAATTAACAATTCATGGGTAGTGGTCCGATATCCGCTTATTGAGCACAATATATGTTGCATTAAGATATTTAGTCATTCTAATCGATTGATAAAAGCACTGTCAATTTTAGAAGACACTCTTCTGCTGCCCTATTTGTTGTACCATGTGGATTGATACGCAGTACATCTTAATTCCTGTATTTGACAATGAACGTTTGTTGTTGGAGAGTCTAAGTCACCCTAGACGGGGGTGAATAAGGTGATGAGGAAATTTAAACAAACTTAGACAGTTTTTAAATTAAAAGTGATAAACAGTGAGTATGAGTCTAGATTGGACATAGAAATGCAAACACTCAAAAATATGCGGTAACCTTCCTGGGGCGAGAAAACCACGGTCATTCCTAATACAAGCACCAAGTCAAATCCACTATTTTGAATCCTCAAAATACAAAGGACTGACTCTACTAGAATTTCTCCCTTAGACAATTCCTTACAATGTTTTCCTAGACTCAAAAGTTCTCTTATCCGACCTAGTACTTCCCGACTAAGGTAACCATCGTTGAGTCACTAAAAAAGATCCGTTGGGATATCAAAGTTGTACAACGGCTCTTGCCTCCAAAAGGTGTTCCTGTCAACTGGAGTTGTCTAAAAAGTAAGGTGGTAACCATCGTTGAGCCTAGCGTTGGAGTTTTCCAGCTTTGGAAACGAGATAACCCCGACACGGTGTCCGAGCCCTGTTAAGAAGTGATAAAGCTTGTCTACTGGTGATTAACGGCTAGAAGCCGGCTACTTCTATATTTCAAAAAGAGTTAGCCTCGTTTGAATAACCTAAAAAAATAAACCACTTTGGTTCTCAAAGTATAAAATACTTTGGTCCAAGATTAGGCACGAGATAATAATTAAATTAGGATAATTAAGAGCTTAATTATCTTAGGCCTAGAGAATGGAATTTTCTTAGTCTAATATTCAATATACTCAAATTCTATTAGAGTCAATCATAAAGATGATCAAGTATAAAGAGTAAAATATCGGAGTATAACAACTTGATCCGAACAAATAATTCTCAAGAAGATAAACTGACTTCGAATAGGGAATTAATATTGTCATTCTTTTTGCATTTAAATATGCAGTCATAACATATAACAAAAGTGTTAGAGAAATTATTTGAACCTGCAATAGCTCGAGTGATGTCTAAGTGAGTCAAAAACATTAGTGTAGAAGATATACGATGATCCGCTTTCGAGTCGATCGAAACGAATGAAAACTTATACAAGAGTTTATATTATCCTCATAATGACTTGGAATCAAAACTTAAGAGAGATCGGGTTTATACCTAAGTCTTCATGTATTACTCGAATGACTTAGAGTTAGAAAGCTGCGTCTTCAATCTTCCCCTTTTTGATGAAAGGCATTCCACGATTAAATAGAAACTTTTTAGTGCGAAACATGAGTTTCCATTTTCACTATGCGAGAACATATCGAACGAGGAGTGATGAGTGAGAAAAATGTATACTTATAAGATGCATTGTAGATAATGTCATCATCACTCATAATAGTTATGCGGACAACACTTAAGAACAAAGAGATGAACATATTATATCGGAAGCAGAAAGAAATAATTAGAAATATCTAACTCGAAAAGAAATAACTCATAAAGAAGTCTGTTCGAGAGAAAGAAAATCATTCATTCATTTGTTCAAAGAAAGGGTGAGCTCCGCCTAGACACAATATCAACATTTCTATATTTCTCCCCTTCCATTTCATCAAAAAGAGGGAAGAAACTATCAATTGAATACAATTGATGTTGAAAAAAAAAGGAAGAAAAAATTTACTAAGAAGGGGCGGCTTGCTTGTCGGGAGGAGGAAGGACGAGCGAGTGCGTCGGCGCTTATATGCTTGAGAGGAAGTGGATGATCGTGGCAGCGGCCGCACGGGGATGTCCGGAATTGGGTCCGTCCTGGTCGTCTTACCCAAGGGCATATCATCCTCGGGCTCATCCTCCTAGAAGACAGCGAAGGGAGGTGCGTCGACTTGACAGCTGTGGATCGATCAATGTCCCAGCCTTCTTCGACCCACTCAAATCTATATTTGAGGAGATCGGTTCCGGTTCAAGAGCCGTTGAGCGACCTCCTCTTTCTCTTACTCCTCTTCCTTCTTCTCCTCTTCCTTCTCCCCCTCCTTCTCCTCCTAAGGTTGAGCTGCTTCAGCTGCAACTTCTTCTTCTTCAACCCCAGCCAAGGGAGACGTGGCTGCATTAGAGGACTCCTCGGACGTATCTCGAACTTTCCGGGTCCCGGCAACCTTGGATCGACATACTGGAGGAGTTGGAGCTGCTTGTGCTGCTCCTGGATGATGCCCTTGAACTTGATCAGCAGATCCCGGTGCTCCCGGATCTCGGACTCAGGTTGTCTTCCGGTTAATCTAACCTTTGAAGGACAAATTTTAGAGAGCGAAGGGTCCCTCGAAATTCTTCGGACACAAAAGAGAGCTTGTCTACCAAAACAGCGAGACAAAGCGATGAGACGCTGCAGGAGGTGGTTTAGAAGTGGAGGGACCAGCGGATGGAGGAGGGAGTGTTTGAGGAATCCGAGTCCGAGTGGGAGGCGGTGAAGGGGGTTTCAACTCGGACCGTGAACCCGGACACAAGGCTTGACTTCCGATATCCATAACGTAGAAGTTCCTTCTTGCTCACCACTAGGGCAGCTGAAAAGCGCATTTGGATCTGCGGGAGGGGAACCTTGAACTATTTGAAAAATCAATCGGAAGGGCTCCAAAGGGAAATAGAGCGAGCTTTTTGGATTGAGCATGCGGAGAAGCCATCTGCTCAAGAATAGCAAGGAAGAGGTCTACGTCGTAGCCCTCTAGAATATCAAATAAAGCTTTGAGAATCTTGGAATTGGGATTCTCTTTGCTAGAGTGATGAGAAAAGAAGGTTCTCATCGATAAAAAACAAAGGAGTCTAGCGTCGGTCTTCATCCGAGTCACCGAGAAGTTTTTGCGTGAATCGGGGACCTCCTTGGCATATTTCTCAAAAAATTTATCTGCAATGTCAATAAAGGGGATGAGATTGCAGTTAAGAAAAAAAGAATAGACTTTGAAGATTCTCGTGAAGGAGAGAGAAGTTGATACGAACAACCTTCTCTTGAACTCGTGAGGTGATGACTCCCTCGAGTAAGACGTATTCAAATAGAACTCGCCAACGAGTTCGGGATAGATAAACTCACTGAAGTACAAGAAATTGTACACTCTAGTGCTCTTTATATGCTTGTAACCACAAAAACGAGGTGGTTGGAAAAATTTGTCATCCAACGTAAGATGTTGGGTGACAAAGATCTTAGAGGGATTAGAGGTACCCTCTTGGGGAGTTTTTGTGCGGGGTTCTAGGTAGTAGACCCCAACAAATCAAGCGCAGAACCCCGTTTAGGCATAGTGAGAATTTTTGAGAAAACGTGAGGACTAGAGAGAGAGAGAGAGAGAGAGAAAGAGAGCAAAAAGAGTGACAACGTTTAGAATTCAGAGAGAGAGAATTCGAGTGAGTGAGAATGCTTAGAAAGTAAGAAGGCAGTGAGTAAAGTAAAGAAATAATGGTAAAGACTTGCTATTTATAGCGAAAAGAAATGACCTTTAGCCTTTGGTCCGACTCGAAGCTCTAACGATCGTCTTAGGTGTGTTATTTCTGCTCTCCAATGGATAGAATTCCATCAGTTTTCTTCCAACGGCTAGTTGTCTCTTATCAAAATACACAATAGAGAGAGAAAGAAGAAAGACTTTTCGAAAATATTTCTAAAATTCTCCATTTATCTAGAGATAATTCCCGAAGTTTGATGTCCATTTTGTTCAAAAACTAAGTCCGACTCGAGTATAGTTTCGAGTGACTTAGAATACTCGGAGACCTAATAACTCATAGCTTAGTTTCACTAGCTCAAGTGATCCATTTGTTATATATAAAAAACATATAACACATAATTATGCAAGGAAAGTTCACTTAGAAAACACATAATCATGCCAAGCTCATTCCTCTAAGGGGCTTAGTGAAAATATCCGCTAACTAAAATTTTGTAGGAATGAATTCAAGTTGAATATCACCTTTCCGAGAATGGTCTCTCTAAAAATGATACGACCTCGATATGCTTTGTCTTTGAGTGCTAAACTGGATTCTTAGTGATGCTGATTCCACTTTAATTGTCACACTTGATTGGGATAGATTTGAATGAAAGTCCAAGATCCTTCAAGTGCTACTTGATCCACATAATCCGAGCACAGTAAGCTCCAACCGCAATGTACTCGGCTTCAGCAGTTGATAGAGCAAGCTGAGTTTTGCTTCTTTGAGTGGCAAGATATGAGGGATTGAGCCGAAATTGGATGCTCCTGATGTGCTAGCATAGTCAACATCCGAGTGTCCAGTGAGGGTCGGTTCCGAGTCTCTTGAATACCATAGACCAAGATTCTCGGTCCCTGCAATATATTTGAAAATCCTCTTCACCGCGAGTGAGATGTGATTCTTTTGGATTAGCTTGAAATCTTGCAGACAGACGGACACTAAACTAATGTTTAGCCTACTAGATGTGAGATAGAGGAGAGATCCAATCATACCTCTATAGAGTTTCTAATCTACTACTTTACCTTTTTCGTCCGAGTCTAGTTTCATACTACTACTCATAGGTGTGGTTGCATGTTTCACATCTTGAAGCTTATATTTTTCTAACTCCTTGGTATACTTAGATTGATGGACATAGATTCCATCTTTGTCTTGTTTGATTTGAAGACCAAGAAAAATTGAGCTCTCCCATCATGCTCATTTGGAAAGCCTGTCTCATTAACTCAAAAGCTCGACATAGAGTTTCATTACTAGCTCCAAAAATAATACCCTCAACATAAATCCGAGCAATAAGGAAATCTTTTCCCTTGGTTTTTATCAAAATACTTTTGTCAGTCTAACCTCTTTTGAAATTGTTTTCAACCAACAAAGTGCTCGAGTCTTTCATACCAAGCTCCGGGAGCTGTTTAAGACCATATAAACCCTTTTGTAACTCGAAAACATGATTTGGAAATTCTGAGTTTTCAAATCAAGGGGCTGCTCATCATAAACTTCTTCTTGAATGAAACCATTCAAAAAAAGCACATTTGACATTCATTTGATAAAGCTTGATATTCATGCTAGATGCAAATGCTAACAGGATTCTTATTGCCTCGAGCCTAGCAACAACTGCAAAGGTTTCCCCACAATCAATCCCTTCCTCTTCATTATAACCTTGAGCAACAAGTCTAGCCTTATTTCGACTACCAACCCATCCTCATCCAATTTGTTTTTAAAAACCCATTTGGTTCCTATGACTGGGTAGTCGGAAGGTCGTTTTGTTAGAGTTCGGACTTGGTTTCTTCCAAATTGATTGAGTTCTTCTTGCGTGGCTTCTACTCATTCAGGTTCATTTAGGGCCCTTAGTGCATTTTTGGGTTCAATTAATGATATGAATTTAGTGAATGCACAAAAATTTTGCAAATAAGAATGAGTTCGTACCCCATTGTTAATGCTTTACTTTTTATCCGGTTTACGAAGTTCGTTGGTTAAATTGGATCATCTTTGGTTGAATTGGATGATCTTCAGTTGTTTGAGCTTGTTGAGTCTCCTTATTTGCTTGTCCTTCGAGCATTCGAGCTAGCTCTTGAGCTTGTTTAGTTTGAGTCACGAGTGTTCTGTGTTGCCTCATTCCGAGTTACTTTCTTCTTACTCATTCCGAGCTCGGCTTCAACAAGATCATCTTCATCTCCACCGAGTTTCAGATCTGAAAAAGTTGACTCACTTGTTCTTCCCTGTTCTATCTCATCAAACACAAAGTGGATACTTTTTCCACTTTGTTAGTTCTTTTATTAAAAAACGGTAAGCTTTACTTGTGAGATGAGTTACCTAGAAAAATATCTTCATCCGAGCTAGCATCAAACTTGGTCAAGTAATCCTTACTTGTTATTATGAAGAAAGCACTTAAAACCAAATGGTTTGAAGTATGAGATGTTAGGTTTCTTTCCCTTGTAAAGCTCGTAGGGAGTTTTCTTCAAGATGGGTCCGATGAGGCATCTATTGAGTGTGTAATTTGCTTGTGTTGATTGCCTCGACCAAGAAATAGTAAGGTAGAACATTTTCAATCATCATTGTCCTTCCTATTTCTTCAACAGTTTGGTTCTTTATCTCCACTACTCCGTTTTTTAGGAGTTCTTGGTACTGAGAAGTTGTGAACGATATAGTTCTTGTCACATAACTCTGTAAATTCCGAGTAATCGAAATACCTTACGTGGTCGGTTCCAATTCTTCTAATCTGAATCCGAGACTCCACTTAAATTTTCCTACAGAACTTACTCGAACTCTTTGAAAACTTCATTCTTGTTCTTAAGAAAACAAACCCAGGTAAATCGTGAAAAATCATCAACAATCACAAGTACATACGATTTAACACCGAGACTTTTCACGGAGATTTCACCACATAAATCCATATAAAGCAATTCAAGCACTTTGGATGTGGAAACACTTTTGAGAGGTTTGAAGGATTATCTGACTTGTTTCCCTTTTATGCATGGTTCACGAGATAAATTCGACTTGGATAAGAGAGAGGAATAGTATAGGTGTTACCTGACCTTTTACTTGAGAGGTTAGTCTCTTTGGTAACCGAGAGATGCTTGAGAAGATTGTACTTTAATCCTTTGACAAGATAAACTAGATCGACTAGGTTCTCTCCTTCACCAATTTTGCCAATCCTAACTATCATGCCCTTACTATCATCTCCAAAAGTGACTTTGCCTCCTTTAAAATCTTCCAACTCGGAAAAGAGTCTTGAATCTCCTCACATGTGGCGTGAGCATCCACTATCTAAGTACCAATGAACTTCCGTCCTTTTCGAGTTACCTGCAAGTCGAAACAATCTAACCCTTTTCACTTCCTCTAATGAATCTGGTAACTCCTTTTACCGAGGTCCTTTTTTATGATAGAAGACTCGTGGGAACCCAGATTTGAATGACTTTATGTTTGGTCCGATTCGGAGTATTATTTCTAGAAAACCGAGTCCGTGTCTCTTTCTTTTCAAAAACTTTTCTTTTGTAAACAGGTAGAGAAGGTTTTTCTTGTAACCTAGTCTCGGGCTCAGTCCTCCTTTCATTCTTATGAATGGGACCATGCTCGACCTTCGTGAACTTTACGGTTCTAGAATCCTTTTGAAAAGATTAGAATAGGAATTAGATTCCTCTTCTTCATTATAACCAAGTCCTTCTTTCCTGAAGGAGACACACTGAGAGCCTAAAAGCATGTCAAGGTTTTTCTAACCTTGAGTGAATTTCAAAACAAGCTCTTGAGACTCATTGAGCTTTCTTTTCGGATGCTCATATTCTTTTACGAGTGACTCGGACTCAGCCTCATTAGCTTGAGTGTTGATCTTGAGTTCTTTCGGAGTTAGTCTCGGTTTTCAAATTCATTTTTGAAACCATTGCTCTCGGAAGTCGGAGACTCAACTAGTTCGTTGAACCGAGAAGAATCGAATTGGACTTTTCTTCCAAAGTGTAAATATATCCGGCTAAATCAGCTTTGGAGAACTTCGAAAGTATTCAATTACCTCCTAAGGGCTTGTCTCCTCGATGTATCGAGTTGTCCGCATTTGACTCCGATTCGGTTTCGAGTCCGTTAGTGCCATTAGACACTTAGAGTCATCGGAATCATCTTCATCTTAAGATGAGTCATCATCGCTCCATGTCGCCATCATAGCTTTCTTGTTTCTGTCCTTCTTTCTCTTCGGACAATCTTTAACTATGTGATCTTTGCTGCCATATTCAAAACAGCTAGAGTTCTTAGTTACGAGATAACTTTAAAGGAGAAGAATATTTACCTTTTTGTCCTTCTTATCTTTCTTGTGGAATTCTTCCTTTCGCCTCTTTTCCCACTTCTTATGCTTCATCATTCTTTTGAAGCCTCGGGCAATGAGTGCCATCGGATCCTCTTTTGAGTTTGAGGAGCTCGGACTTTCCCTTCTACTTTACGAGGCCTTCGGTGTAATGTTTTTTTGGTGCTAACCTAGGCACCCTCTTCTTCCGAGATGAATCTCATAAGTAAGCGGCTTCTCAACCAGTTCATCTAGCTTTAGTTGTGAGAGGTTATGAGCTTCCTCGATGGCTATCACCTTGGGACCCCATCTCTTCTTCGGTAGACTTCTCGGAATCTTTCCGCACACTTCTCGATGAGAAAATTTTCTACTCGAGAGATTTGAGATTGTTTTATAATCTCAATGAAGCGAATAAACATCTAAGTGATGTTTTCTTCCAGCTCTATCTTGAACAGTTCATCTTTGTGAAAATATTGGCTTATCTTCGCCTATTTCACTTAGCTAGTTCCTTCATATGTGTTGACAAGAGTGTCCCACACATCTTTGGTTGTGTCACGGATCGACACTCGTTGTACTCTTCGAGCCGATAGCACACATCAGTATGTTCATTACTTTAAAGTTCTTTCTAAACTTCTCTCGCTTCTTCATTGTTGTACTAAAATTTTTCTTTGGGCACATATCTTGTTCCTTCCATCTTCATTGGGATGTTGTTGCCTTCTTTGATGATGTTCCGGACATCTTCATCATTGTCCAGCGAAAGCACTCCATCGGTTTCGCCAATGCACAAAGTTTGATCCTTTAAATTTTTGTGGTCCGGTGGGCGACCTTCCTTCATTGAACATTCCAATGTTTTGAGCCATCCGATCTTTAGACCTTTAGATTGTTAGGTCCTTCGTGAAAGGCTAGGCTCGATACCAATTGAAGGTTTGCTCTTCGAGAGTCTAAGTCACCCTAGATCGGGGGTGAATAGGGTGATGAGGAAATTTAAACAAACTTATACAGTTTTTGATTTGCAAGTAATAAACAACCGAGTATGAATCTAGATTGGACTTAGAAATGAAAACACTCGAAATACGTGGAAACCCTCCTGGGCGAGAAAACCACAATTAGTGCTAATCCAAGCACCAAGTCAAATCCACTATATTGATTCCTTAAATACAAAGGATCGACTCTTCTAGAATTGCTCCCTTAGACAATTCCTCACAATGTTTTCCTAGACTCGAAGTTCCCTTATCTAATCTAGTACTTTCGAATGAGGTAACGTTTACAATCGGGGACAACTAACCTGAGTTAACCCGTCATGACTCGGTCAAGGGACCTTAATTAGAAAGTAAGAGAAGACGTGATCGATTACAAAACTTTAAAACTCGGAAAATATTAAATACGGACTCGAGTAGTAAATAGAAGATTGAATATGAAAATATTAACTTTTGCTCAAGTAATGTGTTTTACAATGATGTTCAACAATCTTCTAGAGTTACGAGGTGGCTTCTATTTATATCCAACCAAGCGAGTAAGCTGTTGAGTCTTGGTTACGAACAAAAGTCTTCACTAGCTATTGTTACGAACAAAAGTCTTCACTAGCCGTTGTAATGACTCTTCTAAGTCTCTCGAAAAGATCCGTTGGGATATCAAAGTTGTACAATGGCTCTTGCCTCCGGAAGGTGTTCCTGTCAACTAGAGTTGTCTAAAAAGTAAGGTAGAACCCATCGGTTAGCCTAGCGTTGGAGTTTTCCAGCTTTGGAAACAGACAACCCGGACACGATGTCCGAGCCCTGTTAAGAAGTGATAAAGCTTGTCTGTTGGTGATTAACGGCTAGAAGCCAGCAACTTCTATATTTCAAAAATGAGTTAGCCTCATTTGAATAACCTACAAAAGTAAACCACTTTGGTTCTCAAAGTATAAAATACTTTAGTCCAAGATTAGGCACGAGATAATAATTAAATTAGGATAATTAAGAGCTTAATTATCTTAGGCCTAGAGAATGGAATTTTCTGAGTCTAATATTCAATATACTCAAATTCTATCGAGTCAATCATAAAGATAATCAAGTAGAGAGAGTAAAATATCGGAGTATATAACTTGATTCGAACAAATAATTCTCAAGAAGATAAACCGACTTCGAATAGGGAATTAATATTGTAATTCTTTTTGCATTGAAATATGCAGTCAGAACATATAATAAAAGTGTTAAAGAAATTATTTGAACCTGCAATAACTCCGAGTGATGTCCGAGTGAGTCGAAACATCGGTGTAGACGATATACGGTAATTTGCTTTCTAAGTCGAGTCAAAAACGAATGAAAACTTATACAAGAGTTTCTATTATCCTTATAATGACTTGGAATCAAAACTTAAGAGAGATAAGGTTTATACCTAAGTCTTCATGTATTACTCAGAATGACTTAGAGTTAGAAGCCGAGTCTTCGGACAATCCACCATCTATTGATTGAACTCCATTACCTCTAAAGTGGAAACCTATTCTCCACCAATTCTTTCATAAGTCCTCGGTAATGCATTAAAATCCCCACCTATGAGCCATGGATAGGTTATGCAAGTTTATAAAATTAGTGATTCCCTCCATAGTTCTTTCCTACACTCAACATCATTATCCCAGTGACTGAAAGTGTTTTGCATTTTCCCTCCATGATTACATGTATAAAGTTCCTATGTAATTTCATGACTATGATGGTTAAATCTCTTGGATCCTAGATCAACCATAGCGTACTTTTTTATGTAGAGTGGGATTTGTGATAACTCCCATTCCATGTCTTAAGGCCTTTTTAATTTCATCCTCCTTATTTATCGGTGTCTTGGTCTTAGAATTCTCATGACACTACACTTATTACACCTTATTACGTCCATTGAGACCTCTTATATTCCAAAAACATATCCTACCCATGATCAGGTGGTATGGATCCAATGCTATTCTGTAATATCATCATGTTATAAGGTGTAGTATAGGAATTGATATAGCACTTACTTTTTTTTTAGTGTGTTTTATCATGTTATGACATTGTTATGCTTCATTGTGTGTCATTGTTCCAAGCATCATGTTACGCCTATCCTGTCTATAGGGTTGTAGTATGCTGCTCAGCTGAGTCTTTTTCTCACCTTGGGTTAGATTCTCTTTGATTGTGTCTTTTATTCTCCATACTCTAACAACCCTCTTTCTACAATTATTTGCCTCATGTCCTAATTGCTTGCAATAATCACATTTGATAGGGGTCCACTCTTATTCCACCAGGTGATGAACTAGGTCTCCCTTCTCATCCATAAAGGTAATTTCCTCTTTGAATTCTTTAGCCTTTGATTTATCTTGGCCAATGGCCTACCTACTAAGCTTGCTATTTTGTTTAAACCCTCAATACTCTAGAATTTAAGATCTAAGTATTGAACTTAGTCCAAACTGGTATTTTAGCAATTTCATCCTTCTCGGTTGGCTAGCCAATAGCCCATGGGTGCATGACTAATGGTTTCTTGTCAAACTAGACAAAATTGTTCTTTAGAACCTTATCTTGCTCTACAATAGAGTGAAATCTAGCTATAAACACACCCCTTTGTTTTTGCAATACCCATATCGAATCCCTGTTTCTCTAAATTCAATTAAAGAAACCTAACATAGCTAATAATGAGGTATTAGTTTATATAGAAGAGACTTTCTGCCGGAGGGCTCGAACTTGCCGCCTTTCTAGCTAATTCTAAACCCATGCATATGTTCCCGCACTATCTCCCACATTTATTTACCTTTCTAAATGTCCTTCACTTTCCTTTAATTTCGACATCATCATTTAATTCTTTCAATTCTATGTAACTTTTAAAAAATTAATGTGCAACCCATTTTAATGAAATACAATATCAAGAAGATGTTATTTTTTTAAATTTTCTAATATACTTCTTTCATCGTTTGATAAGATGAATCTTTACGCTTACTCCTTGCCTTCTCGTATTCTTCATTATTTTGACTCTAATGATAAACAAGAAATCTCTAAAGAGTAATAAAAGTTGCGGAAGACCATAAGAATCATTCACCTATACTTGACCATACCATGACTATTAACTTAGGGATGAAGACTCAAGTATAAATCTCTATCTCTCTTAGGTTTTGATTCTAAGTCATTCCGCATATTATTGAAACACTTATCTAAGTTTTCATTCTATTCTAACTTACTCAAAAGCGCTTTATTGTATATCTCCTAGACTGGTGTTTCGACTCACTCAAACATCACTCAGAACCATCGCATGCTCAAATAATTTCTCTAACCCTTTTATTATGACTACTGACTTTGTATTTCAACGCAAAGTGAATTACGAGCGTTAATTCTCTATTCTAAGTCGGTTTATTTCCTTCGAATTATTTGACCGGATCAAGTTCTTATACTTTGATATTTTATTCTTTCTAACTTGATTATTTTAGGATTGACTCAAGATGGAATTTGAACATATTGAATATTAGACTCAGGAAATTCCATTCTTTTAGGCCAAAGATAATTAAGCATTTAATTACTGCTTGTTTTAGTTATTATTTGTGCCTAATCTTTGACCAAAGTATTTTATACTTTGAGAACCAATGTGGTTTGCTTTTGTAGGTTATTCAAACGAGGCTAATCTATTTTTAATTTCAAAAGCAATCGACTTCTAGCCGTTAAACACTAGCGAGACAAGTTTTAGGTACTTTAGAACTTGGCTTAAACACCGTGTCGGGGTTGTTTGTTTCCAAAGCTGGAAAACTCCAATTCTAGGCCTAACGGTTGTTTCCACGTTAGTTTTCAGTCACCACCAAGTGATTGGACAATCTTTTAGAGCCAATAGCTGTTGCACAATGTTCACATCCCAACGGATCTTTTCGAGCGACACAAAATAGCCGTTACAACGGTTAGTGAAGATTTCAGTCCATAACCAAGACTCAATGGTCACTCTGCCTGGTTGGCTATAAATAGAAGACACTTCACAAGATTAGAAGATTGTTGAACACTTAATAAGTGCATACTCGATCAATCTTCTTCTTATAACTCCAAATCTATATTTAATATTCTCCGAGTTGTAAAGAAAGTCTTATAATCAATTACATACTTCTCTTACTTTCTTAGTAAGTCACTTGACTGATCCGAAAGGGTTAACTCAACACAATTATCCCTTATTGTAAAGGTTACCTCGGTTAGGAAGTACCAGATTAGATAAGGGAACTTATGAGTCTAGGAAAATATTATAAGGAATTATTTAAGGGAGCAATTTTGGTTGAGTCAGTCCTTTGTATTTTGTGGATTCAAAATAGTGGATTTGAATTGGTGCTTGGATTAGCACTGTCCGTGGTTTTCTGCCCCATGAGGGTTTCCACGTATATCCGTGTTATTGTCTTTCCGAGACCAATCTAGACTTAGAATCTGCCTTTGGTTTGTGTTGGTGTAAAACTTATTTAATTTTCTTCATTACCCTATTCACCCCCTAGACGGTGACTTAGACTCTCCAAGAGCAAACCTTCAATTGGTATCGAGCCTAGCCTTTCAAGAGGATCTCACCATCCAAAGGTATAATGATCGAGATAGCTCAGAATAATGGAGAGTTCAATAAAGGAAGATCATCCACCAGACCACCAAAGTTCAAAGTGTTAAACTTTGCACATTGGAAGAGATGATGGAGTGTTTCGTTATGGACAATGATGAAGATGTTTGGAACATCATTCAAGTAGGAAACTACATTCTAATGAAGACCAAGAATGAAACTACTGTGCCTAAAACTAAATCTGATTACACCATCGAAGAGACTGAGAAGTTGAGAAAGAACTTCAACAAAGTTGTGAACACACTGATATGTGCCATTAGCACGAGAATAATATAATAGGTTCTCAGCCTGTGACATAGCCAAAAAGGTATGGGACACTCTTATCAACACCTATGAAGGAACAAGCCAAGTGAAGAAGGCGAAGATAAGTCAATATCTTCAAAAATATGAGTTGTTCAAGATAGAGCCGAAGAAAACATCGAGTCATATGTATGTTCCGTTCATAGAGATTACTAATAATCTCAAATATCTAGGTTAAAAGATCTCTCATGAAGAAATGTCAAGAAAGATTCCGAGAAGTCCACCAAAGAAGAGATGGGGTCCTAAGGTGACATCCATTAAAGAAGCTCAGAACCTCTCTCAACTAAGACCGGATGAGTTTATTGGGAATTACTTACCCATAAGATTCATCTACAAGAAGACGATGACGAGGTGAGCACCAAAAGGAGCATTGCGTTAAAGGCCACGTGAAAACAAACGTGAAAGTTTAAGCTCCTCAGAATCGAAGAGGATCAATGGCACTCATAGCCCGCTGCTTCAAGAGAATGATGAAATATAAGAAGTGGGAAAAAAGGCCAAAGAATGAGTTCTACAAGAAAGATAAGAAGGACAAAAAGGTAAATATTCATCCCCTTCAAAGTTATCTTTAACTAAGAACTCTAGTTGCTTTGAATGTGGCAGCAAGGAGTACATTGTCAAAGATTATCCCAAAAGAAAGAAGGACACAAACACGAAGGCTATGATGGCTATCCGGAGTGATGACGACACATCTCGAAGAAGATGATTCCGACGACTCAAAGTGTCTTATGGCACTTACGGACTAAGAAGATGAATCTGAATCGGACAATGAGAACTAAGATACTGAGGAGGTAATTGAATACTTTCTCAAATTCTAGTTAATTTAGCCAAATATATTTATACTTTGGAAGAAAAGTCTAATTCCGACTCTTTATAGTTCAAAGAAAAACTTAAGTCTATTACTGCTGAGAGCAATGTTTTGATAAATGAGTTAGAAATCCCGACACAAAATCCGAAGGTACTTAAGACTAGTGCTCAAGAAAATGAGACTGAGTCTAAGTCACTCGGAATAAAGAATGAGCAACTAAAAAGGAAGCTCAATGAGTCTAGAGCTTGTTTTGAAACTCACTGAAGGTTAGAAAAACCTTGATCTTTTATTTGGCTCTCGGTGTCTTTCATTAAGGAAAGCAAGACTTGGTTACAATGTTGAAGAAGAATCTAATTCCTATATCTTCAAGACTAATTCTAGAACTGTAAAGTTTAGGAAGGCTGAGCATGGTCCCATTCATAAGAATGAAATGACGACTGAGCCTAGACTAGTTTAAAAGAAAAGCCTTCTCCACCGATTTACAAAAGAAAAGATTTTGAAAAGAAGGAGACATAGACTTAGTTTTCTAGAAGGAAGACTCGGAATTAGACTAGACTCAAATTTATTTAAATATGGGTTTCCAAGAGTGCTCTTCCTCAAAGAAAGACCACAGTAAAGACAATTACTCGGTTTGTAAGAGGAAGTGAGAAGGGTTAGTTCGTTTATATTTTGTAGTTAACTCGAAGAAGAAAAGTCATTGGTTCTTAGACGGTGGTTGCTCACGCCACATGTCAAGAGTTTCAAGACACTTTTCTAAGTTAGAAAATCTAAAAGGAGGAAAAGTCACATTTGGAGACAATGGCAAAGGCAAGATAGTAGGGACTGGTAAAATTAGTGAAGGAAACAACTCGGTTAGTCCAGTCTACCTTGTCAAAGGGCTTAAATACAATCTCCTTAGCATTTCTCAATACTGACAAAGGCTAAGAGGTAAGGTTCACTCGGACCAACCGCTACTTTTCGATGCGAGTCACCAAGATGACTAAACTCTCGGGTCCGAGATCGGGTAACACCTATACTATCCCTCTGTTAGATTTAAGTTAGAATTTTATCTTGTTTGAAAGCATTTTTAATAATGATTCATGGACTTCGCATTATAGAAAAACTTTCATCTCGTGGATTGGTTAGGGGATTACCTAACCGTGCATTTAAGAAAGATAAAATTTGTGAAGCATGCACAAAAGGAAAGCAAGTCAAATCATCTTTTAAACCACTCAAAACTGTGTCTACATCCAAAGTGCTTGAATTGGTTCATATGGATTTTTGTGGTCAAATACTTGTAAAAAGTCTTGGAGGTAAATCATATGTACTTGTCATGGTTGATGATTTCTCACGATTTACCTAGGTATGTTTTCTCAAGAACAAGAATGAAGCCTTCAAAGAGTTCACTAAGATCTGCAGAAAAATTCAAGTGGAGTCTTATACTCGGATAACGAGGATTCGAACCGACCATGGAAGGGAGTTCGACTACTCGAACTCTGCAGACTTATGTGACAAAAATGACATCTCCCACAACTTCTCTACACCAAGAACTCCTCAACAAAATGGAGTAGTAGAGAGAAAGAATAGAACTCTTAAAGAAATAGGAAGGACTATCATGATTGAAAATGATCTACCTTACTATTTACGGGCTAAGGCAGATCAACACAGACAAATTACACACTCAATAGATGCTTATCAAACCCATCTTGAAGAAGACTCCCTACAAGCTATACAAGGGAAAGAAACCCAACATCTCCTACTTCGGACCATTTGGGTGTAAATGCTATGTTCGCAACAATGGTAAGGAGCATCTAACTAAGTTTGACGCTAGGTCACATGAACGTTTATTTCTAGGTTACTCATCTCACAACAAAGCTTATCATGTTTTTAACAAGAGAACTAAGAAAGTGAAAGAAAGTATCCACATTGTCTTTGATGAGATTGATCTTAATAGGATAAGTGAGTACACATACTCGGATCTTAAGCTTAACGAGAGATAAAGACGACCTTGCTGAAGCTGAGCTCGGAAAGAGTCAAAACAGAATTATTGAGGCAACTCGGAATGGAGCAACTCAAATGGTATGACTCAGACTGAACAAGCTCAAGAGCCAACTCAGAATGATGAAGAACAAGTCAATGCGGAGACTCAGTAAGATCAACAAACCGAAGATTAGGTCGTTCAACCAACAAACTTGGTAAATTAGAAGATAGGTAAAGCTTTCAAATATGCATCCAGTCACCCACCGAAAACATACTTTCTAACATCAATAGTGGGGTAAGAACTTGATCTTCTTTGCATAATCTGTGTGCATTTTCTGCATTCGGATCATTAACGAACCCAAAAATGCACTAGAGGCCCTAAATGAACCTCAATGGGTAGAGGCCATGCAAGAAGAGCTTAATCAATTTGAAAGAAACCAAGTTTGGACTCGACCAAATGACCTTCCGACCACCCAGTCATAGTAACCAAATGGGTTTTCAAGAACAAACTGGATGAGGAAGGGTTGGTAGTCAGAAATAAGGCTAGACTTATTGCTCAAGCTTACAATCAAGAAGAAGGGATTGATTGTGGGGAAACCTTTGCAGCTATTACTAGCATTGAGGCAATCGGAATCCTGTTACCATTTGCATTTAGCATGAATATCAAGCTTTATCAAATGAATGTCAAATGTGCTTTTCTGAATGGTTTCATTCAAGAAGAAGCTTATGTTGAGCAACACCCTGGATTTAAAAACTCAAAATTTTCAAATCATGTTTTCAAGTTGCAAAAAAGTTTATATGATCTTAAACGAGGCTCTTAAAGCTTAGTATGAAAGATTGACCAGTTTCTTAGTTGAAAATGATTTCAAAAGAGGTTAGATTGACAAAACTCTTTTTACTAAAACTAAGTGGAAAGATTTTCTTATCATTTATATTTATATTGATGACATTATTTTTGGAGCTACTAATGAAACTTTAGGATAAGAGTTTTATGAGTTGATGAGACAAGAGTTCCAAATGAGTATCGTTGGGAGAACTCAACCTCTTTCTTTGTCTACAAATCAAATAAGACAAGGATGACATCTATGTCCATCAATCTAAGTATACCAAAGAGTTGTTAAAGAAGTACAAGCTACAAGATGTAAAGCATGCAGCAACATCTATGAGTAGTAGTTTGAAACTGGACACGGACGAGAAAGATAAAGTTGTAGATCGAAACTCTACAAAGGTATGATTGGATCCGTACTTTATCTCACATCTAGTACGCCGGATATCATGTTCAGTGTCTACCTTTGTGGAAGATTTTAAGTTAATCCAAAAGAACCACATCTCACGGCGGTGAAGAGAAGTTTCGGATCTCTTACGAGGATTCGGAATTTTGGTCTATGATTTTCAAAAGACTTAGAACCGACTCTCACTATATACTCGGATGCTGATTATGCTAGATACAAAGTTGATAGAAAGAGCACACCAGGAGCATGTTAATTTCTAGGTCTATCCCTCAACTCCTAGCATTCAAAGAAATATAACTTAATTGCTCTATCAACTATTGAGGCTAAGTACATTGCAACTGGAGCTTATTCCGCTCAGATTATGTGGATCAAGCAGACACTTGAAGGATCTTGGGCTATCATTCACATCTATCCCAATCAAGTGTGATTATTAGAGTGCAATTAGTATCACTAAGAATCCAGTCCATCACTCAAAGACAAAGCATATTAAGGTCAGATATTATTTTTCGAGAGACCTTTCGAGAAAGGTGATATTGAACTTGAATTCATTCCTATGAAAATTTAGTTAGCTAATGTTTTCACTAAGTCTCTTAGTGACGATTAGTTTTGTTTTATTAGGAATGAGCTTGGCATGATTAATGCATGACTATGTGATTTATTACATGAATCATCTTTGCATAATTATATGTTATGTGTTTTAATAACGAATAGATCGGTTGACTCGGAGTGAGACCGAGGTGTGAGTGATTAGTTTTCTAAGTGGTCTTAGTCACTCACAAACGATACTGAGTTAGACTCGGTGTATGAGCAAAATGGACATCAAACTTCGAGATCATCTCTAGATAAATGGAGAATTTCACAAATCTTTTCGAAAACTCTTTCTTCTCTCTCTCGCCACGCATTTCAATCAAAGGAAACTAGTCGTCGGAAGAAAGCTGCTGGAATCCTAGCTGTTGGAGTGCGGAACCTCACACCGGTCCGAGAGCACTCGCTTGATTTTCAGGTTGGAACGAATGTTGAAGTTCATTCCTTTCCACTATAAATATTTCAACTCTCTTTTACGTACTTTGCCTACTTGGTTTATTGCTCTCTCTATTCTCAATATTTCTGCTCTTCTTAGTTAATCTCTTTCTCTCTCTCTCTCTCTCTCTCGATTTCAAAGCTTTCTCTTCTTAGTTCATCTCTTTTCTCTTTTTATGTTTTTAATTTTTTTTTGTCCAACATCGGTTGTACTTATCTACTATTTTCTTCGCTCCTTGTGATGAAATGCATAGGGGAGAAAATATAGAAAACTTAGATGTTTAGTTTAGGGGAGTTCCTCCCTTGTTTTTTTTAAAGTATTTGTATTATTGTTGTTTTTTTAGTAATGAATGATTTTTACTTTTACGTGCATACTTGTTTCTCGATTACATATTTATCTTACCTTGATGCTCGATACTTAATTTTGTAATATACTCGCTTTGGCTACAATCTATTTCTTTTTCTTTGCTCTGATTTATTATCTACACAAGCTGTTCCGAGTTATGATATGATCTAAGTTGCACTTTATAAGTATCTCCGAGTCACTCTCTACTACGATAGTTAAGAGAACATTATTTCCTATTCCGATCATTGACAATGAAAACTCATGTTTTGAACTGCAAGTTTCTATCTTAATTATGGAATGCCTTTCATAAAATAAAAAAAGGGAGATTGAAGACTCGAGTATAAATCTCTATCGCTCTTAGGTTTTGATTCTAAGTCACTATGCTTATTATAGAAACTCTTATCTAGTTTTCATTTTGTTCTAACTGACTCAGAAAATACTTTATTGTATATCTCCTACACTTGGTGTTTCTAACTCACGTAGACATCACTCAGAACCATCGCATGCTGAAATAATTTCTCTAACACTTTTATTCCGAGCACCGACTTTGTATTTCAACGTAAAGTGAATTATAGCGTTAATTCTCTATTCTAAGTCGGTTTATTTCCTTAAGAATTATTTGACAAAATTAAGTTCTTATACTCCGATATTTTATTCTTTCTAACTTGATTATTTTAGGATTGACTCAAGGTGGAATTTGAACATATTGAATATTAGACTCGGAAAATTCCATTCTTTTAGGCCAAAGATAATTAAGTATTTAATTACTCTGTTTTAATTATTATCTATGCCTAATCTTGGACCAAAGTATTTTATACTTTAAGAACCAATGTGGTTTGCTTTTGTAGGTTATTCAAACGAGGCTAATCTATTTTTAATTTCAAAAGTAAGCGGCTTCTAGTCGTTAAACACCAACAGACAAGTTTTAGCTACTTACGGACATGGCTCGGACACGGTGTCGGCGTTGCTTGTTTCCAAAACTGGAAAACTTCAACTCTAGGCCTAACGGTTGTTTCCGCCTTAGTTTTCAGTCACCACTAAGTGATTGGACCATCTTTTGATGCCAAGAGCCGTTGCACAACATTCACATCCCAACGGATCTTTTCTCGGTGACTCGGAATAGCCATTACAATCGCCGGTGAAGATTTCACTCCATAACCAAGACTTAATGGTCACTCTACCTGGTTCGCTATAAATAGAAGCCACTTCACAAGAGTAGAAGATTGCTAAACACATTGCTGCACCTATTGTTGAACACTTACCGAGTGCATACTCGATCAATCTTCTTCTTACAACTCCAAATCGTATTTAATACTCTTTGAGTTGTAAAGAAAGTCTTGTAATCAATTACATATTTCTCTTGCTTTCTTAGTAAGTCCCTTGATCGAGTTGTAAGGGTTAACTCAGCTGAATTATCCCTAGTTGTAAAGGTTACCTCGGTTATGAAGTAATTGTTAAGTCGTATTTTATACGTATTTTTAGTAGTTATTGAGTTTATATTATATAGTTTATTTTATCTAATTTATTCTATTTTGTCTATTTATAGTAATTATCGAATAAAGTGGGGAAGAGAAGAAAAGTCGTTAAAAGTAGATTTTTAGCTACCGACAAGCATCCAAGAAAATATATGAAGTCGGTCCATAAATATAATATGTAATAAAATATTTATTTTAGGATATTATATTTTAGGAAATCCTAAGTGGAATAGAAAAGGGAAACTTAGAAGAGAAGAAAGAGAAATAAACCCTAACTCTTTCACCCTATATATACTACTTATTATCATCATGGAGAGAGACCTAGGAAGCCAGCCACACACAATCACCACTTGCCCTTTGCTGTCCACGGCACCCAGCCGCTGCACCTGCTGCCCAGCCGGCCTGCACTCGCTGCCCAGCCGGCTCTGCACCTGCTGCGGTCCACCAGTGCAGCCGCCCAGCCACCACTCGCTTGCTGCCGCTGCTGTCCGCTGCCCAGCCAACCACCATCCATCATCATCTTCTTCATTTTCCGGGGTCAAAGAAACTAATATCGGTAGTATAATTTAGTTTTGTAATTTTTATTAGAAAAGATTGAGTTTTTATTGATAGATTAATACTAAAGATGCTAGTTTTATTTAGTTTACATGTTTTAAATTACATGATGTGTGAGTAGTTTTTCTTATACTTAGTATAATCTCATTGAAGTCATGTTAAATTATTTATTTTGAAACAAAGTTTTGATTTTTATTGTCTTATTGATTTGATCCATGATTCTATGATAATTTGTGTTTAATGTTTATGAATTTATGTCTAATTAATTAGAGTGCACGCTATTTAGTTTTATATAAATTCATGTGATAGTTTAGAGGGTTTAAGTACGTAATTGCTTGATCTTTTAGACATAAGTATCACCCTAGTTAATCATGGATGGCTCATACCCATCTCTTTTAATTAGGAAATTATCATAGATCCTTCTTAAATCAATTTGCTAGTAGATTGGTTATTAGGTGCTAGATGATGTTTTTCTAATACTTAATGCTCTAATTTGATTAAATTCTAGTGCTAGTGCTAGGGTTATCAATATTAGTAGGGTTTATATTAGGGTTAGGCCTAAGTAAACTAATAACTAAGGAAAAACCGGGAAGATCCGCTAGTGGTTGTCTTCTACAGTTTAGCTCATGGGTAGATCAATTTGTGTGTTAATGATAAATAATAATTTGCATGGTGGATATAGATTATACTAAGTGTTTTTATAAATTTGATATCTTTGATAATTACTGGCTTGCCTTTTAGTTATTTTCTTGAGTTTATTAATTTTTATTCATAAAGTTATAGTCTTTTATTATCAATTTCATTAAACCCCCTAAAGATCAGTATTTTAGGTTAGTTTTAGTAATTTTATTTTAATTTAACTTTGAGTCATTATATATTTTAATTTTCAGATTTAATTTTCTGTTAGTTTTTATTATTTTTGAGTCAGTTTGTTAGAAATTAGTTTAAAAATAGTTTCTTTTGTTATTTTTCGTGTTTTATTTTCTTTTAGGGTTTAGATAGAGTCCTAGTTTGCTGTGATTAAATTTTAGAATTTTTGGAATTAATTTGATATTTTTTCAGATTTAATTCTTGAATTTAATTACTGCAGGTTTTTAATAAAATAAATTCGTAACTTAGATTTTAAATTTTGTTTTTATATTTTTAGGGTCTGGTTAGGTTTAGAAAATTAGTATTATTATTCTGGGTAATTTTAGTATTTATTTTCGTAATTATTTTAGTGCAGAATTTTACTTATTTAATTTTCTGTTTTAGAATTTGTTTATTTTCTGCTTTAGTTTTCTATTTTAATTATTCTAAAAATATACAAAAATATTTCTGGGTTATTGTAGTTTTATTATTCTGTATAAATTATTTATTTAGTTATTAGATAATTTTCTATGAATTTTAGTTATTGATTTTAATTTATATTTTCTATTTTGTTTTTAAGAGTAGTAAAAACTTGCATGTTATTATATCTTTCCTCGTGGATTCGATCCCTACTTGCCCTTGCTATATTGTTTATTATAAGTTTAAGTAGTGGTTTAATTTGTTGCTGTACGACAAGCTCAACAAGTAATAGATCGAGATAATGGAACTTATGAGTTTAACAAAACATTGTAAGGAATTATTCAAGGGAGCAATTCTGGTTGAGTCGAGTCCTTTGCATTTTGTGGATTCAAAATAGCGGATTTGACTTGGTGCTTGGATTAGCACTGTCCGTGATTTTCTACCCTAGGAGGATTTCCATGCATATTGACAGGCCGCAAGCACACGATGTATGATTGTAGCTAGCCAAAGTCGATCCCACAAGGACTTAATTCTAAAAACGCACTAAACTAGCCCTCTATTCAATTGCTAAGCAAATCATGTTTTAAGTTGGTTGTTTTCTAAACTAGTTCTAACTATTAAAATTAGGAAAATTTATCTAGACTTAAATTAATGGGTAAAAACATCTAGGGATTTGCTTTCCTAACAATGAGTTTAATTATTGAAACATAATTTGTCCAATCATTTTCCAAGTAAATCAAGGATTGATAATCATAAAATTCTATCGCTCTTTTGATGCTTAATAGAATTTCTCTAATTAACCTATCAAACAAATTTCATATGTCTTTTAAGTTAATTAACGTTAAAGATTTCAAATTATCAAAGTGATCCCCTAATTTACTATTCTTTTCTCAAATTTCATAAACTAGGTAGAAAGGTTGCTTGTCGGACTATTCTATTTCACTTTTAAGTACATGATATATTAATCTCTAAACACACATATTCTAGGCCTTCAAAACACTCATCAACATGATAAACACAACCTTCTATTGATCAAAATCACAATTCAAGCACAAATCATGGAAAACTAATCAAACTTCATTGTTTCGGATTACAAATCCCTAGAAAAACTAAACTACTCACACATTGTTATTGAAAGCTTAAATAAAACCCAATACATGGAAATCAAACCTTAAATAGTAAGAAATGAACAAGTTGATGATAGACTTGAAGAACTCCACTTGAATCTCTCAACTTCGAATGGAATCCCGCAACTATTCAGTCTTCTTGTTCGATCTTCAAAATTCGTTTTGGTTTGGATGAATGAATGAAAGAAAAATGGTGATGGATAAATATGAAGGATGAATGGTGGATTATGAACTGGATAGCCTCAAGATCGGACGAAAATCGGCTTAAATAAGCCATTAAGAGGTAATCAAGAGCCGAAACCGTCAAAACCGAATCGTCTTGGCAAAATTTACCTCCAACACGGGCCGTGTCCACCAATACTGGTTGCCCGTGTTAGCCGCTGGAAAATCAAAACTGGATGGTAACATTGAAAACGGGTCGTGTCCATCAACACGAGCTGCCTGTTCTCGATGCAAAGGCTATGACCTCCGACACGGGCTGCTCATGTTGGTTGCTTGGAAGGCATACGTCAAATTGATTTAGTCATAACTTCCTTGTCCGATGTCCAAATGATGCAATTCTTGATTTGCCGGAATGCTCATTAAGTTTAGTTTCTAATTCTTTCATCATTATTCTTAGTTCATAACTGTGAGTGAAAACATAATTCAGAGAGTAAAGAAGTGTACTGTTACCACCCTTCTCACTTTCCGGTTCATATCTTTTCTGTTCCTCAATAGAATTGATCTTATAATATGCCATTGCAAAGCTCTTTCAATGGGAAGTTAGAAACATAGACTTAAAATAGCTTTGGACCGAAAATATGACTAAGAATCTGGTCCAAATCACTAGAAAGTTGCGAGAACAGGACCAAAAATGCAAAACCCAAGTATAAAGCATAAATAGGGCATAAAGTACATAAATATGAACATAAATCCCCAAAAATGATAAGCAACCTCCTTTGAAATCTAATGAAAATATGGCACTTATCATATATATGTGTTATTGTCTTTCCGAGTCAAATCTAGACTCGGAATCGCTTTGGTTTGTGTTGGTGCAAAAATTGTTTAATTTTCTTCATCACCCTATTCACCCCCTCCCTCTAGGGTGGCTTAGACTCTCCAAGAGCAAAACTTCAAAGGACTCCCGACCAGCCTTAGGAGGTCAATATTGGGAAATCCCCAAGTCTAGAGAACGAAGCACTTTACTTCATTATTAATAGAATTTATAGATGTCTTCGCTTGATCTTATAAAGATATGCTAAGGATAGATCCCAAGTATAGCGGAACACGAAATTCCACTTTACGAAGATGTGAAGCTAGTTAAGTAGAAACTTCACTAGATGAAACCTAAATGGGCTTGGAAAATCAAGGAGGAGATCTACGAGTAATTAGACGTTGGGTTTATCAGATTTTTAGCGAGTCCTCCATGGGCACACATTCACCATTGACACATTATCTACGAGGTTAAGGATACAAACTTGTTATTGTAAGTTACAGTCAAGTAGAGGGAATTGTTGTGTGTAATGCCTTCTTCAAGTAGGTATTTATTATCAAAGGTGATGGTTCCTTCTCCAGTATTGACCATACCTACTACCTGCTCAGGTGAGACCTCAAGCGATACCTCCATCTTACTAAGGGCATCAATCAAAGCTTGTCTATGTTTCTAGGAGGCAGATATCAATTGCAAGATTGATATGTCAACTTTGAGATTCTGAAGTTACTTGAGGACATGATCTTCTTGTTTAATAGCCTCCTTCTCTTTTGGAGTCACTTTAGTTTGTTGCGGACCCATTGGAGCATTGTGTCGTCCGGGCCATGTCAACAACCGAACTTCGTATGCCTTTGGTTCTCCCTAAAAGTCACTATCTTTTTGTGGGTTGTGTGCCCTAAAAGTCATCATCACGATCATCCTTAGTACAACGATTGGTTTCATACCCTTCTTCTTCGCCGCTAGCCCATAATCCACATATTTCCTAGTCTACTAGGGGCAAGCTAATTTAGAGTTTGGGTTCTTATATATCTTGAATAAAGATAGAAGGATCTCACCGACCTATAATGGGTTAAGAGAAAATTAGTAGAGTTCCACTCGAATGGGTTTTTGTTGTTATTAAGCATATTTAGATAAAGGAAGTTTTCCATTTCACAACATACTTTCTAGCGTCCTTAAAGGTCCATCACTTGTTTAGTTTCGTATCCTCGTGCACATTTTCGCATTGTAGTTTTTGGATTATTTTGTGGTTTCTCGGTCCGTATAAGAAGCATGAATTCGATCTTGCCTTCGGAGAGAACATGATCCATTGCTTAGGCATAAGTAGTGTCCATCAAAGTGTAATCGGTATACCTGTTTAGGGCGTTAACATCCGAAGGTTTGCTCGGGAGAGACTCGAATCACCCTAGAGGGGGTGAATAGGGTGGTGGAAGATTTTGATAAAATCAAACACTTTTGAACAAAGCACGGACGAAGCGCATTCTAAGTTTGAAATGGGGTCACTAAAGTATGTACTCGGAATTGCAGTAAAGAGTAAAGAAGCGAGATAAAGCCGACACTATGAATCTGTCTCGGTCTAGAATGTACTCGAAAGTGAAAACACAAAAGTACGTGGAAACCCTCCTGGGGCGAGAAAACCATGGACCATGCCGATCGAAGTACGAAGTCAAATCCACTATTTTGAGTCCACAAAATACCGTAGACTGATTGAACCCGAGTTGCTCCCTTAGACAACTCTTTACAAGTTTTTCCTAGACTCAAAAGTTTCGTTATCGGATCTAGTACTTCCTAGCCGAGATAACCCTTACAGCTAGGGACAACTAAGCTGAGTTAACCTTTACAGCTCAGTCAAGGGACCTTACTTAGAAAGTAAGAAGAGAGTGTTTGTAACTAAGTACAAAACCTTACAACTCGTAATATAATGAATTACAGAGTGGGAGTTGTAAGTAGAAGATTGAGAGTGAATACAATGACTTTCGCTCAAATATGTATTAACAATAGGTTCGGCAATCTTCAAGTCTTGAGAGTTGGCTTCCTTTTATAGATGACCAGGCAGAGTAGCCGTTATCTCCATCTTCCGACTGGAAGTTCCTTTATAACCGTTGTGTAGGATTTTCCGAGTCACTCGAGAGAATATCCGTTGATATATGAACGTTAGACAACGACTCTTGACTTCCTTGAACGTGTCTAAAACCACTAGCGGTGTCCTCAAAAGTAAGGTGAAAAACACCGTTTAGCTTGGCGTTTCGGTTTCCCGCTTTGGAAACAGACAGCCTCGACATAATCTAGCTGGTGATTTGACGTTTTGAAGCTCAGGTTAGTTTTGTATTTCAAAAAGTGTATCCTCATTTGAAAAAACCTACAAAAGTAAATTAAATTGGTTCTCAAAGTATAAAATACTTTGGTCCAAGATTACACACGAGATAATAATATAATTAAGATAATTAAGTGACTAATTATCTAAGTCGGAAAAGGAATGGAATTTTCTCAGTCTAATATCCATGAAACTCAAAATTCCATCCGAGTTAGTCTAAGCGAGAATCAAGTTATACAACGAATATCGAGTGAAGCAAACTTGATCTAGACTAAGCATGGTTCGGACTAGAAGCGCTGATCGTAATAGAATAATACTTATAGCATGAAGTCGGACCTAAGTGCGGTTAAGCGAAATACTAGTAATTTCAACATGCGATAATTCTATGTGATGAGGGACTCATAACTCGAGTGAGACAGCGTGAGTGCATATCTGTTTTCCGATTCACTTAGAGACAAGCAAAAATACATGAAGTAAATGCCATATCACTTAGAGAAAATACTATATCACTCGTAAAAGTTTCTAAGGTACGAGAGAATGCCTTGGAATCAAAACTCTATAAGTGAGAAATTCTTATACTTGATTCCTTTGATAGAACTCAGAATTGTGCTTGAGTAAAGTCTCGAGTCTTCAACATCTCCACCCCTACCAGTAGTACTAGTGTTAGAACTTTTTGTCTTTGTTTTGGTAATCGCTCCTATAATTTGCCATGACTTTTGTGGTCGTGGTGGAAAATTCTTCTTCGATTAGCATACCAACATCTCTAAAGGCAGTGAAGCTCATAAAAGGCAAGAAATTCAAGTGTTGATTATAAGTTGGTCACAAATTCGTAGTAAAGATTCCGACTTGATCCTTTTTGGAGGGTCTATCTACCATGTGGGCAGCCTTTGCCCTCCTATGAGTTAGGAAGACTATAAAACTTTCTGTGTCTTCCTATTTAATAAACTCTAAGTCTCAAAGAGTAATAGGTAAGTTAGTGTTATTAGAGTATTGATGTATGAAGACTCGGGTATAACTCTTTATTTCTCTATGGTTTTGATTTCAAGTCATTCTAAGTATTTAAGAAGCTCAACCTTAAGTTTTCCATTTTGTCCGACCCACTCAAAAATCATATCTTAAGTTAAATGTAATTGTCCGGCTTTCCGAACCACTCGAGACATAATTTAGAAAGATGACATGAGTAAATAATTTCACAAACACTTCATATTATGATCACCGACTTAATGTTCTACATGAAAATGAATTACTACGTTAATTCTATCTTCTAAACTAGTTTATTAAATGAAATTATTTACTTGATCAAGTTTATGCATTTCAATTATTCAATCTTAATAACTTGATCATTTAAAGTATTGACTCAAGATGGAATTTGAACATATTTAATATTAGACTCAAAAAATTCCATTGTTTCAAGTCGAAGATAATTAAGCACTTAATTATATTAAATGAATCATTATTTTCGCCTAATCTTAGACAAAGTATTTTTATACTTTGAGTACCACTTTGATTTGCTTTTGCAGCATTATTAAAGTATTTTAATCTTATTTTAAAAAGCAAAAGCAACCAGCTTCCTACCGTTAAACATGAGCGGATAGAAAAACACATTTTCTCGGACAAGGCTTAGACATAGTGTCAAGGTTGTTTGTTACCAAATCTGGTACACTTTAACTTTGAGTCTAATGGTTGTTTCCACCCTAGATTTCAGTCACAACTAGTGGGATGGATTACTTTTCGAGCCAAGGACCAAGGCACAACATTCATCTTGCAACGGCTCCTTTTCTTAGTGACTCGGACTAGCCGTTACAACGGCTAATAAAGCTCACAAGTCCAGTAACAAGCCTCAATAGATACTCGCCTCGCTAAGTATAAATAGAAGTCTTCCTACAGGACTTGAAGATTGACGAATTCAATTGTTGAACATTTACCGAGTTTATATTCCCTCAATCTTTAGCTTATAACTCTAGTTCTTAAGTTTTTACTTTCGAGTTGTAGAGAGAAAGTCATGTAATCACTTCTACACTTTCAATTCTTTGCTAAGTCCCTTGATTGCGTTGTAACGGTTAACTCAGCTTAGTTGTTCCTTAGCTTTAAAGGTTACCTCGGTTAGGAGGTACTAGATCGGATAAGAGACCTTCCGAGTCTAGGAAAAACTTGTAATTGAATTATCAAAGGGAACAATTCCAGTAAAGAGTCGGTGCTTGTATTTTGTTGATTTAAAATAGTGTTTGCTAAGTAGAATACCTTGTTATTCCACAAAAGTCTTCCATCACCCTATTCACCCCCTCCCCTTTAGGGTTACTTAGCCTCTCTAAGAGAAAACCTTCAATTGGTATCGAGCCTAGTCTTTCAAAAGGATCTCACAATCCAAAGGTTTAAAGATCAGATGGCTCGAAATAATGGAGAGTTTGATGAAGGAAGATTACCCACCAGACCACCCAAGTTCAAAGGTTCAAACTTTGCACACTAGAAGAAGATGATGGAGTGCTTCGACCACAACTATGATGAGGATGTCTTGAGCATTATCCAAAATGAGAACTATAATCCCACGAACAACACCTGTACCCAAGGTAATGTTTGAGTTCACCACTGAAGAAAATGGGAAGTATAGGAAGAACTTGAAAGCCATGAACACTTTGATGTGCGCAATCAATTCGGAAGAATACAATAGAGTGTCTCGCATGTGACATAGCCAAAGAAGTATGGGATACGCTGGTCAACACTTATGAAGGAACCAGCCATGTGAAACAAGCAAAGTTAAGTCAATTCCTCCATAAATATGAGACATTCAAAATGGAACCTGAGGAGAACATCACTCGGATGTACATCCGTTCCACAAAGATTGTCAACAATCTCAAGTCTCTTGGAAGAAATATCTCTCACGAATTTGTTGTCGAAAAATTCTAAGAAGTCTACCAAAGAGAAGATGGTGTCCCAAGGTGATAACAATCGAGGAATATCAAGATCTTTCCAAGTTGAAGCCAGATGAGCTCATTGGGAAGTTACTCACTCATGCGCTGCACCTAGAAGAAGAGGAAGTTGAGGTCAGTACCAAAAGAAACATTGCACTCAAGGCCTAGAAGAAACACGACAAAGTCCGAGCTCCTCATATTCTGGAGGAGATCACATGGCACTCATTGGTCGAGGTTTTAAGAAGATAATGAAATATAAAAAATGGCAAAAGAGGCCAAACCATGAGTTCCACAAGAAATACAAGAAAGGTAAATATTCATCCTCGTCCAATTTGTCTTTAACTAAGAACTCGGCTATTTTGAGTGTGGCAATAAATAGTCATGGACTATCCTAAGAGGAAGAGGGATAGAAAGAAGAAAAAGGCTATGGTGGCTACCTAGAGTGATGATGATTCAGAAGAAGATGATGATTCCGATGACGCAAAGTGTCTAATGGCACTATCGGACTCTAAAGTTGGATCTCAGTCGGACAGTGGTGGATGAGATGCCGAGGAGAGAGATCCTCAGGAGATAATAAACTATTACTTAGCTCGAGTGTGTCAAAAGGTCTTGGTTACAATGATAAAGAGAAAGATAACTCTTACAACAATCTTTTCAAAATTGACTCTAGAACTATTAAGTTCGTGGAGGTTAAGCATGGCCCCATTCATTCACAAAGAAAAGGGACTCGAGCCCATACCAGCTTCCATGACAAAGCCTTCATAACTTGTTTACAAAAAGAAAAGTTTTCTAAGAAAAGAGACTCGGGATCGGTTCTCTAAAAAGAAGACTCAAAACTAAACCAAACCCAAAATTATTCAAATTTGGGTTCCCAAAAGTGCTCTTCCTTAGAAAAGCACCATAATAAAAACTGTTACTAGGTTTGTAAAAGGAAGTCGAAGGGTTAGTTTGTTTCTATTTTACATGTCACTTAGAAATGAAAGGGTCATTGGTACTTACATAGTTGTTGCTCACGCCATATATTTGGAGACTCAAGAGTCTTCTCGAGTTAGAAGAAATGAAAGGAGGACAAGTCACATTTGGAGACAATAGAAAAGGCAAGATAATTGGGATTAACAGAATTTGATAAGGAGATAATTCAGTCGGTCTAGTCTACCTTGTCAAAGGGCTTAAGTACAATCTTATGAGCATCTCTCGCTTATGTGACAAAGGTCAAGAGGTAAGATTTACTCGCACCAACCGCTTCATTTCGATGCAAGTCACCAAAGAAGCAAAGCTCTTAAGTCTCGAGGTCGGGTAACACTTATACAATTCCTCTTTCAAATTCTAGTTAAGATTTATCATGCTTAAAAGCATCTTTAAATGATGATTCATGAACATGGCATCGTAGACTTGGTCATATCAAGCATACATACCATTAAGAAGCTTTCATCTCATGGATTAGTTAGGGGTTTACCTAACTGTGCATTTAAGAAAGATAAAATTTGTGAGGCATGAACAAAAGGAAAGCAAGTAAGATAATCTTTTAATCCACTCAAGACAAGTATCTACATCCAAAGTGCTTGAATTGATTCATATGGATTTGTGTGGTGAAATTCTCGTAAAAGGCTTTGGAGGCAAATCATATGTGCTAGTTATTTTTTATGATTACTCACGATTTACCTAAGTGTGTTTTTTCAAGAACAAAAATGAAGCATTCAAAGAATTCATTAAGATCTCGCAGGAAAATTCAAGTGGAGTCTCGAAATTCGGATAAGAGAATTCGAACCGACTATGGAAGGGAGTTCGATTACTCGAATTTACAGACTTCCGTGACAAGAATTAAATCTCCCATAACTTCTTAGCACCAAGAACTCCTCAACAGAATGGAGTAGTAGAGAGAAAGAACAGAACACTTGAACAAATAGGAAGGACAATGATGATTAAAAATGATCTATCTTACTATTTCGGGTTGAGTTAGTCAACACAACAAATTACACACTCGAACAGTATGCCTCATCAAACTCATTTTGAAAAAGACACCCTATGAGCTATACAATGGAAAGAAGCCTAACATTTCCTACTTCAAACCATTCGGATATAAATGTTTTATGCATAACAATGGTAAGGAACATCCGATTAAGTTTGATGCGCGGTATGATGAAGGTATATTTCTCGGTTATTCAACTCATAGCAAGGCTTATAGAGTCTTTAACAGGAGAACAAACAAAGTGGAAGAAAGTATCCACATTATCTTTGATGAAATTGATCATAGCAGGACAAGCGAATCCACTTTCTTAGATCTAAAGCTCAACCTAGATGAAGATGACATAGCGAAGCTGAGCTCATAATGAATCAAAACAAAGGAACTCGGACAACTAAGAATGAGCCAACTTAGAATAAGTTAGCCAAGGAACTAGCTTAGACTCGCTGAAGGACAAGCCAATGAAGAAGTTCAACAAAAGGAACCAACTAAATATGAGACCATTCAACCAAAAAATTTGGTAAATCAAAGGATAGGTAAAGCTTTCAAATATGCATCCAGATCACCCATCCGAGAACATCATTTCTAACATCAACAAGTGGGGTAAGAATTCCTTCTTCTTTACAAACTCTATGTGCATTTTCAGCATTCATTTCATTAATTGAACCTAAAAATGTACTAGAATCCCTACTTGAACCTGAATGGGTAAAGGCCATGTAAGAGGAATTAACTCAATTTGAAAGAAACCAAGTCCGGATTCTTACCAAACAACCTTCTAAACACCCAGTTATAGGAGCCAAATGGGTTTTCAAGAACAAATTAGATAAGCGAGGGTTGGTAGTCGAAATAAGGCCGGATTAGTTGCTCGGGGATATAACTAAGAAGAGGGAATTGATTGTGGGGAAATGATTATTGGGAAACCATTGCACCTATTGCTAAGATTGAGATCTAATCTCACCTGGAGGGAGTACATACTCCCATCTTAGTTAAATTGGATTTGGAAGTCACTAATAACACTCGGAGAATATAAAGCTTACATCATTGGACTTGAAGCTACTATAGAGATCGAGGTTAAGATCATCGAGTTTTCGGTGACTCCGATCTAATCATTAATCAAATTTTACAAAAATGGAAGGTACATAATGAAGCCTTGGCACTTTACCAAGTACATCCGATGGAATTATCCAAATATTTTGAGAATATCACCTACCTTACTAGGGATGACAACCAGTTCACGGATGCCTTAGCCAAATTAGCATGCATGATCAATATCCCTAACGGCATTCGTTCAATGCCTGTTCATATAGAGTGACAGAGTCAACCAAGTGCATATCTACACGTTGGAGGTGTCTAATATCGACCAAAACCAGTTGGTATCATAACATATATCAGTATTTGGATAAGCAAAAATACCCTATGGACTCCACATCTAGAGCCCAACGAATCATCGGGATGTTGGCTGCCTAATTTTTCGTCAACCTATAGGGCGAGGCCATGGTGGCCAGCTGCGATTTAATTAACCCAAAATACCCACCACGGATGCCCCCGTAGGCTGTGGGGCAGGCCGTGGGGGCATGTTACTCGTTGATAACTACTCACGATTTACCTGGGTATGGTTTCTTAAGCACAAAAATGAAGCATTCAAAGAGTTCTTGAAGAAGAGGATGCCGAGGTCAGCACCAAAAAGAACATTGCGCCTATTGATATGAGGGTGATAGGAAGAAGACTTATGATGAGGAGGACCGAGCCCGGATCGGCTTACAGGAGAAAACCTTCTCCGCTGTTTTTCCACCTAATTAAGTGGTCCCCTATCGGTTATCATATATCAATTATCAATTATCGTGGCTTACGCCCCCGAAACCAAACACCAAAACCCACTAATTAAATTTGGCACGGGGATTTTCATAATGCCATCTCATGTGCCTTGCGGAACTCCGGGACGCACCAAGGACAACCGTACAAGAAAACCAACTCCCGGATTAGCTTACTTTGTGTCAATCAACATGAAGCAAAGCACATCATGGATAAGATTCATGGTGGGAAATATGGACCCCATATGAACGAGAAGATGTTGGTTTAGAAGATTCGGAGACTCGAATATTACTGGTCGACTATGGCACGTGACTATCATGAGTTCATTAAGAAATGTCATAAGTGTTAGGTGTATGCAAATTTATAGCACGAACCAGTGTCATTTCACACAACACTAGCATCACCTTGGCCATTCTCGGTCCTGGGAATATACATTATTGGCAAAGTGACCCCTAAAGGAAGAGGTGGTCATGAATTTGTGTTAGTAGCAATCGACTACTTCACCAAGTGCGTAGAGGCAGCATCTTATGCAACCTTGACATCAAAACATGTAGCTAACTTCCTTACCCGAAATATCATTTGTCATTATGGGGTGCCCCACGAGCTAATTAGTGATCATGAGGTCATTTCAAGAAGGAGGTAGCCCACTTGTTAGATAAATACAAGATCAAGCATCATAAATCTTCTCCCTATCGTCCTCGGACCAACCGAGCAGACCAAGGTCGCCAATAAGAATATTCGTAGAATAGTGGAGAAGATGACAATTAGTTATAAGGATTGGCCCGACAAATTGTCGTTCGCATTATGGGGATATTAAACCTCTATTACAACTTCTACGGGAACAACACCTTGCTCCCTAGTTTATGGCATAAAAGCAGTCCTTCCAATAGAGATTGCCCTTTCGTCATTAAAGGATAATTGCTGAAAGCTAGATTTCAAAAGCGTAATGGGCTAAAGCACACTACAAAGAGTTAGTGCTACTAGATGAGAGACACCTCAACGCCCGCATAATGTCCAAATATACCAAGCATGTATATCAAGGGCATTCAATAAGAAAGTTAAGCCTCGAAATTTGCAAATTGGAGATTTGGTCCTCAAGGAGATTAGAGCACCAATTCAAGATCCACAAGGAAGGTTTAAGCCTAATTGGTAAGGCCCATTTATACTTAGTTAGATATTACCAAGTGGAGTGGTGAAATTAACCGATTTATATGGTGAAGAAAATTTTCGATACGCGGATTTAGATTAGTTGAAAAGATACCATGTCTAGCACGACCCTAGACGGTGGGCCAAGCCTAGCCCAAGTAGGCCATGTTGTGGCAAGTGTCAACCACTACCCGGACAACGCTGGGTTGCCTGGGCCAACATTGTCCCCTTTGTTTTATTTTTGTAATTAATTATTTTTGGACAGTCCAATTAGATGGTCCAACTATGTAATTATTTATTTCAATTAGCTTTAAGTACGGTCTAATTATGTGATCCAATTTATTTGTACCTCTAAGTGAGCGATAAAACAAAATATAAAAGTATAGCATAATACTTGCTTTTATTTAATAAAAGGTTAGCCTACTACTTACCTAAATAATAGGGAAATAAATACAAGCACACTACTTGTGAAAAATAAATTTGTTCTAAAGAGGCAAAACTAATCCTTCTTTTCTTTTATTCTTTCCTAAACTATAAAAATCTAAGCCCTAGTCTATCTTTACTTTCTTTCCTTTCGGGTCACTAGACTCAGCCTCATCATCTTGGGTGCGCTCCTTCAACTCTTCAATTCTTCGGGCCCTCTTCTCCTCGGCTTCCTTGGCTTCGGACTCTCTTCTACGCGTGTGTTCAGCTATTCGCGTGTTTACTTCAAGTATTTGGAGTGGGACAGCAGTAGGGATAGCTTCTTGTGGATCCATCTCCCGAGCTCTTAGTGTCTTACGCTGTTGGGAATCCACTTCTATTATCTACTGTAGATAGTGGGCCGATACAACAAGTATTCGATTTATTTGCATATGTCAGCAACCTAGGAAGGTTTCTCCAAGTATTCGAGCCACGACTTCACTTGCCCGGTATTGCCAAATCCTTCGAATAGGTTGAAGGTAGCAGAGCTAGATACGGTCTAACAGGGAAATCATTTGCTCTCTTCCCATTTGTCGCAACACACGATCGGGGAAGTAGTATGTGCTAGTTCTTAGGCCTAGTAGTCGTACATATGGATGTCTGCCTAGTATGTGTCTTAAATTAAGACACTTTCTAGTGAGCAATATACCACACTACATCATTGTTGTGATTTTTGAAGTGTTCTTCCCACCGGGACGATGGGTGATCGGCTACCACCTCTTCTTGCTTGCACTGGCAAAAGTATACCGCCAAGTATGCATTAACATCCGAAGGAGCCTGAATCGGCTTTAGATGCTCCATTAGCCAAATCCGCACACCGCAGATAATAAATTAGTGTCCTGCACCATCAAGATTCAACGTTTCTATAAGGCCCAATAGGAGCAAAATAAAATAAAAGAAAGAAAAGTCCAAAACTATGAAAGGAGCGAAAAATAAAGATTTTCGGCATGAACTAAAGGCGACTTAGCCTCGGCGGCGCCGGATCAGTAGCCCTATGGCCAGGCGCAGCCGACCGGTCCACTCCATTGATCTCATCAACAGTTCTTTGCTTACCTGCATAAGAGGGGCTCCCAAGCAAAATCTTCCCGGAGTTAGCTTCAACGCGATCTAATCCTATAATGGTTTCAACAACTATCGGTGGCGTGAGAGAATAGTAATCTTCTAACTCGCTCAACTAAGCTCGATAACGCCATCGGTGCCATTTACCCGCGGCCTTCCAACAAGCAAGAACCCACCTATCGGGCAAGTGATAATGGCTCATCACCTTAAGATAATGATAGCTTCAGAATATGCATACATGAGCTGATAGTAGTTCATCGGGTTCATCGATTCACGTGATTTCCAATGAGAATCCACCCTAGATTCTTATTGCTCGGTTTTAGTAGATACTTGTAAGTCTCGCACGTGATTTTCGTAAGACTTGGGCAACACTGGTTTCGTACGCCTTTGGATGTCTAGTATATCATCAAATTCTTTGGGCGAGGGCACGGATCCTTATCCCCAAACCCGAATATGTGGTGATGAGGATCCCAGTAGAGCCACGGAAGCCCTTAAGAAAGTCTAGTAGACTTTCACTTGGTGAATACTCGAATAGTGTATTCAGCCTATAGGGTGAAAAACCTACCCTCTCTCGTGTTTGACATCTCATGCATCCAACGAGATAAATTGCTCATGAAGTTCATATTTTTAGAAAGAGGTCGAAGAAGCTAAGAAATTCTCTCCGATTTGTGAAAGGCACATCTGTCGACCTCCGATTCGGGTTTAATTTATAGTAAGGTTTTCAATCCACTAGAGTCCTACTACATTGTAACCACTAATGCCCACTTGCACCTTGGTTTTCTTAGGTGGTAGGCACCGACCAGCCCTTTGCGTCGCCGGTTCGCTTTATTGTTTTTTTATCCCGAGCACTCCTTGGGCCATTGCCTATTTTGCCTCAGCCCGTGTCCATGCGCACACTTTTATTATTCAGACTATGCACTTAAAGATTCCATTATTTATTTTTATTCTTTTCTTTTAGGGAGAATGGGGCGAATTTAGTCCTTCGCAAAATAAAAATCCAATAAGATTTTAGTAGAAGAACTACTTTAAATGAGCAAAATTAGAAATCTAAGTTGAAGACTCGGACCTTACATATATATCATTCCGAGTTCCATCAAGGGATCAGGTATAAGACTTCATCTCTCATAAGATTTTGATTAAAAGTCATTCTATCCTGTTTTAACAGCTTTTCGAATGATATAGCATCTTTTCGAGTGTTACGTAAACTATCGCATATGTTCTGCTTTTGACTCGGATCGACTCATAAAGCATATTCTTGTTTATTAGTTCACACACAGTTTCGAGTCACTCGGACAACACTCAGATATATTACATGTTCAAACACTTGTTCTATTTTGCATAAACTCAAGTCCGACTTCATGATCTAAGTTTGATTGGATTACTATGTTAATTCATACTTCCAAGTCAGCATGCTTGGTTTGAACATTGGCAGTCTAGATCAAGTCTTTCCACTCGATGTTATTTATCCGACTTGCTTTACTTCTAGACCGACTCAGATGGAATTTGAGTATAATGGATATTAGACTCGGAAAATTCCATTTCTTTCTCGACTCGTATAATTATGCACTTAATTATCTTAATTAAAATTTTTATCTCGTGTCTAATCTTGGGCCAAAGTATTTTATACTTTGAGAACCAAATTGATTTACTTTTGTAGGTTATTCAAACGAGGCTATCCTATTTTTGAAATACAAAAGTAACCGGCTTCAAAATGTCAAATCACTAGCGGACAAGGCTTTCTCCACCTCTGACCAAGGCCCGGACATCGTGTCGTGGTTGTCTGTTTCCAAAACTGAAAATCCGCAACGCTAAGCTCAACGGTGGTTTCCACCCTACTTTGCAAACATCACCAAGTGGATTGGGACTTCCAAAGAAGTCAAGAGCCATTGCCCAACGTTCACACCTCAACGGATATTTTCTGAGTGACTCGTAAAATCCATTGCAACTGGCCACAAAGGAATTCCAGTCGTAAGATAGTCACAACGGCTAATCTGCTTGGTTATCTATAAATAGAAGCCAACTCTCAAGACTTGAAGATTGCTGAACCAACTGTCAATACATGCATTTAAGAAAAAAGTCATTGTATTTCATTCTCAATCTTCTACTTATACCTCCACCTCTGTACTTAATATCTTTCGAGTTGTAAGGTCTTGTAATCAATTTACAAACACTCATTCTTACTTTCGAGTAAGGTCCCTTGACCGAGCTGTATGGGTTAACTCAGCTCAGCTTGTCCCTAACTCGTAAAGGTTACCTTAGTTAGGAAGTACTAGATCGGATAAGGTAATTTCGAGTCTAGAAAAATCTTGTAAGGAATTGTCTAAGGGAGCAATTCCGGTTTAGTCTTTCTACCGTATTTTGTGGATTCAAAATAGTGGATTTGACTTAGTGCTTGGATTAGCACTGACCATGGTTTTCTCGCCCCAGGAGGGTTTTCACGTAACTTTCTCGAGTTAGCACTTTTCCGAGTCTAATCTTGACTCGGACTCTCCACGGAGTCATCTCTAGTTTTATTCTTCCATTACTTGTTTAGATTTCCCCATCACCCTATTCACCCCCTCTAGGGTAACTTAGTCTCTCCAAGAGCAAATCTTCAATTGATATCGAGCCTAGCCTTTCGTAAAGGATTTAACCATCCAAAGGTTTAAAGATCAAATGGCTCGGAACAATGGAGAGTTCGATGAAGGAAGATCTTCCAAGCAGACCACCAAAGATCAAAGGATCCAACTTTGTGCATTGGAAAAAGCTCATGGAATGTTTCCTCGCTGGATCATGTTGAGGATGTCCGGAACATCATACAAGTAGGCAACTACATTCCTATGAAGATGGAAGAAACAAGACTCGTGCCCAAGACAAAGGCCGAGTTCACTATCGATGAAGCAGTAGAAGTTTAGAAAGAACTTCAAGGCGATGAACATTCTGATGTGCGCCATCGCCGCAGAAGAGTACAACCGAGTGTCTCGCTCGTGACATAGCCGAAGAAGTATGGGACACACTGGTCAACACTTATGAAGGCACTAGCCAGGTCGACCAAGCGAAGATAAGCCAATATCTTCACAAGTATGAGCTGTTCAAGATGGAGCCGAAGAAAACATCACTCGGATGTTCATCCGCTTCACCGAGATTACCAATAATCTCAAATCATCGTGTAGAAAAATTTCCCACGAGGAAATGTGCAAAAAGGTACTTAAAAGCCTACCTAAGAGAAGATGGGGTCCCAAGGTAACGGCCAATGAAGAGGCTCGGAACCTGTCCCAACTCAAGCCGGACGAACTCATTGGGAAGCTATTCACCCACGAGATCCATCTCGGAAGAGGAAGACGTAGAGGTCAGCACCAAAAAGAACATTGTGCTTAAAGCCTCATAAACCAGAGAAGAAAATCTAAGTTCATCGGACTCGAAGAGGACCCCATGGCACTCATTGCTAGAGGCTTCAAGAGAATGATGAAGCACAAGAGATAGGATAAGAAGCCAAGAGAAGAGTTCTATAAGAAAGATAAGAAGGATAGAAAAGGTAAGCACTCTTCCCTTCAAAGTTATCTTTGACTAAGAACTCTAGCTGTTTTGAATATGGCAAGCAAGGAACACATAGTCAAAGACTCGTCCCAAGAGAAAGAGGGACAGAAAGAAGAAAAAGGCTATGATGGCCATATGGAGTGATGAAGACTCATCGAAGATGATGAGGACCCGGATGACTCAAAATCTCCGATGGCACTCTCTCGACTCGTAAGTCGAAACAGAGTCGACTCGCATCACTCAGACAAGTGAGGAAACAAATCCTCGGGAGGTAATTGAATACTTGCTCAAATTCTCCAAAGTTGATTTAGCCACATATATTTTTACTTTGGAAGAAAAGTCTAATTTCGATTCTTCTCGCTTTAAAGAACAACTTGAGTATGTTACTTCGAGATCATCTCTTTCAAAAATGAATTGGAAAACTGAGACTTACTCTAAGAGAACTCAAGACTAGTGCTCAATCTAATGAGACCGAGTCCGAGTCACTCGAAAAGAGAATGAGCAATTGAAGCAAAAGCTCAACGAGTCTCAAGAACTTGTTTTAAAATTTATCGAAGGTCGAAAAACCTTGATATACTCTTAGGATCTCAATGTGTCTCCTTCGTAAAAGAAGGACTTGGTTTTAACAAAGAGGAGGAATTCAATTCCTACTCAAAACTTTTCAAAAAGGATTCCGTAACCGTGAAGTTTCGGAAGGCTGAGCACAGCTCCATTCATAAGAATGAAAGGAGGACCGAGCCTGCACCAGCTTACAGGAGAAAACCTTCTCCACCGGTTTATAAAAGAAAAACCTTTTAAAAGAAAGAGACACAGACTCAGCTTCTCTAAAAGAAAGACTCGAAGCGCACCAAACCCTAAGTTATTCAAATCTGGGTTCCCAAGAGTCTACTTCCTCATAAAAGGACCACAAGTAAAGGGAGTTACTGGGTTCGTTATAGGAAGTGAGAAAGGTTAGTTTGGTTCCGACTTGCAGGTAGCTTAGAAAAGAACAAAAGGGCATTGGTACTTAGACAGCTGATGCTCACGCCACATGTCAGAGATTCAAGACTCTTTTCTGAGTTAGAAGAATACAAGGAGGAAAAGTCACGTTTGGAGATGACAAGCAAAGGCAAGATAATTGGGATTGGCAAGATTGGAAAAGGAAGCAATCTGGTCAGCCCAAGTATACCTTGTCAAAGGATTAAAGTACAATTTGCTCAAGCATCTCTCAACCGTGTGAAAAAGGTCAAGAGGTAAGATTCACTTAGACCAACCGCTATATCTCTAATTATGCTACCAAGGAAATCAAGCTCTCGGTAAGAGATCAGGTAACACTTATACTATTCCTCTTTCCGACTTGAGTCGAATTGATCCTGTTTAAAAGCATCTCTTCATGATGATTCATGGACATGGTATCGTAGACTAGGTCATGTTAGCATGCATACCATTAAGAAACTTAGCGTCTCATGGTTTAGTAAGAAGATTGCCTCGATTGTGCATTTAAGAAAGATAAAATTTGTGAAGCATGCACAAAGGGGAAACAAGTCGATCATCCTTCAAATCTCTCGAAAACTGCTTTCCACATCCAAGGTGCTTGAAATGTTGCATATGGATTTATGTGGTGAAATCCCTATCCAGAGTCTCTGAGGTAAATCATATGTGCTTGTTATTATTAATGACTAGTCATGATTTACCTGGGTGTGTTTTCTTAAGCATACAAATGAAGCATTCAAAGAGTTCGGCAAGCTCGCAAGAAAATCCAAGTTGAGTCTCGCACTCGGATCCGGAGGATTCGAACCGACCATGGAAGGGAGTTCGACTACTCGGAATTTGCAGAGTTCTCGTGACAAGAATGGCATCTCTCACAACTTCTCAGCACCAAGAACTCCTTAACAAATGGAAGAACCGAACTCTTGAAGAAATAGCTAGGACAATGGTGATTGAACATAATCTACCCTACTATTTCTGGGCCGAGGCAATCAACACAACCTAACTACACATTAAACGGATGCCTCATCGAATCATCCTCGAAGAAAACTCCATACGAGCTCTGCAAAGGGAAGAAACCTAATATTTCATACTTCAAACCCTTTGGATGTAAGTGTTTCGTTCATAACAATGGTAAGGATCACCCGACCAAGTTTGATGCTCGGTTAGATGAAGGTATTTTGCTTGGTTATTCAACTCATAGGAAAGCATATCGTACTTTTCAATAAAAGAACTAACAAAGTGGAAGAAAGCATCAACGTTGTTTTTGACGACATTGAATAGGAAAAACCAAGTGAGTCAACATTCTCGGATCCGAAGCTCAGCAGAAATGATGATCTTGATGAAAATGAGCTCATCAAGAATCAAATCCATGTCACTCGGAATGAAGTCACTCGGACTCAAAATGAGACGACTCAAGAGCCAGCCCATAATGTTGAAGGTCGATCTGATAAACAAGCTCACTCAGAATAGACTCGCTGAAGATCAATCAATTCAACCTACAGATCTGGTAAACCAAAGAACAGTAGAGCTTTCAAGTATGCTTCTAGTCACCCACTAGAAAACATCATATCTCGACATCAACAAGTGGGGTAAGAACTAGTTTCTCTCTTCATAATCTACGTGTATTCACTGCATTCAAATCATTAACCGAACCCAAAAATGCACTAGAGGCCCTAAATAAACCTGAATGGGTAGAGGCCATGCAAGAGGAACTCAATCAATTCGAAAGAAACCAAGTCCGGACTCTCACCATATGACCTTCCGACCACCCAGCCATAGGAACCAAATGGGTTTTCAAAAACAAACTGGATGAAGGTGGGTTGGTAGTCGAAATAAGGCTAGACTTATGGCTCAAGGTTACAATCTAGAAGAAAGGATTGATTGTGGGGAAACATTTACACCTGTTGCCGTAATTGAGGCTACTAAAATCTTATCGGCATTTGCATCTAGCATGAATATCAAGTTATATCAAATGGATGTTAAATGTGCTTTTCGCAATGGTTTCATTGAAGAGGAAGTCTATGTTGAGCAACCCCTGGATTTGAAAACTCGTAATTTCCAAATCATGTTTTCAAATTGCAAAAAGCTCTCTATGGTCTTAAACAAGCTCCCGGAGCTTGGTATGAAAGACTCGAGCAATTTCTTGGTTGAAAATGATTTTAGAAGAGGTCAGATTGATAAAAATCTTTTTATAAAAACCAAGGGGAAAGACTTTCTTATTGCTCGGATCTATGTAGATGACATAATTTTTGGAGCTACTAATGAAATTCTCGTGTCGAGATTTTTCCGAGTTTATGAGACAGAATTTCAAATGAATATGATGGGAGAACTCAATTTCTTCCTTGGTCTACAAATCAAGCAAGACAAAGATGGCATCTATGTCCATCAATCAAAGTATACCAAGGAGCTGCTAAAGAAGTATAAACTCCGAGATGCAAAACATGCAACAACACCTATGAGCAAAGCAACATAAAACCGGACTCGCACGAGAAAGGTAAAGCAAGAGATCGAAACTCTACCGAGGTATGATTGGATCTTTACTCTATCTCACTTCCAAGTAGGCCGGACATAATGTTTAGTGTCTGTCTCGTGTGCAAGATTTCAAGCTAATCCAAAAGAATCACATCTCAATGCGGTAAAGAGAATATTCGGACATCTTGCGAGGACTCGTAATTTAGGTCTATGGTACTCCGCAGACACGTAACCGACTCTTATTGGATACTCGGATGCCGACTATGCTGGATACAAGGTTGATAGAAAGAGAACCTCAGAGCCCGCCGGCTTCGGGTCAATCCCTAATATCTTGGCACTCAAAGAAGCAAAACTCATTAGCTCTATCAACTCGCTGAAGCCGAGTATATTGCAGCTAGGGCATGCCGTGCTCGGATCTTATGGATAAAGCAACACTTGAAAGATCTTGGACTTTTATTCAAATCTGTTCCAATCAATTGTGATAATCAAAGTGCAATCAGCATCACCAAGAATCTAGTTCAAGCACTCAAAGACTAAACATATTGAGGTCGGATATCATTTTCTAAGAGACCATTATGAGAAAGGTGATATTGAACTTGAATTCATTCCTACCAATCTTCAATTAGCCGATATCTTTACTAAGCCCCTTAGTGAAGATCGGCTTTGTTTTATTAGGAATGAGCTTGGCATGATTAATGCATAATTAAATTTTTTAAATTACTTTGCATGATTATGTGTTGTGTGCTTACTTTCGTTAATAACCATTAGTTCAGTTGAACCAAGTGATACTAAGCCGATAGTTATTAGTTGTTTGCAGCTTCGAGTCACTCGAAACTTAACCGAGTCGACTCGTACTTCGAGAAAAATGGACATTAAACCTCCGAAATCATCTCTAGATTAGTGGAGATTTTCAGAAATTTCTTTCAAAATTTCTATTTTTCTCTCTCTATCTCACGCACATCGATCAAACAACTAGCCATTGAGAGACAATCGCTGGAATTCTAACCGTTGGAGAGCGGAATAGTCATACCGGTCTCGAGGTGACCGTTGAAGCAGCTGAGTCGAACGAATATCGAAGGACGATTATTTCTCTATAAATAGCGTCTATTTTCTTTCATTTCGTTACTTTAATCTCTACTTACTCTCACTCGCACTTACTCCACGTCGAAACAAGCTCTCTGCATTCAAAGAAACGTACGTCGCTCTCAAGCTAAGAGAAGAAATCTCAAGTAAGCTCGTTGCTCTCTCTCTCTCTTTACTTCTCTTTCATCTTTTTCTCTTCGCTCACTCTCGTCGAGTTTTCTCTCCCTCTCTCTCATTTAAAAGTTCATGTCTTTCCTCTCTTTTCAACAACAAACATGCCAAAAATAGGTTCCCACCCCGATTTTCTTGGTTCCGCCACCAAGCAACCTCGCACAAAAAGCCGTGAAGGCCCTCTACTCCTTCCAAACCTCTTGTCACCCAAAACCTAATGTTGGACGAAAAATTCTTCCCCACCACTAAGTTTTCGTGGTTGGCTCACATAAAGTCCACTGGGGTTTACAATTTCCTCTGTTTCGGTGATTTCATTTACCCGTAACTCGTTTCTAAGTTCTATTCTAATCTTTCTAGCTCCGAGGGTATCCTCACCTCCGGAGTTCGTAACATCACTGTTCGCATCAACAGTTCTCTTCTCCATCGTCTTTTCAAAGTATCTTGTATGTTCTTAAACAGCAACCCCATACCTTTCAACGAGGTTGCCGATGATTTCTTTGAGAAGTACGATAAAGAATTCCCCGGGTCACGCAAAAACTTCTTTGTGATCTAACTCAAGTCGAAGCTCGTCTTCCAGTGCTTTCGCCGATGAGGACTTTCTTCTCTCAGCAGTCTAGCAAGGAGAACCCCAACTCCAAGCACCTCAAAGCTCTTTACAACATTCTAGAGGGCTACGAAGTAGACCTCTTTCTCGCTATAGTCGAGCGGATGGAAGTTATGCTCGCTCGTACTCGGAATAAGAAGACCACCGCACTTCCTTTCTGGGCTCTTCTCACCCTTGTCTTCAAACAGTTCAAAGTTCCTCTTCTCTCATATCCTAACACAGCTTCGAGGCTGCCATTGTCGTAGGCAAAAAGGAACTCCTTGGGTATGGATACCAGGAGACCCAACCGGTGTCCGGGTCCATAGCTCGAACCGAGGCCACCTTCTCCGCCTCGCACTTAGACTCAATCCCCTCTTCCTCTACCTCCTCCACCTGGTGGTGCCTCCACCTCATGTGTTTCTCATACACTTTCTGCTACCTTGTCCTCCGCTATCATGGACAAGCTTTCCTCGGTGTCCACCGAGTTCAAGGACACCCTCCTTTCATTCAAGACTCGTCCTTTAGTCTATGACCATTAACCGTAAAACCACCCAATCCCAAATCCGAGAGCAAGCAAGATGTACTTCTCGAGATGAAGGCCTTGGTTGAGGAGCAGAGGAGCTGATCGAGCTCCTTCAGAGAGGCGATCTAAGGTGACTCGGGATCCGGTCGACTCGGACACTTCGAAGAATCCTCGAGTCCGGCCAAATCCTCCTCGAAGGGGGAGAAGAAGAAGCAGAAGAAGAAGAGGAGCCTCGCGGCCGAGGCAGCTCCATCCGAGGAAGGAGAGAAGGAAGAAGAATCAGCAGCAAGCAGCAGAGGGCCCGGTGCTCCCGAACCACAACCTCGAGATGATAAGCTCGGACAGTAGTCCGAGTGGATCGAAGACCCCGCTAACCATGGTTAGTCGGCAGCTAGTCGCCTTGAGCGCACCCTCCGTCTCGCCGAGTTCCGGGAGGATGAGCCCCTGGACGACCTAGTTCTAGGTCAGCCACTCGTAGTTGAGCCCATTCTAGATATCCCGTGTTGCCTCCACCTCGCTCGTCAACATCTTCCGGATCTTATCGGCGAGGCGCACCGCTCGTCCACCAACCTCGACTCGGATCGCTCCATCTCCTCCATCTTAATTTTTTTTTTCTGCTTAATTTTTTTTTTGGTCCGGACATCAAATATGTATCTACTTGATACGTTCTTCCTCTTTTTGTTTTTGCTGAAAGGCAAGGGGGAGAATAGTTAGAAAAATTTGTTGTCTTGTTTAGGGAAGTTTCTCTCACCCTTTTTGTGTAAACTCTTCAATTTAAATTATAATGCATTTCATTAATAATCCTACTATCTACCTTCTTAGTTTACTCGCTTAAAGCAATTATTTCGAGTATCAATTTCTTGCTCAGTATTTTTTCTTTCTTTGCTCCGATTCGACAACTATGTCTATCATTGCTCCGATACTCGGATATTTTCTTGCTCCGATACTTTAGCTCTTTTTATGCGATCTTAGCTTATCTCGCTCTTATAGAATATAAGTTTCATTCACTCGTATTTTCCCTACACAATTCTATCATGTTTTTCTAACTTATTCCTTGAGAAAGGATGAAATACCGGATCTATATCACTAACAAAGTTTTTGTCTAACTATGGAATGTCTTTCATTAAAAAGGGGAGATTGAAGACTCATACTTTATATATATATATCATTATGAGTTCCATCAAGGGATCAGGTATAAGACTTCATCTCTCATAAAATTTTGATTAAAAGTCATTCTATCTACTATAACAGACTTTTCGAGTGATATAGCATCTTTTCCGAGTGTTACGTAAACTATCGCATATGTTCTCTTTTGACTCTAACCGACTCGTAAAGCATATTCTTGTTTATCAATTCACACACGCTTCGAGTCACTCGGACAACACTCGAAATATTACATGTGCGAACACTTGTTCTACTTTGCATAAACTCATGTCCGACTTCATGATCTATGTTTGATTGGATTACTATGTTAATTCATATTTCTAAGTCAAGCATGCTTGGTTTAAACATTGGCAGTCTAGATCAAGCCTTTCCACTCGATGTTATTTATCCGACTTGCTTTACTTCTAGATCGACTCGGATGGAATTTGAGTATAATGGATATTAGACTCCGAAAATTCCATTTCTTTCTCGACTTAGATAATTATGCACTTAATTATCTTAATTAAAATTATTATCTATGTCTAATCTTAAGCCAAAGTATTTTATACTTTGAGAACCAAATTGATTTACTTTTGTAGATTATTCAAACGAGGCTATCCTATTTTTGAAATACAAAAGTAACCGAGCTTCAAAATGTCAAATCACCAGCAGACAAGGCTTTTTCCACCTCCGACCAAGGCCCGGACACTATGTCGTGGTTGCTCGTTTCCAAAACCGGAAATCTGCAACGCTAAGCTCAACGGTGGTTTCCACCCTACTTTTCAGACATCACCAGTGGATTGGGACTTCCAAAGAAGTCAAGAGTCATTACCTAACGTTCACACCTCAATGGATATTTTCTAAGTGACTCGGAAAATCCATTGCAATGGCCACAAAGGACTTCCAGTCAGAAGATAGTCACAACGGCTAATCTGCTTGGTTATCTATAAATAGAAGCCAACTCTCAAGACTTGAAGATTGCTGAACCAACTATCAATACATGCACTTAAGCAAAAAGTCATTGTATTTTATTCTCAATCTTCTACTTATAACTCCAACTCGTACTTAATATCTTTCGAGTTGTAAGGTTTTGTAATCAATTTTCAAAAACTCATTCTTACTTTCTAAGGTCCCTTGACTGAGCTGTAAGGGTTAACTCAGCTCAATTGTCCCTAACCTGTAAAGGTTACCTCAATTAGGAAGTACTAGATCGGATAAGGTAATTTCGAGTCTAGGAAAATCTTGTAAGGAATTGTCTAAGGGAGCAATTCTGGTTGAGTCTTTCTACCGTATTTTGTGGATTCAAAATAGTGGATTTGACTTGGTGCTTGGATTAGCACTGACCGTGGTTTTCTACCCCAGGAGTGTTTTCATGTAACTTTCCGAGTTAGCACTTTTCCGAGTCTAATCTTGACTCGGACTCTCCACGGAGTCATCTCTAGTTTTATTCTTCCATTACTTCTTTAAATTTCCCCATCACCCTATTCAACCCCTCTAGGGTGACTTAGTCTCTCCAAGAGCAAACCTTCATAAGCAAACTAACTTCCTAAAGGAGTAATAGCAAGAGAAGAAACGTGACTCTCGGGGTCCACCAAGAGGTCGTTTGGGCTCCATTCGTTCGTGGATGCCATTCCCGCTCAAGAAAGTTATGTTGGACAAGCTTCTCAGCTCTTGACCTTCCAGTAGGATGAGCTTTTGCTCCTAGACATGGTGAAGAGAAGATTATGGAGACCAACTAGCTTTAAAAGAGGACAAAGTAAGAAAGCACAAGAGCAAGGCAAGAATGCAAGAGGAAGAACAAGTGTGTGGAATGAACACAATCAAGCACCCTTTTTATAGACCCATTTGGTCAAGCTAAGCCAAGCATACAAGATAAGAGTCAAAAAGAGCAAGAGGAGACCAAGAGAATCTTGCAAATCACACTCGGGGCCAGGCTCGCCAAAGGCTTACCGGTGCCTCGCCACAAGGCACGGTGGTGTCCTTTCCAATGGCAACTTTGTAGCTTAGCTTGTGGAGTCCCATCAGTCGTGGCATTTGACTTCTTGGCACCTTATGCATGCAAGTGGGAGCTCTTATACCCACCAATCAGCTATTTCATATCAGATTTTCAGTCTGTTTTCGACTTAATTATTCGGGTAAAATGCTGAACTTTCGTCAATATGATTATCCTCTAACAAGCATGTTAGTACAACAGATTATTTAGTCAAGCTTCATATAAAAACAATCGAAGTTTCAGCATCGAAATATACCAAGCTTCAAGCTCTTATCAAGCCAAACTTAGGATCCTCTCACCGGACTTCAAAATGCATGCACCGCGATCAAGTCCAGGCCCTATTTTGGAGTTCGGGTTTGACAAAGAACCAATTCCAAACATTACACAATAACAAGTATCAAAATCATCACACAAAATCAAGGTAAGTATCCTTTAGTGTCTACTTTAACCCTTCGTCTTTTAGACTCGGTCAAAGTGGGGCTAACTATAGACACCTAAAAGTGTCGTCCGTTATCTCTTTAATTTACGTATTTTATTCTATTGGCCCGATGATGAAATCTCGAGTCCTATTTGAGGATTTGGATCACGGACTGTGTTTGATTGGTGGGATCAAAGCTAGTAAACCACAAAGAACCCCCTAGCACCACATAAATAGTATTTTGCCTTGTGTCGATCCAAAATCCCCCTTTTCTTTCGGACAATCCAAGACTGGGCCTAGTCTTTAGAGACAACAGAGTCCGAGTGTCGTGTACCGGGAAATTCTAGGTTCGGAATTCTACATTTCACCTTTTGTCAAATCGGACAAGGCGCTGAAGACCTCCAAGAAGACATTAGACACCGCATTTCATGATCACCAGTATCAAAATGTTGTGTTTAAGCTCTAAGACAGCTTCTCCCGAAGATTAGGAGCTTCCCCTCTAAACGGTGTCGCATGGCCGACGCCCCTACCTGGACTTTTAAGTGGAATGTACCGTTTAGCCAGGAGACTCCCTTGGTAGCACGATAGGGCACAAAACCCCAAGCATGCCTAGGTGGTCGGTGCCCCAAATTGGAATGCTATTCGATTTTATCCCCTCTTATCCTGGTTCAATCTTAGGATTTTCCGGCTCGATTTTTTCTACTGTTTTCAATGGTAGGCCGAGAGCAACCCTAGGTCATTTGTGACCTAGGTCTCTCCGTATAAATAGAGAGCCTTGACTCTCATTTCTGTATGACTTTCTCCTATGCGTAATGGTGCAGAAAGCTAACCCGAGCATTCATACTTTAACGTTACTCTACTCGAAAAGTAGCCTCAAACACTCCTCTTTCCTAAATGTCGCTGCTGAATCTTTGCAAAGAGTTAAAGAATATTCAGTTATTCCGATCTCTCGGGCATTCATTCAGCTGATATTTCCTACTCCCTACAAACACACCTTTTCTAAAATTCATAAAAAAGCCATTTTCTTCGATTCGCCTCGTTGCATCAAGAGATCCGGATCAGCAGGTGGCACAATCTAAGGGCAACCATTCGGCCTTTGAATGATTATTTATTTTATGTTTTATTTATCGCTTTCCATATTGTGGATCGAGTTGTATCGCTTTTATTTCCTCCCCGATTGATGGAATTTCTTTAATTCCTCACATTTCTTTCATTTTTGCTTTTTACTTTCTTTATCGTTTTTTTCTATTTCTCGCTTTTATCGCTTTCCGTAACTATATTTGGTTGCTTTAATTTTTCTTATCATGTTGTTGTATGCTTGTGTTTTTCACACGTACGTTTAATACACTACTCAAACTAGTAATGGCCGTCTTCGGATAGACGAAACGGAAGGGCTTATCCCTACGTTTTGTACCCTCGCCCCGAATCCGATTCTCGATTTAAAGACCGATGGAGTCATTTTTAGCTTCTTTTAATCTTAGTTCCTCGTACTAAGATTAGAAGAGCACATTTTTATTTTGTTTTTTGTTAGTTTTTCCTTTTTAAAAACTAACTGGCGAGTACTCTTTTTGCTTTATTTCTACCCAAAATTGCATCTTGCTTTTTTTTTTACTACAGTACGTAATTAGGGTTTCCGGATTCGCCTACCAGGCCAAAGGCCGCGACCGATTCCTTCGGCCGCGACTCGTGGCCGGTGCCCCTAACCGCCAGGTACTAGCTTCGACCAACACTAGGTGGTCAAAGGACGTGGCTTCGGTCTAGATTGGTGTTTTTATACCAATCGGCCCTAAAGCCTCACTGCGGACATGAATCCTTAATCTTTGGTTATCTTGTTCAATTAAGAAATGACATCCCGGGAATTCTGAAAATAACTTATGAAATAAAATAATTAATAAAATCGCCAATCATTTAATTTAATTTATCTTTAACTAGATTTATTGAAATTTGGGACTCTAAATACGAGATCAATCCTCACATTCAAAATCATTTTCCAATTATTCCTCTCTAATCTCCCTTTTAAAATCTCCCTTTTAAAATCTCCCTTTCAAAAACCCTTACACCAAAGTGGCATGTGGGGAATCACGGCCCTGCCTGCCAAGGCCCATGGTTCCTACACACTTGCGGTTGTATTAGATTATAAAAAAAAAATTAAATTTTTTAATATTCTTTTTCAGCTTGATTAACACTTGCACTTAACCTAATTAATATGTCTTTTACAACATTGGTCACAATATTTCCTCGGAAAGGACTCACCCACTCCCTATACGAGATGAAGTGTTCAACAAGTTAAAACAAGTTTGGGAAGAGTTTGTATATAACCGTATAAAGACATAGGTCTATATTTACACTTATTCTTGATTATTTGATTGGTCAAATTTGTGATTTTAATTGCCATACAGTTATAGGTATATATGTACTTAGGTATACAATTACATAGGTATATATATTTACATAGGTATATATATTTTTACATTGTCTTTTATATGTACCATATACAAATGTGATGAATCTGTTGTTTTGTATATATTCTAGTCAAGACTGTTTTGGATTGTGGTTTGTATATTCTAAAAGAATTTGTGTAAGGTTGTATATGATTTGTATTGTATAAAGGGCTAGAAAACACAAGAAAAAATTATTAAAAAAAAATCGGACTTATTACTACGGATCTTAAAGGTCCGGATTCAAATGTATGACGACGGTTCGGATGAAGAACCGTCATTATAGGTTGACCTATGACGACGCTTCTTTTGAACAACCGTCGTCATAGGTTGACCTATGACTATGATTTTTATATAGAACCATCGTCATAAGCCTTATTTTACTACCATTTTGAACCGTAGTAAAAGATACCCACCTACAATTACAGACCACATAGACGACACTCGATAACCGTAATTAACGGTCGCTTTGAGCCGTAGTTAAAAGTGGTTCCTATAGTAGTGTCACTTCATGTTAGGATTCTCGATTTGAGTTGGATTGCTTATCCTGTGTCCCAAAAGATTAAGTGCTCGGGATTGGCTTGTGGAAAAATCTAAGGGAGATGGGGCTTAAGTGCTTGACCCGAGGAACAATTGACCCATAAGAAAAGAGAACGATATGCTTTTATTTGAATGCATATAAGGAATGTAAACTAACCAAAGTAAAATACAATGATGCACCATGGAGTCCCTTAGATTGGGATGAATTTGATTTGGCTAAATGCAAACAAAGACTCATCTAATTTGAGATGAATTTGATTTGGTTAAATGCAACTCTCCTAATTAGAGATGAATTAGAGATGAATTTTAATTTATTAAATACAAATAAAAGATTCTCCTAATTATAGATGAATTTGACTTTGGCTAATGCGAACAAAAGATTCTCCTAATTAGGGATGAATTTGAGTTTAGCTAAATACAAATAAAAGACACTCCTAATTAGAGATGAATTTTAATTTGGCTAAATGCAAATAAAAGACTCTCATAATTAGGGATGAATTTAAAATTGGGCTAATGTAAATAAAAGACTCTCCTAATTAGAGATGAATTTGACTTTGCCTAATGCAAATTAAAGACTCTCCTAATTAGAGATGAATTTGACTTTGGTTAAAGAAATGAAATGAATGAACTTACCTATTTGAGATGATTTTTAATTTCGCTAATGCACAAAAGAACTCACCTAATTGAGATGAATTTAAAATTTAGCTAATGCAAAAATGAACTCACCTATTTGAGATGAATTTAGCTAAATGAAACAAAAAAATATAATTATTGGACCGACCTAAAAGGCAAAAAATATTTTGTACTTTTGGCTAAAATGCACAAATTGAACCAACTCAAGAAGGTTCATTATTTTATTTTATTTTGCACCCATGCAAGGATTCACTACAAAAAACTCGTGATTAGCGTCGGAATTTAGAGACCACAACAAAATCCGACTCTAATAGTGACGAAATTAGTGTCGGATTCTAAAAAGACACTATTTGAGTCGGAAAAAAATCGGACTCTATTAGCGTCCGATTTTAGAGTCGGATTACAATCCGATGCTAATTGGCGTCCGAATTTAGAGTCGGATTAAAATTCCGAATCTAATTGGCGTCCGATTGTTATGTACAACGCTAACGTTGGCTAATTCTAAGAGCTAATTCTGCTTTCCCCTTCACGGGACTCTAATTTTCAATCCCTAACTCTCTGCCTCGTCCCTCCCCCTAAACACCAACCACCACCGCACTCCTCTCCTGCAGCCGACGCCTTCTCTCCTCTCCAAGCACCGGCGTCTTCGCTCCCATTCGGCGCTAGTTTCTTCGGTCACCGGCGTATGCCTCGCCCTAAACACGAAGCTCTGCTCCAGCTTCGCTCTCGCTCGCCTCGACGTCTTCGCTCGTCTCGAGCGGCTGCTCACCATCACTCTCTCTCTAAGTCGTGCTTCATCACTCTCTCTCTCTAAGTCTCTCGCCCAGCCGTCGTTGCCCCGAAATCCCGCCTCCCGACCTCCTCCCGATCCGCCACTCTCTGTCGGCGTTTCGCTGCCGCCAATTCCTGTTCATCGTGCCCCGAGCTCCCTCACATTCCCGACCTCCTGAGCATAACATTTGGAAGCAATTTCAATTTTCAGGTATGTTTTTGTTTATCGAAATTTGACATTTGGTTCTCCAAATCAGTGAATTTTCCATAATTTCTCTCCTGTCTCGAGGCTTCGATTTAGCCATTATTATGCCATTTTAACTTGAAAGTTCTAAAAGTATGAATATTTCATTCTACCGTTTGCTTCTTTTGTCTGTGGAATAGTAGGCTGTCAAGGCCTTCGAATCTAGGGTCCGAGACAAACTGCCTCTCTACAATTCGATTGTAGGAGTAATGCTGCAAGTTTCCCCCACTTCCTACTAGTTAGTCCCTCCCCACAACCTCCACCCCCACAAAAACAAGCCCTTAGCTGAGGCACTAGGCAGGAGATTATTGGTGTAGTTTGGTTTTTCTGTTGTCGACAACATCTCCCAGCCATGTGCTCTAGTCATTGAACCGGTGCCCGACCATTGTTCGCTACATGGACAGTAATCCCAATAACTCTGTCACTTAAGCCATGTAGTGTGCAAAGATGCAGGTTCTTTGAGCACAGAGGTGCTGAGCTCAATTTGTATGGCACACTTACATAATCCTGCTTTTACGTAATTCACACTTTCAGTGCTGTATGTGAGTTAGTAATATCCATTACATCGTTCTAGCATGCATTGAGGTGAAGATAGCTCAAAGGTACTCTTTTGGGCTGATTTGTAACTTTGGTCGATCACTAAAGGTTCAATTTCCTCATTCTTTTAGGATGGCAAATTCAAAGAGATGCAACCATGTAAGTATGCAATGTATTGAAATAGTGCCGGAGGCAATAGGAACAAACATTCTTGAGACTTTGATTGGAAAGAACATACTCTAGTCATTGGGTTTACTTGCCAATACGAATGTTGTATTTAAAGGCTAAGAATGCCATTGTTTGGTGTATGATTCAAAAGATTACTTCTATATTAAGAGTTTCGCAATGGACTTCGAAAGACTTGAAGATTCCAAAGTCTTGGCTGTGAATGTGACTTCTATATTAAATTTTGGGTTTTGCTGAACACTAATCATACCAAGCTCATGTTATATCGACAATTATATGTTATTATGTCATTGGTGCTAATCAATTAAATTTTATATAATGTGAGAGTAAGAGAACTAAAGGTGACTTGATACACTCAAACTCGGTGTTAGGCTTGGTGTCTTAAACCAACGGGAAGAAGGAAAAGGATCACCACGGATAGCTCCTCGTCCACCACTGGTGGTCCTTTGGCAGCCACAGGCCGTGGCAAGCTTCAGTAGGGACAGCCAGCAAGTTCTGGCTGCCACGGTCATCACCACAGGCAGTGGTGCAGACTGTGGCAGCGAACTGGCCACCACAGTCTACACCACAGCCTGTGATTCTGACCGTGGCACTGGACAGCAGCCACGGCTTGCTGTTTAACCGTAAAATGCTACGGTTTTTGCCTTCTTTAAGTGGATTAATTTAAACTTATCTGCTTTGATATTATTCAAAGGATGTTACTAAAAATATACTTAATTATTTAATTAATTAAGATATATATATATATAAATTTTACTTAGTGTAGATTTTTAATTCATTCTCTCTTCTCGTTCTCCTCGAAAAATTTATGGAGTTCTTTCCAATGACTTAATTGAATTTATTAACAACAAATTTGGGTGTAAATTTTTTTTATCATATGAATGTTTTTTATATTGTGTGTAACATCTTAAATAATTTAGTGATTCAAATAATATAAATTCTAATTTTCTTCCGCAAATAATGAGCAATGGATAAGAACTATTACGGTTATGTACAAATATTAATATGAGGTTGAATGTGAATGTGAATGTGAATGTGAAGAAACTAAAGGCTATGAATGTGAAGGACCAAAGTCTTGGCTGCAAAATTTAAAGCCTGGCCAAGCCATATATCTCCCATCCGCAATGCACATGGCCAGTCCCCCTTCAAAAATTATTGCTTCTGTCTAGCTAGGTCTAGCTAGCTACATGTTCTTTGCATAGTTTTAAAGGCTTAATCTTGTTTATTAGAACCACTGAATATTATATTGTGGTATTCAATGATAATAACAACCCAATATGGATTTTAACATGAAGCGATATATTTGTTTGTTGTTTTTTTCTTATTCGAACGTTAATTTGGATTTGAGAATTTGGGAGTTCAGAATTTAGTTGCTCTGCTGAGTTGGGTAGTTATCAGTGTACTCTCTCTCTCTCTCAATCTAGCTATACTACGAAGGAACTGAATTGTCTGCGTGTTTTTGTTGCAATTAGAAATATCAAACTTCATGTCTATTTATCATTCAGATTTATAATTTGTAATGTAAGGCATATCTTTTTAATGCAAGGTATATCTTTCTGTTTGTTGTTTTTTTAATGCAATGTAGCTATTAGTTATATATATATATGCATTTCATAAAGCTTAGAAAACCCGTCCAAAAATTTGTACATAACAAGGTATATCAGCAAGTTATACACATTCTCATGTGTATGGTGTTGATATAAAACTTTGTTATGTACAAGTTTTTGAATTGTCCGTATTTGACAGTTTAAGAATAATATGGTATTAGGTTGTGTAGTTACTAAATCCTTGCATACACTTTGACAAATTTAAGGCGACAATTTCCATATGTTCTCTAGGTACTATTATAAGTATGTGGTGCGTAATGTCTGGGTGAATTATTTTACCATAGACATTATTCATCTCATCTTTATAGATCGTACTTGGGAGAACTAAAGGGAAATGCTACCGAAATTTTGTCAAAGTATGCAAGGACGTAGCTGCACGATCTAATATTATATTATTCTTGAATGTGTATAGGACCACTTATCCCTGTAGAAAGATGTAGGGCATGCAATTATCATTACAAAAAATACAATGTAAAACATTACGCAAATTTTATTGATTGTTAATTTTAAAAGATGAACATACTAAACTATTTTAAAATCGTATATATCTCGCAGTAATGGAGACAAATAGAGAGTGGATGTATAACAGGTTTGATGGAAAATACTTGAATAAGGAGTTCATTCCTAGGATAGAAGAGGAATTTATTCCATTTGCTAAACAAGAAGAAAGCTTCAAGAGGTCGAAGGAGATGAGGTGCCCTTGTAGTAAATGTGGCAACGTGCCTTTCTTAGATGAGGATACCGTGAAATTACATTTGTATAAACATGGGTTTCGCGCTAATTATTTTCATTGGGTTAACCATGGAGAGACTTACCCTGATTTAGAAATGAACAACCAAGGGTCGTCAAATCCACAAGTTGAATCAATGCATGAAATGTTGATGGATGCATTTGGGCCTATGTCCTCAACATGGATTGATGATGAAAGTGTGGATGAGGAACCAAATGAAGATGCAAAAAAATTCTTTGAAATGTTGGAAGCGGCTAAGAGGCCTTTGTACGAGGGGTGTGATTTGTCCTTATTGTCAGTAATCTTACGGCTCATTAACATCAAATGTGAGTTTAATCTCCCAAATAGAGCTGTTGACAATTTGTTGGCATTGATGAAGGAAATGTGTCCACCTAATACCGAGTTGACCGACACTTATTATTCTGCAAAGAAGCCGCTTGCTGCTTTGAAACTTCCACATGAGAGAATTGATGTTTGTTCAAATGGGTGTATGTTATATTGGAAAGATAAAATTAATTTGGATAGATGTGAGCATTGTGGGGTCGATAGATATGAGAAGAAGACATTGAGGGGTAAAGGTATTGCAAAGAAAGTACTAATATACTTTCCAATTGGGCCGAGATTACAAAGATTGTATGCGACGAATGGCACAGCGGCCCAAATGAGGTGGCATTATGAAAATCCACGTGAAAGTGGCTCAATGGCACATCCATGTGATAGTGAAGCATGGAAGCATTTTGATGTCACTTTCAAGGAATTTTCCGCCGAACCTCGCAATGTTCGATTAGGTTTATGTACTCGATGGCTTCGCCCCATTTGGCAATTTTGGGCGTACATACTCCTGTTGGCCCGTAATTACAACTCCATACAATTTACCACCTTGGTTGTGCATGAAGAGACAATTCATGTTTCTTACTTTGTTGATTCCTGGCCCAAAAGTCCTAAGGGGAAACTTGATGTTTATTTACAACCACTCATTGAGGAATTGAAGCACTTGTGGGATGTTGGGCTTCAAACGTATGATGTTTCGAAAAAGAATAACTTTACGTTGAAGGCAGCGAGTTATGTGGATAATAAGTGACTTTCCAGCATATGGTATGCTTTCGGGTTGGATGACATCGGGGAAATTAGCTTGTCCTTATTGCATGGAAAACACGAAAGCATTCGTACTAAAACATGGGAAGAAGACCACATGGTTTGATTGCCATAGACAATTTCTTCCCGAAGGTCATCGTTTTAGGTCTAACAAGAGTGCTTTTTTGAAAAATAAGGTCGACTATTCACCTCCTCCTTCTTGTCTTAAAGGTGATCAAATATGGGATCGCATATGTACAATGCCTAACTCTGTTGATCATCATGGCTCAATTGGTGGTTATCTCGAGTCTCACAATTGGACAAAACGAAGCATATTCTGGGAATTGCCGTATTGGAAAGATCTTCTCATACGTTACAATTTAGATGTCATGCATGTCGAAAAGAATGTGTTTGATCAAGTAATCAACACAATCATGGATGTGAAGGGAAAAACTAAGGATGACATCAACTCAAGAAAGGATTTAGCCACTCATTGTAAGCGTCAAAAACTAAACATTCGGACTCATCGAACATGCCGATGGAGGACGAACCGAAACTGCTCCGTAAGCTCCATATGTTCCGAGTAAAGAGGCAAGAAAAGCTTTATGTGAGTGGCTAAAACAACTTAAGTTACCCGATGGATATGCTAGTAATTTAAGTCGATGTGTTGATAGAAAAAATGCAAAGTTGCATAATTTGAAAAGCCATGATTGTCACATCCTTATGGAGCGATTATTACCCATAGCTTTGAGGGAATTATCGCCTCCAAATGTTTGGAAAGTCCTTACAGAACTAAGCCAATTCTTCGGGGATTTATGCGCCACTCATTTGCGAACGGAGGATGCGCTCCAATTAGAGGCAAATATCTCTCGAAATACTATGTAAGATGGAGATGATCTTCCCTCCATCTTTCTTCAATGTGATGGAGCATCTTCCTGTCCACTTACCATATGAGGCTAAAGTAGGTGGACCCGTTCAAGTATAGATGGACGTATCCCTTTGAAAGGTATCAAGTGATTTTTTATCAAGTTTTCAATTAATATTTTGTAGTGATGATAGTAAATATTTATACTTATGATGCAGATTTCTACATCATTTAAAGAAGAAAGTCGATAATACCCGTGTTGAACCGTCCATATGCAATGCATATCTAACAGAGGAGATTTCAAATTTTTGTGCCGCTTACTTTGAGCAAAATGTTGACACAAAAACAAGAGATCTTGGGCGAAATGTATATCCTCATACAGAGGAGAATCAAGGTGAACACATTCCGGATGTCTTCTCCTTTAATGTTGGGTATGCCCTCAGTGAAGGACGTATGAGATACCTTGATCAACGCGAGTATGATGCAGCTCATGCATACATTCTTCGAATTGTGAAATATTAGAGGATTATGAACGGTACGACTATCAACTTGAATAATTTTGTCATATATTATCTTTTAATGATAACGACCTAATAATAAGCATTTTTCCCAACTAAGGCAATTTGAAGATGAAATGATTACACTACATCTACGTATTAAGAAAGATGAAGTATGGAGTAAGTTTGATAAAGAATTCCCAAAATGGTTTCGAGAGGAGGTTAGTATATTGATGTTGTGTTGCGAGTGGTTTAAATATGAATTACATTTTCATTAACTTATATTTTAATGGTGTAGGTTTTTCATTTGAATGAGAACAATGGAGTAATTAAAAGTTTGGCATTTGGTCCAAAGAAGGATGTGCGTAGTTTTAACCATTATTACATAAATAATTACAACTTTCACACCTATAAATACGGTCAAAACAAGGCCAGTATGAGCTATGGGGTATCCGTGAAAGGGGTAGATGACATTCATTATTATGGCATTCTTCAAGAGGTGATTGAGTTAGAGTATGTTGGGGATTCTCGCTCTTACAAGACGGTTTTGTTCAAATGTGAATGGTTTGATTCTATAAGGGGTATTAATATACACGAATAATATAAATTAGTGGATGTCAACCATACAAAGAAGTACCCAATGTATGATCCATTTGTACTGGCATCCCAAGCTATGCAAGTGTATTTTACCCCTTATCCAAGTATAAGGAACGATAGAAACCAATGGTGGGCGGTGATTAAGATAAAACCAAGATCAACCATTGAAGCACCACTCAATGATACAGACATTCCAAGAGGATACTAATGAAAATCCTCCTACTTTGTGTGAGTTCGAAGAAGTCCAAGAAGGATTTGAAAATGAACTTGAGGACATAATTGAAGAGGAAGCTAATGAAGTCGATTTCAATGTTGAAAACGAGGATGATAATTTTGAAGGGGAGGCGGATGATGACAGTCTTTTATTGTATAATGACATTGATGATGACATTGTAGCTAATGATGATGCTGAGTTTTGAAGTAATATTGTAATCTCGTGACATTGATAACCAACGATCTATGTTATGATTTTGATGTATGTTTTGATTTTTTTGTGTATATTAATTGATTTTTGAATATATATACTTAAATTCTCTTTGCATGACATTATTCGTTGTATATACAAGTATGCCTCGAACAAAAGGTTTTGCGCTAAATCATGGTGCGCCTACTTCGGTTCCGATTCCAATGTTGGGGCTGATCATGCTATAGTCCAGTACTCAATCATCATCATCACAGGGAGATAGCTCACAACAAGGGGCAGCTTGCAGGAAGAGAGTTTTGGCAAAGGATGATGATAACCGGTGGTATGTCTCAGTAATTTGGTTTATTTTTCGTATTCTTTGGGTAGTTTTAACTTAATAATTTTATTGCAGGTTTACTAAGTTGAAGTTGTCACGAGCTATATCAGATGATATCAAGAGTTTCTACAATGGTCGAGTGCACATGTTTATCAAATCTCCCTAAAGAAGAGTTACAACTTTTGTGGAGGACTTTTGAGGTAAAAAACTTGAAAACAATTGGATATATATGAGTAGTTTTTAATATTTTCAATTTATGTTTATTAATATTTGTGTAAAACAGGGTAAGTATACTTGGGCTCCAGAACTTTCTCAAGAAGTCTATGCAGAGTGGAAGAAGAAAGTTGGTAAAAATTTGAGGAATTTAGCGAGCAAGGCTGGAAAAGGCCCGATGATAAACCAATAACTTGGTTGTCGGATGAGGGGCGAGAGAGGTTGAAGGGGCTAAGAAGTACCTCTGAATTTCAAAAAATCTGCCCAATGCTTCAAGAATAGGACAAAAGGCCCAAAAGCAGGAACCTTACATAGTCAAGGGTCGGCCTCAACCGCAGATCTCGCAGTCCAAATGGTATAAACTCTAGTATTTTGGTTTTCTTTCATTTTATACACATAATTTAGTTTGTGTAACTTTATTGCATATTTTTATGCCTAGATTAAGGAAGGGAAGAATCCTACTCCATCTGCATTGTTTGTGAGGAGTCGTAGTAAGGATGATGCTCAATCTGGAAAGGTTTTTGTCGATGACCGGTCCAAATCTCTGTGGGTAAGAATATTATCTCCATAAACCTTTACAAGCAAATAGAGTGAAATGGACAATTGTAGGGGATATTCATATTGAATGTACAATGGATGCTTTCCTTTTGCAGGAAAAATATGAAGCGATTAGAGCCGAGCGTGGTATTCAGGAGGGGACAAAGAGGCAAAGACCCTCTACTATGAGGTGTCGGGTGGATGGAGCAAAAATCAACCATCTATGGATTGGGTAATTCTGCAACAATGTTCTACGAGAAGCCTACTGCCTCGACATCCTCTACAAGTGCTACCTACAATTCCTCGGCTTATTCTCGCCTACAATCACAACTTCAATCAACCCAAGAACAACTTGATCAAGCAAAGAAAATTAACCGAGAGTCATCAAAAAGCCATGGAAGAGCAAAGAAAAATGGTCGAGAGTCAGCAAAAAGCCATGGAAGAAGCAATGAAACTCATTCAAAACCTCCAATCACAAGTTGACAGGATGTCCGGTGGTTCTAACCGATTTCTTAGCATGGTTTGTTTATTGAACTTTGAATTGCTTTGTTTGTTGAATTGCTTTGTTTAACTTTGAACCGGTTTGTTGGATATTTGGTGGTTGTTAGGACGATGAATACTTGGTGGTTTGTGGATGATTGTGCAAACAATGAATCACAATGTATTTGTGTATTCGTATATTATCGTGTAGAGAAGAAGTCAGACTTTTATGTAAATGTTTTGCAGGAAATATATGTAAAAACGGAATAACAAATGTTCAAAAAGCTACGGAAAAATAATGGAACATTTAGCGTCGGATTTTAGCGTCGCACCCAAAATCCGACGCTATTTGAGTCAAAAAGGCCGACGCTAAACACAAAAATCCGACACTAAAATGAAGCGGGTATAAAAAGAAAACGAAATTAGCGTCGGATTCGAATCGACGCTGTTAGCGTCGGACGGATCCAACGCTAATAGCAAGAATCCGACGCTAATTAGCGTCGGATGGTGAATCCGACGCTAAATTTTTAGCGTCGAGGTCTTCTGCGTCAAAATTTTATCCGATCTCTAATCCGACGCTAAAGACGTTTAGCGTCGGATTTTCTGGATTTGGCGTCGATTTTGTCCGACGCTAATTTACCTTTTACTCGTAGTGATTATTTAGCAAACTTAACCTAAACTAAAAGGCTCACAAGAAAAAGGTTAAATACTAAAAACAACCATATTTATTCAAGCATGCAAATGAAGAGAAGGGGACGACCTAAACAAACCAAGGATCTATCGTCAAAAAGAGGGATAAATCTAGGTAGGATACATGGTATCTCATAGTCCGAGAATTTAGTCCTCCGTGGGGTGCACGATAGGAAAATCATAAATTTTCAGTGCCTCTTGGTAAACCAAAAAAGCATGCTATGAGGGAAGAGGTACCACCTCGCCGACAATCAAGCCTAGTTGGGCCCATCTAGGTTAGCAGTTAGAACCTCCTCCAAAAGATGTTCTTGAGGGTAAAGCCTAATGGTCGAAATTAAAAACACTATGTTTGAGGCTGCCTAAATGCAACATGACTAATACAAAACACGTTAAGAAAACTCATAACTCAAACTCTCAAGTCTCACCCTCTTAATAAGTAACGCATCCCCAGTAGAGTAGCCACTGTAAGAACCACGGCCCGTACCTCGAGAACGAGTTTCCCACGAATGCCGGCTCTCTTTGGCTGATAAAGATTCTTTTTGAAGATTGATTTTTGAAAATGGGTTTAGAAAGTGGGGTGGACCTCTTATTCGATTTCGATTTTAATAGTTCAATTAAAGCGGTTTAAGTAGAATAATAATTGGCAATTTTTATAAATCATTTTATTTTAGGAATTAATTTTCAAAATCTCGAGATATTATTTCATAATTTAGGAAAATGGAAAAAAATACAATCTATATTATGATGCAAATATTTTGGGCCAAAAAATGGGTAGCACTGGCTTGGACAAAAGCCAAGCTCGACCATCGGCCGGCGCCGGCGAGAGCCGGCGCGACCGGTGTCTGCGCTAACCATAGGCCGAGACCGAAAAAATCGGTCTCGGTCCATGGTCTTGGCTGATAGAAAGTAAACCACATTTTTTTCATTTTAAATTAGAAATGTTGAGATGCGATTAAAGAGAAATAAAATAAGAAAAGGGGAATCACCTGGTCGCTTTTAGGAATAAAAACTAACAAAAATAAAAAAATAATTTTCCAATCTTAGTATGGAAAGATAATCTTGAAAAAGGTTTAAAAATGACTCCATCGAGCCTAGAACCGAGAATCTAGATTCGGGGCGAAGGTACGAAATGTTGGGATAAGCCCTTCCGTTCCTGCTGTCAACAGACGACCTTTACTAATTTGAGATGTGAGTTTAGGAAACGTGTTTTAGGCAAGCACACAACATATTAGATGTAGAAATAAATCAACCAACCATACTTTAGGAAAGCAATAAAAGCATATACAAAAACAAGAAATGAAAGCGATAAAGAAAAGCAAAAAGGAAAGCGAAAGAAATTAAAAGTTACAAGTGGGCACGCAGGAATTAAAAGCGATTACATCCTTTCTCCACAATACGTAAAGTAATAAATAGCATAAATTAAATAAACTGTAAGGATTTAAAGCAGATTTGGTGCCCTCGCATTGTCCCACCTCACGATCTTGAATCACAAACGAATCTGGAAGCGTGATGATGGATGAACAAAATCGAAGAAGGCTTTTTGTGGAATTTGTGGCAATAGAATTGTGTGGGAGAATTATGAGATGCTTGGTGGAGTAATGATTAGTCGAAAAGGAAGCAAGAGATCATAATACTAATATAGCATTCAATAGCTCTTAAACTAATTTCAGCGAAGCATGTGGCTAGGTTAATGATGTCTACCAAAGTGAGGGGTTAGGTCCTCTATTTATAGAGGAAAGTTAGGTCACAAAATGACCTAAAAGCAATACAATCGGTAGTCGAAAATTGATCGAACCGGTCGATTTCCCTAAGAGGATAAAGGGAAAAACCGGATAAAATGCTCTTGAACCGAGAATCCCGTGGAAGGTGCCAAGAAGGCTGGTGTCGGTCAAGCAATGACATCATGTGGAAGTTCCTAGGGTTCCGTGCTTCGGATGACCTCTCGGAAAGTCAAGAAACTTTCTATTTTTGGAAAGTTTCTATTTTTAGCGTGTTTTTATTTTTGGCGGGTTTTATTTTTGGTGCGGGTTTGTGTTTCCTAGTTGGGAGCCCGACTTGGGCTTGGTTTGGTTAAAAGAAAATAGGTTTGTGGGCCGGCCCAAAGCAAAGAAGATTGATTTTTATGGTGTTAAGGAGGTTCTTTTTGGTTTATCGGCTTTCGTCACGTCAATCGGACTTCGATCGTGATCCGAAAGGACTGGGATTTCATCACCAAGATAACAAATAAATAAAAAAGGAAAGGGATGAAACGTTTTAGGTGTCTACAAATAAGTGTGAATGAAATGGAAAAATGAAATAAAATAGGAAAGAAAGGGTAGGTATAGCTCAATAAAAGGGGGATTAGGGATAGAAGCTATCAAAACTCAACCCCACACATACAAATGCAAACCCTAGAGTAAAATTGAAACTTGTTTGTGGCATACTTTGATTTGTGCTTTGGTTGGAAATATGATTACGGTATAAAATGTCATCTTCTACAGACTTATAGCCCTATTAAAGTATGTAGATTGTGCCCCTGTTTCTCTAATTTTCTTTGGTTTTGCAAATTGATGGAGACCAACCTTCCATGGACAACATATCACAAGGAGGGATTCATTTAGCCCCTGTTTCAACTGGGTCATTAGCAACAAGCAAGCTAATGAACTAGAGTAGCCATAGCGCTACAAGGACCAACTTTTATGCCCGATCAGTCAACCATGAGAAAGAGTTTGGGCACCAATGTGTTATGGGTCTTTTGAGTTTATGTGGAGAAAAATAAAGAAAGATGGCTTAGTGCAAAAGTTAGCAATTTTCAAGCCCAGTTTGACCTTTTGCTACTTGTTTCCGTCATAACTTTGGTTCTACAAATCCAACATTAATGAATTATATATGGTTGGAAATCTTACATCCTAAGCTTCCCATCTATACCTTTTGGCACCCATATTGGAGCTTTGTGCCAAAATTTATAGTCATTTGAATATGGGTCTTGTGCAGTGAAATTGACAAACAGCGACGTGATCGAGCTGTCATTGTCACCAAGTATTTCCTTTTGTTTTTGCTGCTTTATGGTCCTTTTTTGTTTTTGGTTGAGTTTATATCAGCCTGAGGATGATATTGTAAAGATTTTAAGTCATTAGATTGGATGTGATACCTAGGACTCTTAATGTTATAAATATGTAAAGCACAAGAGCATGTAAGAACTTTTAACAAATTAATGAATGAGTTGAGCATAACTCCTGTGCATCCTAAATTCTTTCTTGATTATCTTAATTGGTGACTCAATTGTGGTGATTAAGGAGTCTAATATAGCTTATGATGGTGTGTATTATCTATAAACTATATTAGAGATTTATCTAGGTGGTATGTCTTATCCTAGGCAATTAGCACTATTCAGTTTTCTAAGGTGACTTCAAGAGTTCTCCTCTCTTCACCCCCTTTTCTTTCCACCATCAACTTTCCCTTTACCGTACTCAATCTCTCTAATGGCATCATCAATTTCCACCTCTAACTCGTCCCCTTCTCTTCCCCTCACAAACTCCCCACCTAATGCAAGTGGGGTCTCACTTATGGTTAGGGTGACTTTAGGCTTCCTCCTCTTTCACCTTGATTCTTGGTTGCTTCCACACTATTCCCTCATCAACTACATCAACCTAACTACCCATGTTCAGCTCCCACAACTCAGCACATTTTCCCCCTCCTTGTTTATCCCAAGATTGCTCTAACCAAGTCACTTGTCTTTGAGTTTTACTCTCTTTGGCTTGGTTTTTTCTCTTCCTCATCTTGGTTGCTCCTTGGTACATCACAAATGTGGCAAGAGGGTCGATATTTTGATGAGTACGATGAAGAAGAATCCTTTGAGAAGGTTTGCAAGATGTAACAAGTTTGGTATGTCGGATGATTATCATTATTTTGAGTAGATTGATGACTCACTATGTAACCAAGTGAGATCCATAGTTGTAGCTCTTCTTGAAGAAATTGAGGCATTGAAGACTTTGAAAAACAACAAAAAAGGAAGGCTAATAAGAAGAATTGAAAAGGTTGAAAGAGAAGAATTATAGGCTGAAGGTATCTCGTTGATGGACATCATTGTTTATGTGGAATGATTGTGTTTGTTATTACATTGATTTATGTGATTGGGGGGTAAATTTCTAAGGTTTGAGTGAGTTTGTAGGGCATGTTTGGTTGGAAATAATCAAAGTGGTAATGTAATTAACTTGGTAATGATGGTTACATTATCATATTTGGTTACAATTTTATAATGCAATCAAAATTGCATTATAATCAAATTAACCTCTAAATATGTAATTACAATTACTGGGACATTTATTAAACAATCATCATTACATCCATCATTGTGATCAAATTTTAATACACTTGCAATAATTTTCTCTCTCTCTCTCTCTCTCTCTCTCTATTCTATATCTTTTTCCTCTCTCCTCCTTGGCAAGTAAAAAATTCATCCATTTGAGACCAAACTTGATTTTCTTTCTTCTATTATCTTAATATATGATATGATCGGTTGGTCATTAAGTGAAAATTTTAATTTTAACATTTTGAATTCAAAATTTAACTATTCTATTAAAAAGATAAAATAAGCTTAAATTAAGATTTTTAGATCAAAATTTTTTTACTTGTTAACATTTATCTTTAATTCAATAAATATTTATCATCAATAAAATAATTTCAGTTGGTATTTTTTATCAATGAAAAAAATTCATTACTTAATTATATGATAGAAGAGATTTAAAAAGCTCAAACATAAATTTAGAGTTTAAAATTTTATTATTTGGATAACATTTATCTTCACTACTACAAACATTTATTACTACTAAAATAATCCAGTTGATCTTTTTACCACCAAAAAATTTAAAATTAGAAAATATCATAGAAAAAACAAAAAAACCCCAAATATGATTTCGAATTTAAAATATTTTCATGTGGATAACATTTATCTCTATTACGATATTTATTGCCATTAAAATAATGTAGTTGATATTTGTCACAGGAGAAATAAAACTTGATTATTTGATAGAAAATATTTAAAAAGATCAAATCTAAATATATAGCTTAAATTTTTATTTAGATAATATTTATCTCCACTAAAATAATTTAATTACTATTTTTTACCATTGAAATAATCCATTACCTTTGTGTTTACATTACACTTTTTATATGACCAAACATGGTCATGTAATTATTATCTCATTACATTACATACCTAATTGCATTACATAATTGATTACATTACACCCCTATTACATTACATCCAACCAAACGCCACAATAGCGCGCACAAACACATATACACACACATAGAGAGAGAGAGCAACACTGCCCACTTTGGAGGGAAGAAGAACATAAGGTTGTGTAGTTTTACATTTTTTTCTTTTTTTAAGTCATTAATTGGGTGTAACCTAATCTAATTATAAACCTATACTAACCGGTTAAATTAAAACAATGGCAGGCTTACTAGCAAAATTAATTAATGGGATTTGTAAATAAAGTGCATAATTTGGGGATTGTTTTGTTTAAGAACTCCAACTTAAAACAGATCTGCTCATTGTTAAATCCGACATCTTTATACCTCATGTCCGAGCAAAACAATACACATTGTTATATTAGCTTTTGGTATAACTACCTTAGAAAAACCAAGATTCCTAACTACCCATGTTCAGCTCCCACAACTCAAGCACATTTTCCCCCTCCTTGTTTATCCCAAGATTGCTCTAACCAAGTCACTTGTCTTTGAGTTTTACTCTCTTTGGCTTGGTTTTTCTCTTCGTCATCTTTATACCCCACGGTGGGTCCGTCCCTGAATGTAATCAGAGTTACAAGCAGCTCTATTAATTCATAAGGATATTTTTATACCCTGTTCACTTTTTCCTAGACCTAGTGTAAAATGCATCTCGAATTCTTCATCTTTTTCGAGGCCAACGTTCTCCTTTTTGTAGCAAAACTAAAACTAAACCGATAGTTTCTTTCTATAGTTTTAAAAACATGCTCGAATGCATGTACGTTTGTTTTTTTCTCCGATCCTCGCCACAGACAATCTCGGATGTTAATGACAAAGGCGAGTCCTAAATAAAACTATAAGAATAATAAGTTATAAGTATTCCCTCTATTAAGAGAGTCTAGGAGTTCAAAACACTAGGAGCAAGCAAACAACCGCATTAGATCTAGATCGAGTTGCAAGTGGAGCAAAAAAGCTCCAGCAAGCGAGTACTTCTCAAGGTGGTCACCTGCCCTATGCTTGGGGATGATGTTAATCAGTCCATGCAATGTATCCGCGAACGCATTCGAATTTGGAGCATCCGGGACTTTCACAATCCTACACATTCATTTGCTACGGGGATACAAACTCACTCGGCGGAACCATCGGGGTCGGTGGGGTCAATCGACCCCCTTCCAAAAAAATAAAGTTTTTATGTAGAGGAAGATATTAGTAAAAGCAAGTTCGCTGAGTTGGTAAGGTTTGTGTAATTTGAACAAGAGGTCCCGTGTTTGACTCCTGCTATTGGCAAATTTTTTTTCAAAATTCAATCCATTACTTTTAATTTTATTTCCCTTCCTTACTTTTTCTTCTAGGCATAGCTGCATATACCACCCTCTGCTCGCTTTGCTCGAGCCCGACCGCTCCGCTCCCTCCCCTCACCACCACGACCGGTTGCCGCCAACACAACCTACGCCGCCCACCGCAGCCCACGCTCGGCCCGACTTGCCCCTCCCCTCTCGCGGTTGTACTCTACGCAGCCCTCTCGCCCTCTCCTGCAGTCGCCCTCTCTCTCTCCCAGCCCACTACACCACGCACATGGCGGCACAGGCCCCAAACAAGTCACCCCGGCACTTCCCGGTCCGGTCCCTGTCTCTCCTCTCCCACACTAAACTCTCTCGCTCTCTCCGGATCCGTAAGTTCTAACTTCTACAATTTTTCATTTTATATCAATTTAAGATTTAATTTGTGCAATATTAGGTTTAATTTCTTTGATTCTATTCTTAATTTATGTGATTTCATCGATTTTTCAATTTCACTTCATTCATTGTTTAGACAAATTTTACGGTATAGGTTTAATTTTGTTGATAAATTCGTATTGTAGGTCAAAATGTTTAGATATTTCAAAAAGATAGCAATGTAACCCTTCATTCCTTCAAGTTATAAATCGAAAATTTACCATCGAATGAAGAAGGCGATGCAAATACAAATATGAGAACTCATCAAACACAATTGTATTAGATGTAATGTTGTCGTTATGTAATATTAATTTTAAAAATAGATGTTAACTTTTCTATTGTATACAGTATTATTTCATTTATTTCGACCCCCTTCCTTAAATTCCTAGATCCGCCACTCGTATAAACTCATCCATGACGGTGGCACATCAACGTAAGCATCAAAACTAAAGAATGCGATGAAGTCAAAAACAAGGATCATTATAAAGATTCTATTCCACCTACACCATTAATGTCACTAGACCTGGCAAAATTGACCCGAACCGAACGGGTCAACCCAAACGACCCGAAACCCAAACCGAACCGACATTCGAAACAGTTGAACCGATTTTGACCCAAAACCGAAATGAACCGACCCGAACCGAATCAACCCGAAATCTAATGAACTCGATTCGACCCAAACCGAAATGACCCGAACCGAAACCGAACCGAACCGAAAATGACCGAACCGAATCGGACCCGAATCGATTTAACCCAAATAAAAGTGACCCAACCCACATTTTTTGTGTCTATAGTGGTACAATTTTAAATCGATTTTGACCCAAAAAGTGACCCGATTACAACCCGATTCGAAATCAACCCGAATCGAACCCCGAACGAGATTGACCCAAAGTTGAACGGAACCGAATTTGACCCGAACCGAAACCGAACGAAATCAAACGAGATCGACTCGAAGTTGACCCAAACCCGAAACCGAACCGGATGCGAACAAAATCGACAATTGCCGGGTATAAATGTCACCATCGAAATGTGTTAGGGCAATCCTCTAGCCTCTACCACACACTTATCCAGTTCATGTGGACTCGGTGTGGATCTCGCTTGTGTGGGGTTTGAGGATTGTAGACAAGAATCTTGTCCTCTCAAGGGCTAATCAAGGACTCTCATTCAATTTCATCAGCTATATTATTGCAGAGCTACTTTTTACTTCCACAATTTGCATAGCTCGTAACACCTATCGGCAATTTTTCGGGTTGAATTACGCCGGACTAAAGCATTTTCCTCCTAAATTAGCACGTATTTTTACTAATACAAGTCGGTTTAAATGGTTTGGCACTTATTCCCCCTTAAGCAATGTCTCGGGTTTGAGTCTTGTGAATGGACTGGACTCTCTTGGACGCTTCCCATTTTTGACGAGCTGCAAAGGTTTGAATGACGGGTCTGCAGCCCTTATTGCCATTTGGTTATGAACATATGCACACCAACATAATAATTTTGTAAAGACAAATGTCTCCTGTCGTAAATGCTCATACCATGCCATTGCAATCTACAGATAAAACGCATTGATTCACATTAATATTTCCATCAAAATCTATTTATACATACTCAAGGAAAACCTGGGAATTTGCCTGATCTTCTGCACATGTATACTCTTTATTAGTGTGACTATTTAAAAAGTTGTACATCATATACTACTTACACTGGTGGTGGTGGTTCTATCTATTCAAGTGATCTTCATGGAAAGTTCTTCCAGGGGAAGTGCATAGTTCTATCATACAGCTAAAGACTACCTATAGATGGTTCCTAGACCCTCCCAACTGGGGAGAGGGGAGGATGTGGAGCACGTTTTTCAGGGCCTTCACTTTGAACAACCATGGATGCCTTTTCTGAGGAGTCTGTTGGCATCTGACTGTTGATGATTGCAACACAGATAGAAAAAGCTTGCAAAGCAGACATTTTTGCATCGAATTTCACAGAGAAGAGTCCCTCTCGAAATGGAAGCAAGCTGAAGAAGGGCTCTCTTTCTTTAGATTCTCCCTGTACAAAGTAAATAGAAAACAAACCATCTTTCAGAAGAGGAAATAATTTAAACAAAAGGGAGGGGGTGGAACTTACCAAAAACAAGACCTCGGTGAAAAACTGACCAGAATCTAATTACCTAACATGCAAAAACCGATTTTAAGCTGAAACTCCCAACCCAAACCAACACCAAATTTTCTGACCAATAAATTACGTTTTCTTGCACCAATCAACATATCCACACCTGGAATGATCCAGCAGGACACATTTTCTATCAAGGCCTGAACATGGCTCAATATGAAATAAACCGAACATGAATGACTACTTCAAGTCTATTCGGAATGTCCAAGAATATACCCACCTGCTCAAAGAGATCGCATCGAACTTGCCCTGGGGATGGTCTAAAATTTGTCAGATCCTTGTGGTCTTGCGTTGGATTGGTAAGAATCCTCAACTTGCATCCAACATCCCACCCCCACAGTCACACAACCCTCCTGTCCTCCAACGGTTGATCAAAGACGACGGCACACCTTCATGTGGTAAGCTGTGGGTGCCTCCCGGTAGAATGACTATTGTATGGTCGGACATCTCATCTCCAAAGTTAGAAAATCTATCATTTGAAAAGCACTCTGAGAAACCATAAACATCTTTAGCAGTCGGCTTTGGCAACTTCACAACAATGGCTGCAAGTTCTGTGCTCCTTACGAACTCTGAAGTCATATCATCTCCCTTGCCAAGGTCAACACTATACAAGACAGACTCTTTCACCATATATTGCTCGTCAGATTTCCTATCACACCAGCTCGGTAGCTTTGGGTTGGAAACCTTCATCTGGCCAATAACATTGTAGCTAAATCCAGAAGGGTTGTTTTTATCAGCCTTCCAACCTGCACTCTTCCTGATTTTATGAACAGAATAGAAAGTGTACAACCACCTGCTATCATCTTTTCCAAATGCGCTTAAACTTTTCACAGTTGACGCCAGAATCTCGTTATTGGATTTTACCATAAATTTGAACAGAGGAAGCCCACCTGAAGCACTCAGATGCAAAAATGCTTTAACTATTGAGGCCTCACATTCTTCAGAGCTGGGTACCTCCACGGCTATTGATGGGTTCATTCTTAAATCATTTGGATGCTCCTTTGCTTTGCTCAGAGCTTTCTGTTTCAGTAATGGCTCCAGCAATCTTCTAAAGGGGCTATTTCTTGTTCTGCTACTACCATTCACCGTTTTAGTGATTCGAGTTTCACAACCAATTGAAGACTCGGGTTTAGCTGGACCAGACTTGGCACTCATATAAATCGACTGAAACTGGGAATGCACTGAAGCCTCCTTGTAACTGAGACTTCTTCCCATCTTTGCTTTACTAAAGCTAAATCGCCGAGATACTGAAGTATCTATGGTCATTTCAGCCAAAGAGAGAGGAGCACTTTCACATAGGTCATCAGATGCCTGGATAGTGGTTGAAGCACTTGTTTTTGCTTTCACATTATTCTCATTTGAGTATAATGGCATAGCAGGTGGACTCACTGGAAGCTCAACCACCTGTGCTTTTATCAGGCTATCAAGTTTTAAGTCCAAGTCTTTCTCAGTCTCAAATGTGTTAGTCAGTAGGAATGAGTGTTGCACATCAGAAAGTGACTCATCCAACTGGATTTCATCAACAGAGAAAATATCAGAGAAGCTGCCCCAACTGAACTCAGACTTTCCATCAAGTGATGCTCTCTGAGCCTTCTCCGAGCTTCCTGGCCTAGAAAAATCTTTCGGTAAGAGGAGAAATATTCTCTCCTGCTTACCAGAAAAATACTGTACCGGGTTATCAAGCCTGAGTCCTTTGAGCTTTTCAGCGCTATCCTGTAGTTCACCATCTGGAATGCTGACTTTCTTATTTGAATTGTGTGAGACCTTATGATCAAGATTCTGATTTGATGATGAGGTTTCTTTAATAAAACTGCTCCCTTGATCCAATTGTTTGGCCTTGCCTTTGGAAGACTTCAAATCATGACCATGTCTTAGTTGATGCTTCGCTTTCCTCTGGATTTCCTGCTTCTCATCTGAGAAGCTGCTGGAAGAAGTTGCTAGATGTGGAGGATTTAGATCTTTTCCATTTAGAGGCTTAATAACTGGAGAAGAATCAACTATATGAAATGAATTAAGGCCAGAACGAAAGGATTGCTCCCTCTGGTAAGTTGAAGCCTTGGCATCTATCACACAAGGAATCGACGAACCATTTGTAGCCGTCAAACAATCTCCACTAATTATCTCATTTGCTGAGACTTTGGTTTGTCTGTGTGTCCATTTTTCCAGGCGTCCCCAGTCAAGAACTCCAAAGTTCAAAACATTATCTGTAGGCTTTTCTCCTCTTAAAAGATATCCAGGTACTTTGGACATATATTTGACAAGCTCCTCTTCTTCACTAGCACTCTTCTTTAGCTGAGACAGATGCTCATTTCCAGGAAGTTCTGTTTGGACAATTAAGCCACTAGTATTGTTCTTCACAAATTTAAGAGGCAGATCTGCATATGGAGGGCGTAGCTGATTTTCAGGTTTGACCTTCTCCTTGAACTTCAAACTTTGACCAGCTCGAGGAGACAGAGGTTTCTCCTTTGCCAATCGTGATGTCTGGTACTGTTTTGAAGCTCTTCTGTGCTCCATGGCATGTCCAATGCCACCAGAAGACGCTAAATTCTCAGTCCTCGATCGTGCCCTGGAAGGCATGGCATCAGATAAAGAGAAAAGGCAATAGCACTACACCTGCAGTTCACTCTTCTTTAACCTCATTCCTGAAACAAATAGAAGAAAAGATTATGAGCATGTTCGGAGATCAGAACTGTAAGTAGAAGCTCACGTTACAGGTGTAAGTAGACATTTGAGCAAAAACAATTTCCCAACAACAAAATGAAGGCAAGGAAAAACAAAGGGGGTAAATGCATCAGATTTGCGCCTCATAAAACTACATAGTTTTTAACAACTCCTATATATGCAATTCCTTATACATCATATACAGCCCCAGTTTGCATCCATGTTCATTTCAGAATTGTTATTGATACCAAGCTCCAAAAATTTTTGCATGCTACCAGGAAAAAACATCTTCTTGCTAAGATAAGGTTGCCAACATCTTAATTTCATCATACCGTATTTGGCAGGATCAAGATTAAGTTGTGGACGAGTCATGAAGTTGGTAGCAAACTGCTAACCTTTCACACTTGGAGTGATCAGTCTCTGCCCCAACAATACCAAACATAATTCGTTTTTATGGTTGTTTGTAGTTATGCCTACATCCTCCACCCTACCAATGACATTATTTGCTCAGATATCAATCTAATCTGCTTTGATGATGCAGGGAATCCTAAGGAATACTCCTAATCATAAGACATAGAGAGGAGACTATGGGACAGTCACTGCAAAAGCTTAAACCTACTCAAATCCACAACCTAATAACTTGTGAGCAACCCCACAAAAAATAGGAAAAAAAGAAGCCCATGAACTTCCGGTAATCAAGATCAGCATTTTGCCAAGTAAAGGGGAAAAAACAGTTCCTCCAAGAATCCATTCTCTTCTTCTAAAAAAAAAAAGGCACGCCCTCATTAGCAGAATTCATAACTATAAAGACAATGATAGCCTATATTAACATAACCAATGTTATCTCAATTCAACCAGAATTAATTGAACAGAATGTTATGTGTTTTCCCCCTCCTAATTAACACAATTCCTAACAATTTTTGCGATGGTTTAGCGTGGTCAATTATCAAAAAATTTAACACAATTTCTTTATCAGCAATACATGAAATTGCATTTCACCCTAAACTGGAAATGCAATAAACACAAAAACTATCACAAACCATTGGCAATTTTATTGCATCCATAGACGAAGCATCATAACAGAAATGAGCAAAACACGAGAAAGATCTAGAAAATGAGGAAAAACCAACCTCAGAGAGAGAGAGAGAGAGAGAGAGAGAGAGAACTCAATCGAAATGCATTAGCTCATATGATAGCCTACGATTGAGAATTTGGTCTTTCTTACCAATGAAGATAAATCTCAGGCCTTTTCTCTCTCCCCTTTCTGCCCCGAAATCTTCAACAGAGGAACCGAAGCGTCAAAAATGTGTATAATATACGTACATTGAAAGCAAAGTAAAGCACCAAATACTAATATTAATCACGGATTTTTCAATATTACTTCAAAACCGATCTCCCAAAACCCCCTCATTTCCCTCTCCCGCGTTTTCGCGCCCGAAGAAATTCAGGGGATTTTGTCGGTTATTTCTCTTGCCGGAAATAGAGAGGAGAGAGAGACAACCTGAGCGGCAGGGCTGGGATACCCACAAAGCTGCTCTACTGGAGAGAGAGAGAGGAGCGTTATGGTGTGGTTTTGAGAAATCGTTGTCGATCGGACGGTTAAAAGTTAAAGGGAGGGTGGGCCCTGTGTGGATGACTTAAAGGCATACACTTCGCTGATCCCTAAAAAGGTGGGGGCGCTGTGAATGATAATACTAGTACGTCAGAGTGGCTTTTAGACTACTGCCTAGCTATAAATCCGAGGGCTTTATCACACAATATGGGGTGTGATATGGTTTTTCTTTTCTTTCTCTCTCTCTCCTCTTTTTCTTTTTTTGTTTTCTTCCTTTTCTTTTTGTCGTGTATATCCTTCTCTTCTGTCGCGCTGACTAAATTATTATTTACGGATGGATTGGACGTGATTTATCAGGTCTATATGCTGTCTAGTTGAGTCATACTCAGTGCAGCCCTGTTTCGGGGAAAGAAATTTCCTACTTGGGTTAGACTACGTTGGATTACACCAGCGAATATTTAACTTAGGTTTTGTGGCCTCATTAGTATATCATCCTTTGGCTAGGAACACTTTTGTGATGTACCAAATTTACTATAATCTAACACATTAAAATTATTAAAACGCAATATATATTTATCTTTTAATTATTTATTGGCGAAATTAGGGGACCAGGAGGGCTATAATCCCCAATAAAATATGTTAATATATATTAATAAAATGTTAGAAAATCAATTAGTCAAAATAGTCTAATGGTTTGAACAATTAGTAATGGTTGCATGTTCCTAGTGGTCAAGGGTTCAAGGCATATCATTTCTTTTTATTTTTTTACTTTATTTTGATTAACATGTTTCACTTTCCTTACATTTTAATATTTTCCTATATTCTTACTAATTTTTGTATGATATTTTCTTAAATAGTGTTGTCTACTAGCTTTTCCTAAATAATTTTCACGACATGCTTTATCCTTTTTTATTGTTTATCATTATTTTGATTATTAAAGAGTGAGATCATTTCAAAAGTTATTCTATTGAGGCTACCTTTTTTCATTTATGAAGATCTTATGTGCATAATTTTTTTTCTTTTTATAATACTTATATCTTAGATAAAATCACATAAATAAATAAATTCCTTGTCCAAATAATCCACAAAAAGCAATACAATAAAATAGGGGATGAGAATTTGAACTTAAGGCCTAATGTACCAATGATATCATTGGTAATAAATAAAATATTATGTAGTATTAAATGAAGCTTTATCAACACAAATTTATTCAACTCGATCCGCATTATCTATTAACGTGAACTAAAGTCTTATGTTCGAGTGTGAATTGGAGAAACTTACGCTGGGCAAAGTATATAATCTAAGTTCGACTAGATAACCTAGATTTCTAAAGAATAAACAAAGAATCTAAAAAAACTAAACGAAAAACACTTACACAAAAATATTATTAATGTTTTAAAATCATAATCATAATTTAGAACATCAAGAAGGAAATCCTCTCCAAGAATCAAATAATTTAAATAAACATCACTTATACAACTCTAGGAACAGTTTGTCAATATGTTTGGATATCGAAAGGTAATATTAGTAGCAAAAGAATAATATATGATCGGTATAAATTGAATTAAATGACCCAAAGATAACAATAAATATCATTATATTATAAATTAATATTGCAATACAAAGTACACCAAATTAATAAAAAAATCGTACTTACAACTCATAACTGTTATTAAAAACATCATTGACTCAAAATTACACCAACTTTTTAAAAGGTATACATATGTTTATAATGAGATCTCAATTTTTAGGATTGTAGGGTGAATATAATTATTTATTCATTCTTCTTTACCTTATACACAAAGGCAATATCCCTTTTTAACCTCGTATACTCTTTGGTCCTCAAGTGATTGTAGACAAGAGAAGGTTAATCATAAATAACTTTAAGTCAAATCTCCATTTCTTAATCATAAATGAATTTAAGTTGAGAGTTCACCTCTTATCTTCTTATATTGGCATTCTTAAATCGGTTGTATATTCCACGAGTCATTTGCCCAACATCCAACTCAGCTTACAAAATGGATTCACATATTTTAGTGTTAACTTGTCGTATAGTTACAAATTAAACCACTACTTAGGCTTATAATTAACAATATAGCATAGGGAAGTAGGGATCAAATCCACGAGGAAAGATAATATAAAAATCAAACTTTCAATCCAATTAAACTTACTAATCTAATTTTTTTATTTCTTTATCTTGTAAAACAAAACCTTAAACAAATCAAATTAAACTACTAAAATTCTAAATTTCCTATAAGAAAGACTTCTGAAATTCTCCAAATTTATTTTTTAATAATTTAATTTTGACATAATTATCCTAATTAATTCAGAAAAATTCCAAACAGAAAATCAAATAAAGATTCAAAACAGAAAATCAAAATAGAAAATAACTTAGAATTTAATAACTAAAAATAACAGAAAATTATCTAACAATATAAATAAATAATCCATACAGAATATAAAAATTATAATAACCCAGAAATATTATATATATATATATATATATTTAGAACAATTAAAAACAGAAAACTAAGGTAGAAAATAAACATATTCTAAAATAGAAAATTAAATAACTAAAATTCTGCACTAAATTAATTACAAAAATAAATACTATAATTACCCAGAATATTAACACTAATTTTTCAGATCTAAAAAATCCTAAAAATATAAATATAAAATTTAAAACCGAATTTATAAAATTATTTAACTAAAAACCTGCAGTAATTAAATTCAAGAATTAAATCTGAAAAATTATCAAATTAATTCCAAAATTTAATCACATCAAACTAGGACTCTATCTAAACCCTAAAAAAGATAAAACATGAAAAAATAATTAAAATAAACTATTTTAAACTAATTTCTAACAAACCGATTCGTAAATAATAAAACCGATGTAAAAATAATCTAAAAATTAAAATATATAAAGACTCAAAATTAAATTAAAATAAAATTCCTAAAACTAACCTAAAAGACTGTTATTTAAAGGGGGATAACGAAATTAATAATAAAAGATTGTAACTTTGTAAATAAAAAGGAAATAAATAATATCAAAGATATCAATTTTATAAAAACACTTAGTATAATATATATTCACCATACAAATTATTATTTGTCATTAACACACAAATTGATCTACCCATGAGCTAAACTGTAGAAGACAACCACTAGCGGATCTTCCCATTTTTCTTAATTCTTAGAAGACACCCTCGGGCAGCCGTGAAGATGATGAGTATAAGTAGGTTGGTGTAGGATACGGAGTCCTTGCATGGTGATTCCTATTCTCTTTTAAGTCTCTTTCTTCTCATGCAACTCTAAGGAGGAATCCTAGTGGGTTTATGAGTATGATTATCTTCACTCTCCTCTTCAAATTAAAACTTCATAAAATAAAATATATCATAAAATAAATATTTTATGATACATTATTTTTATGGACCAACTTCATATCTTTTCTTGAACGCTTGTCGTTAACCAAAAATTCATTTTTAACGTCCTCTCTTCTCTTTCCACTTTATTCAACAATTACTTAAAAATAAACAAAATAGGATAATTTAGATATAATTAACTATATAATATAAACTAAATAACTACTAAAAATACGTACAAAATACGACTTAACATTTAGCTCACTTTTGACGCTATCAAAACCGAATTTACAACTATATATTCTATGAAAGTTGTAATAATATCTTAGTCATCTAAAAGAAAATGAAAATTAAGACTCGGACTTTGAATTTATATCATTGTGAGTACTATCAAGGACTCGGGTAAAGACCTCATCCTTCCTAGGTTTTGATTACAAATCATTCTGAGTGTTATAGAAACTATTGCATATGTTTTCATTCGATTCCGACTTACTCGTAAATCACATTCTTGGACATCAACTAACACCGATGCTTCGAGTTACTCGGACCACCACTTAGATATATCGCATGTTCAAACAATCTCTCTAACACTTTTAATCTAAGTTCGACTTCATATTCCAAGTTAAAGTGAATTACGGCGTTAATTCAACTTTCTAAGTCGACATGTTTGTTTGAAATGTATTTGTCTAGATCAAATAATCATACTCGATATTCTCTTTGTAACTTGATCTTTCCCGAGACTCGACTCGGATGGAATTTGAGTATAATGGATATTAGACTCGAAACTTTCACTCTTCTAGGTCTCAAATAATTACGCACTTAATTATCTTAATTAAATTATTATCTCGTGTCTAATCTTGGACCAAAGTACTTTATACTTTGAGAACCAAAATTTGTTTACTTTTGTAGATTATCTAAACAAGGTTATCCTACTTTTGAAATACAAAAGTAATCGGCTTCAAGTCGTCAATCACCAGCAGACAAGGCTTTTCTACTTCGAAATAGGCCCGAGTGCCGTGGTCGTGGTTGTGTGTTTCTAAAATTGGAAATCTTCAACGCTAAGCTCAACAAGTGGTTTCCATCCTACTTTTTAGACCCTACCAGTGGATTGGGACATCCTAAGAAGTCAACAAACTGTTGCACAACGTTCACAACTCAACGGATCTTTTCGAGCGACTTAGAAGAATCGTTACAACGGTCACAAAGGACTTCTATTCAAAAGATAGTCATAACGGCTAATCTGCTTAGTCATCTATAAATAGAAGCCACCTCTCAAGACTTGAAGATTGTTGGAATTATTGTCAATACACATTACTTAAGCGAAAGTCTTTGTATACACACTCAATCTTCTACTTACAACTCCCAACTTGTAATTCATACTTTTATGAGTTGTAAAAGTCTTGTAATCAGCTACTTACTTTTTCTTACTTTTTGAGTAAGGTCCCTTGACTCGAGCTGTAAGGGTTATCTCAGCTCGCTTGTCCCTAGCTGTAAAGGTTACTTCGGTTAGGAAGTACTAGATCGGATAAGGGAAATTTTGAGTCTAGGAAAATTCTGTAAGAAATTGTCTAAGGGAGCAATTCTGGTTAAGTTAGTCTACTGTACTTTGTGGATTCAAAATAGTGGATTTGACTTGGTGCTTATACTAGCACCGGCCGTGGTTTTTTGCCCTAGGAGGGTTTCCACGTAAATGCGAGTTCATACTTTTCGAGTCAAATCTAGACTCGGACAGCCTTGTTTATCGCTTTCAAGCTTTAATCTTCTAAGTTTGTTAAAATTTTCTCATCACCCTATTCGCCCCCTCTAGGGTGATTAAGACTCTCCAAGAGCAAACCTTCAGAGAAAATCCATTAAAGATAATTTCATTGTTGTCAACATTCACATGTAATGATAAAAATATGGTGAAAGAAAATACATTTAGTAAACTTGCCCTAAAATTCGTAAGACATTAAAAATCCTTTAAGATAAAAATAAGGTGAGAAAGAATGACAACTTCACTTTTGCATAAACTAGCAAATAAAGCATATAAAAGTCAATTTTATAATCGCCAAATTAGGCTTCGGAAAATCAGATTTATGATCAAGTTGATAGTAAACCAAACAGAGGGTTTTTGAGGGAGAATAGATACAATCCTAGAGTTAGGTTTTTTTCTTTTTTTTTTTTTTTTTGTGGTAGGGGCAATTTAGTAAGCAAAGACATAAAATGAAGATATCCTATATACTTTAAGTCAAAACTCCATTTCTCTTATCTCTATTCTTTAACCTTATCTTTGCGAAGAAAATGTAGATAAAATTAAGTGCAAGGATTCATCATCAAATGATCGAGACGTCATCTCAAACTCCCTTCCCAAATTTCAAGTACACAATATTATTCAATTAAGGTCCAAATCAATGCCTAAATACCAAAGCCAAACTGCGAGAGGAACTAAACTTGTTAGAATTAAACATCTATAATTCAAAGCCACATACCTTCAAGCCATTCTCCAACAGTTCGAAACCCCATTCCCTTTTCTTCACAACAAATACGTCATTTTCTAGTTCCTAAATCTTTCTTATCCCATAAAACCACCCCATTTTGTTTGTATCATAAACAACCAAAACTAAAACAACCTAAACTAAGATCTTGAAAGTGTAAAAACATAACGTTAAATGTGAAATAGCAACTTCAAATAAGTCAATGACCATTATTCGACATCTGTTTCAAAATATGAAGGAGGAAAATATTAATAAGACCATATTATCACAAACAAAAAATGAAAAGGAAGAAAACAGCAGCACTTATAAAAGAAAATATGTTTTTATTTTCTTTTGTATAAATTATATTAATTAATTAATTAATTACATAAACTAAAGGTTTGCTCCTGGAGAGTCTAAGTCACCCTAGAGGGGGTGAATAGGGTGATGAGAAAATTTGAACGAACTTAGAATCTTTTTGCTTTAAAAGAATAAACAAGATAATGTGAGTCTAGATTGGACTCGGAAAAGTGTAAACTCGAATTACGTGGAAACTCTCCCGGGCGTAAAACCACGGCCAGTGCTAATCCAAGTACCAAGTCAAATCCACTATTTTGAATCCTCAAAATACAATGAATATGACTACCCAGATTTGTTCCCCAAACAAATCTATTACAATTTTCCTAGTGCTTAGAATTTACCTTATCCGATCGACTTAGTACTTACATGTTGAAGTTATCTTATGAACTTGGGATCCTCTAATTTTTCCCGTGGTTAGAAGTTCCCTTATCTAACTCTGGTACTTCCAAACCGAGGTAACTTTTACAGTTTGGGACAATTGAGTAGAGGTAACCTTTACAACTCGATCGGAAAGAAAGAGTAGAAGAGCAAGTAAGAATTGCAATATAACTAACTTAGAAGAATGCGACTCTGAATATTAGAATTGCAGTTTGGGAGTTGTATACTAGAGAAGATGTTCAATATGGTCTCTCTTTTTCTTCAATTCGTCGGTTGAAATCTTGTGTTAAGGCTTCTATAAATAGTCCGCCTTGAAGAGATAGCCGTTGAGCCTCCAACGTCTTTCTGTTGAAGCTGTCTAAGTCAACTAGCCATTATAACGGATAGTCCGAGTCACTCGATTTCTGGATCACCTTGAAATTGCCGTTGTGCCTTGGTCCTAGCTTCCAACAACTCTTTTTCCATCTTTTGTAAACTGGAAAAATAGAACGAAAAGACCGTTAGACTCGTAAATAAAATATTACCCAAAACAAGAATAAACAAGTCTCGTCAAGTAAGTTATGAACTTTTCTAGAAATTCCAACTTTTTGTCCGGCAGTTGCTTTAACTGGTCGAAGCCTTTTGTTTTTGCTTTTTCTTCATATAATTGACATTAGAGAAACCTGCAAAAACATTAAGCCGAATGGTTCTCAAAGTATAAATATATTTTGATCCATAATTAGATAAGGATTAGTCTAAATAAAACATTTAATGACTAATTACCTTAATATATTAATCTGGAATATTTCAAGTCTAATATTAAATATACTCAAATTCCGGATATGCCAAAACTCATAAATAAATCATTCAATCTTAATGGGTACATGAGTTATTTAGACATTTTACAATTACGTATGATTAACATATAATAGCGTAGGCAAAACTAAATGTCCGAGTCCGAGTTAGTGGGTCAAAATCCGAGATCCGAGTGGGTCGAGTCTTACTCACTAACTCAGATTCTACTTTCTGCATCTAAGTCTAACTTAGTCAAATAATCTTAATACACTTAAGTATGAGTTCGATCAAGAATAAGTCATATTGAAATAATGAATTGTAAAGCATATTACTCGGTTAAATGAATTTCTTTTAGGATGCTTCTTGCTTTATCCTAAATTAGATGAATGCATAAAATCAAAACACATCCAAGGGGTTAGTCAGTCATACCTGAGTCTTCATAAACAATTTATATTTAATGGACAAATAAGTTTTATGATTGTGACTGCACTAAGTTCCTACAACCACTTCGTTGCAATATTCGACCAATTTGAAAAGATTACTCCTATATATAGTATAAATTAGAAAGTGTTAGATCTAATAATAGTTCTTATAGCAAAAGGGGGGAATGGGAGGAAACAACAGTAACAAATGATCAACTCTGTGTGCATATTACCATGCACATTGGATAGAGGTTCCTGAAGATTTCCTCATTAATAATGACAATAATGACCTTACGATTTTGGCGTAATTTGGATACCGAAATGTTTTTAACAGTATACAAATACAATGGTTCTTCTAGTTAGTATCTTATTATTCAGATCGATAAAAGCATATTGTATATACTAAAAAAAGGATTTGGGAGTTGTTTTTGGTGTAATTGAGGGGCCAAGTCCACTCGCACCCTTGGAAGGACATCAATGCGCATGAACATTCTCGAGCCATCCGCACACTGGTCATTGTAGGGAGTTTAATTTAACTGAAAAAAGCATTAACTTGACCTTAATTAAATTTATTAATTATAACATTTATTGATTTAAACCTTATCTATTATTGATAATTATAATTATAATAAATTCTTGGGTTATAAAAATTTACTGATTATCTTAATGAATGAAAAAAAGTGCTAATAGATGATCAACTTCGTTGGCAAAAAGAGAATTATAGGTAGATTTTTTTAATCACCATAGGACTAATTTTATAATTATGGAAAATTTTATTTATTTTCTTAAAATTAAGGGAAAAATTACTAATACGACTATATTATCACACAAAAAAAAAAAGAAAGGGAAGAAAATAGTCTACTTATAAAAGGAAATTTATTTATTTATGGCTAAATTTTATTATTTATTTATTTAATTATTTACATCAATGGCTATTATTTAATGGACAAATAATTTTTATGCTTGAGATTGCACTAAACTCCTACAATCACTCTTATTGTAGTATTTGGCCAATTTGAAAACATTACTATTATATATTGTATAGATAAAAAACACTAACATGCTTCTCATATTCTCCTTCTTTGTGCTCTCTCTCTCTAGAAATTTTAAATGATTTCAATTCATTAATTTTAATCTTTGATTGGTTTCTTTCTCTTTCTAGAAATTTTGGTCTACTTTTTTTTTTTGAGTGAAAAGAAATTTTGATCTACTTTAATTCATAAATTCCAATCAATTTCGGTCCAACATAAAGAAATTTCTTTATGAATTTTATTGATTGTTCAGATTGATTTTGTTCTAGTTATTTTTGGAGCAGAAATTCATTTTCTTAAAAAGGTAATTTGATCTCCAAAGCCTAGAAATATAAAAACTGTTTATTTGTTCATATTTATGTAATTACAATACTTTTTAATTAATAGTTGTATAATTTCCAATGCATTATTTTGATGCTAATCCATTATCTTACAATGTTGTTTAAATTTCATTTTTCTAGTTGTGATTCATTTTTTTTGTTTTTGATAGTCGTCATTTACATGTTGTTTTTAAATATTATTGAATATTTTGTGTGTATATCATATTTTTTTGTGTACATTAAAATCCTTTGTAGTCTCCATGTTTTTAATCAAAAAATTCAATGTAAGATTTAATTTAGTTGTATTTAAATTTTATTATATGCTAGAAATATGTTTAGCATATATCATATATGTATTTTATTAACAATTCTATTTTGTGTACATTAATTTTGTGCTTAGTTTACTTGTGTTCCATTTAAGAAGATTAAGTCTTTGATTTAATTATATTTTATTTTAAATGTATAACAAACTATCTTACACTAATATTGTTTCACTATTGTACACTAAAAATTGGGTTATTATCATTGTTGTTCATACTAATTACTCTATTAATTAAATAAGTGAGTGAAAATCACGTTAAGGAAAACAAGCAATCAACATGCAACAAGTGAAATTAAATGCAATCAAAACATAAATGTAAAGTGGTGAATGTGAAGACTCGGACTCGAAACTAGATCATTCTCGAGTACTACATAATAACGCAGGTACAAACCTCATCCCTCCTAAGTTTTTATTACAAGTCATTCTGAGTGTTATAGAAACTCCTATATACGTTTTCTTTCATTTGTGATTGACTCGGAAAATACATTCTTGTTTATCCACTCACTTTGATGTTTCGAGTCACTCATACATCACCCAAATTTATCGCATGTTCAAATAATCTCTCTAACACTTATTATATGAGTTTTGACTGTGTATTTCATAGCAAAGTGAATTACAGTATTAATTCATCTTTCTTAGTCGGTATGTTTGTTTGAGAATTATTTGTCCAGGTCAAGCAATTACACTCGATATTTTCACTCTTATAACTTGATCTTTCTTAGGACTCGACTTTGATGGAATTTGAGTATAATGAATATTAGACTAAAAAAATTTCACTCTTCTAAGCTTAAGATAGTTATGCACTTAATTGTCTTAATTAAATTATTATTTATGCCTAATGTTGGACCAAAGTATTTTATACTTTGAGAACCAAAATTGTTTACTTTTGTAGGTTATTTAACCGAGGTTATCTCATTTTTGAATTACAAAAGTAACCGGCTTCAAGCTGTCAATCACTAGTAGACAAGGCTTTTCTACTTCTAAACAAGGCTCGAAGCTATGTCGAGATTGTCTCGTTTCCAAAACTGGAAAACTTCAACGCTAAACTCAATGGTGGTTTCCACCTTACTTTTCAAACAACACCAGTTGATTGGAGCACCTTTAGGAACCAAGAGTCGTTGCCTAACATTCACATCCCAACGGATATTTTCTCGAGCGATTCGGAAGAATCGTTACAGCGGTCAAGAAGGCTTCGGTTTAGAAACCGGACACAACAGACTAGTCCGCTTGGTCATCAATAAATAGAAGCCACCTCTCAAGACTTTAAGATTGTCTGGAATTATTGTTGAAACACATTACTTAAGCAATTCAATCTTCTACTTACAACTCCCAACTTGTAATTCATACTTTCCGAGTTGTAAAGTCTTGTAATCAGTTACATACTCTTCTTACTTTCTGAGTAAGGTCCCTTGACCGAGCTGTAAGGGTTATGTCAGCTCATTTGTCCCTAACCGTAAAAGTTACCTCGGTTAGAAAATACTAGATCGGATAAGGGAATTTCCGAGTCTAGGAAAAATCTGTAAGGAATTGTTTAAGGGAGCAATTCTGGTTGAGTCGATCTGTTGTATTTTGTGAATTCGAAATAGTGGATTTGACTTGGTGCTTGGACTAACACTGTCCTTGGTTTTTGCCCCAGGAGGGTTTCCACATATCTCTCGAGTTTATACTTTTCCGAGTCCAATCAAGACTCAGATTATCTTGTTCATTCTTTTCAAGCTTAAATCTTCTAAGTTTGCTAAAATTTCCTCATCACCTTATTCACCCCCTATAAGGTGACTAAGACTCTTCAAGAGCAAACCTTCAATTGGTATCGAGCCTAGCCTTTCGAAAGGATCTAACAATCCAAAGGTCTAAAGATCGGATGGCTCGGAACAACGGAGAGTTCAATGAAGGAAGATCTTCCAGCAGACCACCTAAGTTCAAAGGATCAAATTTCGTGCACTTGGAAGAAGCTAATGGAATGCTTTCTGCTGGATAACGATGAAGATGTTTGGAACATCATACAAGAAGCCAATTACATTCCAATGAAGATTGAAGATCCAAGACCGAGTGCCTAAAGCGAAGTTCGAGGACACCAATGAATAGTCGAAAAGTTCAAAAAGAACTTTAAAGCGATGAATATTCTAATGTGTGCTATCAACTCGGAAGAATACAATAGAGTGTCAGCCGTGACATCGCTAAAGATGTGTGGGACACACTTATCAACACATATGAAGGAACAAGCCAAGTGAGACAAGCGAAGATAAGTCAATATCTTCACAAATATAAGCTGTTCAAGATGGAGCCGAAGAAAACATCACTCGGACATTTATACGCTTCACTGAGATAACAAACAATCTCAAATCTCTGGGTAGAAAGGTTTTCCATGAAGAAATATGCAGAAAAATTCTAAGAAGTCTACCAAAGAGAAGATGGGGTCCCAAGTTGACAACCATTGAGGAAGCTCGGAACCTCTCTCAACTAAAGCTAGACGAATTGATTGGGAAGCTACTTACCCATGAAATCCATTTGGAAGAAGAGGATGCCGAGGTCAAGCACCGAAAAGAACATTGCACTCGAAAGCCTTAGAAAGTAGAGTAGAAAATCCGAGTTACTCGGATTCAAAAGAAGATCCCATGGGACTCATTGCTCGAGGCTTCAAAAGAATGATGAAGCACAAGAAATAGGAGAAGAGGCCAAGGGAAGAGTTCTACAAGAAAGATAAGAAGGACAGAAAAGGTAAACACTTGTCCCCTTCAAAGTTATCTTTAACTAAGAACTCGGTCTGTTTTGAATGTGGCAGCAAAGATCACATAGTCAAAGACTCGTCCAACAAGAAAGAGGGACAAAAGAAGAAGAAGGCTATGATAGCCACATGGAGTGATGAAGACTCATCCGAAGAAGATGGAGACTCGGACAACTCAAAGTGTCCGATGGCACTAACGGACTCGGAAGCCGAATCTGAGTGAGATTCCGACAACTCGGACATTAAGGAGACAAAACCTCAGGAGGTAATTGAATACTTTCTCAAATTCTCCAAGGTTAATTTAGCTAAATATGATTATACTTTGGAAGAAAAGTCCAATTTTGATTCTTCTCAATTCAAAGAACAACTTGAGTCTCTCACTTCGAGAGCATTGGTTTAAAAATGAATTGGAAAACTTGAGACTTACCCTAAGAGAACTCAACACTAGTACTCAAGCTAATGAGACCGAGTCCGAGTCGCTCGAAAAGAAAATGAGCATCCGGAATGAAAGCTCAATGAGTCTCAAGAGCTTGTTTTGAAATTTACTAAAGGTCGAAAAACCTTGACATGCTTTTAGGTTCTAAGTGTGTCTCCTTCAAAAAGAAGGACTTGGTTATAATGAAGAGGAGGAATCTAATTCCTACTCAAATCTTTTCAAAAGGATTCCGTAACCGTGAAGTTCGAGAAGGCTGAGCATGGTCCTATTCATAAAAATGAAAGGAGGACTGAGCAAAAATCAGTTTTCGGAGAAAACCTTCTTCACCTGTTTATAAAAGAAAAGGTTTTCAAAAGAAAGAGACACGGACTAAGTTTTTTAAAAGGAAAACTCGGAATCGGACCAAATCCAAAGTTATTCAAATCTGGGTTCCCAAGAGTCTTCTTACTCGTAAAAGGACCACAAGTAAAGAGAGTTACTAGGTTTGTCGGAGGAAGTGAGAAGGGTTAGTGTGTTTCTAACATGCAGTAACTCGTAAAAGGACAAAATGTCATTAGTACCTAGACAGTGGATGCTCACGCCACATCTTAGGAGATTAAAAACTCTTTTGTGAGTGAGAAGATTACAAAGGAGGCAAAGTCACTTTTGGAGATGACAGTGAGGGCAAGATAGTTGGAATAGGCAAAATTGGGAAAGGAGATAACCCGGTCGACCCGATCTATCTTGTCAAGGGATGAAAGTATAATCTACTAAGCATCTCTCAATTGTGTGACAAAGGTCAAGAGGTCAGGTTCACTAAGACAAATTGCTATATTTCTGATGCAACCACCAAAGAAACTAAGCTCTTAGGTAAGAGATCGGGTAATACCTACACTATTCCTCTTTCGATCCAAGTCGAATTTATCTTGTTTAAAAGCATCATTTCATGATGATTCTTAGACATGGCATCGTAGATTAGGTCATGTTAGCATACATGCTATAAAAAAGCTTGCATCTCATGGTTTAGTTAGAGGTTTACCTAATTGTGTATTTAAGAAAGATAAAATCGTGAAGCATGCACAAAAGCGAAACAGAGTTAGATCATCCTTCAAATCTCTGAAAACTGTTTCCACATCCAAAGTACTTGAAATGTTGCATATTGATTTATGTGGTGAAATCCTTGTGAAGAGTCTCGGAGGTAAATTATATGTACTTGTGATTGTTGATGACTACTCACGATTTACCCGGGTTTGTTTTCTTAAGCACAAAAATGAAGCTTTCAAAGAGTTCAGCAAGCTCTGCAGAACATTCAAGTAGAGTCTCGGACTCGGATCGGAAGAATTCGAACCGACCATGCAAGAGAGTTCGATTACTCGGAATTTATAGAGTTCTCGCGATAAGAATGACATCTCTCACAACTTCTCAGCACCCGAACTCCTCAACGTAATGGAGTAGTGGAGAGAAAGAACCGAACTCTTGAATACATAGGAAGGACAATGATGATTGAACATGATCTCGCCTTACTATTTCGGGCCGAGGCAAGTGAACACGAGAAATTACACACTCGAACAGAGGCCTCATCGGACCCATTCTGAAGAAAACTCCATACGAGCTCTACAAGGGAAAGAAACCCAACATCTCATACTTCAAACCTTTCGGATGTAAGTGCTTTATTCACGAGTAATGGTAAGGATCACTCGACCAAGTTTGATGCTCGGTCGGATGAAGGTATCTTTCCGTGTTATTCATCTCATAGTAAAGCATATCGTATTTTCAATAAAAGAACTAACAAAGTGGAAGAGAGCATCCATGTTGTGTTTAATAAGATTGATTAGGGAAAACCAAGTGAGTCAACATTCTCGGATCTAAAACTCAGTCGAGATGAAGATGATCTTACGGAACCGAGCTCACATAAAGTCAAAAGGAAGCAGCTCGGAATGAGATGACTCGAACATCACGACTCGGATCGAACTAGCTCAAGAGCCTACTCGAATCGCTGAAGATCAAATAGATGAGCAAGCTCAATCGGATCGGAATGTCGAAGATCAGCCAACATAACCAACAAATCGATGAACCGGAGAACAGGTAGAGCATTCAAATATGCTTTGAGCCACCCACTCGAGAACATCTTGTCGGACATTAATAGCGGGGTAAGAACTCACTCTTCTTTGCAAAATCTATGTGCATTCACTGCATTCATATCATTAACTAAACATAAAAATGCACTAGAGGCCCTAAATGAACCTGAATGGATACAGGCCATGCAAGAGGAACTTAATCGGTTTGAGAGAAACCAAGTCCGGACTTTGACCAAACGACCTTCAAACTACCCAATCATAGGAACCAAATGGGTTTTCAAGAACAAACTAGATGAGGGTAGGTTGGTAGTCGAAATAAGGCTAGACTTGTGGCTCAAGGTTACAATCAAGAAGAAGGGATTTGAAGGTTTGCTCTTAGAGAGTCTTAGTCACCTTACGGGGGGTGAATAGGGTGATGAGGAAATTTTAACAAACTTGGAAGATTAAAATCAAGACAATCCGAGTCTAGATTGGACTCGGAAAAGTGTAAACTCGGATATACGTGGAAACCCTCATGGGGGCAGAAAACCACGGCCAGTGCTAGTCCAAGCACCAAATTAAATCTACTATTTTGAATCCATAAAATACAGTAGATTGAATCAACCGAATTGCTACCTTAAACAATTCCTAACAGAGTTTTCACAGCACTCGAAATTCCCTTATCTCGATATAGTATTTCCTAACTAAGGTAACCTTTATAGGTAGAGACAACTGAGCTGAGTTAACTCTTATAGCTCAGTCAAGGGACCTTACTTAGAGAGTAAGAAAGAGTATGTAAATGATTACAAGACTTTACAACTCGTAAAGTATGAATTACAAGTTGGGAGTTGTAAATAGAAGATTTAATATGAATATAATGACTTTTGCTTAAGTAATGTGTTTAGCAATTATTTCAGCAATCTTCAAGTCTTGAGAAGTGGCTTTTATTTATAGATGGCCAAGCAGATTAGCCGTTGTGACTATCTTCTGAATAGAAGTCCTTTGTGACCGTTGTAACGGTTCTTCCGAGTCGCTCGAAAAGATCCGTTGAGATGTGAACGTTGTGCAACGACTCTTGACTCCAAAAGGTGCCCCGATCAGCTGGTGGTGTCTCGAAAAGTAAGGTGGAAATCACCGTTGAGTTTGGCGTTGAAGATTTCTAGTTTTAGAAACAGACAACCCCGACATAGCGTCCGAGCCCTATTCGAAGTAGAAAAGCCTTGTCTGGCGGTGATTGACAGCTTGAAGCCGGTTACTTTTGTAATTCAAAAATAGTATAACCTCGTTTAGATAACCTATAAAAGTAAACAATTTTAGTTCTCAAAGTATAAAATTCTTTGGTCCAAGATTAGGCATAGATAATAATTTAATTAAGATAATTAAGTGCAAAATTATATTAGGCTCGAAGAAGTGGAATTTTCCGAGTCTAATATTCATTACACTCGGAATCCATCAAAGTCGGTCTTAGGAAAAATCAAGTTATAGAGAAAAATATCGAGTATAAGTACTTGATCTAGACAAATAAATCTCGAACACACATGCCGACTTAGAAAGATGAATTAACGTTATAATTCACTTGACCTCGTAATATGAAGTCGAACTTAGATTAAAAGTGTTAGAGAGATTATTTGAATATGCGATCAATTTAAGTGGTGTTTGAGTGACTCAAAAACATCGAGTGTGAGTTGATGAATAAGAATGTGTATTCCGAGTCAGTCGGAATCGAATGAAAACATATGCAATAGTTTCTATATTACTCAAAATGACTTTTAATCAAAACTTAGGAGGGATGTGGTTTGTACCGAGTCCTTGATAGTACTCGAATGATATAAATTCGGAGTCCGAGTCTTCAATCTCCCCTTTTTGATGAAAGGCATTCCATACTCGGATAGACACTTTGTTAGTGAAATAATCAAGAGTTTTCATTCTTACTCATTTGACAAAGAATATATCGAGCTTGGAAATAAAATATCACGAGAAAAATAGAATAATAAATGAAGTGATTCGGACTTAGAATATTGTCTGCAGATAGCTTGTTATATCGTGAGCAAAAATAGAGAAATGAGTCGATATATCGAGCAAAACAAAATAAGACATTTAAACTCGAAAGGAGTTATACACGTAAAGCAATATGTGCAAAATCGAAACTTCATTCATATTTATAAAAAAAATACAAAAGAGAGAGTGAGAAAACTCCCCTAAACAAGACAACTAATTTTTGTAAATATTCTCCCCTTGCCTTTCAAAGAAAAAATCAAAATGGGGAAGAATGTATCAAGTTGATACAATTTGTTTATCTGGATAAAAAAACGAAAACAAGAACAAGAAAAAGAAATCAAGATGGTGGAGTGGAAGCGGTCCGAGTTGAGGCGGATGACCGTGCCGTGCGTCTCGCGCCGATACGCTTGTGAAGACGTTGAAGATCTTGGCAGTGGCGATGCTGGGATCTTTGGAATGGGCTCAACTCCGAGTGGCTGACCTAGAACAAGGTCGTCTAGACGCTCATCCTCTTGGAATGTTGCAAAAGGAGGTGCTTCCTCTAGCTTAACCGCTGCCGACTCGTCCAACATCGGTAGGGTCTTCGAGTCACTCGGATCGCCGTCCGAGCCGATCGCTTATGGTTGAGGAGCGGGGGCACCTTGTCCCTCGCCTTCGTCCCGCTTCTCTCCTTCTTCCTCTTTCTCTTCTTCCTTTTCTTCTTCCTCCTTCTCCTCGAAGGAGCTGCTTCAGCCATAGCCTCTTCTTTTTCTTCACTGCCTCTTCGGATGGAGACTTGGCAGTGGCTTGAGGATTCTTCGGATGTTTCCGAGCTGTCCGGTCCCGAGCTGCTTTGGAGCGCCTTTATCTCGAGGAGCTTAATCAACTCCTGTTGCTCCTTAACTAAAGCCTTTATTTTGAGGAGCACATCTTGCTGCTCTCGAATTTAGGATTAGGCCGTTTTGGTTAATGGTCATAGACCGAAGGACAGTCTTGAAGGAGCGGAGGGTGTCCTGGATTTCCGTGGACACAGAGGAGAGCTTGTCTATCATAATGGTAGACAAAGCGGCAGTGATAGAGGAAGGTGGACCTGAGGTAGAAGCACCGCCAAGTGGAGGAGGGAGTGAGAGAGGAGTCTTAGTCCGAGGCGGATGACAGGGTTGCCTCGGTTCGAGTCGTGGACCCGGACACCCGGTTGGGTTTCTTGGTATCCATAGCCAAGAAGCTCTTTCTCGCCAACTACTAGGCAGCGTCGGACACTTTGTTAGGGTCCGAGGGGAGAGGGACCTTAAATTGTTTAAAAATGAGAGTAAGGAGGGCTCCGAAAGTGAGAAGAGTGGATTTCTTGGTTTGAGCTGGCATAGAAGCCATCTCGCTCTATAATGGCTGGGAAGAGGTCTACATCGTAGCCCTCAAGAATGTCAAACAAAGCCTTGAGAATCTTAGAATTTGGATTCTCTTTGCTTGAATGATGAGAAAAGAAGGTTCTCATTAGCAAGAAGTATAGAAGACAAGCCTCAGTCTTCATCCGAGTCACGTAAAAGTTTTTACGTGACTCGGGGACGTCCTTGGCATATTTTTCAAAAATTCATCAAGCAACCTCATTGAAGGGGATAGGGTTGTTGTTGAGGAAAAGAGATGAGACTTTGAATAGACCATGAAGAAGAGAGAGGTTAATACGAACTATCAGTATTGCGAACTCTGGAGGTGATGATCCCTTCGTAGCTGGAAAGGTTTGAGTAAAACCCAACTACGAGTTCGGGTAAATAAATTCGCTGAAACAGAGGAAATTGTATACCCCTGTGGTTTTGATGTGTTTCAATCACGAGTATTTTATGGTTGGGAAGAATTTGTCATCCAACGTAAGGTGTTGGGTGACATGGATTTTTGAGGGGTTAAAAGGACCCTCCTGGATTTTTGTTCTAGGTTTCTTGGTTGTAGAACCAAGAAAATCTGGAGCGGAACCTCTTTTAGGCATGGTTATGAGATTTTTGAGAGGAAAGTGAGTTAGCTCGAAGAAAAGAGAGAGAAAGAGAAAGAGAGTACTGAGAGCTTGAGAGAACCGAGATTGCTTGAGAACCGAGATTGTACGAGTAAGTATGCGAGAGTGAATGTTAGCAGAGAGTCAAGTAGCAAAATGAAGGAAAATAGATGCTATTTATAGCGAAAGAAATGTCCTTCGATATCTGTTCGACCCAACTCTCCAACGGTCGCCTCGGACCGGTGTGTCCGTTCCGCTCTCCAACGATAAGAATTCCAGGTGTCTGTCCCCCAACGATTAGTTCACCGATCGATACGTGAGAGAGAGAGAGAGTGTGTGTGTAACACCCCAAAACACCCCCTAGGAGTATTACATCTAGAGTTCCTTACAGGAACTCCCAAGGCTCTATCAGGTGTCGGTCCGGCTCTCTAATCCCAACTTAGAGGTAGCAAAGGTGGTTTCCCAAAGGAACTTGAGATATCCTAAAAATTTAGGCGAGTTCTGTTTGTAATATGGACTATCCCATAGGCTCGAGCCTTAAAACCCTGCATAAAAAGCATAATATAACTCAACGAGCCACACGCTCGGAGTATACAACTCAACGGCCACACGCCGGAGTCCAACCAATCATGCTATAAAACTTAAAACAATCTTTACGATACATCCGGTACAACTATATGAACTAAATTACAAATACAACATTTAGAATCATAACAATGCATGTCAATTCCTTGAGTCGGCTCTAGCACTCAGCGAGTCAACAAGGGTCCGGATTGTGCTACGCATAGATCCTACCTTCCGATAATGTACCTGCACACTGGGGTGAAAAGGGGGAATTTGTGGGGGTGAGCAATAAACCACGGGCTCACCGAAGTCTTATACCCTTAAAATGGAAATTCTTTACACATAATACTCATAATAATGAAATCTGCGAAAGCATAATAGTGTAATAGAAATCTATATACTTTTCACTGAAATCTCTTGTAATGAAAAAGATCAAGACTCTTCAATCACTTAACAACACAGTTTCACATTCATGAACATACTTTTGGGGTTGAATCAACTTTTCCGGGCCTTCGAGGACTCGAACTAGCACTTCTTTAATTCGGGCGCGACCCCGACAAAAAGGCTCCGGGACCATTCTTCGGAAGTCTCGAGTGGGCATCCCGCCTCTGCAGGACCCCTATTAGAACCCTTCCCTCGAAGTCTCTAGTTGGGCGTTCCCAGTTCGAACCCTTCGGTATGCTAAACGATCCGTAGCACTGTCGATTCAAAACTCTTTGCACATACTCATTCATCACATTCACTTCACAACTTTCTCAATTGATTTGGTATTAAGGAAGGCATGACACCACGTGTCACCCTTATAAATTCACTTTCTCAAATCAGCTTTGCTTCTTTAAAACATAATCACATTCAAAATGCAGTTCTCAAGAAATTGCATTCAAGAATCATTCACGTAAAATACAAAACTCCTTTCGAAACTATTTTTGAGCATCACGTAAAGCAATCACATAGCACGAATAATCACCATTCAATGCAAGCAATCATTCTCAACTCTTTCCAACTAGGCCTTTCTCAATTCATCACTTTAGTATGATTAATCTCCATTTCCGAGTCACGGGAACCACAAGCATATATCACTTAAGTTAACGTTTCAATTCGTCACAATTCATAATCTTCACCTCCATTCCTCACCTTATGTCTCTACTCTGTGAATCCACTTTGTTTGCTCACGTCTCAACTTTCCTCAACTCCCTATCTTTACTCTAATTCCTTAACTTAACCTTACCATTCCCTGCCTCAAATTCCCGAATTCCCATTGTATGTCTCTATCTTATTACTCGACTCTTGTTTGTCCGCCCTTAGTTATAAAACTCTTAATCACTTTTCATTATTCGGTTTCCGTTAGCTTTGCTTATTTTCACACTCGGTTCAACCTCAAGGAATAAAATATACTTCGAACGTAATTAATCTCATAATCACCCATTTCTCACTTACATGTCCCAATTGCGCATCACTCAATATGAATTCCTACTACTCTTTATACTTCGGCCTACCATTCCCCTAATGTTCGTAATTAGCTTTTTAATACTGCAGGTTCAAGAATCTCTAAGACTTAATTAACTCATAATTCATATCCATGTCCCAACTCTTCATCCTTAATAGCTAATCGAAACTTCAATACTACTCATTTGACCTATGCAATCTAACCTCTTCAGAATCAGCATGTTCCAATTCAACCTTAAGTAACTATTAAATCTCTTTGAAGTTCCCCAATTTAATTATACTATTTAACCCAAGTAACTCCTTTCATTTCCCGTTTCAGCTCTATCAATTCTCTAGATCCATTCTAAGCTCTTATTTCACTCTTACACAGCGACTAGGTCCGTTACGCAATACGGATACTCGAAATTCACAACCAATTCAATATTCACAGTACATATTCAACATTCACAATAAATCCATTTGGGTTCGAAATTACTAATAATTTAAAGTATAAGACTACCCACCTCGATCCGAGGATTGACTGTTGTTGAGGTTCGGATTAGTCGGGTCGGTTTCTCCATTTCCTTCCCCTTTCCTCGCTACCAGCCGTGGTTCCGCCGCCTTCCTCCACGCCCGACACCGTCGCCGGCCACTTGTCCTCGCGTCCACCGGCTGCCTCCCTCTCTGCCCTCCCGTTTGTGTCCCTTTCCGACCTCGGATTCGCCTCCTTCGCGCTTGATCGGATCCCTCGCGCTCGCCGACCGCCGTACCGCCGCTAGCCGCATAGCACGCTGGTCACCGGCCTCTTTCCTCGCCCTCTCACTTTTGCTCTGTCTCCCTCGCTCGGTCTCTCTCTCTCCCGCTATCTCCCTCTTCCCTTCTTCCTTCGCTCGGTTTCTTTTCCTTCTTGCCTTCCCTAGCCCTCGCTCTCCCCTTGCCCTCCGGCCGCTCGCTGTTCAGGCGGCCACCGGCCTCTGCTCCGGCTCCCGCGTGTTCTCTCTCTCCCCCTCATCCGTTTCCGCTCGCTCTTCTGCTGCTCGGGCTCCACCGAGCCTTCTTTGCTTCCTTTTCTTCCACCGCCTAATTTGGTTGGTTAATGATCGTTATTGGACCCCTAATTAGTTTTTATCCCATCTCTTCATAATTCAACTAAGTTCTTTTAATACGTAGGCCCCGAAAATTCCTAATCACCCAAAAGTTTAGCTCATTTGGAAAAAGGGAGGTGATTTCTTTAATTTAGTTTATTCGACAGGTAGCTTCGAAGGTGATTTTAAAGTAATAAGTCCGGTCTGTAAATTAAATCGGTCACTCAACCCCCTAGTCTGCGGGAAATAATACTCAATAATTCTATGCTTTCCAGCTACTTTTCCTTAAAATTCAGTGAAGACTCGAGACACTCTGCTCAATACTCTTCCGAGTTATATAAAAGGAATCGAGTATAACAATTTCATACATGTAGAGTTTTGATTCCAAGGCATTCTTTGTGTCTCGAAACTTATGTGAGTAAAATCGTATCTTCTCTAAGTGACACAGTTCTTACTTAGTATATTTATTGCTTATCTCGCAAGCTACTCGAAAACCGGTTCTTTGTTCCGAGTCCATCTTCACTCGGAATAATCGCAGATTGAATATACCAAGATTTTGTCTTTTCTCACTCGTAATCCGACTTGTGGTTAAAAGTCCTATCTTGTTTTAGTCAGTATTCTTAGCTTGTTTCATGCTTAGTCTATATCAAGTTAATCCTCTCTGATATTCTTTATTGAACTTGATTCTTCGCTCGGACTAAGTCAGATGGAATTCCGAGTATCATGGATATTGGACTCGTAAAATTCCATTCCATTTCCGACTCGGATAATCAGTTGTATTTATCGTAATTATTTTATTATCTCGTGTCTAACCTTGGGCCAAAGTATTTTATACTTTGAGAACCAAAATTGATTTGCTTTTGTAGGTTATTCAATCGAGGATACAATTTTTCAAACTACAAAAGTAACCTGGCTTCAAAACGTCAAATCACCAGCGAGACATGGCTTTTCACCTTCTCTCGCTCTATTCCTAGTAGATTGTGTCGTGGCTGTTTGTTTCCAAATATGGAAAACTGGAATGCCAAGCTTAATGGTGGTTTCTACCTTATCTTTCAAGACACCGCTAATGGTTTTGGGACTTCCAAGAGAGTTAAACCGTTGTCCAACGTTCATATTACAATGGATACTTTCTGAGTGACTCGTAAAGCTTCTATCAACGGTCACAGAGGACTCTCGGTCAGCAGATGAAGATAACGGCTACTCCGGCAGGTCATCTATAAATAGAAGCCATCTCACAAGACTTGAAGATTGCCGAATCTATTGTTTATACACAAACTTGCTCAAAGTCATTGTAGTTACTTTCAATCTTCAACTTACAACTCCCACTCTGTAATTCATTACTTTCGAGTTGTAAGGTCTTGTACTCGCTACAAACTCTTTCTTACATTCTTTGTAAGGTCCCTTGACTAAGTCTGTAAAGATTAACTCAGCTTAGTTGTCCCTAGCTGTAAGGGTTATCTCGATTAGGAAGTACTAGATCAGATAAGGGAATTTCTAAGTCTAGGAAAACTTGTATAGAGTTGTCTAAGGGAGCAACTCGGGTTCGGTCAGCTCACGGTATTTTGTGGACTCAAAATAGTGAATTTGACTTCGTGTCCGGATTGACACGGTCCGTGGTTTTCTCGCCCTAGGAGGGTTTCCACGTAAAATCTAAGTGTTATATTTTTGAGTTCATTCTAGACTCGGACAGCTTTTCTGCTCTTGTTCTTTCCGGTTAATCGCATTCCGAGTCCAATCTTTTCGACCCTGTTGATAGACTTAGAATCTATCTTCCTCTCTATTCTCGCGCAAAAGAGTGTGATTCCGCAAAGAATTTTTATCACCCTATTCACCCCCTCTAGGGTGACTCGGACTCTCCCGAGCAAACCTTCAATTGGTATCGAGCCTAGCCTTTCGTAAAGGATCTAACAGTCCAAAGGTTTAAAGATCAAATGGCTCAAAACACCGAAGAGTTCGACGAAGGAAGATCTTCCAACAGGCCACCAAAATTCAAAGGATCAAACTTTGGACACCTGGAAGAAGCTTATGGAATGTTTTCTTATGGATCATGATGAAGAGGTATGGGAAATCATACAACAAGGAAACTACATTCTAATGAAGACAGATGAATTCGAATCCTTCCTAAGACAAAGGCCGAGTTCACACCAGGAGAAGCAGAGAAGTTCGTAAAGAACTTCAAAGCAATGAACATCCTTATGTGCGCCATAAGCTCGGAAGAATATAATCGAGTCTCCGCCTCGTGACTCTGCTAAAGAGGTGTGGGATACCTTAGTCAACACCTACGAAGGTAAAAGTCAGGTGAGACAGGCGAAGATCGGTCAATATCTTCATAAATATGAGCTTTTCAAAATGGAGCCGGAGGGTAACATTACTCGGATGTTCATTCGCTTCACCGAGATTACCAACAATCTCAAATCTCCGGGAAAGAAAATCTCCCATGAAGAAATGTGTCGGAAAATTCTCGAAGCCTACCCAAGAGACGATGGGGTCCGAAGGTGACTCGCCATAGAAGAAGCTACGTAACCTTTCACTCTTAAAGCCGGACGAGCTCATCGGAAAGCTTCTAACTCATGAGATACATCCGGAAGAAGAGGATGCTGAGGGCAGTACCAAAAGAAACTTAGCACCGAAAGCCTCGGAATCCAAAGAAGAAAATATGAGCTCTTCCGACTCGAAGACGATCCCACGGCACTCATTGCAAGAGGCTTCAAGAGAATGATGAAGCACAAAAGATGGGACAAAAGGCCAAAAGAAGAATTCTACAAGAAAGATAAGAGAGATAGAAAAGGTAAGTTTATCTAAGAATTCGGATGCTTTGAATGTGGCAAGCAAAGACTACATAGTCAAAGACTATCCAAAAAGAAAAAGGGACAGGAAGAAGAAAAAGGCCATGATGGCAACATGGAGCGATGAGGACTCATCGAAGATGACGAGGACTCGGATGACTCAAAGTGTCTCGATGGCAATCTCGACTCGGAAGCCGAAAGAGAGTCGACTCGGACTCGAACAATGAGGAAACTAATCCTCAAGAGGTAATCGAATACTTTCTTAAATTCTCCAAAGTTGATTTAGCTAAATATATTTTTACTTTGGAAGAAAAGTCCAATTCCGATTCCTCTCAATTCAAAGAACAACTTGAGTCAATCACTTCGAGAGCATTTCTTTGAAAAACGAATTAGAAAAACTCGAGACTCTCATTCGGAGAACTCAAGACTAGTGCTCGATCTAATGAGACCGAGTCCGAGTTACCCAGAAAGAAAATGAGCAATTAAAACAGAAGCTCACCGAGTCTCAAGATCTCGATTTTAAAATTTACTCAAGGTCAGAAAAACCTTGACATGCTCTTAGGAACACAATGTGTCTCCTTTCGAAAAGAAGGTCTCGGTTTCAACAGAGAAGAGGAATCAAATTCCTACTCGTAACTCGTTTAAAAATGACTCTAGAACCGTGAAGTTCGGGAAGGCTGAGCAAGGTCCCATTCACGTAAAGGAAAGGAGGACTAAGCCCGTAACTATTTACAAAAAGAAACCATTCTCTCCTGTTTCAAAAGGAAAGGTTTTCAAAAAGAAAGAGACACAGACTCGCTTCTTCGAGAGGAAGACTCGTAATCGATAAAACCCAAAGTTATTCAAATCTGGGTTCCAAAACACCTTCTTCCTCGTAAAAGAACCACAGTAAGGAATGTTACTGGGTTCGTTAGAGGAAGTGAGAAGGGTTAGATTCTCTTTGTTTTGCAGTGTCACTCGTAAGAGATCAAAAGGACACTGGTACCTTGACAAGTGGATGTTCACGCCATATGTCGGAGATGCGGGACTCTTTTCCGAGTTGAATAGACATAAAGGAGGAAAAGTCACATTTGGAGATGATAGCAAAGGCAAGATCGTGGGAATTGGCAAGATTGGAAAAGGAAGCAATTTGGTTAGCCCAATCTATCTTATCAAGGGATTAAAATATAATCTGCTCAAGATCTCTCAATTATGTGACAAAGGTCAAGAGGTAAGATTCACTCGGACCAATTGCACTATCTCTCGATGTCTCCACCAAAGAGATCAAGCTTTCGATGTAATACTTACATCATCCCTCTTTCGACCCAAGTCAGAATTTATCTTGCTTAAAAGCATCTCTTCATGATGATTCATGGTCTTGGCATCGGAGACTAGGCCATATTAGCATGCATACTATCAAGAAATTTGCATCTAATGGTCTAGTTAGGGGTTTACCTAACTGTGTTTTTGAGAAAGACAAAATATGTGAAGCATGCACCAGAGGGAAACAAGTCGATCTTCATTCAAATCTCTCGAAGACAGTTTCCACATCCAACGTACTTGAATTATCGCATATGGACTTATGTGGTGAAATCCTCGTGAAGAGTCTCGGAGGTAAATCTTACATACTTGTTATTGTTGATGATTTTTCACGATTTACCCGGGTGTGTTTTCTTAAGCACAAAAATGAAGCCTTCAAGGAGTTCAGCAAGCTCGCGTAAAGATTCAAGTTGAGTCTCGTACTTAGATCCAGAGGATTTGAACCGACCATGGAAGGGAGTTCAATTATTCGTAATTCTCGTAGTTCTCGTGACAAAAATGGAATCTCTCACAACTTCTCAAGACCCGTAACTCCTCAACGTAATGGAGTAGTAGAGAGAAAGAACAGAACCCTTGAAGAAATAGCAAGGACGATGATGATTGAACACAACTTGCCTTACTATTTCTCGGCGCAGGCAAGTGAACACAACTAACTACACTCTAAATAGATGCCTCATCGCACCCATTCTCAAGAAAACACCTTATGAGCTCTACAAAGGGAAGAAGCCAAATATTTCCTATTTCAGCACCATTCGGATGTAAGTGCTTCGTTCACAACAATGGTAAGAATCATCCGACCAAGTTTGATGCTCGGTCGACGAAGGTATTTTTCTGGGTTACTCCTCTCATAGCAAAGCTTATCGCATATTCAATAAGCGAACTAACAAAGTGGAAGAAAGCATCCACGTAGTATTTGATGAGCTTGAACAGAGAAGCCAAGTGAGTCTTCATACTCGTAACCGAAGCTCGAAAAGATGATGACGAAGCCGAGCCTACAAAGACTCGGACCCAAGCATGCTCGTAATGAAGTCACTCGTAACGAGGAAACTCGGAATGAGACAGCTCAAGAGCTCGCTCGTAACGAACAAGTTAATGAAGAGGATCCCTCGTAACAAGCTTCGAAGATCAAACAACTCAGCCCACAAACCTGGTGAATCAAAGAACTGGTAAAGCTTTCAAATTTACTTCCAGTCATCCCCAAGAAAACATCATTTGTGATATCAACAGTGGGGTAAGAACTCGTTCCTCTCTACATAATCTATGTGCATTCACCGCATTCATTTCATTAATCGAACCCAAAAATACACTAGAGGCCCTTAATGAACTTGAATGGGTAGAAGCCATGCAAGAGGAACTTAATCAATTCGAGAGAAACCAAGTCCGGACTCGACCAACCGACCTTCCGACCACCCAGCTATAGGAACCAAATGGGTTTTCAAGAACAAACTGGATAAGGGTGGAGTGGTAGTCGAAACAAGGCTAGACTTATGGCTCAGGGATATAATCAAGAAGAAGGAATTGATTGTGGGGAAACCTTTGCACCAAGTAGCTGAATTGAGGCCATTAGAATACTATTGGCATTTGCATCCAAGCATGCATATTAAATTATATCAAATGGATGTTAAGTGTGCTTTTCTCAATGGTTTTATTGAAGAAGAAGTCTATGTCGAGCAGACCTCCTAGTTTTGAAAACTCAGAATTTCCAAATCATGTTTTCAAACTTCAAAAGGCTCTCTATGGTCTTAAACAAGCACCTCGAGCTTGGTATGAAAGACCGAGTAGCTTCTTGGTTCAAAATGATTTTAAAAGAGGTCAGATCGACAAGACTCTCTTCATAAAGACCAAGGAGAAAGATTTCCTTATTGTTCAAATCTATGTTGATGATATTATTTTCGGTGCTACTAATGAGTTTCGTGCCGAGAATTTTCTCGAGTTGATGAGTCAAGAATTCCAAATGAGTATGATGGGAGAACTCAATTTCTTCCTTGGGTTACAAATCAAACAAGACAAAGATGGAATCTTTGTTCATTAATCAAAGTACACCAAGGAACTACTGAAGAAATACAAACATCAAGATGCAAAGCACGCATCTATCCCTATGAGCAAGCAACATAAAGCTTGACTCGGACGAGAAAGGTAAAGCAATAGATCAAAAACTCTATCAAGGTATGATTGGATCTTTGCTATATCTTACTTCCAGCGAGCCGGATATAATGTTCAGTGTTTGCCTATGCGCAAGATTTCAAGCTAATCCAAAAGAATCACATCTCACTCGCGGTGAAGAGAATATTCGGATATCTTGCAGGTACTCTGAATTTAGGTCTATGGTATTCCGGAGACTCGGAACCGACTCTTACTCGGATACTCGGACGCAGACTACGCAGGATACAAAGTTGATCGAAAGAGCACATCCGGAGCTTGCCAATTTCTGGGTCAATCCCTAATATCTTGGCATTCAAAGAAGCGGACCTCGTAGCTCTATCAACCGCTGAAGCTGAATATATAGCAACTGGAGCCCGTTGCGCTCGATTTTATGGATTAAACAACACTTGAAGGATCTTGGACTACTCCTTAACTCGGCTCCAATCAAGTGTGACAACCAAAGCGCAATCAGTATCACCAAGAACCCCGTCCAAGCATTCGAAAACAAAGCATATCGAGGTCGGTATCACTTCTTACGCGATCACTCGTAAAAGGGTGATATTGCTCTTCGCTCATTCCTACTAATCTTCAACTAGTCGATATATTTACTAAGCCTCTTAGTGAAGATCGGCTTTGCTTTATTCGGAATGAGCTTGGTATGTTAAATGCTTAATTGTATGCTACTCTTATTGCATAATTCCGTGTTATGTGCTTTCACCTTTAATAACCATTAGTTCAGCTTGATTCAGTGATACTCGGGCTGATAGTTATTTCGCGTTTCGAGTCACTCGAAACCTTTCGAGTCAAACTCGGACGTAGAGAAACTTGGACATCAAATTTTCTCGAAACTATCTCTAGAACAATGGAGAGTTTCGGATCATATTTTCAAAATTTTCTCTCTCTCTCGAACGCCGTGATCAGATTTTAGCCGTGGATTTCTAACCGCTGGAATCTCAACCGTTGAAGAGAACCGTCACACCGGTCTTTGGTGACCGATGGACAAGCCGAGTCGAACGGAGTTATACTTAACGGATAGTTGACGGGCGCGCTTATTTTCTATAAATAACGTCTATCCATCTTCCTCTCGGTATTCTAAACTCTTTCTTTCTCAAACGAAACTTTTCGCGGAAGATTTCTACGTGAACGGACATCCTTGATCATCTCGCAAGCGTCGAAGAAGCCCTCTCTCGTAAGTTTCGACCGCTCTCATCTCTTTCTTCTACATTTTTTCTTTTCGTCTCTTCTCTTCTACATCTCCTTCTCTTTCCTACTCGAAGAGCTTCATCTTTTCCTCTCTCCCTCAAAATGCCTAAAAGAGGAAACCATCCCGACTTCCAGGTCTCTCCATCTTCCAAAAAGCCTCGCACCAATAAGCCGTAAAGCTCAACCCCTTCCAAACCCATTGTCACTCAAGCACCTCGTGCTCGGACGACAAATTCTTTCCAACAACCAAATTTTCTTGGTTGTCCAACATACAAACCACCGGAGCATACCACTTTATGTGCTTCAACGAGTTCATCTATCCCGAACTCGCTTCTGAGTTCTATGCTCACCTCACTCACTCCAAAAATGTTCTAACCTCTAGGGTTCGTAACATCACCGTTCGTCCGAACATCTCTCTCCTCCACCACCTGTTCAAGGTCTCTTCTCTCTTCCTGAACAAGCAACCCCATTCCTTTCACTCGAAGTCGCCGACGACTTCTTTGAAAAATACGCCAAAGAATTCCCCGAGTCCAGGAAAACTTTTCCGTGACTCGGTTGAAGTCGAAGCTCGTTTTCCGTGCTTTCGCCGATGAGAACCTTTTTCTCACAAAGCATTCCAAGCAAGGAGAACCCCAACTCCAAGCACCTCAAAGCTCTCTTCAACATCCTTGAGGGATACGAAGTAGACCTCTTCCCCTCCATCATTGAGCGGATGGCCGCCGTGCCAACTCAACTCCAATCCAAGAAGAACACCTCCCTTCCTTTCGGTGCTCTTCTCGACCCTTGTTTTCAAACAATTACAAGTTCCTCTCCCTCGGACCCTAATGCCGTGTCCGAGGCCGCCGTTGTGGTCGGCAAGAAGGAACTACAGGGGTACTGGATACCGGAAACCGACCCTGGTGTTTAGGTTCACAACTCGAGCCGAGGCCTCCTTCTCCACCTCGGACTTAGAAATCAACCCCTTTCTCTCTCCTTTCTCCACTGGTGGTGCTTCCACCTGGTGGTGCTTCCACCTCAGGTGCCTCCAAATCTCTCTCTCGCTCTCTTGTCCCTCGTTTTCATGGACAAGATCAGCTCCGTGTCTTCCGATTTCGGAGACATGCTCCGTTCTTTCAAATCTGTTCTCCAAGGTTTGACCATCAACCAAAAGACTCGGTCAATCCCAAATCCGAGAGCAAGCAGTCTCTAGTTCTTAAGATGAGGGAACTGGTCCAGGAGTAGAAGGAGCTAGTCGAGCTCCTCGTAGAGAGACGGTCCAAGGCGGCTCAAGACCGGGATGACTCGGACGCGTCTCAAGCGTCTTCGAGCCCAGTGTCCGACCTCCTCGGACAGCGAAGAAGAAGAAGAAGAAGAAGCTGCAGACGCCGAGGAACCCGCGGCTGAGGCAGTCCTTCCGGGGCAAAGGGAAGAAGAAGCCGTGGCAACTATTGAGGGTCGATCGCTCCACAAGCTCAAATAGTCAGTACTTAGCTCGGACAACAGCTTGCGTGGGTCGGACGACCTAGCTACTCCAGACGGGTCGACAGAGCCGCGCCCTCCAGCCTACCGAGGTTCCAAGGGAAGAACCCTCGATCCACTCACTCCGGTCAGCCACTCGTAGCCGAGCCCCCGACGATAGTCCCGGTTCTCCCTCCGTCGCGCTCAAGCACATCGTCAAGATCATATCGGCGCCGGTGCACCTCCACTCCCTCCACTCGGAAATCTCCCTCTCCTCGTAGGAGCCATGCACCGAGTCACAATTCCTCGGTCCGGCGAATTTTCTTCTTTCGAAATTTTTTTCTCTTTATGTCCGGACATCTAAGTTGTACTAATTGCTATTTTCTTCCCTTCCTTTTCTTGTTGTTTGTTTTTGTTGAAAGGCAAGGGGGAGAAATAAAGAAAAACTTGTTGTCTTGTTTAGGGGAGTTTTTCCGCCCTTTTTAAATTTTAATGGATTAATGCATTTCATTATTAACTTCGAGTTTATTTTTGCTAGCATGTCTTTTCCGAGTTAATGAAGCATACTTTATTTTTTTTTTGCTCGATATATTAAGTATCGCTCCGACTCATTGAGTATGTCTTACTCATACGCAAACTACTCGGAATCAATCTTTTCCTCTAACAAAGTTTCTGTTTTAAGTATGAATGCCTTTCATCAAAAAGGGGAGATTGAAGACTCGGACACTCGCTCAATACTCTTCCGAGTTATATAAAAGGAATCGAGTATAACAATTTCATACATGTAGAGTTTTGATTCCAAGGCATTCTCTCGTGTCTCGAAACTTATGTGAGTAAAATCGTATCTTCTCTAAGTGTGACACAGTTCTTACTTAGTATATTTATTGCTTATCTCGCAAGCTACTCGTAAAACCGGTTCTTTGTTCCGAGGCCATCTTCACTCGTAATAATCGCAGATTGAATATACCAAGATTTCGTCTTTTCTCACTCGTAATCCGACTTGTGGTTAAAAGTCCTATCTTGTTTTAGTCAGTATTCTTAGCTTGTTTCATGCTTAGTCTATATCAAGTTAATCCTCTCTCGATATTCTTTATTGAACTTGATTCTTCGCTCGGATTAAGTCGGATGGAATTATGAGTATCATGGATATTGGACTTAGAAAATTCCATTCCATTTCGACTCGGATAATCAGTTGGTTTATTTATCATAATTATTTTATTATCTCGTGTCTAATCTTGGGCCAAAGTATTTTATACTTTGAGAACCAAAATTGATTTGCTTTTGTAGGTTATTCAATCGAGGATACAATTTTTCAAACTACAAAAGTAACCGGCTTTAGAACGTCAAATCACCAGTAGACATGGCTTTTCACCTTCTCTCGCTCTATTCCTAGTAGATTGTGTCGAGGCTGTTTGTTTCCAAATATGGAAAACTGGAACGCCAAGCTTAACGATGGTTTCTACCTTATCTTTCAAGACACCGCTAATGGTTTTGGGACTTCCAAGAGAGTTAAACCGTTGTCCAACGTTCATATTACAACGGATACTTTCGAGTGACTCGTAAAGCTTCTATCAACGGTCACAGAGGACTCTCGGTCAGCAGATGAAGATAACGGCTACTCTGCCTGGTTTTCTATAAATAGAAGCCATCTCACAAGACTTGAAGATTGCCGAATCTATTATTTATACACATACTTGCTCAAAGTCATTGTATTTACTTTCAATCTTCAACTTACAACTCCCACTCTGTAATTCATTACTTTCTGAGTTGTAAGGTCTTGTACTCGATTACAAACTCTTTCTTACATTCTTTGTAAGGTCCCTTGACTAAGTCGTAAAGGTTAACTCAGCTTAGTTGTCCCTAGCTATAAGGGTTATCTCAGCTAGGAAGTACTAGATCGGATAAGGGAATTTCGAGTCTAGGAAAACTTGTATAGAGTTATCTAAGGGAGCAACTCGGGTTCGGTCAGTTCACGGTATTTTGTGGACTCAAAATAGTGAATTTGACTTCGTGTCCGGATTGACACGGTCCGTGGTTTTCCGCCCCGGGAGGGTTTCCACGTAAAATCTAAGTGTTATCTTTCCGAGTTCATTCTAGACTCGGACGGCTTTTCTCGCTCTTGTTCTTTCCGGTTAATCGCATTCCGAGTCCAATCTTTCTCGACCCTCGTTGAGAGACTTAGAATCTATCTTCCTCTCTATTCTCGCGCAAAAGAGTGTGATTCCGCAAAGAATTTTCTATCACCCTATTCACCCCCTCTAGGGTGACTCGGACTCTCCCCGAGCAAACCTTCATTCCGGGTATTACGAGAGAGAAAAAGAGATATTTTAAATGAAATTTATGAAATTGTCCACTAATCTAGAGATGATTTCGAAGTTTGAAGTCCAATTTTCTCAAAACCGAGTCCGACTCGGTAAGCTTCGAGTCACTAAGAAAGCGCAAATAGATAATAACTCCTAGCTCAGTATCACTGGGTCAATCGAACTAATTGTTATTAATACATAGAGAAGAAACATGTAACACATAATCATGTAAGATAATTTCACTTAGAAAAACACATAATCATGCATTTATCATGCCAAGTTCATTCCTAATAAAGCAAAACTGATCCTCATTAAGTGGCTTAGTAAAGATATCCCCTAATTAAAGTTTTGTAGGAATGAATTCAAGTTCAATATCACCTTTCTCGGAATGGTCTATAAGAAAATGATACTCGACCTCAATATGCTTTGGTTTCGAGTCCCGAACTGGATTCTTAGTGATGCTGATTGCACTCGATTGTCACACTTGATTAGAATTGATTTGAATGAAAGTCCTAGGTCTTTCAAGTGTTGCTTGATCCATAAAATCCGAGCATAGCATGCTCCAGGTGTAATGTACTCAGCTTCAGCGATTGATAGAGCAACCGAGTTCAGCTTCTTTGAGTGCCAAGATATAAGGGATTGACCTAGAAACCGGCATGCTCCCGAGGTGCTCTTTCTATCAACCTTGTATCCAGCATAGTCAGCATCCGAGTATCCGGTGAGGGTCGGTTCGAGTCTCTTGAGAACCATAGACCTAGATTCCGAGTCTCTATAAGATATCTAAAGATTCTCTTCACCGCAGTGAGATGTGATTCTTTTGGATTAGCTTGTGAAGACTCGGACTTTACATATACATCATTCTGAGTACCATCAAGGAATCAGGTATAAGACTTCATCTCTTATAAGGTTTTCGATTACAAGTCATTCTAAGTGTCTTAGAAACTTTTACGAGTGATATAGAATCTTTTACGTGTGTTACGGAACCATTACATATGTTCTCACTTGATTCCGACCGACTTAGAAAGCATACTGCGTTCGCACACAATTCCGAGTCACTCGGACAACACTCAGATATTTTGCATGTTCAAACATTCGCTCTAATGTGCATAAACTCGGTTCGACTTCATGTTCTAAGTTAAATTGAATTACTTGTGTTAATTCATCTTTCCAAGTCAGTATGCTTGGTTTGAACATTGGTAATCTAGATCAAGTCTCTCTACTATGATGTTCTTTATCCGACTTGCTTTACTTCTAGACTGACTCAGATGGAATTTTAGTATAATGGATATTAGACTCAGAAAATTCCACTCTTTTAGGACTCGGATAATTACGCACTTAATTATCTTAATTAAATTATTATTCGTGTCTAATCTTGGACCAAAGTATTTTATACTTTGAGAACCAAATTGACTTACTTTTGTAGGTTATTCAAACGAGGTTATCCTATTTTTGAAATACAAAAGTAACCGAGCTTCAAGATGTCAAATCACTAGCGGACAAGGCTTTTTCTACCTCCGACCAAAGACCGGACACGGTGTCGGGGTTGTCTGTTTCCAAAATTGGAAATCCGTAACGCTAAGCTCGGCGGTGGTTTCCACCATACTTTTCGGATACCACCAGTGGATTGGGACTTCCAAAGGGGTTAAGAGCCGTTGCCCAACGTTCACACCTCAATGGATATTTTCCGAGTGACTCGGAAAAACCATTGCAACGATCACAAAGGACTCCCGATCGGAAGATAGTCACAACGGCTAGTCCGCTTGGTTATTTAACATCTTGAAGCCGGTTACTTTTGTATTTCAAAGAATAGGATAACCTCATTTGAATAACCTACAAAAGTTAATCAATTTGGTTCTCAAAGGTTACCTCGATCAGGAAGTACTAGATCGAGATAAGGGAATTTCGAGTCTAGGAAAATCTTATAAAGAATTGTCTAAGGGAGCAATTCGGTTGAGTCTTTTTCGTATTTTGTGGATTCAAAATAGTGGATTTGACTTGGTGCTTGGATTAGCACTAACCGTGGTTTTCTGCCCCAGGAGGGTTTCCACATAACTTTACGAGTTAGTACTTTTCCGAGTCCAATCTAGACTCGGACTCTCCTCGAGTCACATATAGTTTTATTCTTCCATTACTTGTTTAATTTTCCACATCACCCTATTCACCCCCTCTAGGGTGACTTTATTTCTCTAAGAGCAAACCTTCAATTGGTATAAGAGCCTAGCCTTTCAGAAAGGATCTAACCATCCAAAGGTTTAAAGTTCAAATGGCTCGGAACAATGGAGAGTTTGATGAGGGAAGATCTTCCACCGGACCACCAAAGTTCAAAAAGGGATCTAATTTCGTGCCTTGGAAGAAGCTCATGGAATGTTTTACGCTTGATCACGATGAAGATGTCTAGAACATCATACAAGTAGGCAACTACATTCCCATGAAGATGGAAGAAACAAGGCTCGTGCCCAAAACAAAGTTCGAGTATACCACTCGATGAAGTAGATACAACCGAGTGTCGACCGTGACACGGCCAAAAAAGTGTGGGATACACTTGTCATCACTTATGAAGGCACAAGCCAGGTCGGACAAGCAAAGATAAGCCAATATCTTTACAAGTACGAGCTGTTCAAGATGGAGCCGGAAGAGAACATCACTCGGATGTTCATCCGCTTCACCGAGACTACTAACAATCTCAAATCTCTGGGTAGAAAGATTTCCCACGAGGAAATGTGCGGAAAGATACTTAGAAGTCTACCCAAGAGAAGATGAGGTCCCAAGGTGACGGCCATCGAAGAGGCTCGGAACATGTCCTTACTGAAGCCGGACGAACTCGTTGGGAAGCTACTCACCCATGAGATCCACCTGGAAGAGGAGAATGCAGAGGTCGGCACTAAAAAGAATATTGCATTAAAGGCCTTAGAAAACAGAGAAGCAAATCTGAGTTCCTCCGACTCGGAAGAGGATCCCATGGCACTTATTGCTAGAGGCTTCAAAAGAATGATGAAGCACAAAAGATGGGATAAGAAGCCAAGAGAAGAGTTCTATAAGAAAGACAAGAAGGATATAAAAGGTAAACATTCTTCCCCTTCAAAGTTATCTTTAATTAAGAACTCGGTCTGTTTTGAATGTGGCAGACAAGGAACACATAGTGAAAGACTGTCCCAAAAGGAAGAGAGACAAAAAGAAGAAAAAGGCTATGATGGCCACCTGGAGTGATGAAGACTCGGATGGTTTGCTCGGGGAGAGACTAAGTCACACTAGAGGGGGTGAATAGGGTGATGGAAGTTTTTCGTGAAAAACAAACTCTTTTCAACAATGTATAGATAGAAGCGATTCCGAGTCTATATTAGGGTCGGAAAAGTATGAACTTAGAATACGAGTGAAGAGCAAAGACGCAGATAAAAATGAAACTTTAAATGCATGCGAGTCTAGAATGTACGCAGAAAATGATACCACGGAAAATATGTGGAAACCCTCCCGGGGCAAAAATAACCGACCGTGCTAATCCAAGCACGAAGTCAAATCCACTATTTTGAGTCCACAAAATACGATGAGACTGATCGAACCCCGAGTTGCTCCCTTAAACAACTCCTTACAAGTTTTTCCTAGACTCAGAAATTCCCTTATCTCGATCTAGTACTTCCTAACCGAGATAACCCTTACGAGTTAGGGACAAGCGAGCTGAGTTAACCCTTACGGCCCAGTCAAGGGACCTTACTTAGAGAGTAAGAAAGAGAGTGTTTGTAACTAAGTACAGGACCTTACAACTCAGAATATAATGAATTACGAGTGGGAGTTGTAAGTAGAAGATTGAGTATGAATACAAAGACTTTTGATCAAGTATGCGTATTAACAAATAGGTTCGGCAATCTTCAAGTCTTGAGAGTTGGCTTCCTTTTATAGATGACCAAGCAACTTAGCCGTTGTGTCCATCTTCTGACTGGAAGTTCCTTTATGACCGTTGTGAAGGATTTTCGAGTCACTCGGAAAATATCTGTTGATATGTGAACTTAGGGAACGTGTAACACCCCAAAACACCCCACGGGAGTATTACATCACTAGAGTTCCTTAGAGGAACTCCCAAGGCTCTTTCCGGTGTTGGTTTGGCTGTCTAAACTCAACTTAAAAGTAATACTGGTGGTTTTCCCAAAAGAATCCGAGATTCTCTAAAAATTTCGGCGAGTTCCGTTTGTAACATGGACTAACCCATAGGTTTAAAGCCTTAAAATCCTGCATAAAAAGCATAATAAAACTCGACGAGCCACACGCTCGGAGTATACAGCTCAACTATATGCACTAAATTACAAGTACAATCATTTAGAAATAAACAATGCATGACAGACCACTTGGGTCACTTCAACCGTCAACAATCGGCAGGAGTCCGAAGCATGTTAAGTGTAGATTATGCTTCGAAAGTGTACCTGCAACACTCGGGTGGGGACGGGGCAATTTGTGGGGTTGAGCAATAATCCACGGGCTCACCGGAGTCTTATACCCTTAAAATGGAAATTCTTTACACATAATACTCATAATAATGAAATGCAGTGAAAACATAATAACTTAATAGAAATCTATATACTTTTCACTGAAATCTCTTGCAATGAAAAAGATCCGGACTCTTCAATCACTTAAAACATAGTTTCACATTCATGAACATACTTTTGGGGTTGAATCAACTTTTCGGGCCTTTTGAGGATTCGAACTAGCACTTCTTTCATCTCGGGGCTCGACCCCGACAAAAAGGCTCCCGGGACCTATCTTCGGGAAGTCTCAAGGCGGGCATCCCGCCTCTGCAGGACCCCTATTAGAACCCTTCCCTCAAAGTTTCTAGCTGGGCGTCCTCCGGTTTGAACACTTCGGTATGCTAAACGATCCGTAGCTCTGTCGATTCAAAACTCTTTGCACATTCTCATTCATCACATTCACTTCACAACTTTCTCAATCGATTTAGTATCAAGGAAGGCATGACACCACGTGTCACCCTTATAAATTCACTTTCTCAAATCTGATTCATTTTCTCAAGCAAGTCTCGCTTCTTTAAAACATAATCACGCTCGAAAGGCGGTTCTCAAGAAATTGCATTCAAGAATCATCCACGTAAAATACAAAACTCCTTTCGAAACTATTTTTAAGTATCACGCAAAGCAATCACATAGCACGAATAATCACCGTTCAATGCGAGCAATCATCCTCAACTCTTTTCCAACTAAACTTTTCTCAATTCATCGGTTTAGTACGATTGAATCCATTTTCCGAGCCACAATAACCACAAGTAGATATTATTTAACTCGACGTTCTCACTTTTCCCGATTCACTATCTTTACCTCAATTCCTCATTTCATGACTTCACTGTGTAAACCGACCTCTTTTGCCCTCATTCAACCATATATCCTTAAACTTACTTTACTTGATTTCCTCTATCACCATTCACCTTTTAATTCAATACTTTCTCAAAGGTCTTAGACATAACTATGGCTTAGTTCCACTTCACCGTCCCCAACTTGCTATTTCCCAACCTCAATTTCCCATTTAATATCTCTTACCTTATTAATCGATTCTCGCTGGCCCATCCTCAATTATGTACCTCTTACTTACTTTTCATTATTCAATTCCCTTTAGCTACTTACTTTCACGCTCGGTTCAACCTCGAGGATTTAAATATACCTCGAATGTAATTAATCTCACAATCACCCATTTCTCACTTACTTGTCCCAATTGCGCATTACTCAATACGAATTCATACTCCTCTTTATACTTCGACGTACCATTCCCCAATGTTCGTAATTAGCTCTTAATACCGCAGGTTCAAGAATCTCTACAACTTAGTTAACTCATAATTCATATCCATAACCCCACTCTTCATCCTTAATAGCTAATCGAAACTTCAATACTACTCCTTTGACGTATGTAATCTAACCTCCTCGGAATCAGCAGGTTCCAATTCAACCTTAAGTAACTATCAAATCTCTTCGAAATTCCCAATTGAGTTCTACTATTTTAACCCAAGTAACTCCTTTCATTTCACGATTCAACCCTCTCAATTCCTTAAATCCATTCTAAGCTCTTATTTCAATCTTAAACAACGATTAGGTCCGTTCCGCAATACGGATATTCAACGTTCACAACAATTCAATATTCACGAGAACACATTCAACATTCACAATAAATCCATTGGGTTTCGAAATTACTAATAGTTTAGAGTATAAGACTACCCACCTCGGATTCTCGGGTTTGGAATTGATCGAATTGCTTGCTTGTCTCCGCTCTGCGTTCGGTTGCGTTAGGTTTCGGGGACTCTCGCTTCGGTTCGGCGGTTCCGGTTTCCTGCCGCCCCTCGGTCCGGCCCTCACGCATCCGCCGCCGGTCTTTCCCCTTGCCGCGATTACTTTTCCCGGTCCCCGACCTCTCGAGACTCCCTCTCGCGTCTGTCTCTATTTCGGGTTTCTCCTCCGCCCCTCATTCCGTCCCTTCACTCGCCGCCCACTTGCGTCCTTGGCTGCCGCCTCGGTCTGCGGTGGTTGCCAGCCACCCCTTGGTTTCCTCGACCCTTATACCGCTCGCCTTCTCTCTCTGTCTCTGCACTCGGTCTTCCCTCTTCCCTTCTTCCTTAGTTCAATTTCTTCCCCTTTTCACCTTCCAGAGCCCCGCTCTCCCTCGCCCGCCGGCCGCTCGCCGTTCGGGCGGGCCACCGACTTTTGCTCTGGCTCCCACACGCATTCTCTCTCTCTCTGCGCGTTTTGCGCGCTGTCCCTCTCCTCTCGCTCCTCCGTTTCCCTTGCGGGCGCCGGCCGCCTTCCCTCCGTTGCCACCCGGCTTGTCGGCCTCCGACCTCGGCTCCGAGTCCCGCGCACCCTCTTTCTCTCTCTCTGTGTTTCACCCGCCCGCTTCCCCTTTCTTTCCTTCTTGCTCGCTTCCGCTCTTTCTTTCCCCGACCCCCTCCTTCTTTTCCGCCTCTCTCTCTCTCCACCGCTTAATTGGAGGTTACTTGTTCCTAATTGGGCCCCCAAATAGGCTTAATTATCTCTTCATAATTCAGTGAAAATAACCACTCGGCCCATAGACGACAAGTCCATATCTCCTCCCTTCCGTCCTCTTACGCTACTACGTCCTAACTTATTTTAATATGCCGGCCACGACAATTCTTAATCACCCAACGGTTCAGCTCGAGATGAAAAAGGAAGGCAATTTCCTTGATTTTATTTATTTGCCACCAGCCTCCAAAGGAATTCTAACGTAATATGTCCGGCCGTAAATAAAATCAGCCACTCAACTCCCTAGTTGCGGGAAAAATACTCAATAATTCTATGCTTTTCGATTGCTTTCTTTAAAATTCTGGGTATTACACAACGGCTCTTGACTTCCTTGGGAGTGCCTAAAACCACCTGGTGGTGTCTTCAAAAGTAAGGTGGAAACCACCGTTGAGCTTAGTGTTGCAGATTTCCATTTACGGAAACAGACAACCACGACACGATGTCCGAGGCTGGGTCGGAGGTGGAAAAAGCCTTGTCTCGCTGGTGATTTGACGTTTTGAAGCCGGTTACTTTTGTATTTCAAATATAGGAAAGCCTCGTTTGAAACACCTACAAAAGTAAATCAATTTGGTTCTCAAAGTATAAAATACTTTGGTCCAAGATTAGACATAGATAATAATATAATTAAGATAATTAAGTGACTAATTATCCGGGTCGGAAAAGGAATGGAATTTTCGAGTCTAATATTCATGATACTCAAAATTCCATCCGAGTCGGTTTAAAAGTAAATCAAGTCAAATATGAAATATCGAGTAGACAGACTTGATCTAGACTAAACACAATTCAAACTAAGATACCGGAGTTAGAGCGTAGAAAAGATAGTGTTTGAATCATGCGATATGTCCGAGTGTTAAGTGACTCGGAACTAAGTGAACCATGCAGAGATGATTTCGAGTCACACGAGTTATGCATAAATGCATGAGATAGATTCTATAACACTTAGAAAAATACCATATCACTCGGAAAAGTTTCTAAGACACAAGGAATGACTTGGAATCAAAACTTTATAAGTGAGAAAGTCTTATACCTGATTCCCTAGATAGAACTCAGAAAGATGAGATGTAAAGTTTGAGTCTTCAAACTCATCGGAAGATGAGGACTCGGATGATTCAAAATGTCCGATGGCACTCTCGACTCGAAGCTGAAACATAGTCGGACACGGATCACTCGAGACAGTGAGGAAACAAACCCTCGGGAGGTAATTGAATACTTCCTCAAATTCTCCAAAGTTGATTTAGCCAAATATATTTTTACTTTGGAAGAAAAGTCTAATTCCGATTCTTCTCGGTCTAAAGAACAACTTGAGTCCGTTACTTCGAGAACATCTCTTTGAAAAATGAATTGGAAAAGCTGAGACTTACTTTAAGAGAACTCAAGACTAGTGCTCAATCCAGTGAGACCGAGTCCGAGTCACTCGAAGAGAAAATGAGCAACTGAAGCAAAACCTCAACGAGTCTCAAGAGCTTGTTTTAAAATTTACTCAAGGTCGAAAAACCTTGATATGCTCTTAAGATCTCAATGTGTCTCCTTTAGAAAAGAAGGTCTTGGTTTTAACAAAGAGGAGGAATCCAATTCCTACTCAGAACTTTTCAAAAGGATTCCGGAACTATGAAGTTCGGGAAGGCTAAGCACGGTCCCATTCATAAGAATGAAAGGAGGACTAAGCCGAGACCATCTTACAAGAGAAAACCTTCTCCACCGGTTTATAAAAGAAAAGCTTTTCAAAAGAAAGAGACACAGACTCAGTTCTCTAAAAGAAAGACTTAGAATCGGACCAAACCCAAAGTTATTCAAATCCGGGTCCCCAAGAGTCTTCTTCCTCGAAAAGGACCATAGTGAAGGGAGTTACTTGGGTTCGTTAGAGGAAGTGAGAAAGGTTAGTTTCTTTCGACTTGTAGGTGGCTCGGAAAACAACAAAAGGGCAGTGGTACCTAGACGGTGGATGCTCACGCCACATGTCGGGAGATTCAAGACTCTTTTCCGAGTTAGAAGATTACAAGGGAGGAAAATTTACGTTTGGAGATGACAATAAGGGTAAGATAATTGGGATAGGCAAGATTGGAAAAGGAAGCAATCTGGTCAGTCCAATATACCTTGTCAAAGGGTTAAAGTACAATCCGCTCAGCATCTCTCAAGCTGTGTGACAAAGGTCAAGAGGTAAGATTCACTCGGACCAATTGTTATATCTCTGATGATGCTACCAAGGAGATCAAGCTCTCGGGTAAGAGATCAGGTAACACTTATACTATTCCTCTTTCGACCCAAGTCAGAATTTATCTTGTTTAAAAGCATCTCTTCGTGATGATTCATGGACATGGCATCGTAGACTAGGTCATGTAGCATGCATACCATTAAGAAACTTGAATCTCATGGTTTAGTTAGAGGATTGCCTAACTGTGCATTTAAGAAACATTAAATTTATGAAGCATACATAAAAGGGAAACAAGTCGGATCATCTTTCAAATCTCTGAAAACTGTTTCCACGTCCAAGGTGCTTGAAATGTTGCATATGGATTTATGTGGTGAAATCCCTGTCAAGATTCTCGGGGTCAATCATATGTGCTTGTTATTGTTGATGACTACTCACGATTTACCTGGGTATGTTTTCTTAAGCAAAAAATGAAGCATTCAAAGAGTTCGAGCAAGCTTTGTAGGAAAATCCAAGATGAGTCTCATACTCGGATCTAGAGGATTCGAACCGACCATGGAAGGGAGTTCGACTACTCGGAATTTGCAGAGTTCTATGACAAGAATGGCATCGCTCACAACTTCTCAGCTCCAAGAACTCCTCAACAAAATGGAGTGGTGGAGAGGAAGAACCAAACTCTTAAAGAAATAGCGAGGACAATGATGATTGAACATAATCGGCGCTACTATTTCAGGCTGAGGCGATCAACACAGACAAACTACACGTTGAACAGATGCCTCATCAAACCCATCCTGAAGAAAACTCCATACGAGCTCTACAAAGGGAAGAAACCCAACATTTCATACTTCAAACCCTTTGGATGTAAGTGCTTCGTTCACAATAATGGTAAGGATCACTCGACCAAGTTTGATGCTCGGTCGAGATGAAGGTATCTTTCTTGGTTATTCATCTCACAAGCAAAGCATATCGTATTTTCAATAAAAGAACTAACAAAGTAGAAGAAAGCATCCACGTTGTGTTTGATGAGATTGAACAGGAAAAACTTAGCAAGTCATCGTTCTCGGATCCGAAGCTCGAGTAGAAGATGATGATAAAGCCGAATCTATCGAGATTCAAACCCAACCAGCTCGGAATGAAGCGACTCGGAATAATGTGACTCGAGAATGAGACAACTCGAGAGTCCGCTTAGAATGTTGAAGAACAATCTGTTGAACAAGATCACTCGGAACAAGCTTACGAAGATCAAGCAGTTCAGCCTATAGATCCGGTGAATCGGAGAACAGGTAGAGCATTCAAGTATGCTTCTAGCCACCCACTAGAAAACATATTATCCGATATCAACAGTGGGGTAAGAACTCGTTCCTCTCTTCAAAATCTATGTGCATTCACTGCATTCATATCATTAACTAAACCCAGAAATGCACTAGAGGCCCTAAATGAACCTGAATGGGTAGAGGCCATGCAAGAGGAACTCAATCAATTCGAAAGAAACCAAGTCCGGACTCGACTAAACAACCTTCGACCACCCAGTCATAGGAACCAAATGGGTTTTCAAGAACAAATTGGATGAAGGTGGGTTGGTAGTCAGAAATAAGGCTAGACTTGTGGCTCAAGGTTACAATCAAGAAGAAGGGATTGATTTTAGGGAAACCTTTGCACCTATTGCCGAATTGAAGCTATTAGAATCTTATTGGCATTTGCATCTAGCATGAATATCAAGTTATATCAAATGGATGTTAAATGTGCTTTTCTCAATGGTTTCATTGAAGAGGAAGTCTATGTTGAGCAACCCCTGGATTTGAAAACTCGGAATTTCCAAATCATGTCTTCAAATGGTCTTAAACAAGCTCCCGGATCTTGGTATGAGAGACTGAGCAATTTTTGGTTGAAAATGATTTTAGAAGAAGTCAGATTGACAAGACTCTTTTTAAAAAAACCGAAAGGAAAGACTTTCTTATTGCTCAAATCTATGTTGATGACATAATTTTTGGAGCTACTAATGAAATTGTGTGTCGAGATTTTCATGAGTTAATGAGATAGGAATTTCAAATGAGCATGATGGGAGAACTCAATTTCTTCCTTGGTCTACAAATCAAGCAAGACAAAGATGGCATCTATGTCCATCAATCAAAGTATACCAAGGAGCTGCTGAAGAAGTACAAACTTCAAGATGCGAAACATACAACGAACACTTATAAGCGGCATTATAAGACTAGACTCGAGACAAGAAAGGTAAAGCGATAGATCGGAAATTCTACCGAGGTATGATTGGATCTTTGCTCTATCTTACTTCAAGTAGGCCAGACATAATGTTTAGTGTCCGTACGTGTGCAAGATTTCAAGCTAATCCAAAAGAATCACATCTCACTATGGTGAAGAGAATTTTTAAATATCTTGCAGGGACTCAAAATTTAGGTCTATGGTACTCAAGAGGCTCGGAACCGACTCTCACTGGATACTCGGATGCTGACTATGCTGAGTATAAAGTTGATAGAAAGAGCACTTCAGGAGCCTGCCGGTTTCGGGTCAATGCCTCATATCTTGGCACTCAAAGAAGCAAAACTCAGTAGCTCTATCAACTGCTGGAGCTGAGTATATTGCAGCTAGAGCATGTTGTGCTCAAATTTTATGGCTAACGCAACACTTGAGAGATCTTGGACTTTCATTCAAATCAATTCCAATCAAGTGTGATAATCAAAGTGCAATCAGCATCACCAAGAATTCACTTCGAGCACTCAAAGACTAAGCATATTGAGGTCGGGTATCATTTTCCGAGAGATCATTTTGAAAAGGGTGATATTGAACTTGAATTCATTCCTACCAATCTTTAATTAGCTGATATCTTTACTAAGCCACTTAGTGAGGATCAATTTTGCTTTATTAGGAATGAGCTTGGCATGATTAATACATAATTATGTGCTTTTCCGAGTAAGATTACTTTGCATGATTATGTGTTGTGTGCTTACTTTCTTTAATAGCCATTAGTTCAATTGAACCAGGGATACCGAGCTGATAGTTATTAGTTATTTGCGATTTCGAGTCACTCGGAAACTTAACCGAGTCGGACTCGCATTTTGAGAAAAATGGATATCAAACTTTTGAAATCATCTCTAGATCGGTGGAGGATTTCGGAAATTTCTTTTAAAATCTTTCTTTTTTTCTCTGTCTCTCTCTCACGCGCATCGATCGGATAACTAGCCGTTGAGAGACAATAACTTGAATTCTAACCGTTGGAGAGCGGGACAGTCACACAGTGTCCGAGTTGATCGTTGAAGAGCCGAGTCGAACGAATTCTAAAGGACGATTATTTCTCTATAAATAGCGTCTATTTTCCTTCATTTCGTTACTTTACTCTCTACTTACTTTCACTCTCTCAATTACTTCAACTCGAGCAAGCTCTCTGCGATCAAAGAAACTCTCGTTGCTCTTAAGCTAAGTGAAGTTCATCTCAAGTAAGCTCTGTCACTCTCGGATCTCTCCTTCTACTCTTTTATTTTTTCTTTTTCCGCTCACTTTCTCTCGAGACCCGGAATTTTGAGTAGATTAATTTTATAGTTAAATTAAGCTAATTATTTATACATAACTTATTTTATGTGATTATTATGTGCTTATGTGTTTATATAGCTTAATTAATAAAAGTCATTGCTCGTTTCATTGCTACTAAACAAAATGGAAACCCGGAGCGAGACTTATGCTTAATTATCCCTATTAAAAACAAATAATAATTAAAAAAATAAAAAAGAATTTGGAGAGGTTAGTGTTAAGCAGTAGGTGCAAATTTGCAGCCTACCCAAGCTCCAAGGAGGTTGGATGCAAGAGATAATTACCCCGTGGTCAACAACCAACTAGAGATGGAGATCGAAAATTACGTTCGAGGTGTGGGCGTCATCACATAAGAGCATATACGGGAGTGAAGGGACCATGCTTTGGTTGTGGAAAATATGAACAATTTGTTGCCAATTGTCCCCAAGGAGCTTAAACCAATCAAAATGAGGGGTAGCGGCGAGGATATAGACCCCAAACTTTCCCCAAGCAAGGTGAACCTTCCGCTTAAGACAAAAGGGACGATAAGAAGCCACGGGTAGGAGGAAAATTCTACAGACATCATTATTAAAGGAGGAAGGGAAGACCTCAACGACCCGACGTAGTGGCGAGTACGATACTCTCGGCAACCTCTATGCCTATGTTTTATTTAATTCGAAGCGACTCATTCCTTTTCGAATTCCGAATTGCTCGTGAAATTATCATGTAAAACCACGATGAAGAATGTTGGACTACGCATATCAACCCCAATAGGGTCGGTAACTCGGATCGATATGATCCCTAGGAATCGCCAACTATGTATCGGTAGAAAAGAAAAACTTTTCCTATAGAGTTAATGGAGTTAGCGATACTTTATCTTTGGGATAGGTTGACTATGGAGACGTAAAGTGGTCATGGATTATAGTAACGCGTTAGTTCCTATGTTGACCCCTAAGGAAGAAAGAATACCCTATAAGATTGAAATAATAGATCAATCCATAGAGGCAGTCAAGATAATACGAAAAGGTTGCGGGCAGCCCAAGATAGACAAAAAGGTTATGCGGATCTAAAGCGGAGACCCTTAGAGTTCTAAGTTAGGGATCATGTGTTTTTAAAAGTCTTTCCGCTAAAAGGGAACTTGAGATTTGGGCGAGAAAGGTAAAGCTAGCCCTAGATTTGTGGGATCCTTTCAAATCTTACAACGGATTGGTGTAGTGGCTTACGGAGTTGGCTTTACCACCCGCTCTTCAAGGTATCATGAAGTCTTCCATGTATCTAACCTTCGCAAATATGTGCCGGATCCGGAGCGCATCGTCAAACATGAGCCCTTGAAGGTTAAGGAGAACCTTACATTTAAGGAAAAACCGATCCATATCCTACAAAGACAAGAGCGGAAGCTTAGGACTAAAACCATTCCGTACGTTAATGTACTTTGGAAGCACCATAAGCTAGCTGAAGCGACATGGGAGCCGGAACATGAGATACGGGAGAAGTACCCCGCTCCGTTTACAACGGTATCTAAATTTCGAGGATGAAATTTCTTGAAGGAGGGAAGAAATGTGAGACCCGGAATTTTGAGTAGATTAATTTTATAGTTAAATTAAGCTAAGTATTTCTACGTATCTTATTTTATGTGATTATTATGTGCTTATGTGTTTATATAGCTTAATTAATAAAGGTGATTGCTCGTTTTATTGCTACTAAATAAAATAGAAACCCAGGGTAGACTTATGCTTAATTATCCCTATTAAAAAAAAAAAAAAGAATTTGGAGAAGATTAGTGTTGAGCGATAGAGTGCTGGCTGCACTCGATGTGGTCACCGAAATAGGAAAAGAAAGGAGCGAGATGAAAAGGAACGAAGGCGGGGGCCGAACGGAAGCGAACGGGAGAGAGAGAGAGAAAGGCCGAGCGAGGGAGATAGAGCGAGACAGGGAAGGCGAGCAAGAGCAAGAAAGCGACCGGAGGCCGGCGTGGTAAACGGCGAGCGGCGGCGAAGCTACCGGCGAGCACGAGGGAAACGGCAGGGCTCGAAGGACTCGTTGAGCTTGTCGTACGAGCAACAAATTAAACCACTACTTAAACTTATAATAAACAATATAGCAAGGGCAAGTAGGGATCGAATCCACGAGGAAAGATATAATAACATGCAAGTTTTTACTACTCTTAAAAACAAAATAGAAAATATAAATTAAAATCAATAACTAAAATTCATAGAAAATTATCTAATAACTAAATAAATAATTTATACAGAATAATAAAACTACAATAACCCAGAAATATTTTTGTATATTTTTAGAATAATTAAAACAGAAAACTAAAGCAGAAAATAAACAAATTCTAAAACAGAAAATTAAATAAGTAAAATTCTGCACTAAAATAATTACGAAAATAAATACTAAAATTACCCAGAATAATAATACTAATTTTCTAAACCTAACCAGACCCTAAAAATATAAAAACAAAATTTAAAATCTAATTTACGAATTTATTTTATTAAAAACCTGCAGTAATTAAATTCAAGAATTAAATCTGAAAAAATATCAAATTAATTCCAGAAATTCTAAAATTTAATCACAGCAAACTAGGACTCTATCTAAACCCTAAAAGAAAATAAAACATGAAAAATAACAAAAGAAACTATTTTAAAACTAATTTCTAACAAACTGACTCAAAAATAATAAAAACTAACAGAAAATTAAATCTGAAAATTAAAATATATAATGACTCAAAGTTAAATTAAAATAAAATTACTAAAACTAACCTAAAATACTGATCTTTAGGGGTTTAATGAAATTGATAATAAAAGACTATAACTTTATGAATAAAAATTAATAAACTCAAGAAAATAACTAAAAGGCAAGCAAGTAATTATCAAAGATATCAAATTTATAAAAACACTTAGTATAATCTATATCCACCATGCAAATTATTATTTATCATTAACACACAAATTGATCTACCCATGAGCTAAACTGTAGAAGACAACCACTAGCGGATCTTCCCGTTTTTCCTTAGTTATTAGTTTACTTAGGCCTAGCCCTAATATAAACCCTACTAATATTGATAACCCTAGCACTAGCACTAGAATTTAATCAAATTAGAGCATTAAGTATTAGAAAAACATCATCTAGCACCTAATAACCAATCTACTAGCAAATTGATTTAAGAAGGATCTATGATAATTTCCTAATTAAAAGAGATGGGTATGACCCATCCATGATTAACTAGGGTGATACTTATGTCTAAAAGATCAAGCAATTACGTACTTAAACCCTCTAAACTATCACATGAATTTATATAAAACTAAATAGCGTGCACTCAAATTAATTAGACATAAATTCATAAACATTAAACACAAATTATCATAGAATCATGGATCAAATCAATAAGACAATAAAAATCAAAACTTTGTTTCAAAATAAATAATTTAACATGGCTTCAATGAGATTATACTAAGTATAAGAAAAACTACTCACACATAATGTAATTTAAAACATGTAAACTAAATAAAACTAGCATCTTTAGTATTAATCTATCAATAAAAACTCAATCTTTTCTAATAAAAATTACAAAACTAAATTATACTATCGATATTAGTTTCTTTGACCCGGGAAGATGAAGAAGATGATGATGGATGGTGGCTGGTCGGGCAACGGACAGCAGCGGCAGCAAGCGAGTGGTGGCTGGGCGGCTGCACCGGTGGACCGCAGCAGGTGCAGGCCGGCAGGGCAGCAAGTGCAGGCGGCCGGGTGCCGTGGACAGCAAAGGGCAGGTGGTGATTGTGTGTGGCTGGCTTCCTAGGTCTCTCTCCATGATGATAATAAGTAGTATATATAGGGTGAAAGAGTTAGGGTTTATTTCTCTTTCTTCTCTTCTAAGTTTCCCTTTTCTATTCCACTTAGGATTTCCTAAAATATAATATCCTAAAATAAATATTTTATTACATATTATATTTATGGACCGACTTCATATATTTTCTTGGATGCTTGTCGGTAGCTAAAAATCCACTTTTAACGACTTTTCTTCTCTTCCCCACTTTATTTGATAATTACCTATAAATAGACAAAATAGAATAAATTAGATAAAATAAACTATATAATATAAACTCAATAACTACTAAAAATACGTATAAAATATGACTTAACAAGGACGGCAAAACCGAGGCCAGGAAAGGGGAAGCGAACACGAGGGCCGAGGGAGGAAGGCAGTGAACGCGAGTCCGCTACCGGCGACGGCGGCAGACGCAGAGGAAGGCGGCGGAACCGGGCTGGTAGCAGGAAAAGGGGAAGGAAAGGGAGAACTTGACCAAGCAAACCTGAACCTCAGCAAATTGTTAATCCATGAATTGAGGTGGGTAGTCTTATACTCTAAACCATTAGTAGTTTCGAAACCCAAATGCATTTATTGTGAATATCAAATGTCCGCTTTATTGTGAATGTTGAATGTTTGCTTGGGAATACGGAATGATTGTACCGTAGGAAGTAGTTAGGGATGAATTAGAACTTGAGATAATCTGATTAAAGGTTAAGGTTGAATTGGGATATTAGAGATTATGAGAAAGATAGATTGTGGAGGTCCAAGAAATATTATCGATGTTTCAATTAGCGATTGAAGACAAAGAAGTTGCGATCCGGGTGCTAATTGCTTAGAGATTACTTGAGTTTACGATGTTAGGGGGATAATTGCTGACATTGGGAAATAATGAGTTGAAGGAAAAGCAGAATATGAGTTTATATTTATTGATACATAATTAAGGAACGGGAGTAGAAAGCAGTAGTTGGGATAAATTGAATTGGAGAAGTGCTTGAGTCCGTGAGATTGAACTAGACTTGAAGGTAAGCGACGCTTGCATAAATTGGGTGATGAAAGATAATTAAGAGTTATATAATGAAATATGGGCGAACAAGAGTTGATTAATAAGGTAGAGATATAAAATGAGATTTTGCGGTGGGAAATGGCGAGTTGGGGATGGTGGGGTAAATTGAGTTGGAGGCATATCTAAAATCCTTGAGAACGAATAGAACTAGAAGATAAATAGAGCTAAAGGAAATCTAGTAAAATAAATTTAAGAGCTATATGGCTAAGTATGGGCAAGATGAGTTGGACCAGTAATGTGGACATATAATCAAAGAAGATGGAGGCAAGAAGGCAATTGTGGGAAATTGGTACGATTGAGTTACGAGGTACTACTTGTGGTTATTGTGGCTCGAAATGTATTAGTTCCTAAACTCATCCAGTTTGAAAGTGAATTAAGTTAATGGGAATGGACTTTGGAATATAGAGGAGGAACGAGAAATTATAATATCAAGGGAATATGCATCCATGAAGATTGATTTGTGGCATTGAAAACAAAATATGTTGAGAACTACTTAAATGGGAATAGGAGGCTCATGCTTGATTAAAATATGGAGGAATACGAGTAGACGTGAGATACTTGCGCGAATACTTAAATAAATCTGCTAGCTTGGAATGTTAAGTCTCAGTATAGAGATGCTTGGACACGTGAAATGATTTGATTCTAAATAATGGTTGAAAGTTAGTTTTGAAAAGAGTTCAAATGTTTACGAAAACGATACTTGTGTATGATACTTGTGTATGATTATTGAGAAATGCGTTCGAACTTGAAATGTGTTGTATAAGAAGTGAAACTGATTGAGAAAGTGAATTTAGAAGGGTGACATGTGTGTCATGCCTTCTACGATGATAAATTGATTTAAGATTTTGGTTAGAAACCAAGTTTGATAAGTGATTGTGATCACTTCGGTTTAAATGAATTTTGGGCTAAGGATTGTTTAGACCGAGAGGAAGGAGGTGGTCATGCGTATTAGGCCACGGGGTCCTTGCGTATCAGGATGCCCATCAACCAGAGAGGTTGATTGTTTCCTGACGAGGAAAGCAGAGCCTTCCAGGTATTTGACTAGAAATAGGTCCCGGAACCTGAGTCATGGGTCGCGCCCGAGAATCGTCCGGTGCTAGTTCAATCGCTGAAAGCCCTGAAAGGATTTTCGATCTATGACTGAAAGTATTTGAAAGAAAGTGGAGATGATTCCACCTGGTTTAAAGTGATTACATTCCTAAAATGATTGTAAATCGTGCTTTCAAATGATTGGAGTGTTATGAGTGAGCTTTATGTTGTGAATGGTTTCAAGTGATTTCATTAAAAAGTATATAGATTTGTATTATATTATTAGGCTGTCGTTGATTTGATTATTATGAGTAATATGTGTAAAGAATTTCCATTTTAAGGGTGTAAGACTCAGGTGAGTCCGTGGTTTATTGTTCACCCCCACAAATTTTCCCCCTCCCAGCTGCAGGTACTCTTTGATATGGTTGGCTGGAATGCTTGACTTGGATGGTGATCGCGAGTTGAAGTTGGTTCATGTGTGTCATGTTTAGTATATTGTATATATTCATTTACTTATGTAAATAGACAGTAATGTATAGTACGTTTTATGTATGTACGGAGACCCGAACTAATAGCTCGACAAGCCAGAGATTTCCTTTCTCTTGCAATTTTGATCTAAAGTGGTTGTAAATATAGTTTTTGCTTGAGTTCGTGATTTGTCAACTAGTTCGAAATGCGAGTTTTGTGGTTGTGAATATACTCCGGCGTGTGGCCGTTGAGCTGAGTACTCCGAGCGTGTGGCTCATTGAGTTTTATTGTGACTTTCATGCAGGTTTTAAGGCTTTTAGCCTATGGGTTGGGCCATAGTTCAAACAGAACTCAGCCAAAATTTTTAGAAAACTTCTAAGCCTTGTAGGAAATCTTATCCCTTACCTTTAAGGTGGGCTAAGATAGCTAAGTCAACACCTAAGTAAGCCTTGGGAGTTCCTTTGAGGAACTCCGGCGGTGTAATATTTCTAGGGTGGGTTTTGGGGTGTTACATTTTATGGTATCGGAGCATTAGGATCACCTAATTAGCTCGAGTAGGATTATGTGTCTTAAAGGATAGGATATGTGTGCTATGTGTGATCATATGTGCGATTATATGTGCATTGCTTGCGAACTTATCTATCTACTTACTTGTAATTAATGTGTGTACTTGAGATAGGCATATCTCTACTAGATATTTATAATAAGCACGCACTTAGCGGAGGAGTAATTTGTTTTAATCACGCTAGTTGCCTCCGCGAAGAGAACAAGTTGTACCTCTACCCCCTCTACCTCCGAGGCCTACAAGCAATGGAGATGGTTTGCCGGTTTAGAAATTAAAACCTCCTAAATTTGCCGGAGGAACAGATCCACCGGTATATGAGGAATGGGTACCGACCATGGAAGGTCTTTTCGAGGTAATGGAGTGCCCGGAGCGGTTCAAGGTGCAACTGGCCACCCATCGGTTTGAAAGCGAAGCCCGATTCCAGTGGCATATAGTTAAGCCTCGCGAGGAGGATTTGCGGTGACTCGGCTAGAACTTAAGGCCTTACTGGAGGCTAAATACTACCCAAAAGCTGTCAAATGGAGTAAGGAGCAGGAATTTCTCCAAGCTGAAACAAGGAGAAGATATGAGCGTGGTAGAATATGTCGCCAAGTTCAATGAACTAAGTCGATTTGCACCATCTCGGGTAGTAACGAGAGGAAATGAGAATGGATAGATTTGAACATGGTTTAAAGCCTAAGCTCAAAAATAAACTGGTAGGGTATGTTTTCGAGAACTTCCAAGAGATGTATCAAAGGGCTTTTAAGATTAAGAGAACACTGAATGAAAGTGCAATTCAAAAAACAGCCCAACTTCAAACAAAGAGAAGATTTGAATATGGAGGTGCAAATTTGTAGCCTACCCAAGCTCCAACGAGGTTCGATGTAAGAGATAATTACCCCCATGGTCAACAACCAACTAGAGATGGAGATCGAAAATTCCGTTCGAGGTGTGGGCGTCATCACATAGGACCATGTACGGGAGTGAAGGGACCATGCTTTAGTTGTGGAAAATATGGACATTTTGTAGCCAATTGTCCCCGTAGAGCTTGAACCAATCAAAATGAGGAGCAGCGGTGAGGATATAGACCCCAAACTTTCCCTAAGCAAGGTGAACCTTCCGCTTAAGACAAAAGGGATGATAAGAAGCCACGGGTAGGAGGAAGAGTCTACAGCATCATTATTAAAGGAGGAAGGGAAGACCTCAACGACCCGACGTAGTGGCGAGTACGATACTCTCGGCAACCTCTATGCCTATGTTTTATTTAATTTATAAGCGACTCATTCCTTTGTGAATTCCGAATTGCTACGAAATTACCATGTAAACCTGCGATGAAGAATGTTGGACTTTGCATATCAACCTCAATAGGGTCGATAACTTAGATTGATATGATCCGTAGGAATTGCCAACTATGTATCGGTAGAAAAGAAAAACTTTTCCTATAGAGTTAATGGAGTTAGCGATACTTTATCTTTGGGATAGGTTGACTATGGAGACGTAAAGCGATCATGGATTATAGTAATGCGTTAGTTCCTATATTGACCCCTAAGGAAGAAAGAATACCCTCTAAGGTTAAAATAATAGATCAATCCATAGAGGCGAGTCAAGATAATACGAAAAAGGTTGCGGGCGGCCCAAGATAGACAAAACGGTTATGCGGATCTAAAGCGAGACCCTTAGAGTTCTAAGCTGGGGATCATGTGTTTTTAAAAGTCTCTCCGCTAAAAGGGAACTTGAGATTTGGGCAGAAAGGTAAATTTAGCCCAAGATTTGTGGGATCCTTTCAAATCTTGCAAAGGATTGGTGCGAGTGGCTTAGAGGTTGGCTTTACCACCCGCTCTTCAAGGTATTCATGAAGTCTTCCATGTATCTAACCTTCGCAAATATGTGCCGATCCGGAGCGCATCATCAAACATGAGCCCTTGAAGGTTAAGGACAACCTTACATTTGAGGAAGAACCAATCCATATCCTACAAAGACAAGAGCGGAAGCTTAGGACTAAAACCATTCCGTATGTCAAGGTACTCTAGAAGCACCATAAGCTAGCTGAAGCGACATGGGAGCCAGAACATGAGATATGGGAGAGGTACCCCGCTCTGTTTAAAACAGGTATATAAATTTCGAGGACGAAATTTTTTGAAGGAGGGAGGAAATGTGAGACCGGAATTTTGAGTAGATTAATTTTATAGTTAAATTAAGCTAAGTATTTATATGTAACTTATTTTATTTGATTATTATGTGCTTATGTGTTTATATAGCTTAATTAATAAAGGTGATTGCCTGTTTCGTTGCTACTAAACAAAATAGAAACCCGAGGCGAGACTTATGCTTAATTATCCCTATTAAAAAATAATAATAAAAATAAAAAAGAATTTGGAGAGGATTAGTGTTGAGCGGTAGGTGTTGGCTGCAACCGATGTGGCCACGAAAATAGGAAAAGAAAGGAGCAGAGGAAAAGGAACGAAGGCGGGGGCCAAACGGAAGCAGCAACGGGAGAGAGAGAGGCTGAGTGAGAGAGATAGAGCGAGAGAGGGAAGGCGAGCGAGAGCAAGAAAGCGACCGGAGGCCGGCGTGCTGAACGCCGAACGGCGGCGAGCGACCGGTGAGCACGAGGGAAATGGCAAGGCCCAAAGAAGGGCAAAACCGAGGCCAGGAAAGGGGAAGCGAACGCGAGGGCTGAGGAGGCCGCCGGTGAGCCGGGATCGCGACCGGCGACGCTCGCAAACGCGGAGGAAGGCTGCGGAACCTTGCTGGCAGCTGGAAAAGGGGAAGGAAAGGGAGAAACTAACCAAGCAAACCTGAGCCTTAGCAATATGTCAATCCCTAAATCGAGGTGGGTAGTCTTATACTCTAAACTATTAGTAGTTTCGAAACCCAAATGAATTTATTGTGAATATCAAATATCCGCTTTATTGGGAATGTTGAATGTTTCTTTGGGAATGCATAATGATTGTATCGTAGGAAGTAGTTACGGTTGAATTAGAACTTAAGATAATCTTATTAAAGGTTAAGGCTGAATTGGGATATTAGAGATTATGAGAAAGATAGATTGCGGAGGTCAAAGGAATATTATCGAAGTTTCGATTAGCGATTGAAGACAAAGAAGTTGCGATCCGGGTGCGAATTGCTTAGAGATTACTTGAGTTTACGATGTTAGGGGGATAATTGCTGACATCGGGAAAAAACAAGGCAAAGGAAAAGCAGAATATGAGTTTATATTGATTGATACATAATTAAGGAACAGGAGTAGAAAGCAGTGGTTGGGATAAATTGAATTGGAGATGTGCTTGAGTCCGTGAGATTGAAGCTGGACTTGAAGGTAAGCGACGCTAGCAGAAATTGGGTGATGAAAGATAATTAAGAGTTATATAATCAAATATGGGCGAACAAGAGTTGATTAATAAGGTAGAGATATAAAATGAGAATTTGAGGTGGGAAATGGCGAGTTGGGGATGGTGGGGTAAATTGAGTTGGAGGCATATCTAAAATCCTTGAGAACGAATTGAACTAGAAGATGAATAGAGCTAAAGGAAATCTAGTAAAATAAGTTTAAGAGCTATATGGCTAAATATGGGCAAGATGAGTTGGACCAGTAATGTGGAGACATAATCGAAGAAGATGGAGGCAAGAAGGCAATTGTGGGAAATTGGTACGATTGAGTTATAAGGTACTACTTGTGGTTATTGTGGCTTAGAAAAGTATTAGTTCCTAAACTCATCGAGTTTGAAAGTGAATTAAGTTAAGGGGAATGGACTTTGGAATATAGAGTAGGAATGAGAAATTAGAATAGCAAGGGAATATTGTAACACCCCAAATCACCCCCTTGGAGTATTACATCACCGAGTTCCTTAAAGGAACTCTCAAGGCTCTATCTCGGTGTTGGTTTGGCTGTCTAAACTCAACTTAAAGATAATAAAGGTGGTTTTCTAAAAGAATATGAGATTTTCTCAAAATTTCGGCGAGTTACGCTTATAATGTCGACTATCCCTTAGGCTTAAAGCCCTAAAACCCTGCATAAAAAGCATAATATAACTCAACAAGCCACATGCTCGGAGTATACAACTCAACGACCACACGCCGGAGTCCAACTAATCATGCGATAAAGCTTAAAATAATCTAAATGGTTCATTATACATTTGGTACAACTATATGAACTAAATTACAAACTACAATGCGGAGAAATATAAGAAATGCATATTCTTGACTTTGAATCACTCGGCGTGCATCAACGGCAATTAGCGGAGTCCGAAACATGCTAAATGGAAATCATACTTTTGAAAATGTATCTGCAACACTTGGGAGGAAAAAGGGGATTTGTGGGGGTGAGCAATAAACCACGGGGCTCACCGGAGTCTTATACTCTCAAAATGGAAATTCTTTACACGTAATACTCATAATAATAAAATCCGTGAAAGCATAATAATATAATACAAATTTATATACTTTCAATGAAATCTCTTACAACGTAAAGATCAAGACTCTTTTAATCATTTAAAAGTACGATTTCACATTCATCACAATTCTCTTTTGGGATTGAATCGGCATTCTAGGCCTTCGAGGATTCGAACTAGCACTTCTTTAATTTCGGGCGCGACCCAGACAAAAAGGCTCCGGGACCTATCTTTTAGGAAGTCTCGGAGCGGGCATCCTACCTTTGCGGGACCCTTGTTAGAACCCTTCCCTCGAAGTTTTTAGTCAGGCGTCCCCGATTCGAACCCTTCGGTATGCTAAATGATCCGTAGCCAGTCGATTCAAAACAATTTGCACATATTCATTCATTATATTCACTTCATAGCTTTCTCAATCGATTTAACATCAAGGAAGGCATGACACCGGGTGTCACCCTTATAAATTCACTTTGTTAAATCGGTTTGACACATTGGAAGGCATAGCACTACGTGCCATCCCTCCAAATTCAATTTCTTAAACAGTTTTGCTTCTTTAAAACAGAATCACGTTTGAAAGGCGGTTCACAAGAAGTTGCATTCAAGGATCATTTCACGTAAAATACACCTTTCGGAACTACTTTTGAGCATCACGTAAGCAAATCACTTAACACGAATAGCCATCATTCAATGCACGCAGATCATCCTCAACTCTTTCCAACTATACCTTTCTCAATCCACCACTCTAATATGATTAATTTCCATTTTACGAGCTATAATAACCACAAGCGGGTATCACTTAATTCAATGTTCTACTTCTCACAATTCTCTGTCTTTACTTCAATTCCTCATTCTATGTCTCTACTTTATGAATCCACTTATTTTGCTCACGTCTCAACTTCATAAATTAACTTCCTTTGCTCATACTCAACCATATACTCCTAATCTCACTTTATCACTTAAGTTCCTCTTGCTAGGTCTACCTTCCAACTTAATTTCATCTCAAAGACTTAGATTCATTCTAAACTCAACCTTAACCTTACAATTCCCTACCTCAAAATCTCATTGCATGTTGCTATCTTATTAATCAACCCTGGTTCATCCATCCTTAGTTATATAACTCCGAATCACTTTCCGTAATTCAAATTATGTTAGCTTCGCTTACCTTCACGTTCGGTTCAACCTTGAGAATTTAAATATACTTCAAACTCAATTAATCGACAATCACCCATTTCTCACTCCCACGCCTCAAGCTGTGCATTATCGATATGAATTCATTCTCCTCTTTATACTTCACTCATTATTTCCCGATATTAGCAATCATTTCCTAATGCTACAATTTCAATAAATCTCTAAGGCTCGGTTTGAGATACTAATTCACAATCTATACCCAAACCACAACGTACTCATCCCTAACCGACTGAATTCTTGATATGACCCACTACACCGAGGCAGCCTAACTCCATCCGAATTCCCGATTTCCAATTCAGGCCTAAACAACTACCAATTCCCTAAAGACTCCTAATTCCACTCTCAACAACTACTAAACTCGTTCAATAGCATACATGTTCAATATTCACAATCATATTCAACAATCACGATAAACTCCTCAAGACTCCTAATTCCACTTTCAGCAACTACTAAACTCGTTCAATAACATACATGTTCAACATTCACAATCACATTCAACAATCATAATAAATTCAATTAGGTTTCGAAAGTACTAATAGTTTAGAGTATAGGACTACCCACCTCATTTCGAGGGATTGACGGTTTCGTTGGTTTCGAGATTCGAGCTCCCCTGGTTCGGTTCCTCCTTTCCTTCCTCTTCCCCTACTGCTAGCCCCTGTTTCGCTGCCCTCCTCCGCGCTCTGACGTCGTTATCGGCCACTTGTTCTCGCGCCCATCGGCTACCTCCCTTTTGCCCTCGCACTCGTGCCCCTTTCCGGCCTCGGTTTCGCCCTCCTTCGCCCTTGACCGTTTCCCCGTGCTCGCCGGCCGTCTCACTTTCGTTCGCCGTGGAGCCCGCCGGCCTCCGGTCGCTTTGCCCCGCTCTCGCTTGTCTTCTCCCTCTCATTCTATCTCCCTCACTCGACCTCTCTCTCTCTCTCCGGCCTTCTTGCGGCGGTGACCCTCTCCTTCTCTGCTTCTCCATCCTCGACCTCGCTCGTCTTCCTTGTATTTGACTAGAGATAGGTGCCGGGAACTGAGTTAGGGGTCGCACCTCCGATAACCGTCTAGTGCTAGTTCAATTGCCAAAAGCCCCGAAAGGATTTTTAGTCTATGGCTGACAGTATTTAAAAGAAAGTGCGAGATGATTCCACCTGGTTTAAAGTGATTACATTCCTAAAATGATTGTAAATCTTGCTTTCTAATGATTGGAGTGTTATGAGCGAGCTTTATGTTGCGAATGATTTCAAGTGATTTCATTGAAAAGTATATAGATTTGTATTATATTATTAGGTTGTCGCTGATTTGATTATTATGAGTAATATGTGTAAAGAATTTCCATTTTAAGGGTGTAAGACTCCGGTGAGTCCGTGGTTTATTGTTCACCCCCACAAATTTTCCCCTCCCACTGCAGGTACTCTTTGATATGGTTGGCTGGAATGCTTGACTTAGATGGTGATCGCGAGTTGAAGTTGGTTCATGTGTGTCATGTTTAGTATATTGTATATATTCGATTACTTATGTAAATAGATAGTAATGTATAGTACATTGTATGTATGTACGGAGACCCAAACTAGTAGCTCGACAAGGCGGAGATTTCCTTTCTCTCGGCAATTTTGATCTCAAGTGGTTGTAAATCTAGTTTTTGCTTGAGTTCGTGATTTGGGTTGTAAACTAGTTCGAAATACGAGTTTGGTGGTTGTGAATATACTCCGGCGTGTGGCGGTTGAGCTATGTACTCCGAGCGTGTGGCTCGTTGAGTTTTATTGTGACTTTCATGCAGGTTTTAAGGCTTTTAGCCTATGGATTGGGCCATAGTTCAAACAGAACTCAGCCAAAATTTTTAGAAAACTTCTAAGCCTTGTAGGAAATCATATTCCTTACCTTTAAGGTGGGCTAAGACAACTAAGTCAACACCTAAGTGAGCCTTGGGAGTTCCTTTGAGGAACTCCGGCGGTGTAATACTCCTAGGGTGGGTATTGGGGTGTTGCACTTTCGTAGAGCTATCTCTTTCTCTCTTCTTTTCTTTCACAAAAGTTCATCTCTCTCTCTCTCTCTTTTCCATATCAAAGATGCCAAAAAGAGGTTCCCGCCTTGATTTTCTTGGTTACGCCACCAAGAAACCCCGTACCAAAAGCCAAGAAGGACCCTCAAATCCTTCAAAACCTGTTGTCGGCCAACACCTTACGTTGGATGATAAATCTTCCCGACCACAAGGTTTTTGTGGTTGGCCCATATCAAATCAACAGAGGTTTACAATTTCCTTTGTTTCAGCGACTTCATTTACCCCGAACTCGCTTCGAGTTCTACACCAATCTTTCTAGCTCGAAGGTATCCTCACATCAAGAGTTTAAAACATAACCGTCCGCATCAACAACTCTCTTCTCCATCGCCTCTGTAAAGTATCTTCTATGTTCTTGAACAGCAACCCCATACCTTTCAACGAGGTTGCTAATGACTTTTTTGAGAAGTACGCTAAAGAATTCCCTAAGTCACGCAAAAACTTCTCTATGACCCAACTCAAATCGAAGCTCGCCTTCTTTGTTTTCTGTTGATAAGAACTTTCTTCTCACAACATTCTAGCAAGGAGAACCCCAACTCCAAGCATCTAAAAGCTTTGTACGACAATAGTCAAGCAAATGGCAGTTGTGGCTGCTTAGACTCATAATAAAAAGAACACCCCACTTCCTTTCGGGGCTCTTCTTACGCTCATCTTCAAACAATTCAAAGTTCCTCTTCCCTCGGATCCTAACGTGGTTTTTAAGGCCGCCATTGTCATTGTCAAAAAGGAACTCCTTGGGTATGGATACCAGGAGACCCAACCGAGTGTCCGGGTTCACAGCTTAGAACCGAGGCCCCCTTCTCCACCTTAGACTCGGACTTAACCCACTCTCTCTCTACCTCCTCCACCTGGTGGTGCATCCACCTCGAGTGTTTCTCGATTCTTTCTTCTGCCATGTCCTCGCCTATTATGGACAAGATTTCCTCGGTGTCCACCGAGTTCAAGGACACCCTCCGGTCATTCAAGACTGTCTTTCGAGTCTATGACCATTAACCAGAAAACAGCCCAATCCCAAATCCGAGAGCAGCAAGACGTGCTTCTCGAGATGAAGGCACTAGTTAAGGAGCAGAGGGAGCTGATTGAGCTCCTTCGAGAACGGCGCTCAAAGGCGGCTCGGGATCCGGTAGACTCCGATACATCTCGAAGAATTCTCCAGCCAAATCCTCCTTTGAAGGGGAGAAGAAGGAGAAGAAGTAGAAGAAGAGAAACCTGCGGCTGAGGCAGCTCCATCCGAGGAAGGGGATAAGGAAGCGGAACAAGTAGCGATGAGCAGCAACAGAGGACCAAGGTGCTCTAGAACCTCAACCGGAAATGATCAACTCGGACAGTAGTCCGAGTGGGTCGAAGACCCTACCGACCATGGTCGAGTCAGTAGCCGGTCAGCCTGAGCACACCCCCATCGGTCGAGTTCCGGGAGGATGAGCCTCTGGATGACCTAGTTCGGGTCGGCCACTCAAAGCTGAGCCCATTCTAGAGATCCCGGTGCTGCCTCCGCCTCGTTTGTCAACATCTTCCGGATCATATCAACAAAGGTGCACTGCTCGTCCACCATCCTTGACTCAGACTGCTCCATCTCCTCCATCTTAATTTTTTTCTGTTTTAAAATTTTTTTGTCCACACATCAAATCTGTATCTACTTGATACATTCTTCCTCTTTTTTATTTTGTCTGAAAGGCAAGGGGAGAATAGTTCGAAATTTTTTTGTCTTGTTTAGGGGAGTTTCTCTCACCCTCTTTTGTGTAACTTTTTAGTTCAAATTATAATGAAATTTCATTACTAATCCTGTTTAATGCCTTCGAGTTGCAAATATTTCTGAGTTTACTACTTAAAGCAATTATTTCAGAGTTTATTACTTCGAGTTTCAATTCAGTCTATCATTGCTCTGTTCCTCGGTAATTTTTTTCTCTCGATACTTTAGCTCTTTTTATGCAATCTCAGCTTATTTGCTCTAATAGAATCTAAGTTTCATTCACTATATTTACTCTATACAATTCTATCATGTTTTTCTGACTTATCCTATGAGAAAGGATGAAAAACCAGATCTAGATTACTAACAAAGGTTCTGTCTAAGTATGGAATGCCTTTCATCAAAAGGGGGAGATTGAAGACTCGGACTTTACATATACATCATTCTAAGTTCCATCAAGGAATCAGGTATAAGACTTCATCTCTTATAAGGTTTTGATTACAAGTCATTCTAAGTGTCTTAAAAACTTTTCTCGAGTGATATAGAATCTTTTACGTGTTACGGAACCATTGCATATGTTCTCACTTGATTCTGATCGGCTCGAAAGCATACTCTGTTCGCATCACAGCTTCTGATATATTACATGTTCAAACTTTAGCTCTAGTGTGCATAAACTCGGTTCGACTTTATGTTCTAAGTTAAATTGAATTATCGTGTTAATTCATCTTTCTAAGTCAGCATGCTTGGTTTGAACATTGGTAGTCTAGATCAAGTCTCTCTACTCGATGTTCTTTATCCGACTTGCTTTACTTCTAGATTGACTCAGATGGAATTTGAGTATAATGGATATTAGATTCAGAAAATTCCACTCTTTTAGGACTTAGATAATTATGCACTTAATTATCTTAATTAAATTATTATCTCGTGTCTAATCTTGGACCAAAGTATTTTATACTTTGAGAACCAAATTGACTTACTTTTGTAGGTTATTCAAACGAGGTTATCCTATTTTTGAAATACAAAAGTAATCGGCTTTAAGATATCAAATCACCAGCAGACAAGGCTTTTTCTATCTCCGATCGAAGACTAGACACGGTGTCGGGGTTGTCTGTTTCCAAAACTGGAAATCTGCAACGCTAAGCTCAACGGTGGTTTCCACCCTACTTTCGGACACCAGTAGTGGATTGGGACTTCCAAAAGAGTCAATAGCCGTTGCCCAACGTTGACACCTCAACGGATATTTTCCGAGTGACTCGGAAAAACCATTGCAATGGTCACAAAGGACTCCCGATCGGAAGATAGTCACAATGACTAGTCCGCTTGGTTATTTATAAATAGAAGCCAACTCTTAAGACTTGAAGATTGCTGAACTAATCGTCAATACACGTACTTAAGTAAAATTCATTGTATTCATACTCAATCTTCTACTTACAACTCCAACTTTGTGCTTAACATCTTTCCGAGTTGTAAGGTCCTATAATCGATTACAAACACTCATTCTTACTTTCCGAGTAAGGTCCCTTGACCGAGCTGTAAGGGTTAACTCAGCTCGGTTGTCCCTAGTTGTAAAGGTTACCTCGGTTAGGAAGTACTAGATCGGATAAGCGAATTTCGAGTCTAGGAAAATCTTGTAAGGAATTGTTTAAGGGAGCAATTCGGTTGAGTCTTTCTTTAGTATTTTGTGGATTCAAAATAGTGGATTTGACTTGGTGCTTGGATTAGCAGTAACCATGGTTTTCTGTCCCAGGAGGGTTTCCACGTAACTTTCTAAGTTAGTACTTTTCTAAGTCTAATCTAGACTTAGACTCTCCTTAGAGTCATATCTAGTTTTATTCTTCCATTACTTGTTTAATCTTCCCCATCACCGTATTCACCCCCTCTAGGGTGACTTTATCTCTGCAAGAGCAAACCTTCACTTGGAATCTTGCACATAGACATACACTAAACATTATGTCCGGCCTACTTGATGTGAGATATAAAAGTGATCCAATCATACCTCGATAGAGTTTCTAATCTACTGCTTTTCCTTTTTGTCCGAGTCCAGCTTTATGTTGCTACTCATTGGTGTTGCTTTATGTTTTGCATCTTGAAGTTTGTACTTCTTTAGCAAGTCCTTGGTATACTTGGATTGATGGACATAGATCCCATGTTTGTCTTGTTTGATTTGTAGACCGAGGAAGAAATTGAGCTCTCCCATCATGATTATTTGGAATTCCTATCTCATTAACTTAGAAAAATCTCGACAGAGACTTTCATCAGTAGCTCCAAAAATTATATCATTGATATAGATCCGAACAATAAGAAAGTCTTTCCCCTTGGTTTTTTGAAGGGAGTCTTGTCAATCCGAGCTTATTTGAAATCATTTCTAACCAAGAAACTGCTCAGTCTTTCGTACCAAACTCGGGATCTTGTTTAAGACCATAAAGAGGTTTTTGGAATTTGAAAACATGATTTGGAAATTCTAAGTTTTCAAATCCAGGGGTTACTCAAAATAGACTTCCTCTTGAATGAAACCATTCGAAAAGAACATTTGACATCCATTTGATATAATTTAATATTTATGCTTGATGCAATTGCTAATAGGATTCTAATTGGTTCAATCCTAGCAACTAGTGCAAAGGTTTCCCACAATCAATCCCTTCTTCTTGATTGGAACCTTGAGCCATAAGTCTAACCTTATTTCTGACTACCAACCCATCCTCATGCAGTTTGTTTTTGAAAACCCTTTTGGTTCCTATGATCGGATGGTCGGAAGGTCGTTTGGTCAAGGTCCGGACTTGGTTTCTTTCAAATTGATTAAGTTCCTCTTGCATGGCCTCTACCCATTCAGGTTCATTTAGAGCCTCTAGTGCATTTCGGGTTCGGGTAATGATATGAATGCATTGAATGCAGATAGATTTTGCAAAGAAGAACGAGTTCTCACCCCATTGTTGATGTCGGACAAGATGTTTTCGAGTGGGTGACTTGAAGCATATTTGAATACTCTACCTGTTCTCTGGTTCACCAAATTTGTAGGTTGAATTGGTTGATCTTCGGTTATCCGATGTGATTGAGCTTGCTCATCCGATTGAGTTTTAGCATTCGAGCCGGCTCTAGAACCGCTTCGATCCGAGTCATGGTATTCCGAGCTATCTCATTCTCGAGTTGCTTTTCCTTGACTCGTCTCGATCTCGGCTTCAGTAAGATCATCTTCATCTCGATTGAGTTTCAGCTTCGAGAATGTTGAGTCACTTGGTTTTCCCTAGTCAATCTCATCAAAAACAACATGGATGCTTTCTTCCACTTTGTTAGTTCTTTTATTAAAAATGCGATATGCTTTATCTGTGAGATGAATAACCAAGAAAAAAATACCTTCATCTAATTGAGCATCAAACTTGGTCAGGTGATCTTTACCATTATTGTGAACATAGCATTCGAATCCGAAGGGTTTGAAGCATGAAATGTTGGGTTTCTTTCCCTTGTAGAGCTCGTATGGAGTTTTCTTTAAGATGAGTCCGATGAGGAATCTGTTCAGGTGTGTAGTTTTCCGTGTTGATCTGTCTCAACCTGAAATAGTAAGGTAGATCATGTTCAATCAACATTGTCCTTCCTATTTCTTCAAGAGTTCTATTCTTTCTCTCCGAGTACTTCATTCTCGTTTAAGAGTTCTGGGTGGTGAGAAGTTGTGGGAGATACCATTCTTATCGCAGTAACTCTGCAAATTCCGAGTAATCGAACTCCCTTCCATAGTCGGCTCGAATCTTTCTGATCCGAGTTCGAGACTCAACTTGCATTTTCCTGCAGAGCTTGCTGAACTCTTTGAAAGCTTCATTTTTGTGCTTAAGAAAACACACCCATATAAATCGTGAGTAGTCATCAACAATTACAAATACATATGATTTACCTTCGAGACTTTTTATAGGGATTTCACTACATAAATCCATATGTAATATTTCAAGCACTTTGGATGTGGAAACGGTTTTGAGAGATTTGAATGATGATCCGACTGTTTCTCTTTGTGCATGCTTTAGAAACTTTATATTTCTTAAATGCATAGTTAGGCAAGCCTCTAACTAAACCATGAGATGCAAGCTTTTGATAGTATGCATGCTAACATGACCTAGTCTACGATGCCATGTCCAAGAATCATCATGCAGAGATGCTTTTAAACAATATAAGTTCGACTAGGGTCGAGAGAGGAATAGTGTATATGTTACCCGATCTCTTACCCGAGAGCTTAGTCTCCTTGGTAATTGCATTGGACATATAGAAATTGGTCCGAGTGTGTAACAACCCGACTCCTAAATCACATTATTTATCTTATTAATTACAAGATTTATATTATTGAGCGTGTGCACTTCAATTCGATATTTTATAGTTAAATTATTTTTACATATGTGTTATGCGGTTAAGGCCACGAAGTGGCCTTGATAAAAATCTCATAATGACGATTATAAAATTTCGCATATGTAAACTTCAAAAATTTACATGAGTTGGCATATAATTACAAGGTCGCTAATATTATATTTCAAGCGAATAATTATATTTACAAGTTGTAAACATCAGCAATAAGATAAAATAAATTAAAGAGTAACAAAAAAATAACAAATAAATAAATAAATACATAAAAATAAACATAAAAATAAAGCAAAAAAATAATAATAATAATGATGAATTAAGCAAATTTTTTTCATAAAAATCCAGAATTGGATTAATCTAGAAATGTTTACAAAAATGAAATAAAATAAAATGGAATGAGGGATAGAAATGCCGGGCAAGCTTCGGTCTCCTAATTCTCTCAATTCGCTTCCCCTGCTCCCTCTCGCTTCCTCCTGCCCTCCTCTACCTCTTCCTCTCGCGTCTGTGCTGCTACTCCGGCCACCAGGCACGACCGACGCCCGGCCAGACGACCGGCGCCGGCCATCTGTTTCCCTCCTCTCTCTCCGTCGCGCCTCGTGCGGGTTCTCGCTCTCGCGGAGCCCTGCTCCCTGTTCCCGGTTTCCCTTCGCAGCCCACTGCTGCGGTCTTCTCTCGGTCACCAAGCGCCACCAATGCCGGCCGAAGCTCGCGCCGGCGTCGCTAGGAAGACGCCCGGCGCCCTCGATCTCGCTGCCCCCTCGCTCGCGCTCTTGCCACCCCTCTCTTCCTCCCGCGGGCGCTGTTCGATTCCTCTGCCGCGGTTCGCTTGGCAGCCAACCCCAGCCGCAGCGGCTGCCGGAGTTTGTCGCCGCCTCGCCAAGTGGTTACCGGTGCAGCCGCCGTCCACCGCCACCCCCGCTTGTCCTCCTCCACTTCTCCTCTCCGAATTTGAAGGTAAACGTTAAACCCTAAGCTATTAAATTCCTTATTTATTTAAGCAATTGTAATGGTAAATTGAAGTATATAATCTAGAAATATATTTGTGAAGTGAATTTGAGGATTGATTTGGGAAAATTCGGATTGGTATGGATGATCGAGGTGTGGCAGTTGATGGACTGATTGTGTATCAATGTAATTTCTTTTAGGAAATTATAATGTAGAGAACGAAATTAGGGATGTGTGGTTATGTAATTGGGTAATTGGATGGATTCCGAGATTTTGGGGAATGACTATATTGAACAAACGTAGGGCGAGTATATGCATAAGTTAAACTAGCTAATATGTAATTGCAGAGGTTTGAGAAGATAGTTCAAATATTAAGCATGCCTAATTGTGATTTCAAATGTGAATTTTGTGGTGGAAGTAATGCTCATGACCTTAAGTTGGTATATGTATGAATTTTGAGCAATTTGGTTAATCGTGAAGCCTCCCTATGGAAAGGCATTGGTAGATTGAGTAATTGCTATGGGCTTGAATTCGATGAAGTGAGAAATAAAGAAATTACGTTAGGAATAAGGATCGAAAGATAAGTTGGGCTTGGCAAATTAATCGAATTAGTTGCATCTAATAATAACTATAACAATGACAATGACAATAATAATAACAACAATATTAGCTACGAAATGTTTAGGTGCTTGTATATATGCACAAATATATATATATACATGTATATATGTATTTTCATTTTCTTGATTTGAATCCGTAACGCATTACCTCGCGTGAATATCATTGCTTGATCTAATCGACTACTTTAACGAGTATATGCTCAATTAAGATCTAAACGGAATTAGCGCAAGGGAGTTGAGTAACAAGAATTTTAGTTTAATCGATTACTTAATAAATAAAGAAAGTGAATAAAATTGCCAATGATTATACGAATTCAAGTATTAAAACTCAAGAAAAACATTATTAACAAGGGAAATCTATTTGAAAGCAGAGCGTGGCCACTTCGGTTGCTTGGATAGCTGGTAAATTAAAATTTTATGAAAAGGGGAGAAACAAGCATTCTCGGTTCAGGTACGTTTATTGCTCGTACCTTTCGAAAACTCACATGTTTCATCAAATCTCAACATTTCTCATATATATAACTAATAATGAATCATTTGCAAATCAAGTTTTGCCACCTAATCAAGTGGTCCCCGCCCAATCATCAATTATCGGGGCTTACGCCCATCAATTATCAATCATCGGGGCTTATGCCCAACCCGCGCGGCTTCAACTCGGGTTCTCGGTCGGCCCGGGAGGTGTGCACCTTACTAAGATCGCATCAATTATCAAGGGGTTCCACTTCCAGATAATAACCGGCAAGAAAATTTTACTTATATTCTCTCCCCCGATTTCAAACTAAAATGAATTGACATGCGCGCGCTCAATCAATGTGTTTCAAAATTATTTGATCTGTACAGGAATGTTCGTACTGAGTTTCGACTCATTCTTCGAATTATTTTAATGTTTTTGTTTTTAGGAAAAGCATATGTGAACAGCCCTTTGCCTAAGGAGCCTGACGGGAGCAAGACTTAGCTGGAAACTTCATTATCATTGATCTAAGATGGGTTAGATGCTCACGAGTGATTCTCTTCCTCGTTAATTTTGGGGCTTGACCTTGGATTGTGATTAAATATTGCGTATTTCCTATCGCAGATTGTTGTATGGGCCATTAATATCCGTATATGTGTAGCATAACCGTACTTTAGGATTGGTCTATTTAAATTGTCGGCATGACACCCGGGATGCAGCATGTAATGTTTCCCGACTTACTGAAGTATAACTAATAGACACATTATAGTATTTTATTTCAGCCTTGTCCTTTTGATAGGACGGCGGTAACGCCTTCAATCGTGAACTTCCGCTGTAGCCATACCTAATGTTCCGAATTAGGGAATTATTAAGTAATGGTAATTGGGGGCGTTACGAGTGAATCTTACCTCTTGACTTTGTCATATAGTTGAGAGATGCTGAGTAGATTGTACTTTAATCCCTTGAGAAGATAGACTGGGCTTACCAGATTGTCTCATTTTCTAATCTTACCTATTCTAACTATCTTGCCCTTACTGTCATCTCCAAAAGTGACTTTGCCTCCCTTGTATTCTTCTAACTCGTAAAAGAGTCTTCAATCTCCCGACATGTGGCATGAGCATCCACTATCTAGGTACCAATGACCTTTTGTCTTTTTCTGAGTTACCTGCAAGTCTGAAACACACTAACCCTTCTCACTTCCTCTAACGAACCCAGTAACTCCCTTTACTCGTGGTCCTTTTCTAAGGAAGAAGAATCTTGGGAACCCAGATTTGAATTACTTTGGGTTTGGGCTGATTCCGAGTCTTCCTTTTAGAAAATTGAGTCTCGTGTCTCTTTCTTTTAAAAATCTATTCTTTCATAAACTGGTGGAGAAGGTGTTTCTGTCGTAAGTCGGCCCGGGCTCAATCCTCCTTTCGTTGTTATGAATAGGACCATGCTCAGCCTTCCTAAACTTAATAGTTCTGGAGTTCTTTTTGAAAAGATCTGATTAGGGATTGGATTCCTCCTCTTTGTTAAAACCAAGTCCTTCCTTTCGGAAAGAGACACATTGAGATCCTAAGAACATGTCAAGGTTTTTCTGACCTTGAGTAAATTTCAAAATAAGCTCTTGAGACTCATTGAGCTTTTGTTTTAGATGCTCGTTTTCTCTCCCGAGTTTCTCAAACTCAGTCTCATTAGCTTGAGTACTAGTCTTGAGTTCTCTTAGAGTAAGTCCGAGTTTTTCCAATTCATTTTTCAAACTAATGCTCTCGGAAGGAAGAGACTCAAGTTGTTCTTTGTATTGTGAAGAATCGAATTGGACTTTTCTTCCAAAGTGTAGATATATTTGGCTAAGTCCACTTTGGAAAACTTGAGGAAATATTCAATTACCTCCCGAGGATTTGTCTCCTCATTGTCCGAGTTGTCTGGAGTCCGACTCGGATTCGGCTTCAAACCGATAGAGCTATTAAACATTTTGAATCGCCGAGTCCTCATCTTCTTGAGATGAATCTTCATCACTCCACGTGGTCATCATAGCCTTCTTCTTCTTTCTGTCCCTCTTTCTTCTTGGACACTCTTTGACTATGTGATCTTTATCGCCACATTCAAAACAGACTGAGTTCTTAGTTAAAGATAACTTTAAAGGAGATGAGTGTTTATCTTTTCTATCCTTCTTATCTTTCTTGTAGAACTCTTTTCTTGGGCTTTTCTCCAATTTCTTGTGCTTCATCATTCTTTTCAAGCCTCAAGCAATGACTGCCATGGGATCTTCTTCTGAATATGAGAAACTAGACTTTCTCCTCTCGCTTTATGAGGCTTTCAACGTAATGTTCTTTTCAGTGCTAACCTCGGCATCCTCTTCTTCTAGATGGATTTCGTGGGTGAGTAACTTCCCAATCGGTTCGTCTGGCTTTAGTTGAGAGAGGTTCCGAGCTTCCTCGATAGCTATCACCTTGGGACACCATCTTCTCTTTGGTAGAATTCTTAGAATTTTTCTCGCACATTTCTTCATGGGAAATCTTTCTTCCCGGAGGTTTGAGAATGTTTGTAATCTTAATGAAGCGTATAAACATCCGAGTGATGTTTTCTTCTGGTTCCATCTTAAACAACTCGTATTTATGAAGATATTGACTTATCTTCGCTTGTCCGACTTGGCTAGTTCCTTTATATGTGTTGACAAGAGTGTCCTACACATCTTTGGCTGTGTCACAAGCCGACACTCTGTTGTATTCTTCGAGCCGATGGCGCACATCGGAATGTTCATCGCTTTAAAGTTCTTTCGACCTTTTCCGCCTCTTCAGCGGTGTATTCGAACTTTGCTTTAGGCACAGGTCTTGTATCTTCCATCTTCATTGGAATGTAATTGCCTTCTTGTATGATGTTCCATACATCTTCATCGTGATCCAAGTAGAAAGTATTCCATGAGCTTATTCGAGTGTATGAAATTTGATCCTTTGAACTTTGGTGGTCTCGCTGGAAGATCTTCCTTCATCGAACTCTCCGTTGTTCCGAGCCATTTGATCTTTCGACCTGTGGATTGTTAGATCCTTTTTGAAAGGCTAGGCTCTAATACCAATTAAAGGTTTGCTCTTGGAGAGTCTTAGTCACCCTAGAGGGGGTGAAAAGAGTGATGAGAATATTTTAACAAATGTGGAAGATTAAAACTTGAAAGGAATAATCAAGACAATCCGAGTCTAGATTGGACTAAAAAAGTGTGAACTCGGATATATGTGGAAACCATCCTGGCGCAGTAACTTAGATTAAAAGTGTTAGAGAGATTATTTGAGCATGCAATAAATCAAAGTGTTGTTTGAGTGACTCGAAACATCGGTGTGAGTTGATGAACAAGAATGTGTATTCTAAGTCGGTTAGAATCGAATGAAAACATATGCAATAGTTTCGTATTACTCAAAATGACTTGTAATCAAAACTTAGGCGGGATGATGTTTGTACCTGAGTGCTTGATAGTACTCAAAATGATATAAATTCGAGTCCGAGTCTTAAGGATTGATTGTGGGGAAACCTTTGTGCCCGTTGCTAGGATTGAAGCAATTAGAATGTTATTGGCATATGCATCAAGCATGAATACTACGCTGTATCAAATGGATGTACAATGTGCTTATTTGAATAGTTTCATTCAAGAGGAAGTATATGTTAAGCAATCCCTGGAATTGATAACTTAGAATTTCCAAATCATGTTTTCAAGTTGCAAAAGGCTCTTTATGGTCTTAAACAAGCTCCTAGAGCTTGATATGAAAGACTCGAGCAGTTTCTTGGTTGAAAATTATTTCAAAAGAGGTCAGATTGAAAAAATCTTTTCATAAAAACCAAGGGGAAAGACTTTCTTATTGTTCGGATTTATGTTGATGATATATTTTTGGAGCTACTAATGAAAATCTATGTCGAGATTTTTCTGAGTTGATGAGACATGAATTCCAAATGAGCATGATGGGAGAGATCAATTTCTTTCCTGGTCTATAAATCAAACAAGATAAAGATGACATTTATGTCCATCAATCTAGGTATACTAAGGAGTTATTGAAGAAGTACAAGCTTCAAGATGCAAAACATGCAAGTAACACCAATGAGTAAGCAGCATGAAACCGGACTCAAATGAAAAAGGTAAAGCAAGTAGATCGAAATCGTATCAAGATATGATTGGATCTCTGCTATATCTTACATCCAATAGGCCGGACATTATGCTTAGTGTATGTCTCGTGTGTAAGATTTCAAGCTAATCCAAAAGAATCACATCTAACTCGTGGTGAAGAGAATTTTTAAATATCTTGCTTGGGACTTAGAATCTAGGTTTATGGTTCTCAAGAGACTCAAAACTAACCCTCACTGAATACTCGGATGCTAACTATGCTAGATACAAGGTTGGTAGAAGGAGGACATCAGGAGCATGCTAGTTTCGGGTCAATCCCTTATATCTTGGCACTCAAAGAAGCATAACTCGGTTGCTCTATCAACTGCTGAAGCTGAGTACATTGCAGCTGGAGCATGCTCGTGCTCGATTCTATGGATCAAGCAACACTTGAAAGATCTTGGACTTTTATTCAAATCAATTCCAATCAAGTGTGACAATCGGAGTGCAATCAACATTACTAAGAATCCAGTTCAACACTCAAAGACAAAACATATTGAGGTTAGGTGTCATTTTCCGAGAGATCATTATGAGAAAGGTGATATTGAACTTGAATTCATTCCTACAAAATTTCAGTTAGCTAATATTTTCTCTAAGCCACTTAGTGAGGATCAGCTTTTGTTTTATTAGGAATGAACTTGGCTTGATAAATGCATGATTATGTGTTTTCTAAGAGAAATTATCTTACATGATTATGTGTTACATGTTTCCTTTCCGTGTCTAAATAATAATTGGTTCGATTGACCTAGTGAGACCGAGCTAGGAGTTATTATTTGTGTGCGCTTTCGAGTCACCCAAAAACCTTACCGAGTCGGACTTAGTTTTTAAGAAAAATGGACTTCAAACTTCTAAAATCATCTCTAGTTTATTGGATAATTTCGAAATTTCTTTTAAAATTTCTCTTTTCCTCTCTCTATCTACCGCGTGCATCAATCGAGTGAACTAGCAGTTGAGAGAAATACAGTGGAATTCTAACCGTTAGAGAGTAGAACCGTCACACTTGTCCGAGGCGACCGTTGGAGGTTTAGGTCGAACGAATATCGAAGGACATTCCTTTCACTATAAATAGCATCCCTTTTCCTTCATTTTGCTACTTTACTCTCTGCTAACCTAATCTCTCGCATACTCACTCTCCCACTCAAAGCTCTCAACACTCTCAGTACTCTCTCTCTCTCTCTCTCACTCTCTGTCGAGTTCACTCTCTTTCACCTCAAACACTTCAGCCATGCCTAAAAAGGTTCAGCCCAAGACTTTCTTGAGTCCGCAACCAAGAAACCTAGAACCAAGCAAACCCAAGACGGTCCTTTTAACCCCTCTAAAATCATAATCACCCAACATCTCACGTTGGATGACAAGTTCTTTCCAACCACTTCCTTTTTGTGGTTGAAGCACATCAAAACCACTTGACTATATAATTTTCTTTGCTTCGGTTAGTTCATTTACCCGAACTCGTTGCTTGAGTTCTACTCCAACCTTTCTTGCTCCGAGGAGTCATCACCTCAAGAGTTCGCGACACGATGAGTACGCATTAATCTCGCTATTCTCCATCATCTTTTCAAAGTTTCCTCTATCTTTCTCAACTGCAATCCCATCCCCTTCAACGAGATTGCGGATGAATTCTTCAAAAATATACCAAGGAAGTCCTTGAGTCACGAAAGAATTTCTCCGTGACTCGGATGAAGACTAAGGGTGGACTTTTGTGCTTTCTTTTGATGATAACTTTCTTCTCTCATTATTCCAACGAAAGAGAATCCTAACTCTAAGATTCTCAAAGCTTTATTCAATATCCTTGAGGGCTATGATGTAGACGTCTTTCCAGCTATCATCGAGCAAATGGCCACTGTGCCGGCTCAATCAAAGAAATCCACCCCTCTTCCCTTCGGAGCTCTTCCGACCTTAATTTTAAAAATTTAAGGTTCCCCTCCCTCGAGGAGCTTCTTGGATACGGATACCAAGAAGCCAAGCCCGGTGTCCGGGTCCACGGGTTAGAGCCGAGGCCCCCTTCACCTCCTTAGACTCGGACTCACTTTTCACTCCCTCCTCCACCCGGTGGTGCTTCCACCTCGGGTTCTCCTCCCCAAGCCTCTCGCAACCTTGTCTACAGCACTCGATAGATAAGCTCTCTTCCGTGTCGCAGAAATTTAGGACATCCTTCGCCCCTTCAAGTTTGCCCTTCGATCCATGACCATCAACCAGAAGATGGCCCAATCTCGGATTCGAGAGCAACATGATGTGCTCCTTGAAATGAAGAATCTGGTCAGGGAGTAATAGGAGCAACTTAAGCTCCTTAGAAAAAGGCGCACCAAAGTTGCTCGGGACCCGGAGAGCTCGGATACCTCCGAGGAGTCTTTGAGCCTCGCCAAGTCTCCCTCCAGAGAGGCAGTCAAGAAGACTCGACTCGACTCCGAGACTAGATCATTCTAAGTATCACATAAAGACTCAGGTACAAATCTCATCCCTCCTAACTTTTGATTACAAGTCATTCTAACTGTTATAGTCTCCTACATAAGTTTTCATTCGATTCGATTGACTCGTAAAACACATTCTCATTTGTGCACTTGCTTTGAAGTTTCGAGTCACTCATACATCACTCAGATTTATCACATGTTCAAATAATCTCTCTAACAGTTCTTATCCGAGTTCCGATCTGCATATTTCAAAGCAAAGTGAATTATAGTGTTAATTTCTATTTCTAAGTCGGGGTATTTGTTTGAGAGTTATTTGCCCGGATCAAGTCCGTATACTCGATGTTTTCACTCTTATAACTTGATCTTTCTTAGGATCGACTACGATGGAATTTGAGTATAATAAATATTAGACTTAAATTCCACTCTTTTAGGCTTAAGATAATTATGCACTTAATTGTCTTAATTCAATTATTATCTGTGCCTAATCTTAGCTCAATGTATTTTATACTTTGAGAACCAAAATTGTTAACTTTTGTAGGTTATCTAACCGAGGTTATGTCATTTTTTAATTACAATAGTAGCCGGTTTCAAGCTGTCATTCACCAAGTAGACAAGGCTTTTGTACTTCGAACAAGGCTCGAGACGTTGTGTCGGGGTTGTATATTTCCAAAATTGGAAAACTTTAACGTTAAGCTCAATGGCAACGTTAAGCTCAACAGATGTTTTCCACCTTACTTTTCGAGACAACACCGGTTGACTGGATCACCTTTAGCGATCAAGAGCCGTTGTCCAATGTTCGCATCCCAATGGATATTTTCTCGGCGACTCGAAGAAGCTGTTGCAACAGATCAAGAAGGCTTCAATTCGAAATCGGACATAACGGCTAGTTTGCTTGGTCATCTATAAATAGAAGCCACCTCTCAAGACTTGAAGATTACTGGAATTATTGTTGAAACACATTACTTAAGAAAAATTCATTATATTCATATTCAATCTTCTACTTACAACTCCCAACTTGTAATTCATACTTTCCGAGTTGTAAAGTCTTGGAATCGATTACATACTCTTCTTACTTTCGACTAAGGTTCCTTGACTCAGTTGTAAGGGTTAACTCAGCTCGGTTGTCCCTAGTTGTAAAGGTTACCTCGGTTAGCAAGCACTAGGTCGGATAAGGGAATTTCGAGTCTAGGAAAACTCTGTAAGGAATTGTTGAAGGGAGAAATTCTAGCTGAGTCGATCTGCTGTATTTTATGGATTTAAAATAGTGGATTTGATTTTATGCTTGGACTAGCACTCGTCCGTGGTTTTCTACGCAGGAGGATTTCCACGTATCTTTGAGTTTACACTTTTCCGAGTCTAATCTAGATTCGGATTATCTTGTTCATTCCTTTCAAGCTTAAAGTTTCTTAAGTTTGCTAAACTTTCCTCCTCACCTTATTCATCCCCGTCTAGGGTGACTAAGACTCTCCAAGAGCAAACCTTCAATTGGTATCAAAGCCTAACCTTTCGGAAAGGATCTAACAATCCAAAGGTCTAAAGATTAGATGACTCGGAACAACGGTGAGTTCGATGAAGGAAGATCTTCCAGCAGACCACCTAAGTTCAAAGGATTAAATTTTGTGCACTTGGAAGAAGCTAATGGAATTCTTTCTATTGGATAGCGATGAAGATGTTTGGAACATCATACAAGAAGCCAATTACATTCCAATGAAGATTAAAGATCCAAGACCGGTGCCTAAAGTGAAGTTCGAGGACACCAATGAATAGTCAGAAAAGTTCAAAAAGAACTTCAAAGCGATGAACATTCTAATGTGTCCTATCAGCTTAGAAGAATATAATAGAGTGTCAGCCTGTGACACAAGTAAAGATGTGTGGGACACTCTTGTCAATACATATGAAGGAACAACCAAGTGAGACAAGCGAAGATAAGTCAATATCTTCACAAATATGAGCTGTTCAAGATGGAGCCGGAAGAAAACATCACTCGAGACGTTTATACGCTTCATTGAGATAACAAACAATCTCAAATCTCTAGGTAGAAAGATTTCCCATGAAGAAATATGCGAGAAAAATTCTAAGAAGTCTACCAAAGAGAAGATGGGGTCCCAAGGTGACAGCCCTTGAGGAAGCTCGGAACCTCTCTCAACTAAAGCCGGATGAATTGATTGGGAAGCTACTTACCCATGAAATCCATCTGGAAGAAGAGGATGCCGAGGTCAGCACCAAAAAGAACATTGCGCTGAAAGCCTTAGAAAGCAGAGTAGAAAATCTGAGTTCCTCGGATTCGGAAGAAGATCCCATGGGACTCCTTGCTCGAGGCTTTAAAAGAATGATGAAGCACAAGAAATGGGAGAAGAGGCCATGGGAAGAGTTCTACAAGAAAGATAAGAAGGACGAGAAAAGGTAAACACTTGTCCCCTTCAAAGTTATCTTTAACTAAGAACTCTTGCTGTTTTGAATGTGGCAGCAAAGATCACATAGTCAAAGACTCGTCCAACAAGAAAGAGGAACAGAAAGAAGAAGAAGGCTATGATAGCCACATGAAATGATGAAGACTCGTCCGAAGAAGATGGAGACTCGGACAACTCAAAGTGTCCGATGGCACTAACAGACTCGTAAGCTGAATCCGAGTGAGATTCCGACAATTCGGACATTAAGGAGACAAAACCTTAGGAGGTAATTGAATACTTTCTCAAATTCTCCAAGGTTAATTTAGCTAAATATAATTATACTTTGGAAGAAAAGTCCAATTCTAATTCTTCTCAATTCAAAGAACAACTTGAGTCTCTTACTTCGGGAGCATTGGTTTGAAAAATGAATTGGAAAAAATGAGACTTATTCTAAGCAAACTCAAGACTAGTACTCAAGCTAATGAGACCGAGTTTGAGTTACTTAGAAGAGAAAATGAGCATCTAAAACAAAAGCTCAATGAGTCTTAAGTGCTTGTTTTGAAATTTACTCTAGGTCGGAAAAACCTTAACATGCTCTTAGGCTCTTAGTGCGTCTCCTTCAGGAAAGAAGGACTTGGTTTTAACGAAGAGGAGGAATCTAATTCCTACTCAAATCTTTCCAAAAAGGATTCCAGAACTATGAAGTTTAGGAAGCCTCAGCATGGTCCTATTCATAAAAATGAAAGAAGGACTCGAGCCTAGATAAGTTTTCGGAAGAAAATCTTCTTCACCTGTTTATAAAAGAAAAGATTCTCAAAAGAAAGAGACACAGACTCGGTTTTCTAAACGGAACACTTATAATCAGACCAAACCCAAAGTTATTCAAATCTGGGTTCCCAAGAGTCTTCTTCCTCGTAAAGGACCACGAGTAACGGGAGTTACTTGGGTTCGTTAGAGGAAGTGAGAAGGGTTAGTGTGTTTCGACATGCAGGTAACTCGGAAAAGGGCAAAAGGTCATTGGTACCCGGACGGTGGATGCTCACGCCACATGTCGGGAGATTCAAGACTCTTTTATGAGTTGGAAGATTACAAACGAGGCAAAGTCACTTTTGGAGATGACGAGTAAGGGTAAGATAGTTGGAATAGGAAAGATTGGGAAAGGAGATAACCTGGTCGACCCAGTCTATCTTGTCAAGGGACTAAAGTACAATCTACTCAACATTTCTTAATTGTGTGAAAAAGGTTAAGAGGTAAGGTTCACTTAGACAAATTGCTATATTTCTAATGCAAACCACACAAACCACCAAAGAGACTAAGCTCTCGAGCAATACCTACACTATTCCTGTTTGTGATCCAAATCAAAATTTATCTTATTTAAAAGCATCATTGCATGATGATTCTTGGACATGGCATCGTAGACTAAGTCATGTTAGCATGTATATTATCAAAAACTGGCATGTCATGGCTTAGGTAGAGGTTTACCTAATTGTGCATTTAAGAAAGATAAAATCGTGAAGCATGCACAAAAGGGAAATAGGTCGGATCATCCTTTAAATCTCTCAACACTGTTTCTACATCCAAAGTGCTCGAAATGTTGCATATGGATTTATTTGTGAAATCCCTATAAAGAGTCTCGGAGGTAAATCATATGTACTTGTGATTGTTGATGACTACCCCGAATTACCTAGGTTTGCTTTCTTAAGCACAAAAATGAAGCTTTCAAAGAGTTCAGCGAGCTCTGCAGGAAAATTCAAGTAGAGTCTCGGACTCACATTAGAAGAATTCGAACCGACCATGCAAGGGAGTTCGATTACTCGAATTTGCAGAGTTCTGCGATAAGAATGACATCTCTCACAACTTCTCAGCACCCAGAACTCCTCAATAGAATGGAGTAGTGGAGAGAAAGAACCGAACTCTTAAAGAAATAGGAAGGACAATGATGATTGAACATAATATGATTTACTACACATTGAACAGAGGCCTCATCGGACCCATTCTCAAGAAAACTCCATACGAGCTCTACAAGGGAAAGAAACCCAACATCTCATACTTCAAACCTTTCAAATGTAAGTGCTTTGTTCACAATAATGGTAAGGATCACCTGACCAAGTTTGATGCTCGGTCAGATGAAGGTATCGTTCTAGGTTATTCATCTCATAGTAAAGCATATCGTATTTTCAATAAAAGAACTAACAAAGTGGAAGAGAGCATCCATGTTGTGTTTAATAAGATTGATTAGGGAAAACCAAGTGAGTCAACATTCTCGGATCTAAAACTCAGCCGAGATGAAGATGATCTTACGAGCTGAGCTCGGACAGAATGAAAAGAAAGCAACTCGGAATGAGACAGCTCGAACATTATGACTCGGATCGAACCAGCTCAAGAGCCAGCTCAAATAGATCAGCAAGCTCGGTTAGATCATATCACTGAAGATCGACCAATTCAATCAACAAATCTGGTGAACCGAGAGAATAGGTAAAGCATTCAAATATGCTTCAAGCCACCCACTCGAGAACATCTTGTCCGACATCAACAATGGGGTAAGAACTCGCTCTTCTTTGCAAAATCTATCTCGTATTCACTGCATTCATATCATTAACTCGAACCCGAAATGCACTAGAGGCCCTAAATGAACCTGAATGGGTAGAGGCCATGCAAGAGGAACTTAATCAATTAGAGAGAAACCAAGTTTGGACTTTAACCAAACGACCTTCCGACCACCTAGTCATAGGAACCAAATGGGTTTTCAAGAACAAACTGGATGAGGATGGGTTGGTAGTCGAAATAAGGCTAGATGTGTGGCTCAAGGTTACAATCAAAAAGAAGGGATTGATTGTGGGGAAACCTTTGCACCAGTTGATAGGATTGAAGCAATTAGAATCCTATTGGCAATTGCATCACGCATAAATATTAAGCTCGTATCAAATGGAGGTAAAATGTGCTTTTTGAATGGTTTCATTCAAGAGGAAGTCTATGTTGAGCAACCCCTGGATTTGAAAACTCAAAATTTCCAAATCATGTTTTCAAGTTGCAAAAGGCTCTTTATGGTCTTAAACAAGCTCTCGAGCTTGGTATGAAAGACCGAGTAGTTTCTTGGTTGAAAATGATTTCAAAAGAGGTCAGATTGACAAAACTCTTTTCATAAAAACCAAGGGAAAAGACTTTCTTATTGTTCAAATTTATGTTGATGATATAATCTTTAGAGCTACTAATGAAAATCTATGTCGAGATTTTTTCAAGTTAATGACATAGGAATTCCAAATGAGTATGATGGGAGAGGTCAATTTCTTTCTTGGTCTACAAATCAAACAAGATAACGATGGCATCTATGTCCATCAATCTAACTATACCAAGGAGTTTTTGAAGAAGTACAAGCTTCAAGATGCAAAACATTCAGCAATACCAATGAGTAACAACATGAAATTGGACTCGGATGAAAAAGGTAAAGCAGTAGATTAGAAACTCTATTGAGGTATGATTGGATCTCTGCTATATCTTACATCCAAGTAGACCGGACATTATGTTTAGTGTAAGTCCGTGTGCAAGATTCCAAGCTAATATAATAGAATCATATCTCACTGCCATGAAGAGAATTTTCAAATATCTTGCAGTGACTCGGAATCTAGATCTATGGTTCTCAAGGGACTCAAAACTAACCCTCACTTGATACTCGGATGCTGACTATGCTGGAAACAAGGTTGATAGAAAGAGCACATCAAGAGCATACCAGTTTCTGGGTCAATCCCTTATATCTTGGCACTCAAAGAAGCATAACTCAGTTGCTCTATCAATTGCTGAAGCTGAGTCCATTGCGACTGGAGCATGATGTGCTCGGATTCTATGGATCAAGTAACACTTAAAAGATCTTGGACTTTCATTCAAATCAACTCCAATCAAGTGTGATAGGTATCATTTTCTGAGAGATCATTATGAGAAATGTGTTATTCAACTTGAATTCATTCCTACAAAGTTTCGAGTTAGCTGATATTTTCACCAAGCCACTTAGTGACAATCGGTTTTGTTTTATTAAGAATGAACTTGGCATGATAAATGCATGATTATGTGTTTCTAAGTGAAATTGTCTTGTATGATTATGTGTTATATGTTTTCTTTTTTGGTCTTAATAACAATTGGTTCAGTTCACCCAGTGAGACTGAGCTAGGAGTTATCATTTACTTGCTCTTTCCGAGTCACTCGAAACATTACTAAGTCGAGACTCAATTTTGAGAAAAATGGACTTCAAACTTCGAAATCATCTCTAGATTACTAGAGAATTTCAGAAATTTCTTTCAAAATATCTCTTTCTGTCTCTTTACCGTGCGCATTGATAAGTGAACTAGCCGTTGGGAGAAAGACACTGGAATTCTAATCGTTGGAGACACAACCGTCACACCCGTCTCGAGGTGACCATTGGAGGTTTAGGTCGAACGAATATTGAAGGACATTCCTTTCGCTATAAATAGCATCCCTTTTCCTTCATTTCACTACTTTACTCTCTGCTAACCTAATCTCTTGTATACTCACTCTCGCACTCAAAAGTTCTCAGCACTCTCGGTAGTCTCTCTCTCTCTCTCTCTCTCTCTCGCGTCTTTGAAGCTCACTCTCTTTCACTTCAAATTCAGCCATGCCTAAAAGAGGTTCAGCTCAAGACTTTCTAGGGTGGATAAAATATGTGATGCATGCATAAAAGAAAAACAAGTTAGATTATCTTTTAAGCCACTCAAGATAGTATCTACATCCAAAGTGCTTGAATTGATACATATGAATTTATGTGGTGAAATTCCGGTTAAAAGCTTAGGAGGAAAATCGTATGTACTAGTTATTGTTGAAGATTACTCACAATTTACCCGGGTGTGTTTTCTGAAGAACAAAATGAAGCCTTCAAAGAGTTCACTAAGATCTGCAGGAAAATGTAAGTGGAGTTTGAGACTTAGATTAGGAGAATTCGAGCTGACCATAGAAGCGTGTTCGACTACTCAAAATTTACAGAATTCTGTGACAAGAATGGCATCTCCCACAACTTCTCAAGCACCTAGAACTCCTCACAAAATGGAGTAGTGGAGAGAAAGAATAGAACTCTTGAAGAAATAGGAAGGATGATGATGATTGAAAATGATATACGTTACTATTTTTGGGCTGAGGTAGTAAATAAATTAACCTACACTCTCAACGGATGCCTCACTCAACCCATTATGAAGAAGACACTCTACGAGTTGTACAAAGGGAAGAAACCTAACATTTCCTACTTCAAACCATTCAAATGTAAATGTTTTGTGCATAACAATGGTAAGGAACATCTTACCAAATTTGATGGTAGGTCGGATAAAGGTATCTTTCTTGGTTATTCTTCACATAGAAAAGCTTATAGAATCTTTAACAAGCTGAACTAACAAAGTGGAAGAAAGTATCCACATTATCTTTGATCAAACAGATCATGGCAAGATAAGTGAATCCACCTTCTCGGATCTCAAGCTCAATCGAGATGAAAATGACCTAGTGGAGGTTGAGCTCGGAATGAACAAAAACAAAGGAATTGAGTCAACTCGGAATGAGCCAGTTCAAGAACAAGCTCGGACCACTCGAAGAACAAGCTAATGAAGGAAATCAACAAGCTGAACCAGGTGAAGAAAAGAACATTCAACCATCAAATTTGGTAAACTAGAGGACAGGTAAAGCTTTACAAAATGCATCTAGTCCCCCACCTGAGAACATCATCTCAAACATCAATACTAGGGTAAGAACTCATTCTTCATTGCAAAACATATGTGCATTTTTAGCATTCATTTCATTAATTAAACTTAAAATCTACTAGAAGCCCTACTTGAACCTGAATGGGTAGAGGCCATACAAGAAAAACTATCTCAATTTGAAAGAAACCAAGTCTATACTCTAACCAAATGACCTTCCGACCACCCAATTATAGGAACCAAATGGGTATTCAAAAACAAATTGGATGAGGGAGGATTAGTAGTTAGAAACAAAGCTAGAATGGTTGCTCGGGGATATAATCAAGAGAGGGAATCGATTGTGGGGAAACCTTTACACCTGTTGCTAGGATTGTGGCAATAAGAATTCTCTTAGCTTTTGCATCCAACATGAACATTAAATTATATCAAATGGATGTTAAATGTGCATTTCTTAATGGTTATATTCAAGAAGAAGTTTATGTTGAGCAAAATGGACACATAACTAAGTCAGACTTAATTTGAGAAAAATGAACATTAAAATTATGAGATCATCTCTAAATCAATAGAGAATCTTAGAAATATTTTCAAAAATATATTTTCTCTCTCGTCATGCGAACGGTCGGGAAACTAGCCGTTGGAAGGAAGCAAGTTCAAGAAGTAACCGTCGGACACTAGAACACCAAACGGTGAGCTTACCGTTACTCGTGTACTCGAGTCAGCAAGGCCTTTGTTCTTTGAGAGCTGTTAATTTATAAATAGCATATGTTCATCCTTATTCATTCACTTTTCTATCTTTCACCCTTTCACTCTCTACACTTGAACTCATAATTTCTCGCTCGGACATTCTTCAAACTCGGATTCTCTACTTCTTTACTCTCTATTCTTTCTCACTCGTTCACTCTCTCAATCTTTCTCCTTCTTATATCAAATTCTTTCTCTTTCTCTCACAATCCTGAAGGAAGGAAACACAGCTAAAGGAGGGTCAGCCACCAAAAAGACTAAAACCCGAACCACCTAGCCTCGAAAATCCTCAAAGGGATTCTTCTAAAGGCAAGGCTCTTGCCTTTGATGAGCCAAAAGTAGATTGTATCCCAACACTACTTTCTTGAAGAATAATTCTTTTTATCAACCAAACTTTCATGGATAAAACCTCTTCTCAACATAAGAACTTTTAAGTACACTGTGCTTCGTGATTACGTCTACCCCGACTTGTCATCGAATTCTACTCTAACATGACCGCAAGAGATATCATGGTCTCTTCTTTGGTTCAGGGTTAGATTATTCGTATTAATCTCTTTCTTCTCCATAAACTCTTTGAGGTTCGGACTCTTTTCTAAACTCAAATCGTATTCCTTTCAATGAAATCGCTGATGATTTCTTTGATAAGTATGCTTGGAGTCATTCCCAAGTCCAGAAAGAACTTTTCTATAACTCGGATAAGGTCTAAAGCTAGATGTCTATGCTTTATCTTGATGAGAACTAGCGTTCTCATTCTATCCATATAAGGATAACCCCAATAGCCGGGTTCTCAATGTCTTGTATGATATTCTAGAAGGGTATGAGTTTGACCTCTTCCCTTTCATTATTAAGCAAATAACTTTTGTTCTCACATATCATAAGAAACCCCCTTCCTTTCGGAGCTCTACTTACTACAGCTTTTACTCATTTTAAAGTGGATCTTCTAGATGATCCTCTTAAATGTCTTGAGCCGATCGTCTGCATAGATAGGGTTGAGCTAATCAGTCTTGGATACCTGTAAACTTTATCGGGTGTTTGGATCCATTCTTCCGAACTTCCACCTCCTCCTTCTTATGAAGACTCGGACAACTGCTCTATATATTTCGGGTCATGCAAAAAGAATCGGGTATAACGATGTCATTCATATAGTGTTTTGATTCCAAGGCATTCTCTGTGTCTTAGAAACTTACTTGAGTGAAATAGTATCTTTTCTATGCGATTCGGCCTTCACTTATCTCTTTAATCGCTTTTCGGTTAGCGACTCGGAAAACTTGTTCTTTATTACGAGTCCACTCTCTCTCGAGAATCGACTTATGATTATTTACTCTATTGTTTGCAAAGTCGGCATTCATAGTTCTTTTCGTGCTTAGTCTACATCAAGTGTTTCCCACTCGATATTTGTTGATAGAACTTGATTCCTTGCTTAAGACTAAGTCTTATGGAATTACGAGTATCATGGATATTAGACTCGGAAAGTTCCATTTCTTTTCGACTCGAGATAATCTGTTTGTTAATTATCATGATTATTTTTATTATACGTGTCTAACCTTGGACCAAAGTATTTTATACTTTGAGAACCGAAAGGTGTTTTACTTTTGTAGGTTATTCAATCGAGGATATCTTTTCAAATTACAAAAGTAGCCGGCTTGAACATCAAATCACCAGCGAATATAGCTTTTCACCATCCCTGCTCTAGTCCCGAGAAGATTGTGTCGGAAGTGCATGCGCTTCCATATCCGGAAAAGCTGGAAGGTCAAGCTTAACGATGGTTTTCACCACACTTTTCAAGACACAACCGATGGTTTTGGGACTTCCAAGAGAGTTAAACCGTTGTTCAACGACCATATTTTCAACGGATACTTTCTGAGTGACTCAGAAAGCCCTTATCAACGGTCACGAGAGGACTCACGGTCAGCGAGATGAAGATAACGGCTACTCTGCACGGTTATCTATAAATAGAAGCCACTTCACAAGACTTGAAGATAGCGGAACATACTGTCAATACTCCAACTTGAACAAAGTTATTGTATTTACTTTCAATCTTCAACTTACAACTCCCACTCTGTAATTCATTACTTTCGAGTTGTAAGGTCTTGTACTCGATTACAAACACTTCTTACATTCTTTGTAAGGTCCCTTGACTAAGTCTGTAAGGGTTAACTCGGCTTAGTTGTCCCTAAGCTGTAAGGGTTATCTCAGCTAGGAAGTACTAGATCGAGATAAGGGAACTTCGAGTCTAGGAAAACTTGTATAGAGTTGTCCAAGGGAGCAACTCGGGTTACGTCAAGTTCACGGTATTTTGTGGACTCAAAATAGTGGATTTGACTTCGTGTCTGGATTGACACGGGCCGTGGTTTTCTGCCCCGGGAGGGTTTCCACGTAAATTCTCCGTGTTCTATTTACGAGTTCATTCTAGACTCGAGACAGACCTGCTGAACGTGTTTACTCGATTCATTACATTACGAGTCCAATTTTTATAACCCCTTGCTTAGACTCGGAATCTGTCTTTGATTCTTCTCTGTCAAAAGGGTGTGTGCTTTCACAAAGAATTTTTCATCACCCTATTCACCCCCTCTAAGGTGACTCGGACTCTCCCGAGCAAACCTTCAATTGGTATCGAGCCTAGCCTTTCGGAAAGGATCTAACAGTCCAAAGGTTTAAAGATCGGATGGCTCGGAACACCGGAGAGTTCGACGAAGGTAGATCTTCCAACAGGCCACCAAAATTCAAAGGTTCAAATTTCGGTCCTTTGGAAGAAGGCGATGGAATGTTTCCTTATGGATCACGACGAAGAAGTATGGGAAATCATACAACAAGGGAACTACATCCCAACGAAGACGAGATGAATTCGAGAATTCTTCCAAAGACAAAGGCTGAGTTCACGCCGGCGAAGCGAGAAGTTCGAAAGAACTTCAAAGCCATGAACATCCTCATGTGCGCCATAAGCTCGGAAGAATATAATCGAGTCTCTGCTCGTGACTCTGCTAAAGAAGTGTGGGACACTCCGGTCAACACCTACGAAGGTACATGTCGGGTGAGACAAGCGAAGATCAGCCGAGTATCTTCACAAATATGAGCTTTTTAAAATGGAGCCGAAGAGAACATTACTCGGATGTTCATACGCTTCACTTGAGATCACCAACAATCTCAAATCTTTGGGAAAGAAAATCTCCCATGAAGAAATGTGCCGGAAAATTCTCGAAGCCTACCCAAGAAACGATGGGGTCCGAAGGTAAGCTGCCATAGAAGAGGCTCGGAACCTCTCAATCTTGAAGCCGGACGAGCTCATAGGAAAGCTTCGACCCATGAGATACATCCGGAAGAAGAAGATGCTTGAGGGTACTTCCAAAAAGAACATCGCTCTTAAAGCCTCGAGAATCCAAAGAAGCAAGTCCAAGCTCCTCGACTCGGAAGATGATCCCATGGCACTCATTGCAAGAGGCTTCAAGAGAATGATGAAGCACAAAAGATGGGATAAAAGGCCAAAAGAAGAATTCTACAAAAAGGACAAGAGAGACAGAAAAGGTAAGTTTTCTTCACCCACAAAGTTATCCTTGTCTAAAAATTCTGGATGTTTTGAATGTGGTAGCAAAGACCACATAGTCAAGGACTGTCCAAAACGAAGAAGGGACGAGGAAGAAGAAAAAGGCCATGATGGCAACGTGGAGTGATGAGGATTCATCCGAAGAGGACGAAGACTCGAGATGACTCAAAGTGTCGATGGCGATCATCGACTCGAAGCGAAAAGGAGTCGGACTCGAGACACGGACTCGAGACAATGAGGAAGCCGATCCTCAAGAGGTAATAAACTATTTCCTCAAATTCTCCAAAGTTGATTTAGCTAAATACATCTTTACTTTGGAAGAAAAGTCCAATTCTGATTCTTCTCATTTCAAGGAACAACTTGAGTCAATCACTTACGAGAGCACCTTTTTAAAAAATGAATTGGAAAAGCCGAGGCCGACACTCGAGAGAACTCAAGACAAGTGCTCATACTAATGAGGCCGAGTCCGAGTTACTCAGAAAAGAAAATGAGCAAGCGAAACGAAGCTCATTGAGTCTCAAGATCTGGTTTTGAAGTTTTCTCAAGGATAGAAGAACCTTGATATGCTCTTAGGATCACAATGTGTCTCATTTCGAAAAGAAGGTCTTGGTTTCAACAAAGAGGAAGAATCTAATTCTTACTCGGAATTGTTCAAAAGGATTCGAAGCTGTTAAGTTCAAGAAGGTGAGCATGGTCCCATTCATAAAAATGAAAGGAGGACTAAACCCGGACCTATCTACAAAAAGAAACCATTTTCTCCTGTTTCAAAAGGAAAGGTTTTTAAAAGGAAAGAGACACGGACTCGGTTCTACGAAAGAAGAAGACTCGGAATCGGACTAAACCCAAAGTCATTCAAATGCGGGTTCCGAAGCACCTTCTTCCTCGAGAAAGGACCACGGTAAGGAATGTTCTTGGGTTCGTTAGAGGAAGTGAGAAGGGTTAGATTTTCTCTGTTTTGCGGGTCACTCAGAAAAGATCAAAGGACACTGGTACTGGACAGCGGATGTTCTCGACATATGTCGGGTGACCAAGGACTCTTTTACGAGCTGGAGTCATATAAAGGAGGAAAGGTGACCTTTGGTGATGACGAGCAAGGGCAAGATAGTGGGCATTGGGAAGATTGGTAATGGAAACAATCTGGTGAGCCCGGTCTACCTGGTCGAAGGACTAAAATACAACCTACTTAGCATCTCCCGACTTTGTGACAAAGGTCAAGAGGTAAGATTCACTCAATCCAAGTGCTACATCACGAGATGAGACCACCAAAGAGGTAAAGCTCTCGGGTAAGAGATCGGGTAATACCTACATCATCCCTCTTTCGACCCAAGTCGGAACTTATCATGTTTAAAAGCATATCTTCAAGATGATTCTTGGATTTGGCATCGTAGATTAGGTCATATTAGCATGCATACTATCAAAAAGCTTGCATCTCTTGGTGCGGTTAGAGGATTACCTAAGCGTGCTTTTGAGAAGGATAAAGTATGTGGAGCATGCACCAAAGGGAAACAAGTCGAGATCTTCATTCAAATCTCTGAAGACAGTTTCCACATCCAACGTGCTTGAATTACTACACATGGACTTATGTGGTGAAATCCTGTAAAGAGTCTCGGAGGTAAATCTTACATACTTGTTATTATTGATGATTTTTCAAGATTTACCTGGGTGTGTTTTACGAAGCATAAGAATGAGGCCTTCAAGGAGTTCAGCAAGCTCCGTAGAAAGATTCAAGTTGAGTCTCGGACTCGGATTCAAAAGATTCGAGCCGACCATGGAAGGGAGTTCGACTACTCGGAATTCTCGAGTTTTGTGACAAGAATGGAATTTCTCACAACTTCTCGGCACCAGAACTCCTCAACGGAATGGAGTAGTTGAGAGAAAGAACAGAACCCTTGAAGAAATAGCAAGGACGATGATGATTGAACACAACTTGCCTTACTATTGCTGGGCGAGGCGGTAAACACAGCCAACTATACTCTCAATCGATGCCTCATCGGACCCATTACGAAGAAAACACCTTATGAGCTCTACAAAGGAAGGAAGCCAAATATTTCCTATTTTAGATCTTTCGGATGTAAGTGCTTTGTCCACAACAACGGTAAGGATCATCGACCAAGTTTGATGCTCGGTCGAGACGAAGGAATTTTTCTAGGTTACTCTTCTCATAGCAAAGCTTATCGTATATTCAACAAGAGAACTAACAAAGTGGAAGAAAGTATCCACGTAGTGTTTGATGAGCTTGAACAGGGAAAACCAAGTGAATCTTCATACTCGAAGCGAAGCTCGAAAGGATGATGACGAAGATGAGTCTATAAAGACTCGGAAGGAGACCACTCGAACGAGGAAGCTCGGAATGAGACAACTCCGGAGGTCGCTCCGAGCGAGCAAGTCAATGAAGAGGATCACACGGAACAAGCTTCGAAGATCAAGCAATTCAACCATCAAACCTGGTGAATCAAAGAACTGGTAAAGCATTCAAATTTACTTCCGGGCATCCCCAAGAAAACATTATTTCGATATCAACAGTGGAGTAAGAACTCGCTCTTCTCTTCATAATCTATGTGCATTCACTGCATTTATTTCTCTGATCGAACCCAAAAATGCACTAGAGGCCCTTAATGAACCCGAATGGGTAGAGGCCATGCAAGAAGAGCTAAATCAATTCGAGAGAAACCAAGTCCGGACTCGACCAACCGACCTTCGACCACCCGGTTATAGGAACCAAATGGGTTTTCAAAAACAAAGCTGGATGAGGGTGGAATAGTTGTCGAAACAAGGCTAGACTTGTAGCTCGGGGTTACAATCAAGAAGAAGGAATTGATTGTGGGGAAACCTTTGCACCAGTAGCTAGAATTGAAGCCATTAGAATACTTGTTGGCATTTGCATCCTGCATGCATATTAAATTATATCAAATGGATGTTAAGTGTGCCTTTCTCAATGGTTTTATTGAAGAAGAGGTCTATGTCGAGCGAGCCTCCTGGTTTTGAAAACTCGGAATTTCCAAATCATGTTTTCAAACTTCAAAAGGCTCTCTATGGTCTTAAACAAGCCCCTAGAGCTTGGTATGAAAGATTGAGCGACTTCCTGGTTCAAAATGATTTCAAAAGAGGTCGGATCGACAAGACTCTATTCATAAAGACCAAAGGGAAAGATTTTCTCATTGTTCAAATATATGTTGATGATATTATTTTCGGTGCTACTAATGAATTTACGTGCCGAGAATTTTCCGAGTTGATGAGCCAAGAGTTCCAAATGAGCATGATGGGAGAACTCAATTTCTTCCTTGGGCTGCAAATCAAACAAAACAAAGATGGAATCTTTGTCCATCAATCAAAGTACACCAAGGAACTGCTGAAGAAATACAAACTTCAAGATGCAAAGCACGCATCTACTCCTATGAGCAGACAGTATAAAACTTGACTCGGATGAGACGAGTAAAGCGGTAGATCGAAACTCTATCGAGGTATGATTGGATCTCTGCTATATCTTACTTCGAGCGGACCGGACATAATGTTCGAGTGTTTGCTTATGTGCACGATTTCAAGCTAATCCAAAAGAATCACATCTCACTTGCGGTGAAGAGAATATTCGAGATATCTTGCAGGCATTCGAGAATCTAGGACTGTGGTACTCCGGAGACTCGAAGCGAGTCCGGCTGGGTACTCGAGACGCGGACTACGCGAGGATACAAAGTAGATCGAAAGAGCACATCCGGAGCTTGCCGGTTTCGGGTCAATCCCTAATATCCTGGCACTCAAAGAAGCAAAACTCAGTAGCTCTATCAACTGCGTAAGCTGAATATATTGCCGCTGGAGCTTGTTGCGCTCAGATTCTCTGGATAAAACAACACTTGAAGGATCTCGGATTATCTCTCAACTCGGTCCCAATCAAGTGTGACAATCAAAGCGCAATCAGTATCACTAAGAATCCTGTCCGAGCACTCAAAAACAAAGCATATAGGTATCATTTTTTACGCGATCACTCGGAAAAGGGTGATATTTTACTTGAATTCATTCCGACTAATCTTCAATTAGCTGATATCTTTACTAAGCCACTTGGTGAAGATCAATTGCATTTTATTCGGAATGAGCTTGGCATGTTAAATGCTTAGTTTCGTGTTATGATTCTTGCATTTTTACGTGCTATGTGCTTTAGTTGTCAATAACCATTGGTTCGGTTGATCATGTGATACTTGGGCTGATAGTTATTTACGTGTTTCGAGTCACTCGAAACTTTTCGAGTCAAACTCGGACGTAGAGAAAATTTTGGACATCAAATTTTCTGAAGCTATCTCTAGAACAGTGGAGAGTTTCGGATTATATTTTCAAACTCTTTTTCTCTCTCTTTCTCGAGCGCTGCGATCGGATCTTAACCGCAGATTTCAAACCGTTGTTATCTCAACCGTTGAAGCGAAGCTGTCACACCGGGCATTAATGATCGATGGACGGGTAAGACGGAACGGAGTTACTTAACGGATAGTGAACGGGCGCGCGTATTCTCTCTAAATAACGTCTATTCATCTTCCTCTCGGTATTCTCAAACTCCTTCCCTCTCAAACGAAAACCCTCTCGCGGAAAGTTGTCTACGTGAACAGTGTTTCCTTGATCGTCTGCAAGTGTTGAAGAAGCTCTCTCTCTCTCTCGTAAGTTTTCATTTGCTCTCTTCTCATTTTCGTTTTTCTTCTCTTCTACACCTCCTTCTCTTTCCTCTTCTCTCGAAAAGTTTCATCTTTTCATCTCTCAAAATGCCTAAAAGAGGAAACCACCCCGACTTTCGGGTTTCTTCATCCTCAAAGAAACCTCGCTCCAACAAGCCGTAAAGCTCAACCCCTCTAAACCCATTGTCACCCGAGCATCTTGCATCTGGACGACAAGTTCTTCCCAACAACCAAATTCTCCTGGTTGTCCCATATTCAAACCACCGGAGTCTACCATTTCTTGTGTTTCAGCGAGTTCATCTATCCTGAACTCGTTTCGAGTTCTATACTCACCTCTCTCACTCTGAAAATGTTCTAACCTCAAGGGTTCGGAACATTACCGTTCAGTATCAACACCTCTCTCCTTCACGAGATCTGTTCAAAGTTTCTTCTCTCTTCTTGAACAGCAACCCTATTCCCTTCATTGAAGTCGCCGACGACTTCTTTGAAAAGTACGCCAAAGAATTCCCTGGGTCCGAAAGAACTTTTACGTGACTCGGTTGAAGTCGAAGCCAGAGCTTCAGTGTTTCCTGCTGATGAGAACCTTCTTCTCACAGCATTCTAGCAAGGAGAACCCCAACTCCAAGCACCTCAAGGCTCTCTTCGATATCCCGGAGGGATACGAAGTCGACCTCTTCCCCTCCATCATTGAGCAAATGGCCGCTGTGCCAGCTCGACTCCAAACCAAGAAGAACACCTCCCTTCCTTTCGGTGCTCTTCTCACCCTTGTCTTCAAACAATTTCAAGTTCCTCTTCCTCTCGACCCTAACGCGGTGTCCGAGGCGGCCATTGTGGTCGGTAAAAGGAACTCCGGGAGTACGGATACCGGAAACTAACCACGGTGTGCGGGTTCACAACTCGGAGCCGAGGCCTCCTTCTCTACCTCGGACTCGAAATCAACCCCTCTCCCTCTTCCCTCTTCACCTGGTGGTGCCTCCACCTCCGGTGCTTCCAAATCTCTCTCCGCCCTCTTGTCTCCTGTCTTCTTGGACAAGATCACCTCGGTGTCTTCGATTTCAGAGACATGCTCGGAGGTTTCAAGTCCGTCCTTCGGGGTCGACCATCAACCAAAAGACCGGTCGAGTCCCAGATCCGAGAGCAGCGGTCTCTCGTTCTTGAGATGAGAGAGCTGGTTAAGGAGCGAAGGAGCTGGCTGAGCTCCTCGGAGAGAGACGGTCCAAGGCGGCTCGGGACCCGGAAGACTCGGACCCATCCGAGACGTCTTCGAGCCCAGGCCGACCTCCTCGGAGAGCGAGGAAGCGAGGAAGTAGAGGAAGAAGCGGCAGATGCGGCGGAGGACGCGAGGAACCTGCAGCTGAGGCAGCTCCTTCCGGGCCAAGGGAAGAAGAGGCCGTGGCAGCTGCCGAGGACAACTCTGCTCCCCAAGTTCAAGTTGCTTGTACTCGGCTCGGACAGCGGTCTGAGTGGGTCGGAAGATCTCGCTTCTCCGGCGAGTCGGCCGAGCAGCCCCTCCAGCCCCAGAGGTCCCAAGGGAAGAACCCCTCGATCCACTTTCTCCGGGTCGGCCACTCGGAGCCGAGCCCCTGCGGATTGTTCCGGTTCTCCCTTCGCCGCACTCAAGCACATCGTCGAGGTCTTATCGGCGCCGGCGCACCTCCGCCTCCACTCGAAATCCCCTCCCTCCTAGTTGGAGCCATGCACTCGAGTCACGATTCCTCGGTGCCTCCAGAATTTCTACTTTTCAAAATTTTATTTTGTCCGGACAATTTACGTGTATTACTTGTACTTTTCTCCCTTCTTTTTGTTTCTTGTTTTTGTTGAAAGGCAAGGGGGAGAAATGTAGTCGAAGCTGGTTGTCTTGTCTAGGGGAGTTTTTTTTTTCCGCCCTTGTAATATAATTTTTTTATGAACTGAATGCATTTCATTATTAATTTCGAGTTCTTTCTTTTACGAGTGAATGAGTTCAAGCATACTTTATTTTGCTCGATACATTGTATATTGCTCTGTTCAATATGTCTTACTTTTATTCGAACTACTCGGAATCAACCTATTTCCCTCTAACAAAGTTTCTGTTTAAGTATGGAATGCCTTTCATCAAAAAGGGGAGATTGAAGACTCGGACACTTGCTCTATATATTTACGGGTCATGCAAAAAGAATCGGGTATAACGATGTCATTCATATAGTGTTTTGATTCCAAGGCATTCTCTGTGTCTTAGAAACTTACTTGAGTGAAATAGTATCTTTTCTATGCGATTCGGCCTTCACTTATCTCTTTAATCGCTTTTCGGTTAGCGACTCGGAAAACTTGTTCTTTATTCCGAGTCCACTCTCTCTCGAATCGACTTATGATTATTTACTCTATTGTTTGCAAAGTCGGCATTCATAGTTCTTTTCGTGCTTAGTCTACATCAAGTGTTTCCCACTCCGATATTTGTTGATAGAACTTGATTCCTTGCTTAAGACTAAGTCTTATGGAATTCGAGTATCATGGATATTAGACTCGAAAGTTCCATTTCTTTTCGACTCGAGATAATCTGTTTGTTAATTATCATGATTATTTTTATTATCTCGTGTCTAACCTTGGACCAAAGTATTTTATACTTTGAGAACCGAAAGGTGTTTTACTTTTGTAGGTTATTCAATCGAGGATATCTTTTCAAATTACAAAAGTAGCCGGCTTCGAACATCAAATCACCAGCGAGATATAGCTTTTCACCATCCTCGCTCTAGTCCCGGAAGATTGTGTCGAAGGCATGCGCTTCCATATCCGGAAAGCTGGAAGGTCAAGCTTAACGATGGTTTTCACCACACTTTTCAAGACACAACCGATGGTTTTGGGACTTCCAAGAGAGTTAAACCGTTGTTCAACGACCATATTTTCAACGGATACTTTCCGAGTGACTCGTAAAGCCCTTATCAACGGTCACGAGAGGACTCTCGGTCAGCGAGATGAAGATAACGGCTACTCTGCCTGGTTATCTATAAATAGAAGCCACTTCACAAGACTTGAAGATAGCGGAACATACTGTCAATACTCCAACTTGAACAAAGTTATTGTATTTACTTTCAATCTTCAACTTACAACTCCCACTCTGTAATTCATTACTTTACGAGTTGTAAGGTCTTGTACTCGATTACAAACACTTCTTACATTCTTTGTAAGGTCCCTTGACTAAGCTGTAAGGGTTAACTCGGCTTAGTTGTCCCTAAGCTGTAAGGGTTATCTCAGCTAGGAAGTACTAGATCGGATAAGGGAACTTCGAGTCTAGGAAAACTTGTATAGAGTTGTCCAAGGGAGCAACTCGGGTTACTGTCAAGTTCATGGTATTTTGTGGACTCAAAATAGTGGATTTGACTTCGTGTCTGGATTGACACGGGCCGTGGTTTTCTGCCCCAGGAGGGTTTCCACGTAAATTCTCCGTGTTCTATTTCTGAGTTCATTCTAGACTCGAGACAGACCTTGCTGAACGTGTTTACTCCGATTCATTACATTACGAGTCCAATTTTTTATAACCCCTTGCTTAGACTCGGAATCTGTTTTTGATTCTTCTCTGTCAAAAGGGTGTGTGCTTTCACAAAGAATTTTTCATCACCCTATTCACCCCCTCTAGGGTGACTCGGACTCTCCCCGAGCAAACCTTCATCTTAGACTCGGAAGAGTTCTAAAACTCCTTTTCGATAGCTGGTCCATCCTCTTCTCAGCCTGCCCCTTCTCTAGATTTACTTTAGAAGGTGGCCTCACAATTCGTTGCTTTCGCCAAAGAGTTACAATCAAATCTTGGTGCATTCCACGCTTTCATGCCTATATTGACTCAGCTACTCGAGCACGACTTAGAAGAAGATAGATCAAAGTTATGCTTTGGTCGCCGAGCTAAAAAATTCATCGGTGGTAGGAAGACTAGATCGTCCATCTCCAGGCAGGCCGGATCCAACGCTGCCGAGGACTTTGACTCGAGTCTTCCAGCTCTTTTGTCTCGTAGTTAGAGGAGGAGTTGGAGCAAGCCAAGCTGAAGGTCAAGGAGAAAAGAAACCTAATGTCATATCCTCATAACACACCGAGTCTACCTCGGAAGAGGCTAGGGATGCTTGGTAAGTCCCGGGCTCAACCTTCCGCACAATCATGTCAAGATGAAGAAACCGAGGGCTCGGAACAGGAAATAGAGGAAGCAAAACCTCTAGTACGAAGGTCTTCACTTCAAGCATAAGAACTTCCTCTCCTCTTGCCACCTATTCCACTTCTAGTAGCTTAATCTCAAGGCTACCATCGCAGAAGAAGGGGTCCTCGTTCCTCCTCCTACGCTCACACCTGCTCACCCCTCTTGATTTTTAATTTTTTTTGTCCAACATTTCTGTATCTCCTTCTCCTTCGTCTTTACTTATTTTGTTTTTTATGAAATGCATAGGGGAGAGAAATCCAAGAGAAATCAAGGAGAGAGAGTTAGTTGGTATAGGGGAGCTTGCTTATTTATTTTTACTCTTTGTATGTCTTTGTATTTATTTTCATGAGTAATGAAATTAAGTCGTTTCGAGCATCATTGACTTGTGCTATTCAGATTTTTTATGCTCCGATAATTGATCTTATCTATTTCACCTACTCGATATATATCTCCACTCGATACATTTATTTTTTGCATTAATTTTCTCTCGGTGACGAATTCTAACTTATTTTTACCAAGAACATCTTATAGTCACTCATTTCTAAGCCATGAAAACTTAACTATTTGAACTTCTAACCCGTGTTATCGGTGTTGAATGCCTTTCATAAAAAACAGGGAGATTGAAGACTCGGGCATCGCTCTCTATCTCTCTATGGTTTTAAATTCATGTCATTCTTACTCTTTAAGAAGCTCATTCTTAAGTTTTCAATATTGTTTGACCTACTCAAAAGCAGTTATTGAGTAAAACACACATATCCGGGTTTCTAACCCACTTAGATGACACTCGGACATTTGTCATGAGTAAATAATTTCATATGCATAACTTATTCTGAGTTGTGACTTATTATATTCATTGAAAAAGAACTACTTCGTTAATTCATCTTTCGAAGTTAGATTTATTAATCGAAATTATTTACCCGACCAATTTTGATGCAATGTGTCTATATAATTCTAATGTCTTATTCATCAAAAAGATAGACACAAAATAAAAATTAAAACAAATTGAATATTAGACTAAGAAAATTTCATTTTCTCGGATTAAAGATAATTAAGTGCTTAATTATTTGAATTAATTTTATATCCTTGCCTAATCTTGGATCAAATTATTTTTATACTTTCAGTACCATTTTGATTTGTTTTTGCAGGTTGTTTAATGTGATTTAATCTCACTTCGTAAAGCAAAAGTAATCGACTTTTAATCGTTAAACACCAGCGAGATGAAAAATACTGTTTCGGGACAGGCTCAAACACTATGTCAGGTTTGTTTATTATCAAATCCGATAAACTTGAACTTTGAGTCTAACGATCTGTTTCCATCCCGCATTTCAGTCGAACTAGTGGGTTGGATCACCTTTTAAGCCAAGGACCAAAGCATAACGTTCATATTTACAACAATTCCTTTTCGAGGGACTTAGACTATCTCGTTGCTGATGGAGGTATGACCATGGGGTACAACATATTCCAAGTAGGATCTCACCCAAGACTTATCTGAGCTAGGCCAATAACTTTTTGCAGACAAATTACAAGCGCCGGTCAGCTGGGCGGGATGTGGCGTCCGAAGGGCTAACTTCATGGGGCAAGTAGTCACTCATGGCTTGGAGTTTGAACATCAAATTTTGCATGGAAGCACCTCAAGATGTCCTATATCTAGGAAATCATGGGCATCTTGATATTAGGTGGAGATAATAACTTAAGGAGCTCTTTGTCAAAACAGGCACTTTTCCTTACACGATTTGACCAATTCGGCTTATTAGCTACATATCTCTTAATCTACAAGATCAACGGGAATTATCAGCGTAAGCTTTCCAGGAATATCTCACATGATTTAAGTGGAGTTGTGAGTTGGAAGATATGACCATTGAAAGTCAAACCCAAAAACTTTAGGGGCGAGTCCTAGTTTACGCGTATGCGGGGCTCTTTTCCGAGCTGCATATCTTAAGATTGAGAAAGGTTGGGGATCCAAAATTTTGTATATATCTACCTTGGTGAGTCCTCATATGAGGGGGAATGTTGGTTAGTTCATTAAAATTTGAAGATAATAAGTTTTGGGCCTTTTTGTCAAAGTCAGCAGATCCGGGCGTCCAGTTGACCTTTGTCAATCATTTCGAGCATATGTCTCTTATCTTAGGTCAAATTGGGAAAACTAAATATTCTTGGGAAGGGAACATCCTAATATTTCCAAAAAGCCTTTTATAGCTGCAAAAGGAGTTGTACTTATGAAGATATGGCCGTTTGAAACAGACACTGAGTTGAGCTTACATGGTGAAAGCGACTGCTGTCACTTTCACCCTTTTGTGTTTGCTGATTTGTAGCTTAATTTTATGCTTTTTAATTTTGTGTCTCCTTAGATGAATGTAATACAAACTTTGGATGTTAGACATGTGTTTAGGACCATTAGGTGTAATGTTTTAACCCTAGTATGATGGCACTATATATACAAGTGCCCTTAGCTTGTGAAACTTAGTTGATGTTGTTATGAAGTTGAGCCTTCCTTCTTGCCTTCAACTCTTGCTCTCTCTTTTCTTATCTTAATTGTGGCTCAATTAAGTGGTGATCAAAGAAACTAGTTGAGCTTAATGGTGGTGTTTCTTATCCATTAATGCCCAATTAGAAGCCTTAAAACCGGATTAGGTGATGTTTCTTATCCTAACACTACTATAGAAACCACTTTTAGCTACGGGTCTTTGACGATGGTTAAAAGGATAAACCGTCATGAAAAATGGACCGGTGTCATTTTTGTAAATAAGCGGCATTGTTTACCACCTATGACGATGGTTGTTTCAATGAACCATCGTCATATGTTAGGCGTTGAGCATATTACTACGAGTTCATTGAAAGAACCATAGTCATAGGTAATACCTATTACTATGGTTCTTTCATTGAATCGTAGTTAAAAGTTTACTGGTTCAACAAAAGAACTGTCGTTAAAAGTGCACATTTAACGACGGATCTTTCATCGAAGCGTCGATAAATGTCTTTAAAAAACCATATTTTTAGGGTTTCATTTTCGAAAAACCCTTATTAACTCATACCCTTATCTCTCTCGTTCTATCAATTGCTCTCTCTCTCTCCTAACCCCCGGACTACGGAACAACCCCCATCTCTCTCTATGATCCCCTATCGAACGCCCCCGCCCTCTCTCTCGGTCTCCCATCAAACGCCCCCACCCTTCTCTCGTGTCTTTCTTGGACTAGAACACCCCTACGCCTCTGCTCCGGCTAATCGCGATTTGTAGAAAAATGGGGAAAACCTCCAAGTCAAAAGAAGAGGCATAGTGATGATTTAGAATTAGAAATTTCGTCCTCAACCCTATCGTCCTTGCCTTCTTCCTCTAGCTCCGACGACGTTGATGCCTCCTCTAAACGTCGCCTCTACCGCTGGCACCGAGATGAGGACGACAAGGAGGAGTAATGGAAAACACATTGAGAGGAGGAGAAAAATAAATGAGAAATCCATTAACTTTTGCAGAATTTCCTTAGGTTGATTTAGCGAATGCTTCAACGACATTGTTTCCCAGTTCACAATCACAATCACAGGGCACATGTACCCTCCCTTTCTCTCTGCTCTTTTCATCCATCTTCTCCACCCCCTTCTCTCTCTATTTCTCTCTCTTCATCTTAAATCGGATCTATTAGCACTAGGGCTACTTGTTTCGTCATTTCATCATAGTCCTTTTATATTCTGTTTATCACAATTTGATGATTACCCTCCCTCATTTGCCAGGCTCTCTCACAATTTGATGATTATCCTCCCTCATCCAGATTAGGGCTGAGGTTATTTTGTTCCGGGATTTTTTTGTTTTGATGGGTTTGCGATTCTCTCTTTACGAGGTTCTCTCATGTGTGACTCGATTAGTAAAAGATACCCACTTAGTTAATTAGTTTGTATATTTTATTTTTTAGATCTAAGACTGTTTCGTTATTTTTCTTTTTTTCTTCGTTTATATTTCTAGTGTTCAAATCTACTCTAGTGTTTAAATCTCGGACTTTTTCTGTTCTTTGAGTTATTTTTTATTCATTTGCTTGGTGATTGTGTTTTGTTATTGGATTCTTAAAAGTTGTATAATTTGAACAATTTGTGCACGGAGTCCAAAACTTCTCTCTCCTTGAATAATTTATTTTCTTTTAAAAAATAATTATACCTATAACTATGGTTATGGAGTAAGAACTATCATTATAGGTCATCCTATAACGACGGTTCTCTTGAAGAACCATCGTTATAGGTACACTTATGACGACGGTTCTCTAGAAGAACCGCCGTCATAGGTCTTCTCTTACTACGGTTTTGAATCGTAGTAAAAGATACCCACTTACAATGATGGACACATAGACGACAACCGATAATCGTAGTTAAAGGTTGTTTTCAACCGTAGTTAAAAGTGGTTCCTGTAGTAGTGTAATCTACTTTTAGTTTATCTTCTTGCTTGTTACAAATTCCCCTTCTCTTTGGTTCCGGCTTGTTTTCCTTTGAAATTTTGCCCACTTCTTATCCAGTGAGTTGAGTTGTTGTCCCCCCAAATTTCAGCTTAATCCAATCTCTCTTTCGTTCCCCTCACCCAAAAAAAAAAACCGAGTTGGTCGGTTTGGAGATCCAAGTTCCTAGGTCAGCTTGTGTGTGTTCTTTGGCGGTGAACGTGTTCTTGGTTAGCTGGTTTACTTTGCCCTCTTCTTCCCCTGTGTCTTAAGTGTTCCCCCATAAATTTCAAACCCAAACTCTACATGAGAAGCCCCTATCCATCCATTTCCCCAAAATTGTGCACAAATACACCCATTATGCCTGGGTGTGTTTTTGCTTTCCTTAGCCTTTTTTCCCACCCTTTCCTTTCACCCCCAACTTTCCATCAGTTTTGGTATCAGAGCTTAGGGGCCCTTCCTTGGCCTTGTCCCAACCAGATTCACTCACCAAACACCTCACAAAAAACCCAAAACACAGTCATCCACAAAAACTCAAAACTACCCAAAAACTTTTTGCCCATTTTCTTATTTTCACCACCAAGAGCCTATACTTGCATTTGGGTGTTTTTGAGAGCCACAATATGCTATAGCAACTTGGATTTGGCTTGCCAACTTATTCCTCAATTCTTAGGCCAACAAAATTGGTTTGCTAGTTGGTTGAAGAACATAGAAGAAGTGTTTTTAAACTTAAGCTTACTTGAGTATAAGAAGGTTGAGCTTGTTCTATCTAAGTTGAGAAGTTATACCCTTACTTGATGGAGAAATTACAAGATAAGGAGGAAGAAGAAAGGAAAAGAGAAAGTGTGCACATGGAGCAAGTTGAGAGGTAAGATGCTCAAGGACTTTGGTCCTTTTACTCCCACTTTCAAGCTTGCTAGATCATCTAGTTTGGACTTCTTTTCTAAAAGTCATTACTCTCTCTCCCTTGAGCCCAAGTCCTTACCCTTGAAAGCTTCACAAAAGAACCCAAGGTAGCCCCTCTACTCCTCTATACCCCAGACCACATCCCTCCACCAAAAGAGCTTCCAACCACCATCACAAACACCACTTTCTATCCAGCCATCTTTCCCATCACCGAACACTTCACCTTGCCACAAAGAAAGGCTCTAACTACCCCCACCAACTCCACCTACTGCCTAGCCTTCCTTCCCACCTCAAAATGCCCCCACTCCCCACAAAATGAGCCACCCTTTTCCCTTACTGAAACTCATTTCCCCCTTCGCTTCCACCATAAAATTTCTCAACCCCACAACCCAAGAAACGCCTTGTCTCCAATGCAAACAGTAGGTGTCCCCCTCTTATCAAGCATAAGGAGGTCCTTAAGGATGAGAATGAAAGTAAAAGGATCTAATTGATTGAGGCTAAGGAGGGGCTTGAAGAAGAAAGTCAAATCCGAGATAAAATACCTCTAATCTTTGATGAATATGGTGATCAAGGGCTTTTGAAGTTTGAGAAGTATGGAGATACACCCTTTTCTTCATTGGTAAGTGAGGTAGAAGAACTTACTAGCAAGGAGGAACTCTATGCCACTCTTGAAAGGGATTACATGCTTCATTCAACGAAACAAAGTTGAGGTAACAAGGGAGTCCTCTTCCTTAACTTTCTTAATCTCCTTTGCAAGTGTTTCTCCCTTACACTCCTATCAATTTTGGCCACCAAATGAAGAAGATTAGTACTCCAATTTTTCTGCCCCCACCTTCTTGTTTGAGACCTCTTTATCAAATCTAAAACTAAGGCCGGAAGATTTTGATGTGTTCTACCCTTTGACTGTGAGTTTGTATGAAGAACACAAAAAGTTATCATTGCCTTGACCTAGCCCCTCAAACAACCCCACCCCACCCCTTAAAGCCTTGGAGTGAGGAAAGATCAAACTGTAAGTCAACTTTCTGCTCAAAAAGGTGCAGATAAATTCAGCCCTCCGTAAAGCCTTCCCTTAGCTGATTTGAACCCCAGTCTTACCCTTCCACTTAAACCTACTTTACCCCAAGTCCTTGTCCTTAAACCATGCAGCCTAAAATTTTTTATCTCCTAAAATGAGCCTCATAAAAAGCCATCCGTTGTTGCTTAGTGAGCAAACGCAAGTATTTGCTCCCGGAGGTCTTTGTTGTTTAATTGGGAATGCTGCAAATTTGAGGACAAATTCTTCCCAAAAAGGGGAGGATGACGGAGGTATGACCATGGGGTACAACATATCCCAAGTAGGAGCTCACCCAAGACTTATCTGAGTTGGGCCAAGAACCTCTTTACAACAAACTACAAGCGTCGATCGGCTGGCAGGATGTAGCGCTTAAAGGGCTAACTTCATGGGGCAATTAGTCACTCATGGCTTGGAGTTTGAACATCAAATTTTTCATGGAAGAACCTCAAGATGTCCTCTATCTAGGGTAGTCATAGGCATCTTGATATTAGGCGGAGATAATAACTTAAGGAGCCCTTTATCAAAACTGCCAATTTTCCCGACCTGGTTTGTCCAAATTGGTTTATTGGTCGCATATCTCTTAAACTACAACTCCAACAGGAATAATCAGCATATTTTTGGAATTATAACTTAATAATATTTCTAGGGGTATCTCATTTGACTTAATTGGAGTTGTGAGCTGGAAGATATGACCATTGGAAGCCGGACTCAAAAAGCCACGAACAGTCCAGTTTAGACGTAAGCATGGTTCTTTTTCAGTGCTGCATATCTCACGATTGAGAAGGTATGGGGATCCAAAATTTTGTATGGAGCCACCTTGGTGAGTCCTCTTATGAGGGGGAATCTTGGTTAGTTCATTAAAATTTAGAGATAATAACTTTTGGGCCTTTTGTCAAAGTCAGTAGATATAGGCGTCAAGTGGACCTTTGTCAACTATTTCAGGCATATGTTTGTCATCTCCGGGTCAAATTGGGAAAACTGCATATGCTTGGAAAGGGTACATCCTATTTTTTCCAACAAATCCTTTAGAGCTGTAAAAGGAGAGGAGTTGTACCCATGAAGATATGGCCATTTGAAACAACACTAGAGTAGCACCTACATGGCACCCTTTTGTGTTTGGTGATTTGTAGCTTAACTTTATGCTTTATGCTTTTGTGTCTCATTAGCTGAATTTAACTACATACTTTGGATGTTAGACATGTGTTTAGGACCATTGGGTGTAATGTTTTAATCCTAGTATGATGGCACTCGTATATACAAGTTCCCTAAACTTGTAAAACTTAGTTGATGTTGTTATGAAGTTGAGCCTTGTTCCTTGCCTCCAACTCTTGCTCTCTTTTTCCTTATCTTAATTGTGGCTCAATTAAGTGGTGATCAAAGAAAGGAGTTGATCTTAATGGTGGTGTTTTTATAAGTGAATTTCTAATTAGAAGCCCTAAAATGGGATTAGGTGGTGTTTCTTATCCTAATCTAGTTTTAGTTTATCTCGCTTGCTTCTTACAAATTCCCCCTCTCTTCGATTCTATCTTGTTTTCCTTTAAAATTTTCCCCACCTCTTACCCAGTTGAGTTGTTGTCCCCCAAATTTCAGCTAAATCCAAGCTCTCTTTTGTTCCCCTCACGAAAACAAATAGAGTTGGTCAATTTGGAGATCCATGTTCCTAGGTCGGTTTGTGTGTGTTCTTTGGAGGTGAACGTGTTCTTGGCTGGCTGGTTTACTTTCCTCTCTTCTTTCCCTGTGTCATAAGCATTCCCCCTGAAATTTCAAACCCAAACTCCACATAAGAAGCCCCCATCCACCCATTTCCCCAAAATCATGCACAAATACACCGGTTATGCCCGGTGTGTTTTTGCTGGCCTTAGCGTTTTTCCCACCCTTTCCTTTCACCCCTAACCTTCCATCGGTTACAATTGCTAGTAAAGCTTCCCAGTACAGATTCAGTCATAACAGCTACTCTGCCCTGCTGAGTATAAATAGAAGTCACCCTACAATACTTGAACATTGACAAACTTATTGTTGAACACTTAATTCATACCTTATTCTCTTAATCTTTAGCTTTCAACTCTGTACTTAAGTTCTTACTTTTTGAGTTGAAATGAAAAAGTCTTATAATCACTCTTACTTCAAATCTTTGTAAAGTCCCTTGACCGAGCTATAAGGGTTAAATTACCTCGGTTGTCCCTAGCTGTAAAGGTCATCTTAGTTAGGAAGTACTAGAACAAATAAGGGGATTTCTATGTCTAGGAAAACTTGTATTGAATTGTCTAAGGGAACAATTTTGTAAGAGTCGGTCTTTGTATTTTTGTGGATTCAAAATAGCGGATTTGACTTGGTGTTTGGATTGATACTGTCCGTGGTTCTCTGCCTCTAGGACGGTTTCCACATATCTTCCGTGTTCTGTCTTTCGAGTTCATTTTGGACTCGGAATTATTTTCTAAGTTCATACATTGTAAAAAATAATTCTATTTCGTGAAAACTTCCTTCTCACCCTATTCATCCCCTCTATGGTGATTCATACTCTTAAGAGCAACCCTTCAACTTTACGTCATGTTTTGAGTGCTTTTTATTTTGCCTTTTTCATGTTGAATGCTTGTCTTTTTCAATGCAATTTTTACTCACGAATTTAATTAGTAGACGTCCTTTTTATGACGGGTGGAATAAGGAGCGTTCCTCTTCATTTCGTACCTTCACCTTCGAACACCGGATCTGTGGTTAAGGCCAATGGATTCCTTTGTAAAACCTTTGTGAATTTTATGTTTTGTCCCTTTTCGGTTGTCCCTTCGATAAACTCAAAATTGGGAAAGTGTTTTTTTAAAAAAATTTTTTGTTAGCTTTTCTTTCAAAACTGATCGGCTACATCTTTTTAATCTTTTTAATCACTGTTGAGCTTGTCGTACAGCAACAAATTAAACCACTACTTAAACTTATAATAAATAATATAGCAAGGGCAAGTAGGGATCGAATCCACGAGGAAAGATATAATAACATGCAAGTTTTTACTACTCTTAAAAACAAAATAGAAAATATAAATTAAAATCAATAACTAAAATTCATAGAAAATTATCTAATAACTAAATAAATAATTTATACAGAATAATAAAACTACAATAACCCAGAAATATTTTTGTATATTTTTAGAATAATTAAAACAGAAAACTAAAGCAGAAAATAAACAAATTCTAAAACAGAAAATTAAATAAGTAAAATTCTGCACTAAAATAATTACGAAAATAAATACTAAAATTACCCAGAATAATAATACTAATTTTCTAAACCTAACCAGACCCTAAAAATATAAAAACAAAATTTAAAATCTAATTTACGAATTTATTTTATTAAAAACCTGCAGTAATTAAATTCAAGAATTAAATCTGAAAAAATATCAAATTAATTCCAAAAATTCTAAAATTTAATCACAGCAAACTAGGACTCTATCTAAACCCTAAAAGAAAATAAAACACGAAAAATAACAAAAGAAACTATTTTTAAACTAATTTCTAACAAACTGACTCACAAATAATAAAAACTAACAGAAAATTAAATCTGAAAATTAAAATATATAATGACTCAAAGTTAAATTAAAATAAAATTACGAAAACTAACCTAAAATACTGATCTTTAGGGGGTTTAATGAAATTGATAATAAAAGACTATAACTTTATGAATAAAAATTAATAAACTCAAGAAAATAACTAAAAGGCAAGCAAGTAATTATCAAAGATATCAAATTTATAAAAGCACTTAGTATAATCTATATCCACCATGCAAATTATTATTTATCATTAACACACAAATTGATCTACCCATGAGCTAAACCGTAGAAGACAACCACTAGTGGATCTTCCCCGTTTTTCCTTAGTTATTAGTTTACTTAGGCCTAGCCCTAATATAAACCCTACTAATATTGATAACCCTAGCACTAGCACTAGAATTTAATCAAATTAGAGCATTAAGTATTAGAAAAACATCATCTAGCACCTAATAACCAATCTACTAGCAAATTGATTTAAGAAGGATCTATGATAATTTCCTAATTAAAAGAGATGGGTATGACCCATCCATGATTAACTAGGGTGATACTTATGTCTAAAAGATCAAGCAATTACGTACTTAAACCCTCTAAACTATCACATGAATTTATATAAAACTAAATAGCGTGCACTCTAATTAATTAGACATAAATTCATAAACATTAAACACAAATTATCATAGAATCATGGATCAAATCAATAAGACAATAAAAATCAAAACTTTGTTTCAAAATAAATAATTTAACATGGCTTCAATGAGATTATACTAAGTATAAGAAAAACTACTCACACATCATGTAATTTAAAACATGTAAACTAAATAAAACTAGCATCTTTAGTATTAATCTATCAAAAAAACTCAATCTTTTCTAATAAAAATTACAAAACTAAATTATACTACCGATATTAGTTTCTTTGACCGGGAAGATGAAGAAGATGATGATGGATGGTGGCTGGCTGGCTGGGCAGCGGACAGCAGTGGCCAGCAAGATGCAGCAGCAGCAGTACGATGCAGCCAAGAACAAGCAGCAGCGGCAAGCAAGCGGTGGTGGCTGGGTGCCGTGGACAGCAAAGGGCAGGTGGTGATTGTGTGTGGCTAGCTTCCTAGGTCTCTCTCAATGATGATAATAAGTAGTATATATAGGGTGAAAGAGTTAGGGTTTATTTCTCTTTCTTCTCTTCTAAGTTTCCCTTTTCTATTCCACTTAGGATTTCCTAAAATATAATATCCTAAAATAAATATTTTATTACATATTATATTTATGGACCGACTTCATATATTTTCTTGGATGCTTGTCGGTAGCTAAAAATCCACTTTTAACGACTTTTCTTCTCTTCCCCACTTTATTCGATAATTACCTATAAGTAGACAAAATAGAATAAATTAGATAAAATAAACTATATAATATAAACTCAATAACTACTAAAAATACGTATAAAATACGACTTAACAATCACAAAATTACATTTCGGTTTATTTTTATAGAATTTGTTAAAGATAAGAAATTTGGCTAATGACTCAAGCCATCTCGACCAACATTGCCTTGGCAGTTCAAGCGAGATTGCCGGCGCCAAATAGTAGCTTTGGTAGGCCGACCTCGAACCCCAAGTTACCGTCCGGACTCGAGCTTATAGACTAGGCGGTTTTGGTTGTGTGGTCCAGTTATTTTGTCGCACTAATTTCTCTTTTTAATATTTACGTCTAAAAAGGCGTCTCGAGAATTCTAAAACTTCTTTCGAATAAAATGATTTATAAAAATCGCCAAATCAATCCCTTAAAAATTCAAAAGCCTTATCATTCATCTTGATCAGCGCACCTTGTGTGAAGTCGACATTCATGGGGAAGTGCGGTGGAGGCCATGGCTTTTACACAAACACAAAAATTTGCACTTTTAGGCCTCACCTCCCCCCCAAAAAGAAAATAATAAATAGGAGAATGAAATTCTTAAATAGAGAAACTTGGTCCTGAGAGGGATGGAAACGTCACCCGAACCTGAAAGACCCGACCAAAACCAACCCGTTTTTAACAGGTTTAGGTATGAAAAAGTTGTAAAAAGGGTATGGGACGGGTGTGGAAATAACGAGGTTTAGGTATAGGTACGGGGTTCACCTACCCCAGCACCGTGCACTGACTCGTACATGGTTTATTTTAATGTTATAATTTTTTTCACACAACCAATGATCATGTCAATTATCATATGAGGATGCATAGAAAAAGGCTTAAATACTTCATGACTAGATTGTAATTTTCCTACAAGTAAAAATGACTTCATCCTCATAAGCCAAAAACATCGGGATAATTCTCATCCGTCGATGTGGTTATTTTTTCTCTTCTCATTTAAACCCGAATAAAACTTGTAAACCCGAAAAAGCCCAATGGGTGCAGGTAAGGTATAAGTTTTCGAAACACGACATGGGTGAGAATGGGTATGGGAAAAATTTTAAAAATGGGTATGGATGTGGGTATGGCTCCACCCGACTCGAACCCCGCCCCATTTCCATACCTAGTCCTGAGTAACTAGGCTACAAAAATCGAAAGAAAAGACAGGTCAAGAACAGGACTAGCCCCGAGAACGAAACAACTCGTTATGTCAATTGGTAGAAGGTCTGTCCGGATGGGCCAATGTGGGCTTATAGATTTGCCCGATGTGGGCTTCACGGTGCTAGGTTAGTTTTCGTCCTCACCTACTTAGTAATGTGGTAAGCATAATATCTTTTTAGTTATCTTAGTTTGTAAACCATAAATATTCTTCGCCATCTAAATCCTTTAATTTAACCGCCCTTCTTAGCAGAATTTGACTGATGATTGTGGACACCGAAAATGTGTTGTCCTTATATTATTATTTATTTAATTTATTTTGTTGGCACAGATGATGATATCCCAATCATGTTTGCAAGCTTGAGTTATGATAGGACTAAAACAGACATGATGGAAGTTCTTTAACCAAAAAAGGCCAACTAGCACCACAAAATAGCCCAAATAATTTTTGTAGGATTGGGCCGACCTGCAAAGCTACCCAAGCTAGGTCGGACTCCAAAACTTGGATCCAAACCAACACCGGACCTCCCAACTACTCAAAACGTACCGCTTTACCTCTTTCAACGGCTGAGGTTGGCAAGCGCTTCCAAACGTCCAAACGACGTTGTTTAGGACCAACACCGGTCCCCAAAACCCTTTGAGTTGTCGTTTTGACCAATTCAAATTCCCGATTTTTCGTTTATCCTTTTCCGAAAAATTCGGACCCGGTTTAATTGTTTAGATGTGGTTGGAAGCATTTTTTAGTGTTTTCGAACCCCAAAATTGCTATAAATTTGGGGGGTTCCTCCCTCGTCATTTAACTCCATTTTTAGTTGGAAACCCCCCATTTTGTTGAAAATCTCTCCTTCACTCTTTTCTCTCCACTCTCACTCCACTCAAACACTAACTTCTAAACTCTCACAAAAGGCCATTTTTACACTTTTTTTTATGTCTTTGTCCTGCAGTTATGTTGCCAAAACCCGTTCGTGATTCAAGTCTGGTAGGTCGGTCCACCCGAGGGCACATCTCATCGGTTTTGAGTTTGTGTTTACAATTTTGTTTTAATTCTCACATTTACAACTTTCCGTATTGTGGATTAAAAGTTGTATAGCTTTATTTTTCTTCCTCACCCGAGCAAATTTTTGTTGCTCGCTTTCTTTGCTTTATTTTATTGCTTTCTCTTGTCATTTTTTATTACTTTTCTTTACTACTTTTAAACATGTTTTGACTTTTTAATTTCTCCACTTCGTACATTGGTTGTTTGCTTTATTTAACTCAATTTAAAATCACAATTTGAATTAGTAAATGTCGTTTCTTGACGGGCGGAATGAGGAGCCACCCTCCTCATTTCGTACCATTGTCCTCGTACAATGGATCATTGCTTTGACTAATGGAGTCCCTTTTTAAAACCTTTGCTAATTTTGAGTTTTTGTGCCAAATTCAGGAAAGTGCTTCTTTTTACTGATCGGCACCTCCCTCATTTTAGCCTTTTATTATAAAAATTGCTTCGGACATTTTTGGGTAAAATTAAAAAAATGGCAAACTTTTGAAAACTTTGGCTGAACATCACTTAGGACAGGCATGCATCAGCCCCAACTGGTATATGGACTTAGCTTCTAGCCGAGCAGTTTCACCGCCTGGTTTAGTAGCTTTGCGACAAAATAATTTTCCTCTTTAATATGTTATTTTTGCTTAACAAACAATACCTTAAGACTCATAAAATTTAATTTTAGAAATAAAAATTAATAAAATTGCCAATTAAATTTTCTTCTAAATCTATTCCAATACCTAATTCTAAAACAACCTTAATAAGAGACCCACCTCACCTAAAAGCCGACACTTCGTGGGGAGGCTCCGCCTATGTTTGGACCGCTCTCGCGCTCGAGACTCCTACAGTGGAGACTCCGATGGGGCATCACTTAGGGTGAAACCTGAAAATTAAAATTATATGGTTTTATTGCCTTTGCATTAGACAGTTTTTGCATTTAGGTGACTTTGAACATAGTTGTTTTTGGACATATAGGCTTCAACCCTTATGAACCCTTTTTAGGGAGGTCGAATCATTATCTTGTTGGGTCCACTTGACTTGACACTAAGATGTTATTATTCTCTACTCATACATTGCTTTTAGGATCCTTAATCGAGAGACGCTGATTATTCAAGACCTACTATGCATCCTATTGGGGATGAAATTTTCAGACTATGAGTCACCAAGTTAATCTGACCTAGAATTATCTTGTGGACATAAAACCTTTGCTGTCTAGGTTGTACCCATTTTTCATTTGTATGCTTGAACAAGTGTAGTTTCTTTTATTATTTAATCTTCTTTTTGTGAACCTTTAGCTCAGTAGATTAGGCGGATTCAGTTCGATGAATAATCCTTATATGAGTGCAAAAATAAAATGTAATAATAATTCTTATTAAGTCTATCTATGTTGTGCATTTTAGCCAAAGTCAAAATTTTCCTCTCTCCTTAAGGTTGATCCATATTTTCATTTTCCAAGTTAGAAAGGTGCATTCCTTTTTAGTTTTAGTTTTAAAAAAAAAGCCTAAAATGAGGGCAAAATCTAATGGGCTAGGTTCGGCACCGGCCCATCACCTTTCCGTTGGTCGGTCTTTTCCATTGGATCCATTTCTTATTCCAATAGGTTGCAGGACTAGATTTTCTTCGCATTATTGCATTTTCCCACTTTTGTATTTTTAACTAAATAAAATTAATCTCAATTAAGGTGAGTTCATTTTTGCATTTTTAGCCAAACAAAATTTAGGTCAATCTAGGAAGGTTCATTGTTGCTTTATTTTTTATTTAGATCAGTCCATTTCTACATAAAATGCATTCGTCATTTCGCATTTTTGTTTGCATCCAAAAACAAAGAGCATACCATCCCTCTTTATATGATTGGTCTTTCCTTAGGTCTAGCATTTGAGTCCCTTCTCCCCAAAAGGTTGTTTCCTCTAGCCGGTCTTGAGCACTTATACTTTTTGGCTACAAAATAGGGAGGCCTTTTGCAACTGTGTATGTCGGAATCCGAGTACAAAATGGTTAAAACAATCGGGTAAAGAGTCCACTTCAACACCAATACGTTCAAAAACACCATCACAATCCACTCCGATGTAACCAACGTCGAGTGCACTTAACACGAATACATTTTACACTAATTCGAACAAAATCTATTCATCGTCAATAGATAGTACCAAAAATAACTCCCTTCTAATAGCCGATGAATTGCATCTGTCACCCATTATGTCCCCGATTAACTAAACTTCTACAAAGACAAAAGCTAGAATTGAGGCTCAAGAGAAAAAGATGGAGTCAATGTTTGAAAATGAAGGTTTGCTCAAGGAGAGTCTCGAGTCACCCTAGAGGGGGTGAATAGGGTGATAGAAAATTCTTTACGAAAATACACACTTTTCCGCGAGAAAGAGGCAAAGACAGAATCCGAGTCTAATAACGAGTCGAAAAGATTGGACTCGAAAGCAATGAATCGAAGAAGCAAGAGCACTAAGGTCATGCCGAGTCTAGAATGAACTCAGAAAAAGAACACGAGAGATTTTACGTGGAAACCCTCCTGGGGCGAGAAAACCACGGCCCGTGTCAATCCGGACACGAAGTCAAATCCACTATTTTGAGTCCACAAAATACCGTGAACTTGACGAGACCCGAGTTGCTCCCTTAGACAACTCTATACAGATTTTCCTAGACTCGAAGTTACCTTATCCGATCTAGTACTTCCTAGCTGAGATAACCCTTACAGCTAGGGACAACTAAGCTGAGTTAACCTTTACAGCTTAGTCAAGGGACCTTACAAAGAATGTAAGAAGAGTTTGTAACTAAGTACAAGACCTTACAACTCGAAAGTAATGAATTACAGAGTGGGAGTTGTAAGTTGAAGATTAGAGTAAATACAATAACTTTGATCAAGTAAGTGTATAGACAATCTGTTCGGCAACCTTCAAGTCTTGTGAAGTGGCTTCTATTTATAGATAACCAAGCGAGTAGCCGTTATCTTCACCTGCTGACCGAGAGTCTTCCGTGACCGTTGGTAGAAGCTTTACGAGTCACTCGAAAGTATCCGTTGAAATATGAACGTTAAACAACGGTTTAACTCTCTTGGAAGTCCCAAAACCATCGGTTGTGTCTTGAAAAATGAGGTGGAAACCACTGTTAGGCTTAGCGTTCCATTTTTCCAGATATGGAAGCAGACGACTTCGACACAATCTTACGGGACTAAAGCGAGGGAAGGTGAAAAGCCATATCTGCTGGTGATTTGACGTTACGAGCCAGGCTACTTTTGTAGTTTGAAATGATATCCTCGATTGGATAACCTACAAAAGTAAAACAACTTTGGTTTTCAAAGTATAAAATACTTTGGTCCAAGGTTAGACACGAGATAATAAAATAATCATGATAATTAACCAACAGATTATCCGAGTTAGAAAAGAAATGGAATTTTACGAGTCTAAAATCCATGATGCTCGGAATTCCATAAGACTTAGTCTTAAGCAAAGAATCAAGTTACGTAACGAATATCGGAGAGGGAAAAAGTTGATATAGACTAAGTACGAAAAGAACTACGAATGCCGACTATGCAAACAATAGAGTAAATAACCACAAGTCGGATTCGAGTGAGAAACGGCGGAATACTGGTATATTCGAAATGCGATTAATCGAGTGAGAGTGGACTCGGAATAAAGAACCAGTTTTCGAGTCGCTAACCGAAAGCGATAACGAGAGATGAGTGAGGGCCGAATCACTTAGAGAAGATACTATTTTACTCAAGTAAGTTTCTAAGACACAGAGAATGCCTTGGAATCAAAACTCTACAAGAATGACATCGTTATACCCGATTCCTTTTGCATGACTCGGAAAGATATTGAGCGAGTGATCGAGTCTTCAATCTCCCCTTTTTGATGAAAGGCATTCCATACTTAAACGAAACTTTGTTAGAGAAAAATAGATTGAATCTGAGTAGTTTGTTCAAGAGTAAGGCATATTGAATAGATCGAAGCAATATACAATATATCGAGCAATATAAAGTATGCTTTAACTCATTAACTCGAGAAAATAAAGAACTCGAAATTAATAATGAAATGCATCAATTCATTAAAAAAATTACAAGGGAATAAACTCCCCTAAACAAGACAACCAGTTTCGACTACATTTCTCCCCTTGCCTTTCAGCAAAAACAAGAAACAAAAAGAAGGGAGAAAAGTACAAGTAAAACACATAAGTTGTCCGGACAAAAAGAAAATTTTGAAGCGAAATTCTGGAGACAGCGAGGAATTGTGACTCGGTGCATGGCTCCAACTAGGAAGGAGGGATTTCGAGTGGAGGCGGAGGTGCGCCGGCGCCGATAAGATCTTGACGATGTGCTTGAGCGCGGCGAAGGAGAAGCCGGAATAGTTCGCGGGGACTCGGCTACGAGTGGGCGACCCGGAGAGAGAGGATCGAGGGGTTCTTCCCTTGGGACCTCGGGGGCTGGAGGGGTTGCTCCGGGCGACTCGCTGGAGGAGCGAGATCTTCGACCCACTCGAGCTGGCTGTCCGAGTTGAGTACAACAATTTGAGCTTGGGGAGCGAGCTGTCCCTCAGCCGGTTGCCACGGCCTCTTCTTCCCTTTGCCTGGAAGGGGCTGCCTCGGCCGCGGGTTCCTCGGCATCCTCCGCTGCATCTGCCGCTTCTTCCTCTTCTTCCTCGGCTTCCTCGCTGTCCGAGGAGGTCGGGCCTGGGCTCGAAGACGCCTCGGAGGTGTCCGAGTCATCCTGGCCCCGAGCCGCCTTGGACCTTCTTTCTCCGAGGAGTTCGGCTAGCTCCTTCCGCTCCTTAACCAGCTCTCTCATCTCAAGAACGAGAGACTGCTGCTCTCGGATTTGGGACCGACCGGTCTTTTGGTTGATGGTCGGACCACGAAGAACAACTTGAAACCCCGAGCATGTCTCCGAATTTAGAAGACACAGAGGTGATCTTGTCCATGAAGACAGGGGACAAGAGGGCAAAGAGAGTTTTGGAAGCATTGGAGGTGGAGGCACCACCAGGTGAAGAGGGAAGAGGGAGAGGGGTTGATTTCGAGTCCGAGGTGGAGAAGGAGGCCTCGGCTCTAAGTTGTGAACCCGGACACTAGGGCTAGTTTCTCGGTATCCGTACCCCGGAGTTCCTTCTTGCCGACCACAATGGCCGCCTCGGACACCGCGTTAGGGTCGGAGGGAAGAGGAACTTGGAATTGTTTGAAGACAAGGGTGAGAAGAGCACCGAAAGGAAGGGAGGTGTTCTTCTTGCTCTGGAGTTGAGCTGGCACAGCGACCATCCGCTCAATGAGGGAGGGGAAGAGGTCGACTTCGTATCCCTCCGGGATATCGAAGAGGGCTTTGAGGTGCTTGGAGTTGGGGTTCTCCTTGCTTGGAATGCTTGTGAGAAGAAGGTTCTCATCAGCGAAAGCACTGAAGCCTGGCTTCGACTTCAGCCGAGTCACGAAAAGTTCTTTCCGGACCCGGGGAATTCTTTAGCGTACTTTTCAAAGAAGTCGTCGGTGACTTCGGTGAAGGGAATAGGGTTACTTGTTCAAGAAGAGAGAAGAAACTTTGAACAGTCGGTGAAAGAGAGAGGTGTTGATACTGAACAGTAATGTTCTAAACCCGAGAGGTTAGAACATTTTCGGAGTGGGTGAGATGAGTATAAAACTCGAAACGAGTTCGGGATAGATAAACTCACTGAAACACAAGAAAGGGTAGACTCCGGTGGTTTGGATATTGGACAACCGAGGAGAATTTGGTTGTTGGGAAGAATTTGTCGTCCAGTCGCAAGGTCTTGGGTGACAACGAGTTTAGAAGGGGTTGAGCTTTCGGCTTGTTGGTGCGAGGCTTTTAGAGGATGAAGAAACACGAAAGTCGGGATGGTTTCCTCTTTTAGGCATTGTGAGAGATGAAAAGATGAAACTTTTCGAAAGAAAAAGAGAAGGAGGTGTAGAAGAGAAGAAAACGAAAATGGTAGAAGAAAAATGAGAAGAGAGCGATCGAAAACTTACAAGAGAGAGAGAGAGAGATAGCTTCTTCAACACTTGCAGATGATCAAGGGTCACTATTCACGTAGCAAACTTCCGCGAGAAGATTTTCGTTTGAGAGGGAAGGAGTTTTAGAATATCGAGATGAAGAGGGATAGTCGATATATATAGAGAATACGCGCGCCCGTTCACTATCCGTTAAGTAACTCCGTTCGACTCGGCCTGTCCATCGGTCATTAATGCCCGGTGTGACGGTTCTTCTTCAACGGTTGAGATATCGGCGGTTTGAAATCTGCGGTTATGATCGATCGCGGCGCTCGAGAAAGAGAGAGAAAAGATTTTGAAATTATAATCCGAAACTCTCCCTTGTTCTAGAGATAGCTTCAGAGAATTTGATGTCCAAATTTCTCTTACGTCCGAGTTTAACTCGAAAGAATTACGAGTGACTCGAAACAACGAAATAACTATCAGCCCGAGTATCACGTGGTCAAGCTGAACTAATGGTTATAAACACGAAAGCACATAGCACGAAATAGTCAAGAATCGTAACACAAAACTAAGCATTTAACATACCAAGCTCATTCAGAATAAAACAGAATTGATCTTCACCAAGAGGCTTAGTAAAGATATCGGCTAATTGAAGATTAGTGGGAATGAACTCAAGTGTAATATCACCCTTTTACGAGTGATCGCGTAAGAAGTGATACCGACCTCAATATGCTTTGTTTTTGAGTGCTTGGACAGGATTCTTAGTGATGCGATTGCGCTTTGATTGTCACACTTGATTGGAGCCGAGTTGAGAAATAATCCAAGATCCTTCAAGTGTTGTTTTATCCAAAGGATCGAGCGCAACAAGCTCCAGCTGCAATGTATTCGGCTTCCGCGGTTGATAGAGCTACTGAGTTTTGCTTCTTTGAGTGCTAGGATATTAGGGATTGACCCGAAATTGGCAAGCTCCGGATGTGCTCTTTCGATCAACTTTATATCCTGCATAGTACTGCGTGCGAGTATCCGGTCGAGTCGGTTACGAGTCTACGGAATACCACGAGTCCTAAATTACGAGTACTGCAAGATATCTGAATACTCTCTTCACCGCGAGTGAGATGTGATTCTTTTGGATTAGCTTGAAATCGTGCACATAAGCAAACACTGAACATTATATACGGTGCGCTTGAAGTAAGATATAACGGTGATCCAATCATACCTCGATAGAGTTTCGATCTCTTGCTTTACTGTCTCATCCGAGTCAAGCTTTATCTTGCTTGCTCATAGGGGTCGATGCGTGCTTTGCATCTTGAAGTTTATATTTCTTCAGCGGTTCCTTGGTGTATTTCGATTGATGAACAAAGATTCCATCTTTGTCTTGTTTGATTTGCAGCCCAAGGAAGAAGTTGAGTTCTCCCATCATACTCATTTGGAACTCTTGACTCATCAACTCGAGAAAATTCTCGGCACGAAATTCATTAGTAGCACCGAAAATAATATCATCAACATATATTTGAACAATGAGAAAATCTTTCCCTTTGGTCTTTATGAATAGAGTCTTGTCGATCTGACCTCTTTTGAAATCATTTTGAACCAAGAAGGCTGCTCGAGTCTTTCATACCAAGCTCTAGGGGCTTGCTTAAGACCATATAGAGCCTTTTGAAGTTTGAAAACATGATTTGGAAATTACGAGTTTTCAAAACCAGGAGGCTGCTCGACATAGACTTCTTCTTCAATAAAACCATTGAGAAAGGCACACTTAACATCCATTTGATATAATTTAATATGCATGCAGGATGCAAATGCCAACGATAGTCTAATGGCTTCTATTCTAGCTCTCTGGTGCAAAGGTTTCCCCACAATCAATTCCTTCTTCTTGATTGTAACCTTGAGCTACAAGTCTAGCCTTGTTTCGACTACCACTCCACCCTCATCCAGTTTGTTCTTGAAAACCCATTTGGTTCCTATAAGCTGGGTGGTCGGAAGGTCGATTGGTCGAGTCCGGACTTGGTTTCTTTCAAATTGATTCGGCTCTTCTTGCATGGCCTCTACCCATTCGGGTTCATTAAGGGCTTCTAGTGCATTTTAGGTTCGATTAATGAAATGAATGCGGTGAATGCACATAGATTATGAAGAGAGGAACGAGTTCTTACCCCACTTGTTGATATCGAAATAATATTTTCTTGGGGATGACTGGAAGTAAATTTGAATGCTTTACCACTTCTTTGATTCACCGGGTTTGTGGGCTGAATAGCTTGATCTTGAAGCTTGTTACGAGTGATCGTCTTCATTGACTTGCTTGTTACGAGCAAGCTCTTGAGCTGTCTCATTCTGAGCCTCCTCGTTACGAGTAGTCTCCTTCGAGTCTTTGTGAACTCATCTTCGTCATCATCCTTTCGAGCTTCGGTTACGAGTATGCGAGATTCACTTGGTTTCTCCTGTTTAAGCTCATCAAACACTACGTGGATACTTTCTTCCACTTTGTTAGTTCGCTTATTAAAGATACGATAAGCTTTGCTATGAAAGGAGTAACCTAGGAAAATACCTTCGTCGACCGAGCATCAAACTTGGTCGGATGATCCTTACCATTGTTATGGACAAAGCACTTACATCCGAAAGATCCGAAATAGGAAATATTTGGTTTCCTCCTTTGTAGAGCTCATAAGGCGTTTTCTTCGAATGTGTCTCTTTTAGAAAAGAAGGTCTTGGTTTCAACAAAGAGGAAGAATCTAATTCCGAGTAGTAGAGAGAAAGAACAGAACCCTTGAAGAGATAGCAAGGACAATGATGATTGAACACAACTTGCCCTACTACTTACGGGCAGAGGCAGTAAACACAGCCAACTACACTCTCAATCGATGCCTCATCGGACCCATTACGAAGAAAACGCCTTATGAGCTCTACAAAGGGAGGAAACCAAATATTTCCTATTTCAGATCTTTCGGATGTAAGTGCTTTGTCCACAACAATGGTAAGGATCATCCGACCAAGTTTGATGCTCGGTCGAGACGAAGGTATTTTCCTAGGTTACTCCTTTCATAGCAAAGCTTATCGTATCTTTAATAAGCGAACTAACAAAGTGGAAGAAAGTATCCACGTAGTGTTTGATGAGCTTAAACAGGAGAAACCAAGTGAATCTGCATACTCGAACTGAAGCTCAGAAAGGATGATGACGAAGATGAGTTCACAAAGACTCGAAGGAGACTACTCGAACGAGGAGGCTCGGAATGAGACAGCTCAAGAGCTTGCTCGAACGAGCAAGTCAATGAAGACGATCACTCAGAACAAGCTTCGAAGATCAAGCTATTCAGCCCACAAACCTGGTGAATCAAAGAAGTGGTAAAGCATTCAAATTTACTTCCAGTCATCCCCAAGAAAATATTATTTCGATATCAACAGTGGGGTAAGAACTCGTTCCTCTCTTCATAATCTATGTGCATTCACTGCATTCATTTCATTAACTCGAACCTAAAAATGCACTAGAAGCCCTTAATGAACCCGAATGGGTAGAGGCCATGCAGGAAGAGCTGAATCAATTTGAAAGAAACCAAGTGCGGACTCGACCAATCGACCTTCCGACCACCCAGTTATAGGAACCAAATGGGTTTTCAAGAACAAACTGGATGAGGGTGGAGTGGTAGTCGAAACAAGGCTAGACTTGTAGCTCAAGGTTACAATCAAGAAGAAGGAATTGATTGTGGGGAAACCTTTGCACCAGTAGCTAGAATAGAAGCCATTAGACTACTCGTTGGCATTTGCATCCTGCATGCATATTAAATTATATCAAATGGATGTTAAGTGTGCCTTTCTCAATGGTTTTATTGAAGAAGAAGTCTATGTCGAGCAGCCTCCTGGTTTTGAAAACTCAGAATTTCCAAATCATGTTTTCAAACTTCAAAAGGCTCTATATGGTCTTAAGCAAGCCCCTAGAGCTTGGTATGAAAGACTGAGCAGACTTCTTGGTTCAAAATGATTTCAAAAGAGGTCAGATCGACAAGACTCTATTCATAAAGACCAAAGGGAAAGATTTTCTCATTGTTCAAATATATGTTGATGATATTATTTTCGGTGCTACTAATGAATTTACGTGCCGAGAATTTTCCGAGTTGATGAGTCAAGAGTTCCAAATGAGTATGATGGGAGAACTCAACTTCTTCCTTGGGCTGCAAATCAAACAAGACAAAGATGGAATCTTTGTTCATCAATCGAAATACACCAAGGAACTGCTGAAGAAATATAAACTTCAAGATGCAAAGCACGCATCGACCCCTATGAGCGAGCAGTATAAAGCTTGACTCGGATGAGACAGGTAAAGCAAGTAGATCGAAACTCTATCGAGGTATGATTGGATCACTGTTATATCTTACTTCAAGCGGACCGGATATAATGTTCAGTGTTTGCTTATGTGCACGATTTCAAGCTAATCCAAAAGAATCACATCTCACTGCGGTGAAGAGAGTATTCAGATATCTTGCGAGTACTCGGAATTTAGGACTGTGGTATTCCGGAGACTCGAACCGACTCGACTGGATACTCGAGACGCGGACTATGCAGGATATAAAGTTGATCGAAAGAGCACATCTGGAGCTTGCCAATTTCGGGTCAATCCCTAATATCCTAGCACTCAAAGAAGCAAAACTCAGTAGCTCTATCAACTGCGGAAGCTGAATACATTGCAGCTGGAGCTTGTTGCGCTCGGATCCTTTGGATAAAACAACACTTGAAGGATCTTGGATTATTTCTCAACTCGGTTCCAATCAAGTGTGACAATCAAAGCGCAATCGGTATCACTAAGAATCCTGTCCAGCACTAAAAAACAAAGCATATTGAGGTCGGGTATCACTTCTTACGCGATCACTCGAAAAGGGTGATATTACACTTGAGTTCATTCCCACTAATCTTCAATTAGCTGATATCTTTACTAAGCCTCTTGGTGAAGATCAATTCGTTTTATTCGGAATGAGCTTGGTATGTTAAATGCTTAGTTTTGTGTTACGATTCTTGACTATTTCGTGCTATGTGCTTTCGTGTTTATAACCAATCAATTTGCGAATGCACTAGCTAAGTTAGCATCCATGATCAATATTCCTATTGGCATTCAGTCAATGCATGTTCACATCGAGCGACCGAGTCAACCTGCGCACGTCGACGCCTTAAAGGTATCTAATATCGACCATACTAGTTGGTATCATGATATTTATCGGTATTTGGATAAGCAAGAATAATCTTTGGACTCCACACCTAGAGCCCAACGAGCCATCAGGATGTTGGCTACACAATTCTTCATCAATCAACGATAATTGTTCAAGAAAACTAACTCGGGAGTAGCTTACTTTGTGTCAATCAACATGAAGCAAAGCGCATCATGGACTAGATTCATGGAGGACAATGTGAACCTCATATGAACAATAGAATGTTGGTCCGGAAGGTTCGAGACTTGCTTATTATTGGTCAACTATGGAAACGAACTGTCACGACTTTATTAAGAGGTGCCATAAATGTTAGGTGTATGCAAACTTACAACACCAACCCCGTCATTTCTCACTACATTATCCTCACTATGGCCATTTTCAGTTGGGGGAATAGACATTATTGGCAAGGTGAATCCTAAATGAACAGGTGGTCACGAATTTGTGTTAGTAGCAATCGACTACTTCACCAAATGGGTAAAAGTAGCTTCTTATGCAACCTTCGCGTCGAAACAGGTAGCCAAATTCATCATGCGGAATATTATTTGTCATTATGGAGTGCCCCACGAGCTTATAAGTGACCATGGTAGTCATTTCAAGAAGGAAGTAGTGGATTTGTTGAATAAGTATAAAATCCGGCTTCACAAATCTTCCCCATATCGTCCTCGGACTAATGGAGTCTGTTGAAGCCGCTAATAAGAACATCCGAGAGAATAGTGTAGAAAATGGCAGTTACTTATAAGGATTGGCCATATAAATTACCTTTCGCTTTGTGGGGTTATAGAACTTCTATTAGATTCTCCAAGGGAGCAACGCTCTACTCTCTAGTCTATGGCATGGAAGCAGTCTTTCCTGTTGAAATTACCATTCCTTCGTTAAGGATAATTCCTGAAAGTCATATTCTAAAAGCTCGGTGGGCTAGAGCACATTGTGAGGAATTAGTATTATTGGATGAGAGGCGCCTCAATGCCTTGTATAGTATCCAAATATACCAAGCTCGTATATCAAGAGCATTCAATAAGAAGGTTAAGCCTCGCAACTTGCAAATTGGGGATTTGGTCCTTAGAAAGGTAAGAGCTCCAACTCGGGGATCCACAAGGAAAATTTAAGCCTAACTGGCGGGGCTCATTCATACATAATCAGATTTTACCCGGTGGAGTAGTAAAATTAACTAATTTAGAAGGGGAAAAGATTTTTCAAGCATACCAATCTAGATCAATTGAAGAAGTACTACGCCTAGCATACCCCTAGGTAGTGGGCCAAGCCCAGCCCAACTAGACTTGGCCAAGGCGAGCACCGGCCACCACCCGGTCAACGGTGTACTCGCTTGGGCCACGATTTTGCTTTTCTCTCTTCGGTTTTCTTTGGTTCGTTTATTTGTTGGACAGTCCAACTAGAAGGTCCAATATGTATATTGGTTTTTGTTTATTATTATTATTCTACCTCTAAATGAGTAATAAAAATATGAAAGCATAGCATAACACTTACTATTATTGAATAAATAGTGAGCCTACTACTTATGTAAATTCATAGCTAATAAAAGGAATTTATTTGCAACCATACTACTTGTAAAACAGACAAAACACTTGTTCTAAAGAAGCAAAACTAATCCTCCTTTTATTCTACCTTAAATTTTTGAGAATTTGAGTCCTACTCTATTTTCACTTTTTTTCCTTTAGGATCGCTCATCGCTAAATTGAGTTTCCTCCTCTCGGGTGCGTTCCTTTAGCTCTTGGATTTAGCGGGCTCTCCTCTCGTCATTTTCTTTTGCTTTAGTTTCTTTTTGACGAGTGTGTGCAACCATTCGAAGGTTTACTTCACGAATTTCCAAAGGGGCAACAGCAGAAACGGCTTCTTCGGGGATCGACTTCTATTATCCCCTCTAGATAATAGTGAGAAATGACAAGTATTTACAACTCGTCAGGTGTCGGGAGGCCGTAGGAGTCAACAGTTTTGGAATACCTTTCCAGTATTCGGGCCATAACCCAGTCCATCTAGAGCTACCATGTCCTTTGAACAAGTCAAAAGTTGCGGGCCGGATACAATCCAAGTAACGGTATTATTTATTCTCTACCCATTTGCCACAACACGCAGCTCGGAAAGTAATACGTGTTGTCCTCCGAGCCCAATAGACGAATGTATGGATGTCTGTGCGATACGCGTTTTGAACTGGGACACCTTCCAATGCTTAACATACCATAATGGGTCATTGCTTGTGATTTTTGATATATTCTTCCCATCGGGAAGCACAACAATCGACTACTGCTAATGTTTGTTTCCACCGGCGAAGTGAGTTGCTAGGTATGTGTCCAACTTAAGAGGAGCTTCGATGAGTTTCGAGATGTTCCATTAGCTAGATCCGCACATCACGGATGTAAAATCAAAAATTAGTGTCCTACACGGTCAAAGTCTAACCTTTTAGCCCAATAGGAGAAAAATTGAAATAATAAAAATAACGTCGGTAGAAGCGAGGAATGAAAGTTAGGTTTTTCGGTTTAAGCCGACGGCACCTCAGCCTTTGGCCGACGCCGTTGCCCGGTTTACCATTGTTTGCTTTTGTTTGTTTTAGTGCTTACCTACAATAACGAGGGGTTATCGCGGAAATTCTATTAAGCATTAGCTTCGACTCGGTCTAAACTAATTATCGTTTCAGCAACTATTAGTGGAGTTAGGGAACAATAATCCTTTAAGCTGTTCCACCAAGCTTAGCAGCGACGTTAGTGCCAAGTCCTCATGACCCCCTACTAGCGAGGATTCCTCCTATCATGCACGTAAGTATAGCTCACCGTCTTGGGATGATAATAGACTCAGCATAAGCATATATGTTGCGAGTAATGCTTCATTAGATTGGTTATGCTAACCCAATTCCCAATAAGGATCTACTCTAGATACTTTTTACTTAGTTTTAGTAGATATTGGTACTTTTCATGGAGATTTTCTAAGGATTTAGGAACAGTTGGTTTTGTTCGACTAAAATTGCCTAGTAGGGTATCGAACTCTTCGAGCGGGGGCACAGTTCCTTATCCCCGAACCTAAAGACATGGTGATGATGATCCCAATAAGTTACAGCAGCCCTTAGGAAAGGCCAATAAATTTTCACCTAGTGCTAAAGAGGAAATTTAGCCCATAATTAGTCATAAGAAGAGGATATTTAGCCTAGTATGTTGCTCATCTCATGCATCCATTGGGTTAATTCAGTCATGAAGTCCTTGGTTCTATGTATGGTCATAAGAAGAGGATATTTTACGGCTAGGTGAAGGCTTTCGTGTGTGTATTTCTTATTGCGCCAAGCGATCAAATTTATAGGCGTTTTCCTAGAGTTCTTCGAATCCTACAATGATTAGAAGAACAAGGCACTACGAGTCCCTGCAGGACTCATGCATGGCCGACGCCGGCCTCACTTCGGGTCCAGCTTATTTTGTACTTCCTCGCAGGGTCCCAGCGAGTCCGTAGTTTGTTTTTTTGTGTTTCTCGTCCCAGTCCATGGAGCGAACTTTACTTGGACTATGCATTTGAGATTTTCTATCCCTCATTCTTATTATTTTCTTTTAGGGGAATGGGGTCTAGTGCCCTGTTTTTTTTTTTAATTTTGTCATTGTATTTTTCTCTTAAATTTTGTGCATCATATTAAATAAAAGAACGCATTTTTAGAATCGAGTCTCGCATTTCATCCCATTGCATAAGAGTATTCATTAGAAAATAAATAATGTATTAACAAAACAAACACCCTATAAGAAGTCCATGAATCGGCAAGCAAGTGGAAGCGAGTAAGGAATTGTTTACGCATCGTCATCAAAGTCCTCATTGAAGATGTAATTCTCGAAATCCTCCAAGACAGACGTAGGGAATCGGTCACCTCCTTGGTCCCAAGACTGAGAAGCCCCATGTGCTGGTCTACTATAAGAGGACCGAGGGAAGTAAAAAGGGTTCCCGTGTCGATCGCGAGGCTTGCAAAAGATGTTCAAGCTCTCCTCGAGTGGCTAGGTCCCGCATCGGAGGTGCTAGGCCTAGAGGAGCTAGGTCCTGCCTGAGTACGCCGTGAAGAACACTATGACAAGCCTTGTTTAGCATTACGAGTAGAAGGAATTTGATGTTCATGAGTTTGGGATGATGTCTTGGGCGTATTAGGTAGATTATCGAAAGGAGTGGCTCTCGGTCGACGTCTCTACAAGATTAAGGAAGCGATTAGCAAATCACTAAAAGCTTAAAGAATTTAGCACTACACTAATTGAGGACTTACTCGAGAAGTAGAGAAGATTGACCGGTAAAGAAATTCTGGATTCCACGAAGAGCCGATCGCAATCTAATAGATAGGGTCCTAGATTGCTCTCGGTTGTACTTGCAAAGTTTGTTTGAGGTTATCAACGAGGAAGATACTTTTAGCAAATAACTAAAAAGAAAAGAGCACATAACTCTTACCCCTCTCCAATTTCTAGGAAAGGGATGCCCAACACATTCCTCTTCCGGGATTTCAAGAATGGTGACGAAGCGAGGAGGTCCCCAGGAAGAGTAACATCCACATTAAGATTCGAGATGTGAATGTGAGCAGGAGTGAGCTACCAAGGAAGAGAAGATGGCGATTGATTTCCATACAATAAATTCAAAGTTATAAGAGAGGAGTTCAACACTTACCAGTTAGATCATGATGCGAGATGCATGATGGGCATAGGTGGTGTGTCAATTCAAAAGTGAGGTAAACGGATACCCCACCATGGCCGCTGCTTGCTCGGCCGCGAAAAAGAACGAAAATAGAACATGGTTGAAGGAGGATCAACCGAAACAAATGGAGGCCACGTGTTAACTCAAATTTGAGGAGTAACCCTCTCCCCAAGATACCAACAAAACCCAAAAAGACCTTAAAATAAGATCCTCTCGCTCAATTCCCGGCCCACAAGGACATTTTGGGGAAGTTGAAGTTGAGACCAAGGATAAAAGTTAGCCTACATACAAGAATTATCAAGAAATTAGCAGGCAAGAATGAAAAACAATAAGAAAATGGATAAAAATTGTAGATATAAGGGGCTAGACCGCACCACGGGCGGCACCAGAGACAGTCGTCCAAGCCGTGGGAATGACCGGAATGCTCGAAAGTGTGTTGAAAAGCTCGTTTAGGCCTATTTTGAGAGTAAAAGTAACTTACCTAGTTAACGTGGTTGAGGGCTGACCTCAAAAGGCCTATCCCATGTATTTTAGTTTGCTCAAGATTTATTCTAGCCCATGATACGGACGCTGGGAACACGGGCCGATTTGTCGAACCGGGAGAGAGATGTGGAAAGTATTCATATAGCCACGATTTTATTTTGACAAGTCAAGTAAGTCTTTTTATCCACATGAGATAAAAAGTAAATATTGAAGAAAGGAAAATTTGAGCACACCTCAATGATGTTCCATAAATTGTTTAAAGGAAGATAGTTGATGGAATCCGATTCGGCCTTGTATGCCGCACACCGACACGAAGGCCGCTAAGTGAGGCAAGTATATGAGGGAGAACCCCAATTGAGGTCCTTTATTCTATCAAGATCCACTAGGTTCACCAAGTAGTGAACATGAATCTTAGCAGCCTGATCAAAGAAGAGGATCGTGCTCAAAAGGAGAGCAAGCACGACCCTCACTTGTTGTTAAGGAGAATGTTGAGGCCAAAAACTTCATCCTCAATAGCCTAAAAAATAATGGTATATTTGAAGTGGTTATTGTGTGGAAAATCTCTCTACTATGGGATTGAAAAGGTGACAGAGGTAGTCACGATTTTTGTACAAATTCCAGTCATAAGCTAAAGGTTCCCCGAAAAGCCTCGACCGAGATAAAACAAGTAAAGTCAAAGGGAGTTATTGTCATCTCACCAAAAGGAAGATGGAATGTGTTGGTGGTGTCCCAAAACCACTCACTAATGGCTCTATGGCATAAAGCAATGTAGAGAGGTCCAAACCCAACATTGTACATGACATTCTCAAGAGGAAAGTGCCTCCTCTCTCATGTCTCCATAAACTTTGGGATGGCTCCAAGTGCTTCAAATCGAGCCTTTACGTAAGACAAAATCCAATATGATTTTGGTTAAAAATTTACTCTAAATGATAAAATGAAGAGGTTTAAGCCAATTAACTTACCAAAGAGGAGATGGCAAGTGAGGAAACATGGCTTTCAGCTTCAACTAGAATATCACTTGGATCCCATTCATTTTACGAACGCCATTCGCGCTTGAGGAAGGAGTCTTGAGTAAGACTCCTAGCTCTACTTCTTCGTACAAGATGAGCTTTTCTTCTTGGAATTTTAAAGGCAAGAAATTCTTGAGAACCAACTAGCTTTTAAGAAGGAGCAAAGTAAGGAAATGCAAGAGGAGAGCAAGAGTAAGGTGAAGAGTTGGTGTGCAAAATGAAACACACCATACAGCCCTTTTATAGGAAAAGCTGGTCAAGACATCCAAGCATATAAATATAAGGTCCAAACAATTAATTAGGAACCAAAGGAATCCGGCTAGACACGCAGGGGCCACGCTCGTGAAAGGCTGGCCGGTGCTGGCCATGAGGCGCCGTGGTGTCCAATCGGCGACAGCTTTTGTAACCTAGCCTACTTCACTAGTTCGAGCAGCTTTGTCCTCTTAGAGCATGTGATTATCGTCTTTTATGCATGCAAGTGAGAGATTCCGAGCCCACCAATTAGCTTTTCTAGAAAAGTTTTATCCGTCCGTTTCAACTAAATTATTCGGGTAAAAGCACTACTCTTTTGTCAATTCAATTATGTACTAACAAGTATGTTAGCACAGTATATTATTTAGCTAAGCTTCAAATCAAAAGACGATCGAAGTTTCGAGCATCGAAACACTCCAAGCTTCATGCTCTAATCAAGCCAAGCTTAGGATCCTTTTACCGAACTTTAGAACGCATACACCGCGATCAAGTTCAGGTCTCACTTTGGAGTTCGGGTTTGACTACAACCAATTCCAAGCAACACAAAATGCCTTGCAGAAATCGAGGTAAGTACCCTTTAGGGTCTACTTTGAGGGCTGAGTCGGAAAGGCTTTTGTTTAATGGAAGCTCTTGCTCTATAAATAACACCCCTTCGTTTTCATTCTCTCACTTTGCTATTTCTTGCTCTCACTCTTGCACTATATGCTTTCGTACTCGAAACTCCACGCTCTACTCTCTCTCTTTCTCTCTCTCTCTAGTTCACCTATATCCTCTCTCTTACTCTCTCTCTCTAGTTCACCTATATTCTCTCTCTTACTCTCAACCTCTTTCACTCTCTGTCGATCATGCCTCGGAGAGGATGTCATGGAAGGCGGTTTAGCCACAAAGAAGGCTAGAACCAAATCCACTTGCTTTGAGAATCCTTAAAAGGATTCATCTAAAGGAAAAGCCCTTGCCTACTATGACAACAAGCTCATCGTGGGCTAACACTACTTCATAGAATAGAAATTCTTCTCCACCACCAAATTTTCTTGGATTGAGCCTATGCTCAACATAGGTTTGTGCTTACAGATACTGTGTTTCTACAACTACATCTAACGAGAACTCATCACTGAGTTCTATTCCAACATGTATGTCGGAGAGAATGTAATATCTTCGAGTCACTCAAGGAAAAATCATTCCCATCAATCTAGCTCTTCTCCAAAAACTCTCTAGGGTTAAGACTCTTTTCTTGAACTCCAACCCCATTCCATTTAATTAGATCACTGATGACTTCTTTGACCGATACTCCAAGGAGTTTCTAAACTCCAAAAAGAACTTTCCTGTGACTTAGATGACCTAAGAAGCAAGACTTCCTTGCTTCATCCCGATGAGGACGTTCTTCTCCTTCTACCCCTCCAAAGAGAACCCAAACAACAAAGTCCTTAAGGTTCTCTTTGATATCCTTGAACGGTAAGAGGTTGACCTCTTCCCTTTCATCTTGGAGCAGATTGCTTTTGATCCTTCTAATAAGAAGAAGCCTCCTTTTCCTTTTAGAGATCTTCTTTCTGTATTTTTGCTCAATTTAAGATGGATCTCCCTTTTGATCGACACAAATTTTTAGAGCCTGCTGTCCGTATAAGCGAGACAAAAGCTCATTGGACTAGGATACCAGGAAATTCGACCCGGTATCTAGGCTCATTCATCTTAACTTGTTCTTCCTCCTCCACCTCGGACTCGGAAAGACGTTGAGACCCCCTTCTCACTACTTGGACCTTCATCCTCTCAGCCTACCCCTTCTATTGAGTTACTTTAGAAGGTGGCAACCTAGTTTGTTGTCCCGGCCAAAGAGCTACAATCGGTTTGTGGCAGCTTTCCAAGCTTTCATGCCAATCTTGACACGGTTCGAGTACTGACTTGCCCCTGCTTCGCCTTAACTAACTGCATCTACACAAGGCTATAGACACGAGACGAGGTCCTCATTCTTTTGCCTCCACCCGCACTACTTGTTCTCCCTCTTAATTTCATTTTTTTTGTCTAACATCTTTGTAATTTCTTGTTACTTCTCCCTCCTGTTTGTTTTTTATGAAATGCATAGGGGAGAGAAATAGACAGATGTTTGGCTTAGGGGAGTTATTTATTTTCTTAAGTTTTTTAATCGTTGTATGTTAATTTCTGAGTTTCAATGAAATTTTCTTATTTGTGAGCATACATGAGCTATATCTTTCATATCTTACATTTACACTGATATATTTTATCACTGCTTTGATACTTGCACATAATTCCTTGATAAGTATGCTCGATACTTCAATAAGTATGTTCCGAGTTGTATATGATCAAAAGCACTCTAATATTTTTGTTTATTATCTTTTTGCTTTCACCAAAATGCAATGAAAACTTAACTTTTTGAACTGTTAGCTTCAATCTTAAGTATGGAATGTCTTTCACCAAAAAGGGGAGATTGAAGACTCGGGTATAATTCTCTATCTCACTATGGTTTTTATTTCAAGTCATTCTAAGTATTTAAGAAGCTCAACCTTAAGTTGTCCATTTTGTCTAACCCACTCGAAATCATATTTTAAGTAAAACGCAATTAACCGACTTTCGACCCACTCAGACATAACTCGGAAAGATGACATGAGTAAATAATTTCACAAACACTTCATATTATGAGCACTAACTTAATGTTCTAAATGAAAATGAATTACTGCGTTAATTCTATCTTACGAGTCGGTTTATTAAATTATTTACTTGATCAAGCTTATGCATTCCGATTATTCAATCTTAATAACTTCATAATTTAAGGATTGACTCAAGATGGAATTTAAACATATTGAATACTAGACTCAAAAATTTCATTCTTTCAAGCTGAAGATAATTAAGCACTTAATTATATTAAATCAATCATTCTTTTCGCTAATCTTGGACCAAAGTATTTTTATACTTTCAGTACTACTTTGATTTGCTTTTACAGGTTGATTAAGGTATTTTAATCTTATTTTAAAAAGCAAAAGCAACCGGCTTCCTACCGATAAACACCAGCGGATAGAAAACATATTTTCTCGACAAGGCTCGGACACGGTGTCGGGGTTGTTTGCTACCAAATCCGGTAAACTTTAAATTTGAGTCTAATGGTTTTTCCACCCCAGATTTCAGTCACAACTAGTAAGATGGATTACTTTTTGAGCCAAGGACCAACGCACAATGTTTATCTTACGACGGCTCCTTTTACGGGTGACTCATCATAACCATTACAACGGCTAATGAAGCTCACAAGTCCAGAACAAGCCTTAACAGATACTCTAATCTACTGAGTATAAATAAAAGCCTTCCTAGCTACAAGACTTAAAGAATGACGAATCTAATTATTGAACATTTACTGAGTTCATACTTACTCAATCTTTAGCTTACAACTCTAGTTCTTAAGTTCTTACTTTCGAGTTATAGAGAGAAAGTCTTGTAATCACTTCTACACTTTTAATTCATTACCAAGTCCCTTGACTGAGCTATAAGGGCTAACTCAACTTAGTTGTTCCCAGCTCAGTTGTTCCCTAGTTGTAAAGATTACCTCTGTTAGGAAGTACTAGATTAGATAAGGTAATTTCTACGTTTAGGAAAAACTTGTAATTGAATTATCTAAGGGAACAATTCTATAAACAGCAAGTGCTTGTATTTTATGGATTCAAAATAGTGGATTTGACTTGGTGTTTCGATTAGAACTGTCCATAGTTTTCTGCCCCAAGAGGGTTTCCACGTACTTTCTGTGTTTTATCTGTTTCTAAGTTCGATCTATACTCATAATTATTTTCTAAGTCTTTGCTTGAGTAGAATACCTTGTTATTTCACAAAAATCTTCCATCATCCTATTCACCCCTCCCTCCATCTAGGGTGACTTAGCCTCTCCAAGAGCAAACCTTCAATGTAGAAACTACTTACAAAGATTCGTCCAATTCGTTACCTTTCATGGGTCAACAGCGTTGTACCACTTCATGACTTTCTTATCCAACATCCAAGGAAAGACAACATGGTATTTGTCTTCTTGTACATTGTTCATGGTCATTGCTCCTATAAAATTTTGTACATGATAATGGAGATTTTCAAAACCATGAAATTTAATGTCACACATAGTGAATTTAGGGGGCGGTTTTCCTTTCGGGATTGAAGTAAATCCCGCGAGATCATAATAATGGATTTTAACATAGAGGACTCTTGTAACATTTTCTCTATCCGATCTATGCGTGGATCTAGTCGAGATTCGGACTGTGGCTCCGGCTAAGGTGGAGGTTGAGGTTGAGGTTGTTTTTCCTCTCCATCCTCTTTCCTCAATCTTTTCAAGGTTTGGATAATAACAGCAAGATTTTCCGAAGACTCGATCCATCGCTCAATATCTTTCGAGTCATGCAAAAGGAATCGGGTATAACGATGTCATTCTTATAGAGTTTTGATTCCAAGGCATTCTCTGTGTCTTAGAAACTTACTTGAGTAAAATAGTATCTTCTCTAAGTGATTCGGCCCTCACTCATCTCTCGTTATCGCTTTTCGGTTAGCGACTCGAAAACTGGTTCTTTATTTTGAGTCCACTCTCACTCGGATTAATCGCATTTCGAATATACCGGTATTCCGCCGTTTCTCACTCGGAATCCGACTTGTGGTTATTTACTTTATTGTTTGCATAGTCAGCATTCGTAGTTCTTTTCGTACTTAGTCTATATCAAGTTTTTCCCTCTCCGATATTCGTTCTGAGAACTTGATTCTTTGCTTAAGACTAAGTCTTATGGAATTCCGAGCATCATGGATTTTAGACTCGGAAAATTCCATTTCTTTTCGACTCAAATAATCTGTTGGTTAATTATCATGATTATTTTATTATCCGTGTCTAACCTTGGACCAAAGTATTTTATACTTTGAAAACCAAAGTTGTTTTACTTTTGTAGGTTATCCAATCGAGGATATCATTTCAAACTACAAAAGTAGCCGGCTTCGAACGTCAAATCACCAGCAGATATGGCTTTTCACCTTCCCCGCTTTAGTCCCGGAAGATTGTGTCGAAGCCGTCATGCTTCCATATCTGGAAAAATGGAACGCCAAGCCTAACGGTGGTTTCCACCTCATTTTTCAAGACACAACCGATGGTTTTGGGACTTCCAAGAGAGTTAAACCGTTGTTCAACGTTCATATTTCAACGGATACTTTCGAGTGACTCGAAAGCTTCTACCAACGGTCACAGAAGACTCTCGGTCAGCAGGTGAAGATAACGGCTACTCTACTTGGTTATCTATAAATAGAAGCCACTTCACAAGACTTGAAGGTTGCCGAACAGATTGTCTATACACTTACTTGATCAAAGTTATTGTATTTACTCTCAATCTTCAACTTACAACTCCCACTCTGTAATTCATTACTTTCCGAGTTGTAAGGTCTTGTACTTAGTTACAAACTCTTCTTACATTCTTTGTAAGGTCCCTTGACTAAGTCTGTAAAGGTTAACTCAGCTTAGTTGTCCCTAGCTGTAAGGGTTATCTCAGCTAGGAAGTACTAGATCGAGATAAGGTAACTTCGAGTCTAGGAAAATCTGTATAGAGTTGTCTAAGGGAGCAACTCGGGTTCCGTCAAGTTCACGGTATTTTGTGGACTCAAAATAGTGGATTTGACTTCGTGTCTGGATTGACACGGGCCGTGGTTTTCTGCCCCGGGAGGGTTTCCACGTAAAATCTCTGTGTTCTTTTTCGAGTTCATTCTAGACTCGAGCATGACCTTAGTGCTCTTGCTTCTTCGATTCATTGCTTTCGAGTCCAATCTTTTCTGACTCTGTTATTAGACTCGGATTCTGTCTTTGCCTCTTTTACGCGCAAAAGTGTGTATTTTCGTAAAGAATATGCTCTCGGACGAGATTGACTCAAGTTGTTCTTTGAAATGAGAAGAATCGAATTGGACTTTTCTTCCAAAGTAAAGATGTATTTAGCTAAATCAACTTTGGAAAATTTGAGGAAGTAGTTTATTACCTCTTGAGGATCGGTTTCCTCGTTGTCCGAGTCCGAGTCCGACTCTCTTTCAGCTTCCGAGTCGAAATTGCCATCGGACACTTCGAGTCATCCGAGTCTTGGTCGTCTTCGGATGAATCCTCATCACTCCATGTTGCCATCATGGCCTTTTTCTTCTTCCTGTCCCTTCTTCGTTTTGGACGAGTCCTTGACTATGTGGTCTTTGCTGCCACATTCAAAACATCCAGAATTCTTAGACAAAGATAACTTTGAGGGTGAAGAAAACTTACCTTTTCTGTCTCTCTTGTCCTTTTTGTAGAATTCTTCTTTTGGTCTTTTGTCCCATCTTTTATGCTTCATCATTCTCTTGAAGCCTCTTGCAATGAGTGCCATGGGATCATCTTCCGAGTCGGAGGAGCTCGGACTTGCTTCTTTGGATTCTCGAGGCTTTAAGCACGATGTTCCTTTTGGAAGTACCCTCAGCATCTTCTTCTTCCGGATGTATCTCATGAGTCGAAGCTTTCCGATGAGCTCGTCCGGCTTCAAGAGTGAGAGGTTCCGAGCCTCTTCTATGGCGAGTCACTTTAGGACCCCATCGTTTTTGGGTAGGCTTCGAGAATTTTCCGGCACATTTCTTCATCGGAGATTTTCTTTCCTAGAGATTTGAGATTGTTGGTGATCTCGGTGAAGCGAATGAACATCTAAGTAATGTTCTCCTCTGGCTCCATTTTGAAAAGTTCATATTTATGAAGATACTCGACCGATCTTAGCTTGTCTCACCTGACTTGTACCTTCGTAGGTGTTGACCAAGGTATCCCATACCTCTTTAGCAGAGTCACAGGCAGAGACTCGATTATATTCTTCGAGCTTATGGCGCACATGAGGATGTTCATGGCTTTGAAGTTCTTTCGAACTTCTCGCCTCGCTGGTGTGAACTCGGCCTTTGTCTTTGGAAGGATTCTGAATTCATCTGTCTTTGTTGGAATGTAGTTTCCTTGTTGTATGATTTCCCATACTTCTTGATCGTGATCCATGAGGAAACATTCCATAAGCTTCTTCCAGTGACCGAAATTTGAACCTTTGAATTTTGGTGGCCTGTTGGAAGATCTTCCTTCGTCGAACTCTCCGTTGTTCCGAGTCATCCGATCTTTAGACCTTTGGATTATTAGATCCTTTCCGAAAGGCTAGGCTCGATACCAATTGAAGGTTTGCTCAAGGAGAGTCCGAGTCACCCTAGAGGGGGTGAATAGGGTGATAGAAAATTCTTTACGAAAATACACACTTTTGCGCAGAAAGAGGCAAAGACAGAATCCGAGTCTAATAACAGAGTTAGAAAAGATTGGACTCGAAAGCAATGAATCGAAGAAGCAAGAGCACTAAGGCATGTCCGAGTCTAGAATGAACTCGAAAAAGAACACAAAGATTTTACGTGGAAACCCTCCCGGGGCGGAAAACCACGGCCCGTGTCAATCCAGACACGAAGTCAAATCCACTATTTTGAGTCCACAAAATACCGTGAACTTGACGGAACCCGAGTTGCTCCCTGATAGAAAATTCTTTACGAAAATACACACTTTTGCGCGAGAAAAGAGGCAAAGACAGAATCCGAGTCTAATAACAGAGTTAGAAAAGATTGGACTCGTAAAGCAATGAATCGAAGAAGCAAGAGCACTAAGGGCATGTCGAGTCTAGAATGAACTCGGAAAAAGAACACAAAGATTTTACGTGGAAACCCTCCCGGGGCAGAAAACCACGGCCCGTGTCAATCCAGGACACGAAGTCAAATCCACTATTTTGAGTCCACAAAATACCGTGAACTTGACAGAACCCGAGTTGCTCCCTTAGACAACTCTATACTGCATTTTCCTAGACTCGAAGTTACCTTATCTCGATCTAGTACTTCCTAGCCGAGATAACCCTTACAGCTAGGGACAACTAAGCCGAGTTAACCTTTACAGACTTAGTCAAGGGACCTTACAAAGAATGTAAGAAGAGTTTGTAACTAAGTACAAGACCTTACAACTCGTAAAGTAATGAATTACAGAGTGGGAGTTGTAAGTTGAAGATTGAGAGTAAATACAATAACTTTGATCAAGTAAGTGTATAGACAATCTGTTCGGCAACCTTCAAGTCTTGTGAAGTGGCTTCTATTTATAGATAACCAAGCGAGTAGCCGTTATCTTCACCTGCTGACCGAGAGTCTTCTGTGACCGTTGGTAGAAGCTTTCGAGTCACTCGAAAGTATCCGTTGAAATATGAACGTTGAACAACGGTTTAACTCTCTTGGAAGTCTCAAAACCATCGGTTGTGTCTTGAAAAATGAGGTGGAAACCACCGTTAGGCTTGGCGTTCCATTTTTCCAGATATGGAAGCGACATGACTTCGACACAATCTTCCGGGACTAAAGCGAGGAAGGTGAAAAGCCATATCTCGCTGGTGATTTGACGTTCGAGCCGGCTACTTTTGTAGTTTGAAATGATATCCTCGATTGGATAACCTACAAAAGTAAAACAACTTTGGTTTTCAAAGTATAAAATACTTTGGTCCAAGGTTAGACACGTATAATAAAATAATCATGATAATTAACCAACAGATTATTTGAGTCGAAAAGAAATGGAATTTTCCGAGTCTAAAATCCATGATGCTCGGAATTCCATAAGACTTAGTCTTAAGCAAAGAATCAAGTTCCGTAACGAATATCGAGAGGGAAAAACTTGATATAGACTAAGTACGAAAAGAACTACGAATGCTGACTATGCAAACAATAAAGTAAATAACCACAAGTCGATTCTGAGTGAGAAACGGCGAATACCGGTATATTCGAAATGCGATTAATCCGAGTGAGAGTGGACTCAAAATAAAGAACCAGTTTTCGAGTCGCTAACCGAAAAGCGATAACAGAGATGAGTGAGGGCCGAATCACTTAGAGAAGATACTATTTTACTCAAGTAAGTTTCTAAGACACAGAGAATGCCTTGGAATCAAAACTCTATAAGAATGACATCGTTATACTCGATTCCTTTTGCATGACTCGTAAAGATATTGAGCAATGGATCGAGTCTTCGGAAAATCTTGTCTGTTATTATCCAAACCTTGAAAAGATTGAGGAAAGAGGATGGAGAGGAAAAACAACCTCAACCTCAACCTCCACCTTAGCCGGAGCCACGATCCGAATCTCGACTAGATCCACGCATAGATCGAGATAGAGAAAATGTTACAAGAGTCCTCTATGTTAAAATCCATTATTATGATCTCGCAGGATTTACTTCAATCCCGAAAGGAAAACCGCCCCTAAATTCACTATGTGTGACATTAAATTTCATGGTTTTGAAAATCTCCATTATCATGTACAAAATTTTATAGGAGCAATGACCATGAACAATGTACAAGAAGACAAATACCATGTTGTCTTTCCTTGGATGTTGGATAAGAAAGTCATGAAGTGGTACAACGCTGTTGACCCATGAAAGGTAACGAATTGGACGAATCTTTGTAAGTAGTTTCTACATTGAAGGTTTGCTCTTGGAGAGGCTAAGTCACCCTAGATGGAGGGAGGGGTGAATAGGATGATGGAAGATTTTTGTGAAATAACAAGGTATTCTACTCAAGCAAAGACTTAGAAAATAATTCCGAGTATAGATCGAACTTAGAAACAGATAAAACACGTAAAGTACGTGGAAACCCTCTTGGGGCGTAAAACTATGGACAGCTCTAATCGAAACACCAAGTCAAATCCACTATTTTGAATCCATAAAATACAAGCACTTGCTGTTTATAGAATTGTTCCCTTAGATAATTCAATTACAAGTTTTTCCTAAACGTAGAAATTACCTTATCTAATCTAGTACTTCCTAACAGAGGTAATCTTTACAACTAGGGAACAACTGAGCTGGGAACAACTAAGCCGAGTTAGCCCTTATAGCTCGATCAAGGGACTTGGTAATGAATTAAAAGTGTAGAAGTGATTACAAGACTTTCTCTCTATAACTCGTAAAGTAAGAACTTAAGAACTAGAGTTGTAAGCTAAAGATTGAGTAAGTATGAACTCAGTAAATGTTCGATAATTAGATTCGTCATTCTTCAAGTCTTGTAGCTAGGAAGGCTTTTATTTATACTCAGTAGATTAGAGTATCTCGTTAAGGCTTGTTCTGGACTTGTGAGCTTCATTAGCCGTTGTAATGGTTATGATGAGTCACCCGAAAAGGAGCCGTCGTAAGATAAACATTAGTGCGTTGGTCCTTGGCTCAAAAAGTAATCCATCTTACTGGTTGTGACTGAAATCTGGGGTGGAAAAACCATTAGACTCAAATTTAAAGTTTACCGGATTTGGTAGCAAACAACCCCGACACCGTGTCTCGAGCCTTGTCGAGAAAATATGTTTTCTATCCGCCGGTGTTTATCGGTAGGAAGCCGGTTGCTTTTGCTTTTTAAAATAAGATTAAAATACCTTAATCAACCTGTAAAAGCAAATCAAAGTAGTACTGAAAGTATAAAAATACTTTGGTCCAAGATTAGCGAAAAGAATGATTGATTTAATATAATTAAGTGCTTAATTATCTTCAACTTGAAAGAATGAAATTTTTTGAGTCTAGTATTCAATATGTTTAAATTCCATCTTGAGTCAATCCTTAAATTATGAAGTTATTAAGATTGAATAATCAGAATGCATAAGCTTGATCAAGTAAATAATTTAATAAACCGACTCGAAGATAGAATTAACGCAAGTAATTCATTTTCATTTAGAACATTAAGTTAGTGCTCATAATATGAAGTGTTTGTGAAATTATTTACTCATGTCATCTTTCCGAGTTATGTCCGAGTGGGTCGAAAGTCGGTTAATTGCGTTTTACTTAAAATATGATTTCCGAGTGGGTTAGACAAAATGGACAACTTAAGGTTGAGCTTCTTAAATACTTAGAATGACTTGAAATAAAAACCATAGTGAGATAGAGAATTATACCCGAGTCTTCAATCTCCCCTTTTGGTGAAAGACATTCCATACTTAAGATTGAAGCTAACAGCTCAAAAAGTTAAGTTTTCATTGCATTTTGGTGAAAGCAAAAAGATAATAAACAAAAATATTAGAGTGCTTTTGATCATATACAACTCAGAACATACTTATTGAAGTATCGGAGCATACTTATCAAGGAATTATGTGCAAGTATCAAAGCAATGATAAAATATATCGATGTAAATGTAAGATATGAAAGATATAGCTCATGTATGCTCACAAATAAGAAAATTTCATTGAAACTCGTAAATTAACATACAACGATTAAAAACTTAAGAAAATAAATAACTCCCCCTAAGCCAAACATCTGTCTATTTCTCTCCCCTATGCATTTCATAAAAACAAACAGGAGGGAGAAGTAACAAGAAATTACAAAGATGTTAGACAAAAAAAAATGAAATTAAGAGGGAGAACAAGTAGTGCGGGTGGAGGCAAAAGAATGAGGACCTCGTCTCGTGTCTATAGCCTTGTGTAGATGCAGTTAGTTAAGGCGTAAGCGAGGCAAGTCAGTACTCTGAACCGTGTCAAGATTGGCATGAAAGCTTGGAAAGCTGCCACAAACCGATTGTAGCTCTTTGGCTGGGACAACAAACTAGGTTGCCACCTTCTAAAGTAACTCAATAGAAGGGGTAGGCTGAGAGGATGAAGGTCCAGAGAGTGAGAAGGGGGTCTCAACGTCTTTCCGAGTCCGAGGTGGAGGAGGAAGAACAAGTTAAGATGAATGAGCCTAGATACCGGGTCGAATTTCCTGGTATCCTAGTCCAATGAGCTTTTGTCCGCTTATACAGACAGCAGGCTCTAGAAATTTGTGTCGATCAAAAGGGAGATCCATCTTAAATTGAGCAAAAATACGGAAAGAAGATCTCTAAAAGGAAAAGGAGGCTTCTTCTTATTAGAAGGATCAAAAGCAATCTGCTCCAAGATGAAAGGGAAGAGGTCAACCTCTTACCGTTCAAGGATATCAAAGAGAACCTTAAGGACTTTGTTGTTTGGGTTCTCTTTGGAGGGGTAGAAGGAGAAGAACGTCCTCATCGGGATGAAGCAAGGAAGTCTTGCTTCTTAGGTCATCTAAGTCACAGGAAAGTTCTTTTTGGAGTTTAGAAACTCCTTGGAGTATCGGTCAAAGAAGTCATCGATGATCTAATTAAATGGAATGGGGTTGGAGTTCAAGAAAAGAGTCTTAACCCTAGAGAGTTTTTGGAGAAGAGCTAGATTGATGGGAATGATTTTTCCTTGAGTGACTCGAAGATATTACATTCTCTCCGACATACATGTTGGAATAGAACTCAGTGATGAGTTCCGTTAGATGTAGTTGTAGAAACACAGGTATCCGTAAGCACAAACCTATGTTGAGCATAGGCTCAATCCAAGAAAATTTGGTGGTGGAGAAGAATTTCTATTCTATGAAGTAGTGTTAGCCCACGATGAGCTTGTTGTCATAGTAGGCAAGGGCTTTTCCTTTAGATGAATCCTTTTAAGGATTCTCAAAGCAAGTGGATTTGGTTCTAGCCTTCTTTGTGGCTAAACCGCCTTCCATGACATCCTCTCCGAGGCATGATCGACAGAGAGTGAAAGAGGTTGAGAGTAAGAGAGAGAATATAGGTGAACTAGAGAGAGAGAGTAAGAGAGAGGATATAGGTGAACTAGAGAGAGAGAGAAGAGAGAGAGTAGAGCGTGGAGTTTCGAGTACGAAAGCATATAGTGCAAGAGTGAGAGCAAGAAATAGCAAAGTGAGAGAATGAAAACGAAGGGGTGTTATTTATAGAGCAAGAGCTTCCATTAAACAAAAGCCTTTCGACTCAGCCCTCAAAGTAGACCCTAAAGGGTACTTACCTCGATTTCTGCAAGGCATTTTGTGTTGCTTGGAATTGGTTGTAGTCAAACCCGAACTCCAAAGTGAGACCTGAACTTGATCGCGGTGTATGCGTTCTAAAGTTCGTAAAAGGATCCTAAGCTTGGCTTGATTAGAGCATGAAGCTTGGAGTGTTTCGATGCTGAAACTTCGATCGTCTTTTGATTTGAAGCTTAGCTAAATAATATACTCGTGCTAACATACTTGTTAGTACATAATTGAATTGACAAAAGAGTAGTGCTTTTACCCGAATAATTTAGTTGAAACGGACGGATAAAACTTTTCTAGAAAAGCTAATTGGTGGGCTCGGAATCTCTCACTTGCATGCATAAAAGACGATAATCACATGCTCTAAGAGGACAAAGCCGCTCGAACTAGTGAAGTAGGCTAGGTTACAAAAGCCGTCGCCGATTGGACACCACGGCGCCTCATGGCCAGCACCGCCAGCCTTTCACAGCGTGGCCCCTGCGTGTCTAGCCGGATTCCTTTGGTTCCTAATTAATTGTTTGGACCTTATATTTATATGCTTGGATGTCTTGACCAGCTTTTCCTATAAAAGGGCTGTATGGTGTGTTTCATTTTGCACACCAACTCTTCACCTTACTCTTGCTCTCCTCTTGCATTTCCTTACTTTGCTCCTTCTTAAAAGCTAGTTGGTTCTCAAGAATTTCTTGCCTTTAAAATTCCAAGAAGAAAAGCTCATCTTGTACGAAGAAGTAGAGCTAGGAGTCTTACTCAAGACTCCTTCCTCAAGCGCGAATGGCGTTCGTAAAATGAATGGGATCCAAGTGATATTCTAGTTGAAGCCGAAAGCCATGTTTCCTCACTTGCCATCTCCTCTTTGGTAAGTTAATTGGCTTAAACCTCTTCATTTTATCATTTAGAGTAAATTTTTAACCAAAATCATATTGGATTTTGTCTTACGTAAAGGCTCGATTTGAAGCACTCGGAGCCATCCCAAAGTTTATGGAGACATGAGAGAGGAGGCACTTTCCTCTTGAGAATGTCATGTACAATGTTGGGTTTGGACCTCTCTACATTGCTTTATGCCATAGAGCCATTAGTGAGTGGTTTTGGGACACCACCAACACATTCCATCTTCCTTTTGGTGAGATGACAATAACTCCCTTTGACTTTACTGTTTTATCTCGGTCGAGGCTTTTCAGGGGAACCTTTAGCTTATGACTGGAATTTGTACAAAAATCGTGACTACCTCTGTCACCTTTTCAATCCCATAGTAGAGAGATTTTCCACACAATAACCACTTCAAATATACCATTATTTTTTAGGCTATTGAGGATGAAGTTTTTGGCCTCAACATTCTCCTTAACAACAAGTGAGGGTCGTGCTTGCTCTCCTTTTGAGCACGATCCTCTTCTTTGATCAGGCTGCTAAGATTCATGTTCACTACTTGGTGAACCTAGTGGATCTTGATAGAATAAAGGACCTCAATTGGGGTTCTCCCTCATATACTTGCCTCACTTAGCGGCCTTCGTGTCGGTGTGCGGCATACAAGGCCGAATCGGATTCCATCAACTATCTTCCTTTAAACAATTTATGGAACATCATTGAGGTGTGCTCAAATTTTCCTTTCTTCAATATTTACTTTTTATCTCATGTGGATAAAAAGACTTACTTGACTTGTCAAAATAAAATCGTGGCTATATGAATACTTTCCACATCTCTCTCCCGGTTCGACAAATCGGCCCGTGTTCCCGGCGTCCGTATCATGGGCTAGAATAAATCTTGAGCAAACTAAAATACATGGGATAGGCCTTTTGAGGTCAGCCCTCAACCACGTTAACTAGGTAAGTTACTTTTACTCTCAAAATAGGCCTAAACGAGCTTTTCAACACACTTTCAACGATTCCGGTCATTCCCACGGCTTGGACGACCGTCTCTAGTGCCGCTCGTGGTGCGGTCTAGCCCCTTATATCTACAATTTTTATCCATTTTCTTATTGTTTTTCATTCTTGCCTGCTAATTTCTTGATAATTCTTGTATGTAGGCTAACTTTTATCCTTGGTCTCAACTTCAACTTCCCCAAAATGTCCTTGTGGGCCGGAATTGAGCGAGAGGATCTTATTTTAAGGTCTTTTTGGGTTTTGTTGGTATCTTGGGGAGAGGGTTACTCCTCAAATTTGAGTTAACACGTGGCCTCCATTTGTTTCGGTTGATCCTCCTTCAACCATGTTCTATTTTCGTTCTTTTTCGCGGCCGAGCAAGCAGCGGCCATGGTGGGGTATCCGTTTACCTCACTTTTGAATTGACACACCACCTATGCCCATCATGCATCTCGCATCATGATCTAACCGGTAAGTGTTGAACTCCTCTCTTATAACTTTGAATTTATTGTATGGAAATCAATCGCCATCTTCTCTTCCTTGGTAGCTCACTCCTGCTCACATTCACATCTCGAATCTTAATGTGGATGTTACTCTTCCTGGGGACCTCCTCGCTTCGTCACCATTCTTGAAATCCCGAAGAGGAATGTGTTGGGCATCCCTTTCCTAGAAATTGGAGAGGGGTAAGAGTTATGTGCTCTTTTCTTTTTAGTTATTTGCTAAAAGTATCTTCCTCGTTGATAACCTCAAACAAACTTTGCAGAGTACAACCGAGAGCAATCTAGGACCCTATCTATTAGATTGCAGTCGACTCTTCGTGGAATCCGAATTTCTTTACCGGTCAATCTTCTCTACTTCTCGAGTAAGTCCTCAATTAGTGTAGTGCTAAATTCTTTAAGCTTTTAGTGATTTGCTAATCGCTTCCTTAATCTTGTAGAGACGTCGACCGAGAGCCACTCCTTTCGATAATCTACCTAATACGCCCAAGACATCATCCCAAACTCATGAACATCAAATTCCTTCTACTCGTAATGCTAAACAAGGCTTGTCATAGTGTTCTTCACGGCGTACTCAGGCAGGACCTAGCTCCTCTAGGCCTAGCACCTCCGATGCGGGACCTAGCCACTCGAGGAGAGCTTGAACATCTTTGCAAGCTCGCGATCGACACGGGAACCCTTTTTACTTCCCTCGGTCCTCTTATAGTAGACCAGCACATGGGGCTTCTCGCCTTGGGACCAAGGAGGTGACCGATTCCCTACGTCCTGTCTTGGAGGATTTCGAGAATTACATCTTCAATGAGGACTTTGATGACGATGCGTAAACAATTCCTTATCGCTTCCACTGCTTGCCGATTCATGGACTTCTTATAGGGTGTTTGTTTTGTTAATACATTATTTATTTTCTAATGAATACTCTTATGCAATGGGATGAAATGCGAGACTCGATTCTAAAAATGCGTTCTTTTATTTAATATGATGCACAAAATTTAAGAGAAAAATACAATGACAAAATTAAAAAAAAAACAGGGCACTAGACCCCATTCCCCTAAAAGAAAATAATAAGAATGAGGGATAGAAAATCTCAAATGCATAGTCCAAGTAAAGTTCGCTCCATGGACTCGGGACGAGAAACACAAAAAAACAAACTACGGACTGCTGGGACCCCGCGAGGAAGTACAAAATAAGCCGGACTCGAAGTGAGGCCGGCGTCGGCCATGCATGAGTCCTGCAGGGATCGTAGTGCCTTGTTCTTCTAATCATTGTAGGATTCGAAGAACTCTAGGAAAACGCCTATAAATTTGATCGCTTGGCGCAATAAGAAATACACACACGAAAGCCTTCACCTAGCCGTAAAATATCCTCTTCTTATGACCATACATAGAACCAAGGACTTCATGACTGAATTAACCCAATGGATGCATGAGATGAGCAACATACTAGGCTAAATATCCTCTTCTTATGACTAATTATGGGCTAAATTTCCTCTTTAGCACTAGGTGAAAATTTATTGGCCTTTCCTAAGGGCTGCTGTAACTTATTGGGATCATCATCACCATGTCTTTAGGTTCGGGGATAAGGAACCGTGCCCCCGCCCGAAGAGTTCGATACCCTACTAGGCAATTTTAGTCGAACAAAACCAACTGTTCCTAAATCCTTAGAAAATCTCCATGAAAAGTACCAATATCTACTAAAACTAAGTAAAAAGTATCTAGAGTAGATCCTTATTGGGAATTGGGTTAGCATAACCAATCTAATGAAGCATTACTCGCAACATATATGCTTATGCTGAGTCTATTATCATCCCAAGACGGTGAGCTATACTTACGTGCATGATAGGAGGAATCCCGCTAGTAGGGGGTCATGAGGACTTGGCACTAACGTCGCCGCTAAGCTTGGTGGAACAGCTTAAAGGATTATTGTTCCCTAACTCCACTAATAGTTGCTGAAACGATAATTAGTTTAGACCGAGTCGAAGCTAATGCTTAATAGAATTTCCGCGATAACCCCTCGTTATTGTAGGTAAGCACTAAAACAAACAAAAGCAAACAATGGTAAACCGGGCAACGGCGTCGCCAAAGGCCGAGGTGCCGTCGCTTAAACCGAAAAACCTAACTTTCATTCCTGCTTCTACCGACGTTATTTTTATTATTTCAATTTTTCTCCTATTGGGCTAAAAGGTTAGACTTTGACCGTGCGGGACACTAATTTTTGATTTTACATCCGTGATGTGCAGATCTAGCTAATGGAACATCCGAAACTCATCGAAGCTCCTCTTAAGTTGGACACATACCTAGCAACTCACTTCGCCAGTGGAAACAAACATTAGCAGTAGTCGATTGTTGTGCTTCCCGATGGGAAGAATATATCAAAAATCACAAGCAATGACCCATTATGGTATGTTAAGCATTGGAAGGTGTCCCAGCTCAAAACGCGTATCGCACAAAGCATCCATACATTCGTCTATTGGGCCTGGAGGACAACACGTATTACTTTCCGAGCTGCGTGTTGTGGCAAATGGGTAGAGAATAAATAATACCGTTACTCGGATTGTATCCGGCCCGCAACTTTTGACTTGTTCAAAGGACATGGTAGCTCTAGATGGACTGGGTTATGGCCCGAATACTGGAAAGGTATTCCAAAACTGCTGACTCCTACGGCCTCCCGACACCTGACGAGTTGTAAATACTGTCATTTCTCACTATTATCTAGAGGGGATAATAGAAGTCGATCCTCGAAGAAGCCGTTTCGCTGTTGCCCCTTTGGAAATTCGTGAAGTAAACCTTCGAATGGTTGCACACACTCGTCAAAAAGAAACTAAAGCAAAAGAAAATGACGAGAGGAGAGCCCGCTAAATCCAAGAGCTAAAGGAACGCACCCGAGAGGAGGAAACTCAATTTAGCGATGAGCGATCCTAAAGGAAAAAAAGTGAAAATAGAGTAGGACTCAAATTCTCAAAAATTTAAGGTAGAATAAAAGGAGGATTAGTTTTGCTTCTTTAGAACGAGTGTTTTGTCTGTTTTACAAGTAGTATGGTTGCAAATAAATTCCTTTTATTAGCTATGAATTTACATAAGTAGTAGGCTCACTATTTATTCAATAATAGTAAGTGTTATGCTATGCTTTCATATTTTTATTACTCATTTAGAGGTAGAATAATAATAATAAACAAAAACCAATATACATATTGGACCTTCTAGTTGGACTGTCCAACAAATAAACGAACCAAAGAAAACCGTAAGAGAGAAAAGCAAAATCGTGGCCCAAGCAGTACACCGTTGACCGGGTGGTGGCCGGTGCTCGCCTTGGCCAAGTCTAGTTGGGCTGGGCTTGGCCCACTACCTAGGGGTATGCTAGGCGTAGTACTTCTTCAATTGATCTAGATTGGTATGCTGAAAAATCTTTTCCCCTTCTAAATTAGTTAATTTTACTACTTCACCGGGTAAAATCTGATTATGTATGAATGAGCCCCGCCAGTTAGGCTTAAATTTTCCTCGTGGATCCCCGAGTTGGAGCTCTTACCTTTCTAAGGACCAAATCCCCAATTTGCAAGTTGCGAGGCTTAACCTTCTTATTGAATGCTCTTGATATACGAGCTTGGTATATTTGGATACTATACAAGGCATTGAGGCGCCTCTCATCCAATAATACTAATTCCTCACAATGTGCTCTAGCCCACCGAGCTTTTAGAATATGACTTTCGGGAATTATCCTTAACGAAGGAATGGTAATTTCAACAGAAAGACTCGCTTCCATGCCATAGACTAGAGAGTAGAGCATTGCTCCCTTGGAGGATCTAATAGAAGTTCTATAACCCCACAAAGCGAAAGGTAATTTATATGGCCAATCCTTATAAGTAACTCGCCATTTTCTACACTATTCTCTCGGATGTTCTTATTAGCGGCTTCAACGACTCCATTAGTCCGAGGACGATATGGGGAAGATTTGTGAAGCCGGATTTTATACTTATTCAACAAATCCACTACTTCCTTCTTGAAATGACTACCATGGTCACTTATAAGCTCGTGGGGCACTCCATAATGACAAATAATATTCCGCATGATGAATTTGGCTACCTGTTTCGACGCGAAGGTTGCATAAGAAGCTACTTTTACCCATTTGGTGAAGTAGTCGATTGCTACTAACACAAATTCGTGACCACCTGTTCATTTAGGATTCACCTTGCCAATAATGTCTATTCCCCCAACTGAAAATGGCCATAGTGAGGATAATGTAGTGAGAAATGACGGGGTTGGTGTTGTAAGTTTGCATACACCTAACATTTATGGCACCTCTTAATAAAGTCGTGACAGTTCGTTTCCATAGTTGACCAATAATAAGCAAGTCTCCGAACCTTCCGGACCAACATTCTATTGTTCATATGAGGTTCACATTGTCCTCCATGAATCTAGTCCATGATGCGCTTTGCTTCATGTTGATTGACACAAAGTAAGCTACTCCCGAGTTAGTTTTCTTGAACAATTATCGTTGATTGAGGAAGAATTGTGTAGCCAACATCCTGATGGCTCGTTGGGCTCTAGGTGTGGAGTCCAAAGATTATTCTTGCTTATCCAAATACTGATAAATATCATGATACCAACTAGTATGGTCGATATTAGATACCTTTAAGGCGTCGACGTGCGCAGGTTGACTCGGTCGCTCGATGTGAACATGCATTGACTCGAATGCCAATAGGAATATTGATCATGGATGCTAACTTAGCTAGTGCATTCGCAAATTGATTATCATCCCTAGGAAAGTAGGTGAAGGAAATCTTCTCGAAGCGTTTGGATAATTCCGTCAAATATGCTTGCTAGGGTGCAAAGGCTTCACTACGTACCTTTCACCTTTGCTAAGTTTGATTGATCATTAGACTAGAATCACCGAAAACCCTAATATACTTGACGTCAATCTCTATTACAGCTTCAAGTCCTGCGATAGAAGCTTCATACTCTGCAGACATTATTAGTGACCTTAAAGTCTAGCTTAACCGAAAATGGGAGTATGTGCTCCTTTAACGAGACCAAAAGAATCCCTACTCCAAATCCCTTCTAATTGGAAGCGCCATCAAAATACATTGTCCAAACGTCCATCTCTACTTGTAAAATATCTTCATTTAGAAGCTAAGGTGTTGGAGCTGCAATTAAGGTACGGGTAGATCTGCTAAGAATTATGAAATTATCCTTCCTTTGATCACTTTTTCAAGAACTTAAGTTCAAATTCTAATAGCATGACAATCGATTGCTCAAGTATGTACTTAATATGATTCATAGGTGTTGCCACATGTACCGTGTGGGCTAACATGTAGTGTCCGAGCTTCTTGGTAGCCCAAACTAAAGCCAAAGATGTTTTCTCTAGCAAGTGTATATCTAGTCTCGTAGTACAAGAACTTCTTACTAATATAATAGATCGCACGTTCTTCTTTTCTGTCCTATCGAGCTAACATGGCTTCCATAGCTGTCTCGTTGTGGTGAGATATAGAAGCAAAGGTTTCCTTGATTGGGGTGGAACTAACACTCGGAGGATTAGCCAGGTATTCCTTAACCTTGTCAAATGCGTGTTGGCACTCGGTATCCCAAATGGGCTCGAGATCCTTTCTTTAACTTCTTGGAAATGGGTTCACGGACCATAGCCAGCTTTGATATGAAATGACTAATGTAATGCAAACGTCCTAAGAAACCCTTTATCTGTCGCTCTCGTACTTGGTGGGCGTATTTCCTGAATAGCCTTGATGTTGGATGGATTAACTTCAATTCCTCTAAGACTAATAACATAGCCTAACAGTTTGCAAGAGGGTTACCCCGAAGGCACACTTTTGAGGATTAAGGCGCATGTTGTACTTTCTAAGTCTATGGAAGAATTGTCTCGAGCCGGGTAAGTTCCCCGCTCTGTCCTTGGATTTTATGATCATATCATCTACATATACTTCGACTTCTTTATGGATCATATCACACAGTAGTGTCATCGCTATCCTCTAATACGTTGCGCTCGCATTTTTCAGCCCAAATGGCATCACCACACGGTAGTAAGTCCCTCATTGAGTGATGAAGGTCGTCTTTTCCATGTCTTCTTCAACCATCTTCACTTGATTATACCCGGCGTAACCATCCATAAACGAAAGCAAAGGATGACCTGCTTGTATTATCTACCGGAAGATTGATATGAGGCAATGAGAAATCATCCTTGGGACTGGCCTTGTTTAAATCCCCGAAGTCGATGCACATACAAACCCGACCATCTTTCTTCGGAATCGGAACTATATTTGCTAACCATTGAGGATAGCAAACTACCTTAATAAACCCAGCGTCCAACTATTTTTGAACCTCTTCCTTAATCTTCAAGGGTCATTTCGGTTTCATCCTTCTCAACTTCGCTTAATTGGCTTCACATCTTCATAAAGCGGAATTTTATGTTCTGCTATACTCGGATCTATACCCAACATGTCTTTATAGGATCAAGCAAAGACATCGATGAACTCGTTAGGAGTGAAGTGAATGCTTCGCTCTTCCGCATCCAAAGTTTTTCTAATCTTAACCTCTCGGGCTGATCGGTTGACCTCGGATTGATTGTTATTATTTACTCCATTATTGGTAAAAGATTTTTCATGATCATCTCTAGCTTTTATTAATTCTTTAGGAATTTCTTGTTCATCATTAGAGGCAAAATAATTAAGAGTAAGAGAAGGCAAGGAGTAAGTAGAAAGATTCAATTGTATTGAATGAGGAAAGGAGTACATCGGACTTAGAAGCGGAATTGGAACTAGAAACAATACAAGAAGAAGAAGAAATACAAGCCCTAACACTAGACTTAGAAGGAGGGTGCGCTCCTAGGCTAACAGATGAATTCTTGACCCTCCTCAGCATCAATCCAAGTGATATGCTTGGACCCTTCTATATCAATGTCGGTGATGAACCCGGACAGATCGAACTACGTCCGAGACAGATCGAGACAGAGTTCCCTTCTAGATTACCCTCTTGACCGAACGAAGGTCGAAAAGATTGTTTCCAGCGAGATTGGTGCAATCCGATGTGGACTGTCCCTTTTGAGGAGGTGAGGTGCCTCCTCTTCCAGAATATAGTAGCCATTGAAGATTTCCGGACCAGGTACTAGGATACCATTCTCCTTGATGTAATAGAGCCGATGAAAACCATAATAAGGAAAGTTATCTCCTCTCGTAAATTGTCCATTCAGGGTATAAGGAAAGGGCTTAATAGAGGGGACTATGTGTGGTGCGAGTCCTCTTTACTTGGATTTTCCACTTAACTTGAGCTATTTCCTTAGTGGTAGGTTGATAGCCTAGCTCTAAGTTATAATTACTAGTGGGTTCCAGGGGTGGGAAAAATAGGGTGGTATGCCGTTCGGCCTATAGCAAGACTTGGAAAATACCCCTTCCTCCTAAGCATCGATTGGATACTAGGGTTTCCATAAGGGTTAAAGGTAAAAGGTGCTTCCTCCCTTTCTAAAGCAATGGCGGTTTCAAATCCGGACAATTCTTTATCATTAGCATTGTGCTCAATCTCCACTACGGACTCTTTGGAAGTAATAGTAGCACTACGTTTATCCCCGTTGATAGTTATGACCTAACCAGGTGATGATCATTTTGACCTTCCGATGCAAGTGTAAAGGGCACTCGCTCGATGATCGTGAAACCAAGGGCTTCCTAGAAGCAAATTGAGAGTAGCTGGGATATCTAAGACTTGGAACTCAATATTCCTCTCGACTAGCCCTATATTGATTAGTAGGGTCACTTGTTCCTAAGACTGTTCTTTTAGAATTATCATATGCTCGAAGATGAACAGTTTGCTTAGAGAGTTGTTGCTCCCTAATTCCTATCTCTTAGCAGTTTGCCAGGGACACACATTAACCGTTGATTCGTTGTTGACCAAGATTAAGGGAACAAACTTATTAATGTCGATTACGATTAAATAAAATGCATTGTTGTGTGCAACGCCTTCTTTTAGGCGATCCTTCTTATCAAAAGTAATGGTTCCATCCCCACTCGTTAACCAATCCTACCGCATGCTCTGGCATGGTTTCGGAGAAACTTCAATCTTACTGAGTGCATCGATTAAAGTTGTCTTATGTTTCTAGGAAGCGGATATTAATTGCCGGATAGAAATGTCGGGTTTTGATTTCTTGAGTTGCTTAAGGATTGAGTCTTCTTCCTTTGCAGCTTCGAGGTTCTTTTGGGGCTTCCCGAGTCTGTTGTGGACCCGAAGTCTTCTTCTAGGGGTGGTGTGCCTCGAAGTCTTCACTATTGTTGTCATCATCTTTTGTTTCGTAGACATCTTCTTCATCACTTACCTACAACCCCTCGACTTCCGGATCCAATGATGGTAGATTAAGAAGCAATTCATTAATATCTCGGATAAAGATAGAAGGATCCCATTGACCTGGTGTGGGTTTAGTAAAGATGGCTAAGTTACCGCTAAAAGGGTTTTTGTTATTACTTGTTGTCTAGGCAGCCTTAGGCAAGGGTAACTGGCCATTTCGAAACATGTCTTCTATTTTGTTCTTGAATATCCAATACCATTCGAGTATCATGTCCTCGTGCACAATGGTATTTGTAAAAGTTTCCCACATCCTAATTCTTAGATTGTTTCACAGTTTCGATTCCGCTCTAATGGGAGGCAACTCTATTTTCCCTTTCTCCAAGAGACGGTCAAGGGCTTGAGCATAAGTAGTATCCATAGGAGTGTAGTCACTATACCTCTTGAGGGCATTGACATCTGCATCCCTGGTAGCATTACCAGCATTAGAGGTTCTCTTATCCTTAGTGTTCGAGACAGATAGTTCTTCTTCTATCAACAAACCAGCATCTCTAAGGGTCGAAAAGTTCATCATGGGTAAGAATTTGAGGTGGTGATTATAATTGGGTTGAAGGTTCTTCACGATGATGCGTACTTGATCTTTCTCGAAGGGTCGGTCACCCATGTGGGCGACCTTTGCTCTCTATCCGGTCAGGAAATCGGTGAAGCTTTCCTTCTCACCTTGCTTTATTAAATCCAAGTCTCTAAGAGTGACAGGTAGATCCGTGTTATAGAGTACCGATGGAGGAACTCCTTGCACAAATCTGTCTAATTGGTAACCTTGCGTGGATCAACTGCGTTGTACCACTTCATGACATCGGTATCAAACGTCCAAGGGAAGTTGATGTCTTCAGGAATGTTCTTAAGAGTCATTGCTCCCAAGAAATTGCGTACATGATGATGGGATTCTCGAAATCTTTGAACTTAATATCGGGCATGGTAAACTTAGGAGGTAGTTTACCCTTAGGAATTGAAGTGAATCCCTTATGATCAAAATGTTGATTCGCTGAACATGGATGACTCCCTCAACATCTGTTCTATCTGATTTATATGGAAATTAGACCGAGTTTTGGATTAAGGCTTAGGGGATTCATGTTTAGGACTATCTCGGAGAAGATTGGATGGGTGGAGGTGGTATAACCAAAGCCATTTCCCTTTCTACACGCTCGGCTTCTTCGGCCTCTTCTCTTCTCCTACATTCAGCTTCCTCATTGGTCTTACTAGCCTCAATAGCCCTTATGATTTCCGTAAGATCTCTTGATATAGAGGATATATGTTCCTCTTGATTACTCAACCTGGTTTGCACCTTAACCGTATTCTCATTAAGCATACCGAGGTTAAGATACTTGTTTGGGATTGGGATCCATTAGAGGGGCACTTGTTTTTAGGTACTTGTCTTAGAACATGGGGTAGATTGTGACGGTGTAGTATGCACCGAAGCTTGTCCCACCGATTTAGACCGCGAAGTAGAAAGAAATGGTGATGTGTCAAACTCCTTGGCTAGACGTTCTAATCTTTTAAAGCTCGGATTCGATGATACTCGGTTGCCATAGACTTCCCTATTCTGCAGCCGAAAGGATGAGATTTAGGACCATGTGAGAGAAGATCGCTTTTAGGAGGAAGGGACTAAGCGCAAAAGCCTAAGAAACGAAGGATGCTTTTATTTGGATGCACATAAAGAATGCAATGATGATATGATATGATGAATGACTTAATAAAATGCTTCCTATATGATTATGCATTTTCTTATTTGAGATGAACTTTAGACTAGATGCAAAATGAGAAGGACATACCTATCTATCCTAATATGAAATGATTTTCCTTTCTTGGCTAATGCAAATGGACTCATCTAATATGAGATGATTTTATTTGGATAATGCAAATGGACTCACCTAATATGAGATGACTTTATTTGGCTAATGCAAATGGACTCATCTAATATGAGATGATTTTATTTGGATGATGCAAATGGACTCACCTAATATGAGATGATGTAAATTGAAATGTGACAATGCAAAAGAAAATAAAAGGATTTGACATTAAGAAAAGGGAACTTTAGGTGAGGCGCTTTCACAAATAGCAATTACTTAGGCTATTAGAAAGATAATTTTGGATTGACATGGAAAAATATAAACAATGGACCAATCCTATTAGGGAAAAGGGCATTTTGACTTTTGGCTAAATGCACATAATGGATTGATTCTAGGAAATTTATTAAAGCATTTTATTTTCACCCATGCAAGGGGCTAAATCAAGCACTCCTCACCTATTCCTAAAGGCTCACAAGTAGAAGATTAAATATAAAACAAACACATTCATCCAAGCATGCAAATGAATTCGAGGGAAAACCTAGAAGTCCATAAGTTCAATGGCCCAAGAGTTCAAGAGTCCGCATATATGGTGACACGTAGTCCGAAATTTGGTCCCCCATGGGTTGCACGGATAAGGTTACCAACCAGAATTTCGGTGCCTCTCGGTGAACCAAAAAGGTTTAGCCCAAGATGGTGTGCTACGAGGGAGGAGGTACCATTTCCTCGGGCAATCAAACCTAGTTGGGTCCACCCACGGGAACTAGTTGGAGCTTCTCTCCGGAAAGGATACACATACTACTACAACAACCACTTTTAACGATGGATCTTTAACGGCGGTTAAAAGACCAAACCGTCATGAAAACTGGACTAGTGGCATATTTGTAAATAACAGGCGTTGTTTAAGACATATGATGACGAGTTTAATGTAAGAACCGTCGTCATGGATGTTGTGAAACATATAACGACAGTTCCTTGAACAAAATCGTCATTAAATGTATCATATGACGACTTTTCTATGGAAAGAAGCTGTCGTCATACGTCTTTCGGTTCAAATATAAAAACGTGATCCGTAGTTTCCACACCCATTTACATCTCTCGGTCTTATTGCTTTCTACCGTTTTCTCTCGTCGTCATAACTCTTCCTCATATTTAGAATCCGTTTTCATTGCCGGTCGACTTGAATTGATAAGCCTCTCCTTATTTTCGCCGTCTAGGTCTCCTCTATATTAATCTCTCCATTTCTTTATAGTTTTGTCTCGTTTTGTTTTAGTGTATATCTACTCAAACTTCTCGCTTTCAAGCATCGTTGGAGTCGCCAGTCGGCCTTTAAGAAGGAAAAAACTAACAAAAATACAAAAAGAAGACTTGCTCTTTCGATTTTAGGTCTTGCATCTAGAGTCGATTCGGGGCGAGGGTACAAAACGTAGGGATAAATCCCTTCATTTCGCCTGTCCGAAGACGGCCATTACTAGTTCGAGTAGTGTATTAGTAAAGATTTAAGAAAAAAACCATACAACATGTGAAACAAAATTAAAGCAACCAAAACATAACAAGGAAAACGATAAAGAAAAGCGATAAAAGAAAGAAAAGCGGCAACTAAAAGATTACATTGGTTGGGGAGGAAATTAAAGCGATTACATCTCTTAAACCACGACACGAAAAGCAAACAAAAATAAAATAAATATAACTGTTCGAAGGCTGAAAATGACCCTTAGGTTGTCCCACCTTATCGATCTGTATCTCCTCGTCGGATCTCTCGATGCAATGGCGACAATTCGAAGAAAAGGGCTAGTTTTGTGAATTGTGTCTAGGGTATGGCAATGGTCGAGTTAAATGAATGCCCACGGATCAGAATAATCAAATATTCTTAGCTCTTCGCAAGGATTCAATGGTGAAAGATAAATGTTTATAGAAAATTCAGCGAGTAGGAGTTAGATGAAAACATACAAGTGGGCTTTCAACGAGTGTGATGCTAAGGCAGGAAGTCTGTATGGGAATGAGAGCCAAGGCTCTCTATTTATAGGAGAGGACCTAGGTTACATATGACCTAGGGTTTGCCTCTTATCAGCCGGTCCAAACAGACTAAAATAAAACCGGACAATTCCTTAAGAGATAGAACCGCATCGAAGATGATAAAACCACATAGAACCGAGTTAAAAGAGATGAGGCGGGTGCCGTCCAACCGAACCCTCCTAGGGTTTCATGTCGTAGTTGTGTCTCCGAGGAATCTCCAAGCTTAAAACGCGAGTGTTCCACCATGCTTCTAGAAGGCGGGCACCGGCCACGACGTCGTTTAGAGGGGAAAGCTTCTAGCCTCGTGTGGACTGTCTTGTGAAGCTTAAAACACAGACACTTTGATGCTCCTAATCATGAAATGCAACACCGTAATGTCGTCTTCGAGTCTTTAGCTCCTTGTTTGAAAAAGTAGAATGTGATATTCGAGTGTTTAGAATTTCCCAAGCACACATCATGGGACTCCCCAATCTCTAAAAGGCTCGGCTCGGCTCTTGGACGGTTTGAAAGAAAAGAGGATTTGTGGACCGACCCAAGGCAAAAGGCTATTTAAGTGATGTTGGGGGTTCTTTATAGTGTACATGCTTATGTTGCACCGATCGATCACGATCCAAAATCCAAATACACCATCAGGACTCGGGATTATCATGATCGAGCCGACAAAACAAAACATAGAAATAACCGAGATAAAGGACGTCACTTTTTGGTGTCTACAGTCTCTCGGAAAATGATGCCCGACCACAATGTGTTTCGTTTTAGAGTGCTAAACTGGATATTTGGTGATGCTGATGGCACTTTGAGTATTACACCTTATTGGGACAAATGTGAATGACAAGTCCTAGATCCTTTAAGTGTTGCTTGATCAAGAGAATATAAGAACGAGCAAGCTCCAGCTGCTATGTACTCAGCCTCAATAGTTGATAGAGCAACCGAGTTTTTCTTCTTTGGATGCCATGAGATGAGTGATTGACCCAGAAATTAGCATGCTCGTGATGTGCTTTTCCTATCAACTTTGTATCCAAGCATAGTCAGCATATGAGTATGTAGTGAAGGTAAGATCTAAGTCCTTAAAATACCATAGACCAAGTGTTTAAGTGCCTACAAGATATCTAAAAATTCTCTTCATCGCAGTGGACATGTGATTCCTTAGGGTTAGCTTGAAATCCGGCACAAAGGCGGACACTAAATATGATATCTAGCCTACTAGATGTAAGATAAAGTAACGATCTAATCATAGCACTGTAAAGTTTCGATCTAGTGCTTTACTTTTCTCATCCGAGTCTAGTTTAGTACTGCTTACTCATTCGTGTTGCTACATGCTTCATATCTTGTAGCTTGTACTTCTTCAATAAGTCCTTGGTGTATTTTGATTGATGAACATAGATGCCATCCTTATCTTGCTTGATTTTCAATCCAAGAAAAAAATTGAGTTCTCTCATCATGCTCATTTGGAACCTTTATGTCATCAAAACTTTTGGTAAAGAGTTTCATTAATGGCTCCAAATATAATGTCATCAACATAGATCTGAATTATAAGAAAATAATTCCCTTGGTTTTTGTAAAAAGAGTTTTGTCAATAAGACCTCTTTTGAAGTCATTTTCAATCAAGAAACTACTTAGTCTTTCATACCAAGGTAAGGGAGCTTGTCTAAGACCATACAAAGCTTTTTACAATTTGAAAACATGATTTGGAAATTGAGAGTTTTCAAATCTAGGGGTTGCTTAACATAAACTTCTTTTTGAATATAACCATTGATGCGGTATTTACCCTAATCCTTCACAGGTAAAAATGAAGGTTTTCGCCTCTTGTGATTATTTTTGTTTTGCAATTTACTTGCCTCGTTTATCAGATTATATTTTATTATTATTTTATTGACAGATGGAAAGCAAATCAAGGGACACCTTTGTTTTATAATATATAATATCTCGTTTATTTGTGTTTTTCTCCTGTTTTCATTTCGGATAAGAAGAGAGAAAGAGAAGAGGGCGAGAGGAAGCACCAACACCGGGGTTTGGTTGGATGTAATCAAAGTGGTGCTAATGGTTGGTTGCTCAAGTATATACTTAATAGGATCTATAGTTGCTACCACATGTATCGTGTGGGTTAACATGTAGTGCCCGAGCTTCTTAGTAACCCGGACTAATGCCAATTATGTCTTCTCTAATAACGTATATCTAGTCTCATAATCTAAGAATTTCTTGCTTAGATAATATATTGCATGCTCTTCTTTCCCGTTGAGCTAGCATGGCTCCTATAGCTATCTCTATCGTGGTGAGGTATAGAAGCAAAGGTTTCCTTAATTGGGGGTGGAATTAGCACTGGAGGGTTAGCTAGGTATTCTTTAACCTTTTCGAATGCTTGTTGGCACTCAGTATCCCAAATGGGCTCAAATCCCTTCTTCAACTTCTTGAAAATAAGTTCACATACCATAGTCGGTTTTGGTATGAAACGACCGATGTACTCGTAAACGTGCTAGGAATCCTCGTACCTCTTTTTCGTCATTGGCGGCAAGATTTCTTGAATGGCTTTGGTCTTGGATGGATCAACTTCAATTCCTCTAAGACTTAGAACATGGCCTAATAGTTTGCCTAAGGTTACCTCGAAGGCATACTTTTGTGGATTAAGGCACATGTTATATTTTATGAGTCTTCGGAAGAATTTTCCTAGGCCGGGTAGGTGCCCTGCGCTATCTTTGGACTTTATGATCATCTCATCCACGTAGATCGACTTCTTTGTGGATCATGTCATGCAATAGAGTTGTAACCGTCCTCTAGTATGTTGCACTAGCGTTTTTAGCCTAAATGGCATCACCACATAACAATACACCCCCGATGAGTGATGAGGTTGTCTTTTTCATGTCCTCTTCAACCATCTTCACTTGATTGTATCTAGCATAACCATCCATGAACGAGAGCAAAGCATGACCTGCTGTGTTATCTACAAGGAGGTCGATATGGGGTAACAAAAATCATCCTTAGGGCTTGCCTTGTTCAAATATCTCGAAGTCGATGCACATTCGAACCCTACCATCCTTCTTCAAAACCGATACTATATTTGCTACCCACTGAGGATAGTGAACTACCTTGGCGAACCTACCCTCTAATTGTTTCAGGACCTCTTCCTTAATCTTCAATGCCCACTCGGGCTTCATCCTTCTTAATTTCTACTTAACGAGGCTTAGCGACTTGGTTAAGAGGAATTTTATGTTTTGCTATTCTTGGATCTATCCCCGACATGTCTTTGTAGGACCATGCAAAGACATCCATGAACTGTGTAAGGAACAAAGTGAATTGCTTCTACTCTTCTAGATTCGAGTGTTTTCCCGATCTTGACCTCCCGAGGTTGATCCACCGATCCTAGATTAATTATTATTGTTTCCTCTATTATTGGTGAGCGATTTTCATGATATAGCTTTTATTAGTTCTTTAAGGATTTCTTGTTCATCATTAGAGGCAAAACAATTGAAAGCAAGAGGAGGCAAAGAGTAACCAAAAAGATTCACTTTATTGAATGAAGAGACGAGTACATCGGACTTAGAAACCGAAGGTACAAAATTGAAAACAAAACTAGTAAAAGAATTAGAAATAAAAGAAGAAGCCTTAGGACTAGACTCGGGAAGGGGATGCGTTCCTAAGCTAACAGCGAATTCTTGGCCCTCCTCGGTGTCAATCCAAGTGATGTGCTTGGAGCCTTCATTATCAACGTCGGTGATGAATTTGGACGGATCAAACTACGGGTGCGACATGGCTCGTGACAGATGCGAGACCGAATTCCCCTTTAAGTTTTTTCTTGTCCGAATAGTAGACCGAAGAGATTATTCCCAGCCAGGTTGGTCCGAGTCTAGTGTAGACTCGTCCCTCTTCGAGGAGGTAGGGTGCCTTCTTCTCCAAGTATATAGCAGATCATCTGAATATCTCCAAACCAGGTACTAGGATTCCCTTTTCTTTGATATAATAGGGCTTAGGAAAACCATAATTAGGAAAGTCATCTCCTTCCTTTAAGAACCACCCATTTAGAGTATAGCGAAATGGCTTGATAAAGCGGACTATATGAGGTGTAGTCCTCTTAGTCCGAACTTCCCACTTGGCTTGGGCTATTTTCTTAGCAGTAGGTTGATAGCCTAGCCCAAAGTTGTAGTTGTTAGTGGGTTCAAGGGGCGGAAAAGTAAGGTGGTATGCCTTTCGGCATGTAGCAAGAACTAGAAAGTACCCCTTCTTCCTAAGCATCAAATGGACACTAGGGTTGCCATAAGGGTTGAAGCGAAGAGGTGCTTCTTCCTTCTCTAAGGAGGCGATAGTCTCAAACTCATATAGTTCTTCATCATTGGTATCGTGCTCTATCTCAACCACATATTCCTTGGAGGTGATAGTAGCACGAGAGATTATCCCCGTTGACGAGTTACAACTTGACCTTTGATAATCATTTTAACTATTTGATGCAGTTTACAAGGCACTCTGCTCAATGATCATACAACCAAGGGTGGCCTAGGAGTAAATTGAAGGTAGTCGGGATATCTAAGACTTGGAATTCAATGTTCCTTTCTACTGGCCCTATATTAATGGGTAAGGTCATTGTTCCCAAGACTGTTCTCTTAGAATTGTCATAAGCTCGAAGATGGACAGATCTGTTTAGAGAGTTGTTACTCTCCAATTCCTAATCTTTTGGCAGTTCTCCAGGGCCAAACATTCATAGCTGATTCGTTATCTACCAAGGTTAAGGGAACAAACTTGTTGATGCAAGTTACTGATTAAATAAAGGGCATTGTTGTGTGCAACACCTTCTTACGGGAGATTCTTTTGATCAAAGGTAATGGTTCCATACCCACTGTTAACCAATCCTACTACTTCCTCTAGTGTGGTTTCAGGAGAGACTTCGATCATACTGAGTATGTCAATCAAAGCCTACCTATGTTTCTGGGAAGCAGATATTAGTTGCCAAATCGAAATATCAACCTTTAACTTCTAAAGTTGTTTCAAGATTGGATCTTCTTCTCTAGGTAGCTTCGAGGCTCTTTTGGGGCTTCCCGAGTCTGTTGTGGACCTAGGGGTGCATTGTGCCGTCTAGATCCGGTAAGGAATTGGATTGTTGGACCTTTAGTTCCTCCTAAAAGTCCTCTTCTTCTAAGGGTGGTGTGCCCCAAAAGTCGTCGTCGTTGTTGTCATAGTTACTTCTCGTTTCGTAGACATCTTCTTCATCACTTACGCACAACCCATGAACTTCTAGATCTAATGAAGACAAATTAGGAAGTGGTTTGGACTCATCAATATCTTGAATGAAGATAGACGAGTCCCACTAACCCGGAGTGGGTTCGGTGCAAATAGCTAAGGTGTAATTGAAAGGTTTTTGTTGTTAATTGATTTCTGGACAACCTTAGGTCAAGGGAGTTGGCCAATTCGAAACATGATTTCTAGTTTCTTCTTGAATGCCCAACACTGTTCCGTGTCATGTCCTCGTGTATGATGGTATTTGCAAAATTTTCCCACATCCCGGCTTGTGGATTATTTCGTGGTTTCGATCCTTCTCGAATAGGTGGCAATTCTATCTTTCCCTTCTCCAATAGACGATCAAGGGATTTAGTGTAACTAGTATCAATAGGATTGTAGTCGGTATATCTCGCTGAGGGCATTTACATCTACACCCCTACTAATATTGCCTCGTATTGGAGGTTTTCTTATCTTTAGATTAATAATTGCCTCTATACCCTGTCACGACTTTTGTGATCGTGGTGGATAACTCTTCTTCTATTAGCAAGCCAGCATCTCTAAGGGTTGAGAAGTTCATCATTGGCAGGACCTTGAGATGCTAATTGTAATTAGACTAAATGTTTTAAACGATGGTTCCGACTTGGTCCTTCTTGGACGGTCGATCTACCATGTGGGCAGCCTTTGTTCTCCATCCGGTAAGGAAGTCTATGAAGCTCTCCTTCTCACCTTATTTGATTAACTCCAAGTCTCTAAGGGTAACGGGTATATAAGTGTTATAAGAATATTGGTGTAGCAATTAATTGCACTGAACCGTCTATTTGGCAACCTTACATGGGTCAACCACGTTATACCACTTCATTACATCAATATCGAAAGTACAGGGGAAGATGATGTGGTATGTGTCTTATGGGATGTTCTTAAGAGTCATTGCTCTTAAGAAGTTGCGAACATGATGGTGGGGATTCTTGGAACCTTTAAACTTGATGTCGGGCATGGTAAACTTAGGATGCGGTTTACCCTTAGGGATTGAGGCGAATCCCTTGTGATCAAAATAATGGTTACTAAACATAGATGACTTCCTTAACATTTATTCTATCTGATCTACGCGTGGATCAAGCCGAGGTTTGGATTCATGCTTAGGGGATTCGTGTTTGGGACTGTTTGGAGGAGACAAGCTAGGTGGAGGTGGAGGACCTAATCTATCTCATCTTCTCAAACATTTTGCTTCTTCATCTCTCTTACTATCCTCAATAGCTTTTATAATAGTGTTAAGATCTCTCGATATGGATACTATCTTCTCGTCTTAATCATTATCCTAGTTTCCACCCTGGCTAAGTTCTCATTAAGCAAAGTGAGAATAAGAGACTGTTCGGTGGGCTAAAACCCATTGGAAGGGAATTCTTTCTAGGTATTGTTTTACGGTGAAGGATAGATTAGACCGGTGTAGTGTGCACCGAAACTTGTCGCACCGGTGTAGACCGCGAAGTAGAACATGACGCAGAACGGGGAGAAGATGTGCCAAACTCCTTGGTGAGGCATTCTAATCTTTTGGAGCTGGGATTTCGATAGTACTCAATTGCAGTAGACTTCCCTATTCTCGCAGCCCAAACAACTTTTGGGGAGGAAGGGACTTAAGCGCAGGACTCGAAGAGACTAAGAATGTTTTTTTATTTTGGATGCACATAAAGAATGCACAGAAAATGAAGTGTATGTGATGATTAATGACCTAATTAGGGATGATTTTATGATTAAGCTAATGCATAATTGATCCCTAATAGAAGATGCAGATTATTTTGGCTAGATGATAATGCATTTCCCTATATTTGGAATGAATTTGCTTTGGCTAAATGCAACATGAAAATGCGAAAACAGACTCACAAAATTTTGGAATGAATTTAATTTTGACTAAATGGAAATGAGGACTTACCTAATTTGGGATGAATTTATTTTGGCTAAATGAAAAATGCAGACTCACCTAATTTGGGATGAATTTAATTTGGCTAAATGAAAATGCGGACTTACCTAATTTGAGATGAATTTATTTTGGCTAAATGCAAATGCGAACTCACCTAATTTGGGATGAATTTAATTTTGGCTAAATGAAAATGTGGACTCACGTAATTTAGGACAAATTTAATTTTAGCTAAATGAAAATGCGGAGCGTAAAATGAGAATGCCAAATAAAAGGAAAAAGCCAAACCGACTCACCAAAAGATAGAGGGAGCCTTGGTAGGACCCTTCTAGACCGACTAGCGGTGACTACTTAGACCGCTTAAAGAAAAATTTTAGTATGACTCGAAAATGGACTAACCCTAATAGGAAAAAGGTATTTTGACTTTTGCCTAAATGCACATAATGGACTAATTCAAAAGAAAATTTTAGAATATTTTATTTACAACCATGCAAGGGCTAATCAAGCACTCCTCACCTATTCCTAAAGGCTCACAAATAGAAAATTAAATCTAAAACAAACACACTCATTCAAGCATGCAAATGAAGACAAGGTGCCACCTAATAGTCAAAAGATCTATGGTCAAAAGAGGTTTAGACTAGGTAGGATACATGGTGACTTATAGTCCGAGGATTTGGTCTTCCGTCTAGGCACGACAAGAAAAATGTTAGAATCCTCGGTGCCTCTCGGTGAACCAAACGGTTTGAACCAAGAGCGCGTGCTATGAGGGAAGAGGTACCGTTTCCGTTGGCAATCAAGTCTGTAATACCCGGAATTTTAAGGAAAAGTAGCTGGAAAGCATAGAATTATTGAGTATTATTTCCCGCAGACTAGGGGTTGAGTGACTGTTTTAATTTACGACCGGACTTATTACTTTAAAATCTCCTTCGGAAGCTACCGTCGAATAAACTAAATCAAGGAAATCGCCTCCTTTTTCCAGACTGAGCTAAACTATTGGGTGATTAGGAATTTTTGGGGCCGGCGTATTAAAGGAAGTTAGGATGCAGCAGCGTAAGAGGATGGAAAGGAGGAGATATGGACTTGTCGTATGTAGGCCGGAGATTACTTAGTTGAATTATGAAGAGATGGGATAGAAACTAATTAGGGGTCCAATAAGGATCATTAACCAACCAAATTAAGCGGTGGAAGAGAGGGAAGCAAAGAAGGCTCGGTGGAGCCCGAGCAGCAGAAGAGCAAGCAAGAAATAGAGGGGAGGGAGAGAGAGAACACGCGGGAGCCGGAGCGAGAGGTCGGTGGCTGCCTAAACAGCGAGCGGCCGGAGGGCAAGGGAGAGCGAGGGCTCGGGAAGGCAAGAAGGAAAAGAAACCGAGCGAAGGAAGAAGGGAAGAGGGAGATAGCGGGAGAGAGAGAGACCGAGCGAGGGAGACAGAGCAAAAGTGAGAGGGTGAGGAAAGAGGCTGGTGACCGGCGTGCTACGCGGCTAGCGGCGGTAAGGTGGTCGGCGAGCGCGAGGGATCCAGCCAGCGCAAAGGAGGCGAATCCGAGGTCGGAAAGGGATATAAACGCGAGGGCGAGAGGGAGTCGGTTGGTGGGCGCGAGGACAAGTGGCCGGCGACGGCGTCAGGCGTGGAGGAAGGCGGCGGAACCACGGCCGGTAGCAGGGAAAGGGAAGGAAAGGGAGAAACCGACCCAGCTAATCCGAACCTCGACAGAATCGTCAATCCCTGGATCGAGGTGGGTAGTCTTATACTCTATGAAGGTTTGCTCTGGGAGAGTCCGAGTCACCCTAGAGGGGGTGAATAGGGTGATGAAAAATTCTTTGTGAAAGCACACACCCTTTTGACAGAGAAGAATCAAAACAGATTCCGAGTCTAAGCAAGGGGTTATAAAAAATTGGACTCGTAATGTAATGAATCGTAGTAAACACGTTCAGCAGGTCTTGTCTCGAGTCTAGAATGAACTCGTAAATAGAACACGAGAGAATTTACGTGGAAACCCTCCCGGGGCGAGAAAACCACGGCCCGTGTCAATCCGGACACGAAGTCAAATCCACTATTTTGAGTCCACAAAATACCGTGAACTTGACGGAACCCGAGTTGCTCCCTTGGACAACTCTATACAAGTTTTCCTAGACTCGAAGTTCCCTTATCTCGATCTAGTACTTCCTAACCGAGATAACCCTTACAGCTAGGGACAACTAAGCTGAGTTAACCCTTACAGCTTAGTCAAGGGACCTTACAAAGAATGTAAGAAGTGTTTGTAATCGAGTACAAGACCTTACAACTCGAAAGTAATGAATTATAGAGTGGGAGTTGTAAGTTGAAGATTGAAAGTAAATACAATAACTTTGTTCAAGTTGGAGTATTGACAGTATGTTCCGCTATCTTCAAGTCTTGTGAAGTGGCTTCTATTTATAGATAACCAGGCAGAGTAGCCGTTATCTTCATCTGCTGACCGAGAGTCCTCTCGTGGCCGTTGATAAGGGCTTTCGAGTCACTCGGAAAGTATCCGTTGAAAATATGGTCGTTGAACAACGGTTTAACTCTCTTGGAAGTCCCAAAACCATCGGTTGTGTCTTGAACAAGTGTGGTGAAAACCATCGTTAAGCTTGACCTTCCAGTTTTCCGGATATGGAAGCGGACGACTTCGACACAATCTTCTGGGACTAGAGCAGGGATGGTGAAAAGCTATATCTGCTCGGTGATTTGATGTTCGAAGCCGGCTACTTTTGTAATTTGAAAAGATATCCTCGATTGAATAACCTACAAAAGTAAAACACCTTCGGTTCTCAAAGTATAAAATACTTTGGTCCAAGGTTAGACACGAGATAATAAAAATAATCATGATAATTAACAAACAGATTATCCGAGTCGAAAAGAAATGGAACTTTCGAGTCTAATATCCATGATACTCGGAATTCCATAAGACTTAGTCTTAAACAAGGAATCAAGTTCTATCAACAAATATCGAGTGGGAAACACTTGATGTAGACTAAGCACGAAAAGAACTATGAATGCTGACTTTGCAAACAATAGAGTAAATAATCATAAGTCGATTCCGAGAGAGAGTGGACTCGGAATAAAGAACAAGTTTTCCGAGTCGCTAACCGAAAAGCGATTAAAGAGATAAGTGAAGGCCGAATCGCATAGAAAAGATACTATTTCACTCAAGTAAATTTCTAAGACACGAGAGAATGCCTTGGAATCAAAACACTATATGAATGACATCGTTATACCTGATTCTTTTTGCATGACTCGTAAATATATAGAGCGAGTGTCCGAGTCTTCACTCTAAACTATTAGTAATTTCAAACCCAAATGGATTTATTGTGAATGTTGAATGTGTACTGTGAATATTGAATTTGTTGTGAATTTCGAGTATCCGTATTGCGAAACGGACCTAGTAGCTGTGTAAGAGTGAAATAAGGGCTTAGAATAGATCTAGAGAATTGATAGAGATGAAACGGGAAATGAAAGGAGTTACTTGGGTTAAATAGTAGAATTAAATTGGGGAACTTCAAAGAGATTTAATATTTACTTAAGGTTGAATTGGAACATGCTAATTCGAAGAGGTTAGATTACATAGGTCAAATGAGTAATATTGAAGTTTCGATTAGCTATTAAGGATGAAGAATTGGGACATGGATATGAATTATGAGTTAATTAAGTCTTAGATATTCTTGAACCTGCAGTATTAAAGAGCTAATTACGAACATTGGGGGAATGGTAGGTCGAAGTATAAAGAGTAGTAGGAATTCATATTGAGTGATGCGCAATTGGGACATGTAAGTGAGAAATGGGTGATTGTGAGATTAATTACGGTCGAAGTATATTTAATTCCTTGAGGTTGAACTGAGTATGAAAATAAGCAAAGCTAACGGAAACCGAATAATGAAAAGTGATTAAGAGTTTTATAACTAAGGGCGGATCGAACAAGAGTCGAGTAATAAGATAGAGACATACAATGGGAATTCGGGAATTTGAGGCAGGGAATGGTAAGGTTAAGTTGAGGAATTGGAGTAAAGACAGGGAGTTGAGGAAAGTTGAGATGTGAGCAAACAAAGTGGATTCACAGAGTAGAGACATAAGGTGAGGAATGGAGGTGAAGAGAATGAATTGTGACGAATTGAAACGTTAACTTAAGTGATATATGCTTGTGGTTACTCGTGACTCGAGAAATGGAGATTAATCATACTAATGTGATGAATTGAGAAAGGCATAGTTGGAAAGAGTTGAGAATGATTGCTTGCATTGAATGGTGATTATTCGTGCTATGTGATTGCTTTATGTGATGCACAAAAATAGTTTCGAAAGGAGTTTTGTATTTTACGTGAATGATTCTTGAATGCAATTTCTTGAGAACTACCTTTCGAACATGATTATGTTTTAAAGAAGCAAAGCTAATTTGAGAAAGTGAATTTATAAGGGTGACACGTGGTGTCATGCCTTCCTTAATACCAAATCGATTGAGAAAGTTGTGAAGTGAATGTGATGAATGAGTATGTGCAAAGAGTTTTGAATCGACGAGCTACGGATCGTTTAGCATACCGAAGGGTTCGAACTGGGAACGCCCAGCTAGAGACTTCGAGGGAAGGGTTCTAATAGGGGTCCTGCAGAGGCGGGATGCCCGCTCCGAGACTTTTTGTCGGGGTCACGCCCTGAATTAAAGAAGTGCTAGTTCGAGTCCTCGAAGGCCCGGAAAAGTTGATTCAACCCCAAAAGTATGTTCATGAATGTGAAACTCGTGTTTTTAAGTGATTGAAGAGTCTTGATCTTTTTTATTGCAAGAGATTTCAGTGAAAAGTATTTAGATTTCTATTACACTATTATGCTTTCGTAGATTTCATTATTATGAGTATTATGTGTAAAGAATTTCCATTTTAAGGGTATAAGACTCCGATGAGCCCGTGGTTTATTGCTCACCCCCACAAATTCCCCCTTTTCACCCCGAGTGTACAGTGTACATTATCGAAGGTAGGATCTATGTGTAGCACAATCCGGACCCTTGCCGACTCGCCGAGTGCTAGAGCCGACTCAAGGAACCGACATGCATTGTTATGATTCTAAATGTTGTATTTGTAATTTAGTTCATATAGTTGTACTCGATGTATCGTAAACCAATTAGATTGTTTTAAGTTTTATAGCATGATTGGTTGGACTCCGACGTGTGGCAGCTTGAGTTGTATACACCGAGCGTGTGGCTCGTTGAGTTATATTATGCTTTTTATGCAGGGGTTTAAGGCTCGAGCCTATGGAATAGTCCATATTACAAACAGAACTCGCCAAAATTTTTAGGATATCTCAAGTTCCTTTGGGAAACCACCTTTGTTACCTCTAAGTTGGGATTAGAGAGGCGGACCAGGCACCTGATAGAGCCTTGGGAGTTCCTGTAAGGAACTTTGGCGATGTAATACTTGAAGGTTTGCTCGGGGAGAGTCGAGTCACCCTAAAGGGGGTGAATAGGGTGATGAAAGTTTTTCGTTGACAATCAAACTCTTTTGCCAAAGCAGACACGAAGTAGATTCCGAGTCAAACGTGGCGTCGAAAAGTATGGACTCGGAATAACTATAAAGAATAAGGAAGCAGATAAATCTGAAGCTTAAGGACTGTCCGAGTCTAGAATGTACTCGAAAGTAAAGACACGTAAATTACGTGGAAACCCTCCTGGGGCAGAAAACCACGAACCGTGCTAATCCAAGCATGAAGTCAAATCCATTATTTTGAGTCCACAAAATACCATAGACTGATTGAACCCGAGTTGCTCCCTTAGACAACTCTATATAAGTTTTCCTAGACTCGAAATTCCCTTATCCGATCCAAGTACTTCCTAGCTGAGATAACCCTTACAGCTAGGGACAACTAAGCCGAGTTAACCTTTACGACTTAGTCAAGGGACCTTACTCGGAAAGTAAGAAAGTGTTTGTAACTAAGTACAAGACCTTACAACTCGAAAGTAATGAATTACAGAGTGGGAGTTGTAAGTAGAAGATTGAGAGTAAATACAATGACTTTGCTCAAGTATGTGTATTAACAATAGGTTCGGCAATCTTCAAGTCTTGAAAGTTGGCTTCTATTTATAGATGACCAGGCAGAGTAGCCGTTATCTCCATCTGCTGACCGAAAGTCCTTTGTGACCGTTGATAAAGGCTTTCCGAGTCACTCGGAAAATATCCGTTGTGATATGAACGTTGGACAACGGTTTAACTCTCTTGGAAGTCCCAAAACCAAGTGGCGGTGTCTTGGAAGATAAGGTGGAAACGACCGTTAAGCTTGGCATTTCAGTTTTCCAAATTTAGAAACAGACAGCCACTGACACAATCTTTTGGGACTAGAACAGAGAAGAGGAAAAGCCATGTCTATCGGTGATTTGACGTTTTGAAGCCAGGTTACTTTTGTATTTCGAAAAGTGAATCCTCGTTTGAATGACCTACAAAAGTAAATCAATTTTGGTTCTCAAAGTATAAAATACTTTGGTCCAAGATTAGACACGAGATAATAAAATAATTATAATGATTAAGCAACTGATTATTTAAGTCGGAAAGTGAGTGGAATTTTCCGAGTCTAATATTCATGAAACTCAAAAATTCCATCCGACTTAGTCTAAGCGAAGAATCAAGTTACATAAAGAATATCGAGTGAAATAACTTGATATAGACTAAGCTCAATGCAAACTAGAGGCACCGACTCCAATAAAATGGAACTCATATCATGAAGTCGGATCCGAGTGCGATAAATCAAAATACTAGTCTATTCAAGCATGCGATATATTTCTAAGAATGAGGGACTCGGAACCGAGTGAGACATGCAAATCTGTTTTCTAAGTCACTTAAAGACAAGCAAGAAATACATGAAGTAAATGTCTGTATCACTTAGAGAAGATACCATATCACTCAGAAAAGTTTCTAAGGTACGAGAGAATGCCTTGGAATCAAAACTCTATAAGAGAGAGATTCTTATACCCGATTCCTCTGTTAGAACTCGGAAATGTGTTAGGTAGTGTCCGAGTCTTCAATACTCCTAGGGGTGTTTTGGGGTGTTACACAAGCGTAATTGAGCATGCCTAGGATTCAGTAGGAGCCTCTTACCAGAAGTGTTAACAAGGGGTAAAATAAATTTTTCCTAGGGTCCAAAACAAGTAATAAACTATGTTCAAAGGTTGCTAAAATGTGGGATGCCTAATGCAAGCACATCTTTAAAACACACTACTCAAATTTTTAAGTTTCGTCCTCTTAATAAAAAACCAATCCCTAGTGTAGTCACCACTCGTAGGAACCATGAGCCTCGGTGGACCGGGGTCATGTTTCCCCACATGTCGCTTTGGCGTAAGGGTTTTTGAAAGGGATATTTTAAAAGGGAGATTAGATAGGGATAGTTGGAAAATGATTTTGAATGTGAGGATTGATCTCTTATATAGAGTCCTGAATTTTATTAAATCTAGTTAAAGATAAATTAAATTAAATGATCGGTATTAATTATTTTATTTCATAAGTTATTTTGAGAACTCCCGGGATGTCATTTCTTAATCGAACAAGATAACAAAATATTAAGGATTCAAGTCTATCGTGAGGCTTTAGGGCAAGATTGGTGTAAAAACACCAATCGAACCGAAGCCATGGCCACTAATCACCCGATGTTGGTCAAAGCCAGCACTGGCGGTCGTGGCGCCGGCATAGGTCACGATCGAAGGAATCGGTCGCAGCCTTTGGCCTGGCGAGCATATCCGGAAACCCTAATTCTGGGATTTCATGTTAAGGCTTCCATGAGTAGACATGTTAATTCCATTTCTAGCCTCACCAATGATGATGATACCATTGCTAGTGAGGAATCGATATTGAGGTAAAAGTCTTAGACTATTTCTCATAACTTTTTACCTCTGTGGGGCATGTTTCCTTAGAGTCTCTATTGAGTGGTATTCCTCAAAAAGTTATCGAAGAGCGAGAATGTGATTTTGTGTTGCCCTTATGATAAGCGAGAAGTTCCGGAGGCGCTAAAATGCATGCATCCAAGCAAAGCCCCGGGTCGGATGGCTACAATCCTCTATTTTTCTAACAATTTTGGGATATTGTAGGAGATGATGTCTCTAATGTGGTGATGGATATTCTTATAGGGGAGCAATGCCTAAGTCATTAAACCATACTAATGTTGTGTTAATTCCCAAAAAAATGGACACGACTCATCTTACCGATTTTAGACGTATTAGTCTTTGTAACGTAATTTACAAATTAAACGAGGCTAAAATCCTACCGCCCAACATTGTGTTGGAGACCCAAAGTGCGTTTACCCCGGAAGATTAATTTCGACAATATTCCGATCTCGTATGAGATTTTACATTCTATGCATGCGCAACGAGAGGAAGAATGGTACTATGGAGATCAAACTTGATATGAGGAAGGCCTATGATAGAGTTGAATGGGACTATTTGGAAGCGATAATGTTAAAGCCGGGTTTTCGAAGATAGTGGGTGGAGATCATTATGAGATGTGTTAACACAGACTACTTTCTCGTTTGTCATTAACGGGACTCCTCATGGTCTTATAACTCCTAGTGGAGGTATCTAGCAGGGAGACCCAATCTCTCCGTCCCTTTTTCTATTTATGACGTAAGGGCTTATAGGGCTATTGAAACGACATGAAGCAATGGGAAGTCTTATGGGTCATCAAGTCAGCCTGTCCGCGCCTCCTATATACCATTTATTGTTTGCTAATGATTCCATTTTTTTCTATAGAGCCTCCGAAGACCAAGTGGCTACTATTAAGCATATTCTCCGTACTTATGAGGAAGCATCGGGCCAAAGTGTGCATTTTGAGAACTCCGGTGTTATCTTTGCCAAAGGGATTCCTAAAGGGTGCGAGAGAGAGTATAGCCAAACGCTTATCCGGGTGGATGGATAAACCGATATCTTGGGTGGGGAGGGAAGTGTTAATGAAGGTTGTACCTCAAGCAATCCCAACCTACGTAATGAGCATTTTTAAGTTACCCAAAGACTTCGGCTTGTCGCTTCGGAGCTTAATTAATAAATTTTGGTGGAGACACAAACACAACGTGCGGAAAATTCCTTGGGTGAGTAGTAAGAAGCTTTGTGAGAAGAAAGTGGATGGGGGTCTTGGCTTTAGAGATCTGGAAGCATTTAATGATGCATTATTAGCAAAGAAAGGATAGAGATTAATTTAACAGGAAAGCTCCTTGGTAATTAAAATTCTCAAAGCCCAGTACTACTCTAATTCCAACTTTTGGAAGCTCCTCTTGGTGTTAAACCTAGCTATACTTGGCGCAACATTTGGGGTGCCCGTGAGCTACTTTTAAAAAGGTCTCGATGAGTGGTGGGGGATGGTGAAAGTGGGGATGGTGAAAGTTTGGATGTTTGGAGAGACATATGGATACCCAAACCCTATTAATTCAAGTCGATGCTATTCAACATTTCCAGCTCTTCACCGCTTAGCGTTGTAACTTTGATCAATGAGGAGGAAGGCGTGTGGAAGAAAGTAGAAATCATGAGATTTATGCATCCCCGTGATGTGGAAGCTATTCTCAATATCCCCTTTGCAACTCCTGGCCAAAAGATACTCTTATTTGGCACTTTGATGTTAAGGGTGAATTTACAGTTAGGTCGGCCTACCACTTGGCAAGACAAATGAAACATCTAGACCAAGCCTCTATAAGCTCAAACACTAATTCTAGGATACGGCATCTGATCCGGAGACTTGATGTTCCACCTTGCATTCGCCCGTTTTCTTGGAAGGTATGTTCTCATGCTATCCCAACTAGAGCTAATATAGCTAAGAGAATCTCAAACTTCAACATGAACTCGTGGTGTATGTGGGGTTGTGGAAGAGTTTATATTGCATGTTCTCTTTGATTGTGCCCTAGTAGTGGAGTTGTGAACAGGTAGTGGGATGGAGGAGGAATTATGGGCAGGGAGACTTGCTAATGTAGAGGATTATTTTATATGTGCCAAAGAGAAACTGTCGTCCGAGGAGCTGGGCATCTTTGTGGCTATGATGTGGTCCATTTAGAATGCTCGAAATAGTCTTATTTTTTGTGGAAAAATAAGGCCTCTTCATGATTTGAGTGTTAGGGCAGCAAGTTTCGTGAGACATTATCGGGATACAAACGAGAGAAACAAAGAAGACATCCAAGCTCAAGATACGTTTTGGAAGCCCCTGAACCCAAGTTACATCAAGCTGAATGTGGATGCTAGGATGGTTGGGGAGAACGCTTTTGGTTGGGGCTTTGTTCTACAGGAAAATTTAGGGGATATACTCCTTTCAGGGGTGCAGCAAGGAGAGGGTTTCCGGGGGCGGAAGTGGAGGAAGCTCAGGCGTGCCTGGTTTGCAATTAAGAAGGCTCGAGACTTTGGCTATAGAAGGTTGATCGTGGAAAGTGACTCGCTTACCTTTGATTAATAAGCTTTCTAGTAGAGTTCGTTTAAATACTTTCTTAGTTTCATTCTTAATGATATTCTAGGCCTTGTTTCTGGTTTTGATTTTACTCGCTTTGTCTCATGTAAAAAGGGGCCATGTCATTGCTCATGCGGTAGCTCACTTTAAGCCCATTAACACTTTTCAAAGGGTGTGGCTTGAAGATGACCCAAACTTTAACTATAATCTGGCTAGTAATGATATCTAACCCCTTTTTGCTCAAAAAAACTTTGTTTATATATATATATATATATATATATATATATATATATATATATATATATATATATATATATATGGGGCTTACCGGTTTTGACCCATCCAGTTCAACCATCAACCGGGTCAACCGGTTTAATCCGGTTAAACGGTCCGACCGGTTGAACTATTGACTCGCTTTGTTGACCGGGATCGACCCGGTCCTCTCAACATAGCTTATGAGGATGACACCATTTTTACTTGTAGGAAAATTAAAATCTAGTCATGAAGTATTTAAGTCGTTTTCTATGCATCCTTATATGATAATTGACATGTCCATTGATTGTGTGAAGAAAATTATTACATTAAAACAAATCGGGTATGGGTCAAGTGTGGGTGTGGAGCAGGTGAACATTGTACCCTACCCTATCCAAACCTGTTATTTTTGCACCCACCCCATACCCATTTTTTAAAAATTTTTCATACCCAAACTCGTTATAAACAGGTCGGGTTTGGGTGAAATTTTTATCCTAATTAGTTGTTTGGCCCTACTGGTCCAAGATAATAAACAAAAGTGAAATACTATTGGTCCACGTTAATTGACTGTATTTTTTTAAAAAAAAAGGGTAAGCATACAAGTATTAGACAGCCCTTCTCTCAAGGGTTCTCGCTTACGTTGTCCTCCATAAGAATGGAGAGAAAAGAAGAAGAGGGAAAAGAGTCCCGGGTAAAAGAAGAAGAAGAACTGAACCCATATTTAGCCACCCAATCCGTAGCTCTATTACCCTCACGATAAACATGTTGTATAAGTACATGATGGTAGCTCCGAAGATAACACAAAGTATCTTGAATTAGTGTCTGAATCTCCCAAGGTGGATGAATTTCTCCTCTTATTGCTTTAATGACCACTTGGTTATCTCCTTCAAGGACAATAGACCGGAATCCTGCTTGAATCGCTACTCGTACTCCATTCCTCATAGCCGTTGCCTCCGCCACCAGGACCGAAGCTAACCCCAAATTAAAAGCTCTAGCTTGAAGAAATCTTCCTTCCCAATTTCTAATTACGAACCCTCCTGCCGCTGTCGATGAAGATTTTGACCCATCGAAGTTGATTTTGATGAATCCTCCTGGCTGTTTATGCCATCTAATAAGTGTAGGAGGCTTAACGAGAGTAGGAGTAAAGGATATGTAGGTAGAAGAGATATGATCGTCCAACTTCCCTCTAGTTTTCCATTCAGCCCAGCTCCTTTTTGCACGTAAAATCGTAGCCACTGGGTTAAAACCCCTATTGTTGAAAACCACGTCGTTTCTGCTCTTCCGGATGCTCCAAATCAAATAGGTCGCCCTAGCCAATAGGTTTGGTTTGTGTGTCATCCTTAAAAAACACAAAATATCATTTAGTGATGTAGTCTTATCCTGATTGACATTACAATCAAGCCATTTCGCTGATAAGCTTTGTTCCAAGTCTCTTTAATAACAGGACATTGCGAAAATAAGTGGTCAATGGATTCATTGTCTTGGTAACATAACGGGCATTTTGGATCCGTGATGATGCCTCTTTTAGCTAAATTATCCTTTGTTGCAATAGCCCTATGTCGTACTTGCCACATGAACAGTTTAACTTTAGGTAAGACATCCAGCCCCCAAATCCAGGAGGAGGCCCACGACATCTCCTCCGTGGGAGGTAAATAATGGGCATTCCAAGTAGCCGACTTAGTTGTGAAAGATCCACTCCCCAAGAGTCCCCAACAAACAGTGTCTTCGAAGTCATGGCAAGGTATTGGAATACTCTTAATCTTCTAACAAATATCTGGTGGGAGAAAGGCATGAAGTAGTTGAAAATTCCAATGTTTATCATCCGTGAAACACGTATTAACCGTAGCGTTTAAAGGGGGAATTCTCGGTATATTACTATCATAATATTCCAACAAGTGGAGAATGTCCACACCAAATATATACCAAAATTTAGTAATTCTACCATTACCAATCTTCCATCTTAAACCTTTTTTGAACAACTCCCTTTCTTTAAGTAAGCATTTCCAAGCCCGAGAATCCGACGACTTGGCTTTTCTAGAAAAAAATCTGTGTTCGGTGGATACTTAGCATGCATGGTTTTAGCCCAAAAATTATCAGGTTTGTAAAGATATTTCCAAATGAGTTTGCACAGAAAAGCTTTATTCACCGCCTCTGCTTTCCTTAACCCTAACCCACCTAACCTTTTAGGCTCGCAGATTTTATCCCGGGATATAAAATGTAAACCCTTATTATCATGAGATTTTTCCAGAAAAACTCGCAATTAATCTTGTCGAGCGCATTTATTGTAACTTTTGGAAGCTTAAAACATTGCATGGTATGAGCAGGCAAAGATTCCAGATTTGACTCGAATAAGAATTACTCTACCGCTTTGGTCAAAGAATTGGCTTTCCAATTTTGAAGTTTGCCATCTGCTTTCGAAACGATGTTTGAAAAGTCATAAAATTTGATCGCCCTTTAAAAACTGGACAGCCTAAATACTTACCCAAAGAATCCCTATGAGGGATATTAAAGATAGAAGCTATCGTATTCCTATCACTCGCTTTAGCATTTTTAGAGAACACAAGAGCGGACTTATGAAAATTGATAAGTTGCCCTGATTGTGCACGGAATTCGCTTAGGATAGAATTAAGTCGGAAACATGTCTCTTGATTTGACTTACAAAAAGCAGGCTATCATCCGCAAAAAGTAGGCAAGGTATCTTTGGGGCCTGTGGGCAAATTTTAAATCTAGCACATTTATTTTATCGTTTTTATTCTTACTTGCTTCAATTGAAGCTACTAATAACTTTTTAAAAACAAATCTACTGGTGGCTACATAATTCCTTTTTTTGTTTTTGGAAAGAGGGGGAAGGGGAACTCGTGTTTTTAACTTTTATGCAAGTCAAGGGTATGGGTAGTTGAAATATAACTTATTGAGACTTCACATTAATACTTACTAGCTTTAATTTGTATGTATTTACGTGCAGAATGCATAAAAATAATTGTATTAAACAATCATGGTATGAACATAATTAGAAAAAATAGTAATAAAAAATTTAAAAATTTACATATAACTAAACATCTAAAACATATATTAATTACATTGAATTAACCTGTACTTTAATTTATCGAATCTTTTTTAAGAATAGTATCAAATTCACTAAATCAAATATATATATATATACATATATATATATATATATATATATATCATATACTCGGGAGTTTATACTCCCATGTTTATGTGGCAAAAATTTATGCGTTGAAGAATAATAATAGAAAATAAAAATAAATTATTAAAACAAAAAACCGTCATAATTTAATAAACCCTAATAATTTGTGGAAACCGCTACCCAGACCCACAACCTCCCACTTTCTCTCTCTGCTTTGCTTCTTCTTCTCTCTCTGTTTTGTTGCTTCTTCTTCTCTCTCTCGCTTTGCTGCTTCTTCTCTCTCTGCTTCCGCTTTGTCGCTTCTTCTCTCTCTGCTCCGCTTTGCTCGCTTCTTCCAAGTGACATACCATAAACAAATCACGATGAAAATATCAAGTTTTCAACCTCTCCATTAAGGTTGTCAATGCGAATCCCAGTTTAAAGTAAGCACAAGATGAAGAGGAAGAAACAGAAATTGAAAAAGAAGAAGAAGATGAAGTAGACGAAGAAGATAATCATGATCATGATCATGATGATCATGATGATGATGATGATGATGAAGACGAAGAAGAAGAAGATGATGATGATGATGAACAAGAGCAATTGAAGAACAAGAAGATGAATTAGCATAATCAAACCCATCAGATCCGTTGAAGAAAAACCCGAGAAACACGTTTAAAACTCTCCGTGAAACGTCGAGTAAAGAATGAAAGGTCTCCGACGAACTCGAAACCTTTAATCCTAGTAATTGTGTTTTTTTTTTTTAACTTGAGCATTTTATTTCTTGTAATTGAACATTCTGTTTTTTATAGTTGAACATTTGTCCTTAGTTTAAGCAAAGTTTTTTCCAATGTGTTCGTTCTTAGTCTCTGTAAATGTTCACCATCAATTCTAAGTTCATTTGTAGCCTAAGTATTGTTCATTGACAATTCGTTGTGTCTAAGTAATGTTCACCTTCAATTCTAACATCTGTTTCTTCTAAATATTGTTCATTTTTAGCCTAAGTATTGTTCATTTTTAACCTAAATATTGTTCATGATGAACTTTAATTGACATAGATCTTCTTCTCCATTTTGCAATTGCCCGTGTAGAAACCGATTCGGAAGAATTTTTTTCTTAAAAGAAAAGGTCAACCTTCTTAAAAACTAAAATTTGTAAATGTCGTCTGGAAAAAAATAATTCAACAATTTTTTTAAAAATAATGAATACACGTATGTCGATGACATGGTCGCTAACATGACCTCGGGAGTACAAACTCATATAAATTGCCATATATATATATATATATATATATATATATATATATAATCAAGTGGAAAGCATTATTATGTAATATTATCATGAACTGCAAGTTGATTCCTCAAATACAATATTGGCTGATAGGCTACACTGTTGGTAGAAAAAAATTGACTATATTATGAAAATTTGATAGTGTTGTCATTATAGCAAATTGAGAAAAAATAACTAACAGGAGATGGTGAAGAGTTATATGAGAAAACTCAAATACTATTATACCAAATTGAGAAAAAAAGTTTTCCATTTAAATTTAAGAAACAATTTAATAATTGAAGGATTTTTTTTTATTGCAATTAAAGGAGGTTTTTAATACAAAGTACATAAATAAAATTAAAGGAGGTAGTAGTATACTAAATAGAAGCTTGTATGAATAATTATAGTATACATGACTCCGTTTTTTTTTTTTTATCGAACAAGTATTCATAACTTTGTAATATAAAGAAGAAAAAGAGGAAACTTTTGGAGTGGAAATAGGGGAACCCAAAAACAATAAAAGTAGAAGGGAAAAAAAATTATATACTTAATATAAATTCCAATAAATTCCAATAGATTAGACATGATTCTATGTTGAAGTACTTGCACACAATTTACATATCATTATAACTCCTTAATTGTTGAAAGTTGGGATATGTGAATTTCACTATATGTGAAAGGACAAACAAATTTTATAAGTAGAAGAAATCTAGTATAAAGCATCCTACAATTGAAAAAAATTTTAAATTAAATATATATTGAAAAGATGAATATGAAGATTGAACTCATATATGAAATTGCAGTCATAAAAAAGACAGAATTAACTAATTTAATCGGGAAGAAGTAGAAGCGTAAGATTGCAAGTAAAGGAGAAGGATGAGCATTTGAGCAATATTATCAGCGATATCTTTCAATGATAATGAGAATAAAGAGTGACTGCAAAATGAGGGGGAAAAAATTGATTTAGGGAAGATGTGATATCGGTTTATGAAACTGGAAACTATGATACTTGATTTACTATTTTACTTTTTTTTTCGGATGAGTCACAAAAGGGTATGAAGGTTTGCTCTGGGAGAAGTTAAGTCACCCTAGAAGGGGGTGAATAGGGTGATGGAAGATTTTGAGAAAATCAAACTCTTTTGCACAGTAATAGAGACAGAATAGATTCCGAGTCTAGATTGGACTCGGAAAAGTGTAAACTCGGATATACGTGGAAACCCTCCCGGGGCGTAAAACCATGGACAGTGTCAATCCGGACACCAAGTCAAATCCACTAATTGAATCCTCAATTACAATGAATATGACTACCCGGATTTGTTCCCAAACAAATCTATTACAATTTTCCCGTGCTCAAAATTTACCTTATCCGACCGACCTAGTACTTCCAAGTTGAAGTTACCTTATCAACTTGGGATCCTCCAATTTTTCCCGTGGTTAGAAGTTCCCTTATCTAACCCTGGTACTTCCAAACCGAGGTAACCTTTACAGTTTGGGACAACTAAGTTGAGGTAACCTTTACAACTCGCCAGAGATAAAGAGTAGAAGAGTAGTAAGAATTGCAATACAACCGACTCGAAAAATACAACTCGTAATATTAGAATTACAGTTTGGGAGTTGTATGCTAGAGAAGATGTTCAATATGGTCTCTCTTTTTCTTCCATTCGTCAGTTGAAATCTTGTGCTAAGGCTTCTATAAATAGTCCGCCTTGAAGAGATAGCCGTTGTGCCTCCAACGTCTTTCTCGTTGAAGCCGCTCGAGTCAACTAGCCGTTGTAACGGATAGTCCGAGTCACTCGGATTTCTTGACCACCTTGAAATAACCGTTGTGCCTTGGTCCTAGCTTCCAACAACTCTTTTTCCAGCTTTTGTAAACTGGAAAAGCAAAACGAAAAGACCGTTAGACTCACAAATAAAATATTACCCAAAACAAGAATGCACAAGGTCGTCAGTAAGTTTTGAGCTTTTCTAGAAATTTCACCTTTTTGTCCGGCAAGTGCTTTAACGGTCGAAGCCTTTTGCTTTTGCTTTTTCTTCGGATAATTGACATTAGAAAAACCTGCGAAAACATTAAGCACAATGGTTCTCAAAGTATAAATATACTTTGGTCCATAATTAGATAAGGATTAGTCTAAATAAAGCATTTAATGACTAATTACCTTAATCTATTAATCTGGAATATTTCAAGTCTAATATTCAATATACTCATATTCCGTATATGCTAAAACTCATAAATAAATCATTCAATCTTAATGGGCACAAGAGTTATATAGACATTTTAAAATTACGCATAATTAAACAAATAATAGCGTAGGCAAACTAAATGTCCGAGTCCGACTAAGTGGGTCGAATGAGTTCCGAGTGGGTTAGATCCGAGTCCGAGTTTTGAGTGGGTCAGATCCGAGTCCGAGTTCATAATGGGTCAGATTTGAGTCTCGAGTTCATAATGGGTCGGATCCGAGTGGGTCGACTTACTCAGCCTATCATAACTAACTCGCGATTCTACTTTCTAAGTCCGAGTCCGACTTAGTGGGTCAAACTTAGTCGGATAATCTTAATATGCTTAAGTCTCGAGTTCAGTCAAGAATAAGTCATATTGAAATGATGAATTGTAAAGCATATGACTTAGTTAAATGAATTTCTTTTAGGATGTTTCTTGCTTTATCCTAAATTTAGATGAATGCATGAAATCAAAACACATTCAAGGGGTTAGTCAATCATACCCGAGTCTTCAATCTCCCCTTTTGATGAAAGGCATTCAACTAAATAATGACTCAAAGAAATTCATCATAATTATCGAGCATAATTAAAATGACATAAGGAGCATTTTAAATTTGTGAAACTTTTCAAAATTCGCTCCCCTAAACCATTGAACTCCCCTAGCGGATGAATCCACAAAGTTCATTATTCTCTCCCCTAATGCATTTCATCAAAAATAAACAAGGAGAGAACGAGATTTTGAACAGAAGAAATATCAATTGAATGTAATGATAAGTAAGGTCAATCATACCTTAGTTGATGTCTAGAATGATATTATCAAGGAGATGACTAGACTTTACCCGAGTGCTTTTCCAAATCTCCGACTTACCAAGTTAAAATTCTTAGCACTCTCCGAGGGTCGACCCGAGTCTTCCTTTGCTTTGTAGTGTACCCGCAAAAGAAAACAAACTAACCCTTCTTGCTTCCTCTAACAAGTCCCAAGTAACACCGAGGTTAGTTTTGGAGGAAGGGCACTTTTGGAACCCAAATTTGAATAACTTTTGGAAGGGTCCGATTCTCGAGTCTTCCTTTTGAAAACCGAGTTTCAGGTTTGTTAAAATCTTTTCTTTTGTAAAAAGTCCGAGCAGACTTCTCTTGATAAACCTTTCGAGCTCAGTTCTCTTTCTCACCGTGTGAGTTGAACTAGACTCGAATTTTTGAAAAAGATTTTTCGAGAATTCTTCTTGAGAGGAACATTATAGGAGTTATCCTCTTTTTCAAAATTAAAACCCAAACCTTCTTTTCGAAAAGAAACACACCGAGAACTAAGAAGGAAATCAAGGTTTTTCGACCTTGAGTGAGTTATAGAATCAACTTCGAGACTCATCTAGCTTTTTCTTTAAAAGCTCATTCTCGCATCTAAGGCACTCGGACTCGGCCTCATTATCATGTGAGCTAGTCTCAAGTACCTTCAAACCGAGTCTCTGCTTTTCTAGATCATTTTTCGTAAAATTGTTCTCGCTTTAAGAGACTCAAGTTTTTCTTGAAAGAGGGAAGAATCGAGTTAGACTTTTCCTCTAAAGAAAAGATGTACTTTGCAAGATCTATCTTAGAAAATGTAAGATAGTAATTGATTACCTCTTGAGGATCATTTTCCTCAACATCGATGAGTATTGTTCCGATTCGGCTTCGTGTCTAAGTCAGTCATTGCTATTAGACACTTGGACTCATCCTCTATGTCCGAGTCGGATGAGTCTCCTTCTTCGACTCATCCTTACTATAAGTAATGGTCTTCTTTTCTTGTAATCTCTCTTCTTTCTCGGGCAATATTTGATGGTGTGTTCCTTGCTACCACACTTAAAACACCCTGAATAATTAGTAGAAAAAGAATTGAGAGGATGAGAGAGTTTACCTTTTCTTTCTCGTCCGAGGACCTCGATTTAGACTTCTTTTCGATATCCGATGCTTCATCATCTTTTTGAAACCTTTTGCAATTTGCTCTATTGGGTCCTCTTCGAGTCGGAATTACTTGAACTTAGTTTAGCTTCTTCCGAGGCTTTTAATGCAATGTTCCTTCTTGGGCTGTCCTCGAGTCCTCTTCTTGGAGATGTAACTCATGGGTCGAAGTTTTCCTATGAGCTCATCTAACTTCAGCTTGTCGAGGTCATGTGCTTCTTCTATCGCAGCTACCTTTGGACCCCATTTCTTCTTTGGTAGGCTCCTCAAAAGTTTTCTAACAACTTCTTTATTAGGCATCTTCTTACCGAGAGATTTGAGATTATTAACGATCTCTCGTGAATCGGATATACATCTCGATGATGCTCTCAGCTTCTTCCATTTTGAATAGCTCATACCTGTGGAGGTATTGGCTGATCTTAGTTTGTCTCACTTGGCTTGTTCCTTCATATGTTGTCACCAAGGTGTCCCACACCTCCTTAGCCGTGTCACAAGCCAAGACTCTATTGTACTCCGAAGCATCTATGGCACATAAAAGGATGTTCATAGCTCAAGTTCTTCCCGTACCTTTCCTTCTCTTCAATGGTGTATTCCGACTTTAGTTTTGCCACCGTTTGGTCACCTTCTTGCTTTGTGGGAATATAGTTTCCTTCGGTGATGACCTTCCATACTTGTTCATCAAGATCTTGGATGAAGCATTGCATCGCCTTCTTCCAAAGTGCAAAGTTTGAGCCTTTGAACTTGGGTGACCTCAAAAGAGATCTTCCTTCTTCGAATTCTCCGTTGTTCCGAGCCATTTGATCTTTAAACGTTTGGATGGTCAGATCCTATCTAAAAGGCTGGGCTCGATACCAATTGAAGGTTTGCTCTGGGAGAAGTTAAGTCACCCTACAGGGGGTGAATAGGGTGATGGAAGATTTTTGAGAAAATCAAACTCTTTTGCATAGAATAGAGACAGAAATAGATTCCGAGTCTAGATTGGACTCGTAAAAGTGTAAACTCGCATATACGTGGAAACCCTCCCGGGGCGTAAAACCACGGACAAGTATCAATCCGTACACCAAGTCAAATCCACTTATTGAATTCTCAATTACAATGAATATGACTACCCGCATTTGTTCCCAAACAAATCTATTACAATTTTCCCAGTGCTCGAATTTACCTTATCTCGACTAACCTAGTACTTCCAAGTTAAAATTACCTTATCAACTTGGGATCCTCCAATTTTTCCCGTGGTTAGAAGTTCCCTTATCTAACCCGGTACTTCCAAACCGAGGTAACCTTTATAGTTTGGGACAACTAAGTTGAGGTAACCTTTACAACTCGTCAGAGATAAAGAGTAGAAGAGTAGTAAGAATTGCAATACAACCGACTTAGAAAAATACAACTCAAAATATTAGAATTACAGTTTGGGAGTTGTATGCTAGAGAAGATGTTCAATATGGTCTCTCTTTTTCTTCCATTCGTCGCTTGAAATCTTGTGCTAAGGCTTCTATAAATAGTCTCGCCTTGAAGAGATAGCCGTTGTGCCTCCAACGTCTTTCCGTTGAAGCCGCCTAAGTCAACTAGCCGTTGTAACGGATAGTCCGAGTCACTCGATTTCTTGACCACCTTGAAATAACCGTTGTGCCTTGGTCCTAGCTTCCAACAACTCTTTTTCCAACTTTTGTAAACTGGAAAAGCAAAACGAAAAGACCGTTAGACTCACAAATAAAATATTACCCAAAACAAGAATGTACAAGTGTCACGTAAGTTTTGAGCTTTTCTAGAAATTTCACCTTTTTGTCCGGCAGGTGTTTTAACTGGTCGAAGCCTTTTGCTTTTGCTTTTTCTTCAGATAATTGACATTAGAAAAACCTCGCGAAAACATTAAGCACAATGGTTCTCAAAGTATAAATATACTTTGGTCCATAATTAGATAAGGATTAGTCTAAATAAAGCATTTAATGACTAATTACCTTAATCTATTAATCTGGAATATTTCAAGTCTAATATTCAATATACTCGCATTCCGGATATGCTAAAACTCATAAATAAATCATTCAATCTTAATGGGCACAAGAGTTATATAGACATTTTAAAATTACGCATAATTAAACAAATAATAGCGTAGGCAAACTAAATGTCCGAGTCCGACTAAGTGGGTCGAATGAGTTCGAGTGGGTTAGATCCGAGTCCGAGTTTTGAGTGGGTCGGATCCGAGTCCGAGTTCATAATGGGTCGATTTGAGTCCGAATTCATAATGGGTCGGATCTCGAGTGGGTCGACTTACTCGGTCTATCATAACTAACTCGCATTCTACTTTCTAAGTCCGAGTCCGACTTAGTGGGTCAAACTTAGTCGGATAATCTTAATATGCTTAAGTCCGAGTTCGATCAAGAATAAGTCATATTGAAATGATGAATTGTAAAGCATATGACTTATTTAAATGAATTTCTTTTAGGATGTTTCTTACTTTATCCTAAATTTAGATGAATGCATGAAATCAAAACACATTCAAGGGGTTAGTCGATCATACCCGAGTCTTCGTGGTAATATAATACAATAGGGAAAAAGGGTTTGAGACCTAACGTACTCGGGACAATTGGTGGTTATATGTTTTTATCTACAATAATAAATTATTAAAAAGTGTAAAATTGATAATCTATAATAATAAATTATGAAAAAGTGTAAAATTGATAATCTAAAAGTTCTACGGTCATAAGAGTCTTGACTTTGTATATAACATAGGTTATTATAGAAAATACTTCTCATAGAGTCAATTTGGTATCTAGATGCAAAATACCTTACGTTTTTTAATGAAAAACAAAATACCTTACATTTTTTATTAAAAACAAAATGCCTTCCCAAACCCCACCAAAGGAATGTTGTGACCCCTCATGGCGACGTTTGAGACCCAGTTGAAGTGCCTCTGTGATGCCTTCAAGAACCCCACCCTCATAGCAACCGATAACATAAACATCACCCAGGTCCGTCAACTCCCCATCAGTTGTGGCATTAAGAATGTTAATCCCACCCTCTGCTCCAAAGGTATATCACACCTGTCACTCTCTCTCTCTCAATTCCGAAAAGGTACGTGGCTTGCTGCTATGAAGAAAGATCAAGTGAGGGGTACATAATGTGAGGGTGGTTATTAAAAAATTGTGAGAGTGGAGATGTAACTATGAAGAAAGATCAAGTGGGGGTAAATAATGTGAGGATGGTTATTAAAAAATTGTGAGAATGGAGATGTGTTAATTTGAATTGGTATAGGAGGAAATTAAAGGGAGAGAGAAACGTGTGTGAGATTATATAGCTATTAAAATGCAGTTGAGTTTTCTGTGTAAGGTGTTTTTTAATTCGGTTATAATTAAAATATTATTGATGACAAAATTACCCTCATTATTGATTAAGCTTATAGCATTAAAAAGGGTAAATTTGTCTAGTTAAAGTTATACAATATTTTAATCCTCTTCCTTTTATATATAACATAAATAAATAATATAAATGTTAATGGCAAAATTACCCTCATTGTTGATTAATCCCTTTTCCCTTTATATATGACATAGAAAAGGCAAATCCCAAGTCCCAATGGAACCGTTATTCTCCTATCCGGTCATCTCAGTCTCTTGGGAGGACTGGGTTTGACATGGTAGGCTCAAACGAGTCTTGGCATTGACCCAACCCCCAAGCCAACTGAAACGGTGCGGTCTGGTTTCAGTGACATTGTCTTGCAAGAGTCGAGATTTCAGAAAAAAAAAACACATACAAAAGACAATAGGATAGTACTTTGAAATCCATCTTTGTTAATGTTGGCAATGGTACAGTCATCAGGCTCTACACCTCAATATTTTGAACAAAATTCATGCCGAGCCAACTGTAAAACCACCGCTACCAGATCATGGAGAACACTAACCCCTAGGCGCAGACAAAGCCCCACTTTCTAACTCATATGACAACACTTTCCACCCCCCAAAAAAAAAAAAAGGAAAAACGGAAGAAAAGGAAATAGCGCATACTGGTGGTAACCGGGTAGACCAAAGTTTCGTTCAGCAGAAAGAAAATCAGACTTGACGTCCGGACGAGGATGCAACAGATATTTACTCCATAACACCAAGCACTTCACAAACCTAGCCTGGCAGTGTCTCAGCAGGTTTTCTCTCGGCCAATGCCTTCTCTATGGTTACTTTCTGGGAACAAAATCTAGAATTAGAGGCAAATAAGATAACCATTTAACAATTGTTTGAAGATTTTTCAAAATATCAAAATATCTAAATATCATAAAAAGAAAAAGCCACATCCTGGTAGAGATCCTTGAACTCAATCCAAACCAAATGCATTATTCTGAAATTCTCAAAGGAAAAGGGTCCACCCATGTACCTGAAAGAAAGTCGAATTTCTTCTCTTGACTTATAGCTGTGGCTGAAAAATACAAAAGCACCTATGAGACTTTGTCAATACTATTGAATCTCAATAATTCTACTTAACTAGGATCGATGCACAGGTAATATAAGGCATGGAAGCTATATTCTCTTTTATGAAGCCACTGTCAAGACAGAGAACAAGCACAATGGAAATTACCATGCTGCACCAGATATCTCAAGGAGGATCCAATAGGACTCTGCGTCTGTATCATAAACCTAGTGTGAAAGGAGGCTCTATGTTTTATGTTTCAATAAAATGTATACTTGTTAAATATGGAATTATTTTAGGATGTTCCCATCTGAGATCCAGAAATAAATAAAAAAAGGAGATTCAGTTTGTAAAAATAAATTCCTCTTCAATCAAGGTCGGAGTCGGACAGCAAACAAAACCCTTATACTTCTGAGTTTGAGAAGGTCCAAAGGACATAAGACAAGTTCAGGAATGCTTGAAGAAAAACAGCTTGTTTGCTGGAATACCACTAGCGAGCAGGATGTCAACACAATTCAATGTCCCTGTCAAGTTACATATCTGCAAGATAAAAATACTGGATCGAGGTACTGTCTACTTTTCCAATAAAAGCTTCATCCATATTGTCATGGTGAGTCTGGCTACAGGTTACAACAGTCAATACAGCTAACGCTAAACTAAGCCATACAATAAAATTCATTTTTATTCCTTAATAAAAAAATATTTATTTCAATTATATGAACTAAAGCTCCATTGACTGGGAAAGCATTGTGGAAGTTACTAACAGCTTTCAGTAAATGGTGCAGATGTGCATTACAATCACTACCTTTGCTGCGGAAGTCAACGGTGAAAATCAAAGATTTTTCAAAGGAGATATAGGTTTATGCCAGGTGGACTTAGAGATGCAGACAGAGCAAGTAAGAGAGAAAAAGCTTGCTTCTCGCTACCATGGGGAAGAGAGCAAAAAGACTAACCAAAACAGGATTCTCAATCTACATCTAGATTGCAGCAAAGCACGATAGGATCTAATCGGGATTTATCGAGTGAAATTGACCCAGATATTGAGGAGAACTCCAATAAAACAGTAACCGACATTGGTGAGCAAGCGGATGCAAATCAGCAATAGGCTCCAAATCTCCAAGATGAGCTACAATCTAGTTTCTTAAGGTACATAGATGCTCTAAGACGAAAGCGGCACTCACAATCTTGGGCGGATCAAGTGGATGCAGAGGAGGTACACAGTATTCAAGGACCTAATATTGGGCACAAATTGAGCTATGTTCCTCCACTAACACATAATGACATGCAAATCCAATGCATTGAAGCTACACATAGAAACGGAGGTAGGATTTGGGGCTTCATCTATTATTTGTTTTGTGCTGGGACCTAATCCCCCAATTTCTATTGTGAATGGTTTTTTCAATCGTATATGGGGCAAAAAGGCTTTGATATGGCTATCACTAAACCAGGAGGAGTGTTCATAGCCAGATTTCACACGGTAGAAGAAAGGGATGAGGCACTAAGGAATACTTTCATTTACTTCGACAAAAAACCTTTGGTGATGCACCCTTGGCCTATAGGTCACGAATACCTGTGTGGACTAAATGTCATAATTTCAACCTAAAATTTTGGAGTGTTGAGGGGCTAAGCAAGATTGCTAGCCTAGTGGGAAAGCCTCTTGCTAGAGATAGACATACCCAAAACAAGGCTAATGCTATGTGCAAGGGTACCCATTGAGATGGATCTTAGCAAGGACTTCAAGGATGAATGACCTTTATGGATGAGAAAGGGGGTCTAGTACACCAGCCAATTGAGTATGAATGGCAACCACTGAAGTGTGGTTTTTGCTCAATGTTTGGGCATGCCCTGATCATTGCAAGAAGAAAGTCAAGTATGGAGAAGGAAAGAGGGGGTTGACTAATGCTCCTGAGGAGACCAATGCAGTAATTGAAGAAGTATCAAATGCAAGACAGACTGTATCTACTGTATCTACTACACCGGTGACTTCAAGGGAGCATTATTTGACAGTTGCTTCAGCAATGGAGAATGAACTACAAAATTAGCATGTGTCAACTATACAGATAAACCAATGCACTACTCCACCTGCCATAATGATCTTGCAGAATAGCTTCAGGTCTCTAGACCCTGATCATGGATAGAATATGCTTCTGGAACATAAGAGGCCTCAATGGCTCAAATAACAATCCAAGATCTCTTCAGAAGCAATAAAAACAAAAACCCAGGAATGCAAAGAGGAGGAAATAAAGAAATGCTAGGCAGTGGAATTGAAGTGATTACTAACGCAAGTCAGCAGGAGAGGAGCGGAGAGGAGCAGAATATGGGTGATTTGGGCTGCCAATGTGGTTAAAGTGGACATTATCAAAGTGCACAGGCAATATATACATGTGGCACTGGAGACTAATGGTAATAAACTATTAGTGACAACAGTATATGGAGATAATGATATTCAATTCAGGAAAATACTATGGGAAGAGCTAGTATTGTTGCAGGAAGATATCACCATTCCATGGATAGTGGGGGATGATTTCAATGCTCTCCTTTGACAAAATGAAAGAATTGGATGAGAATAGGTTAAGGCAGCTAATTTATTTGATTTTAACCAATGGGCCATTGATTGTGCACCGTAAAAAATGAGGCACATAGGTCATTTTTTCACATGGAACAATGAGCAGGCAGCACTAGAGTATTTTCTAAGATTGATAGGGTTTTTATCAATGAATCTGGATTGATAAAGCCTCTGAGTCTGAATATGAAGTTCTAAATTAAGGGCCAAATCCCTTTGCAGGAAGAAAAGGTTAAAGTTTTTCAATATGTGGGTACTCGGCTCGGGATTTCAACAGCTTGTGAAGAATGTATGTGCCAAAGAATATGAGGGAACAACAACGTACAATGTAACAGGGCAGCACTAGAGTATTTTCTAAGATTGATAGGTTTTTATAAATGAATCTGGATTGATAAAATTCCCTGAGGCTGAATATGAAATTCTGAATGAAGGGGTTTCAGATCACTGCCCTTTGATGGTTAAATTAAGGGCCAAATCCCCTTGCAGGTAGAAAAGGTTCAAGTTTTTCAATATGTGGGTACTACGCTCAGGATTTCAACAGCTTGTGAAGAATGTATGGGCCAAAGAGTATGAGGGAACAACAATGTACAATGTGGCTGGGCAGCACTAGAGTATTTTCTAAGATTGATAGGTTTTTATCAATGAATCTCGATTGATAAATTCCCTGAGGCTGAATATGAAGTTCTGAATGAAGGGGTTTCAGATCACTGCCCTTTGATGGTTAAATTAAGGGCCATATCCCCCTGCAGGAAGAAAAGGTTCAAGTTTTTCAATATGTGGGTACTCCACTCAGGATTTCAACAGCTTGTAAAGAATGTATGGGCCAAAGAGTATGAAGAAACAACAATGTACAATGTGATATGTAAGCTCAAAGCTTTGAAAAAGCCCCCTATAAGACTTGAATGCAGCATATTTTGGGAATATACACAGGATGGTGCAGGAAGCTAAAGTAAAGCTGGATCAAACACAAGCAGCTATTCATGCTGATCCACTAAATACCATACTTTACCAAGCAGAGGTTGAAGCAAATCAGCAATATCAGGATGTATGCAGGGCACAAAAACTGTTTTCCTGCAAAAAACAAAGGAGAAGTGGCTAAAACAGGGGGACCAGAATAATGCTTATTTCTTTGCTTATTTGAAGGCAAAGAACTATAGTCAAGGTATCAGGACTATAGGAGTATACAGACTGCTGAGGGTAACTTTACCTATGACCAGGAGCAAATTGGTAAAATAATGGTGTGCCACTTTACCAAATTCTTAGAGTACAAAGAGATGGAGCAGGAGCTGTCTTTTGAAGTAATTTTGCAGCCTGCCTACACCAAGAACACAAGCTAAACCTATTGCTGCCTATATCTGAGAAGGAAGTAAAGGATGCTATGTTTAGTGTAGACATTGATAATGAAGTAAGGATGCTATGTTTAGTATAGACAGTGATAAGAGCCCAGGGACGGATGGATATGGGAGTGGTTTTTTCAAAGTCTGCTGGAGTATTGTGGATGCTGTGAGAGAAGTATTTCATTCAGGTAAAATACTCAAGCAGATGAATTCTATACTACACAATGTGCTCATATGTGAAGATCTGATTAAGTCCTATAGGAGAAAGGGGATTTGTCCAAGATATATGCTGAAAGTTGACCTTAAAAAGAATATGATTCTGTCAGCTGGCGTCTTATTGAAAAATTGTTGCTTGCCTATGGTTTCCCATATAATGAGCTGTATCACAACTCCAAGCTACTCTATTCAAGTAAACGGAAATTTGCATGGTTATTTCAAGAGTAGTAGAGGGCTACGGCAAGGAGACCCTATGTCCCCACTACTGTTTGTGCTTATAATGAACTACTTGTCTACAGCAACAACTATAGCTACATGCCAAAGGGGAGTTAGATATCATCCTGGTTGCAAGAGAATGAACTTAAGCATGATAAGTTTTGCAGATGATTTTAAAGTGATTTCAAAGTGTCAAATGTTCGCAAGCAGCTTTCTGACATTTCTCAAGTGTTTCAGGGCTTGAAGCAAATCTGGACAAGTCTAACATACTGATGGCTGGAATAAATGATCATGAAGCTTGATAGTTAGAGTTGACAGGATACAAAGGAGGGGGTATCCCATTTAAGTATCTAGGAGTGCCCATAAAAACCCAAAAGCTAAACAAGAATGACTGTCGAGCAATGGTAGCCAAATTACTGCAAGAATCAAAGCATGGCCACTGAAGAGATTGACATGTTCAGGGAAATTACTTTGATCAATGAATGCAGTTTTATTGAGTATGTCCACATACTGGTCCAGCTATTTATATTTCCCAAGGCAGTTCTAAAGGAAGTTAATACAGGAGGTTCTTGTGGGCAGCTAGTAAAACTGCACCTATAGCATGGAGTACTTTATGTTTGCCAAAGACTGAAGGAGGCATGGAAGAATTCAGCAATGGTGTTTAAATTGGCCAGGGACATAGCACAAGAAAAAGATAATTTGTGGGTCAAGTGGGTGGATCCCTTCTATATGAAGGGTGACACAATCTGGACATGCTCACCGTATTGGAGGAAGATACTCAAGGTTAGAAGCCAACCACAACATGGGGTAGATAGCAGGGGATCAGTGTGGCTATTTACAAGAAGCAAAGACAATAGAGTAAGTAAGGAATGGGTATGAGCTAATCAGAGACAAAGCAGATAGAGTGGAATGGTATAGCTTAATATGGGGTAAACCACAAATCCCTAAATGTAACTTTATCTCATGGATGACAATGGACAGATTGAGGAAAATGGGTGACAATGTGGAAGAAAGGTGTGTGCTATGTGATCAAGCTCAGGAAGCTCACAAACACCTATTTTAAACACCTATTTTTTTACTGCAAATACACTCAATTTGTCAATGGGGCGCTGATGATAGAGCATGCAAAATGGGAACCAAAAGAGCATAGTTGGGGATTATGGCAGAAGGAAATCAGTTCAGAGGGAAAGGCTAAACAAAAGGGTATGAGAAGATGAGAAGACTATGCTTGGCTACATGCATATATAACTGTCGGAGGGAAAGGAATCGCAGAGTTTTCACAAAAATCTGCATGGATGCCCAATCCATAGCAATAGAATGTGGAAGAATGTTTGTACATAGAACAAAATTTTAGATAAACTGATGTGAAAACCAGGATTTGCCCTGAGTATATGTAATGTTGAGTTTCTATGATCAATGAAAAGCTATCTAACATTTATCAAAAAAAAAAAAAAACAGTGATTGAATATTTCTCCAGATTATTGAGGAACATAAGCGAAGCTGGTGCTTTTAAGTATGACCCAAAAGCAAGCAATTGAAGCTTAACCACATGTATTTTGTTCATTGCATTATATTTTTCTGTAAAGTTACGAATTAAGCTGCCCAATGCTTGGTGTATGCTTTTGAAGTTTACTCAGTTTGAGAATTAATAGTCAAATTAGAGGTTCTGATCAGTAGCAGAGATAAGGATCTCAAACAGCTTACTGGTTTGAAACGCATTAGTTAATACAACCCTCAATTGATACTAGTTAATTGGTACTCGAAGAAAATATGCAAGGCAATGGACTATCTGTAAAGAATCCAGCAAGGTTGGTATTCTGCGCCTTACTCTATAGCTAAGGGAAATATCAAAACATGTTTTTCTATTCTGGCTCATAATGCAAAGACGACATCCTGAATAAGCTACAAACTCCATAGAAATTGATTCCAACTCTGTCTCTTCCAAAAGGTTCTTGATACAGTTTTGAGTTGGATGAAAGGTTAAGTTAGGGTTCGTGATGCTAATGATCCACCTCATTCCAGAGAACAGAAAGCTGGAAAGTACCAGAAGCAAATCCCAAAATACCAGAAGCAAACCCTTATGGCTGATGTATAAGGAACACACTATTTAGTACGGCAGGAAATGATGGAAGTGGTCTATAACGAACAAAAATTGGTGTGAACAGCATTATTCAACAAATCAGACAGGAGCAGATTGCACTAACTAGCTGCGATTGGAAAGAAATTAAAGCATTGAAGAGTGTACAGGTCCAAGTTTGTTATGTAACGTAAATAGCTCGAGTATAGCACACCGGCATACCCACCTTTTTACTGAAAACATTATGTGTTATTTTATGGGGTAAATAAATGAACAATCTGGGTCTTCATGTAGGCAACAATGGGCCTTCATCATTAATATTATAAAGGTTCCCATAGTAGCCACTTGCCACAGTGGCCACCACACAAACAATAGGATTCTTGAGAGGATCGAGTCTCGAATCCCCTATTGATATTTTAGGAAGGTCATCAGTACTAGAATCGAAAGAAGTTATCTTTGACATAAGCTACAAGCTTTAGCAAAATTAATGCCCAATTCAAATGTTTTTTTTATGGCTAGGATGCACCAAGGAGTTTTAATGAAATTAATGTCCAACTCAGGTATTTTTTACAGCTAGATTATGATTGAAGAACTTAAGTACACAATAGCATTTGATAGGCCGGTTTTCTAAACAGGGGAGAGCAACTTAGAATCACAATTGTAACATCCATATTATATGCAGTTAACTAGGAATAACTTTCTGCACCAAAAAAAAAAAAAACAGCTAGGAGCAACTTTTATAGAAAACAAGACAACTGATCATCAGCAGACTTCTGGTTAATTTGATTTATTTTAGTTGTAAAATCAGTATCTATCTCCCAAAAGTTTAAAAAAAAAAAGAAAAAAAGGCGCAACTAGCCTGTTGTAGAAAGCAATTTTTTTATTATTTTATTTTAAATAATAATCCTCCTTTTAGAGATGATAAAGAATATTATTGCAGCACATAGCAACAGTATGGGAAGGAAAGAAAGGCAGGATCATGCCATTACACAAGAAGCAGCTTCTCAAACAACTAGGCAAAGCACAACTAAAGAACATACTTTGTAAAAGCCATTTATTAACCTCCTTAAGCCGAAAATTTTCTTATGTTAGTACCCGTTTATACTTAAGGTTTTTCATCATAGTGACTAATCTTCCAAACCAGTTTCATCATAGTGACTAATCTTCCACACCAGATTTTTATAGAGTGCCTAACAATGTTGTACGTCTCCATGCTACATGTGTGCCATGTGAATTGGTATAGTACACAATAGCTCCCAATTTATTAGCACGTACATGCAATTGCTCCATAAGAGAGAAGAAAATCATAGCATACTACAATATCAACCCTATGCTTCTCACAGGAATCCTGCTCACTGCGGTGTCTGCAATTAGTGTGTACTCTTACCCTTTGATTGGAAAAGCATCAACTAAGTGCCTAGCTACTCCAAAAACTAATAGGTATAGAACAATTTAGTAACTTACTCTTCCTATCCAAGGACATCTATTTGGCAGATCCATTCTATGGGGAATATGAAGACAACGTTCATGAATTGTCTCCTTTTACTAAGTTCATGCGTATGTTAAAAGTCCATAACATACTTTTCACCAGGTCTAATGTGAACACAGGAATCGAAAGAAAGTGATTTTTCTCTTTGGTATACTATACTATGGGGAAGATCAAGAAGCCATCACAAGAAACGGACGAGGAGTAAGGTCTGAAATGTTGAGCATGACATAACCCATGCCAGTGTTTTGATGCCGCTACATGTTGAAAGGAAGAGCCAAGCTAAATTGTGTAAAAAGAGTGCCTAGGATAACTGGTGAACTTCAGGAAAAGGCCAGCTCGTGTGCAGTTTAAAACTCCAGATATGATGGAAAAAAGCAAACAGATGTTACTGTCAAAAGGGGACAAGGCCAGTAAAAGTCACCAGAAAGATTACAGAGGAATGCCTAATTGAGCTTTGGAGAGGTTGTGCGCATGAGCAAGGGTTTGAGTCTTTCATGATTTGACCGTTATCAGTTAGCTATATATGACAATTGAGAGCAAGAAAAAGACGGGTAATATGGTGTGGGATGGAGAGCTTAAACAAGACACAGAGAGGAGCAATTTGAGTTGTGTTAAGACCCTTGCATCCAATATTTTGTAAGCATGGTGGATAAATGACATAGTTGTCTCGAGCTTTTCCATTATTGAGATGGAATTTCAACTGCTGCTGTTCAATTGTGTTCCTTGTTGGCCTGCACTTCCATTCTCAACAAGTGAATAGCACAATGATCCACTTTTCTCCAGTATCAAAAGAAATATAACATAAGTAAACCACTATTCACTCTCGGCAAGAGAGAGAGAGAGATGTTCATTTTCAGTTGAACTATCAGAGATGCTACTTTTACCACACAGAATTTTGTCTGATGAATGATGATTACAGCATAATAATGAATTGTTCTTTTCCATGTATTTCAATCTCAATCAGTTGTTTTTAGCCTTAATAACAAAGTACAGCCACAAGGAATGAGTGAAGAGGTCTTACAGAGATGCTTGTAGGCAATGAAACTCTTTCGATCTTGAACAGCACAATCATAGGCATCTTCAGAAAACAGTTCAATAAACTTTTCCTGGACCAATGAAAGAAACTAAAACGAGTTAATACATTTAAATAAGAAATATGTCAAGTTATAAAATAGCAATCTTTCCCCCTCCTTTTGCCGGAGAGGAGTTGTTGCATACCTACATGATGTGTCTAATACTACTCAACAACTAAAATAAAATAAACTTAGTCTTGCTCCTGAGTCCTGCCTGACCCCCAACATACCTAAAATTGAGTTGATGTTGCCCCAACAAAAATAGATTGCAGTTACACATTGGCACATGAACAATAAAATTACTATGTTTATCTGATAATTCCAAACAGCCCCTCATCATGTACGACCGACAGTGAGACACAGGAATCAATATACTTCAGAAGGGATCATTAGACCAATCAGACTAGGCTTCATTTGGATAGCAAAGACAGAATGTCAGCTGAATCATTCAGCTTCTACAAGGCCCTTTTTTGGGTGAGGAGGGGGCTGGGGGATCTCCCATACATCTTGTTGCAGTTTTTCTTCTTCTTTAAAAGAAAAGGGAGGGGGAGAGTGGGATCAGTGGAATGAAGGCTTTTAAGCTTGGACATTCACTTTTATTCTCCTCTCAACTGTCCCCTGAGTCACCACATTTTTAGTACGTTTGAAACTCCAAAATTCTGTCAGGGTACTCACAAACATGCAGAGAAGACAGAGAATAAGTGGAAAGCCTTGCCGTACATAAATAATTCCTTCAAACACTCCACACAAGTTCACAAGTTAACGGCAAATCACCAACTCCATAGACTGTTTCAAGCCAACTCCTCCTAAAAGGTTTTTTATTCTTATTTTTTCCTAACCACAAACAAGACTACCATGAACAAAGGATCACACCACGAACAAGTTTTCTTAACTTTATAATCTAAACCATGCCACAGAAAAAGAGCGCTAACAAATGATCCAACTTGTTACTGCAAAGATTTACAAGATCATTGCAGAATTTTTAATTTTTTAATTTTTTGGGTACGACAAGATAATTGTAGATGAAGATTTCATATAATATTTTCCTAAATTATCATCACAATTCCAATAGGAAAATTGTGAATAGGATTCAACATATACACAAAGACCTATGGCCATACGTCAACAGATGTTTGTAATCACTGCATTGCAGGATTTTAAAAGGGACCAGAGAATGGCAGAAATGCAAAGTTGTTCACGAACAAAGACAAAGGAGAGAGATTTTCTTCTTTACCATAGCCCACAGCCATCTGTGGAAGTATTATGAAAAAACTACGAAGTAAGTTTGTCTAGACGATACGAAAGCAGCACATGCAAATAGGATTCTCACCACTGAGTAACAAATCCAGGTTAGGAAGCTCTAGAGAGTATTTGACAATGCTAATCTAGGGAAGTACAAGTGTACAATAATACTACTACTCTAAGAGCTCTCTTCTCAGCATCAAATTGCACAAATATCAGAAACTCCTAGTGCACTGAAATGTCTGCCACTATTATTGTAGACTAAAATAGAAAGACATGTTATCCTTGGTAACAGTTACAGTATAAAAGCAAGGATATAGGTCTGTGATTTCAGCATTCTCCACAACCACATAAGAAGCTCTCAATTTTTAAATCATAAAATTTAAGTGTTATAAGGATCAGAAAACATTAAAGTTAATATCCACAAGTAGATGTGCAAGTTTCCCTTTAAGAGCCTGAGAATATTGTGCAAATTACGTGGCAGGTATGTAGCCTTCAATACTCCATTTCAAGGTCTAACTATTACTTGTTACATTTCATCTCAGACATATGGAAATTAGGTTTAAAGAAAAAACAGTGGTTGAACAAAGGCCACTATAACAATAAAAATAGCTAAGTCGGTCACTATAACAATTCAAAAAGCTAAGTCGGCCACTATAACGATAAAAATAGCTAACTCTAATAATTACTTTCAGATACAATGAATATAGCACTTTTACAGACTCATTGTCATGCATTCACACATAAAACTCTATCTGGGCTTCCTTCATTAGTTCAGCATGGGTGGACTTTTTCTTCTTTTTAAAGTGAATGTTACATACTTACAAGAAGGTAAGGTGTCATCTTCAAACACCTTTCGTAAACAAGCACCAGTTTTGGAATTAGCATTTGGTGTACCTATTTTTGCACTCATTGTGATATAGGCTATCATCTAAAATGTGCAGAATTTATCTGTATCAGACCTCATATAACTACATAAAGATCAGTAATCATCGTTATTCCTATAACCCTCACCTTTTACTTATCAGCCACTCCATCTCATTTACCAGTTCCCCAAACCTTCTTCTCTATTTTACTCAACTGCATCCCGAATTTTCCTGCCAGGTGAAAATTCCATAACCCCATGTTTGCATGTTGGATGCAGTATCTGAGATTCCTAGCACCCTTTGCATTGGTCATTATCAATGAGTTGACACCAAATAGGCTCATGATCTTTCACCTTTATCTGGCTGCCCTTAATTAGACTCATGTGATGCGTTTTTTCCCATCATGAATCGTTCCATACTACATTTTCATCTCTCTCCTCCCCTTGCGCTGGCAGACCCAGGATTGCAAAAACAACTTCCACTGAACCAACTATACTTTGCACAAAAGACTGTATTGAAAGTAGGGAAGACCCTAACGCGCTATTGGGTTCAAACATACAGAACGACATCAAAACAATTTCAAACTATGTGTAGTAACAACAAAATCAATCGAGGGCTAGCGCAAATCGGAGAGAGAAAGAGAAAGTACCGTGGCTTTGTTGATGAGGAAAACAGCCTCTGAACTGAGACGATAATCAGAGCCCTCGCTTTTGATGATCCGTACAATTCGATTCGTAGCAAACGTACACTCGGAACTCTCCTCCTTCTCTTCATCCTCCTCCTCCTTTCCCTTCTTCGCATTGTTCGCATTCTGCTTCTTCTTCTTCTTCACCTCTTCTCTCTCTTCTCCCCCGTTTTCAACCTTCCTTTTCTGCTGCTGGGTTTGCTGCTTTTCTGGGTTCTGCCTCTTCTGCTTCGATTTATTCTGGTTAAAATTACCCACATTCTTAATCTTCTGTTTCTCCTCTTTCTTGGGAGGCTTTGAAGGAGTCTCCTTCCTGTTGTCGTTGGAGGGTTTCTCCCCTGCTTTCTTAGCAGTTTGAGGCTTCTCGCCACTGCTGGTGTTACTCTTAGAGGCTTTTGGTTTGGGAGTTTCGGATTGTCCGCCATTGCTGGTGTGATTCTTGAAGGCCTTGAGCTTTCGAGATTGTGTTGCTAAAGTTGAGAGGACTTGCTCTTCGTCTTCCTCTTTCTCTCTCTCATCGCTCTTCTTGTTCTCCTTCTTCTTCCTCGAGAAGGTTTTCTCGAATCGCTTCGCACTGCTCATCTCGCTCTCTCCCTCTCTCCCCCTCCTCCAGGAGCGGGGAAACTAGGAACTGAAATCACAGAGGACAAAACGTTGTTAATGGCGGAAATTTGTACTAGCCCTGTCAACGTAAGGCCGTAAAGGTCCTTTGATTCAATAGACCTGAAATTGAATGGAATCATGTCTTCTCCCAAAATAAAAATATAATATAAAAACAAAAAAGAAATCACGTCATCCTTAACTTTTTGTAGTTTTTTGTTTTGAGTTTTGGGAACCAAATAATCTGATTTAGTTTAGAACAACTTTTATTTTTTAAAAGAGTAAGTATATCAACAATAAGTAGTCTTACTCGTAAGAGTTCTGCTTAAATTATTCTCCATTAAAATGGATAAAAAGGAAAAAGAAAGAAAAGAAGACCAAATAACGAAGAGGAAATACAATGACCAAACTTGTTTGTCCAAGCGACTCTATTACCCAACATCTTTGAAGAAATAGTCGAGTGTCACTAATAAGAGTGTGAATTTCCCATGGTATCCGTATCTCCCCCTTGATTACTTTGATAACTGTGAGGTTATCTCCTTCTAAGATAATAGACTGGTAACTCTGCCCGGACTCGCCGCTCTAATGTCATTTCTCATTGCGAGTTAGCTTCGCTACAAGCGCTGAAACGCAACCCAAATTGGAAGTTCCTGCTTGAAGAAATTTGTCGTCCCAACTTCGATGACAAAGCCTCCTCCTGCCGAAGTGGATGACTTTGAGCCATCAAAATTAATTAACCTTGATGAACCCCCGGAGGTTTGTGCCAGCGAACATAGTGTTGGGTATTGATGTTGCGAGAGAGATGGTGGAGGGGAGATGGCTTGAATAGAAGAGCCAATCTGCCTCGGCTCGCCATTCAGCCCAAGCCGATTTGGCACGAAGAACTGTAGCCACCGGGTTGAATACCCTATTATTGAAAATAATGTCGTTCCTAGCCTTCCAAATACTCCATAGCATATGAATCAACCCGACCATTGCATGCGTTTTATCAATCCTCCGAATAGATAGAAAATATGATTCAGGGAGATATTCGAGAATGATTCACGTTGATCTCCAACCTTTTGTGTTGATATGCCACATCCCAAATCTATTTAACACAACTACATTGAGAAAAGAGGTGATCAATTAACTCACTTTTAGTTTGACAGATCGGACAGCTTGATGTCGATATTCACCCCTCTTAAGGCCAAGTTATCCCGTGTAGACAAGGTTTTATGCCCAATTTTTCACAAAAATATTTTCAACTTCAGCATAATATCAAGATTCCAAATCCAAGTAAAATCCCAAGGTGAAGAGTTGTTGGGGATATTGTGAGCATTCCAGGTAGCCGACTTAGTCATGAAATTCCCATTACTAGATAAACCCTAGCAAGCCGAGTCCTCCATATCATGAGAATGCAGAGGTATATCTTTAATTTTTTTGACAAATATTGTCGGGGAGCAAAGAACTGAGCAATCTCAAATTCCATTCTTTCTCCGAGGTAATGCAATCACTCACTTGTAGTATTAAGGGGAAGAATATTTGAAGTAGAAGTATCAAAAAATCCAGCAGACTCCCATTGCTACAGCAATGATCCATCTAGAATTTTACTTTTTTGCATTCCCTATCTTCCAACGTAACCCTCTTTTAAAGAGTTCATGTTGTTTCAATAAGCATTTCTAGGCCCAGGAGTCACTTGTCTTGGTTTTTCCGACGAAAAGATCTTCGAAAGAGGATACTTAGCTCTAATAACTTTCAACCAGAAATTGTCTTCTACAAACAAGTATTTCCAAGAAGCCTGCAGAGGAAAGCATAATTAACTGCCTCTGTTTTTTTAGACCTAATCCTCCAATCTTCTTTAAAGTACAAATCTTGTCCCAAGCTACCAAAGGTATCCCTTTCTTAATCTGTGATTTTTTACAAAAAAAAATCTCTATTAATTTTGTCAAGAGAAATAGTTGTACTATTCGGGAGTTTGGAAGAATATGAGAGTAACGAAGTAAATTAGAAAAACAACACACTCTTTCACCAAATAAAGTATAATACGCCATATTTTGGTCTGTAGGGCCAAATATATAAAATACCTCTATTTACTAATTGTCAACCATTACTCCATGTATTTAGAAATTGTTATGAGCTGTGAAGTAGTAGGCATTAAACATCAGGCAACATTCCACTGACTCCAAAGATGTACAATAAGGAAACCAAAAGTTTATGAATCACTATTTAAAAATTTTACACCAGTTCGATTCAATTAATTGTTGGTTTCAAAAACTTTAACCGGAACCAAACTAGATAGCATGTTGATTTTTATTATTCGATTTAGTGGTGTTTGATCCAGATTTTAAAAGTGTTTTTGAACTCTAAAAATTAAAATTAGCTCAAATACTAATTTTTTCAAAAATTAAAATTATTTTTCAAAAGTGATTTTGAAAAAAATCTCCAAAAAATAGAAATAGCAAATATCTATTTTTATTTCTAATTACTGAAAAAACTCCCTCAACAATATGAGTAACCACCACAACCCCATCCTGTCTTTCTCTCTCCTTTCTCTAGGTTTTCTATCTCCTCTCTCTCCTCTATCTCTTTCTCCTCTGTGTGTGTGTCTCTCTCTCAAAAAGTGCAAGGTACAACCGTTTGTACCTTGCACTCGTGCATAGGTATATAATAATAGCTAAAGTATAAATGGGCCACGCTGATATTTTCCAAAGCCCAATTCTAACCGATGCTTTCCCGTGATATCATGCTCCAAGCAATCCTCACCGATGCTTTCCAAAGCCCATTCCCCCAACTACACTGAAGATAAATATTTCTCTAATTGATTTCCAAATCACACTTAATTGCTGCAAACCAAACCCTAATCGAGTAGCAATTGATGGATTCTGAAGATAATAGAATTGCTGAAGCAGAGCTATTACTGATTGATGAATTACAATTATTAGAGGTTGAACAAGAACCTGAACCTGCTGAATTAGAAGTTGAACAACAGCCTGAACCTGATGCAATGGAAGAAGAAATTGAAGAAGGAGAACAACAGCCTGAACCTGAAGGTACGTATGATTTATGCTAAATATATGAGTTATTAGAATCATGCTGAAGTTACATTGCTGTGTAACTTGTGTTAATTTGTTAGTTTTCATATTATTGCACGTTACATGTTTGATAAAATTCCTTAAAGACAATATTCTTAAAAGTTAAATCACGAGGTATAAAAAGATACACTTCGAACCATTAAAAGTACATTAATTTGCTGATAAAGATACACTTCGAACCGTTAAAGGTACACTAGATTAACAAACAATATAAACGACTAATAACAGTTTTTACCTATTCAAGTTGTTCTATTTTATTTCTCTTATAAGTTATTAACCTAAATTGCAGATCCTCAAAATCAAAATCTTACTGAGAAATTATATGAAGAGAATGTTGAATTTGAATTAATGGGGAAAACGGTCAACTCTGAGCAAGAAGCATATGATCTGTATAACAATTATGGTTTAATGGTGGGATTCAACATTCGTCGCCACAATAACAGACCTAGAACAGATGGCACTGGTATAACTATGAAGAGGTATTGTTGTGCGAAACAAGGAAGTAAGAGACAAAGTGGGAAAAATGAAGTCGAAGGTGACAAAAGGGCATACGTCAAGAAAGTCACACGAGTTGGTTGCAAAGCAATGGTTCAGTTCTCAGTAGACAGAAATGGTGCGTGGACTATCGTGAGACATGATAAGCTGCACAATCATCCATTTTGCAATGTGAACAAACGCCACTTTATGAAATCTCAACGAAAAGTGACTAGTGCTGAATTAGAGTTACTAAAACTAATGAAATCATGTAGAATAAAAGTTTCGATACCGTGAAATTATTGAAGAAGGAGGTAGGCGGTTCACCTGCCCTCGGGTTTACCATCAGAGATGCATATAATATGCTTGCTGCAGATAAAAGAAAGCACTTGGACGGTACTGATAGTAACACTTTAATGGGAATATTGAGGAAAAGGAAAGTTGAGGATGTCAACTTTTACTTTGACTTTGAACTTGGCGAAGGATCAAGTCTCACTAGCATTTTTGGAGGGATAGCATGATGAGAGAAGATTATGATCTCTTTGGAGATGTGATTATATTTGACACCACATACAGGACCAACAAATACGACATGATATGTGCACCGTTTGTTGGAATAAACCATCACAATAAGAATATAATGCTTGGATGTGGGTTCATTTTGAATGAAAGGATAGAGTCATTTATCTGGCTTTTTAAAACTTTCTTGGAATCAATGGGTGGAAAGCATCCTAGGACTATAATGACAGACCAAGCACCTTCCATTGCTGCTGCTATCAAAGTGGTATTTCCGCAAGCACATCACAGACTATGTGTGTGGCATATTATTGAAAATTCAAAGAATCATATAAGAATGTTGAGATGTCAGGAGAATTTCACAGACAAATTCAACCATGTACTCATGGGTTGTGATACTGAAGAAGAGTTTAATCATTATTGGACTAGGCAAGAGCTTCATTGTAGCTTCTTTTCCAAATTAATTAATCATTATTCAAACATTTGCCTTATCACCACTCACCGCATCCTTTTGTTTTCTTTTGATTTTCCCAGGTTGACTACAGAATACAATTGTGCTGAAAATGATTGGCTCAAGAAGCTTCATAGAAGTAGACATCATTGGTGTCCGGCTTTTGGTAAAGATTTTTTTCCGGAGGCATCTTATCTTCCCAGAGGGTAGAATCAACCAATCGCTCAATTTCTTGCAGACTTCAAGCAACTACTGATCTTTGTGAATTTTATAATAACTTTCTTGATGTGGTAGCTGAGTGGAGAAGTAAAGAGAACGGAAAAGACTATGATTGTTGGGATGGACGGCCAGAAACCTGTTTTGCCCATGTACATATATTGATTCATGCAACGGAAGTGTATACGGCTGAAGCGTATCATATTTTTCAGCAAGAGTACAAAAAGGAGTATCTTGTGCACAGGCCAAAATTCAAGAGACCGCTTCATGTTTAACATATAGAGTATGGAGGGAACAAGTTGATGACTTTTTCCACATTGTTAACATCAATTGGGTCAATGAAACAGCTTCTTGTACATGCAAAAAATTTGATGAAATGGGAATTCTGTGCTTCCATATCTTGAGGATATTTAACATGTATTGTGTCAAGAAGATACCTGAGAAATATATATTGGATAGATGGAGGAAAAACGTCAAGGCTTGGGGAGGTGATAATAATGCAAGATGTTTCAGCAAATCTACCGGCACTTCGTCATCAGTTTGGCGGTTGCAAGCACTGCGAAAATTTAGTACCCTCATAATTGCATCTGCCACAAATGAGAAAACAAGAGCTTTTTGGGACGAATTGTTTGGAAAGGCTAAGGATGCTCTTGAAAAGGATATTGGCCCAATATACAATTGTGGATCAGAAGAGGAAAATACAAACTCAAGAGGAATAGTCCAAAATCCCAATAAGACAAGGGAGAAAGGGCAAAGAAATAAAAGAAAAGTGAGCATAGCTAAAAAGATGAGCAATCAAGTGAAGGCAAGAAAGAAGAATGCTTCAAAGCAAGCCACAAATAGCATTAGCCCTCTTAACATAAGCCCAAACATTCCAGCAGCTGAGTGAAGACATGTTGTGAATGTTGAACAACATACAAGGAATTCATTGATGATTGCAAAATTGATCATTGAAGATGTCGATATTGAATAACTTTTTTGAGCACCTTCATATTATTAAAACATATATGGTACATTTATTGGTTATTATTAAAAACTTACACGGTAATAGATTGTGATCATTGAAGAAATTTTTATAGAACTTTAGTATACTTTTTCTCTATCGCAGTGAACCTTTTCTCTACTGCAGTGAACCTTTTCTCTATTGCAGTGTACCTTTGTCCTAGGGTTGTTGAGAGAAAAACTTAAATAACCGCCGAAACAAGTAGTCGCACGGCCGTTCTCTACTACTATAGTGAACCTTTTTCAAATTTATTATATAATCTTCTAATTTTATAACCCTAAGGCTACTTAAGTTCTCAATAGGGCTGGCCAATGGGTAGGGTACCCATTGGGCCAGCAGAGCTGGGCCAAAAGAAAAGGGTCAAAGCCCAAGTTTAGTAATAAAAGGGTCGGGCTGATTTAGGGTCATGTGAAGATGGGCCATTAAAGGGTCGCCCGCGGCCATTAATGGGTCAAAGTAAAAGGGTCATCTCATAATATTCACAAATTCCATTATTAATTCTAATTTTAAAAATAATTTTTTCAATCTACTTTCTCTTTCCATTCTTTTTTTTTTTTTAAAAAATAATTTTATTACTTTTGATAACTTATTTATTTGTAGATAAATTAAAAATCAATTTACATGTATTTTTAATTTGTATAGTAAATGTTATGAGAAATTAAAGCTCTGTATTCATTCATTGATTGGGTTTGCTCAAAATCTCAGCACTGGCAACATGGGATTCTTTTTTTTATGATGTTCCAAAATATTTTACTTCAAAAAAAAAAAATGAAATTTGATTAAGGATGATTTTTTTCTTTTTAAGATTAATTATTCTACATTTTTTTCCATTGCTAGCAGTGAAAAAAGAGAACAGAACCTTCTATTTTTTGTATTTTTTGGTTAACCAAGTGGGAATTTTTTTACAGTGGAGAATAGAAAAAAATAAAGGGGTTTTTTTCTCTCAAAGAAATGACGCTAATTAGGGCAGGGGCAACGGGCCGGACCGGGTCGGGCTGGGCTGGCCACTTACTTAACGGGTTGGGCAATACTTTTTAATAAATGGGTCGGGTCGAGTCATGGGTCAAATGACCGTGACCATCCAAGACCCACTCAATACATTCTTGCAGAGAATATGTGACGCTCGAATTAAAGGAAAGTCTAAACAAGAAAGTTCGATTCATATATGCGACTTATTTATTAAATAACTTGAATTGAAGATTGATCATAAATTTTATGTAGTGTTAGTTTGTCCAAAACTTGGTATGAAAAGTATGTATGTTGCATGTGTATTTTAATGGATTTTATTGAGCTAATATGTTACTTAGAATATTGAAATGAACTTTTCATAGACATCCCACAAGGACAAGATAGATAGAAGATAAGAAAATAGAGTTTGGGAGCCACTGCCACTCACCACGGGTGTCCCCACAGGCTGTGGGGTAGGCTGTGGTGGCCAGCAGCAATTTATTTAACCCAAAATACCCACCGCGGGTGCTCCCACAGGTCGTGGGGTAGGCCGTGGTGGCCACCAGAAGTCCTCACTAACCATGGGAAGGCCCTTGATGACCTCTAGAGCCAACCATTGACCTCCACGGGCTGTGGGAAGGTCTGTGGAGCTCCAAAGCAATTTTGGACCCGCACAACCTCTGGGCTTTGTCCCGTGATACTTGTAAATCTTGTATGTTGTGTCGAGAAACGAGTCTAAGACCTTAAAGTATGGCTTTGGGTCCCGTGAAATAGTTTTTTACTGAGAAACAAGAGTTTAATATCATGTACAGTTGCAAATTACGACATGCTTTTTCCAGGCGATTACCAATTTGTATTAGCTATGTCTTTAATGGAATTTGCCATGGGTTGAAAATTAGGAACTCTGTTGTCTTACAAGTTGTTTCAAGTACGGATGTTCTGCTACTGTTTTATGCTACCAAACCAAGCACTAATGTCAATTCATGTTTAGCTCTGGCCCATGGGCCGGTCATGGGCGGGTCAGGGTCAGCTGGCCCATGACCCGGCCCAGCCCACTTATTTTTCTCTAGCCCGGCCCAACCCGTTATAGTAATGGGCCGGCCCTGACACGCCCTAACCCGCCCCATTGCCCAGCCCTAGTTCTCAACTTGGGTTTAATAACCCTTTCTTAGATTGACGGATGCGCGGTTCTAGGTTTCCGAAGGTTTTTCTGGAAATTTCGGCAGAGTTTCCTCTGTAATATGACTAATCCCATAGGCTTAAAGCCCTAACCCTGTATGAAACACAATTATAAACTCAACGAGCCACACGCTCGGAGTATCACAAACACAACTCAACGAGCCACACGCTCGGAGTATTCACTTAGGGCTTTTACATTCAAAATAAAACTTAAGTTCACATACACCGATCTTTACAAAAGCATGAAAAACATATATACCAAAATATATACCTGTTGCAATTAAAGTTGAACATCATCTCTTAATGTAGATGTTTCGATGATATACAATACAGCTCAAACCGACAAATAGCATAATGCTATAATTTGCGGGCTCCAATAGAAAACACAAGATTAATTCCTACTAAAATAAAACAAAACAACCCCTAAAAAAATCTAAACGAAAGATTAACCTAACCCTTGATGTTAGCACGTAGCCTCCCACTTCTCCTTTTTGCAGGAGCACCTTCCTGTTCATTCTCCAATTGAAAACCACTGAAGGACACCTCTTTTATAATTCTATTTTGGTAATTTTGACACTTATTTTCATTTAAAGAAGAAAGTTCATTTTGATCATTGACGATGATATTGTAGCAATATTTGGCCCTCAATTTCTTCAACAATGCATCCTGTGGAGGGAAAAAAAGAAATATAAGAAACTCAATCAATAACATCTTATAAACTCAAAAAGTATTTCAACTTACATTGCATTTCTTAAATCCAGTATCCCATTTGTCAGGATCTCCCTTGTACGTCTCCATGTGTCGCATTGCATAAATCCCCGAATCATAATATGATTCGTCTGAAGCAATAGTTGTCCATGGCAATTTCAAATGTTCAAGTTGGAAACTAGCCAAAGAAACAACTTTACCCCTTGTTGATCTTGGGATTTTATTTATGCAACGATGATAGTATTCTGAAAAGCAACGACACCGGCAAAAAAAACGATAAAATTAACTATGGTTCAAATAATCTTTAACTATGGTTTAGATAATCTTTAACTGTAATGTCATAACGTGGTTCTAATTCAAAAAGAAAAAAAAACGATAAAATTAAGATAGAAGATTACCAAGAGGTAAACAATGGTATAATCACCAGGACTTTTCTCACTTTTCTGAGAAACATTATCCATAATCTCCACCTTCTTTCTCAACAAATTGAAGCACACAACAAAGTAACGCCTATCATGGAATATAGGAAAGAATATCTGCACATAATCAACACAACTTTAAACATCATATGAAAGCAACGTCAAGTCAAGCAACTGAAATGCAAATACGAAAAGATCTTACCAGATTTGACTTTAGAATGTCAAGCCAGGAAGTGATTTGAATCGCATCATCTATAACTTTTTCAAAAGATTTAAACTTCTCCATGGAATATTCACTATCGTCACCCCCGCCTTTAAGCTCCATCTACGTCATAACATTTAAATTAATTGAAACATAGACTACAAAGAGCAAGCACAAACTAAAGTATCTTTAAAACAACAATTTACTTACATATGGAGTACACCCAAAAAAGAACCTTGACGGTGATTGAGGATCCTTCAATTTCTCCGAATGATTTAGTAAATACGAGAATAAATCAATCACATTAGGATCCAAATGATCCGCACACCCCAGAGTTCTAATCACCGATCTAGGAACCTTGAAATGTACATCGGCAAATAACATTTCACTGGAAAAAAAATTGGATGTATGGTGACCTCAAATAATATTTCACTGAAAATAAAAATTAACATCTAATAAATTTATTAGAATAAAAACTTCTTACAAGATTACCTCTCAAGATGAATTTCATCATTTGGAAGAAAACCCCAATCGGAAATGCGCTTCTCTTTCGCGGTCAAAGACTTCAAGGCATCAATATGCCTTTGGAAGTATGGTGACCTCAAATAAAGCCCTCGTAATTTCTTCCTTGGTGGTTGAACACTTCCGATATCTTGGCTCAACTGGGGGCTGCGTTGTACATGAGTACTCGATCCGCTTCGAGGATCTCCTTCATCACCATCACTTCGTTGATTATGACCTTCAGCAACCCCAGGACTTGGTTGATTATGACCTTCCACATCCGCATGACTTGGTTGATTAGGCGGTGGCTGAGATGAGGTGAAATCAAATCCTAAATCAAAGCTTGGAGGTGTAAAGTTGGCTGGCCCAGAAGTTCGATCATAAGTCTTGGCCAATTCAATGCAAGCCTCCCAAAATCCTTGATCATCTGCGAACAAGTTGTCATCTTGACTTAAGGGAGGTGCCTGTTTTCCTCTATCAGGATTTTCACGTTCACCACCATGAAGATTTTCGCTTTGCGCAGATGGACCAGCTACATCCTTAAAAACTTCCAATTTTGAGCACTGAATTAATACATCCACCAAAGTACCTTCAACTTTGGACATGGCGGAACTCACTGGAAACATCCTACGCGCCTCACCAACCGACCGAACAACATCCACCAAAGCATTCGAAAAGTTTTTCACGGACGTAGAAACTTTATGAATGCATGCCTACAAAAAAAAAAAATAAGAAAAGACCCTGCAGAACAGAAAAGGTACCCTGAACATAACAAAAGGTACACTGAAAAAGACAAAAAGATAACATGAAAGAGTATACATTGTCAATACCTTTTTCGACCTGACCTCTTCATCAACTTCATCTTGAATGTCATATTCTCTTGAATCCGGTACCCCAATTCTATCATCTACAACACCTTTCCCAAAGCACCCAACAGATTTAATTTCATAATTCATTCTGTCCAAAAGATCTTTCCCAGTCCAATTTGATAAAATAGGAAATCTCCTTCCAATCACTCTTGTTTTGAAGAAGACACGATCCACATAGCAAAGCTATAATTTAAGATAAAGAAGAAAACAGATCATTAGAACTTATATGAATTTCTACAATAAAAAACACATTGTACTCTAAAAATTTATATGAATTAGAGTATTTACCATCAAGAATAGAATTGGACCTCTAAATATCCCATTTGGTTTCAGCTTCCATGTGTCTGTACACTTAACCAAACTATCCAATGTATATTTACACCAATTCAGGTTCTTCACCTCTTGTAAATTGAAAACACTTTTCAGCACAAGATGATTAACCTTCAGACTTTGATGTCCCTTAATAATGCAGGTAACCATATAAACAACAAAATTCCTCTTAAAATCATCACCCCTTGCTTCTGATGTTTCAATTTTTCAACAAGTTGATATGTCGGTGGAAATTTCCCATCCCATTGACTCTTCCACTGATTCACATATTCCTTATAAAAAGTTGGTTCATTCTTTTTGCCTCTTCAACGTCTTTATGTCCCCTTTGAAAGCCTAATGTCAAATACACATCTTCTTCTCTAATGATCAATTCATCATTTTCCAACTTCAATGATCGTCTACAAGTGTCGAAATTTTCAACAAGCCATCTAGATAGCCTTGACGGAATTGCATCAATTTTCAAACTAAATAAAGAACCAAAACCCAGCTCAATAATATCTCTCTTCTGTTCCACCGATACATTTGAAAGAAAGCTAACTAAAGAAGAAGGAGACATTCTTCTCTTGAGTTTGATGGGATCATGTTCCATACCAGAAACATCTTTATCACCTAAACAACCAATAAAGATTGATTACAATCTTAATTAAAAAAAGTATTTAAAAGAGTAAATTAAATAGCAATTAAACGTACCAGGATTATTAGTTTCTTGCGGTGAAACTTCTGAACGAGTTCTTTTATAATTCTTATGTGCAAAAGTCTTGAATCGCTTTTTCCTCATGCTATTATCATAAGAAAGAAAACAACAACCTTTAATAAGCTAATAAGATAACAAAAATATATAACCCTGAAAAATAGATAATTAAAGACTCAATTTCAATAAACTAATAGGTACCCCGCAAATGAGGAAAGATACTCCTGAAAAACAGAAAAGGTACCCTGTACAGGACAAAAGGTCCCCTGCACACTACTACATCTTACTGATTGCAGCAGTACAGACAGGACAAAGGGGATAGAGAATTAAAGATGGATGAGGGGTATGAATAGCCTGAGCATATATATGATCAATAGTTTTTTGATTTTTTTTTCTCCACCCCATAACAGCTTCTACTTTCTGTTCTTATTCTGATTTATGTGTTTATGAGAATATCTCGCACATCAAGATTCAGTTCTTCTCTCCCGGTTATTATAACCTTAATCACATAGATCAGTTCACCGACAATTCTGCAGCAAGGTCGGAAGAACTCGGCAACCAATGGGAGTTATCTTAAATGCATCTTTTCTTCTTCCTACATTTTTGTGTGTCCTCTGGTAAATGGTAACCCCGTGGTAGTATCTCAAAGGTGTCTTTTCTGCTTTCTTCATCAGAATGTGTGTTATGTTTGATCGATTGATTTATTTGTTTCTCTTTCTTTGGGGGCGAGGGAGTCCAGGATGGAATAAGAAGCTATCCTATTCAAGAAAAAGTGCGGAGTTGTGACATTTGCCTTCCAATGTAATACAGGTATTTTTAATGCTTATTAATTTTAATTGTTGAGTTCATAGCTTCAGACCGATGCTTAATCTCTCGCAATGGGATATGTGAATGGAAGTTAAACCGCCAAAACATTGCAGATGCAGTAAAGGGGAAATTGTAGTGCACAAAATATTCAGCCTTTTCCTGTTGGACATGATAACTCAAGTCACTACAAGCTGAATCTAGTTCTCATGATATCAGTCCTTGCTTTTTACCCCCCGGCGGGAAAATTATAAAAGTTTCCATCAGTCGTGAAGGTATTTGACTAAGAATTTTGTCTCACTATGGATTTATTCTCAGTCTCCTGTCTCGTCTTGTAATGTGCGCACGCACTGTCTACATAAAAGACTAGAATTACATATTATTCTATCAAAAAGGCATTGATCTTTCTCAAGCTGAAATGGCATCATGATCTCAGCCTCTTCAAACAAATAATGGACACTCAACAGTCAATTAAGGTAAGCCCTTTGTTTTGCCAGAGCAATCTTTCTCATTTCTAATGGTTTTTCTTGGCATGCTTAATTTGACTATGGTGATTCTAGAAAACTAGAACTCAAAATTGTCGTTTTGTTAGCAGAGAGACAAATTCTGAAGACCCACATAAAAAATTTTCAGAAAACATTTTGTTCGGTTGAAATCTCTGGAGACACATTTGATGTGGAGAACTTGACCAAGATTGGAAAGACAAAAAGCTAGATTCAGATGAGATGAGAATAATTCTGGGCCAACTACGTAGACTACATGTGCATCCGGACTTCGCTCTCGAAGCGGATGTTGAAGGAATAAGCAATACCATAGAATATCATCGATCCCGCTACAAAACTATATGTAAACCTAAATGACAGTTATAGATGTTGAACCCCGTAACTGTTGTCTAACTAAGCATGATGCTAGCCGAACTGTTAATAAAACTGTTATTTTCTCATCTATGAAACTAGGCGTGATTATAGGATGGCCGGAGTAGCTTTAAGATGTTAAACTTGGCATACTGTATCGTGCTCGTGTGTTTACTATGTGCCCGAGCAACAAGTTTCTTGCCTCATAACTTCCACAACAAAAAAGAGACAAAAACCCTCCCCGACCTAGAATCTCTAGGGATGGAATTCTCTCATGCTTAGAACATGGATGCAAGGAGTTTCATGCCACAGTAGGAGTACTTGCAGCAAGCATCAGATACTCCTCAGGAAAATTCCATAAATTAGACCTCAAATGACATCAAATAGCTGAATTTAATAAAAATGAAATCACACCAGGAAATTCCACAATAGAATAATAAAAATGAAAATCAAACAAATTAGAACTCTAGAATCACAACAGGTAATTTCATAGACTCAATTACCGATATTTTCACCAGCTTGTAAACCCTAGAATATAAAATTGAAAATAGAGAACAATGAAAGTGAAATCGAACAACTATAAAAATTCAAAAATCTCTTACCTCGTTTCAACATTTTGAGAAGAAGGCCCGGGTACATCCATCTTATGCAGCAAGCTACAAATTAGAGATGAAAAACAACCGCAAATTTGAGCCTCGAAACCTTCGAAAACCGAAAAATCATCTCCAAATACAAAGAAATTGAAACTTACGAAAGAGATGAGCAAGAAATCGAGGTGGAATGAGCGCGCGAAACCTCGAGAGACAGAAGTGTAGAAGAAATTAGGGCACAATTGAAGAAGAAACCTCGAGAGAGCAAGGAGAGCGTTTTCGATCGAAGAAGAAAGTGAAATGAGAGGAGAGAGAAAGCTGAGAGCGCGCGCGGAGAAGCGAAGTGTTTTAGTGATTGAAGGTCACGTGCCGTCCGTATGTATATTAAAATATACATACGGATATATTATATAATTTTCTCTCTCTCTCTCTCTCTCTTTCTTTCTTTCTAAAAATCTTGGTAAAACAAATCAATTATTTGAAAAACAATTATTAAAATTTAGGCCAAATATTTCAATTTTTCTCCAAAAATAATTTTCAAAAAAATACTTTTAAAAAATAAAAAAATTTTAAAAAAATTAGGCCAAATATGCTTTTAGTTTGACGATTCTAATCTTTTTTCTCCCATACTCCTCACACTCAAATTGGAAAATAAAGAAATGGAGAGTTAAGCCAAGTAAAGAGAAGTAAGAGTTACTCCTCCTACTCTCCAATTTTCACTCTCAAATAAAGGGAAACGAAAGTAAATATCCAAGTACTCCTATCCTTCATCGAAAGAGATCCTTAAAATAAACACTCAACAAGCTAACCTTTAAAAAATTCATTTTGATTATACCAATTTCAAGCCAACTAAACTTTAATTAACAAATTTGAGAATGTGATTGCTTACTATCACATGTGCCTAAAGGAGATGGAAAAGTGAACAACAATAGACTAATACCACATTTGATAAATAAGTTATTGCCTATCAAATCAGTAAATGAAAGTGTTTGTGACTCAATTGTACTATAGATAAACTAAATAATTTTAAAATTTAAAAAATAATGATGTGATAACTTATTTATCACATCTAAATGATAGTGTTAGAACAAGACAAGGAAAATATATCATCAACATGAGATGAATAAATTAATACACCATCAAATGAGAGTAAAGAGGGATAAGGAGCAGTAAGAGTTAAATCTCCAAAACTTCGCTTATTATTAATGAAATACTCCAAGTAAGGGCAGGAAAATAAGACTGTTTTAAATGGTAGTAATTCCCTAAAGGTGCTCCAATTATCACAAAAAATCCTAATTGCTCCAAATCTTTTCCTATTGCTAATGAGAGCGACATATAAAAATTATTCCCTACTATTTATCATTAAAAAATTAAAATAAAAGACTAGAAAGTAAATCAAAAATAAAAATTCATTACTTAATTTTTTTCTATCCCTTCCTTTTGATAAAGTTAGAGAAGATCTCCTCCTAACTCCTCCATAGAGCAACTAGGGAGCTCAACTCCCCTTTGCAACTCACACCCTAACTACTACCACTAACAATAGCCTAAGTAACCTTATTAAGTCTCACCTGCTTTTTGTCTGCAGGTGTTTAATGGCTAGAAACCAGTTGCTTTTACTTTTTAAAATTAGATTAAAATACTTTAATCAACCTATAAAAGCAAATCAAAGTGGTACTAAACGTATAAAAATACTTTGGTCCAAGATTAGACAAAGATAATAATTAATTCAAAGTAATTAAGCACTTAATTATCTTCAGACCTAAATAAATAGAATTTTCTCGAGTCTAATATTCATTAGGTGCAAATTCCATTTTGAGTCAATCCTTTAAATGATCGAGTTAATCAGAATAAACAATCCGAATGCATAAACTTGATCAAGTAAACAATTTCATTTAATAAACCGACTTAGAAAAGAGAATTAAAGTCGTAATTCATTTTCAGTTTGAACACCAAGTCAATACTCAGAATATAAAGTGTTTGTGAAATTATTTACTCATACCATTGTTCTGAGTTGTGTCTCGAGTGAGTTAGAAACCCTGTTAAATGTGTTAAAATCAATAGATGGTTTCTGAGTGGGTTAGACAGAATTGAAAACTCGGAGATGAGCCTCTTAAATGCTTAGAATGACTTGAAATCAAAACCATAGAGAGATAGAGAGTTATACCTAAGTCTTCAATCTCCCCTTTTTGATGAAAGACATTCCCAAAATAAGATAGAAGCTAAGAGTTCAAAGAAATGAGTTTTCATTGCATTTGATCAGGATAGAAATGTTAGAGTAATTTGATCATACATAACTCAAAATATACTTAGCAAATTATTAGAACAAGTAATGAAGTGTTTTATCACAGAGTTAGAAAATAAATCCGAGTGATGATAAGATGTAGTAGAGTTATATCGAGTAGGAATAAGAAATACGAAATATAACTCATATATACTTAGAAATAAAATAAACTTCATTAAAACTTATTTGCATACACGTAAAAGAAAATACAGAGACTCCTCTCGAGCCAAACATCTATCTATGTTTCTCCCTCTATGAATTTCATCAAAATTATACAAAAGTAGGGAGGAAAAGCGAGGAAAGTACATAGACATTGGACAAGAAGAAAAAAAAAGTGAAATCAAGAGGGAGAAGAAGCAGTTTGGCTAGAAGTAGAAGAGCGAGGTCCACGTCGACGCCTATAGCTAGGGGTGAGCATGGGTCGTTTGGTTTGGTTCGGTTCGGGGGTTATGGTTTGGTTAACCGGATTTTTCGGTTCGAAAAATGTCGACCGGAACCCTAACCGGATAAACCGGTTAACCGCATATCAATTAACCGGGTTTTTCGGTTCGGTTCACTACCAAAACCGTTAGATAAAGTTTCTTAATGTTTTTTATTTTTTATTTTTTTATGTGTAGCATATATATGCAATAGGAAAATGAGCATAATTTTTAAGGTGTAATAGAATATCTAATTTAAAAAATGAACATATATGGCCATTTAGAAAATGAAGATTAATAGAACTTTATGGATTAACCGGGCACTCGCCTTTTGCCCCCCATGCCACTACCGCCCTCCCCTATGCCACTCGCCCCCACCACTACGAGTGCCCTGTGCCACCCCTCCCCACTACACTCGCCCTCTCCCCCTCATTGCACTGCCCTGACCAGCCAAGCCATAGCCTCCCCAAAACTACACAATGTAAAAAAAACACATATTCAACTTAATATTTCACAAAAATTTTTTGAAGACTCGGACAACGTTCAATGCATTTCTGGGTTGTATAAAAGGAATCAGGTATAACAATCTCTTACTTATAGAGTTTTGATTCCAAGGCATTCTCTCGTATCTTAGAAACTTTTCTGAGTGATATGGTATATTCTCTAAGTGATATAGCTTTTACTTAGTGTATTTCTTGCTTATCCTTGAGTGACTCGAAAACCGATATGTGTATCTCACTCGGTTCTAAGTCTCTCATCACTCGGATTTATCGCATGTTGAATAGACTAGTATTTCGTCTTTTCTCACTCGGATCCGACTTCCGATTATATGCTCTATTCTATTTTAGTCGGTGTCTCTAGTCTATTTCACGCTTAGTCTATATCAAGTTATTTCACTCGATATTCGTTATATAACTTGATTCATCGCTTAGACTAAGTTAGATGGAATTTTGAGTTACATGGTTTTTAGACTTAGAAAATTCCATTCTCTTTCCGACTCGGATAATTATTGTCTAATTATCTTAATTATTTTATTATCTCGTGTCTAATCTTGGACCAAAGTATTTTATACTTTGAGAACCAAAATTGATTTACTTTTGTAGGTTATTCAAACGAGGATACACTTTTCGAAATACAAAAGTAACCGGCTTCGTAACGTGAAATCACCAGCAGACATGGCTTTTCACCTTCTCTCGCTCCAGTCCTGTAAGATTGTGTCGGAGCCGTCTGTTTCTATATCCGGAAAACCGAAACACCAAGCTTAACTGGTGGTTTCCACCTTATCTTTCAAGATACCACCAGTGGTTTTGGAACTTCCAAGAGAGTTAAACCGTTGTCCAACGCTCATATCACAACGGATACTTTCGAGTGACTCGGAAAGTCCTTGTCAATGGTCATAAAGGACTCTCAGTCAGCAGATGAAGATAACGGCTACTCTGCCTGGTCATCTATAAATAGAAGCCACCTCACAAGACTAGAAGATTGCCGAACATTATTGTTAATACACGTACTTGAGACAAGTCATTGTATTTACTCTCAATCTTCTACTTACAACTCCTACTCTGTAATTCATTACTTTCCGAGTTGTAAGGTCTTGTACTTAGTTACAAACACTTTCTTACTTTCTCTGTAAGGTCCCTTGACTAAGCCGTAAGGGTTAACTCAGCTTAGTTGTCCCTAACTGTAAGGGTTATCTCAGCTAGGAAGTACTAGATCGGATAAGGGAATTTCGAGTCTAGGAAAACTTGTAAAGAGTTGTCTAAGGGAGCAACTCAGGTTCGGTCAGTTCACGATATTTTGTGGACTCAAAATAGTGGATTTGACTTCGTGCTTGGATTAGCACGGTCCGTGGTTTTCTGCCCCAGGAGGGTTTCCACGTAATCTCTAAGTGTTTTCTTTCCGAGTTCATTCTAGACTCGAGACAGTTTCAAAGCTTCGCTTAATCCGCTTCTTTACTTGTTACAGACTTTTCCGAGTCCATACTTTTCCGACCTTGCTTGTTGACTCGGAATCTGTCTTTGTCTTGTCTTTGGCAAAAGAGCTAAGGTTTCACCGAAAAACTCCCATCACCCTATTCACCCCCTCTAGGGTGACTCGGACTCTCCCGAGCAAACCTTCAATTAGTATCGAGCCTAGCCTTTCGAAAGGATCTAACCATCCAAAGGTCTAAAGATTAAATGGCTCGTAACACCGGAGAGTTCGATGAAGGAAGATCTTCCAACAGACCACCAAAATTCAAAGGATCAAACTTCGGGCCCTGGAAGAAACTTATGGAATGTTTCCTCATGGATCATGATGAAGATGTATGGGAAATCATACAACAAGGAAAATACATTCCAATGAAGACAGAGGAATTCAAAATCATTCCAAAGACAAAGGTCGAATTTACTCCTGGCGAAGCGTAGAAGTTCGAGAAGAACTTCAATGCAATAAACATTCTAATGTGCGCCATTAGCTCGTAAGAATACAACCGAGTATGTGCTCGTGACTCAGCAAAAGAAGTGTGGGACACCCTTGTCAACACTTACGAAGGCACCAGCCAAGTCGACAAGCGAAGATAAGCTAGTATCTTCACAAATATGAGCTTTCCAAGATGAAGCCGAAGAGAACATCACTCGGATGTTCATTCGATTTACTAAGATTACCAACAATCTCAAATCACTGGGTAAGAAGATTTCCCATGAGGAAATGTGCGGAAAGATACTCGAATTCTACCCAAGAGAAGATGGGTCCCAAGGTGACCGCCATAAAGGAAGCTCGGAACCTCTCACTCTTAAATCCGGACGAGCTCATCGGAAAGCTTCTCACTCACGAAATTCATCTAGAAGAGGAGGATGCCGAGGGCAGTACCAAAAGGAACATAGCACTAAAAGCCTCGGAATCCAAAGAAGCAAGTCCGAGCTCCTCCGACTCGAAGAGGATCCCATGGCACTCATTGCAAGAGGTTTTAAAAGAATGATGAAGCACAAAAGATGGGACAAAAGGCCAAATGAAGAATTCTATAAGAAAGATAAGAAGGACAGAAAAGGTAAGTATTCTTCTCCTTCAAAGTTATCTTTATTTAAGAATTCTGGATGTTTTGAGTGTGGCAGCAAAGACCACATAGTCAAAGACTGTCCAAAGAGAAAAAGGGACAGAAAGAAGAAGAAGGCTATGATGGCAACATGGAGTGATGAAGACTCATCGAAGACGATGAGGACTTAGATGACTCGAAGTGTCCGGTGGCAATCTCGACTCGGAAGCCGAAAGAGAGTCGACTCGGACTCAGACAGTGAGGAAACTAATCCTCAAGAGGTAATTGAATACTTTCTCAAATTCTCCAAAGTTGATTTAGCAAAATACATTTTTATTTTGGAAGAAAAGTCCAATTCCGATTCTTCTCAATTCAAAGAACAACTTGAGTTAATTACTGCTGAGAGCACCTCTTTGAAAAATGAATTGGAAAAATTGAGACTCATACTCGAGAGAACTCAAGACTTGTGAGACTGAGTCCGAGTTAATCAAAAAGGAAAATGAGCAGACTAAAGCAAAAAAGCTCACCGAGTCTCAAGATCTGGTTTTAAAGTTTACTCAAGGTCGGAAGAACCTTGACATGCTCTTAGGATCTCAATGTGTCTCCTTCGAAAAGAAGGTCTTGGTTTCAACAAAGAGGAGGAATCCAACTCCTACTCGGAACTATTTAAAAGGATTCCGGAACCGTGAAGTTCGGAAAGCTGAGCATGGTCCTATTCACAAAAATGAAGGGAGGACTAAGCCTAGAACTGTTTACAAAAAGAAACCATTTTCTCCTGTTTCAAAAGGAAAGGTTTTTAAAAAGAAAGAGACACGAGACTCAGTTCTCTGCAAGGAAGACTCGAGAATCGGACAAAACCCAAAGTCATTCAAATCGGGTTCCGAAAAACTTTCTTCCTCGAGAAAGGACCACAAGTAAAGAATATTACTGGGTTCGTTAGAGGAAGTGAGAAGGGTTATATTTTCTCTATTTTATAGGTCACTCGGAAGAGATCGAAAGGACACTCGGTACCTTGACAAGTGGATGCTCACGACACATGTCAAGAGATGTAGGACTCTTTTCCGAGTTGGAAAAACATAAAGGAGGAAAGGTCACATTTGGAGATGATAGCAAAGGCAAGATAGTTGGGATTGGCAAGATTGGAAAAGGAAGCAATCTGGTCAGTCCAGTCTACCTTGTCAAAGGATTAAAGTACAATTTGCTCAACATCTCTCAACTATGTGATAAAGATCAAGGGGTAAGATTCACTCGGACTAACCGCTACATTTCGATGTCACTACCAAAGAGATCAAGCTTTTAGGTAAGAGGTCGGGTAACACATATATCACTCCTTTTTCGACCCTAGTCGAATCTGTCTTGCTTAAAAGTATCTCTTTATGATGACTCATGGTCTTGGCATCGTAGATTAGGCCATATTAGCATGCATACTATCAAGAAGTTGGCATCTCATGGTCCGGTTAGGGGTTTACCTAACTGTGTTTTTGAGAAAGACCAAGTATGTGAAGCATGCACCGAGGGAAACAAGTCATATCTTCATTCAAATCTCTAAAGACAATTTCCACATCTAAAGTGCTTGAGTTACTGCATATGGACTTATGTGGTGAAATCTCTATTAAGAGCCTCGGAGGTAAATCATATGTATTTGTTATTATTGATGATTATTCACGATTTACCTGGGTGTGTTTTCTTGAGCACAAGAATAAAGCATTCAAGGAGTTCAACAAGCTCTGTAGAAAAATCCAAGTTGAGTCTTAGACTTAGATCTAGAGAATTCGAACCGACCATGGAAGGGAGTTCGACTACTCGGAATTCTCGAGTTTTGTGACAAAAACGGTATCTCTCATAACTTCTCAGCACCAAGGACTCCTCAACAAAATGGAGTAGTAGAGAGAAAGAACAGAAACCTTGAAGAAATAGCAAGGACAATGATGATTGAGCACAACTTGCCTTACTATTTCTGGGCTAAGGCAGTCAACACAGACAAACTATACTTTGAATAGATGCCTCATCGGACCCATATTGAAGAAAACACCTTATGAGCTCTACAAGGGAAAGAAACCAAATATTTCCTATTTTAGACCATTTGGATGTAAGTGCTTCGTTCACAACAATGGTAAGGATCACTCGACCAAGTTTAATGCACGGTTAGATGAAAGTATTTTTCCGGGTTATTCTTCTCACAAGCAAAGCTTATCGCATTTTCAATAAAAGAACTAACAAAGTGGAAGAGAGCATCCACGTTGTGTTTGATGAGCTTGAACAGGAGAAACCAAGTGAGTCTTCATACTCGAATTGAAGCTCGGTAGAGATGATGACGAAGCTGAACCCACCAAGACTCGGATTCAACCGGCTCAGAATGAAGTCACTCGGAACGAAGTTACTCGGAATGAGACAACTCAAGAGCTCGCTCGAACGAACAAGCCAATGAAGAAGATCACTCGGAACAAGCTTCGAAGATCAAGCGACTCAGCCCACAAATCTCGTGAATCGGAGAACTGGTAAAGCATTCAAGTTTACTTCTAGTCATCCACTAGAAAACATAATTTCGATATCAATAGTGGGGTAAGAACTCGTTCCTCTCTCCAAAATCTGTGTGCATTCACTGCATTCATTTCATTAATTGAACCTGAAATGCACTAGAGGTCCTTAATGAACCTGAATGGGTAGAGGCAATGCGAGAGGAACTCAATCAATTTGAAAGAAACCAAGTCTAGACTCCGACCAACCGACCTTCCGACCACCCAGTTATAGGAACCAAATGGGTTTTCAAAAACAAACTGGATGAGGGTGGAGTGGTAGTCGAAACAAGCTAGACTTGTGGCTCAAGGCTACAATCAAGAAGAAGGAATTGATTGTGGGGAAACCTTTGCACCTGTTGCCGAATTGAAGCTATTAGAATACTATTGGCATTTGCATCCAGCATGCATATAAAATTATATCAAATGGATGTTAAGTGTGCATTTCTCAATGGTTTTATTGAAGAGGAAGTCTATGTCGAGCAGCCTCCTGGCTTTGAAAACTCGGAATTTCCAAATCATGTTTTCAAACTTCAAAATCCTCTCTATGGTCTTAAACAAGCTCCTCGAGCTTGGTATGAAAGACTCGAGCAATTTCTTGGTTCAAAATGATTTCAAAAGAGGCCAGATCGACAAGACTCTCTTCATAAAGACCAAGGGGAAATATTTCCTTATTGTTCAAATATATGTTGATGATATTATATTCGGTGCTACTAATGAATTTACGTGCCGAGAATTTTCTCGAGTTGATGAGTCAAGAATTCCAAATGAGTATGATAGGAAAACTCAATTTCTTCCTTGGTTTACAAATTAAACAAGACAAAGATGGGATCTATGTCCATCAATCTAAGTATACCAAGGAGCTGCTGAAGAAATACAAACTTCAAGATGCAAAACACGCATCTACACCTATGAGCAATAGTATAAAGCTTGACTCAAACGAGAAAGGTAAAGCAATAGATCGAAACTCTATCGAGGTATGATTGGATCTTTGCTATATCTTACTTCCAGCCAGCCGGACATAATGTTCAGTGTTTGCTTATGCGCAAGATTTCAAGCTAATCCAAAAGAATCACATCTCACTGCGGTGAAGAGAATATTCAAATATCTTGTAGGTACTCGGAATTTAGGTCTATGGTATTCCGGAGACTCGAACCGACTCTCACTGGATACTCGGATGCGGACTACGCTGGATACAAAGTTGATCGAAAGAGCACTTCGGAGCTTGCTAATTTCCGGGTCAATCCCTAATTTCCTGGCACTCAAAGAAGCAGAACTCAGTAGCTCTATCAACTGCCGAAGCTGAGTACATTGCAGCTGGAGCATGTTACGCTCAGATTCTATGGATAAAACAACACTTGAGAGATCTTGGACTCTATTTCAAATCGGTTCCAATCAAGTGTGACAATTAGAGTGTAATCAGCATCACCAAGAATCCAGTCCAAGCACTCGAAGACAAAGCACATTGAGGTCAGATATCATTTCTTACGAGATCATTCTAAGAAAGGTGATATTGAACTTGAGTTCATTCCTACTAACTTTCAATTAGCCGATATCTTTACTAAGCCTCTTGGTGAAGATCAATTCTGTTTCATTCGGAATGAGCTTGGTATGTTAAATGCATAATTGTGTTATCTTTGTGAATCTCTCAAGTGCATGATTCCGTGTTATGTGTTTTCAAACTTCGATAACCATTAGCTCGGTTGATTCAGTGATACTTGGGTTAGTAGTTATTTTTTTGTTTCGAGTCACTCGTAAATCAATCCGAGTCATACTCGGACGTAGAGAAACTTGGACATCAAATTTTCTGAAATTATCTCTAGAATAGTGGAGAGTTTCGAACATATTTTCCAAATCTTTCTCTCTCTCTCTCGAGCGCTATGATCGGACGATAACCGTGGATCTCTAACCACTGAAATCTTAACCGTTGAAGAGAACCGTCACACCGGTCTTCGATGATCGATGGACAAGCCGAGTCGAACGGAGTTATACTTAACGAGATAGTTGACGGGCGCGTTTCTTTTCTATAAATAGCGCCTATTCATCTTCGTCTCGATACTCTACATTTCATCTCTTTCAAACGAAACTTTTCGCGGAAGCTTTCTACGTACACAGTGATCTTTGAACTTCTTCAAGCGACGAAAAAGGCCATCTCAAGTAAGTTTGACTCGCTCTCACCTCTTTCTTCTACTCCTTTTCGTTTCATCTCATCTACCTCTTCCTCTCTTTTCTTACCCAAAAGTTTCATCTTTCCCTCCTCATTCTCTCAAAATGCCTAAGAGAGGTAACCATCCCGACTTTCAAGTCTTCTCCTCCTCCAAAAAGCCTCGCACCAAAACTCTAGAAAGCTCAACCCCTCCAAACCCATTGTCACCCAAGCACCTTGCGCTGGACGACAAGTTCTTTCCTACAACCAAATTTTCTTGGTTGGCTCACATTCAAACCACTCGGGGCATACAACTTTCTTTGCTTCAGCGAGTTCATCTATCTCGAACTCGTTTATGAGTTCTACACTCACCTCACCTCCTCCGAAAATGTTCTAACCTCCGGGGTTCGAACATTACTGTTCGAATAAACACCTCTCTCCTCCACCGCCTCTTCAAGGTTTCCTGTCTTTTCTTGAACAACAACCCTATTCCTTTCACTCGAAGTTGCCGACGACTTCTTTGAAAAATACGCTAAAGAGTTCTCTCGAGTCCCGAAAAACTTTTTAGTGACTCAGTTGAAGTCGAAGCTCGCCTTCCGTGCTTTCTGCCGATGAGAACCTTTTTCTCTCAAGCATTCTAGCAAGGAGAACCCCAACTCCAAGCATTTGAAAGCACTTTTTGACATTCTTGAGGGCTACGAAGTAGACCTCTTCCCCTCCATAATTGAGCGGATGGCAGCTGTGCCAGCCTAACTTCAAACTAAGAAGAACACCTCTCTCCCTTTCGGTGCTCTTCTCACGCTTGTCTTCAAACAATTCCAAGTTCCTCTCCCCTCGGACCCAAACGCTGTCCGAGGCTGCCGTTGTTGTTGGCAAAAGGAACTTCGAGGGTACGGATACCAGAAACCGAACCTCGGTGTGCGGGTACATAACTCGAGTTGAGGCCTCCTTCTCCGCCTCAAACTCGTAAATCCACCCCTCTCTCTCTCCCTCTCCACCTGTTGGTGCCTCAACCTCAGGTGCCTCCAAATCTCTCTCTGCTATTTTGTCCCCGTTTTTATGGACAAAATCAGCTCTGTGTCCACTTGTTTTCCAGGACACGTTCCGGTCTTTTAAACTCGCCCTCCAAAATCCGAACATCAACCAAAAGACCGCCCAATCCCAAATCCGAGAGTAGCAGTCTCGGTTCTTGAGATGAGGGAGTTGGTGAAGGAGCAGAAGGAGCTGGTCGAGCTCCTCGGAGAGAGAAGGTCCAAGGCGGCTCAGGACCATGGTGACTCAAACGCGTGTGAAGCGTCTTCGAGCCCGAGTCCGACCTCCTCGGATAGCGGGGAAGAAGAAGAAGAAGCTGCAGATGTAGAAGGCTGCAGATGTAGAAGCGACAGACGCCGAAGAGCCTGTGGTTGAGGCGGCTCCATCCGGGCAAGGGGAGGAACATAAAGAAGAAGTAGTGGGAACTGGCTGAGGGTCGAGTCGCTCCGCAAGCTCAAATAGCTATACTCGGCTCGGACAGTAGTCCGGGTGGGTCGAAGACCTAGCTACACTAGCAGGTCGAGCGAGCAGCCCCTCCAGCCTACCGAGGTTCAAAGGGAAGAACCCCTCGATCCACTCATTCCGGGTCGGCCACTCGGAGCCGAGCCCTCGACGATCATTCCGGTTCTCCCTCCGCCGCGCTCAAGCACATCGTCAAGATCTTACCAGCGCTGGCGAACCTCCAATCCCTCCGCCTCCACTCGAAATCCCCTAGGAGGGTTTCCACGTATCTCCGAGTTTACACTTTTCGAGTCTAATCTTGACTCGGATTGTCTTGTTCATTCCTTTCAAACTTAAAGTTTCTAAGTTTATTAAAATTTCTTCATCACCCTATTCACCCCCTCTAGGGTGACTAAGACTATCCAAAAGCAAACCTTCAATTGGTATTATAGCCTAGCCTTTTATAAAGGATGTAACAATCCAAAGGTCTAAAGATTAGATGGCTCGAGAACAATAGAGAGTTCGGTGAAGGAAGATCTTCCAGCAGACCACCTAAGTTCAAAGGATCAAATTTCATGCACTTGGAAGAAGCTAATTGAATGCTTTACGCTCGACAACGATGAAGATGTCCGGAACATCATACAAGAAGGCAATTACATTCCAATGAAGATGGAAGATTCAAGACCAGGTGCCTAAAGCAAAGTTCGAGTACACCAATGAAGAGTTAGAAAAGATCGGAAAGAACTTCAAAGCGATGAACATTCGATGTGTGCTATCAGCTCGGAAGAATACAACAGAGTGTCAACTTGTGATACAGACTAAAGATGTGTGGGACACACTTGTCAACGCATATGAAGGAACAAGCCAAGTGAGACAAGTGAAGATAAGTCAATATCTTCACAAATATATGCTATTCAAGATGGAGCCGAAGAAAACATCACTCGGATGTTTATACGCTTCAAATCTCGGGGTAGAAAGATTTCCCATGAAGAAATGTGCGGAAAAACTCTAAGAAGTCTACCAAAGAGAAGATGGGGTCCCAAGGTGACACCTATCAAGGAAGCTCAGAACCTCTCTCAACTAAAGCCGGACGAACTGATTGGTAAGTTACTCACCTATGAAATCCATCCGGAAGAAGAGGATGCCGAGGTTAGCACTAAAAAGAACATTATGTTGAAAGCCTCGAAAGCGAGAGGAGAAAGACTGGTTCCTCGGATTCAAAAGAAGATCACATGGCACTCATTGCTCGAGGCTTCAAAAGAATGATAAAGCACAAGAAATGGGAGAAGAGGCCAAGGGAAGAGTTCTACAAGAAAGATAAGAAGGATAGAAAAGGTAAACACTCCTCCCCTTCGAAGTTATCTTTAACTAAGAACTCGGCGGATAGTCAAAGATTGTCCAAGGAGAAAGATGGATAGAAAGAAGAAGAAGGCTATGATGGTCACATGGAGTAATGAAGACTCATCGGAAGAAGATGAGGATTCGAACGACTCAAAGTGTCTCGATGGCACTAATAGACTCAGCGAGCTGAATCCGAGTAAGATTCTGACAATTCGGACAATCGAGGAGACAAATCCTAAAGAGGTAATTAAATACTTTCCTAAGTTCTCCAAAGTTGTTTTAGCAAAATATATTTATACTTTGGAAGAAAAGTCCAATTCTAATTCATCTCAATTCAATGAACAACTAGAGTCTCTTACTTCGAGAGCATTGGATTGAAAAATGAATTGGAAAACCGAGACTTACTCTAAGAGAACTCAAGACTAGTACTCAAGCTAATAAGAGTGAGTCCGAGTTACTGAGAAGAGAAAATGAGCGTCTCGAAACAAAAGCTCAATGAGTCTCAAGAGCTTGTTTTCAAATTTACTCAAGGTCAGAAAAACCTTGACATGCTCTTAGGCTCTCAGTGTGTCTCCTTCGGAAAGAAGGACTTGGTTTTAACGAAGAGGAGGAATCTAATTCCTACTCAAATCTTTTTAAAAAGATTCCGAAGCTGTGAAGTTCAAGAAGGCTGAGCATGGTTGTATTCATAAAAATGACAGGACTGAACCCAAGATCGGTTTTCGAAGAAAACCTTCCTCACCTGTTTATAAAAGAAAAGGTTTTCAAAAGAAAGAGACACAGACTCGGTTTTCTAAACGGAAGACTCGGAATCACACCAAACCCAAAGTTATTTAAATCTGGGTTCCCAAGAGTCTTCTTCCTTAGAAAAGGATCACGAGTAAAGGGAGTTACTGGGTTCGTTCGAGGAAGAGAGAAGGGTTAGTGTGTTTTTGACCTGCAGGTAACTCGAGAGAAGGACAAAAGGTCATTGGTACCTAAACAGTGGATGCTCACACCACATGTCGGGAGATTCAAGACTTTTTCTAAGTTGGAAGATTACAAAGGAGGCAAAGTCTCTTTTGGAGATGACGAGTAAGGGCAAGATAGTTGGAATAGGCAAGATTGGGAAATGAGATAACTTGGTCGGCCTAGTCTATCTTATCAAGGAACTAAAGTACAATCTACTAAGCATCTCTCGGTTGTGTGACAAAGGGCAAGAGGTAAGGTTCATTCGAGACAAATTGATATATTTCGGATGTAACCACCAAATAGACTAAGCTCTCGGGTAAAAGATTAGGTAATACCTACACTATTCCTCTTTCTTATCCAAGTCAGAATTTATCTTGTTTAAAAGCATCATTGCATGATGATTCTTGGACATGGCATCGTAGACTAGGTCATGTTAGCATGCATACTATCAAAAAGCTTGCATCTCATGGTTTAGTTAGAGATTTACCTAACTGTGCGTTTAAGAAAGAAAAAAATTTATGAAGCATGCATAAAAGGGAAACAGGTGAGATCATCCTTCAAATCTCTAGAAATTGTTTCCACATCCAAAGTGCTTGAAATGTTGTAGATCGATTTATGTGGCGAAATCCCTATTAAGAGTCTCGAAGGTAAATCATATGCACTTGTGATTGTTGATGACTCCTTACAATTTACCTGGTTTGTTTTCTTAAGCACAAAAATGAAGCTTTCAAAGAGTTCAGCAAGCTCTGCAGCAAAATTGAAGTAGAGTCTCGGACTCGGATCGGAAGAATTTGAACCGACCATGGAAGGGAGTTCGATTACTCGGAATTTGCAGAGTTCTCGCGATAAGAATGGTATCTCTCACAACTTATTAGCACCTAGAACTCCTTAACACAATGGAGTAGTGGAGAGAAAAAACCGAACTCTTCAAGAAATAGGAAGGACAATGATGATTGAACATGATCTCGCCTTACTATTTCCGAGATGAGGCGATCAACACAGAAAATTACACAATGAACAGATGCCTCATCGGACCCATTCTGAAGAAAACTCCATACGAGCTCTACAAGGGAAAGAAACCCTACATTTCATACTTCAAACCTTTCGGATGTAAGTGCTTTGTTTACAATAATGGTAAAGATCACTTGACCAAGTTTGATGCTCGATCGGATGAAGGTATCTTTCCGGGTTATTCATCTCATAGCAAACCATATCGTATTTTCAATAAAAGAACTAACAAAGTGGAAGAGAGCATCCACGTTGTGTTTAATGAGATTGATCGGGGAAAACCAAGTGAATCAACGTTCTCGGATTTAAAACTTAGCCGAGATGAAGATGATCTTATTGAAGCCGAGCTCGGACAGAATCAAAAGAAAGCAGACTTAAAATGAGATTGCTCATAACATTATGACTCAAACCGAACCAGCTCAAGAACCAGACTTAGAATGCGGAAGATCAAATAGATGAGCAAGCCTAGTTAGATTAGATCACTAAAGATGAACCAGTTGAACCAACAAATCTAGTGAACTAGAGAACAGGTAAAGCATTCAAATATGTTTCGAGCCACTCACTCGAGAACATCTTGTCTCACATCAACAATGGGGTAAGAACTCGCTCTTCTTTACAAAATCTATGTGCATTCACTGCATTCATATCATTAACTCGAACCTAGAAATGCACTAGAGGCCCTAAATGAACCTATATGGGTAGAGGCCATGCAAGAGGAACTTAATCAATTTGAAAGAAACCAAGTCCGGACCCCGATCAAACGACCTTCGACCACTTAGTTATAAAAACCAAATGGGTTTTCAAGAACAAGCTAGATGAGGATGGGTTGGTAGTCGAAATAAGGATAGACTTGTGGCTCAAGGTTACAATCAAGAAGAAGGGATTGATTGTGGGGAAACCTTTGCACCAATTGCTAGGATTGAAGTAATTAGAATCCTATTGGCATTTGCATCAAGCATGAATATTAAATTATATCAAATGGATGTCAAATGTGCTTTTCTAAATAGTTTCATTCCAGAGGAAGTCTATGTTGAGCAACCCCTGGATTTGAAAACTTAGAATTTCCAAATCATGTTTTCAAGTTGCAAAAGGCTCTTTATGATCTTAAACAAGCTCCCGGAGCTTGGTATGAAAGACTGAGCAATTTCTTGGTTGAAAATGATTTCAAAAGAGGTCAGATTGACAAAACTCTTTTCTTAAAAACCAAGGAGAAAGACTTTCTTATTGTTCGATTTATGTTGATGATATAATCTTTGGAGCTACTATCGAAAATCTATGTCGAGATTTTTCCGAGTTAATGAGATAGAAATTTCAAATGAGTATGATAGGATAACTCAATTTCTTTCTTGGTCTATAAATCAAACAAGAGAAAGATGGCATCTATGTCCATCAATCTAAGTATACCAAGGAGTTGTTGAAGAAGTACAAGCTTCAAGATGCAAAACATGAAGCAAAACCAATGAGTAGCAGCATGAAACCGGACTCGGATGAAAAAGGTAAAGCAGTAGATCAAAAACTCTATCGAGGTATGATTGGATCTCTACTATATCTTGCATCCAATAAACCAGAGATGCAAAACATGTAGCAACACCAATGAGTAGCGAGCATGAAACTAGACTCGGATGAAAAAGGTAAAGGAGTAGATCGAAACTCTATCGAGGTATGATTGGATCTATGCTATATCTTACATCCAAGTACACCGGACATTATGTTTAGTGTATGTCCGTGTGCAAGATTCCAAGCTAATCCAAACGAATCACATCTCATCTGCGGTGAAGAGAATTTTCGAGATATCTTACATGGACTCGAGAATCTAGGCCTATGGTTCTCAAGAGACTCGGAACCGACCCTCACTTGGATACTCGGATGCCGACTATGCTTGGATACAAGGTTGATCGAAAGAGCACATCAGGAGCATGCCGGTTGTGGGTCAATCTTTTATATCATGGCACTCAAAGAAGCGAGAAATCGGTTGCTCTATCAACTGCTGAAGCTTAGTACATTTGCAGTTGAGCACGCTGTGCTCGGATTTTATGGATCAAGCAACACTTGAAAGATCTTGGACTTTCATTCAAATCAATTCCAATCAAGTGTGATAATCAGATTGCAATCAGCATCACCAAGAATCCAGTTTAGCACTAAAAAACAAAGCATATTCAGGTTAGGTATCGTTTTCTTAGTGATCATTCCGAGAAAGATGATATTGAACTTGAATTCATTCCAACAAAGTTTCAATTAGTTGATATTTTCACCAAGTCACTTGGTGAAGATCGGTTTTGTGTTATTAGGAATGAAATTGGCATGAGAAATGCATGATTATGTGTTTTCTAAGTGAAATTGTTTTGCATGATTATGTGTTTTATGTTTTCTTTCTTTGTCTTAATAGCAATTGGTTCGATTGACGCAGTGAGACTGAGCTAGGAGTTATCATTTGTTTGCACTTTCCGAGTCACTCGAAACATTACTGAGTCGGACTCAATTTTTAGAAAAATGAACTTAAAACTTCGAAATCATCTCTACTTTAGTGGAGAATTTCTGAAATTTCTTTTAAAATATCTCTTTTTCTCTGTCTCTACCGCGCGCATCGATTAGTGAACTAGGTGTTGGGAGAATGACACTGGAATTCTAACCGTTAGAGACAGAACCGTTACACCTGTCCGAGGCGACCATTGGAGATTTAGGCCGAACGAATACTTGAAGGACATTCCTTTCGCTATAAATAGCATCTCTTTTCCTTCATTTCGCTACTTTACTCTTTGCTAATCTAATATCTCGCACTCAAAGTTCTCAACACTCTCAATTCTCTCTCTCTCTCTCTCTCTCTCTCTCTCTCTCTCTCGTTTCTTCAAAGCTCACACTCTTTCACTTCAAAATTCAGCCATGCCTAAAAGAGGTTCCGCTCAAGACTTTCTAGGGTCTGCAACCAAGAAACCTAGAACCAAGTAAACCCAAGAGGGTCCTTCAAACCACTCGAAAATCTTCGTCACCCAACATTTCACGTTAGATGACAAGTTCTTTCCAACTCCTTCTCGTGGTTGAAGCACATCAAAACCACTCGGAGTATATAACTTTCTTTGCTTCGGTGAGTTCATTTACCAAGAACTTGTTGCTGAGTTCTACTCCAACCTTTCCTGCTCCGAGGGTGTCATCACCTCCGGAGTTCGCGACACGATTGTGAGCATCAATCTCTCTCTCCTCCATCATCTTTTCAAAGTTTCATCTATCTTTCTCAACTACAATCCCATCCTCTTTAATGAGATTGCGAATGAATTCTTCGAAAAATAAGCCAAGGAAGTCCCCGAGTCACGCAAGAATTTCTCTCGTGACTCGGATGAGGACCGAGGCTAGACTTCTTTGTTTCCTTTTGATGAGAACTTTCTTTTATCATCATTCTAACAAACAGAATCCTAATTCAAAGTTTCTCAAAGCTCTTTTTGATGTCCTTGAGGGCTACGATGTAGACCTCTTTCCAACTATTATTGAGCGGATGGCCACTGTGCCGGCTCGGTCAAAGAAATCCACCCCTCTTCCCTTTGGAGCCCGTCCGACCTTAATTTTCAAGCAATTTAAGGTTCCCCTCCCTTCAGACCTAAATGCAGATGTCCGAGGCTGCCATTATTGTTGGCGGGAAGGAGCTTCTTGGATACGGGTACCAGGAAACCAAGCACTGGTGTCTAGATCCACGGGTCGAATTGGGGCCCTCTTCACCTCCTCGGACAAACACTCACCTTTCACTCCCTCCTCCATCCGGTGGTGCTTCCACCTCGGGTTCTCCTCCTCAAGCCTCTATAGCCTTGTCTACAGCCCTATTAGATAAGCTCACCTTTATGTCCACGAAATTTCAGGACACTCTCTGTCCTTCAAAACATGACCATCAACCGGAAGACGGTTTAATCCTAGATTCGAGAGCAATAGGATGTGCTCCTCAAAATGAAGACTTTGGTCGGGGAGCAATAGGGGCAACTTGAGCTCCTCGGAGAAAGGCGTACCAAAGCCGCTTAGTACCTAGAGAGCTCATATACCTCCGAGGAGTCCTTGAGCCTCGCCAAGTCTCCCTCGGGAGAAGTAGAAGAAGAAGAGGAAGTTACGACTGAAGCGGCTCTTTTTGAGGAGAAGGAGGAAGAGAGGAAGGAAGACGAGGAAGAAAAAAAGAAGGAGGAAAAAGAGAAGAAGAAGGCAGAACATGAGGGACAAAGTGCCGATGTCCTCAACCGGAGCCGATAAGCTCAGCCGATAGTTTGAGTGGGTCGAAGACCCTGTGGATGTTGGACAATCCACAGCGGTCAAGCTTGAAGAAGCACCTCCCTCTGCAATTTTCGAAGAGGATTGGAAGACTTAGTTTTGGGTTAACCACTTAGAGCCGAGCCACTACCGAGAGATTCCAATGTTGCTGCTGCCAAGATCCTCAACGTCCTCCAAAGCATACCAGCGCGAGCGCATGGCACGCTCATCCACCTCAACACAAACCCACCCAACTCCACCATCTTAATTTATTTTATTTCATTTTTTTCTTTTTGTCCAGGCATCAATCGTATCAACTTGTTACGTTCTTCCCAGCTTTTTAGTTTTTGCTGAAAGGCAAGGGGAGAACACTAGAAAAATTGTTGTCTTGTTTAGGGGAGTTTTCTCACCCTCTTTTCTTGTATTTTTTGTGCATATATGAATGAAGTTTTTATTTTAGAGCATAATTGTTTCGAGTTCACTCTTTCCGAGTTTGACTCCCTTATTCTTTATTTTTGCTCTAATATATCCGCTTTCATCATCTAATCTATTTTGCTACGATATATATGTTCACATTATGTTCTTTCTTTCGCTCTAATATAGATGAGCTACCTGCAGAAATTTTCTAAGTAGTGATACTATCTGAAATGTTCTAAGTATGAACTCCTTCACTCACTACTTCGCATGTTCTACCGAGTAAGAATGAAAACTCATGTCTTTAACTAACAAAGTTTCTATCCGAGTATGGAATGCCTTTCATCAAAAAGGGGAGATTGAAGACTCGAGACTTTGAGACTAGATCATTATGAGTATCACATAAAGACTCGGTACAAACCTCATCCCTCCTAAGTTTTGATTACAAGTTATTATGACTATTATAGAAACTCCTGCATAAGTCTTCATTCGATTCCGATCGACTTAGAAAACACACTCTTGTTTATCCACTCGCTTTGTAGTTTTTGAGTCACTCGGACATCATTCAGATTTATCGTAAGTTCAAATAATCTCTCTAACACTTCTTATCCGAGTTCGACTGTATATTTCAAAGCAAAGTGAGTTACGAGTGTTAATTCCTATTTCTAAGTCAGGGTATTTGTTTGAGAGTTATTTGCCCGGATCAAGTCCGTATACTCGATATTTTCACTCTTATTACTTGATCTTTCTTAGGACTGACTGATGGAATTTGAGCATAATGAATATTAGACTCGAAAATTTCACTCTTCTTGGCTTAAAATAATTATGCACTTAATTATCTTAATTAAATAATTATCTATGCCTAATCTTGGTCCAAAGTATTTTATACTTTGAGAACCAAAATTGTTTAATTTTGTAGGTTATCTAACCAAGGTTATCTCATTTTTGAATTACAAAAGTAACCTGGATTCAAGCTGTCAATCAGCCGCAGACAAGGCTTGAAGACTCGGACTCGAATCCGGATCATTCCGAGTACTACCCGAGGACTGAAGTACAAACCTCATCCGTCCTAAGTTTTGCTTACAAGTCATTCTAAGTGTTATAAAAACTCCTGCATAAGTTTTCATTCGATTCGACTTACTTAAAACACACATTATTGTCTATCTTCTCACATTGATGTTTCTAAGTCATTCGGACATCACTCATATTTATCGGATGTACAAATAATCTCTCTAACACTTCTTATCCGAGTTTTGACTGTGTATTTTGAAGTAAAGTGAATTACGAGTGTTAATTCACCTCTCTAAGTCGAGTATGTTTATTTGAGAATTATTTATCCGGATCAAGTGCTTATACTCTTATATTTTCACTCTTATAACTTGATCTTTCTTAGGATCGACTCGATGGAATCCGAGTATAATGAAAATTAGACTAAGAAAATTCCACTCTTCTAGGCCTAAGATAATTATGCACTTAATTATCTTAATTCAATGATTATATGTGCCTAATCTTAGACCAAATTATTTTATACTTTAAGAACCAAAATTGTTTACTTTTGTAGGTTATCCAAACAAGGTTATCTTATTTTTAATTTCAAAAGTAACCTGGCTTCAAGTCGTCAATCACCGGCAGACAAGGCTTTTCTACTTCGAACAAGGCTCGGACATCGTGTTAGGGTTGTCTGTTTCCAAAAATGGAAAACTTCAACACTAAGCTCAACGATGGTTTCCACCTTACTTTTAAGATAACACCAGTTGATTGGAGCACCCTTAGGAGCCAAGAGCCGTTGCACAAATTTCACATTCCAACGGATCTTTTCGAGCGACTCGGAAGAACCGTTACAATGGTCAAGAAGGACTTCTATTCAAAAATTATTCACAACGGCTAATCTGCGTGGTCATCTATAAATAGAAGCCACCTCACAAGACTTGAAGATTGCCGTAACTATTGTTAAAACACATTACTTAAGCAAAAGTCATTGTACTCATAGTTAATCTTCTATTTACAACTCCCAACTTGTAATTCATATTTTGTGAGTTGTAAAGTCTTGTAATCAGTTACATACTCTTCTTACTTTCCGAGTAAGGTCCCTTGACAGAGTCGTAAGGGTTAAATCAGCTCGGTTTTCCCTAGTTGTAAAGGTTACGTCGGTTAGGAAGTACTAGATCGGATAAGGGAATTTCTATGGTTAGGAAAACTTTGTAAGGAATTGTTTAAGGGAGGAATTCTGGTTGAAGTCAGTTTGTTATATTTTGTGGATTCAAAATAGTGGATTTGACTTGGTGCTTGGATTAGCACTGTTTGCGATTCTCCGCCCCAGGAGGGTTTCCACGTATCTCCGAGTTTACACTTTTCGAGTCCAATCTAGACTCAGACTGTCTTGTTTATTCCTTTCAAACTTAAAGTTTCTAAGTTTGTTAAAATTTCCTCATCACCCTATTCACCCCCTCTAGGGTGACTAAGACTCTCCAAGAGCAAACCTTCAAGCCTTTTTCGAGTCTAAGTTTGCTCATACTAAGATTAGAAGAGCAAATTTTATTTTTGTTAGTTTTTCTTCCTTAAAAACTAACTGTCGACTCCCTTGTTTTTTGCTTTATTCTATTCAAATTTGTATCTTGGTGTTTTCTGGTTGCGAGAACAGTAATGATTAGGTTTTGGATATGCCCACCGGGCAAAGACCGAAGCTGGTTCCACCAGCCACGGACTCCGGTCGGCACCAGCCACCCCTAGGTGCAGGCCATTGCCTACGCTGTGGGGTCAACCAATAAGGCTTCGGTCCGGATGGATTTTTACACCAATCTGGCCTTAAAGCCTTACGGCAGAACCAAAACCCTAATGTTATTTGTTCCTTAATTAGAAAATAATATCCTGGGACATCCGAAAATAATTCCTCAAATAAAATGATTAATAAAATCGCCTCGATTTAATTCATTTCAACTTGGTCTAATAAAATTCGAAAATCTTAATAAAAGATTCATCCCCACATTATAAAATCGACTTTCTAAAACTATCTTTAAAATCAATCCACAAAAAGGAGAAACCCGACACAAGTGGGGAAGCTCGGCGTTGGGCCCTCGGGCCCCGGGTCGTGGTTCCTACGAGTGGGGACTCCATCTGGGAAAAACTTTTTATTAAGAGGGCAAAACTTTAAAATTTAAGTAGTGTGTTTTAAATGATGTGCTTGCATTAGACATCTTGCATTTAGTCCAAAGTTCATCTCAAATAGGAAAATGCATTATCATATAGGAAGCATATTTTCTTTAAGGATCATGAGTCAAACAAATTATTTATCATATCATCATTGCATTCTTTATGTGCATCCAAACAAAAAGTATCCTTAGTCTCCTCGGGTCTTGCACTTAAGCCCTTTCCTCCTAAAAGCGATCTTCTTTCACATAGTCCTAAACCTCATCATTGGAATCGGAGCTCTAAAGATTAGAATGTCTAGCCAAGGAGTTTGACACATAATCATTTCTTTCTACTCTGCGGTATACACCAGTGCAACAAGCTTCGGTGCATATTACACCATCACAATCCATTCCTTATTCTAAGATAGTACATAAAAGAGTTCCCTTCTAATGGATGCTAATCCCAACAGTATCTTAGTCTTAGTATGCTTAATGACAATATAGCTAAGGTTGAAACCAAGTTGAATGATAAGGAGGAACATATATCATCTATATCAAGAGATCTTAAGGCCATCATAAGGGCTATGGAGGCTACTCAAAGAGATGAGGAAGCTGAACGTAGGAGAAGGCAAGAGGCTAAAGAAGCTTAGCATGTGCAAAGGGAAATGGCTATGGTTATACCACCTCCACCCATCCAATCTTCTCCGGATAACCCTAAACCTGAATCTCCCGAGCCTGAATTGAAAACTCAATTTGATTCCTGTATAGATCAGATAGAGCAGATGTTGAGGGAGTCATCCATGTTCAGTAATCATTATTTTGATCATAAGGGATTCACTTTAATTCCTAAGGGGTAAACTACCTCCTATGTTTACCGTGCCCGATATTAAGTTCAAAGGTTTCGGGAATCCCCATCATCACGTACGCAACTTCTTGGGAGCAATGACTCTTAAGAACATTCTTGAAGACACTTACCACATCATCTTCCCTGGACATTTGATACTGGTGTCATGAAGTAGTATAATGCGGTCAACCCACGCAAGGTCACTATTTGGTAAGATTTGTGCAAGGAGTTCATCCATCAATACTCCTATAACACATATCTACCTATTACTCTTCGAAACTTGGAATTAATCAAGCAAGGTGAGAAGGATAGCTTCATTGATTTCCTTACTAGATGGAGAGCAAAGGTAGCCCACGTAGTTGACTCGACCCTCCGAGAAAGATCAAGTCCGCATTATTGTGAAGAACCTTCAACCCAATTATAATCGGCACCTCAAATTCCTACCCATGATGTAATTTTCGACCCTTAGAGATGCTGGGTTGCTAATAGAAGAAGAACCGTCCACTTGTGACCATGAAAGTCGCAATCGGATATAGAGGTAATTATCATTCTAAAGAGAAGAAAACCTCCAGATCGGGAATGCTACCGGGGTGCGAGATGTCAATGCCCTCAACAAGTATACTAACCGCACCTGCTATTGATACTACCTATGCTCAAGCCCTTGACCGTCTCTTCAAAAAGGGAAGATAGAGTTCCACTTAATAGAGCGAGAATTAGAAACCGCGAAACGAGTCTAAGAATTGGGATGCGAGAAAATTTTGCAAATACCATTGTGCGAGGAGGACACGATACTCGAACGGTCTTGGACATTCAAGACCAAACTGGAAGATATGATTTGAAATGGCCAATTACCCCTAGCTAAGGCTAACCAGAAACCAAGTAATAACAAAAACCCTTTTAGCGGCACCTTAGCCATCTTTACTAAACCCATACCAGGTCGGTGGGATCCTTCTATCTTTATCCAAAAAGTTAATGAGTCACAACTGGTTCTTAGATTACCGTCGTTGGATCCGAAGTCCAGGGGTTGTGGGTAAGTGACGAAGAAGATGTCTACGAAACGAGAGATAATGACAACAATAGTGACGACTTTTGGGGCACACCACCCTTAGAAGAAGACTTTTGGGAAACACTAAGAACCATGCTTGTTCAATTTCTTATTAGATCAAGAAGGCACAATGCAGCCTTGGGTCCATAATAGACTTAGGAAGCTCCAAAAGATTTTGAAGCCGCAAAGGAAGGAGATCCAATCCTTAAGCAACTCAAAAAATTAAAAGTTAACATTTCTATCTAGTAAATAATATTTGCTTCCCGAAACATAGACAAGCCTTAATCGATGCACTAAGTAAGATTGAAGTTTTTCTTGAAACCACGACAGAGGAAGTAGTAGGATTGGTTAACGGTGGGGATACAACCATGACTTTTGATCGAAGGATCTCCCAAAAGAAGGCTTTGCACACAACAATGGTCTTTATTTAACCGTAACTTGCATTATCAAGTTTGTTCGCTTAAGCTTGGTAGACAGTGGATCCGCATTTAACGTGTGTCCTCGGCGAACCGCTAAGAGGTTAGGAATTAGGGAGCAACAACTCTCTAAGAAAACCGTTCATGTTTGAGCATATGATAATTCTAGAAGAACAATCTTGGGAACAAGTGACATTACCAATCAATATAGGGCCAATGGAGAGGAAGATTGAATTCTAAGTCTTAGATATCCCATCTACTTTTAATCGCTTTTAGGACACCCTTGGTTGCACGATCATCGAGCAGTGCCCTCTACATTGCAACTAAAGGTCAAAATGATCATTAACGATCGGGTAATAACCGTTAAGGGGATAATCTTTGTGCTATTATCACTTCCAAACAAGTATGTAGTGGAGATCGAGCACGAAACTAATAATGAAGAATTATACGGATTTGAAACCATTGCTGGCTTAGAATGGGATGAAGCAGCTTTTACCTTTAATGCTTACGGCAACCTTAGTGTCCAATCAATGCTTAGTAAGAAGGGGTATTTTCCAGGTCTTGTCTGTAGGCCGAAGGGCATACCACCCTATTTTTCAACCCCTTGAACCCACTAACACCTACAACTTTGGGCTAGGCTATCAACCTACCACTAAGGAAATAGCTCTAGTTAAGTGAGAAGTCTAAGTAAGGAGAATTGCACAACACATAGTCTACTCTATTAAGTCTTTTCCTTATAACCTCGAATCGACAATTTCGAGAGAAGGAGATAACTTTCCTTATTATGGTTTTCCTGAGCCCTATTACATTAAGGAAAAGGGTATCCTAGTACCTACTTTGGAAATCTTCAATGACTGCTATATTACGGAAGAGGAGGCATCTCACCTTCTCAAAAGGGACAATCCACATTAGATTGGACCAATCTTTTCGGAAATAATCTTTTGGGCTTCGTTCGGTCAAGAGAGTAATCTAGAAGGTAACTCTGTTTCAGTACTATCACGAGCTATGTCGTATCCGTAGTTTGATCTGTCCAGATTCATCATTGATGCTGATACTGAAGGGTCCAAGCATATCACTTGGATTGATGCTTGAGGAGGGCCAAGAATTTGCTATTAGCCTAGGAGCGCACCTTCCTTCCGAGTCTAGTGTTAGGGCTTGTATTTCTTCCTCTTCTATTGTTTTTAGTTCTCATTCTATCCTTTCCAATTCAGTTTCTAAGTCCGATGTACTCATTTCCTCATTAAACAAAGTGAATCTTTCGCTTACTCCTTGCCTCCTCTCGCTCTTAATTGTTTTGCCTTTAATGATGAACAAGAAATTCCTAAATAATTAATAAAAGCTATGTATGATCATGAAAATCACTCACCAATAATAGAGGAAACAATAACAATTAATCTGGTGTTAACCGATCAACCCCAAGACGTTAAGATTGGGAAAACTTTGGATGCGGAAGAGCAGAAGCAATTCACTTCACTCCTCGCATAGTTCATCGATGTCTTTGCATGGTCCTACGAAGACATGTCGGGTATAGATCCAAGCATAGTAGAATATAAAATTCTGCTTTAAGCAAGTTAAGCTGAAGTTGAGAAGGATGAAATCATAATGGGCCTTGAAGATTAAGGAAGAATTTCAAAAACAGTTGGAAGTCTGGGTTTATTAAGGTAGTTCACTATCCTCAATGGGTAGCAAATATAGTTTCCGTACCAAAGAAAGATAACAGGGTTTGTATGTGCGTCCACTTTAGGGATTTAAACAAGGCCGGTCCTAAGGATGATTTCCAGTTGCCTCATATCGATCTTCCGGTAGATAATACTACGGGTCATGCTCTACTCTCATTTATGAATGGTTACGCTGGGTATAATCAAGTGAAGATGGCTGAGGAAGACATGGAAAAGACAACTTTCATCCTCAATGGGGAACTTATTTTTATGTGGTGATGCCATTTGGTCTAAAAATATGGGTGCAACGTATCGAGAGGACAACAACAACACTATTGCATGATATGATCCATAACGAAGCTGAAGTATACGTAGATGATATGATCATAAAATCTAAAGATAGGGCACAACACTTACCCAGACTGAGAAAATTCTTCCATAGACTCGGGAAGTACCACATGTGCCTTAATCTTCAAAAGTGTGCCTTTGGGGTAACCTTTGGTAAACTATTAGGCTATGTTGTTAGTCTTAGAGGAATTGAAGTTGATCCATCCAAGATCAAAGCTATTAAGGAAATCCCTCCTCCACCAAGTATAGAGAAGGAGATAAGGGGTTTCCTAGGATGTTTGTAGTACATCGGTCGTTTTATATCAAAACCGACTATGGTCCGTAAACCCATTTTCAAAAAGTCAAATAAAGGATCTTAGCCCATTTAGGATGCCGAGTGCCAACAAGTATTCAAGAAAGTTAAGGACTACCCGGTTAATCCTCCAGTGTTGGTTCCACCGCAATCGGGAAACCTTTGCTTTTATATCTCACCACAACGAGAGACAACTATGGGAGCCATGTTAGCTTAACAAGACAGAAAAGAAGACCGCGCAATATATTATCTTAGTAACAAGTTTCTGGAGTATGAGACTAGATATACACCATTAGAGAAGACATCTTTGGCTTTAGTTTGGCCTACCAAGAAGCTCGGACACTATATGTTGACCAACACAAGTACATATGGTAGCACCTATGAATCCTATTAAGTACATACTTGAGCAACCGACAATCAGTAGTAAGATAGCACGATGGACTATCATGCTCGTCGAATTCGAACTCAAGTTTAATCCTCAAAAAGTGGTCAAAGGAAGGGTAGTATTAGAATTCTTAGCAGATCTACCCGTGCTCGAATGGCAATCCGAACACCTTGACTTCCCGGATGAAGATATCTTACAAGTAGAGGTGGACGTTAGGACAATGTACTTCGATGGCACTTCCAATCGGATGGGCTTTGGAGTAGGAATTCTTTTAGTCTCACTAGAGGGAGCACATACTCCCATTTCGTTAAGCTAAACTTCGAGGTCATTAATAATGCTGTAGAGTACGAAGCTTGTATCACAGGAGTTGAAGTTGCAACAGAGATCCGGGTCAAGAACATCGAGTTTTCGGTGATTCTACTTTGATCATCAACCAAATTTCACAAAGATAGAAGGTATGTAGTGAAGCCTTGGCACCCTACCTAGCATATTTGACATAATTATCCGAACACTTCAAAAGATTTCCTTTACTTACCTTCCTAGGGACGGTAATCAATTTACTGGATGCACTAGCTAAGCTGGCATCTATGATCAATATTCCTATTGGCATTCACTCAATGCATGTTCACATCAAGCGGTGGAGTTAGTCCGCACATGTACGTGCGTTAGAATGATCTAATATCGACCATACCAATTGGTATCATGATATTTATCGGTATTTAGATACGCAAGAATATACTTTGGACTCCACACCCACAGCCCAAAGAGCCATCAGGATGTTGGCTTCATAATTTTTCCTCAATCAAGATCGGTTGTTCAAGAAAACTAACTCCGGGATCAATTTACTTTGTGTCAATCAACATAAAGCAAAGCGCATCATGGAAGAGATTCATGGAGGATAATGTGGACCTCTCAAGAACGGGATAATGTTGGTTTGGAAGGTTCGGAGACTTGGCTATTATTGGTAAAATATGGCGATAGATTGTCATGACTTTGTTAGAAGGTGCCATAAATGTCGGTGTATGCAAACTTACAACACCAACCTTCGTCATTTCTCACTACACTATCCTCACCCTGGTCGTTTTTAGTTTGAGAAATAGAAATTATTGGCAAGGTGACTCCTAAAGGAATAGGTGGTCACGAATTTGTGTTAGTAGCAATCGACTACTTCATTAAATGGGTAGAAGTAGCTTCTTATGCGACTCGACGTCCAAACATGTAGCCAAATTTATCACTCGGAATATTATCCGTCGTTATAGAGTGCCCCACGAGCTTATAAGTGACCATGGTAGTCATTTCAAGAAGCAAGTAGCGAGGTTTGTTGGATAAGTACAAAATTCGGCATCAAAAATCTTCCCCATATCGTCCTCAAACTAACGAAACAATTGAAGCCGCCAAAAAGAACGTTTGGAGAATAATGGAGAAAATGGCAATTAGATATAAGGATTGGCCGGATAAATTACCCTTCGCTTTGTGGGATTACAAAACTTCTATTAGATCCTCCACGGGAGAAACACCCTAGTCTCTAGTCTATGGCATGGAAGCAGTCCTTCTAGTTGAAATTTCCATTCCTTCATTAAGGATAATTATTGAGAGTCAGATTTTAGAAGCTAAGTGGGCTATGAAGACTCAGGTATAAATCTCTATCTCTCCTAGGTTTTGATTCTAAGTCATTCTCGTGCCCTATAGAAACTCATTTTTAAATTTTCATTATGTTTTGACCGACTCGAAAGCACCATATTGCATATCTTGTTCACTTGTGATTCTAACACACTCCGACATGACTCAGAACCATTGCATGTTCAAAAATTTCTCTAACGCATTTTCTCCGAGCATTGACTTTTTATTTCAACGTAAAATGAATTACGGTGTTAATTCTTTCTTTTAAGACAGTTTATATCTCCGAGAATTATTTGATCACATCAAGTTGTTATACTCGATATTTTACTCTTTTTGACTTGATCATTTCAGGATTGACACAAGATGGAATTTGAGTATATTGAATATTAGACTCACAAAATTCCATTCTTCTAGGCCAAAGATAATTAAGCACTTAATTACTTTGATTTAAATATTATCTCGTGCCTAGTCTTGGACTAAAGAATTCTATACTTGGGGAACCAATATGGTTTGTTTTTGTGGTTATTCGATCGAGGCTAATCTATTTTTGAATTTCAAAAGCAATCGGCTTCTAGTGGTTAAACACCAGACAAACAAGTTTTAGCCGCTTCGGACATATTACATAACAATTACTTAGTGCATTCTTATTCAATCTTCTATTTATAACTCCAAGTCTCGTATTTAATATTTTCCGAGTTGTAAAGAAAGTCTTGTAATCAGTCACATACTTCTCTTACTTTCTTAGTAAGTCCTTTGACCGAGATGTAATGGTTAACTCAGCTCGGTTGTTCCCGATTTTAATGTTTATCTCAATCAGAAGTAATAGATCGAATAAGGGAACTTCGAGTCTTGGAAAACATTATAAGGGATTGTTTAACGGAGCAATTCGATTGAGTCGAGTCCTCTATATTTTGTGGATTCAAAATAGTGGATTTGACTTGGTGCTTGGATTAGCACTGTCCGTGGTTTTCTGCCCCGGGAGGATTTTCACGTATATCCGTGTTATTGCCTTTCTAAGTCCAATCTAGTCTCGGAATCTATTTCTGGTTTGTGCTTGTGCAAAAATTATTTAATTTTCTTTATTACCCTATTCACCCCCTCTATGGTGACTTAGAGTCTCCATGAGAAAACCTTCAATTGGTATAAGAGCCTAGCCTTTCGGGAGGATCTAACCACCCAAAGGTCTAAAGATCGGATGGCTCGGAACAATGGAGAGTTTGATGAAGGAAGATCATCCACCAGATCACTAAAGTTTAAAGGGTCAAACATTTCCCATTGGAAGAAGATGATGGAATGTTTCCGATGGACAACGATGAAGAAGTTTGGAACATCATCCAAGCAAGAAACTACATTCCAATGAAGGCGGAGAATGTAACTCTTATGCCTAAAGCCAAATCTAAGTTCACCACTCGAAGAGAGTGAAAAGTTCAGAAAGAACTTCAAAGCTATGAACACATTAATGTCTACCATTAGCACGAGAAGAATATAACGAGGTCTCGACTGTGACACGACTAAAGAGGTGTGGGACACTCTTGTTAACACCTATGAAGGAACAAGCCATGTGAAGTAGGCAAAGATAAGCCAATATCTTCACAAATATGAGCTATTTAAGATGGAGCCAGAAGAAAACATCCCTCGGATGTATGTTTGCTTTATAGAGATTACAAACAATCTCAAATCTCAAGGTAGAAAGATCTCTCACGAAGAAATGTCAAGAAAGATTATGAGAAGTCTACCAAAGAAGAGATGAGGTCCTAAGGTGACAGGCATTAAGGAAGCTCGGAACCTCTCTCAACTAAGACTAGACGAGCTGATTGGGGAATTACTCACCCATGAGATTCATCTCGGAAGAAGAGGACGTCGAGGTCGGCACCAAAAGGAACACCTGCAGTGAAGGCCTCACATACTAGACATGAAAGTCTCGAGCACCTTAGAATAAGAAGAGGATCCTATGGCACTCATAGCCATTGGCTTAAATAGAATGATAAAATACAAGAAGTGGGAAAAGAGGCCAAAGGATGAATTTTACAAAAAATATAAGAAGGACAAAAAGGTAAATATTCATCCCCTTCTAAGTTATCTTTATCTAAGAACTCTGGTTGCTTTGAATGTGGCAGCAAGGAGCACATAGTCAAAGATTGCCCCAAGAGAAAGAAGCACAGAAAGAAAAAGGCTATAATGGCTACTTGGAGTGATGATGACTCATCTCGAAGAAGATGATTCCGACAACTCAAAATGTCTTATAGCACTTACGGACTCAAAAGATGAATCCGAGTTAGACGATGAGAGCTCAAATATTGAGGAAGTAATTGAATACTTTCTCAAGTTCTCCAACGTTGATTTAGCCGGATATATTTATACTTTGGAAGAAAAGTGCAATTCGACTCTTCACAATTCAAAGAAAAACTTGAGTCTCTTACCGATGAGAGTATTGTTTTGAAAGCCGAGTTAGAAAACTTAAGACAAAATCCGAAAGTACTTAAGACCGAGTGCTCAAGAAAATGAAACCGAGTTTGAGTCACTCGGAATAGTGAAAGAGCAACTAAAACGGAAGCTCAATGACTCAAGAGCTTGTTTTAAAATTCATTCAAGGTTAGAAAAACCTTGATATTTTACTTGGCTCTAAGTGTGTCCCATTCAGGAAAGAAGGACTTGGTTATAATGAAGAAGAAGAATCAAATTCTTATTCTAATCTTTTCAAAACCGATTCTAGAACTGTAAAGTTCAAGAAGGGTGAGCACGGTCCTATTCATACAAATGAAAAGAGGACTAAGTTCAGACCAGTTTATAGGAAAAAGCCTTCTCCACCTGTTTAGAAAAGAAAAGATTTTTAAAAGAAAGAGACACAGACTTAGTTTTCAAGAAAGAAGACTCCGAATCGGACCAGCACCTAAAATTATTCAAATCCGGGTTCCTAAGAATGCTCTTCCTCAAAGAAAGACCACAAGTAAGAACAGCTTATTGGGTTTATAAGAGGAAGTGACAAGGGTTAGTTTGCTTCTTTTTGCAGGTAACTCAGAAGAAGAAAGGTCATTGGTACTTAGACAATGGTTGTTCATGCCACATGTCGGAGATTCAAAACTCTTTTCCGAGTTGAAAAATCTTAAAGGAGGAAAAGTCACATTTGGAGATAATAGCAAAGGCAAGATAGTAGGGATTGCCAAGATTGGTGAAGGAAACAACACTATTAGCCCAGTCTACCTTGTCAAAGGACTCAAGTACAATCTCCTTAGCATTTCTCAACTATGTGACAAAGGTCAAGAGGTAATGTTCACTCATACCAACTGCTATATTTATGATGCGAGTCACTAAAGAGACTAAGCTCTCGGGTCCGAGGTTGGGTAACACCTACACTATTCCTCTCTCAGATTCCAGTCAGAATTTATCTTGTTTAAAAGCATATATGAATGATGATTCATAGACTTGGGATCGTAGATTAGGTCATATTAGCATGCATACTATCAAGAAACTTGCATCTCATGGATCGGTTAGGGAGTACCTAGCTGTGCGTTTAAGCAAGATAAAATCTATGAGGCATGCATAAAAGGCAAGAAAATCAGGTCATCTTTCAAACCACTCAAAACCGTATCTACATCCAAAGTGCTTGAGTTGGTTATATGGATTTGTGTGGTCAAATTCCTATGAAAATCCTTTGAGGTAAATCGTATGTACTTGTTGTGATTGATGATTTCTCACGATTTACTTGGGTATGTTTACTCAAGAACAAGAATGAAGCATTCAAAGAGTTCACTAAGCTCTGCAGGAAAATTCAAGTGGAGTCTTAGACTTAGATCGAAGGATTCGAACCGACCATGGAAGAGAGTTCGACTACTCGGAATTTGCAGACTTTTGTGACAACTTTTCTACACCAAGAACTCCTCAACGGAATGGAGTAGTGGAGAGAAAGAACAGAGCTCTTGAAGAAATAGGAAGGACCATGATGATTGAAAATGATCTACCTTTCTATTTCTAGGCTGAGGCGATTAACACAAGCAAATTACACACTCAACGAGATGCCTCATCAAACCCATTATGAAGAAAACTCCCTACGAGCTTTACAAAGCAAAGAAACCCAACATCTCCTACTTCAAACCATTTGGATGTAAGTGCTATAATGGTAAGAAGCATCTGATTAAGTTTGATGCTAGGTTAGATGAAAGCATATTTATGGGTTACTCATCTCATTGCAAAACTTATCGTATGTTTAATAAGAGAACTAACAAAGTGAGAGAAGGTATCCACGTTGTCTTTCATGAGTTTGATCTTGGCAGGATAAGTGAGCCCACATACTAAGATATCAGACTTAACAGAGATGAAAATGACCTTGCTTAAGCTGAGCTTAGAAAGACTCAAAATAGAATTACTGAGGCAACTCGGAATGGAGCAACTCATAATTTTATGACTCGGATCGAACAAGTTCAAGAGCCAGCTCAAAATGCTGAAGAACAAGTAAATACAGAGACTTATCAAGATCAACCAACCAAAGATCGGACTCGCTCGACCAATAAACTTTGTAAATCAAAGGACACGTAAAGCTTTCAAATATGCATCCAGTCACCCACCCGAGAACATACTTTCGATATCAACAAGTGGGGTAAGAACTCGATCTTCTTTGCATAATCTATGTGCATTTTCTGCATTCATATCATTAACTCGAACCTAAAAATGTACTAGAGGCCCTAAATGAACCTAAATGGGTAGAGGCCATGCAAGAAGAGCTTAATCAATTTGAAAGAAACCAAGTCCGGACTCGACAAAATGACCTTCTAATCACCAAGTTAGAGGAACCAAATGGGTATTCAAGAACAAACTGGATGAGGAAGGGTTGGTAGTCGAAATAAGGCTAGACTCGTTGCTCGGGGTTATAATCAAGAGGAAGGAATTGATTGTGGGGAAACCTTTGCACCTATTGCTAGGATTAAGGCAATCAGAATGCTATTAGCATTTGTATCTAGCATGAATATCCAGCTTTATCAAATGGATGTCAAATGCGCTTTCCTGAATGGTTTCATTCAAGAAGAAGTTTATGTTGAGCAACCCCTGGATTTGAAAACTCCGAATTTCTAAATCATGTTTTCAAGTTGCAAAAGGATTTATATGGTCTTAAATAAGCTCCCGAGTTTGGTATGAAAGACTGAGCGGTTTCTTGGTCGAAAATGATTTTGAAAAGAGGTCAGATTGAGAAAACTCTTTTCATAAAAATCAAGGGGAAAGATTTTCTTATCGCTCGGATTTATGTTGATGATATAATCTTTGGAGCTACTAATGAAACTCTATGTCAAGAGTTTTATGAGTTAATGAGACAGGAGTTCCAAATGAGCATGATGGGAGAACTCAACTTCTTTGTTGATCTACAAATCAAACAAGACAATGATGGCATCTATGTCCATCAATCCAAGTTTACCAAGGAACTTTTGAAGAAGTACAAACTAAAAGAAGTGAAGCATGCAGCAACACCTATGAGTAGTAGTTTGAAACTGGACTCGGACGAGAAAGGTAAAGTCGTAGATCAAAAACTCTACAGAGGTATGATCGGATCTCTACTTTATCTCACATCTAGTAGGCCGATTATCATGTTCGAGTGTCTGCCTTTGTGCAAGATTTCAACCTAAGCCAAAAGAATCACATCTCACTCGCGGTGAAGAGGATTTTTAGATATCTTACACGGACGGAATCTTGGTCTATGGTTTTCAAAAGACTTAGAACCGACTCTCACTGGATACTCGGATGCTGATTTTGCTGGATACAAAGTTGATAGAAAGCACATCGAAGTATGCTAATTTCTATGTCATTCCCTCATCTCCTGGCATTCAAAGAAATAAAACTCGGTTGCTCTATCAACTGTTGAGGCTGAGTACATTGCAGCTCGAGCTTATCGTGCTCGGATTCTATGGATCAAGCAGACACTTGAAGGATCTTAGTCTATCATTCACATCCATCCCAGTCAAGTGTGACAATCGAGTGCAATCAACATTACTAAATATCTAATCTAGCACTCAAAGACAAAGCATATTGAGGTCATGCATCATTTGCTTGAGAGACCACTCGAGAAAGGTGATATTGAACTTGAATTCATTCTTATGAAATATCGGTTATATGATATTTTCATTAAGCCTCTTAGTGAGGATCAATTTTGTTTTATTAGGAATGAGCTTGGCATGATTAACGCATGATTATGGATTTATTAAGTGAATTATCCTTACATAATTATGAGTTATGTGCTTTTAATAACAAATGAATCACTTAATAGAGTGAGACTAAGCTATGAGCTATAAGTTATTAGTTCTCTAAGTGTTCTTAGCTACTCGGAAATCATACTGAGTCGGACTCGAGTATATGAGCAAAATGGACATCAAACTTCGAAATCGTCTCTAGATAAATGGAGAATTTCATAAATATTTTCAAAAGGTCTCTTTTCTCTCTCTTTCTACCACGCGTTTCAATCGGAGAATTCTAGTAGTTGGAAGAAAGCTGCTGGAATACTAGCCGTTGGAGAGCATAACGTCACACCTGTTTGAGACTACCATTTGGTATTCGGGTCCGAATGAAGGTTGAAGGTCATTTCCTTTCGCTATAAATAGCACCCCTTTTACCTTCTTTTCTTTACTTTGCTTACTGGTTACTTGCTCTTTATTCTTGAAATATTTGCCGACTTGTATTCTCTTTCGAATTCAAAATGCTCTTTCTCTATCTTTCTCTCTCTCTTTGGTATTCTCTCTGTTTCTCTTCATTCACCGTGCCAAAGCGAGGATTAGGACTAGAGTTGGGGTCGGCTACCAAGAAGGCCCGCACCAAAAATGCTCAAGAGGGTACTTCCAACCCCTCTAAAATTTTCATCGTCCAACACTTTACGTTAGATGATAAATTCTTTCAAACCACCTCCTTCTTGTGGTTACCGTACATCAAAAACACTGGAGTTTACAACTACTTGTGCTGCAGTGATTTCATCTATCCAGTAACTCGTTGCCGAGTTCTACGCTAACATGTCCCACATTGAGGGTGTCATCACCTCAAAGGTTCAAGGGAAGGTTGTTCGTATCAACCTCTCTCTTCCTCAAAGACTATTTAAAATCTCTTCTCTTTTCTCAACTCCAATCCCATACCTTTTATGGAGATTATCGATTAATTCTTCGAGAAGTTTGCCAAGGAAATTCTCGAGGCATGGAAAAAATTTTCCCGACTCGGATGAGGACTGAAGCAAGACTGCTCTGCTTCATCATGATGCGAACCTTTTCGCTAATCATTCGAGCAAGGAGAATCCAAATTCTAAGATTCTCAAAGTTCACGTATGATATTTTGGAGGGCTATGAAGTAGATCTCTTCCCTTTTATCATCGAGCATATGGCCACTATGCCAGCTCAATCAAAAATTCTGCTCCTTTTTCTTTTAGAGCTCTCTTGACGTTTGTCTTCAAACAATTCAAGATTCCCGTCCCCTCATAACCAAAGGCTGTTTCGAGGCTGCCATTGTTGTTGGCGTAAAAGAACTTCGGGGTACGGATATAGGAAGTCAAACCCGATGACTCGGGTTCAAGGGTCCGAGTTAAAACCTCCCTCTCCTCCTCCCACTCGGACTCGAGACTCCACCAGCACTCCCACCTCCCTCTGTTGGTCCCTCTACTTCTCTACCTCCTTTTCCTCCCTCTACTATAGTGTTTATCGAGATGGTAAACAAGATTACCTTTGTGTCTCGAAGATCTTCGGAACACTCTCCGCTCTCTCAAACCCATCTATCAAAGCCTGTTGATTAAACCAAAGACCAAGCGAGTCCCAAATTAGGGAATCTCGGGAGCTTATGCTCGAGTTCAAGGCCATTATCGGGAGTAATGCAGGAAGCTCCAACTCCTCCACAAACGACGATCTAAAGTTTCTAAGGACTCTAACACTTCGACACTTCGAAGAGTCCTCCAGCCCAGCTAAGTCTACCTCTGCTTAGGCAGCTCAGGAAGTACCGGAAGAAGCGGCTCTGCTAAAGAGGAGAAAGAAGAGGAGAAAGGAGAAGAGAAGGAAGAGGAGAAGGAAAAAGAAAAGGAAAAAGAAGAGGCCACTCACCCCGAGCATCAAGGTGCACCGGAACTCGAACGAGAGCTGATCTCCTTAGATCATGCTCTAATTGAGTTAGAAGAAGCTGGGGACACTGGTTAATCCAAAGTAGCTATCCCGAAGCACCGCCAGCGAGTCGTCTTCGAGGAAGACAAGCCTCGAGGAAGATGTCCCTTTGGTTCGCAAAACCAGGACAGAGCAACTTCCCGACATCCCGAGTCTTGCAACCGCCTCGCTCATTCACCTCCCACAAGCATACAGGCGCGAGCGCAATGCTAGTCCCTCCTCGTTCGGACAACAAGCCCCTCCTTCTTAGCTTATTTTCTTTTCTCTATTTCATTTCTTTTGTCCAAAATCGGTTGTATCGATTTGCTATTTTCTTCCCTCTTTTTGATGAAATGCTAGGGGAGAAAATATATAGAAAACTTGATATTTAGTTTAAGGGCAGGAACTCCGCACAATTATTATTTTTTGCGATCTGTTTATTTTTTCCGAGCAATGAATTTTTTTACCATACCTCGTTCGAATTGCATTGATGCTATGATATTTATTTTTTTCTTTCATGCTCGATACTCGATGTTTACCATTTTGAGCATATCTCGTTTTAGAGTTACATATTTTATTTGTTTTATACTCGATATTTCACTATGCCATGATACTTAACTTGTTAACATATCTACTCCGATTTCAATTCTTTTTGCTTTGATACTTCATTATCTCGCACATATGCTCCGAGTAATACTCTAATTTGAACTGCACTTTCAGTATTTCAACTCACTCTCTGCTCCGATTCTTTATAGAATATTCTTTTGCTCTAAGAACGTGACTTTCTGCTCTAATCATTAGCAATGAAAACTTATGTATTGCACTAACAAGTTTCTATCTTAATATGGAATGCCTTTCATCAAAAGGGGAGATTGAAGACTCAGGTATAAATCTCTATCTCTCCTAGGTTTTAATTCCAAGTCATTTTGTGTCCTATAGAAACTCCTATCTAAGTTTTCCTTATGTTCTTACTGACTCGAAAGCACCTTATTGCATATCTTGTTCACTTGTGATTCGGACTCACTCCGACATGACTCCGAACCATCGCATGTTCAAATAATTTCTCTAACACATTTTCTTTGACCACTGACTTTGTATTTCAACGCAAAATGAATTACAGCGTTAATTCTTTCTTCTATGTCAATTTATATCTCCGAGAATTATTTGACCGGATCAAGTTTTTGTACTTTGATATTTTACTCTTTTTGACATGATCGTTTCATGATTATCTCAAGATGGAATTTGAGTATATTGAATATTAGACTCGAAAATTCCATTCTTCAAGGCCAAAGATAATTAAGTATTTAATTACTCCGATTTAAATATTATTTGTGCCTAATCTAGGACCAAAGTATTCTATACTTTGAGAACCAATATGGTTTGCTTTTGTAGGTTATTCAATCGAGGCTAATGCATTTTTGAAATTCAAAAGCAATTAACTTTTAGTTGTTAAATACCGATAAACAAGTTATAGCTACTTCGGACATGGCTTAGTCACCGTGTCGGGGTTGTTTGTTTCCAAAGCTGGAAAACTTCGACTCTAGGCCTAATGGTTGTTTACATCTTAACTTTCAGTCACCACCAAGTTATTGGACCATCTTCTATAGTCAAGAGTCGTTGCACAACGATCACATCCCAACAGATCTTTTACGAGTGACTCAAAAGAGCCGTTACAACGACTAGTGAAGACTTATGTCCAGAACCAAGAGTTGGCTATAAATAGAAGCCACTTCACCAGAATAGAAGATGGCTGAAAATATTGCTAAACATATTGCCTAACAATTACTTAGTGCATTCTTATTCAATCTTCTATTTACAACTCTAAGTCTATATTTAATATTTTCTCGAGTTGGAAAGAAAGTATTGTATTTAGTCACATACTTCTCTTACTTTCTTAGTAATTCCCTTGATTGAGCTATAAGAGTTAACTCAGCTTAGTTGTCCCTAATTGTGAAGGTTATCTCAATCGGGAAGTACTAGATCACATAAGGGAACTTTTGAATTTAGAAAAACATTGTAAGGGACTGTCTAAGGGAGCAATTCGATTGAGTCGAGTCCTCCGTATTTTGTGGAATCAAAATAGTGGATTTGACTTGGTTCTTGGATTAGCACTATCCGTGATTTTCTGCCCTAGGAGGGTTTCCACGTAAATCGTGTTATTGCCTTTCCGAGTCCAATCTAGACTCGGAATCTGTTTCTGGTTTGTGCTTGTGCAAAAATTGTTTAATTTTCTTCATCACCCTATTCACCCTCCTTCTGCGGTGACTTAGGCTCTGCACGAGCAAACCTTTAGGCAAAAGCACGTTAGGAGGAATTAGTGTTGCTAGATGAGAGGCGCCTCAACACCCTGCATAATGTCCAAATATACCAAGCTCGTATATCGCAGGTGAGGCAACCTGAGGGGACCAGATTCATTTTTCAAATTCGCTTTTATAATTTTTATTTTTTTCTAGTTATTTAATCGCTTTTTGTATTGCGGTTTGAAGTTGTATCACATTTAGTTCCTCCCCACCTGATGTCATTTTTTCATTTCTTTTTCACTTTATTTTTCGCTTTCTTTATCGCTTTCTTTATCGCTTTCTTTATTGCTTTATTAACTGCATATTTATCGCTTTCTAAGCATGTTGGATGTCTTATTCTACCTATTACATGTTGTTGCCAATTTAATTAAACAAAATTTAAAAGCACCATTTTTTATTAGTAAAGGTCGTTCGTTAACTAGGCGATATAAAGAGTATCCCTCTTCATTTCGTACCTTCGCCCCGAACACTGAATTCTTGGTTTAAGATTGATTCAGTCTCTTTTAAAAACATTTTATAAGTTTAGTTTTTCCACACTAAATTTAGGAAAGTATTTTATATATTTTTTGTTAGTTTTAATCTCCTAAAATTTACTAATGACTCCTTGGTTTTTAGCTTTTATTTCTTCAATTTTCTTCTCAAGCATTTCAGGTCAAAAAATAGAAACCAAAATTTTTCAAGAGCTTTCTTGTTGAGCAATTAAGTCATAAAAGAAGAAGAAAAAAATGAATCGAGGCATAATGGATCACAAAGTTGAGGTGTGAGGCAGAGGTACATACATCATGGATACGAGGCGCATGTTTAAAAATTTGTAAAAATCAATATCAAAATATGTTACATACATGTTTGATCATTGACATTATACCAATGGTCAAACAACAAGATTGGTACATCCTTATCGTAAATAGTTTAAATTTATATGACAATAAATTGGCACTAGTCGTCAAAAGACAAATGAAGAAATATGAAAGTAAGCAACAGGAACAAAGTTGCAATAAGATAACATAGCCAATAGGACGAACAAAACATAGTGCTCCAATATTTTTAAGAGCCGACTATAGATCCTTAAAATCACTATTATCCAAAATAACATGCTTAGGGTTGACAGAATCTCTCACTACTCTCCAAATAATTCTCTTTTTCCAAACCTATTCACCCTAAATATGAACCCAAGGAGGGGATCTAACATTTATCCACATGCATAGCCTTCTTTCATTGTCCTTTCCCAAGTCTTATTAAACTATTCTTAATGTAAAAGAAGCAACTCTAGTGCCATATCTAGGTTTCATTGCCCCAAAAGCTCTAGCAACCAGACGCAATTCCGAAGAATTCCTCTAACATTACTTCCAAAATCACCATCCGTGCATTTGAGTACTCATTCGTAGCTTTCAATTACATACTCTATGCATATGGGGTTGAATAGTCACACTTATTGTGTCACTATTACAATACACTATTGATTGAATGTCGTATAGACATGTCAATCATGCTATTAACTATTTATTGATGTATGGTGTGTGTAATTCGAATCCAACATGAGAGCATCATGGTAACATTACAATTATTTTCTTTTTTGGGCTTCAATTTACTAGAAAGTCATATGAAATTCATGAGTCCCTCAAGCATAGGGCTTCCAGCTACAGACTTGAGACATGCCGAGGTGCACACTTTGTTGTTTTTTAGCAAATCACTCTACGTGACAATCAAATTTCATAGAAGAGGAAGGTAAGAATCGAAACTTGGGCACCCTACCAAACACATTTATTAGAATCAATTTTTTTGCTTTGCCTTTGGTGGAGCTAGTTGAGTCGAATCAAACCCCTTTTGGCCTTATTCTTCGAGTCTCACACCCTTACACTCCCATTTCTCAAAATCACCTAGTCGTAGTTGACGGTCGGCGGCTGTTGTCGTTGCCCTCGCCTGCCTCGCTGCCCGCCGTCGGTCGCCCAATCATGTCCGCGGTCGCCCATCGATGTGAGTGTTTTTCTGTTCAAACTTCATTTAAATCTACATTGTAGTATTTTAACGACTTTTGAGATTTGTTGTTTTTTATTTATTGATTTATTATGGGATTGGACGATTGGGAATCCAACAATGTGTGGTGATCAAATTCAAATTTATTGAGCAATTTGTGTATATTTGAATTTTAGTATTTGGATGAGATTAGGGTTTATAAATTATAATTGGAAATAGTTGAGATTAGAGTTATCATTTAGGTTGATTCATTTAAATTTGCCAATACCAAATGCATTTAATTGACTTAACTATTAGGAAACTTGTAATTTTTTTCTCACTATTGTAAAATTTTGATCTCTTTTCAGTTTTAAATTAAAAAAATTTCAAGAAGGTCGTTAGGGAATCCTCATTCCCTTTGAATTATGGATTCCAAAACTCATCGTTGGATCAAGAGAGAGGCAATGAAAACAGTCAACTACCACATTCCAATTCAATTGACCTAAGTGCTCTTCCATCCGATTTGGGGAAAAGAAAGGCAATTTAAAGAAGAGTATATCTTCAAAAGGGTTCTTATCAACCCTAAAATCATTAATTTCCTCAGCAATTAATAAATGGAAAAATGCATCAATTCAATCTTATGTGTTTCATGTTTGATCCTCGTCATTTTATTTTCCAGATCCATCACTAGCACTATGGACATAGGTCCATAATTACATACTATAGAGAAAGGTAGAGGTTCATCCCAAATTCTAACCGAAATTGCTTGAAAAAAATATATAAATTTAATATGAATTGAATTGATTTTAACTTGACCATTTATAATATGAAAACATATTACTTTCTAAAAATTCAAGATATATTTTAACTGGACACAAAATTAAGCCATATATTAAATTAATCTACCTTAATCAATCCATTTCGAACTCTTTCTCGTGAGAAGACGAAACGCTCCTTTTTCGGTTTTCCTTTTGGGAAATCTACAAATAAATCATAGTTCAATTTATAATTACAACTTCAATTATTTATTTTATATATAAGTCATTATTTACATGAGATCCACCTGAAGGTTGGTTTGGCTACGGTAAGACAAAAAGACCAAAAAGCCCTTAATGATATTGGTTTGATGTTTGGTGCAAATGGAGGGTTGGCGGAAGCGTGTCTGTGGAAGGAGTTAAAACCGGTGAGGCGAGAGAGCAGGAAAAAGAGAAAGAAAGAAATATCATAGTAGAAGAGGGAGAAGAAGAAGAAGAAGAAGAAGAAGAAGAAGAAGAAGAAGAAGAAGAAGAAGAAGAAGAAGAAGAAGAAGAAGAAGAAGAAGAAAAGGGAGAGGGAGAAGAAGAGCAATAAGAAGAACTACACCGAGAAGAGCGAGAAAGAGAGGGAGAAGAAGAGCGAGAAGTACACCGAGAAGAAGAGCGAGAACAACTAAACCGAAAAGAAGAGCGAGAAGAAGAAGAAGAAGAAATAGCACCATCACGGGAGAAAGATTTGATATTATGTATTAAAATGAGTGAACTTTTGTGGTTATGTTTGTGGAGATGTTTCATATAATCCTGTTATTTATTGTGACATGTTAAATTAACTATTGTAGTTATCATTGGCTGTAAAAATACATTATTAGAATTGGTTTGGTTTGTTATCATGAATAATAGTTCTTGACATTCAAGGATTGTGTAGTTGCGAGTTTGGTATTACATATTGAAATGAGTGAACATTGGTGGTTAGAGGATGTTTTTTGGGCCTTTGATTCACGGTTGTAATTTTTTAAGTACGAGGATGTTTAATTAAATATTGTTGTGTTTATCGTGTTAAATTGTAGGTTGGAAAAATGGTTGGTAAAAGTGGAAAGCAGAGGCGGGGCAAGGCAGCAACAAAGAGGAAAGGAATGCGAGACTTGTCAACGGGAAACGGGCAAGGGCAAGGCCGAGTGTGAAGGCAATCACAAACCCGATCTACGAGAGTGAACCTCGTATGTGGGGAAGCGGAATTTGCCAAGCATGGGGACACATCCGGGAGGGGCAAAGGCATAGGGATTTTGTGAGAGGTAGACAGTTAGATAGCGGGGCTAAGGAAGAATACTATGACGTGGAAGAGGAAGTGGTGGAGTTATCGGAATTAGAGGGTTCCGACGCAATTGGTGAGGATAGTGAGACATATGAAAGTAAATATCATGACTCATAATTTATGTTGTCAACCTCGGAGGGGACATCGGATGAAGAAGATATAGGAGAGGCCATGGACAGAGCGATATGGGAAGATGATAGGAAGTACATTCGGACGGCGCGTACATACAGGTAGATGTTTGGATGATTTGGATGTTATTCTTCAATCGAGATGCATGTCGAGGACATTAGCTGCATTGAACAGTAGCCTCGATGACTTTCATAGGGAACTCATGAGGTGGACAACTTTTTCACTTGTCCTTGATTATCGGGTGGTGGAAATGGACGGACACTTGATGCTTGCCCTTGTAAAGCGGTGGGTTCCTCGGTGGAAGGCATTCCGAATTGAAGGGAGGAGGATTCCTTTCATCGTCTTCGATGTGATGGTGCTGATTAGGGTACCAGTACGGGGCGGACGGTGGATTTGAATGGTCCACCGGTGTCGGCGAGAGGTGGGCACGTTGCTTATGCCTTGCATCGAAGAGTGGGAAAGGGAATGAGTGGAAGCTATGGTGCAATATGGCGTGGGGAAAAAGTTGTACTTATAGAAGTACGGAAATTGTATGGTTAGCCTGGCTAATGAGAACAAAATGGAGGAAGAAATGGGTTTATGGCTTATGTTGTATTGTTGGGTGGTCCTTAGTAGGGTGATGCTCCCTCGTTCTCCTAATTGTGTAAACAGTATCTACCGCTTTACGCTAATGATCCCGAGGGTTTGGGTCTCTATGCTTGGGCGAAGCTCCATGGAGGGATTTGGTGGAGAACATTGACGATACATAAAGGAAGTTGTGTGCAGCTGACCTATCGTTGATATATCTTGAAGACTCGGACTTTATACTTACACTTTTTGAGTTCCATCGAGGAATTAGGTATAAGACTTCTTCTCCTATAGAGTTTTGATTCCAAGCCATTCCATGTGCCTTAGAAACTTTTCCGAGTGATATAGCATTTTTCTCCGAGTGTTATAGAATCTGCTATATATGTTTCCGATTGTTTCTCACCGACCGACTCGACTCGAAAGCTTACGTCTACATGCCTCTTCACACTCATTTTTGAGTCACTCAACACTTAGGTCTATCGCATGTTCAAACACTTTTGTTCACGCATATAAACTCGGGTATGACTTCATGTTACAGGAATTACACTCGTTAATTTTGTACTCCAAGTCGCCTTATTTAGTTTGAACCTTGTTTAGTCTAGATCAAGTTTGTTTACTCGATCTTCTATTTGACTTGATTATCTTCTAGACCGACTCGGATGGAATTTTGAGTATCATGGATATTAGACTCAGAATTTTCCATTCCTCTTCCGACTCGAGATAATTAGTCATTTAATTATCTTAATTATGTTATTATATGTATCTAATCTTGGACCAAAGTATTTTATACTTTGAGAGCCAAATTGATTTACTTTTGCAGAGTTATTCAAATGAGGCTATCCTAATTTTGAATAGCAAAAGTAACCGGCTTCAAAATGTCAAATCACCAGCAGACAAGGCTTTTTCCACCTCGACCTAGCCCCGGACATCGTGTCGGGGTTGTACTGTTTCCAAAGCTGGAAATCTGCAACACTAAGCTCAACGGTGGTTTCCACCTTATTTTTCAAGACACCACCAAGTGGTTTTGGGACTTCCAAAAGGAGTTAAGAGCTATTGCCCAACATTTATATCTCAACGGATATTTTCCGAGTGACTTAGAAAATCCTTTACAACGGTCACAATGGACTTCCGGTCGGAAGATGGACACAACGCCTAAGCTGCTTGGTCACCTTGAGCGAGCTGTAAGGGTTAACTCAACTCGGTGGTCCCTAACTATAAGGGTTATCTCGGTTAGGAAGTGCTAGATCGGATAAGGGAATTTACGAGTTTAGGAAAAACTTGTAAGGAGTTGTTTAAGGGAGCAACTTGGGTTAAGTCGGTCTACTGTATTTTGTGGACTCAAAATAGTGGATTTGACTTCGTGCTTGGGTTAGCACGGTCCGTGGTTTTTGCCCCAGGAGGGTTTCCACGTACTTTCGAGTTATTACTTTTCCGAGTGCATTCTAGACTCAAATAGTTTTAAACTTACGCTTAATCTGTTTCTTCACTCTTCATTGAATTCCGAGGTAGTACTTTTCCGAGTTCATCCTTGACTCTCGCTCACCTCGGATTCATATCTATTTTGAATTCAAGCAAATTTCATCATCACCTTATTCACCCTCTAGGGTGACTTAGCCTCTCCCGAGCAAACCTTCAACTGGTATCGAGCCTAGCCATTCGGAAAGGATCTAGCCATCCAAAGGTTTAAAGATCAAATGGCTCGGAACAATGGAGAGTTCAATGAAGGAAGATCTTCCAACGAGACCACCAAAGTTCAAAGGATATAACTTCATCCATTGGAAGAAACTCATGGGATGTTTTCTGCTAGATCATGATGAGGTTGTTTGGAACATCATACAATTAGGCAACTACATTCCCATGAAGATGGAAGAAACAAGACTCATACCCAAGACAAAGGCTGAGTTCACTGGCGATGAAGCGGAGAAGTTCGAAAAAACTTCAAGGCAATGAGCATTTTGATGTGCGCCATCAGCTCGGAAGAATATAACCGAGTGTCCGCATGGGATACAGCCAAAGAAGTATGGGATACGCTGGTCAACACCTATGAAGGCACAAGCCAGGTCAGACAAGCAAAGATAAGCCAATATCTTCATAAGTATGAGCTGTTCAAAATGGCGCCGAAGAAAACATCACTCGGATGTTCATTCGCTTTATTGATATTACCAACAATCTCAAATCTCCGGGTAACAAGATCTCCCACGAGGAAATGTGCAGAAAGATACTCGAAGCCTACCCAAGAAAAGATGGGGTCCCAAAGTGACAGCTACAGAAGAGGCTCGGAACTTGTCTCTTCTAAAGCCGAGACGAACTCATTGAGAAGCTTCTCACCCATGAGATCCACCTGGAAGAGGAGGATGCAGAGGTCGGCACCAAAAAGAACATTGTACTGAAAGCCTCGAAACTAGAGAAGCGGATCCGAGTTCATCCGACTCGAAGAGGATCCCATGGTACTTATCACTACGAGGCTTCAAGAGAATGATGAAGCACAAAAGATGGGATAAGAAGCCAAAAGAAGAGTTCTACAAGAAAGACAAGAAGGATAGAAAAGGTAAATATTCTTCCCCTTCAAAGTTATCTTTGCCTAAGAACTCTAGTTGTTTTGAATGTGGCAGCAAGGAACACATAGTCAAAGACTGTCCAAAGAGAAAAAGGGACAGAAAGAAGAAAAAGGTTATGATGGCCACATGGAGTGACGAGGACTCATCGGAAGATGACGAGGACTCGGATGACTCAAAGTGTCCGATGGCACTTTCCGACTCGAAGTGGAATCAAAGTCGAGACACGGATCAATCGGACAATGAGGAAGCAAATCCTCTAGAGGTAATTGAATACTTTCTCAAATTCTCCAAAGTTAATTTTGCTAAGTATATTTTCACTTTGGAAGAGAAGTCCAATTCTGATTCTTCACATTTTAAAGAAAAACTTGAGTCAATTTCTTATGAGAGCATTTCTTTAAAAAATAAGTTGGAAAAGCTGAGACTTACACTCAAAGAACTCAAGACTAGTGTTCAATCCAATGAGACTGAGTTTGAGTTACTCGGAAAAGAAAATGAGCAACTAAAGCAAAAGCTCAACGAGTCTCAAGATCTTGTTTTAAAGTTTACTCAAAGTTAGAAGAACCTTGATATGCTCTTGGGATCTCAATGTGTCTCCTTCGTAAAAGAAGGTCTTGGTTTTAACAAAGAGAGGAATCTAATTCTTACTTAGAGCTTTTCAAAAGGATTCCGAAGCTGTAAAGTTCAGGAAGGCTGAGCACGGTTCCATTCATAAAAATTAGAGGAGGACTGGGCCTGGACTAACTTATAGGAGAAAACCATCTCCACCGATTTATAAAAGAAAAGCTTTTCAAAAGAAAGAGACACGGACTCGGTTCTCTAAACGGAAGACTCGGAATTGGACCGGACCCAAAGTCATTCAAATCCGGGTTCCGAAAAACCTTCTTCCTCGAAAAGGACCACAGTAAAGGGTGTTACTCGGGTTCGTTAGAGGAAGTGAGAAGGGTTAGTTTGCTTCTGTTTTGCAGGCCACTCGAAAAAGATCAAAAGGGCATTGGTACCTGGACGGTGGATGCTCACGCCACATGTCGGGGACTCGGGACTCTTTTCCGAGTTAGAAGAGTACAAAGGAGGAAAAGCCACATTTGGAGATGACAGACAAAGGCAAGACAATTGGGATAAGCAAGATTGGAAAGGGAGGCAATCTGGTCAGCCCAGTATACCTTGTCAAAGGATTAATGTACAACCCGCTTAGCATCTCTCAATTGTGTGATAGAGGTCAAGAGGTAAGATTCACTCAAACCAACTGTTACATTTCGATGACACTACCAAGGAGACCAAGCTCGTCAAGTAAGAGATCAGGTAATCCTTACATTATTCCTCTTTGTGACCCAAGTCGAATTTATCTTGTTTAAAAGCATCACTTCTTGATGACTCATGGACATGGCATCGTAGATTAGGCCATGTTAGCATGCATACTATTCAGAAATTAGCATCTCGTGGTTTAGTCGGAGGATTGCCTAATTGTGCTTTTAAGAAAGATAAGATTTGTGAAGCTTGCACAAAAGGGAAACAAGTCAGATCATCTTTCAAATCTCTGAAGACAGTTTCCACATCCAAGGTGCTTGAAATGCTACATATGGACTTATGTGGTGAAATCCTCGTTAAGAGTCTTGGAGGTAAATCATATGTACTTGTTATTGTTGATGATTACTCACGATTTACCTGGGTGTGTTTTCTTAAGCACAAAAATGAAGCATTCAAAGAGTTCAGTAAGCTCTACAGGAAAATCCAAGTTGAGTCTCAAACTCGGATTCAAAGAATTCGAACCGACCATGGAAGGGAGTTCGACTACTCGAAATTTGCAGAGTTTTGTGACAAGAATGGCATCTCTCACAACTTATCAGCACCAAGAACTCCTAAACAGAATGGAGTAGTGGAGAGAAAGAACAGAACTCTCGAAGAAATAGCTAGGACAATGATGATTGAACATAATCTACCCTACTATTTATGGGTCGAGGCAAGTAAACACCGTAAACTACACCTTGAATAGATGCCTCATCGGACCCATTCTAAAGAAAACACCATATGAGCTCTACAAAGGGAAGAAACCCAATATTTCATACTTCAAACCCTTTGGATGTAAATGTTTTGTTCATAACAATGGTAAGGATCACTCGACCAAGTTTGATGATCGATCAAATGAAGGTATTTTTCTGGGTTATTCATCTCATAGTAAAGCTTATCACATTTTCAATAAGAGAACTAACAGAGTGGAAGAAAGCATCCACGTTGTGTTTGATGAACTTGAACAGGAAAAACAAAGTGAGTCAACATTCTCAAACCTAAAGCTCAAGTAGAAATGATGATCACGAGCCTATCGAGAATCAAACCCAACCAGCTCGGAATGAAGTCACTCGGAACAAAGTGACTCATAATGAGACAACTTAAGAATCCGCTCGGAATGATGAAGGACAATATGATGAATAGAATCACTCGGAACAAGCTTCGAAGATAAAGTAATTCAGCCTACGGATCTGGTGAATCAAAGAACAGGTAGAGCATTCAAGTATGCTTCTAGTCATCCACTCAAAAACATATTATCCGATATCAACGAGTAGGGTAAGAACCCGTTCCTCTCTTCAGAATTTATGTGCATTCACTGCATTCATTTCATTAACTGAACCTAAAAATGCACTAGAGGCCCTAAATGAACCTCAATGGGTATAGGCCATGCAAGAGGAACTCAATCAATTCGAAAGAAACCAAGTTTGGACTATGATCAAATGACCTTCGACCACCCAATCATAGGAACCAAGTGGGTCTTCAAGAACAAACTGGATGAAGGTGGATTGGTAGTCGAAACAAGGTTAGACTTGTGGCTCAAGGTTACAATCGGGAAGAAGGGATTGATTGTGGGGAAACCTTTGCACTCGTAGCAGAATTGAAGCCATTAGAATGTCTGTTGGCATTTGCATCTAGCATGAATGTCAAGTTATATCAAATGGATGTCAAGTGTGCTTTTCTCAATGATTTTAGAAGAGGTCGGATCGACAAGACTCTCTTTATAAAAACTAAGGGGAAAGATTTCCTTATCGCTCGGATATATATGTTGATGACAAAATTTTTGGAGCTACTAATGAAATTATGTGTCAAGAATTTTCCGAGTTAATGAGACAGGAATTTCAAATGAGTATGATGGGAGAACTCAATATTCTTCCTTGGTCTACAAATCAAGCAAGACAAAAGTGGAATCTATGTCCATCAATCAAAGTACACCAAGGAGCTGCTAAAAAGTATAAACTTCAAGATGCGAAGCATGGAACAACACCTATGAGCAGTAGCTTGAAACTGGACTCGGACGAAAAAGGTAAAGCAATAGATCGAAACTCTAACGAGGTATGATTGGATCTGTGCTATATCTTACTTCCATAGACCAGATATAATGTTTAGTGTATGTCTATGCGCAAGATTCCCAGACTAATCCAAAAGAATCATATCTCACTACTGGTGAAGAGAATATTCGGATATCTTGCAGGAACTCGGAATTTAGGTCTATGGTACTCCGGAGACTCAAAATTGACTCTCACTGGATACTCAAATGCTGATTATGCTGGATACAAAGTTGATAGAAAGAGCACCTCAGGAAATTCTAACCGTTGTGAAAGAGAACAATCACACCTGGTTTGAGGTGACCGCTGAAAGAGCCGAGTTAGAACGGATATCGAAGGACGTTTATTTTTCTTATAAATAGCACCTATTCTCCTTCATTTCTTTACTTTACTCTTCGCTTACTCTCTCTCTCGAAATCAAATCCTTGTGACCACGTTCTCGGTGACTAAAAGCGACACATAGCGCTCTTAAGCTTCGTGAAGAACATCTCAAGGAAGCTCTGTTGCTCTAAAACTCATTCTTCTTCTACTCTTTTCTTTTATCTTTCACTCTCTTCGAGCTCTTTTCTCCTACTCTCTCTCAAGCTTATCTACTATCTCTTTTCTCCATCAATATGGGGAACAGAGGTTCTCGCCCTAATTTTCTTGGCTCGCCACAAAGAAACCCCGCACAAAAAGCCAAGAAGGCCCCTCAAATTTTAAACCCCTTGTCACCCAAGCACCTTGCGTTGGATGATAAATTCTTCCCAACCACAAAATTTTCATGGTTGCCTCACATACGATCGACCGGGGTCTACAATTTTCTTTGTTTCAGCGAGTTCATCTATCCCGAACTCGTATCCGAGTTTTACACTCATCTTTCCAGCTTTGAAGGTATTCTGACTTCCAGAGTTCGAACATAACTATTTGAATCAATACTTCCCTTCTCCATCATCTGTTCAAAGTATCCTCTCTCTTCTTGAACAGCAATCAAATACCTTTCAATGAGGTCGCTGACGACTTCTTTGAAAAGTATGTAAAAGAGTTCCCCGGGTCACGCAAAACTTGTCTCGTGACCCAACTAAAGTCGAAGCTCACCTTCAGTGTTTCTGGCTGATGAGAACTTTCTTCTCACAGCACTCTAGCAAGGAGAACCCCAACTCCAAGCATCTTAAGGCTCTTTTTGTCATTCTAGAGGGCTACGAAATAGACCTCTTTCCTTTCATCATTGAGCAAATGGCAGTTGTGCCAGCTCAAACTCGGAACAAGAAGAACACCCCTCTCCCTTTCGGTGCTCTTCTCACTCTCATTTTCAAACAATTCAAAGTTCCTCTTCCCTCGGATCCGAACGCAGCTTCGAGGCTGCCATTGTAGTTGGCAAAAAGGAACTTATGGGGTATGGATACCAGGAAACCCAACCTAGTGTGTAGGTTCACAACTCGGAGCTAAGGCCACCTTCTCCGCCTTAGACTCGTAAAGATGCCCCTCTTTCTCTTTCTCGCTCCACCTGGTGGTGCCTCCACCTCGAGTGCTTTTAAAACTCTTTCTTCCCTTTTGTCCACTCGCTTTCATGGAAAAAATATCTTCCGTATCCTTAAAACTCAAGGACCTTCTTCGGTCATTCAAGACTCTCTTCCAGTCTATGACCATCAACCAGAAAACCGCGCAATCTCAACTTTGCGAGCGAGCAGGACGTGCTCCTTGAGATGAAAGATCCGGTGAAAGAGCAGAGGGAGCTAATCGAGCTCCTTCGGGAGAGACCAAGGCAGCTCGGGATTAAGGAGACTCGGACACCTCCGGGGAATCCTCGAGCCCCACCAAGTCCTCCTCGGACGGAGGAGAAGAAGCGAAGGAGAAGAAGAAGCGAGAGGAGCTCGCGGCTGAGGCAGCTCCTTCGATCAAGGAGAGCCGGAAGGGCAAGGAGAATAAGAAGGACAAGTAGCAACAACCGAGGGTCCGGGTGCTCCTAAAGCGCAACCGAAGTGATCAGCTCGGACAGCGAGTCCGAATGGGTCGAAGAACTCTGGCGATTAACGACAATCGGCAGCGAGTCGGCCTGAGCACATCCCTCCGGTCGCCGAGTTCCAAGAGGACGAGCCTCCGGACGACCTAGTTCCGGGTCAGCCACTCGGAACCGAGCCGATGCTAGAGATCCCTGTACTTCCTCCGCCGCGCTCAAGCACATCGTTAAGATCTTATCAGCGCCGGCGCACCTCTCGTCCTTCTTCCTCAACCCCGACTAATCCATCCCCTCCTTAGTTTCTTAGTCTTTTCTTTACGAGTGTTTCATGTTTTTCTTTTTCGTCCGGACATCAAATATGTACTTCTTGTTGAATTCTTCCCATTTTTTTTGTTTTTGCTAAAAGGGAAGGGGAGAATAGATAGAACAAAATTTGTTGTCTTATTTAAGGGAGTCTCTCTCACCCTCTCGTAAATATTTTTCTCGATGTTAATGAAGTAATGCATTTCCTTAATAATTGTTGAGTATCTATCTGATTTTATCTCGTTTCTTGCTCTGTTACTTTTGCTCTTGCTATGAATTCTTAAGTTACTTTCGAGCAAGTTTATATAATCAGACTTTTATCACTAACAAAGTTTCGTCTAAGTATGGAATGCCTTTCATCAATAAGGGGAGATTGAAGACTCGGACTTTATACTTACACTTTTCTTAGTTCCATCGAGGAATCAGGTATAAGACTTCTTCTCCGATAGAGTTTTGATTCCAAGCCATTCCATGTGCCTTAGAAACTTTTCTGAGTGATATAGCATTTTTCTCTCGAGTGTTATAGAATCTCGCTATATATGTTTCCAATCTGTTTCTCACCGATCGATCGACCGACTCATAAAGCTTATGTCTACATGCCTCTTCACACTCGGTTCTAAGTCACTCAACACTCGGGTATATCGCATGTTCAAACACTTTTGTTCACTGGACATAAACTCGAGTCCGACTTCATGTTACAGGAATTACACTTGTTAATTTTGTACTCCAAGTCGACTTATTTAGTTTGAACCTTCTTTAGTCTAGATCAAGTTTGTTTACTCCGATCTTCTATTTGATTTGATTATCTTCTAGACTCGACTCGGATGGAATTTTGAGTATCATGGATATTAGACTCGGAATTTTCCATTCCTCTTCCGACTCGGATAATTAGTCATTTAATTATCTTAATTATGTTATTATATGTGTCTAATCTTGGACCAAAGTATTTTATACTTTGAGAGCCAAATTGATTTACTTTTGCAGGTTATTCAAATGAGGCTATCCTAATTTTGAATAGCAAAAGTAACCGGCTTCAAAACGTCAAATCACCAGCAGACAAGGCTTTTTCCACCTCGACCTAGCCCCGGACACTATGTCGGGGTTGTCCGTTTCCAAAGCTGGAAATCTGCAACACTAAGCTCAACGGTGTTTCCACCTTATTTTTCAAGACACCACCAAGTGGTTTTGGGACTTCCAAAGGAGTCAAGAGCCGTTGCTCAACGTTCATATCTCAATGGATATTTTCCGAGTGACTCGGAAAATCCTTTACAACGGTCACAATGGACTTCCGATCGGAAGATGGGCACAACGGCTAAGCTGCTTGGTCACCTATAAATAGAAGCGAGCTTTGAAGACTTGAAGATTGCCGAATCTATTGTTAATACACGTACTTGAGCAAAAGTCATTGTATTCATTCTCAATCTTCCGCTTACAACTCCAAGTCCGTATTTAATAACTTTCCGAGCTTTAAGGTCTTGTACTTAGTTACAAACACTCTCTTTCTTACTCTCTAAGTAAGGTCCCTTGATCGAGCCGTAAGGGTTAACTCAGCTCAATTGTCCCTAACTATAAGGATTATCTCAGTAAGGAAGTACTAGATCGGATAAGGGAATTTCTAAGTCTAGGAAAAACTTGTAAGGAGTTGTTTAAGGGAGCAACTTGGGTCAAGTCAGTCTACTGTATTTTGTGGACTCAAAATAGTGGATTTGACTTCGTGCTTGGATTAGCACGGTCCGTGGTTTTCTCGCCCTAGGAGGATTTCCACGTACTTTCCGAGTTATTACTTTTTGACTGCATTCTAGACTCGGACAGTTTTAAAGTTTTGTTTAATCTGTTTCTTCACTCTTCATCGAATTCCGAGTTAGTACTTTTCTAAGTTCATCCTTGACTCCCGCTCACCTCGGATTCATGTCTATTTTAAATTCAAGCAAATTTCATCATCACCGTATTCAACCCCCTCTAGGGTGACTTAGCCTCTCCCTGAGCAAACCTTCATATCTTAGTGGGTTTTATGTCCGGCTACATGTACATGAAGCTTGTCTTACTTAATAAGTAGTACTTGTTTCAATGTCTGGCGTTTATTGAATGTATGAGAAGTATCGTACTTGTTTGAAACTAATTCATTTTATTGTGAAGTTGTGTTTCTATGAGCATACCACGGTACAACAAGCAAGATGGACAACGGTTGCATAGGCTGCTTAGTTAGGGTAAAGTTCAACACCCGACCCACTAAGACATAGATTTGTTGGTTCGGTTTATAACAAAGTATGAGGTGAGAAAATTGAGTATTTGTTCGTAATTGGTGGGATGGGATAATTGGTTTCAAGAAGTTAGTAACTTCTTATTCTCGATCGTTAACTGCAGCTTGCTCTTGTCTTGCATCCACGAGACGACGAGGCTAGGCAGCTGGTGCTATCGGAATATATGCGGACAGTTGATTTTTAATATATTGGGAGGAATCGGAGGTCTTTCAATAGTTGTTGTTGCAACCTCGAATCCACTACCCCTCCTTGTTACAGTAACTATACTTGGTTTACGTTAGTGTGGATGATATCATGTTTTGTTGATTTTTTACATATGAGTGTTCAACGAGTATAATACTAGTGTGGAACTTGAGGTCATCTCTAATTCCATCTATCCTTACAATGAAATATAGGTAACCACTAGGTGTTTTCATGGTGATCATTTTGTGCTAGGGCTCAAGGCTAGGTCCACCAAGTTGTGTATCATTTTGGTTTTATGGATGATCCCGAGGGGTTGGGTCGCTATGCATGGGCAACGAGTATAATACTAGTAATTTTGTATGTTGGTTGCTGATATTAGTAGGATAATTAGTCATATACCATTTTGGATATGAAGTTGCCTATGAAACTACATCATTTTCTTCATCTCACTCAGTTAAATGTTGAATTTATGCTCTTTTTTAATTTTTCCTTTTTATCGCGTGTCCGTGTTGTTCCTGTTTTCTCCCCTCCCACTCATAACTTACCTCTTCCTTTAGGTACCAACCATCTCATCATGGCCCCTCTTCCCGATTTTTACCTTGGCTTGTTCCCTTTCATATCCCTCACAATGTCGAGTATCAACCAACCTCCACCATGACCACCTGGAGAGAGAGAGAAGGGAGAGGGAGAGAGACTATCTTTATTCATGATTTTCTTTGTTTATTTACTTACAGTCTACCTTAGGCAATTTTTAATTTTCAGAAGAAGTTATATAACATGAGTCATTATATCAGCTAGAAGTCCCATAGAGGAGAACTGGGTTTAGTTTCTTAAAACATATAAGCTAGCAAATATAAGAAAAATATTCCCTGGAAAGCATATTGTATAAGTTTTTGAAGTTTGTGTCATATTTTGAAAATTATAATAACAAAGTTTATGTTTCCTACTACTCCTGAATAGAATCACCGTTAGAATTGGAAACCCCTTGACTCAACAAACGCAAGATTTCTGGAATTCCGTCCCTGGGCCTCCTAATTTCATGAACCTAATTTCCCTTCGCTTTAAATGAAGTGAACCAAACATATCCTGGATTTAAAAAAAGGATATCGAAGGCTTTGCTCTCGCTTCATACCTCCTACTTTGGCATCAAATGGATATAATCAAAAGCACAAATCTAATCAAACCATCATCATGGTATGCCGCCTAAGGCATAACAAAATATGTCCGTTTTTAGATACTTTTCAACCCCCTTTTCATTTCTTTCCATAAAAGTGATGTTTGCATCCACAGCTCACAAGGTCCCTCCCGCATTACATCGGAGACCAAATCAAACTAACTTAAGATCACTTAAAACTAATTCTAGAATTTGTAGAATATATTAAAGGAATAAGTACCGAAGTCCTAAAAAGTCATGTTTGCATCCACAACTCACAAAGTGCCTCTTGCATTACATCAAAGACCAAATCAAATTGACATAAGATCATTTAAAACTAATTCTAGAATTTGCTTGAATATATTAAAGGAATAAGTACCTTAAGTCCAAGAATTTCTTTTGACAAAGTTTATGACCATCGACAAACCCCACAAAAATCCAGTTCACACTTCGGACGACATCAACTCACAAGGAGGAATTTTGGGGAGAATCAAAGAGTCCGGAAATACAATTCCTTACTAGATCTTACGGCATAATGCACCTATGGGTCCACAACAGACTCAGGAAGACCCAATCCTAAAACAGACTTCAAAAGTTAAAAGTCGACATCTTTATCTAGCAACTAATCACTACTACGGATACCACATTTAACGACGGTTCGTTAACGATGGTTAAAAGGACAAACCGTCATGAAAACTGGACCAGTGGAATTTTTGTAAATAATAGGAACATATGATGATGGTTCTTAAACAAGAACCGTCGTCATAGGTTATCTGAAACTTTTAACTACGGTTCTTCTAATAGCACCATCTTCATATGTTTTTCGGATCAACATAAAAACACGATCCGTTGTTTCCACGCCCCACTTGCAACTCTCAGTCTTATCACTTTCTACAGATTCATTTCTCCACAAACCCACTCATCGGATCTGGAAATCGTTCCTCACTGCCGGTGGACTTGTATTGGTAAGCCTCTCCTCACTATCGTCGTCTAGATCTCTCTTAATCATTCATTTCATTATAGTTTCCTCTCGTCTCTCGCCCTGTAGATCTCGCTGTCAAGCCTCTCCTCACCCTCGCCGTTGTCGGTTCTTAGGTATGAATCTCTATCCTCTCTTATTTTTCACTTTAAGTTATTTAGAAAATGTTTTATATATAGTAAAATGTTGAATGTGTTTACGTTAATATATGAATGTTGAGAATGTGGGTAATGTTTGAGATTGTTAAAATGTTGAATCTTTGTTGAAATGTTGAATATTGACAATATGGGTAACACTTGTTTAGTTTATTAAGTTGAAAATTCGTGAAATGTTTGAGATTTTGAGAAATGGGTTAGGAGCTTAGGATTTATTAAGCTAGAAATTCGTGAAATGTTTGAGATTTTGAGAAATAAATTAAGAGTTTATGATTTATTAAGTTGAAAATTCGTGAAATATTTGAGATTTTGAGAAATGAGTTAGGTGTGTAGGATTTATTAAGTTGGAATTTCATTAAATGTTTGAGATTTTGAGAAATGGGTTTAGGAGTTTAGGATTTGTGGTAATTATAGCGAAATATGATAGGTAAGGATGGTATATCAAAAGAGTGCATCCAAATTTGTTTAGGGTTTTAGAGAAATAGAAAGATAATTTTGATATAGGGTCTTCCCCTCAAGATTGCTAGAATCGGGATTCTAGTTAGAATCGATCGGGGTGGTTAGAATCGGAATCACAAAATCGGATCGAGGATCATAAGATTATAATATTTGTTTGTAATAGTGACATCTGCAAAGATTTGTAGAAATTCAATTCAACTATTCTTTGTGAAATATTTTGTTTTAGAAGCATACTATTGTGATGAGTTTTCGCATTAAATTATATGTTAGTAATTCATGAAATTTATTTAGAATCGTGGATCAGATCGTAGAATCATAGAATCGTATTATGATCCCACCATAGATTTTTTGAACTAAATTAGGATCGTAAGATTCTAGTACATTTAAGATTCTAATGCGATTTCAATCGATTGAGGGTTTTTGGATCGTAGAATCGTAAAATTGTATGATCCGGATCGGGAGTTTAATAACTATGCATCCCCTAAAACCTTCTCATAAACATAAATTTGTATCCAAATTTGTTTATTTTGATGAGGTGATGTTGGGATGAACTCATTTATCCAATCATCGAAAATTGGCATCCAAATATGGTTAGAGTTTAGAGAAATAAAAATATATATTGTTTAGGGTTTGAGGAAATAGAATAATTTGTGGTTATATATTTAAGGATATAAAATGTGAAAATGTAAAAATTGGACACGTATTTGGATATAGGGATCTCCCAAAGTACTTGTCATAAAGATAAATTTGTTATCAAATTTATTTATTTTGATGAGTTGAAGTTAGGGGTATCAAAATTTATAATTTCCTTTTGGGTGCAACTTTGTTGTATTATATATGATCATAAACTAGAGGCCATGATTTATTTTCAAGTTTACGTAATTCATAAGACGATAATGAAATTATGAATGAAATGTTGAGGTCATCCCCTTAATTTCTTTTAACAACTCAAGATATAAAAGGAACCAGAATTCTTTTGTTGTGATTAATAACGAGGTCGGTTTTACAAGACAACACATGAAAGAAACCATATATATATATAGGGTTTAAGGATGAAAAGGGTGAAAATATATATGTGAAAATGTAAAAAAAATTGGAGAGGTATCTAGATATAAGGATCTCCTCAAATATTTGTCATAAAGATAAATTTACTATCAAATTTATTTATTTTGATGAGTTGAAATTGGGGGTGGACTAATTTATCCAATTACCTAAATTTTCAGTTTTCTTTTTGGGTGCAAGTTTGTTGTATTATAAATGATTGCAAACTAGAGGTCATGATTTTTTAAAAATTTATGTAATTCATAAGACAATAATGAAATATGAATGAAATGTTTAGGGCATCCATTTAGTTTGCTTTAGCGACCTAAGACATAAGAGAAACCATAAGTCCCTTGTTGTGATTAACAACGAAGTTGGATTTACAAGACAAAACGTGGAGTGTACATCTATTTGGTACGCTTAGGAAGAAAGGGTATTTTCCAAGCCTACCTACAGGCCCCGAGGGCATACCACCCTATCTTTACACCCCTCGGACCCACCAACAATTATAAATTTAGGTTAAGCTATCAACCTACTGCTAAGGAAGTAGTTCATGCAAAGTTGGAAGTTCAAACTAGGAGGATCGCACCTCACACAGTCCGTTCCATCGGGTCCTTTTCTCATTCTCTAAACGGGCAATTCCTAAAAGCAGGGGATGACTTTCCCTACTAGGACTTTCCTGAGCCTTATTACCTCAAAGAGAAGGGTATTAGGGTACCTGGCTTGGAAATTTTTATGACTGCTATATATCTGGAAAAAAAGGAGGCACTCTACCTCCTTGAAGAGGGACTGTCTACATCGGACTCGACCAATGTGGTTGGGAGTAACATCTCCGGTCTACTTGTTTGGACAAGAGACACTACAAGAAAAGGCCCTAATTATGATAGGAAAAACTGTCATAAATGAGTCCAAATACCATCGTACAAGATCACGACATTAATTATGATGGGTCAAGTTCACCTTCGTAAGTAATGGAACATTGACGACAAGTTTTCCGGTAATATATCTTTTATGATGGATTAATGTTCCTCTCGTAAATTACAAAGGCACTTACAAGCATTTTTTCCCGTCATAAATAATTCAGTATTTAAAAATATTCTTCTATATATTGCTACTTGTGATGTTCCCTCTATCATTGCATTTTATATAAATTGATATTCCAAATCGAATATTCTAGAATGTTGAATGACATATATCAAGAATTGTAATTTTATATCACATATGAAGTTTATTCCAACTTAAGTACAATACATAGTCATAATAATTCTAAAAATATTTATGCACAAAAATAAAATAATAAAAAGCCTTCTAATTAAATTGATTAGTTTCATACAAAAACACCCCAAAAGTTCTATACCGGATAAGGCTTCTCCCAAATATATAAACCTTTCGAATGAAATGATAATTGCTACACTTCTTTTTCCAAATCTTAATTGCCAGGCATAATGTCCCGAAGACTCGGACTCGAATTTATATCATTCCGAGCACTATCAAGGACTTAGGTACAAACCTCATCCTTCCTAAGTTTTGATTAAAAGTCATTCGGGTAATATAAAAACTATTGCATATGCTTTCATTCGATTCCGACTGACTCGTAAAACACATTCTTGTTCATCAACTCACACCGATGTTTCGAGTCACTCGGACACTACTTAGATTTATCGCATGTTCAAACAATCTCTTTAACACTTTTAATCTAAGTTCGACTTCGTATTCTAAGGTAAAGAGAATTACAACGTTATTTCATCTTTCTAAGTCAGCATGTTTGTTTAAGAATTATTTGTCAAGATCATGTTCTTATACTCGATATTCTCTTTATAATTTGATCTTCCCTAAGACTCGACTCGATGGATTCTAAGTGTAATGAATATTAGACTCGGAAAATTCCACTCCTCTAGGCCTAAGATAATTTTACACTTAATTATCTTAATTAAATTATTATCTCGTGCCTAATCTTGGACCGAAGTATTTTATACTTTGAGAACCAAAATTGTTTACTTTTGTAGGCTATCTAAATGAGGTTATCTTATTTTTGAATTACAAAAGTAACCGACTTCAAGCTGTCAATCACCGATAGACAAGGCTTTTCTACTTCTAAACAAGGCTCGGACGCCGTGTCGTGGTTGTTTGTTTCCAAAACTGGAAATCTTCAACGCTAAGCTCAACGGTGGTTTCCACCTTACTTTTCGGACACCAGCAGCTGATTGGAGCACCTTTAAGAGTCAAGAGCTATTCACAACGTTCACATCTCAACGGATCTTTTCCGAGCAACTCGGAAGAACCGTTACAACGATCACACAGGACTTCTATTCGGAAGATAGTCACAACGACTAATCTGCTTGGTCATCTATAAATAGAAGCCAACTCTCAAGACTTGAAGATTGCTGAGACTTGCTAGAATTATTGTCAATACACAAGCCAAAGACATTGTATTCATACTCAATCTTTTATTTACAACTCCCAGAGCATGTAATTCTTACTTTTTGAGTTGTAAAGTCTTGTAGTTAGTCACATACTCTTTCTTACTTTCCGAGTAAGGTCCCTTGACTGAGTTGTAAGGGTTAACCGAGCTCAGTTGTCCCTAGCTGTAAAGGTTACCTCGGTTAGGAAGTACTGTATCGGATAAGGGAACTTCTAAGTCTAGGAAAACTCTATAAGGAATTGTTTAAGGGAGCAATTCTGGTTGAGTCGATCTACTGTATTTTGTGGATTCAAAATAGTGGATTTGACTTGGTGCTTGGATTAGCACTAGCTGTGGTTTTCTCGCCCCATGAGGGTTTCCACGTATATCCGAGTTCACATTTCTCCGAGTCCAATCTAGACTCATATTGTTTTGATTATTCTTTTCAAGCTTTAATCTTCCAAGTTTGTTAAAATTTCCTCATCACCCTATTCACCCCTCTTCTAGGGTGACTAAGACTCTCCAATAGCAAACCTTCAATTGGTATCGAGCCTAGCCTTTGATAAAGGATCCGACAATCCAAAGGTCTAAAGATCAAATGGCTCGTAACAGTAGAGAGTTCGATAAAGGAAGATCTTCCAACGAAACCACCTAAGTTTAAAGGATCAAATTTTGTGCACTAGAAGAAGCTAATGGAATGCTTTCTACTGGACCACAATGAAGATGTATGAAACATCATACAAGAAGGCAATTACATTCCAGTGAAGATGGAAGATACAAGACCTATGCCTAAAGCAAAATTCGAGTACACCATCGAAGAGGAAGAAAAGTTTAGAAAGAACTTTAAAGCAATGAACATTCTGATGTGCGCCATGAAGTCGAAGAATACAACAGAGTGTCAGCCTATGACACAACTAAAGATGTGTGGGACACTCTTGTCAACACATATGAAGGAACGAGCCAAGTAAGACAAGCGAAGATAAGTTAATATCTTCACAAATATGAGCTGTTCAAGATGGAGCCGTAAGAAAACATCACTTAGATGTTTATACGCTTCACTCGGGATTACTAACAATCTCAAATCTTTGGGCAAAAAGATTTCCCATGAAGAAATATGCAGAAAAATTCTAAGAAGTCTACCCAAGAGAAGATGGGGTCCCAAGGTGACAGCCATTGAGGAAGCTCAGAACCTCTCTCAACTAAAGCCGGACGAACCGATTGGGAAGCTACATACCCATGAAATCCATCTAGAAGAAGAGAATGCCGAGGTCAGCACAAAAAGAACATTGCGCTCGAAGGCCTCATAAAGCAGAGAAAATATAAGTTCCTCGGATTTATAAGAAGATCCGATGGCACTCATTGCTCAAGGCTTCGAAAGAATGATGAAGCAAAAGAAATGGGATGAGAGGCCAAGGGAAGAGTTCTATAAGAAAGATAAGAAGGACAGAAAAAGTAAACATTCCTCCCCTTCAAAGTTATCTTTAACTAAGAACTCTAACTATTTTGAATGTGGCAAAGAAAGATCATATAGTGAAAGACTGTCCAAGGAGAAAGAGGTATAGAAAAAGAAGAAGGCTATGATGGCCACATGGAGTGATGAAGATTCATTTGAAGAAGATGAAGACTCGGACGACTCAAAGTGTCTAATGGCACTATCGGACTCGAAGTCGAATCCGAGTCAAACTCGACAACTCGGACAATGGGGAGACAAATCCTCGGGAGGTAATTGAATATTTCCTTAAGTTTTCCAAAGTTGATTCAGCCAAATATATTTACACTTTGGAAGAAAAGACCAATTTTGATTCTTCTCAATTCAAAAACAAATTGAGTCTCTCACCTCTCGAGAGCATTGGTTTGAAAAATGAATCGGAAAAGCCGAGACTTACTCTAGGAGAACTCAAGACTGGTACTCAAACTAATGAGATTGAGTCCGAGACACTCGAAGAGAAAATGAGCATCCGAAATAAAAGCTTAAAGAGTCTCAAGAGCTTGTTTTAAAATTTACTTAAGGTTAGAAAAACCTTAACATACTTTTACGCTCTCAATGTGTCTCCTTCGGAAAATAAGGACTTGGTTTTAACAAAGAGGGGAATCTAATTCCTACTCGGATCTTTTAGAAAGGATTCCGAACTTGTGAAGTTCAAGAAGGCTGAGCACGGTCCCATTCATAAGAATGAAAGAAGGATTGAGCCCGGATCGGTCTACAGGAGAAAGCAATCTCCACTGTTTACAAAAGAAAAGATTTTCAAAAGAAAGAGAAACAAACTCGGTTTTCTAAAAGAAAGACTCGGAATTAGACCAAACCTAAAGTAATTCAAATCTGGGTTCCCAAGAGTCTTCTTCCTCGAAAAGGACCACGAGTAAAGGGAGTTACTGGGTTTGTTAGAGGAAGTGAGAAGGGTTAGTGCATTTCGACTTGCAGGTAACTTAGAAAAAGACAAAAGGTCACCGGTACCTAGACAGTGGATGCTCACACCAGATGTCGGGAGATTCAAGACTCTTTTCCGAGTTCGAAGATTACAAAGGAGGCAAAGTAACTTTTGGAGATGACAGTAAGGGCAAGATAGTTGGAATAGGCAAGATTGGAAAAGGAGACAACCCGGTCGGCCCAGCCTATCTTGTCAAGGGATTAAAGTACAATCTACTCAGCATCTCTCAATCGTGTGACAAAGGTCAAGAAGTAAAATTCACTCGGACCAATTGCTATATTTCGATGCAACTACCAAGGAGACTAAGCTCTCGGGTAAGAGATCACGTAACACCTACATCTGTTCCTCTTTCGACCCTAGTCGAATTTATCTTGTTTGAAAGCATATGTGCATGATGATTCTTGGACATGGCATCGTAGACTAGGTCATGTTAGCATGCACGCTATCAAAAAGCTTGCATCTCATGGTTTAGTCAGAGGATTGCCTAACTGTGCATTTAAGAAAGATAAAATTTGTGAAGCATGCACAAAAGGGAAAGAGGTCAAATCATCTTTCAAATCTCTCAAAACTGTTTCCACATTCAAAGTGCTTGAAATGTTGCATATGGATTTATGTGGTGAAAGCTCAGTAAAGAGTACCGGAGGTAAATCATATGTACTTGTAATTGTCGATGACTACTCATGATTTACATGGGTGTGTTTTCTTAAGCACAAAAATAAAGCTTTCAAAGAGTTCAAGCAAGCTCTGTAGGAAAATTCAAGTTAAGTCTCGGACTCGGATCGGAAGAATTCAAACCGACCATGGAAGGGAGTTCGATTACTCGGAATTTGTAGAGTTTTGCGATAAGAATGGTATCTCCCACAACTTCTCAGCACCCAGAACTCCTCAGTAGAATAGAGTAGTGGAGAGAAAGAATAGAACTCTTGAAGAAATAGGAAGGACAATGATGATTAAACATGATCTGCAGTTACTATTTCTGGGCCGAGGCGATCAACACAACGAAACTACACACTAAACAGATGCCTCATCGGACCTATCTTAAAAAAACTCCATACAAGCTCTACAAGGGAAAGAAACCCAACATCTCATACTTCAAACCCTTCGGATGCAAGTGCTATGTTCACAATTATGGTAAGGATCACCCGACACGGTTTGATGCTCGATCGGATGAAGGTATTTTTCTTGGTTATTCATCTCACAAGTAAAGCATATCGCATTTTCAATAAAAGAACTAACAAAGTGGAAGAAAGCATTCACGTTGTCTTTGATGAGATTGACCAGGGAAAACCAAGTGAGTCAACATTCTCGGAACCGAAACTCGGTTAAGATGAAAATGATCTTATCAAGCCGAGCTCGGACAGAGTCAAGGAAAAGCAACTCGGAATGAGATAGCTCGAATACCATGACTTAGACCGAAGCAGCTTCGGAGCCAGCTCAAAATGCCGAGAGTCAATCAGATGAGCAAGCTCAATCGGATCGGATCACTAAAGATCAACCAATTCAACCTACATATCTGGCGAACCGGAGAATAGGTAGAGTATTCAAATATGCTTCGAGTCACCCACTCGAAAACGTCTTGTCCGACATCAACAAGTGGGGTAAGAACTCGTTGTTCTTTGTAAAATCTATGTGCATTCACTATATTCATATCATTAACTGAACCTAGAAATGCACTAGAGGCCCTAAATGAACCTGAATGGGTAGAGGCCATGCAAGAGGAACTGAATCAATTTAAAAGAAATCAAGTCCGGACTTTGACTAAACGACCTTCCGACCACCCAGTCATAGGAACCAAATGGCTTTTCAAAAACAAACTGGATGAGGATGGGCTGATAGTCAGAAATAAGGCTAGACTTGTGGCTCAAGGTTACAATTAAAAAGAAGGGATTGATTGTGGGGAAAACTTTGCACCGATTGCTAGGATTAAAGTAATTAGAATCCTATTGGCATTCAAGCTTGAATATCAAACTGTATCAAATGGATGTTAAATGTGCTTTTTTAATGGTTTCATTGAAGAGGAAGTCTATGTTGAACAACCCCTAGATTTGAAAACTCGGAATTTCCAAATCATGTTTTCAAATTGCAAAAAGCTCTCTATGGTCTTAAACAAGCTCCCGGAGCTTGGTATGAAAGACTCGAGCAATTTCTTGGTTGAAAATGATTTTAGAAGAGGTCAGGTTGACAAGACTCTTTTTATAAAAACAAGGGGAAAGACTTTCTTATTGCTCATATCTATGTTGATGACATAATCTTTGGAGCTACTAATGAAATTCTTTGTCGAGATTTTTCCGAGTTAATGAGATAGGAATTTCAAATGAGTATCATGGGAGAACTCAATTTCTTCCTTGGTCTACAAATCAAGCAAGACAAAGATGGCATCTATGTCCATCAATCAAAGTATACCAAGGAACTCCTGAAGAAGTACAAACTTCAAGATGCAAAACATGCAAAGCAACACTTATGAGCAAAGCAGCATAAAACTAAACTCGGACGAGAAAGGTAAAGTAGTAGATCGAAACTCTATCGAGGTATGATTGGATCTTTGCTATATCTTACTTCCAATGAGACCGGACATAATGTTTAGTGTATGTCTGTGTGCAAGATTTCAAGCTAATCCAAAAGAATCCCATCTCACTCGCGGTGAAGAGAATTTTTAGATATCTTGCAGGGACTCGTAATCTAGGTCTATGGTTTTCAAGAGACTCAAAACTAACCCTCACTCGCATACTCGAAGCCGACTATGCTGGATACAAGGTTGATAGAACGAGCACCTCAGGAGCATGCCAGTTTCGGGTCAATCACTTATATCTTGGCACTCAAAGAAGCGTAACTCGGTTGCTCTATCAACTGCTGAAGCTGAGTACATTGTAATTGGAGCATGTTGTGCTCAGATTCTATGGATCAAGCAAAACTTAAAAGACCTTCGACTTTCATTCAAATCAATTCAAATCAAGTGTGACAATTAGAGTGCAATCAGCATCACTAACAATCCAGTTTAGCACTCTAAGACAAAGCATATTGAGGTCGGTTATCATTTTCCGAGAGACCATTCTGAGAAAGGTGATATTGAACTTGAATTCATTCCTACAAAACTTTAGCTAGTTGGTATCTTTACTAAGCTACTAAGTGAGGAACAGCTTTTGCTTTATTAGGAATGAACTTGGCATGAAAATGCATGCTTATGTGTTCTTTCTAAGTGAAATTATCTTGCATGATTATGTGTTACATGTTTCTTTTCTATGTCTTAATAATAATTAGTTTAGTTGACCGATTGATACCGAGGTAGGAGTTATTATCTGTTCACGCTTTCGAGTGACTCAGAAACTTTACTCGAGTCGGACTCGGCTTTTGAGAAAATTGGACTTCAAACTTCTGAAATCATATCTAGAATAGTGGAAAATTTCAGAAATTTCTTTTAAAATCTCTCTTTTCTATCTCTCTCGCGCGTATCAATCGGTGAACTAGCCGTTGAGAGACAGTACACTGGAATTCTAACCGTTAGAGAGCAGAATCAGTACACACCGGTCCGAGGCGACCGTTGGAGAGTTGGGTCGAACAGATACTCGAAGGACATTCCTTTCACTATAAATAGAATCTATTCTCATTCATTTCACTACTTTACTCTCTAAGAACCTACACTCTCGCAATCTCAATTCTCAAGCAATCTCGGTTCTCTTAAGCGCTCTCACTACTCTCTCTCTCTCTCTTTCTTCGAGCTAACTCACCTTCTTCTCAAAGCTTCTCAAACATGCCTAAACGAGGATCCGCTCCGGACTTTCTAGGTTCCGCCACCAAGAAACCTAGAACCAATAGCCACGAGGGCCCTTATAACCCCTAGAAAATCCTTGTCACCTAACATCTTAGGTTGGATGATAAATTTTTCCCAACCACAACTTTCTCGTGGTTGAAACACATCAAGACCATTGGGATGTAAAACTTCCTTTGGTTCACTAAATTCATATACCCGAACTCGTTGGTGAGTTCTACTCAAATCTTTCGAGCTCGAGGGAATCATGACCTCTAGAGTTCGTGATACTGGTAGTTCGTATTAACCTCTCTCTCCTCCATCGTCTACTCAAAGTTTCATCTCTCTTCCTCAACAGCAACCCCATCCCCTTCAATGAGGTTGCTGATGAGTTCTTTGAAAAGTATGCCAAGGAAGTCTTTGAGTCACGTAAAAACTTCTTTGTGACTTAGATGAAGACTAAGGCTCGTCTTCTCTGTTTCTTGCTGATGAGAACCTTTTTTCTCATCATACCAGCAAAGAGAATCCTAATTCAAAGATTCTCAAGGTTTTGTTTGACATTCTCGAGGCCTATGACGTAGACCTCTTCCTAGCCATTATCGAGCGGATGGCCTCTGTCCAGCTCGGACCAAGAAATCTACTCCTCTCCTTTTCGGAGCTCTTCTCACCTTATCTTTAAACAATTTAAGGTCCCGCTCCCCTCGGACCCTAACGAAGTTTTTGAGGCCGCCATAGTAGTTGGCGAAAAAAGCTTCTTCGCAATGGATTCCGGAAACCCAACCTGGTGTCTAGGTCCACGACTTAGAACCTCCGACTCGGACTCCTCTCTCACTCCCTCCTCCACCTGGCGGTGTGTCCACCTCATGTCCCCCTCTTCAAGCCACTATCGCCTTGTCCGAAACTCGGACTTTGAAGGTATATCATTCGACTACTATCAAGGAATCAGCTAAAGACTTCATCTCTTGTAAGTTTTGATTACAAGTCATTCGAAGTGCTTTAGAAACTTTTCTATGTAATATAGAATCTTTTTTGAGTGATATAGAATCTTTTCGAGTGCTATAGAAACTATTGCATATGTTTTCACTTGATTCCGACTTACTCAAAACGCATACTCTTGCTTATGTTTTCACACATAGTTCCGAGTCACTCGGACAACACTCGGACTTATCACATGCTCAAATATTTGCTCTAACGTGCATAAACTCGAGTCCGACTTTGTATTCTAAGTTTGATTGAATTACAGTGTTAATTCATCCTTTTAAGTCAGCATGTTTCATTTGAACTATGCTTGTCTAGATCAAGTTTCATTACTCTAATATTCTTTATCGGACTAGTTTTACTTCTAGATCGACTCGGATGGAATTTGAGTATAATGGATATTAGACTAAGAAAATTCCACTCTTTCGGGACTCGGATAATTAGGCACTTAATTATCTTAATTAAATTATTATTTGTGTCTAATCTTGAACCAAAGTATTTTATACTTTGAGAACCAAATTGATTTACTTTTGTAGGTTATCTAAATGAGGTTATCCTATTTTTAAAATACAAAAGTAACCGGCTTCAAGTCGTCAATTACCAACGAAACAAAGCTTTTATACTTCTGACCAAGGCCCGGACACTATGTCGGGTTTGTCTGTTTTCAAAACTGGAAATCTGCAATGCCAAGCTCAACGGTGGTTTCCAACCTACTCTTTAGACACCGCCAGTGGATTGGGACATCAAAAGGAGTCAAGGGTCGTTGCCCAACGTTCACACCTTAACGGATATTTTCCGAGTCACTCGAAAAACCATTGCAACAGATCCACAAAGGACTTCTAATCAAAAGATAGTCACAATGGCTAATCTACCTGGTCATCTATAAATAGAAGCCACTTTACAAGACGAGAAGATTGCTGAATCTATTACCGAAATTATCTCTCTCTGTATAATTCTCATTCAATCTTCTACTTACAACTCCAACATTGTACTTAACATCTTTCCGAGTTGTAAGGTCTTGTAATCAGTCACAAAAACTTATTCTTACTTTCGAGTAAGGTCTCTTAACCGAGCTGTAAGGGTTAACTCAGCTCGATTGTCCCTAACTATAACGGTTACCTCAATTAGGAAGTACTAGATCGAACAGGAACTTCGAGTCTAGGAAAATCTTGTAAGGAATTGTCTAAGGGAGCAATTCTGGTTGAGTTTTTCTGCTATATTTTGTGGATTCAAAATAGTGGATTTGACTTAGTGCTTGGATTAGCACTAACCGTGGTTTTCTGCCCCGGGAGGGTTTCCATATATTTTCCGAGTTAACACGTTGCTCGAGTCCAATCTAGACTCGGACTGTTCAAAGTCGGTTTTAAAATTTAATCTTCCAGTCTTTGTTCAAATTTCCTCATAACCCTATTCACCCCCTATAGGGTGACTTAGTCTCTCCAAGAGCAAACCTTCAATTGGTATCGAGCCTAGCCTTTCGGAAAGGATCTAACCATCAAAAGGTCTAAAGATCAAATGGCTCGGAAAAATGGAGAGTTTGATGAAGGAAGATCTTCCAACGGACCACCAAAGTTCAAAGGATCTAACTTCGTGCACTCGGAAGAAGCTCATGGAATGCTTTTGGCTAGATCACGATGAAGATGTCCGGAACATCATACAAGTAGGCAACTACAGTCCAATGAAGATGGAAGAAACAAGACTCGTGCCCAAAACAAAGGCCGAGTACACTATCGAAGAAGCAGAGAAGTTCGTAAAGAACTTCAAGGTGATGAACGTTCGATGTTCGCCATCGCCTCGAATAATACAACCGAGTGTCAGCATGTGACATAGCCAAAGAAGTGTGGGACACGCTTGTCAACACTTATGAAGGCACAAGCCAAGTCAAACAAGCGAAGATAAGCCAATATCTTCACAGTACGAGCTGTTCAAGATGGAGCCGAAGAGAACATCACTCGGATGTTCATCCGCTTCACCGAGATTACTAACAATCTCAAATCTCTAGGTAGAAAGATTTCCCACGAGGAAATGTGCGGAAAGATACTCGAAGTCTACCCAAGAGAAGATAGGGTCCCAAGATGATAGCCATCGAAGAGGCTTAGAACCTCGTCCTTACTGAAGCCGGACGAACTCATTAGGAAGCTACTCACCCATGAGATCCACCTGGAAGAGGAGGATGCAAAGCTCGAGTACTAAAAAGAACATCGCACCGAAGGCCTCGGAAAATAAAGAAGTAAATATGAGTTCCTCTAACTCGTAAGAGGATCCCATGGCACTTATCTCCAAAGGCTTCAAAAGAACGATGAAGCACAAGAGATGGGATAAGAAGCCAAGAGAAGAGTTCTATAAGAAAGACAAGAAGGATAGAAAAGTTAAACATTCTTCCCCTTCAAAGTTATCTTTAATTAAGAACTCCTACTGTTTTGAATGTGGCAGCAAGGAACACATAGTCAAAGACTTTCCCAGGAGAAAGAGGGACAGAAAGAAGAAAAAGGCTATAATGGCCACTTGGAGTGATGAAGACTCATCAGAAGATGATGAGGACTCAATCGATTCAAAGTGTCCGATGGCACTCTCGGACTTAGAAGTTGAATCGGAGTCGGACTATATCACTCGGACGAGTGAGGAAACAAATCCTCCGGAGGTAATTGAATACTTCCTTAAGTTTTCCAAAGTTGATTTAGCCAAATATATTTATACTTTGGAAGAAAAGTTCAATTCTAATTCTTCTCGGCTTAAAGAACAACTTGAGTATGTTACTTCTAAGAGCATCTCTTTGAAAAATGAATTAGAAAAACCGAGACTTACTCTAAGAGAACTCAAGACTAGTGCTCAATCCAATGAGACTAAGTCTAAGCCACTCAAAAGATAAAATGAGCATCTACAGCAAAGAGCTCAATGAGTCTCAAGAGCTTGTTTCAAAAGTTACTCAAGGTCGAAAAACCTTGACATGCTTTTTAGGGTCTCAATGTGTCTCCTTTAGAAAAGAAGTACTTGGTTTTAACAAAGATGAGGAATCTAATTCCTACTTAGAGCTTTTCAAAAGGATTCCGGAACCGTGAAGTTGAGGAAGGCTGAGCATGGTCCCATTGATGAGAATGAAAGGAGGATTGAGCCCGGACCAGCTTACAGGAGAAAACCTTCTCCTCCCGCTTATAAAAGAAAAGAGTTCCAAAAGAAAGAGACACAGACTCAGGATTTTCTAAAAGAAAGACTCAAAATCGTAGTAAACCCAAAGTTATTCAAATCTAGGCTCCTAAGATTCTTCTTCCTCGTAAAAGGACCACAAGTAAAGGGAGTTACTCGGGTTTGTAAGAGGAAGTGAGAAAGGTTAATTTGTTTCGACGTGTAGGTGGCTCAAAAAAGAACAAAAGGGCATTGGTACTGGACGGTGGATGCTCACGCCACATGTCAGGAGACTCAAGACGCTTTTCCGAGTTAGAAGATTACAAGGGAGGAAAAGTCACATTTGGAGATGACAACAAAGGTAAGATAATTGGGATAGGCAAGATTGGAAAAGGAAACAATCTAGTCAGCCTAGTATACCTTGTTAAGGGATTAAAGTACAATCTACTTAGCATCTCTCAATCTGTGTGACAAAGGTCAAGAGGTAAGATTCACTCGGACCAACCGTTATATTTCGATGATACTACCAAGGAGACCAAGTTCTTAGGTAAGAGATCAGGTAACACCGACATTATTCCTCTTTCTAACCCAAGTCAAAATTTATCTTGCTTAAAAGCATCTCTATATGATGATTCATGGACATGGCATCGTAGACTAGGTTATGTTAGTATGCATACCATTAAGAAACTTGCATCTCATGGTTTAGTCGGAGGATTGCCTAACTATGCATTTAAGAAAGATAAAATCTATAAAGCATGCACAAAAGGTAAACAAGTCATATCATCTTTCAAATCTCTCAAAACTGTTTCCACATCCAAAGTGCTTGAAATGTTGCATATGGATTTATGTAGTGAAATCCCCGGCAATAGTCTCGGAGGTAAATCATATGTGCTTGTGATTGTTGATGACTACTCACGATTTACCTGGGTTTGTTTTCTTAAGCACAAAAACAAAGCTTTCAAAGAGTTCAAGCAAGCTTTGCGAGAAAATCCAAGTTGAATCTCGGACTAAGATTCGAGAGAATTCAAACCGACCATGGAACGGAGTTCGACTACTCGAATTTGCAGAGTTTTGTGATAAAAATGGTATCTCCCACAACTTCTCAGCATCATGAACTCCTCAACAAAACAGAGTAGTGGAGAGAAAGAATAAAACTCTTGAAGAAATAGGAAGGACAATGGTGATTGAACATGATCTACCCTACTATTTCTTGGCCGAGGCAATCAACACAAAGAAACTACACATTGAACAGTATGCCTCATCGGACCCATCTTGAAGAAAACACTCGTACAAGCTCTACAAAGGAAAGAAACCCAACATTTCATACTTCAAACCCTTTGGATGTAAGTGCTTTGTTCATAACAATGGTAAGGATCACCTGGTCAAGTTTAACGCTCGGTCGGATGAAGGTATTTTCCTTGGTTATTCATCTCATAGCAAAGCATATTGCATTTTCAATAAAAGAACTAACAAAGTGGAAGAAAGCATCCACATTGTTTTTGATGAGATAGAATAGGAAAAACCAAGTGAGTCAACATTCTTAGACCTGAAGCTCAGCAGAGATGATGATCTTAATGAAAATAAGCTCATCTAGAATCAAATCAAAGTCACTCGTAACGAAGTGACTCGTAATAACATGACTTAGAATGAGACAACTCGAAGAGCCAACTCAAAATGTTGAAGAACAATCAGCTGAGCACGCTCACTCATAACAAACTTCGATGATCAGCCAATTCAACTTACAGATCCGGTGAACCGGAGAACAGGTAGAGCATTCAAGTATGCTTCGCGCCACCCATTAGAAAACATCTTGTCTAATATCAACAAGTGGGGTAAGAACTCGTTCCTCCCTATAAAATCTATGTGCATCCACTGCATTTATTTCATTAATTGAACCCGTAAATCCACTAGAGGCCTTAAATGAACCTGAATAGGTAGAGGTCATGCAAGAGGAACTCAATCAATTCGAAAGAATCAAGTCCGAACTCCCACCAAACGACCTTCCGACCACCCAGCCATAGGAACCAAATGGGTTTTCAAGAACAAACTGGATGAAGGTGGGTTGGTAGTTAGAAATAAGGCTAGACTTGTGGCTCAAGGTTACAATCAAGAGGAAGGGATTGATTGTGGGGAAACCTTTGCACTCGTTGCTGAATTGAAGCTATTAGAATGTTATTGGCATTTGCATCTACCATGAATATCAAACTGTATCAAATGGATGTTAAATGTGCTTTTCTTAATGGTTTCACTCGAAGAGGAAGTCTATGTTGAACAACCCCTGGATTTGAAAACTCGGAATTTCCAAATCATGTTTTCAAATTGCAAAAAGCTCTCTATGGTCTTAAACAAGCTCCCGGAGCTTGGTATGAAAGATCGAGCAATTTCTTGGTTGAAAATGATTTTAGAAGAGGTTAGGTTAACAAAACTCTTTTTATAAAAACAAGGGAAAGACTTTCTTATTGCTCAAATCTATGTTGATGACATAATCTTTGGAGCTACTAATGAAATTCTTTGTCGAGATTTTTCTGAGTTAATGAGACAGAATTTCAAATGAGTATGATGGGAGAACTTAATTTCTTCCTTGGTCTACAAATCAAGCAAGACAAAGATGACATCTATGTCCATCAATCAAAGTATACCAAGGAACTCCTGAAGAAGTACAAACTTCAAGACGCAAAACATGCAACGAACACCTATGAGCAAGCAAGATAAAACTAAACTCGGACGAGAAAGGTAAAGTAGTAGATCGAAACTCTATCGAGGTATGATTGGATCTTTGCTATATCTTACTTCCAGTAGACCAGACATAATGTTTAGTGTATGTCTCGTGTGCAAGATTTCAAGCTAATCCCAAAGAATCACATCTCACTGCGGTGAAGAGAACATTCGGATATATTGCAGGAACTCGGAATCTAGGTCTATGGCACTCTAGAGACTCGTAACCGATTCTCACTAGATACTCGGATGCTGACTATGCTGGATACAAAGTTGATAGAAAGAGCAAATCAGGAGCCTGCCGGCTTCTAGGTCAATCCCCGATATCTTGGCACTCAAAGAAGCAAAACTCAGTAGCTCTATCAACTCGCCGAATTTGAGTATATTGCAGCTGGAGCATGCCGTGCTCGGACTTTATGGATCAAGCAACACTTGAGAGATCTTGGAATTTTATTCAAATCAATTCCAATCAAATGTGACAATCAAAGTGCAATTAGCATCACCAAGAATCCAGTTCAAAGACTCGAAAGACAAAACACATTGAGGTCGGTATCATTTTCTAAGAGACCATTCTCGGAAAGGTGATATTGAACTTGAGTTTATTCCTATCAAACTTCAATTAGTTGATATCTTTATTAAGCCACTTAGTCAGGATTAGTTTTGCTTTATTATGAATGAGTTTGGCATGATCAATGCATAATTATGTGCTTTTCTGAGTGAAATTACATTGTATGATTATATGTTATATGCTTTCTCTCTTTAATAGCCATTAGTTCAGTTGAACAAATGATATTGAGCTATGAGTTATTGTTTGCTTGTTGTGTCTAAGTCACTTAGAAACGTCATTGAGTCCGACTCGCATTTTGAGAAAATTGGACATCAAACTTCGAAATAATCTCTAGATAACTGGAGAATTTCAAAAATATCTTTTAAAATTTCTCTCTCTCTCTCTCTCTCTCTCTCTCTCTCTCTCTCGTGCACATCAATCGGACAACTAGCCGTTGGGAGACAATCGTTGGAATTCTAACCGTTGGAGAGCATAACGAGTTACACCGGTCCGAGGCGACCGTTGAAGAGCCGAGTCGAATGAACACTCGAAGGATATTTCTTTCTCTATAAATAGCATCTGTTTTCCTTCATTTTGCTACTTTACTCTCTACTTACTCTTTCTCTCACCTACTACATCTCGAGCAAGCTCACTGTTTTCAAGGCACGAATCGACTCTCAAGCTAAGTGAAAGAAGTCTCAAGTAATCACCAATTGCTCTAAACTCTCCTTCTACTCTTTCATTTTTTTTTCTCTCATTCACTTACTTTCATCAAGCTATCTCTCTCTCTCTCTTTCTCGCTCTCAAAAGTTCATCTCGCGCTTTTCATACAATCATGCCGAAAAGAGATTCCCACCCCGATTTTCTTAGTTCCGTAACCAAGAAACCTCAAGCTAAAAGCCAGGAAGGCCCTTCCAATCCCTCAAAAATCATTGTCACCCAACATCTAACGTTGGATTACAAATTCTTCCCGACCACAAAGTTTTTGTGGTTGGCTCACATCAAATCAACAGGGGTTTACAATTTCTTCCATTTCAATGAGTTCATCTACCCGTAACTCGTTTATGAGTTTTACACCAATCTCTCTAGCTCTAAAGGTATCCTCACCTCTAGAGTTCAAAACATCACAATTCGCATCAACACCTCTCTTCTTCACCGTCTTTTCAAAGTATCCTCTCTCTTTTTGAACAACAACCCCATACCTTTCAACGAGGTTGCTGATGATTTCTTCAAAAATATGCCAAAGAGTTTCCCGGGTCACGTAAAAACTTCTCCATGACTCAACTCAAATCGAAGCTCGTCTTCCGTGCTTTCTGCTCATGAGGACCTTCTTCTCTCAGCATTTAAGCAAGCAAAACCCTAACTCCAAGCATCTCAAAGCCTTGGATGACATTCTTGAGGGCTACGAAGTAGACCTCTTTCCCGCTGTAGTCAAGCAAATGGCAGCCATGCCTGCTCGTACTTATACTAAGAAGTCAACCCCACTTCCTTTTAGGGCTCTTCCCACCCTAATCTTCAAACAATTCAAAGTTCCTCTTCCCTCGGATCCTAACGCGATTTCTAAGGTTGCCATTGTTGTTGGCAAAAGGAACTTCTTGGGTATGGATACTAAGGGACCCAACCGGGTGTCTAGGTCCATAGCTTAGAACCGAAGCCCCTTCTCCGCCTCGGACTCGGACACAATCCACTCTTCCTCTACCTCTTCCACTTGGTGGCACCTCCACTTTAGGTGTTTCTCACATCCTTTCTTCTCGCTTTGTCCACCGTAGTGATGGAAAAGCTCTCCTTGGTGTCCACCGAATTCAAGGACACCCTCCGGTCATTCAAGACTCGTTGTTCACTCTATGACTATCAATCGAAAACCGCTCAATCCCGCATCGAGAGAGCAGCAGGATGTGCTTCTCGAGATGAAAGCACCGGTCAAGGAGCAAAGGGAGATGATTGAGCTCCTTCAGAAAGGAGCTCCAAGGCGGCTCAGGATCCGGTCGACTTAGATACATCGAAGAATCCTCGAGTCCAGCCAAATCCCCCGTACAGGGAAGAAGAAGAACAAGAACAAGAAGAACAAGAAGAACAAGAACAAGAAGAAGAAGAAGGAGAAGAAGTAGAGTCTCCGATCGAGGCAGCTCCTTCGAGGAGAAAGAAGAAGGGGAGAAGGAAGAAGAAACAGGAGCCAAAGCAGCTGAGGGCCAAGGTGCTCCAAGCACTCCAACCTGAAGTGATCAGCTCGGACGGTAGTCCGAGTGGGTCGAAGACCTCGCTGATCATGGTCGGTCAGCAGCAGAGCCAACACCTCCCTCGGTCAAGTTCTAGGAGGATGAACCTCTGGACGACTTAGTTCGGGTCAGCCCACTCGGAGCGAAGGTGCATTGCCCATCCACCATCCTCGACTCGGATCGCTCCCTCCCCTCCATCTTAGAAATTTTCTTTTAATGTTTTATTTTTTTTGTACGAGACATACAAATTTGTATCCTCTTGATATATTCTTCCTCTTTTTGTTTTTTTTTTTTTTTTGCTGAAAGGCAAGGGGGAGAATATTTAGAAAATTGTTGTCTTATTCAGGGGAGTTTCTCTCACCCTCTTTTGTGTACATACTTATTATGAATATTAATGAAGTTTCAGTTTGATGTTTATTACTTTATGAGTTTCCCTTATTTCGAGTTTCAAATTCTTGCTCAGTAATTTTTTTACTCGATTCGACAACTCAATCTATCATTGCTCTAATACTTCAGCTTTTAGCACTAATGCAATCTAAGCTTACTTGCTCCGATAGAATCTAAGTTTTAATCACTTTTATCACTTCAACTCAGTCTATATCACTAAGCTTATTTGCACTCGATTCTCCGACTTATTTCTTAAGAAAGAATGAAAATCATATCTTTATCACTAACAAAGTTTCTATCTAAGTATGGAATGCCTTTCATCAAAAAGGGGAGATTGAAGACTCGGACTTTACAGGTATATCATTCGACTACCATCAAGGAATCAGGTAAAGACTTCATCTTTTGTAAGTTTTGATTACAAGTCATTCTAAGTGCTTTAGAAACTTTTCTAAGTCATATAGAATCTTTTCGCGTGATATAGAATCTTTTTGAGTGTTACAAAAACTATTGCATATGTTTTCACTTGATTGTGACTCGACTCGAAAGCATACTCTTGCTTATCTTTTCACACATATTTCGAGTCACTCGGACAACACTCGGACTTATCGCATACTTAAATATTTGCTCTAACGTACATAAACTCGAGTCCGACTTTGTATTCTAAGTTTGATTGAATTATAGTGTTAATTCATCCTTTTAAGTCAGCATGTTTCGTTTGAACTGTGCTTGTCCAGATCAAGTTTCATTACTCTAATATTCTTTATCGGACTTGTTTTAGTTCTAGACTGACTGAGATGGAATTTGTGTATAATGGATATAAGACTCAGAAAATTCCACTCTTTCGGGACTCGGATAATTAGGCACTTAATTATTTTTCTTAAATTATTATTTGTGTCTAATCTTGGACCAAAGTATTTTATACTTTGAGAACCAAATTGATTTACTTTTGTAGGTTATCTAAATGAGGTTATCCTATTTTTGAAATATAAAAGTAACCGGCTTCAAGTTGTCAATCACCAGCGAGATAAGGCTTTTCTACTTTTGACTAAGGCCCGAGACACTATGTCGGGGTTGTCTGTCTCCAAAATTGGAAATCTGCAATGCCAAGCTCAACCGTGGTTTCCACCTTACTTTTTAGACACCACCAGTGGATTGGGACATCCAAAGGAATCAAGAGCCGTTGCCCAATGTTCACACCTCAACGAATATTTTCCGAGTCACTCGAAAAACCATTATAACGGTCGCAAAGGACTTCTAATCGAAGAGAGTCACAACGGGTAATCTGCCCGGTTATCTATAAATAGAAGCCACTTCACAAGACGAGAAGATTGCTTGAATCTATTGCTGAAATTATCTCTCTATGTATAATTCTCATTCAATCTTCTACTTACAACTCCAACTCTGTACTTAACATCTTTCCGAGTTGTAAGGTCTTGTAATTAGTCACAAACACTTATTCTTACTTTCGAGTAACGTCCCTTGACCGAGCTGTAAGGGTTAACTCAGCTCGGTTATCCCTAACTATAAAGTTTGTCTCGGTTAGGAAGTACTAGATCGAGATAAGGGAACTTCGAGTCTAGGAAAATCTTGTAAGGAATTGTCTAAGGGAGCAAATCTGGTTGAGTCTGTCTCATCTGTATTTTGTGAATTCAAAATAGTGGATTTAACTTGGTGCTTGGATTAGCACTGACCGTGGTTTTCTCGCCCTGAAGGGTTTCCACATATTTTCCGAGTTAACACTTTTTGAGTCCAATCTAGACTCGGATCTGTTTCAAAGTCGGTTTTAGAATTTAATCTTCCAATCTTTGTTCAAATTTCCTCATCACCCTATTCACCCCCTCTAGGGTGACTTAGTCTCTCCAAGAGTAAACCTTCATTGTCTACATCCCTAATAGACAAGCTGTCCTCTCGTGTCCGCTGATCTCCGGGACACTCTCCGCTCCTTCAAACTTGTTCTTCGGAACATGTCCATCAACGAGAAACGACCCAATCTCAAATTCGAGAGCAACAAGATGTGCTTTTGAAATGAAAATTTTTGTTAAAGAGCAATAGGAGATGATCGAGCTCCTCCGATGGAGGCGATCCAAAGCCGCTCAGGACCTGCACGGCTTAGACACGTCCGAGGAGTCCTTGAGCCTCGCCAAGTCTCCATCTGGAAAGGCAGTTGAAGAAGAAGAGGAGGTTGCAGTGAAGCAGCTCCTTCTAAGGAAAAGGAGGATGAAGAGAAGGAAGAAGAGAAAGAGGAAGAGGGAGAAAAGCGAGGATGAAGCCGAGGGATGAGGTGCTCCTATTCCTCAACCGAAACCGATAAGCTTAGACAACAGTTTGATTGAGTTAGAAGACCTCGCTGGACAGTCGGCAGCAGTCAAGCCGAGGCGGCACCTCCTTCCGCAACGTTCCTAGAGGATGAACCTCCGGATGACCTTGTTCCGGGTCGACCACTCAAAGCCGAGCCCATTCCGGAGATCCTAGTGCTGCCACCGCCAAGATCTTCAACGTCTTCACAAGCGTATTAGCGTTGGCGCACAGCATGCTCATCCGCCTCAACTCAGCTGCACCCACTCCACCATCTTGATTTCTTTTTACTGTTTTTGTTTTCCTTAGTTTTATTTTTTTTCCAAACAAACAAATTGTATCGACTTGATACATTCTTCCCCATTTTGATTTTTTTCTGAAAGACAAGGGGGTGAATATTTAGAAAATTTGTTGTCTTGTTTAGGGGAGTTTTCTCACCCTCTCTTTTGTATGTGTGATCTGTATTTATGTATATAGATGAAAGAAGTTTCGATTTCAAGCATAGTGCTTTCGAGTATAACTTCTTTCGAGCTTAAATTTCTTATTTTGTCTTGCTCCGATATATCCGCTCATTTCTCTATTTTCCTCGATATAACTACTCACAATTTTTTATCAAATGAGGTATCCGTAGTAATATTCTATGTCCGAATCTCTTCATTTATTATTCTTTTTTTTTTTTGCGATATTTTATTCTAAGCTCGATATATTCTTTATCAAATGAGTAAGAATGAAAACTCTTGATTATTTCACTAACAAAGTTTCTATCCGAGTATGGAATGCCTTTCATCAAAAAGGGGAGATTGAAGACTCGGACTCGAATTTATCTCATTTTGGGTACAATCAAGGACTCGGTACAAACCTCATCCTTTCTAAGTTTTGATTACAAGTCATTATGAGTAATATAGAAACTATTGCATATGTTTTCATTCGATTCTAACCGACTCGGAAAACACATTCTTGTTCATCAACTCACACTCGATGTTTCGAGTCACTCGGACACTACTTAGATTTATCGCATGTTCAAACAATCTCTTTAACACTTTTAATCTAAGTTCGGACTTCATATTACGTGGTAAAGAGAATTACAGCATTAATTCTCTTTCTAAGTCATCATGTTTGTTCAAGAATTATTTGTTTAAATCAAGTACTTATACTCGATATTCTCTTTATAACTTGATCTTCCCTAAGACTCGACTCGATGGATTCTGAGTGTCATGAATATTAGACTCAGAAAATTCCACTCCTCTAGGCCTAAGATAATTTTGCACTTAATTATCTTAATTAAATTATTATCTCGTGTCTAATCTTGGACTAAAGTATTTTATACTTTGATAACCAAAATTGTTTACTTTGTAGGTTCTCTAAATGAGGTTATCCGATTTTTAAATTACAAAAGTAACCGGCTTCAAGCTATCAATCATCGCAGACAAGGCTTTTCTACTTCTAAACAAGGCTTAGACGCTGTGTTAGGGTTGTCTGTTTCCAAAACTTGAAATCTTCAACTCTAAGCTCAACAAGTGGTTTCCACCTTACTTTTCGGACACCAGCAGCTGATTGGAGCACCTTTAGGAGTCAAGATCCGTTGCACAACGTTCACATCTCAACAAATCTTTTATGAGCAACTTAGAAGAACCGTTACAACGGTCACAAAGGACTTCTATTAAGAAGATAGCCACAACGGCTAATCCGCTTGGTCATCTATAAATAGAAGCCAACTCCGAAAACTTGAAGATTGCTAAGACTTGCTAGAATTATTGTCAATACACAAGCTAAAGTCTTTGTATTCATACTCAATCTTCTATTTACAACTCCCAGACTTGTAATTCTTACTTTCGACTTGTAAAGTCTTGTAATCGATCACATACTCTTTCTTACCTTCCGAGTAAGGCCCCTTGACCGAGTTGTGGTTACCTCGGTTAGGAAGTACTAGATCAGATAAGGGAACTTCGAGTCTAGGAAAACTCTATAAGGAATTGTTTAAGGGAGCAATTCTGGTTGAGTCGATCTGTTGTATTTTGTGGATTCAAAATAGTGAATTTGACTTGGTGCTTGGATAAGCACTAGTCGTGGTTTTCTTCCCAGGAGGGTTTCCTTGTATATCCGAGTTCACACTTCTCCGAGTGAAATTTAGACTCGGATTGTCTTGATTATTCTTTTCAAGATTAAATCTTCCAAGTTTGTTAAAATTTCCTCATCACCCTATTCATCCCCCTCTAGGGTGACTAAGACTCTCCAAGAGCAAACCTTCATGTCCACATATACCAGGCATGTATATCAAGGGCATATAACAAAAAGTGAAGCATCGTAATCTGTAGGTCATGGATTTGGTCCTTAAAGAGATTAGGGCACTAATTCAGGATCCCCAAGGAAACTTGAGGCCTAACTAGCAAGACCCATTTGTACTTAATCAAATACGATCGGGAGGAGCGATAGAAATTGACTAATTTGGATGGTGAAGATATTTTTCAAGTACACAAACTTGGATCAGCTTAAGAAATACTACGTTTAGCATGACATTAAACATATGGCGTAATGGGCCAAGCCCGACCCAACCACGTCATCCTATGGCAGGCGCCGACCACCATCCGAACAACGGTGGACTGACCGGGCCGAGGCACTCTTCTTGGCATTATTTTTGTAATTATCTCGATTCAACGTTCCAATTAGACGGTCCATTTATCTAATTAATTGATATTCTATTTTGGGCAGTCCAATTAGATTGTCCATTAGTTTAATTAATTCTTTAATTGTTTTTAAGGACGGTCCACTTAGACGGTCCAAATTTATTCACTCTATTAGGTGAGCGATAAAAAATAATAAAGCATAAAAGTGAGCATAAAACTTACTTTTTACTTTAATAAAAGGTAAGCCTACCACTTACCCAAGTACATAGCTAATAAAAAGGAAAATCAAAACAAGCACACTACTTGAAAAATATACTTGCTCGAAGAGGCAAAATTAATCTTCCTAAAATTCTTATTTCTTCCTAAAATTTCTCTCTAAAAATCAAGCCCTGGTCTATCTTCACTTTCTTCCGTTTTGGATCACCGGACTCAGCCGCATCATTTTGGGTGCTCTTCTTTAGCTCCTCAATTATGCTAACCCTCCTCTCTTCAGCTTTTTAGCCTCGGATTCGCCTCGCGAGCTCGTTCATCAATATGAGGTTTTACTTCACGAATTTGGAGTAGTGTAGCTGCAGGAACAACTTCTTGGGGATCCAGCTCTCGATCCTTCGAGTGCCTTGCAATATTTGGGGTCTACTTTCGTTATCCACTCCGGATAATATGCAGATACCGTAGTGGTATGATCGTCTATAGGTTTCGGTAGCTTTGGAAGGTTCATCTAATATTTGAGCCATGACTTAATTACATAGAATTGCAAAAACCTTCGAACAGTTCGAAGGTAGTAGGCTAAACATAGCCCAAATGAGGCATCATCTCGCTCTCGTTCCATTTGCTGCAATACACGGTCAAGGAAGTAGTAGATACTAGTTTTTAGACCCACCAGGTGTACAAAGGGTTGTTGTCCGGTATGTGACCTAAATTGGGACATTTTCCTGTGTTTAATGTAGCATTCAATGGTACTACTATGATTTTTAAGCCAATCCTCCCATTAGAAAGCTAAGTGATCAATTACCATATCTAATCGCTTCAGCCGACGTAAAGGTATCGCCGGATACAAGTCCACTCTTGCAGGAGCTTGAATCGGTTGTAAATGCTCCATTAACTAAATCTACATACAACAGATAAAAAAATCATAAGTCTTGCACCGACGAATTCAACCTTAGTTACGGCCCAACAAAAGTAAAAATAAAATTAAAAAAAAAGAGAAGGACAAAAATAGAGACTTTAGGCGAAAAACGGAGGCTTTTTAACCTCGGCGACGCCGGACCGCCACCCCATGGTCGGCATCGCTAACCTTGTCTTACCATTTGGTCCCGGTTATTATTTTTCTACTCACTTGCAATAACGAGAGGGCTCCTAGGAAAGTCTTCGTTCGGGTTGGCTTCAACCCGGTCTAACCCTATAAGAGTTTTAGCGACTATTAGCGGAGTTAGGGAATAGTAATCCTCCGGCTACTCAACAAAGCTCGATCTGCCGCGAGCGCCTTATCCCCGTGGCCTCCTACCAGCAGAAAACCACCTATCGAGACAGGTGAAGATAGCTCTACGTCTTGGAATGAGGACGAAATCTAATGACAAGTACATGAGGAGGTAATGCTTTGTCGATTCATTAAGTCCACCTCATCCTCGATAAGAATCCAACCTAGATTCCTATTGTTTAGTTTCAGAAGGCACTTGTAGGTTTCATGCATATTTTGAGAAGATTTGGGCATAACGAGGCTTTGTACGACATCGAATGCCCAAGATAACATGAAACTCTTCGGACAGGGGACACAATTCCTTGTCCCTAAACTTGAAAATACGGTAATGCGAATCCCGATGAGGCCACAATAGCCCTTAGAAAAGTCCAATAGACTTTCACTGTCGAATGCTCGAATAGAGTATTTAGTCTATATTGGGACAATCCTACCCTATCAACGTTTGACATCTTATGCATCCAATGGGTTAACTCGATCATGTAATTCATCTTTGAAACTAAGAAGGGAATTAAAGGCGAGTGATTAAGATAAGTTTTTATGAGGAAATTGCAGAATAAGGTTCAAAAGGCGTGATTTTCATCATCCAAGTAAAAGGTCCACCTTATAGCAGTTTCTAGGATCAAGAGTCCTCATCGTGCCACACCACCGAAGTCTTCCAGCACCTCGGTTTCATGCGTGGCAAGCGTCGACCAGGCTAGCTAAATCGGCAAGTCTCGCCTTGTTTCTTTTGGCCCGAGCATCCCTTGGGTCATTATTTGTTTCTACCCCTAGCCCATTTTCGGTCAAGCCCCGTTATTTTGAACCATGCACTTACAAATTCCCATTTTTCATTTTATTAATTTCTTTTGGGGGAAGGGGCTATTGTATCTTTTTCGATTTGTCTTTGTACTTTTTCTTAGAATTTTTTGCATCATATTAATAAAAGAGAGCATTTTTTTAGAATTGAGTCTTCGCATTTTATCTCATTGCATAGAGTCAAAATTTTATAAATATTAAACATTAAAAATAAAAGCACCCTACAAGGGATTAACTAATCCTTATCATCGGAAGCATCATCAAAGAGATAGTTGCCAAAGTTCTCCGAGATGGATTTGGAAAACCGACCGGCTCCACCACCATGTGAAGAGTCAGCCCATGGTTCCAAGATTGAGAAGCTCCATGAGAAGGCCCACTATAAGACATCCGGTGGAAGTCAATTGAGTTCCCATGACGATCAAGTGCTTGAAGAGTTGAGATATCCATACACTCTTTAGAAAAGTTAGGCCCAACACAAGAAGTACTAGGCCTAGAAGAAGTAGGCCCCGCTCGAAGCGCTTCAATGATGTGCACACCGTGAAGAACGTCGATAAGTGCCTACTCTAGCCGTACCACCGGAGGGCATTTGTTGGTTAGATGGATGTGCTTGAGCTCCCGAGCCACCAAGGAAGCCTCCCGATGAAGACATTCTAGATCAACGCCTCTACAAAAACAAATGAGCAATTAGCATTTCTACTAAAAGCCCAATAAAGTTAGCATTTATAATAACTAAAAGTCACTCGAAAGGTTTGGAAGGCTTCTCGAAGAATAAGTCTCGGATATCTTTAAGGGCGATTGAAATTTGATGGACATGGTCCGAGATTGCTATCGGTCATACTATAAGATTTAATGGTGTTAGTAAGACATTTTTAACATGCAACTAAAAGTCAAGATCATAAAAACCTTACCCCTTCCGGTTTCTAGAAAGAGGATGCCACACACACTCCTCTTCAGGAATTTCACGAATCCTTATATAGCGTGGGGATTCCCCGGGTTGAGAGACATCTAGATTAAGGCACGGAATGTGGATATCCTTCAGGAGGAGCTATAGAAAGATGAAGTTAATTTTCATACCGGAAATTCAACTACAAAAGGAGGAAAAGATGAAAACTCACCAATCGGATCATAAGCCATCCCAAATGGTGAGCTTAAGAGGTGTACAAGTTTAAGAATTCGGTATAAGGTACCCGATGGTCGCTTCCTCTTGCTCCTGTTGAGAAAGGGAGTGGAAGTCAAACATGGTCCGAGTTGGATCGTAAGGAATGAACGGAGGCCATGTATTGGAGCGGATTTAAGGCGTGACTCGCTTGCCAAGGTACCAGCGAGAACCCGAAAAGATGCTCAAATAAAATCCTCTTCTCGCTTAATTCTCATGTAATGCCTATACTTGGAGGAAGTTGAAGTTAGGCCCATGGATGGAAATTAGTCCGCACACACAGGTCGCATAAGGAGACGAGCAAAAGAAAAAGAAAACGGCAAAAAATTGGGCACTAATGCACGACCCATGGCAGGCGCCGGCCACCACGGCCATGCTCACTAGCCCACCACAGGTTGTGGGTTGCGGCAGCGTGATAGGAAGTGAAGCAAATTTTTCGGGGTATATTTTAAGGCAAATTTAAAGCTTAAAAGTGACATACCAAAGCCAAACAAGCGAAGGAAATACTCATACAACCATGGCTACAATTTTATAAAGCAAGTGAGATTTTTATCCACACAAGATAAGAATATGTTGGAAATAAATGAAGAAATAGAGCATACCTCAATGATCTTCCACAAGCCATATAAGGGAAGATAATTAGTCAAGTCTTTCTTGGGCTTGGTATGCCTCACACCAGCATGTAGACCCCTTATGAAGCAAGTATATGCTTGTACACCCTAGTTAAGCTCTTTAATCCTATCCAGGTCCACTAAGTTCACAAAATAATGAACATGAACCTTTGAAACTTGATCGGAAAAAATTACTACACTCAACAAGAGAGAAAGAATGACGTGGACTTATTGTTGAGGTGAATGTCAAGCCTAAAACTCAACATCCTCGAAAGCATCAAAAAGAAGGGTGTATTTGAAAAAATTCTCCCGATGAAACCTATTAGCCACGGGGACCGAAAAGGTGATGCAAATAGTCACGATTTTTGTACAAGCTCTAGTAATAGACTAAAGGCTCCTCGACAAGCCTAAACCCAATGAAACAACAAAATCAAGAGGTGTAATGGTCATCTCCCCAAAAGGAAGATGGAAGGTGTTAGTGGTACCCAAAAGCGCTCACTAATAGCCCTAATGGGATCTCGCTCTTTCTTGTCACGTAAATAACTCAAATCGGTAAAAGGAAACCAAACTCGACATTTTTCATGACATCTTCTAAAGGGTAGTTCCTCTCTCTACATGTTTCCATGAACTTTGGTATAGCACCATTACTCCGAATAGAGCCTTTCTACAAGATGAAAGTCCAACAAAAGTTTTAGTAGAAGTACTACTCTAAGTGAGCAAATATGGACGTTTAACTAACAAGCTTACTGATGGAGTAATGGCGAGCGAAGATACGTGATTCTCGGCCTCTACCAAGAGATCATTTGGCTCCATTCATCATGGGGTGCCACTCTCGCACTTGTCATGAACTAACTTCTCAGCCTTAGTTCTTCCGAGTTAGATGAGCTTTTTTCTAGACATGTTTGGAGAATTGAGTTTTGAAAACCAACTAGTTTTCTCAAAGAACAAAGCAAGGGCATAACAAGAGCAAACCTAGAGAGAGCAAGAGAGGAGTAATTGAAATATGCAAAATGAACACACAAATTCCCCTTTATAGACCCATTCGGCCAAAGCATTCCAAACATACAAGACGAAAGTCAAAAAGCAAGAGGAGATCAAGAAGGAATCCGGCAGCATGTAGGGGCCAGGCCTACCAAAGGCTGGCTCGTGCCGACTCACAAGGCATGGTGGTGTCCCATCGGTAGAAGCTTTGTAGCCCTAGTTGGTGGCCTAGCTTGATCGGTCCCATCGGGTGTGGCAAGTGGATGTTTGGCACCATATGCATGCAAGTGGAGCTCTTGGACCCGCCATGTCAACTTTGTAAATTAGATGCTTAGTCTGTTTCGACTGAATTATTCGGTAAAATACTAAACTTTTGTGAATATGATTATCTACAAACAAGCATGTTAGTACAAGCAAATTATCGGGCCAAGCTTTAAATCAAAGAACAATCGAAGTTTCGAGCATAAAAATTCACCAAGCATTAGCCTCCGATCCAACCAAGCTTAGGATCCTCTTAATAGACTTCAGAATGCATGCATCGTGATCAAATCCAAGCTCTGTCTTAGAGTTCAGGTTCGACAGACAACCCATTCCGGATGCTATGCAACAACCAAGCATTCAAAATAATGCACGAAAGAAAGATAAGTATCCTTTAGTGTCTACTTTGACCCTTCGTCTTTCGGACTCGGTCAAAGTGGGAGCTAACTATAGACACCTAAAATGTGTCATCCTTATCTCTTTTATTTTCGTAATTTATTTTGTGGGCCCGATAATGAAATCCTTAGTCCTGTTTGAGGATTTGGATCACAAACAATAATTAATTAGTGTGATGGAAGCCAATAAACCACAAAGAACCCTTTGGCACCAAATAAATAGCCTTTTACCTTGGGTCGATCCAAAAATCCCTTTTCTTTTGGACGGTCCGAGACCAAAACCTCCAAAGTCAATGGAAGTCCGGCGCCGCGTACAGGAGATTCTAGGCTCAAAACGCCGCGTTTCATGACCGAGTGTCCAACCTAGACACGGAGACTAAAGACATCAAAATGACGTCTTGTCCGGCGCCCATTTCAAGATCGAAGCATCAAAACACTCGTGTTTTTCTCCAAGACAGTTCGCCCGAGACACGGAGCTTACTTCCTTAAATGACGTCGTGTCCGACACCGCATACCAGGTCCTAGTTCGCCTAAAACGTTGCGTTTTCCTAGAATATTGTTGCAACACGGAAAAGTTGGACAACCCAAAACAACGTCGTTATGGTTGGCGCCTCCAACCTTGGGATCCGGTTCTATCATTTGATTTTCCGGCCCGGGTTTTGTGATTTGCAGTCGGTTCTTACCCTACTTTGGACTGGCTGATTAAATCCTAACCCTAGGACATTTTGTGACCTAGCCTTTGCCTATAAAATAGAGAGCTTAGGCTTCTCATTTTGCTTACGGCTTATTCCTTAGCATCACGTTGTTGAATACTAAGTTGAATGCCTTATTCCTTAGATTCACTATGCTAGATATTAAGTTGAATGGCTCATTCCTTAGCGTTACGCTGCCAAAAACTAAGCTAAATATCTCAACCCTAAACATTACACAGCTGAATCATGACTAAGAGCTACTGAATATTCAGTTATTTTCTCCTTTCACTTGATCTTTCCAACTGTCCATATATCTTTTTATTCACCTCCAAAAAACTCACAAAAAGCCCTTTTTCTATTTGCCACAGTCGCATCATTAGATCCATATCCGAGATACAGATTAGTAGATGGGACAACCCGAGGGCACCAGTTCAACCTTCAAGACGGTTATTTATTTTATGTTTTTACTACTTTCCGTATTTTGGAGAAAAGTTGTATTGCTTTTAATTCCTCCCCGCTCCATGTAATCTTTTTAGTTTCTCGCGTTCTTTTCTTTTCTTTTTGCTTTTGCTTTCTTTTATCACTTTTTATATTTTCCTTTACCGCTTTCATTATCATGTTTTGGTTGCTTTTAATTATGTATTGCATGTTGTATGCTTGTGTTATGTAAATTTGCTACTCAAACTAATAATGGTCGTCGTTTGATCGGTGGAATGGAAAGGCCTATCCCTACATTTCGTAATCTCTCCCCCAAATTCGATTCTCTGTTCTAGACCGATAGAGTCATTTTTTATCCTCTTCCAAGATTAGTTTTCCCAAACTAAGATTGGAAGAGCATTTTTTATTTTGTTTCATTAGTTTTTCATTCCTAAAACAGATCGGCGACTCCTATTTTGATTTAATTCTTCGACTCGCTTCTTGGCTTTTCGATCGAATAATAAAAAAAAAAGAGTTTTTAGATCTGCCAGCTAGGCTAGAGGCCGAGGCTGACCACCTCGGCCACGGCCCCTAGCCGGCGCCGCCGACCACCAGTGCTGGCTTTCGCCAACACCGAGTGGTCGATAGGTTGAGCTTTGGTCCAAGCCGGTGTTTTCACGCCGTTTGGCCTCGAAGCCCCATGGCATAATCAATAAACCCTAGTTTTCTTTATTTTTTGGTTAAGAAATAATATCTCGAGATTCTCGAAAATAATTTCTAAAATAAATCAATTAATAAACCTGCCACTCAAGCCAATTGAATTCATTTTTATTGAACTTGTAAAATTTGAAAATCCTAATAAGAGTTTCATCACCACTTTCTAAAATCGATCCTCAAAATACTAAAATCATTTCCATCATCTCTTCAAAAGAAAATTTTAAAACCCGCCAATTCGTAGGGAAGCTCTGGGGGCCTGTAGACACCTAAAAATTGTCGTTGCTTATCTCTTTATTTTTGTTTTTTATTTTGTTGGCCCAATGATGATAATCCCTAGTCTTGTTTGTAGATTTGGAACTTGGACTGTGATCGATTGATGCAACATAAGCCAATAAACCACAAAAACCCCATGCACTAAATAAATAGCCTTTTGCCTTGGGTCGGTCCTCAAATTCTCTTTTCTTTTGGACCATCCAAGAACCGGGCCAAGCCTTTAGAGATTATGGAGCCCCATGCTGTATGCCGGGAAATTTCAAGTTTAGAGTACTGCATTCTACTTTTGTCCAAATCGGACAAGGAGTCGAAGACATGAAGACAGGGTTAAAGCGTTGCATTTCATGATCAAGAGCATCAAAGTATTGCGTTTAAGCTTCATAAGACAACCCACAAGAGGCTAAAAACTTCTCCCCTCAAAACGATGTCGTGGCTGACGTCCGCCTTCTAAAAGCACTAAGTGGAATGCTGCGTTTTCGCTTGGAGAGTCCTTTGGAGACACAACTAGGGCACAAAACCCTAGGGTGCCCGGTTGGCCGATGCCTGCCTTCCTGGTTCTATCCGGTTTTATCTCTAAGGATTCAGCTGGTTTATTTTCAGCATCTTGGACAGGTTGGATGGAGGCAAACTCTAGGTCATTTGTGACCTAGGTCCTCTCCCATAAATAGAGAACCTTGGCTCTCATTCTAAGGACTCGCTTCTTGCCTTAGCATCATGTCTGTCGAGAGCTAACCGAGTACTCTAATCTAAACATTACTCTGCTGAAATTTCTATAAGACATTCATCTTTTACTTATCACCATTGAATTCGTGCAAAGAGTTAAAGAATATTCGGTTATTCTGATCTCTGGGCGCTCGTTCAATTGATCATTACTACACCCTATACACAATTCACAAAAGAAGCCCTTTTCTTTGGATTGTCGCCGTTGCATCGAGAGATCCGAGTGTGGAGATCCGGATCAGCAAGATGGGACAACCCGAAGGCAATTATTGGGCCTTCAAATGGTTTTATTTATTTTCACGCTTTTTATCGCTTTCCGTGTTGTGGTTTAAGAGATGTAATCGCTCTTTTTAATTCCTACCCGACTAATGTAATCCTTTTATTCCTCCCTTTTTGTCGTATATATTTTTGTATATATATGAATGAATGTTATGACTATCTTTTTTAAGTTTTGATATTCTTATCATTTCGAGTTTCTTTTAATGCTTATTTTATCTACTCGAAATCTGCGTTGGTTCCGATATCCGCTATTTACTTTTAAGTCATGCTTTGATCTAGAATTTTTTTAACTTTATATTCTACATGCTCGATACATAAAATAGCACGGATCATTGGCACTGAAAACTTATATTTTATATAACAAGTTTCTATCTTAAGAATGGAATGCCTTTCATCAAAAGGGGGAGATTGAAGACTCGAGATCTTAACTCTATGTATTTTATGAATGACTCAGGTATAAAATTCTATTTCTCTTAAGTTTTGATTGCAAGTCATTCTAAGCTACATAGAAACTCTTGTCTAAGTTTTCATCACTGTTACGAGTGACTCGAGATAGCACTTTGTTTTATATCTTCTCTAGTGAGGTATTCGACCTACTCGGAATCTACTCGGAACCATCGCATAATCAAATAATTCTTTTAATGTACTTTTTCTGAATACTAGCTATGCTTGCTAAGGTAAAATGAATTACATCGTTAATTCAATCTTCTAAGTCAGTTTATTTCTTAGAGAATTATTTGATAGATCAAGTTAACTCACTCGATGTTTATCCTTTAACTTGATCTTTCTAGGATTTATTCTGATCCGACTTTAAATGTATTAGATATTAGACTCGGAATATTCCACTCTTTTAGGCCTAAGATAATTAATCTCTTAATTACTCATATTTAATTATTATCTTTGTCTAATCTTGGACCAAAGTATTTTATACATTGAGAACCAATGTGGTTTGCTTTCGTAGGTTATTCAAACAACACTAATCTACTTTTAAATCTCAAAAGCGATCGGCTTCTAGTCGTTAAACACCAGCAGACAGTTTTAGCCAATTTTCGATAGGACTCGGACACCATGTCGGGGTTGTCTGTTTCCAAAACTGGAAAACTTCAACGTTGGGCTCAATGGTGGTTTCCACCTTGCTGTTTAGACAACACTAGTTGATTGGAACACCTTTTGGAGCAAATAGTCGTTGCCCAACATTCACACTCCAACGGATCTTTTCTTAGTGACTCGGAAAAGCCTTTTCAACGGCTAGGAAAGACTTCGAGTCCGAAATCAGACTCAACGGCTACTATGCTTGGTCATCTATAAATAGAAGCCACTTCACAAGACTTGAGGATTGCTGAAATTATTGATCAATACATTGCCTAATTTCTCTTAGTGCATTACTTACTCAATCTTCTACTTACAACTCTAAGTCTATATTTAATTTTTTCGAGTTGTAAAGAAATTCTTATAATCAATTACATTCTTCACTTACTTTACGAGTAAGGTCCCTTGACTGAGATGTAAAGGTTAACTCAACTTAGTGTCCCCTAATTGTAAAGGTTACCTTAGTCGGGAAGTACTAGATCGGATAAGGGATCTTCGAGTCTAGGAAAACATTGTAAGGAATTGTCTAAAGGAGCAATTCTAGTAGAGTCAATCCTTAGTATTTTGAGGATTCAAAATAGTGGATTTGACTTGGGACTTGGATTAGCACTATCCGTGGTTTTCTGCCCCCAAGAGGGTTTCCACATATTTACGAGTATTTACATTTACGAGTCCAACCTAGACTCGGACTCGACTGTTGATTTCTTTCTTAGCAAAAAATGTCTAAGCTCTTTTGAGTTTCCTCATCACCCTATTCACCCCCATTAGGGTGACTTAGACTCTCCAAGAGCAAACCTTCAAAGGCGTTGCACACTACAATGCCCTTTATCTAACTCGTAACTTGCATCAACAAGTTTGTTCCTTTAACCTTGGTAGATAATGGATCGAAGTAAATGTATGTCCTTGGAGAACTGCTAAAAAGGTTAGGAATTAGGGAGCAACAACTCTCTAAACAGATTGTTCATCTTCGAGCCTATTATAATTCTAAAAGAACAATCTTGGGAACATTGACCTTGCTAATCAATATAGGGCCAATGGAGAGGAATATCGAATTCCAAGTATTAGATATCCCACCTACTTTCAATTTGCTTCTAGATCGCCCTTGGTTGCATCATCGAGCAATGCCCTTTACACTACATCGAAGGTCAAGATGATCATTAAAGGTCATGTCATAACTATTAACGGGGATAATCTTTATGCTACTATCACTTCCAAAGAGTCCGTAGCGGAGATCGAGCACGATGCTAATGATGAACTTTACGGATTTGAAACTATCGTTGCCTTAGAAAAGGGTGAAGCACCTTTTATCTTTAACCCTTATGGCAACCCTAGTATCCAATCGATGCTTAGGAAGAAGGGGTATTTTCCAAGTCTTAATGCAGGCCGAAGGGCATACCACCCTATTTTTCACCCCTTGAACCCACTAATAATTACAACTTTGGACTAGGCTATCAACCTACTACTAAGGAAATAGCTCAAGCCAAGTGGGAAATCCAAGTGAAGAGGACTGCACCACACACAGTCCGTTCTATTAAACCTTTTCCCTATACTTTGAATGCGAAGTTTCTTAGAGAAGGAGACAACTTTGCTTATTATGGTTTTCTTGAGCCCTATTACATCGAGAGAAAGGTATCCCGAGTACCTGGTCTAGAGATCTTCAATGACTGTTATATTATGGAAAAGGAGGCACCTTACCTCATCAAAGAGGGATAGTCCACATCGGACCGGACCAATCTCGCGGAAACAATCTCTTCGGTCTTTTGTTCGGACAAGAGGGTAATCTAGAAGGGAAATAGGTCTCGGTACTATCGCGAGCTATGTCACACCCGCAGTTCTATCCGTCCATGTTCATCACCGACGCTGATATGGAAGGGTCCAAGCATGTCACTTGGATTGATGTTGAGGAAGGCTAAGAATTTGTTGTCGGCTTAGGAGTGCATCCTTTTTCGAGTCTAGTGCTAGGGCTTGTACTTCTTCTTCGTTGTTCCTAGTTCTTTTCCTAATTTTGTCGTTTCCAATTCCGTTTCGAGTCCGATGTACTCGTTGCTTCTTTCAAAAAGTGATCCTTTCTACTTACTTCTTGCCTCCCCTTGCTCTTAATTGTTTTGCCTCTACTTGATGAACAAGAAATTCCTAACGAATTAATAAAAGCTATTGAAGATCATGAAAATCACTCACCAATAATAGAGGAAATAATAACAATTAATGCAGGGCGGTTGATCAACCCCAACAAGTTAAGATTGGGAAAACTTTGGATCAAGAAGAGTAGAAGCAATTCACTTCACTCCTTACGGAATTTATCGATGTCTTTGCATGGTCCTACAAAGATATGCCGGGTATAGATCCAAGCATGGCGGAACAAAAAATTCCGCTTTATCGGAATGCTAAGCCGGTTAAGCGAAGTTGAAGAGGATGAAACTAGAAAGGGCCTTAAAGATTAAGGTAGTTCACTATCCTTAGTGGGTACCAAATATAGTTACGGTCTCAAAGAAAGATGGCAGGGGTTTGTATGTGCGTCGACTTTAGGGATTTAAATAAGGCCAGTCCTAAGGATGATTTCTCGTTGTGTCATATTGATCTTCTAGTAGATAATAGAGTGGGTCATGCTCTACTCTCATTCATGGATGGTTATGCCGGATATAATTAGGTGAAGATGGCTGAAGAAGATATGGAGAAGACGACCTTCATCACCCGATGGGGGACTTACTTGTTATGTGGTGATGTCATTTGGGCTCAAAATGCTGGCGCAACGTATCGAGAGGACAGCAACGACACTACTTGCATGATATGATCCATAAAGAAGTTGAAGTTTATGTAGATGATATGATCATAAAATCCAAAGATATGCTTCTATAGACTCCAAAAATACAATATGCGCCTTAATCCTGAAAAGTGTGCCTTTGGAGTAACCTCCGGTAAGTTGTTAGGCTATGTTGCCGAGTCTTAAAGGGATTGAAGCTGATCCATCCAAGATCAAGGCCATTCAGGAGATCCCTCCACCGAGTACGGAGAAAGAGATAAGGGGTTTTCTAGCACATTTGTTGTACATTAGTCGTTTCATATCAAAACTAACTATGGTCACGTGACCCCATTTTCAAGAAGTTAAAGAAAGGATCTGAGCCCATTTGGGATACTGAGTGCCAACAAGCGATCGAGAAGGTTAAGGAATATCTAGCTAATCCTACGAGTGTTAGTTCCATCTCAATCGGGAAACCTTTATTTCTATATCTTACCATAACAGAAACAGCTATGTGAGCCATGCTAGCTCAACAAGACGGGAAAGAAGAACGTTCGATCTACTATCTAAGCAAGAAGTTCCTGGATTATGAGACTAGATATAAACCGCTAGAGAAGACATCTTTGGCTTTAGTCTGGGCCACCTAGAAGCTCAAACACTACATGTTAGCCCACACAGTACATGTGGTAGCACCTCTGGATCCTATTAAGTACATACTTGAGCAACCGACTAGCAGTAGTAAGATAGCGCGATAGACTATCATGCTATCGAATTCGAACTCAAGTTCATCCCTCAAAAGCGATCAAAGGAAGGGTAGTGTCGGAATCCTTAGCTGATCTACATGTGCTCGAATCGCAACCCGAACACCTTGACTTTCCGGATGATGACATTTTACAAGTAGAGGTGGACGTTTAGACAATGTACTTTGATGGCACTTCCAATCGAAGGGCTTCGGAGTAGGGATTCTTTTAGTCCCACTAGAGGGAGCACATACTCCCATTTCGAGTCAAACTAGACTTCAAGGTCACCAATAACGTTGCGAGTACGAAGCTTATATCACAGGACTTAAAGCTGCAACAGAGATCGGGGTCAAGAATATCGGGGTTTTCGGTGATTCCGAGTATGATCATCAACCAAATTTCACAAAGGTGGAAAGTACGTAGTGAGGCCTTGGCACCCTACCAAGCATACTTAACGTAATTATCTAAACATTTTAAGAATATCTCTTTTACTTTCCTTCCTAGGGATGATAATCAAGTTGTGGATACATTAGCTAAGTTAGCATCCATGATCAATATCCCTACTAGCATTCACTCAACGCTCGTTCACATCAAGCGACGGAGTCAACCCGTGGACGTCTCGCACCTTATAAGTGTCTAGTACTAACCATACTAGTTGGTATCATGATATTTATCAATATTTAGACACGCAAGAATATCCTTTGGACTCCACACCTACAGCTCGGCAAGCCATCGGGATGTTAGCTGCCTAATTCTTCATGAATCAGGGCAATTATTGAAGAAAACTAACTCCGGGATTAACTTACTTTGGGGGCTGGTTTAGTCTAAGTCATGATATTCCGAGTTGCTTTCCTTTGACTCTATCTCGAACTCAACTTCATCAAGATCATCTTCATCTCGACTAAGTTTCAGATCCGAGAATGTTGACTCACTTGGTTTTCCGTGATCAATCTCATCAAAAACAACATGGATACTTTATTCCACTTTGTTAGTTCTTTTATTGAAAATGCGATAAGCTTTACTATGAGATGAATAACCAAGAAAGATACCTTCATCTGACCAAGCCTCAAATTTGTTTAGGTGATCCTTACCATTATTCTGAACATAGAACTTACATCCAAAGAGTTTGAAGTATGATATGGTTTCTTTCCCTTGTAGAGTTCGTATAGAGTTTTCTTCAAAATGGGTCCGATGAGGCATCCGTTCGGTGTGTAGTTTGTCTGTGTTGATTGCCTCAGCCCAAAAATAGTAAGGCGGATTGTGTTCAATCATCATTGTCCTTCCTATTTCTTCAAGAGTTTTGTTCTTTCTCTCCATTACCCCATTCTATTGAGGAGTTACGGGTGCTGAGAAGTTATGGGAGATACCATTCTTATCGCATAACTAATGCAAATTTTGAGTAATCGAACTCCCTTCCATGGTCAATTCGAGTTCTTCCGATCCGAGTTTGAGACTCTACTTGAATTTTCTGCAGAGCTTACTAAACTCTTTAAACGCTTCATTTTTGTGCTTAAGAAAACACACCCGGGTAAATTGTGAGTAGTCATCAACAATCACAAGTACATAAGATTTACCTCCGAGACTCTTTACAGGAATTTCACTACATAAGTCCATATGCAACATTTCAAGCACTTTGGATGTGGAAACAGCTTTGAGAGATTTGAAAGATGATCCGACTGTTTCCCTTTTGTGCATGCTTTACAAATTTTATCTTTCTTAAACCACGGTTAGGTAAACCTCGACTACGGATGCAAGCTTTTTGATAGTACGCATGCTAACATGACCTAGTCTACGATGCCATGTCCAAGAATCATCATACGGAGATGCTTTTAAACAAGATAAATTTTCACTTGGATCGAAAGAGGAATAGTGTAGGTATTACCTAATCTCTTACCCGAGAGCTTAGTCTCTTTGGTGTTTGCATCGAAATATAGCAATTTGTCCGAGTGAACCTTACCTCTTAACCTTTATCACATAGTTGAGAGATGCTTGAGTAGATTGTACTTTAATCCCTTGACAAGATGGACTGGGCTGACCGGGTTGTCTCCTTTTCCAATCTTGCCTATTCCAACTATCTTACCTTTACTTGTCATCTCCAAAAGTGACTTTACCTCCTTTATAATCTTCTAACTCATAAAAGATTCTTGAGTCTCCTGACATGTGGCGTGAACATCAACTGTCTAGGTACCAATTACCTTTTGTCCTTTTCGAGTTACTCGCAAGTCGAAACACACTAACCCTTCTCACTTCCTCTAATGAACCCAAGTAATTCCCTTTACAGTTATCCTTTTCGAGGAAGAAGACTCTTGGGAACCCAGATTTGAATTACTTTGGGTTTGGTCCGATTCCGAGTCTTCCTTTTAGAAAACTAAGTCTCGTGTCTCTTTCTTTTGAAAATCTTTTCTTTTATAAACTGGTGGATAAGGTTTGCTCCTATAAACTAATCTGGGCTCAGTCCTCCTTTCATTTTTATGAATAGGACCATGCTCAGCCTTCCTTAACTTCGCAGCTTCGGAATCCTTTTTAAAAGATCTGCGTAGGAATTAGATTCCTCCTCTTCGTTAAACCCAAGTCCTTCCTTTCGAAGGAGACACATTGAGGACCTAAAAGCATGTCAAGGTTTTTCTAACCTTGAGTAAACTTCAAAACAAGCTCTTGAGACTCATTGAGCTTTTGTTTTAGATGCTCATTTTCTCTTCGAGTGACTCGGACTCGGTCTCATTAGCTTGAGTACTAGTCTTGAGTTTTCTTAGAGTAAGTCCGAATTTTTCCAATTCATTTTTCAAACCAATGCTCTCGAAGTGAGAGACTCAAGTTGTTCTTTGAATTCGAATAATCGAATTGGACTTTTCTTCCAAAGTGTAAATATATTTAGCTAAGTCAACTTTGGAGAACTTGAGGAAGTATTCAATTACCTCCTAAGGATTTGTCTCTTCGATGTCCGATTTGTCTGAGTCCGACTCGGATCCAGCCTTCGAGTCCGTTAGTGCCATCGGACACTTTGAGTCATCGAATCTTCATCTTCTTCGGACGAGTTTTCATCATTCCATGTGGCCATCATAGCCTTCTTCTTCTTTCTATCCCTCTTTCTCCTTGGACAGTCTTTGACTATGTGATCTTCTGTCGCCACATTCAAAATAGCCGAGTTCTTAGTTAAAGATAACTTTGAAAGGGAGGAATGCTTACCTTTTCTGTTCTTCTTATCTTTCTTGTAGAACTCTTCCCTTGGCCTCTTCTCCCATTTCTTGTGCTTCATCATTCTTTTGAAGCCTCAAGCAATGAGTGCCATAGGATCTTCTTCAGAATCCGAGGAACTCAGATTTTCTACTCGCTTTCTAAGGCTTTCGAGTGCAATGTTCTTTTTGGTGCCGACCTCGACATCCTCTTCTTCTAGATGGATTTCATGGGTAAGTAGCTTCCCAATCGGTTCGTCTAGTTTTAGTTGAGAGAGGTTCCGAGCTTCCTCAATAGCTGTCACATTAGGACCCCATCATCTCTTGGGTAGACTTCTTAAAATTTTTCTGCACATTTCTTCATGGGAAATCTTTCTACCCAAAGACTTGAGATTGTTTGTAATCTCGGTGAAGTGTATAAATATATGAGTGATGTTTTCTTCTGGCTCCATCTTGAACAGCTCATATTTGTGAAGATATTGACTTATCTTCGCTTGTCTCACTTGGCTTGTTCCTTCATATGTGTTGACAAGAGTGTCCCACACATCTTTAGCTGTGTCACAAGTCGACACTCTGTTGTATTTTTCTCGAGCTGATAGCGCACATCGGAATGTTCATTGCCTTAAAGTTCTTTCTGAACTTTTCTAACTCTTCGATGGTATACTTGAATTTTGCTTTAGGCACAGGTCTTGTATCTTCCATCTTCATTAGAATGTAATTGCCTTCTTATATGATGTTCTAGACATCTTCATCGTTGTCCAACAAAACCCATTCCATTAGCTTCTTCCAAGTGCACAAAATTTGATCCTTTGAACTTAGGTGGTCCGTTAGAAGATCTTCCTTCATCGAACTCTCCGTTATTCCGAGTCATTTGATCTTTAGACCTTTAGGTTGTTAGACCCTTTACGAAAGGCGAGGCTCGATACCAATTGAAGATTTGCTCTTAGAATGTTTTAGTCACCTTAGAGGGGGTGAATAGGGTGATGAGGATATTTTCACAAACTTGGAAGATTTCAGCTTGAAAAGAATAATCAAGACAATCTAAGTCTAGATTAGACTTAGAAGAGTGTAAACTCATATATACGTGGAAACCCTCCTGGGCGGAAAACCACGGATAGTACTAGTCCAAGCACCAAGTCAAATCCACTATTTTGACTCCACAAAATATAGTAGATCGACTCAACCGAATTGCTCTCTTAAACAATTCCTTACAGAGTTTTCCTAGATTCGAAATTCCCTTATTCGATCTAGTACTTCCTAACTTAGGTAACCTTTACGACTAGGGACAACCGACCTGAGTTAACCTTTACAGACTAGAAAGTAAGAAGAATATGTAATCGATTACAAGACTTTACAACTCAAAAAGTATGATTTACAAATAGGGAGTTGTAGTAGAAGATTGAGTATGAATACAATGACTTTTGCTTAAGTAATGTGTTTCCACAGTAATTCCAGCAATCTTCAAGTCTTGAGAGGTGGCTTCTAGTTATAGATAACCAAGCGATTAGCCGTTGTGACTAATTTCCGAACAGAAGTCCTTCTTGACCGTTGTAACGGTTCTTCCGAGTCGCTCGTAAAAGATCCATTGAGATGTGAAATTATGCAATGCATCTTATCTCCTAAAGGTGCTTCAATCAACTGGTGTTGTTCGAAAAGTAGGGTGGAAACCACCGTTGAGCTTAGCGTTGAGGTTTTCCAATTTTGAAAACAGACAACCCTAACACGGCTTCCGAGCTTTGTTCGAAGAAGAAAAGCTTTGTCTACTAGTGATTGACAGACTTGAAGCCGGTTACTTTTGTAATTCAAAAATAAGATAACCTCGTTTGGATAACCTACAAAAGTAAACACTTTTGGTTCTCAAAGTAAACAATATTTTGGTCCAAGATTAGGCACAGATAATGATTTAATTAGGATAATTAAGTACATAATTATCTTTGGCCTAGAAGAGTGGAATTTTCTGAGTGTAATATTCATTATACTCAAATTTCATCAAAGTCAATCCTAAGAAAGATCAAGTTATAAGAGTGAAAACATCGGAGTATATGTACTTAATCTAGACAAATAATTCTCAAACAAATATACTCGACTTAGAAAGATGAATTAATGTTGTAATTCACTTTACTTTAGAATATGCAGTCAAACCTCATATCGAAGTGTTAGAGAGATTATTTGAACGTACGATAAATCCGAGTGGTGTCCGACCGACTCGAAATGTCAATGTAAGAAGATAGACAAGAACATGTGTTCTAAGTCAGTCAAAATCAAATGAAAACTTAAATAGGGGTTTCTATGGTACTCGGAATGACTTGTAATCAAAACTTAGGAGGGATGAGGTTTGTACTTGAGTCTTTATATAGTACTCGGAATGATCTAGATTCGAGTCCGAGTCTTCGGATATCAGCGGACCGAGCTACCACGAAAAAGATGAAGAATATTTTAATACAAGAAATTCAAGTTATAAGGAAAAAGTTGAGAGCTTACCAATTGGGTCATAATACGTGATGCATGATGGGCGTAAGATGTATTCAAGTTTAAAAGTGAGGTAAAATGATACCCCACTATGGACGCTGCTTGCTTATTTTGAGGGAGGGAACGAAAATAGAACATGGTCGGAGGTGGAACGACTGGAACAAATGGCGGCCACGTGTTGACTTGAATTTGAGGAGTGACTCTCTCCCCAAGATACCAACAAAACCCAAAAGGGCCTTCAAACAAAATCCTTCTTTCACTTAATTCCTAAGCCACAAGGACATTTTGAGGAAGTTGAAGTTGGGCCCAAGGGTGGAAGCTGGCCTACATATAAGACTTATCAAGAAAATCAGCTAGCAAGAATGAAAGGCAACAAGAAAACAGACGAAAAATAGTGAATATAGAGGGCTGAAGTGCACCATGGGCAGCCTCACAGGCAGTGGGCGCAGACTGTGGGCATGATCGGAATGCTAAAAATATGGTAAAAAGCTCTTTTAAGCATATTTCGAAGCAATGTTTTTTAGAATAGAAGCAGCATACCGAGTTTGCACGGTTAAGAGCTGATCTCAAGAAGTTTATTTCATGTATCTTTTGACATTCAAGATAAACTTCAGCCCATGATGCAAACGCCGAGAATACGAGTCAATTGGTTGAACTAGGAGAGAGATGTGGGAAATATTCATATAACCATGACTAATTTTGACAAATCAAGTAAGGCTTTTTATCCACACAAGATGAAAAGGAGATATTGAAGAAAGGAGAATTTGAACATACCTCAATGATCTTCCATAAGCCATTCAAAGGAACATAGTTGGTGGAGTCCGGTTCGATTTTGTGTGCCGCATACCACCTTGGAGGCCCCTAATAAGGCAAGTGTATGCGGAAACACCCCAGTTAAGCTCCTTTATTTTATCAAGGTCCACTAAGTTCACCAAATAGTGAACATGAATATTAGCACCCTGGTCGGAAAAGAGGATCGTACTCGAGCGAAGGGCAAGCACGATCCTAATTTGTTGTTGAGGAGAATGTTGAGGCCGAAAACGGCATCCTCAAAAGCCTCACAGAGAATCGTATGCTTGAAGTGATTGCTATATGGAAATCTATCTACGACGGGACCGAAAAGGTGAAGGAGATAGTCATGATTCTTGTTTAAATTCCGGTCATAGCCTCAAGGTTCCCCCAAAAGCCTAAACTGGATAAAACAAGCAAAATCAAAAGGAGTTATTGTAATCTCACCGAAGGGAAGGTGGAACGTGCTGGTAGTGTCCCAAAAGCGCTCACTAATGGCTCTAATGAGATCTCTCTCCCTCCTATCAGTAAGATGATTTAAAACAATGTAGAGAGGTCCAAACCCAATATTGTACATGATATTCTCAAGAGGAAAGTGTATCCTCTCACATGTCTCCATAAATTTAGGAATGGCTCCACTACTTCGAATTAAGCCTTTCTACAAGACAAAATCCAACAAGATTTTGGTTAAAGAATTACTCTAAAGGAGAAAATGAAGAGGTTTAAGCTAATTAGCTTACCGAAGAGGAAATAGCAAGTGAAGAAACACGATTTTCAGCTTCAACCGGAAGATCGCTTGGGTTCCATTCACTTTGAGGACGCCATTCTTGCTCAAGGAAAGAGTCTTGAGTAAGACTCTCTGATCTAATTCTTCATGCAGGATGAGCTTTTCTTCTAGGAATTTTGAAGGTAAGGAATTCTTAAGAACCAACTAGTTTTCAAGGAGTAAAGCAACGAAACACAAAAGAATAACAAGAGTAAGAAGAGGAGTTAGTGTGCAAAATGAAACACAACATGCACCTCCTTTTATAGGAAAATTCGGTCAAGGCATCTAAGCACATAAGACAAGAGTCAAGCAATTAGTGGGGAATCAAGGGAATCCGACTAGACTTGCTTGGGGACATGCTGCCAAATGATGGTTAGCGCTGGCCACGAGGCACCGAGAAGTCCAAACGGTGACAGCTTTTACGGCGTAGCCCACCTCCCTAGTCTATGCAGCTTTGTATATTCGAAGCATGAGATCTTTGTCTATTATGCATACAAGTGGGAGCTTTCGGGCCAATTAATCGGCTTTTCCGCAGCAGTTTTATCGATCTGTTTTCTATGAATTACTCATGTAAAACACTAAACTCTTATCAATTCAATTATGCACTAACAAGTTTGCTAGTACGGAAGATTATTTAGCCAAGCTTCAAATCATAAAACAATAGCCTTTTGCCTTGGGTCGAGTCCTCAAATCCTCTTTTCTTTCGGACCGTCCAAGAACCAGGTCGAGCCTTTAGAAATTGTGGAGTCCCATGCTGTGTGCCAAGAAATTCCAAGTTCGGAGTACCGCATTCTACTTTTGTCCAAATCGGACAAGGAGCTAAAGACCTAAAGACGGCATTAAAGCATTGCATTCCATGATCGGGAGCATCAAAGTATTGCGTTAAAGCTTCGTAAGACAGCCCACACAAGGCTAGAAGCTTCTCCCTCAAAATGACGTCATGGTCGGCACCTGCCTTCTAGAAGCACTAAGTGGAACATTGCGTTTTGGCTTGGAGAGTCCCTTAGAGACACAACTAGGGCACGAAACCCTAGGGCGCCCGGTTGGCCGGCGCCTGCGTTCCCAATTCTATCCGGTTTTATCCCTTTCGATCCGAGTTCTATCTTTTACGATTTGGCCTCGGTTTATTTTCAGCTGCTTGGATGGCTTGATGAAGGCAAACCCTTGATCATTTGTGACCTAGGTCCTGTCCTACAAATAGAGAGCCTTGGCTCTTATTCTAAGGGCGGCTTCTGCCTTAGCATCATGCTTGTTGAAAGCTAACCAAAGTATTCTCATCTAAACGTTACTCTGCTAAAATTTCTATAAGACATTCATCTTTTACTCGCTATCGTTGAATCCATTCAAAGAGCTAAAGAATATTCAGTTATTCTAATCTCTAGGTGCTCATTCAACTGATAATTACTACACCCTATACACAATTCACAAAACAAGCCCTTTCCTTTAGATTGTTGCCATTACGTCGAGAGATCCAATGTGGAGATCCGGATCAGCAAGATGGGACAACCTAAAAGCAATTATTTGGCCTTTAAATAGTTTTATTTATTTTCACGCTTTTTATCGCTTTCAGTATTGTGGTTTAAGAGATGAAATCACGCTTTTAATTCCTCCCCGACCAATGTAATCTTTTTATTTCTCGCTTTTCTTTTCTTTATCGTCTTCTTTACCGCTTTCTTTATTGCTTTCCTTTGGTTACGTTTGGTTGCTTTTATTTGTCATCGTAATATGTCGTTTGCTTGTTTGTTTTACATCATTCTAATACACTACTTAAACTAGTAATGGCCGTCTTCGGACAGGCGGAACGGAAAGGTTTTCCCTACGTTTCGTACCCTCGCCCCAAATCCGATTCTCGGTTCAAAGACCGATGGAATCATTTTAGCCACTTTTAGTCTTAGTTTTCTCATACTAAGATTGGAAAAGCAAATCTTGTTTTTGTTAGTTTTTCTTTCCTAAAAACTAACTGGCGACTCCCTTATTTTATGCTTTGTTCCATTCAAATTTGTATCTCGGTGTTTTCTAGTTGTAGGAATGGTAATGTTAGGTTTTGGATCTACCCATTGAGCAAAGACCGAGGCCGGTTCCACCAGCCGTGGCGTCCGGCTGGCGTCGGCCACCCCTAGGCATAGGCCACTGCCATCACTCGTGGGGTCGACCGATGAGGCTTCGATCTAGATTGGTGTTTTTACACCAATCTAGCCCTAAAGCTTCACGACATAACCAAAATCCTAATGTTATTTATTCCTTAATTAGAAAATAAGATCGTGGGAATAATGAAAATAATTCCTAAAATAAAATGATTAATAAAACCGCCGTTCAATCTTTACCTAATTCGATTTAAATCGATTTAATAAAACTCGAAAACCTTAATAAAAAGTTTCATCCCCACATTCCAAAATTAACTTTCGAAACCATCTCCAAAATCAATCCTTAAAAATAAAAGGGAGACCTGACACATTAGTGGGGAAGCTCAGCGAGCCCCGGTCGGCTGTGGTTTGTACAAGATCGTGGTTCCTACGAAACTTCTACGTGAGAAGTTGCTCCTCAGCCTCGTCTATGGCAACGTAGCCCACTTCCTAGAACCATTTAGATGTTGACTTTGTACACTTAGACGACAATTGCAGGTTTGTGATAAGTATTGTATAGTGTTGGAAAAGCCCAATTATAGAATTGTGTTTGGCATGATCAGTAGCATGGTTCCCTAAGGGACGAGATCAATTCTTTTCGGTTGTTTCTTTATTCTCGGTCATGTTGGTTTGAACGTACTTAGCACTCCATTTCTTTTGAATGTAGTTTAGTATGATATTAGGTATGCACCATTTGCCAAGGATCAATTTCAAGCTATGAATAAGTGCTTTCCTCAGTGAATATTATGTATGGCTTTACACAACATTTTTAGCCTCAATTTGGATGGGTGCTTCTCCTCTCTGTGGGCTGTGTTTTATGGTTACATTCTTCCAGCTGGTCCGTAATACCCCGAACCCCACCCTAGGAGTATTACATTGCCGGGATTCCCGAGAGGAAGTCTTAAGTCTAGTTAGGGCCTCCCAATTTGGTTTGATATCCTCCACTTAAGGTAATAGAGGTGGATTTCCCTTTTGTTCGAAACTTTTTTAAAAATTTTGGCACGACTTCATTTGTAATATGGCTTATCCCCTCGGCTTAAAGCCTTAAAACCTGCACCAAAACCATAATAAAACTTAACGAGCTACATGCTCGAAGTGTACAACTCAACGACCACACGCTGGTCCAATTAATTGGCATTTAAAACTTAAAACAACCTACTTAGTGTAGACACCTAAAAAGTGTTGTCCCTTATCTTTTAATTTCTTTATTTTATTTTATTGGCTCGATGATGAAATCCCGAGTCTCGTTTGAGGATTTGGATCTTAGGTCTGTGATTGAGTGGTGTAACATAAACCGAGTAAACCACAAAGAACACCCATCACCAAATAAACGACCTTTTGCCTTGGGTCGGTCCACAAATCCCTCTTTCTTTCGAGCGATCCAAGAACTTGGCCAAGACTTCAGAGACAACGGAGTCAAGTGCTGTGTGTCGGGAAATTCTAAGTTCATAATACTCGCATTTACTTTTGTCCAATCGGACAAGGAGTCGAAGACTCGAAGACGGCGTTATAACGTAGCATTTCTTGATCACGAGCATCAAAGTGCTACGTTTAAGCTTCACAAAACAGTCCACATGGGAAGCTTTTCCCCTCAAAACAACGTCATGACCGGCGCCCACCATCTCGAAGACTTAAGTGAAACGTTGCATTTTGGCTTGGAGAATCCCTTGGCTACATGTTAGGGCACGAAACCCTAGGGCGCCCGGGTGGCGGCGCCCGCTAACGGGGTTTTATCCGATTTTATCACTTCTTTGTCCGATTCAATCTCTTAGGATATTGGCCCGGTTTATTTTCTACTTGTTTGGACCGCAAATTAGAAGCAAACCCTAGGTCATTGTGACCTAGGTCCTCTCCTATAAATAGAGAGCCTTGGCTCTCATTCCCATACGACTTTCTCCTAGGTGTAATGCTGCAAAAAGCTAACCAAGGCATTCATACCTAAACGTTACTCGCCGAAACCAATCTCAAACATTCGTTTTCCACTTACCGTTGTTGAATCTGTGCAAAGATCTAAAGAATATTTAGTTATTCCGATCTCTAGGCACCTATTCAACTTATCGTTCCAATTCTTCACACATTCACCTTTCACATAATCCATAAAAACAAACCCTTTTGTTCTTTTGCTTGTCGTCGTTACATCAAGAGATCTAGTGTGGAGATCGAGATCGATAAGGTAGGACAACCTGAGGAAATTGTTCAGCCTTGAAACGATTTATTTTATTTATATGCTTTATTTATTGCTTTCCGTATTGTGGTTTAAGAGATGTAATCGCTCCTTTTAATTCCTCCCCGCCCGATGTAATTCTTTCAATTTTCATTTTTCTTTTCTTTATCGCTTTCTTTACCGCTTTCTCTATTACTTTTCCTTTTATTCCGTTTGGTTGCTTTTATTTATCATCGTAATATGCTGCTTGCTTATTTGTTTTACATTATTTTAATTCGCTACTCAAACTACTAATGGACGTCTTCGTACAGGCGGAGCGGAAGGGTTTTCCCCATATTTCGCACCCTCGCCCTCAAATTTGATTCTCGGTTCAAAGACAGAGGAGTCTATTTTAGCCTCTTTTAGTCTTAATTTTCCCATACTAAGATTGGAAGAGCAAGTTTTTGTTTTTGTTAGTTTTCATCCTAAAAGCCGATCGGTGACTCCCTTATTTTATACTTTATTCTTATTAAATTTGCATCCCTGTATTTTCTAATTGCTGGAATAAAAAATTGGTTATTGATCTCCTCAGCCATGGCCTTTGACCGGCGCCCGCCACCAGCAGTGCAGAGCTACGCTCGCACCGGGTGGTCGGTAGACGAGGCTTCGATCCGGATTGATGTTTTCACACCAATCTAGCCCTAAAGTCTCATGGCGGGACTAATTAGAAAAGCTTCCTTGACCAATTGGGTATCCTAATAACAAAAAATCTGACTTGAATGGGATTAGTCAATCAAATAATAGATAGTAAGTGGAGGAAAATCAATTGTGGCTTCCGATCTGTTCAGGGTTCCAAACTCAACGTTGGCACCCAAATGAATTTGACTTTCCTTATTTGTTTTTATCCCTTAAATTAATAAATAATATCCTAGGAATTCAAAAAATAATTGCTTAAATAAAATAATTAATAAAACCGTCATTCAAACTTTGCCTAAGTCAAATTTAATAAAATTCGGAAATCTTAATAAAAGATTCGTCCCCACTTTCAAAAATGCATCTTCAAAACCCTAAAATCATTTTCCAACTTCTAAAAACCCTTAGGCTAAAAGGAAATTGTGGGAAGCTCGGTCCCGTGTCCCGCCTAGGCCGTGGTTCCTACAAGTGGCGACTCCATTGGGGATAAATCATTTATTAAGAGGGTGAAACTTTAAAATTTGAGTAGTGAGTTTTAATGATGTGCTTACATTAGATATCCTACATTTAGCAAACTTTAAACGAGTTTACATACTATTTTTGGACCACTAGGAAAACTTTATTGTACCCCCGCTTACCCTTTCCGGAGATAGGCTCCCACTCGGTTCCTTTAGGCGGGCAAAACTATGCACTCTTGGGCTAAAACTTTTGGTTCATCAAGAGGCACCAAGAATTCCGGTTGGTATTATTAACTATGAACCCCATGGAGGACCAAATTCTTGTACTACGTGTCACCATGTATCCAACTTTTTGAAGTCTTTGACCATAGAACTTTTTGGACTTTTAAGTGGACCCTTGACTTCATTGCATGCTTGAAGGAGTGTATGTGTTTTCAATTTAATCTTCTATTTGTGGACCTTTAGGGATAAGAAAGGAGCGCTGATTAGACCCATGCATGGGTGAAAATAAAACACTTTAATAAACTTCCTAGAGTCAATCCGTTATGTGCATTTATCCAAAAGTTAAAATTCCTTCTCCTATTAGGGTTGGTTCATTGTTTGCATTTCCGTGTCATTCTAAAATTTTTCTTTTAGCGAGTCTAAGTAGTTATTGTCCGTGAAAGGGTCTTATTGAAAGTCCCCTTCTCTTTTTTTTTCAATTTCCTAGTCCTTTCTTCCTTTTACATTCCCATTCTCCATTTGCATTAGCCAAATAAAATCATCTCATATTAGGTGAGTCCATTCACATTAGCCAAATAAAATCATCTCATATTAGGTGAGTACGTTTGCATTAGTCAAATAAAATCATTTCATATTAGGTGAGTCCATTTTCATTAGCCAAATAAAAAAGTCATCTCATATTAGGTGAATCCATTCGCATTAGCTAAATAAAATCATTTCATATTAGGTAAGTCCATGTGCATTCATTCTATGCATTTGCATTTAGTCCAAAACAAATTCATCTCGAATAAGGGAAATGCACTATCACATAGAAAGCATCTTTTCTTTAAGGATTAGTCATTCATTATATTATCATCTCAATTAAGCCACGCATCATATCATCACAACATTCTTTATGTGCATCCAAATAAAAAGCATCCTTAGTTTCTTTGGATCTCGCGCTTAAGTCCCTTCCTCCTAAAAGTGATCTTCTCTTATATGGTCCTAAACCTCATCCTTTGGGCTACAGAATAGGGAAGTCTATGGCAACCGAGTATCGTCGAAATATGAGCTCTAAAAGATTAGAACGCCTCACCAAGAAGTCTAGCACGTCTTCTTTTCTTTCTACTCCGTAGTCTACATTGGTGCGACAAGCTTCGGTGTACACTACACCGTCACAATCTATACCTTGTCATAAGACAGGTTATAGAAAGAGTTCCCTTCCAATGGATCCTAACCCGGAGCGATATCTTAATCTCGGTTTACTTAATAAGAATAAAGCTAGGGTGGAAACCAGATTGAATGATCAAGAGGAACAAATGTCATCTATATCGAGGGATCTTAACACTATCATAAGGGCTATTAAGGCCAATAAAAGAGATGAGGAAGCTGAACATTTGAAAAGGGAAAAGGCCTTGGAAGTTGAACGTTTGAGAAAGGAAACGACCTTGGTTCCGCCAACTCCGCCTATCTTGTCTCCTCCAAGCAACCCCAAACATGAATCCCCTAAACACGAATCCAGTATCTCGGCTCGATCCCAGTGTAGATTAGATAGAATGAATGTTAAAGGAGTCATCCATGTTCAGTAATCACTACTTTGACCATAAGGGATTCGCCTCAATCCCTAAAGGTAAACTACCTCCTAAGTTCACCATGTCGGATCTTAAATTCAAAGGTTCGAGAGAATCCCCATCATCACATACGCAACTTCTTAGGAGCAATGACTCTTAGGAACATTCCTGAAGACACTTACTACATCATCTTCCCTGGATGTTTGACACTAATTTAATGAAGTGGTACAATACGGTTGACCTAGGTAAGGTTGCCAACTAGACTTATTTTTGCAAGGAGTTCCTCCATCAATACTCCCATAACACCAATCTGATTGTTACCCTTAGAGACTTGTAATTAATCAAGCAAGGTGAGAAGGAAAGCTTTACATATTTCCTTACCGGATGGAGAGCAAAGGCAGCCCACATAGTTGATCGACCATCCGAGAAAGACCAAGTCCGAATCATCACGTAAAACCTTCAACCCAATTACAATCAGCACCTCAAATTTCTACTTATGATGAACTTTTCAACCCTTAGAGATGTTGGTTTATTGATAGAAGAAGAGATGACTACCGTGACCACAAAAGTCGCAATCGGGTATAAAGGTAATTATCATTCTAAAGATAAGAAAACCTCCAATACGAGCAATGCTAGCAGGGGTGCGGATGCCAATGCCCTCAACAGTACACTCGACTACACTCCTATTGATACTACCTACACCAAAGCCCTTGATCATCTCTTGGAAAAGGGCAAGATAGAGTTGCCACCTATTAGAGCGAGAATCGAAACCGCGAAATCATCCAAAAATTGGGACGCGGGAAAATTTTGCAAATACCATCGTGCATGAGGACATGATACGTAACAGTGTTGGACATTCAAGAATAAACTAGAAAGCATGTTTCGAAATGGCCAACTACCCTTGCCTAAGGCTGCCCAAAAACCAAGCAATAATAAAAACCTTTTTAGCGACGATCTTAGCCATTTTCACTGAACCCATTCCAGGTCGGTGGGATCCGTCTATTCTCATCCAAGATGTTAACAAATCAAAACCACCTCTTACCTTACCTCCGTTAGATCTAAAAGTCCAGGAGCTATGGGTAAGTGATGAAGAAGATGTCTACGAAACAAGAAGCAACAGCGACAACAATAGTGATGACTTCTAGGGCACATCACTCTTCGAAGAAGAAGACTTTTGGGGAGACACTAAAAGTTATGCAATTTAATTCTTTACTAGATCCGGACAGCACAATGCACCGATGGGCTCACAACGGACTCGAAGCCCCAAAAGAGCATGAAGCTATAAAGGAAGAAGACCCAATCCTTAAGTAATTCCAGAAATTAAAAGTCGATATCTTAATTTGGCAATTAATATCTGCTTCCTAGAAACACAGACAGACTTTAATCGATGCACTCAGTAAGATAGAAGTCTCTCCCGAAACCACGCGAGAGGAAGTAGTAGGATTGGTTAACAGTGGGGATGGAACCATTACCTTTGATCGAAGGATCTCCCGGAAGAAGGCGTTGCACACAACAATGCCCTTTACTTAACCATAACTTGTATCAACAAGTTTGTTTCCCTAACCTTGGTAGATAATGGATCAATAGTAAACGTATGTCCCTAGAAAAATGCTAAAAGGTTAGGAATTAGGGAGCAACAACGCTTTAAACAGACTCGTCCATCTTCGAGCTTATGATAATTCTAAAAAACAATCTTGGGAACAATGACCTTGCCAATCAATATAGGGCCAGTGGAAAGGAACATCGCATTCTAAGTCCTAGATATCCCGACTACCTTCAATTTACTTCTAAGACGCCTTTGGTTACATGATCATCGAGCGAGTGCCCTCTACATTACATCGAAGGTTAAGATGATCATCAACGGTTAAGTCATAACTATCAACAGGGATAACCTTTGTGCTACTATCACCTCTAAAGAATCCATCATTGAGATCGAGCACGATGCTAATGATGAGGAACTGTACGGATTCGAAACCGTCACTGCCTTAAAAGGGATAAAGCACCTTTTAACTTTAATCCTTATGGCAACCCTAATGTCTATTTGATGGTTAGGAAGAAGGGGTATTTTCCAGGTCTTGCTGCAGGCCGAAGGGCATACCACCCCACTTTTCTACCCCTTAAACCCACTAATATTTACAACTTCGGATCGGGCTATCAACCTACTACTAAGGAAATAGCTCAATCCAAGTGGGAAATTCAAGCAAAGAGGACTGTAACGTACATAGTCCACTCTATCAAGCCCTTTTCCTATACTCTAAATGGGCAGTTTCTAAGAGAAGGAGACAACTTCCCTTATTATAGTTTTCCGAGCCCTACTATATCAAGGAAAAAGGTATCCTAGTACCTAGTCTAGAGATTTTCAATGACTGCTATATTCTAAAAAAGAGGAACCTTACCTCCTTAACGAGGGACAGTCCACATTAGACTGGACTAATCTTGTTGGAAATAATTTTTCAGTCTCCTGTTCGGACAAGAGGGTAACCTAGAAAGGAATTCGGTCTCGCATCTGTCACAAGCTATATCGCACCCGCAGTTCGATCAGTCCAGGTTCATCATTGATGTTGATATTAAAGGGTGCAAGCATGTTACTTAGATTGACGCCGAGGAAGGCCGAGAATTTGCCGTCAGTCTAGAAGCACATCCTCTTTCGAGTCTAGTGCAAGGACTCGTACTTCTCCTTCTGTTGTTTCTAATTCTTTTCCTAATTCTGTCATTTCTAATTCTATTTCGATTCCGATGTACTTGTTGCTTCATTCAATAAAGTGAACCTTTCCACTTACTCCTTGCCTCCTCTTGCTCTTAATTGTTTTGCCTCTAATGATGAACAAGAAATTCCTAAAGAACTAATAAAAGCTATGGAAGGTCATCAAAATCACTAGCTAAGGTAGCATCCATGATTAATATCCCTACCGGCATTCATTCAATGCTCGTTCACATTGAGCGACAGAGTCATCCTACACACATCTGTACATTAAAAGTGTCTAATATCGACCATACCAGTTGGTATCATGATATTTATCGATATCCGGATAAGCAAGAGTATCCCTTGGACTCTACACCTAAAGCCCAACGAGCCATCGGGATGTTGGCCACCCAATTCTTCATCAATCGGGGGTAACTATTCAAGAAAACCAATTCGGGATTAACTTACTTTGTGTCAAACAACATGAATCAAGTGCATCATGGAGGAGGTTCATGGTGGGGAGTATAGACCTCGGATGAATTGTAGGATGTTGGTCCAAAAGGTTCACGGACTCGATTATTACTGGTCAACCATGATGTTGGATTGTCATGATTTTGTTAGAAGGTGCCATAAATGTCGGTATATGCAAATTTACAACACCAACCACTGTCATTTCTCACAACGTCGGCTTCACCCTGGCCATTTTCAGTTTGGGGTATATACATTATTGGCAAGGTGGCCCCTAAAGGAACAAGCGGTCATGAATTTGTGTTAGTAGCAATCGACTACTTCACAAAATGGGCAGAGGCGACTTCTTATGCAACTTTGACATCATAACAGGTAGCCAAGTTCATTACCCAAAATATCATCTCGTCATTATGGGGTGCCCCACGGGCTAACAAGTGATCGTGGTAGCCATTTTAAGAAGGAAGTAGCGATTTATTGGATAAGTACAAAATCCATCATAAATCTTCCCTATATCACCCTTAGACTAACAAAATAGTTGAGACCACTAATAAGAATATTCATAAAATAGTGAAGAAAATGGCGAGTTACCTATAAGGATTGGCCCGACAAATTGCCTTTCGCATTATGGGGTTATAGAATTTCTATTAGAGCCTCTACGGAGCAACGCCTTACTCTCTAGTTTATGGCATGGAAGCATTCCTTCTAATCGAGATTGCCATTCCCTCATTAAGGACAATTGCTGAGAGTCAAATTCCGAAGTAAAATGGGCCAAAGCACGCCACGAGGAGTTAGTATTATTGGATGACGAGCACCTTAATGCCTTACATAATGTCCAAATATACCAGGCTCGCATGTCTAGGGCATTTAATAAGAAAGTTAATCCTCGAAATCTATAAATTGAGGGTTTGGTCCTTAAGGAGATAAGAGCACCAATTTAGGACCCACGAGGAAAATTTAAGCCCAATTGACAAGGCCTGTTTGTACTTAGTCGGATCTTACCTGGAGGAGCGGTCAAATTAATTAATTTGGACTGGAGAAGAGATTTTCCAAGTACACTAACTTAGATCAATTAAAGAAGTACTATGTCTAGCATGCCCCTAGGTAGTAGGTCGAGCTGAGCCCAACCAGGCTAGGCCATGGTTGGTGCCGGCCACCACCCGGACAACGAGTGGCTGGCCAGGCCACGGTTTTACCTTTGATTCTAGTATTCATCTTCAAAGTGCCTGGATTATCCGGTTACCTTATTTATTTACTTGGACGGTCCAATTAGGTGGTCCAATTTATCCATTTTTGTTGTTACCTCTAAGTGAGCGATACAAATATAAAAGTATAGCATAATACTTACTTTTATTTAATAAAAGGTGAGCCTACTACTTCCCTAAATACATAGTTAATAAAGGGAAATAAATATTTGCAAGCGTATTACTTGTAAAAGTACTAATAACATTGTTCTAAAGAGGCAAAACTAAACCTCCCTTTCTTTTATTCTATCCTAACTTTTATCCCGAGAGTCCGAGCCCTAGTCTATCTTTACTTTCTTTCCTTTAGGGTCACTAGACTCGGCTTCTTTGTCCTGAGTGCATTCCTTCGGTTCTTAAATTCGGCGGGCTCTCCTTTCTTCGACTTCTTTGGCTTTAGTTTCTCTTCGATGGGTGCGTTCAGCTGGTCCGAGGGTTTATTTCGTGAATTTGGATAAGGGCAGCGGTAGGGACAGTTTCTTCAGGATCCATCTCTCCGAGTCCGAGTGCCTTCCGCCGTTGGGGTCTACTTCTATTATCCACTCTAGATAATAGGGAGAAACAGAGGTGTTGGGAATGCCTTCAGGTGTTAACAAGTCTGCAGGTGTCAACAACTTCAAGCAAACTCCTCCGAGTATTCGAGGCCACGACTTGAGTCCGTTTAGAGCTACCATGCCCTTTGAACAAGTCAAAGGTAGCTAGCCGGATACTGATCCAATAAGGGTATTATTTTCTCTCTTCCCATCTACCGCACCACACGACTAGGGAAGTAATGCGTGTTGTTTTCTAAGCCTAGTAGACGTATGAATGGGTGTTGCGAGGCATGTGTTTTGAACTGGGACACCTTTCGGTGCTTAACATAGTAAAGTAGATCGTTACTCCGATTCTTGAGGTATTCCTTACACCAAGAAGTCGGGTGATCAGCTACCACTACTTTTCGTTTTCACCTGGTAGAAGTGAGTCGCTAAGTACATAGTAACTCGTTAGAGGAGCCCGAATAAGCTTTAGGCACTCTATTAACCAAATCTCCACATCACGGATGCAAAATCAAATATTAGTGTCCTGCACGGTCAAGGTTCAATCTTTTAGGCCCAATAGGAGCAAAATTAAATAAAAATAAAAATATCAACAGTTGGACAGTAAATAAAAGTTAGAGTCTTTAGGCGTAAACCGGAGGCGTCTCGACCTCGGCAGCGCCGAACAACCACCTTATGGCTGGCGCCGCTGAATGGTGCATGTTGTTTGCTTTCATTTGTCATTTTATGCTTACCTGCAATAATAGGGGCTCCCGCATAAACTTTCCTCAAAATTTGCTTCAACCCGGTCTACACCGATGATTGTTTCAAAGCAACTATCGGAGGAGTTCGGGAACAATAATCCTCTAACTGTTCTAATAAACTCAGTAAGGTCGCTGGTGCCAAATCCTCATGGCCTCCTACCAGTAGGAACTCGCCTATCAAACACGTGATAATAGCTCGCTGCCTCGGAATGATAATAGATTCAAGCATAAGCGAACATGTTTTGGTAATGTTTCATTAGATTGGTCGGACTTATTCGGTTCCCAATAAGAATCCACCCCGGATTCTTATTGCTCAATTTCGGTAAGTATTTATATTTCTCATGAAGATTTTCCGAGGATTTAGGTATAGCTGGTTTTGTTCGCCTAAAAATGCCTAATATGGCATTGAATTCTTCGAGCAAGGGGCACAGTTCCTTATCCCCAAATCTAAAGACGTGGTGATGAAGATCTCAATAGGCCATAGCAGCTCTTAAGAAGGTCCAATATACCATCACCTGGCCGATGCTAAAAGGACATTCAGCCCATAATTGGTAAACCCGGATCTATCCATATTACTCATCTTATGAATCCACCGTGTTAACTCGGTCATAAAGTTCATGGTTTTATTTTTGAATGGAAGAAGGGGATACGGTATGCTCTTAGTTTGCTTCGCCGAAGGCTTTCGCATTTGTATCTCTTTAGCACCCTAAGTGGATCCTATTTATAGGAGTTTTTATGGAGTTCTTAGAGTCCCACTATAACTTTATCACCGAGCAATCACAAACGTCCTAGGATTTGCAGGTGGAGGGAGCCGGCTACGGCCCCGGTCCGGCCCATTTCGTGGTTTTCTTCTACCCGAGCAATCCTTGGACCATCCCCGACCCTATGGACACACCGTGTTATTATTTTGGACCATGCACTTGAGATTTTCCATTTTTCTTTTTATTATTTTCTTTTAGGGGAATGGGGCTAGTGCAAATTTTTTTCAATTTGTCTTTGTGATTTTTCCTAAGTTTTGTGCATCATACTAAATAAAAGAATGCATTTTAGACTCAAGTCTTGCGTCTCATCTCATTGCATAAGAGTCCTTATTACAAAGCAAATATTACATTAATAACGAAGCACCCTACTAGGGACCCATTAATCATCGCGACTAAAGCGGTAAGGAGTCTTCTACGCATCGACATCGTAGTCGTCATCGAAGATGTAATTCCCGAAATCATCCAAGACGGATGTGGAAAACCGACCACCTTCATCACCTTGATAAGAACTACCTCCGTAGTCCCAAGATTGAGAAGCTTCATGAGACGAACCGCTATAAGAAGACAGAGGGAAATAAAGAGGGTTCCCGTGATGGTCAAAAGCCTACAAGGTTAAGATGTTTAAGCTCTCCCTGAATAGCTAGGTCCTCGCATCGAAGCATGAGAATGTGTCTCGGGTATGCCAGGAAGACCACGAAGGGAGGTGCTTAAGATCGGCGCCTCTACAGGATCAAAGAAGCGGTTAGCAAATCACTAAAAGCTTAATAAAATTAGTACTTTACTAATCAAGAATTCATCCGGAAAGTAAGAAAAGATCACCCCGTCAGGAAGTTTTGGATTCCCTGGAGAGCATATTGAAATCTGATGGACATGGCTCTAGATTACTCCCGGTTGTACTCGGAAGGTTTATCCTATGTTGTTAGTTGAAAATACTTTTAGCATGCAACTAAAAGAGAATAGCATAAAACTTTTACCCTCGCCAATTCTCATGCTACAAGGACACTTTGAGGAAGTTGGAGTTAGGCCCAAGGATGGAAGTTGGCCTACATACAAGAATTATTAAGAAATCAACTAGCAAGAATGAAAGGCAACGAGAAAACGGATGCAAAATAATGAATATTCAAGGCTGAAGTCCACTAGAGACGGCCCACGTGTCGTGGGCAGGGCAGAGAGCTAAAAGTGTGGTAAAAATTCTTCTAAAGCACACTGGGAAGCAATTGTTGAGAATAGAAGAAGCATACCGAGGTCACACGGTTGAGGACAGATCTCAAAAAGTCTATCCCATGAATCTTAGGATGTTGAAGATAGACCTTACCCCACGATACTGGAGGTCGAAAATATGGGACGATTCGTTGAACCGAGAGAGAGATGTGGGAAATATTCATACAACCACGGCTCCATTTGACAAATCAAATAAGGTTTTTATCCACACAAGATGAAAATTATATATATTGGAGAAAAGGAGAATTTGAGCATACCTCAATAATCTTCCATAAGCCATTCAAAGGAAGATAATTGGTTGAACCCAGCTCCGGTTTTGTATGCCGCACACCAAGCACGGAGACCCCTAATAAGGCAAGTGTATGTAGGAGCACCCCAGTTGAGCTCCTTTATTTTATCGAGGTCCACTAAGTTCACCAAATAGTGAACAAGAACCTTAGTAGCCTGGTCGGAGAAGACGATCATACTCAAGAGAAGAGTAAGCACGATCCGAACTTGTTGTTGGGGAGAATATTGAGGCCAAAAACTAATATCCTCAAACGTCTAAAAAGGATAGTATATTTAAAGAATTTATTGTGTGGAAATCTATCAACCACAGGGCCAAAGAGATGACAGAGATAGTCACGATTTTTGTACAAGTTCCGGTCATAGGCTAGAGGCTCTCCCGAGAAGCCTAAACCGGATAAAATGGGAAAATCAAAAGGGTTTTGGTCAGCTCACCGAAAGGAAGGTGAAAAGTGTTGGTAATATCCCAAAAGCGCTCAATAATGGCCCTAATGGGATCCCTCTTCCTTTTATCGGTGAGATGGTATAAAGCAAGGTAGAGAGGTCCAAACCCGACATTATGCATGATTTCCTCAAGAGGAAAGTTCATCCTCCTACATGTCTCCATGAATTTGGGGATGGCAACACTACTCGAATCGAGACTTTTGTAAGATAAAAATAAAACAAGAGTTTAGTTAAAGAAGTTTAAGCGAATTAGCTTACCAAAGGAGAAATAGCTAACGAAGAGACATGATTCTCGGCTTCAACTAAAAGATTACTCGGATTCCATTCGTTTTGTGGGCGCCATTCTCGCTCGAGGAAGAGTAAGCTTCTCTGCTCTAGATCTTCCAGCAGGATGAGCTCTTCTCCTAGACATTTTGAAGATAAGAGATTTTGAGAACCCACTAGTTTTCAAAAAAGAGCAAAGTGAGAAAGCACAAGAGGAATGCAAGAGCAAGAAGAGGAGTAAGTGTGCAAAATAAAACACACCATACACCTTCTTTTATAGGAAAATTCGGTCAAGGTAGCCAAGCACACGAAACAAGAGTCAAGCAAGTAGTGGGGAACCAAAAGAATCCGGCAAGGCACGCCGAGGGCCACGCTCTGTCAAAGGCTGGCCGGTGCCGACCACGAGAAGCCGAGAGGTCCCATCGGCAACAGCCTTTGCAACCTAGCCTACCCACCTAACTTATGAAGCTTTATCAAACCGAGACATGTGATATTTGTCCCCTTGTGGATGCAAATGGGAGTTACCTAACCCACTAATCAGCTTTTTCGGAATAGTTTTATCGATCTGTTTTCAACTCGAATTACTCGGGTAAAACACCGAACTTTTGTCAATTCGATTATCCACTAACAAGTATGTTAGTACAGTAGATTATTTAGCCAAGCTTCGGATCAAAGAACGGTCGAAGTTTCAGCATCAAAATACACCAAGCTTCGGGCTCTAATCAAGCCAAGCTTAAAATCTTCTTACCAAACTTCGAACGCGTGCATTGGGATCAAGTTCAGGCCCCATTTTGGAGTTTAGGTTTGAATATAACCAATTTCAAGCATCACACAATACCTTATAAAAAAATTGAGGTAAGTATCCTTTAGTGTCTAGTTTGACCTTCTTCTTTTAGACTCGGTCAAAGTGGGGGCTAACTGTAGACACTTAAAAATTATCGTCCCTTATCTCTTTATTTACGTATCTTATTCTATTGGCCCGATGATGAAATCCCAAATCCTGTTTGAGGATTTGGATCTCGGATCGTGATCGAGTGGTGCAACATAAACCAATAAACCACAAAGAACCCCCAACAACAAATAAACAACCTTTTGCCTTGGGTCGGTCCACAAATCCCCCTTTCTTTCGGGCAATCCAAGAACCGGGCCAAGCCTTCAAAGAGAACAGAGTCCAGTGCTATGTGCCAGGAAATTCCAAGTTCGAATACGCATTTTACCTTTGTCCAATCAAACAAGGAGTTGAAGACCTGAAGACGACGTTAAAGTGTAGTATGTCATGATCACGAGCATCAAAGTGCTGCGTTTAAGCTTCACAAGATAGTCCACATGAGACTAGAAGCTTTTCCCCGAAAACGACGTCGTGGTCGGCTCCCGCCATCCCGAAGACTTAAGTGAAATGTCTGTGTTTAGCCTTGCAGTAATCCCTTGCATACATGTTAGAGCACAAAATCCTAGGGGTGCCTAGGTGGCTCGAGCTCGCCAACCGGATTCTATCCGGCTTTATCACTTCTTTATCCGGTTCAATCTCTTAGGATATTGGCCCGGTTTATTTTCTACTATTTGGACGGCAGATTAGATGCAATCCCTAAGTCATTTTTTACCTAGGTCCTCTCCTATAAATAAAGAGCCTTGGCTCTCATTCCCATATGACTTTCTCCTACGCGTAACGCTACGTGAAAGCTAACCAAGGCATTTATACCTAAACGTTACTCGCCAAAACCAATCTCAAACATTCGTTTTTCCACTCACCGCCATTGAATTTGTGTAAAGCGATAAAGAATATTTAATTATTATGATCTCTGGGCACCTATTCAACTTATTGTTCCAATCCTTCACACATTCACCTTTCACATAATCCATAAAAACAAACCCTTTTTTTCTTTTGCTTGTCATCGTTGCATCAAGAGATCTAGTGTGAAAATCCATATCAGCAAGGTGGGACAACTCGAAGAAAATTTTTTAGCCTTCGAATGGTTTATTTTATTTATATGGTTTATTTATTGCTTTCCGTATAGTGGTTTAAGAGATGTAATCACTCCTTTTGAATTCCTTCCCGCCCGATGCAATTCTTTCAATTTTCATTTTTCTTTTCTTTATCGCTTTCTTTAATGCTTTCTTTATTACTTTCCCTCTTATTTCATTTGGTTGCTTTTATTTATCGTTGTAACATGTTGCTTGCTTTTTTTTTTTTACATTATTTTAATTCACTACTCAAACTAGTAATGGCCGTCTTCGGACGGGTGGAACCGGAGGGTCCGGAATCCGATTCTCGATTCAAAGATCGATGGAGTCTATTTTAGCCTCTTTTAGTCTTAGTTTTCCCATACTAAGATTGGAAGAGCAAGTTTTTGTTTTTGTTAGTTTTCATCCTAAAAACTTACCGATGACTCCCTTATTTTATGCTTTATTCTTATTAAATTTGCATCCCGGTATTTTCCGATTGCTGGAATTAAAAAAATTGGTTCTAGATCCGCCAACCAGGGTATAGGCCGAGGCTGATTTCCTTAGCCCCGGCCTCCGGCCGGTGCCCTCCACCGCCAGGTACAAGCTGCTGCCTGCACCGGTGGTCAACAAACGAGGCTTCAGTCAGATTGGTGTTTTCACACCAATCCGACCTTAAAACCTCACGACGGGACTAAAACCCTAATTTTTATTTATCCTTTAAATTAGTAAATAATACCCCGAGAATTCTGAAAATAATTGCTAAAATAAAATAATTAATAAAAGCGCCATTCAAACTTTGCCTAAATCTAATTTAATAGAATTCGGAAATCTTAATAAAAGATTCATCCCCACTTTCAAAAATGCATCTTCGAAACCCTAAAATCATTTTCCAACTTCTAAAACCCTTACGCCAAAAAGGCAATCGTGGGGAAGCTCGGTCCCGGGTCCCACCCAGGTCGTGGTTCCTATACTTAGTCTATGACACAACTTACACAAACTATATGAACTTAATTATAAGTTACAACAAATAGAAACATATAGAATGCAAGTTCAAGCAAACTTGTGTCACTCAAAACTAGCATCAATCCACATGGTTGCAAAATGCTAAGGGTATGAGACGAGTCACCTTAAGTAGTACTCGCAATTGGAGGGGAGAGACATGGGGTGGGCAAACCACAAGTTTAGTGGATAATCATATCCCAAAAATCATAATATTTGTGCAATGCACATATATACCAACAACAATATATATCGGTTCAATAATGAAGCCCGACAACCACCTTTTAACTCTAATTCATCTTTTCTCAATTCCAGTCAGGACACCATAGGCATTTTGCTTACTTCTCAATTACTTATTTCTCATTTCCAAACAACTTAATCAATAATTAAATCAAATCAAAGCAAAGGATAAAAATTCAATAATCAATTCACACAAGTTTACGAAGAAATTATTTCTTAATACTTTCTCAACAAGATTTTATTCTCATCAACAAATCACTCAAAACATCGAGTATCTTTCCACGGTTTTCTAGACTTGAACTAGCACCAGAAGGTTTCGAGGATGATACGCAACATTATGACTCAGGCTCCGGGACCTAGTTCTAGTGAAACCCTTTGAAGGCTCTCGCTTTCCTCATCGTGAAAGAATTAACAACCTAAATACGTATGGTTGGTTAGGCATCCTGGTACACCAGGACCTTGGTGCATTAACCCATCATGCAACGCAAGGTTGGTAGGCATCCTATCACACAAGGAACCCATGGTCCGATACGTAAGACCAAGCCCTTCTACTCGTGTTAAACAATCCTTAGCCCAAAATCGGTTCAAATCTATTTCAACACATTCACTCATCAATTTTCGTTTCAATAGCATTCTCAAATCAGTTTAACATAATAGAAGTCATAACACAATCTACCACCCTTCCAAACTTAGTTTCTCAAATTAGTTTCACTTCTTTGGAATATGTTTTCACATTTGCAAAAGCAGATATCAAGAAATCACACTCGGAGGATCATTTTGTGTAAATAAAACTCCTTTTAGAATTAACCATTTGAAAACGAATTTGACTATACAAAATCCCATTCAAATTCGATTATTCATGCCGACACATTCTTTTACCTATTCATAGCCAAATAGTTGAATTTAGAATTAATACCCCACTCCTAAATCAAGCATTTACAAGTATTTATGCTAACTAACATCTCACTTACGCAAAGTTCTCGTAACTCCAATATATAGGATTAAAATCCACATTGCTCAGCTTGTTTCGCATTCGATTTGATTTAGGTTCAATTCGCATCTAAGGGGGACATCTCAAACTCAATATTTACTTCTTGATTCTCCCCAAACATATAAACACTAGTCAAACGCTTCCAAATTCATTTTAGCACAGACTTTCAAGTTTTGTTCTTTCCAACTTCAATTCCTCTTTACAATCTCTCAAATATATAATAGTCCCTATATCAATAATCAACTCTCTCTCATCAACACACTCAGCCATAAATTCTTAATTTTCCATTTCATAAATCAATTTCTTTCAATTCGAGTTATACTCGGGCCTAATTCAGCTTCCCCACAACAACGAACTAATATTCAATTCAAGTGAAATCCCCAACTAGTCAAGTTACTACTTACAGTCACAACAAGGCCTACTCTAGTACCTTAACAACAATCAAACCAACCCCTTTCGTATTCTAATTTGTCCACCAATATCACAAGAACAATCCGTATATCGTATATCGCAATTCGTAACTCCAATTCAATTTATACCAATTTGAACATATAACTTCATAAAATTTCGTCAATCAAGCACCAACCGATCAACAAATAATCATATTCACGCACTCTTAAATCTAACTCATTTCCTCCTAATGTATTCACATGTTAACCTCCTAATTCCTTTTCACAAATTAACCAAATCGAAACTTCAACCAAAATAGATTATTTAACCATAATTTCATTTGGACTTTAGAATTACCATTAATTCAAGAGTTTGAATTACCCACCTCGAATCTTGAGGGCTTGAACAATTGATTTGGGACACTTCCCTTTCTTTTGTTCGGTTTCTACCTATTTGTCTCTGTTTCTTTTTCCTAGTCTCACCCTCTTTGTTTCCGTTCACCGTCCCGCTTTGTCCCTCTCGTTGCTACTTGCGTTCGGTCCCTCTTCTCGCTTCCTAACCCTATCTTACACGCTTGGTGTGTCTCGCCCTCCTGTGTTTGGCTGTTGTCCCCTTTCCCTCTCAATCACTCGCCCTTGTCTTCCTTCCTCTAGTTAACGCTTGTTGTAGCTCGCTCTCCTTGCCTTATGTGCTCGACTCGTTTCCTTCCTCTCACTTGGGGCTCCCTCTTTCTCTGTGTATTCTCTCGCTGCCCTCACCTTTACTCTCGTGCTCACTCCTTTATCCTCTCGTCTCTGTTTCTCTAGCTCTCAATTCTCGGCTTCAAGCTCTCTTGCTCTCTCTTTCCATCCTAATCTTTCAGCCCCTTCTCTCTCTCTCCCGTGGCCTTGCCCGAGTCATGACACCGACACCCCTTCCCCTTTTTCCATAACTCAATTCCTAATGTTGCCGCATGGCTCTTTCTTTTTATTTCCCTTTTTTGTTAAGCATTATTTAAGTTAAACCCAAATAGGTGGCATAAGTGGTCTCGGGTTTTTATTTAACTGGTCCAAGTGGAAAATTAAGAAGAAGGAATATATTTCACTAACCGTAATTACGCAAACTCATAATAATTCGCTTAATAAATAACATTACGAAATATTTCCATGGATATATTTTAGTTATTCGACCTAATTTATTTAACTAAAACTAATTAATTACTTTAGCTCATATAACCACCTCAATTAAAATTACGATTATTACATGGCCTCTTCTTATGAACAATATGCGACTTTGACTTATACTATTTACTTCTTCCATATTCATGTTGTATTAGTATGGTAACTTATGATCTCCGGACTGATGTACAATTGTTTATGTTGTGAGATGTACACCAATATTGTAAGATAAATATATTATGTTTATGTTCGTAGAGGAGTATTAATGTAAATTTTGGGTTTGCTTCGGAGTACTCTTCTATAACCAAGTATGTACAACTCTAGCACGTTTATAGACAGTTGAAACCCAAATGTGTATGTGAACTGAATAAAATCGATTGTAATTCCGAGTTAAAAAAGGAACGGTACGCAATTCTTCACATTTCCCCACCATCCCATAAGATATGTACAAAATGAAGTTCTTACATGATTTAATTGAAAGTAGATGTCATCAACTCAAACATACAGACATCGATGTATTGTGTTCATATTGTACCCATGTTAAGAGCAATTGCTTTGACCACATATTTGTTGACCACTATACAAAAGGTTACTATTTACTACAACCAAAGTCAATTATGTTGACCCCTATACAAAAGGTCAGTAACTTACTATAACCAAAGCCACTTGTGTTCTACCATATATTTGTTGACCCCTATACAAAAGGTGATTACTTACTACATATTCCATTAATCAAGGCATAGGCCAAGTTACGAGAGTCACAAAAATGACAACGAATTTGTAACATATATCGTGTCCGATTACTATACGTAAGTGTAGACACCTAAAACCTGTCATCCCTGTCTCTATTATTTTAGTTGTTGACCCGATGTTGAAATCTCGAGTCCTGTTTGAGGATTTGGATCACGGATCGTGTTTGATTGGTGCGACGAAAGCCAGCAAACTACAAAGAACCCCGGCACCGCATAAATAACATTTTGCCTTGGGTCGATCCAAAATCCCCTTTTTCTTTCGAACGATCCAAGACCGGGCCAAGCCCCGGAGATGACGGAGTCCAAGTGCCGCGTACTAGGGAATTCCAAGCTTAAAACATTGCGTTTCACTTCATTCCAACCAGACAAGGAGTCGAAGACCTCAAGATAATGTTAGACGCTGCATTTCATGATAACAAGCATCGAAGTACTGCATTCGGCTCCAAGACAGTCCACTCGAGACTAGTAGCACGCATCCCGCACCAAAAATGAAACCTACTAAAAATAGAAACCTACCAAAATGGAAACTTACCAAAAATGAAAATTTTTCATTTTTTGAAAGTCTGCTATGGCCTCGCTCCAATCACCCTACAAATTTTAAGTGAAATGCTACGTTTTGGCTTAGAGACTCCCTTGGAAATACACTAGGCACGAAACCTTATAAATCCCTTTGTGGTCAATGCAGGCCTTCCTGGTTCTATCCGGTCTATCTCTTCTTTATCCGGTTCAATCTCGGGATATCTTGGCTCAATTTTGCTGCTTGCTTTTGGACGGATGGCCAAGCTAACCCTAAGTCATTTCCTTGACCTAACCTCTCCCTATAAATAGAGAGCATTGGCTCTCATTCTCACAATGGCTTATCCCTCAACATTACTCTGTTGAAATTCGCTTAAGAGCTACCGAATACTTAATTCTATATTCCGATCTCTTGGTCCCTTTTCAGCCTATTCACATTATACTCTTCACTCCTACTACATCTGAACCCAAGACCTCCATCAATCATACATCCTTTTACCTACCTACACATAAACTCACAAAAAAACCCCTTCAAATTACCAACGTCGCATCACCGGATCCACATTCGAGATCCGAGATCGGCATGTGGGACAATCGAAGGGCACAGATTCGATCTTCAATGGTTTAATTATTTATTTTTATGCTTTTATCGCTTTACGTATAATGGATTCGAGATGTATCGCATTTAATTCCTTCCAACCTGATGTAATCTTTTAGATTTCTCACTTTCTTTTTCCTTTTTTGCTTTTACTTTCTTTATCTCTTTTCTATTTTTGCTTTTATCGCTTTCCTTTAATATCTTTGGTTGCTTTTAATTCTCGTCGTATATTGTTTTTTTTCTTTTGTTGCATTATTTTAATTCCATACTCGAACTAGTAATGGCCGTCTTCGAACGGGCGGAACGGAAAGGTTTATCCCTACGTTTCATAACCTCGCCCCGAATCCGATTTTTGTTCAAAGATCGATGGAGTCATTTTTAGCCTTTTTCAGCCTTAGTTTTTCCATACTAAGATTGGAAGAGCAAATTTTACTTTTTTTTTGTTAGTTTTTCATTCCTAAAAAGTGACTCGGCGACTCCTCTTTTGCTTTATTTCTTCTAAATCTGCCTCCCGCCTATTTTTTGATCGAGCAAGTAGAAAATTGAATTATTGATCTATTAGCCAAACCAAATTTCTTAACAGGGCTCGTAGCCGTTGCCGCCACCACCGGGTGCAGCTGCCGCCTACATCGAGAGTGGTCGACATAAAAGGCTTGGGTCCAAACCGGTGTTTTCACACCAGTTTGGCTCTAAAGCGTCACGGCAAAAACATAATTCTAACTTTCTTTGTTTTTCGGTTAAAAGATAATATCCCGGACCTTTCGAAAATAATTGCCAAAATAAAATAATTAATAAAATCGCTATTCAAACATTGACTAATTCATGTTAAGTCAGATTTAATAAAACTCGATAATCTTAATAAAAGGTTCATCCCCTCTTTCAAAATCATCTTCTATCTTCAAAACCCTAAAATCATTTCTTTAAGCTTTCGAAAACCCTTACGCTAAACATTCACGGGAAGCTCGGTCCGGTTCGGTCCGGTTCGGCCATGGTTCCTACGAGTAAGCAAAAGTGGGACACCAATATTACAACAACCTCCAAAAAAGGGCCACGACAGTAACACAAACAAAAGATGGTCCCTCCTATCCAATGATGATCATGGTTATTCCCCAATAGTGTCGTAGTGCATCATCATTTAGAAGACCCCAAAAACAAGCAAACAACAAAAAGCCTTAGTAGCTCCCAATAATCGTCACTCTTTTTGTCTTCGTTTAGCCTTGCTTGCTTTTCCCGATATAAGGTGAGGACAACCTTGACAGCCACTAGGTCAGCCATTAATTTACAGTTTTCTCTTTCAAGGTTTTGGATGCAGACCTTTTCACTTCGCTCAACAGCGCATCGACATGACGAAAAACATTGCAAGCCCTTTGCAATAAATTTAGAAGGACAACTAAGTCAACCTAATGGACAAAATAATGGTACAATCCGAAAGACTACATTATGTATTTCAAAGTGAGGAAAGCCAAAGTAAATGATGAAACTATTTACCTTCGAGCTTATTGTGCGGCCTCGAAATTTGTCTTACCCATCCGGTATTATGTTAATAGGGAGACCACACTGACAAATCATTGGAACATTGAGAAAGTCTTATGTTTGAATTGCCATAGATTCCAAGTACTTAGAAGAGCTTATGTTGAATGAAAAAGGTGAGTGACGGGTGGTTGAGAGAGAAGTTAATGTCAAGATATATATGTGTCGTGGAAGTCCTCATACTTAGGTGAAATTAGGGCAAAATTGGGCCACATGTTCACAAAAGATGGGAGTTTTATCCCCATGTGTTCACGTTTCTCGGATTTTGCTTTATTCAAGATTAGCACAACACTTCATCATTTACCACCATTTTTTAAGGAATAAAATATACAAGCATATATAGATATAAGGCATGTTTTTTATCATTTTTGAAGGAATAAATATTAGGGTTATTCCATAGTCAATGACATTTATTTATTGTTATTTGTGACTAATGTCTTCATGAACAACACAATAATTTAATGTTCAACATTTTTGGAATAAAATATTAGGTTTATTAAATGTTAAATGTTGTGGATATTTTTTAAATACATACACTAATACTATAGATGAGGCTTTTTAAATATAATTAATGTAATTTAGTGATGAAAAGACGATAAAATACTCAGACTGCTCTTTATGCCAACTAAAGTTGCCATAATTATGTAATCATGAGAGCATTGTAGAAGACTGGCATAAGGTGCATGCCCCACACGAACATATAGTTATCCAACGCTAAAGAAGTCCATATATATAACATTAGCACTATGAGGAGAAAATTACAATGTTGGTAATATTAAAAGTGTGTAATAAGTCTGTATATATAACATGACCAGTACGAGGAGACTATTATAACGTAGATAATATTAAAAATACATATTAAGTCCATAGATATAACATAACGTACATTGCTCACGGAAACCTATAAATGATTTCAAAATACCATTTGGATGACAACAACGGTTACAAGAACCATAATGACAACATATGTAATTCGGAGGTGGGCACTCAATTTCCGCATGTGTTCCCTTAATGTTGAGCCCACTTTTCTGTCCGCTTCACGAGTCTAGTTGACGAAGTTGTGTTCTTCGATCATTGTGTCCCGAATTTCTTTCATTTCAGCAGTCAAATCATCGATGACATCCTTAGCTTGTTGAGGATATTCGGTGTTAGTTTATTCATGGAAGAAACGCATAACACCATCCTACAACATACGTATATGAAAAGGAAAAAAATACAAACATAATGTATCGGTTATTAACGGATATAACAACATAACACATACGAGAAAAGGGAACTTTAATGGAACATATAAAATGGAATACAAGGAAAACGAGAGGACCAAAGTTATTTTCTTTGGACACCCTAGGTAATGACGGCGGTAATGATCTTGCGTCTCCAATTGCATTGCTTCCATATGATATTACGTAACCATCCTTCAAGCTATAACGGTGGGAACTTTAATTCTTCTTCTATTCTTTGTTGTTGTTCACCTGCTTATGCTCCTCCCCTTTTATTATAGAGAAGGTAGTTGGCACAAGTAAAGCACTAAATGATTCAAGAACTTATAATTTCCTTCAACCATAAATAAGTCCCACTAACCCAACGTCAGCCATTTACCATAGAAAAGATGGTTGGCCATAGTCAATTGTTAATGCTTGTCGTACAAGCAACAAATTAAACCACTACTTAAACTTATAATAAACAATATAGCAAGGGCAAGTCGGGATCGAATCCACGAGGAAAGATATAATAACATGCAAGTTTTAATCTAATTAAATTTACTACTCTTAAAAACAAAACAGAAAATATAAATTAAAATCAATAACTAAAATTCATAGAAAATTATCTAACAACTAAATAAATAATTTATACAGAATAATAAAACTACAATAACCCAGAAATATTTTTGTATATTTTTTTAGAATAATTAAAACAGAAAACTAAAGCAGAAAATAAACAAATTCTAAAACAGAAAATTAAATAAGTAAAATTCTGCACTAAAATAATTACGAAAATAAATACTAAAATTACCCAGAATAGTAATACTAATTTTCTAAACCTAACCAGACCCTAAAAATATAAAAACAAAATTTAAAATCTAATTTACGAATTTATTTTATTAAAAACCTGCAGTAATTAAATTCAAGAATTAAATCTGAAAAATATCAAATTAATTCCAAAAATTCTAAAATTTAATCACAGCAAACTACGACTCTATCTAAACCCTAAAAGAAAATAAAACACGAAAAATAACAAAAGAAACTATTTTTAAACTAATTTCTAACAAACTGACTCAAAAATAATAAAAACTGACAGAAAATTAATTCTGAAAATTAAAATATGTAAAGACTCAAAATTAAATTAAAATAAAATTACTAAAACTAACCTAAAATACTGATCTTTAGGGGGTTTAATGAAATTGATAATAAAAGACTATAACTTTATAAGTAAAAATCAATAACTCAAGAGAATAACTAAAAGCAAACAAATAATTATCAAAGGTAACAAATTTATAAAAACACTTAGTATAATCTATATCCACCATGCAAATTATTATTTATCATTAACACACAAATTGATCTACCCATGAGCTAAACTGTAGAAGACAACCACTAGCGGATCTTCCCCGTTTTTCCTTAGTTATTAGTTTACTTAGGCCTAGCCCTAATATAAACCCTACTAATATTGATAACCCTAGCACTAACACTAGAATTTAATCAAATCAGAGCATTAAGTATTAGAAAAACATCATCTAGCACCTAATAACCAATCTACTAGCAAATTGATTTAAGAAGGATCTATGATAATTTCCTAATTAAAAGAGATGGGTATGAGCCATCTATGATTAACTAGGGTGATACTTATGTCTAAAAGATCAAGCAATTACGTACTTAAACCCTCTAAACTATCACATGAATTTATATAAAACTAAGTAGCGTGCACTCTAATTAATTAGACATAAATTCATAAACATTAAACACAAATTATCATAAAATCATGGATTGAATCAATAAGACAATAAAAATCGAAACTTTGTTTCAAAATAAATAATTTAACATGGCTTCAAGTAGATTATACCAAGTATAAGAAAAACTACTCACACATAATGTAATTTAAAACATGTAAACTAAATAAAACTAGCATCTTTAATATTAATCTAACAATAAAAACTCGATCTTTTCTAATAAAAATTACAAAACTAAATTATACTACCGATATTAGTTTCTTTGACCCGGGAAGATGAAGAAGATAGTGATGGATGGTGGCTGGCTGGGCAGCGGACAGCAGCAGCCAGCAAGGAGCAGCAGCAGCAGATGACGGTGCAGCCAGGAGCAGCGGCAGATAGCAAGCAGCAGGTGCAACAAGGAGCAGCGGAAGCAGGTGCAGCAAGAGAACGTGAGGTGGTCCGGGTAGCTAGGTGGCTGGCTGCTTGTGTGGGCAGTGGACGTGAGCAAGCAGCAGGTGCAGGCGGCTGGGATGTATGTGGCTGGCTTCCCGGTCTCTCTCCATGATGATAATAAGTAGTATATATAGGGTGAAAGAGTTAGGGTTTATTTCTCTTTCTTCTCTTCTAAGTTTCCCTTTTCTATTCCACTTAGGATTTCCTAAAATATAATATCCTAAAATAAATATTTTATTACATATTATATTTATGGACCGACTTCATATATTTTCTTGGATGCTTGTCGGTAGCTAAAAATCCATTTTTAACGACTTTTCTTCTCTTCCCCACTTTATTCGATAATTACCTATAAATAGACAAAATAGAATAAATTAGATAAAATAAACTATATAATATAAACTCAATAACTACTAAAAATACGTATAAAATACGACTTAACATCAATCATAAAGTGATTGCACAACACACCAATTCCTTGTCCCATTAATACCCTACTTATTACACAACGTGACAAAAGTTACATTGCCCATTCAAGTAAAAAGATATTTGATATGATAAGTATGTATTCATCTTTTAATCCACCAATTTCCACATACTTGGCCTTTGTTCACAATGATGAATATAGATGGAGATGGTTCAGCTCACATGATTGATATTGGTTGGGTCGATGGTCGGAACTTCACTCATCTATCAAACCTGATCCTCCAATCTTTTATGGATTGCCTAGTTAAGTGTTAGGATGGTGACTTCAGCTCAAGTGATCGGAGATGTCTTTGAAACTTGAAATATCAACTTCCCTCCGGGCACATGGTTCCTGGCCAAATCCTAATCGTAAGAGAGTTTGACGAGCACTAGACAACTAAATGGAAAGCTAGTATATGGGAGGACAGAAGACGGATGTTACACTTAAAACACATGTGCGAAGGTGATAATATATTGCAAGTGTTTGACATTAATCGCTCTCCGACACCACTATCCGTCCCCCAAGGTATGTGCTATATACATGCGGATCCCACTAGCAACGTGCCCAAATGGACATTCATCTCACCAGCCTAGAGGAGTTGAACAACATCCTCTATGATGCGAGAGTAAGAACAATACTAGCGGCTCTACCAAACGACGACATTCTTATCTAAGTATGGAATTATAGAGGAATATGAAGAGCTTCATTCAGGCCCAACTTGCACACTTTGAGATCCATGACTGATTCCCTCATAGTTGTGTTGACATATTGTGTTAGGAGGAATCCAAGGATGATACTAGGAATAACACATAATATAGAGTCCTTTTACACTAAAACAATGGGTTTCGTTGGAGGAGTGATTGTGTTATGGGGCCTTTCCGAAGTGGATGTCAATACCATCACTGGTGACAGGATCATGTCTCCTTCACTTGTTAATGTAAGCATTACTATGTCACCCATTATTTATTACACATACACATTACATATATAGATCTCATTCTAACACCCGACATACATATGTGCATTACTTGTTAGGGGATTGAATCGATGCGGGCATAACACAAGTTAAGGAAGGCAAACAATAGGGAACAACTAGACGTATGTGCTAAAGAATTTTATGTTTCCGTTATTTGAGAGTACTTTGTATTAGTTACATTCGTAGCGTTCTCTTTGTAGGTTATGCTTGTAAGGTTTGTCTTCCTCAAATGACTATATTATCCGATGAAATTTCATACACTTAAACTCATAATAAACTTCGTATATGTCCCTTCTTGACAAGGACGGGTAAGTTCACACCCATGGGTCGTGCAAAGGACTACCATGGCCACCCGTTCAAGAAATATTGCCACAGTCACCACCATAGCCACTGGAGAGTGTGGCGGTGTTCCTGGGCACCACCACAATCGACACCACAACCATGGGGATAACCGTGGCAATGTCGAGTGAAGAAACACTACCAAAGTGACCACCATAGACTCGTGGAACCATGGTAGTATTTCTAGGCCTGTAATTAAGGGATACATATTATGAAAACCCTGTAATTAAGGGATACATATAATTGGTTCATTAATTACTTCAATTACTTACTTAAATAATTAACAAATTTATTTCCACATATATAAATTATTTCCTTCACGAGACCATCCTTCTATTCGAGTGTATAATATATATATATGTGTGTGTGTGTGTGTGTGTGTGTGTGTGTGCGTGTGCGCGCGCATGCGCGCATGTGCGTGTGTGTGTATGTGTGTGTGTGTGTATGTGTGTGTGTGAATTGCAAACCATATCCACGGTATACACCATGATTATCCTTTCATGACCACAATACGGACGGATTTCAACGTTCATGCTGCATGGCCACGAGTAATGCATGACAGGGAACAATATATACTTCACTCGCCACAGATCTGAAAGTAGTTATAAATATGATAAAGATGACAACATTTACGATAATGTTTCCAAATCACTTTATACAACGAAAAAGGGGTTACAATAATTACACACTCATTTGTGCCACCTAACACTAGTAAAAATAACAATGACAGGACGAGACACGGTCGTAATGATACGTGTTACATTTCACATATCAATCAATAAATGCTTCAAAAATTACAGGGGCCAATAAATTTACATGCCCTAAAAATTTACAAGACCTAAACATTACATCCACAGTATTTCAATAATTCCTCCACATTCTAATATACAAAACATTCTGTCACATCATCATTGGAACTTGACATGATTTTAGACATTCACTCGCAAGCAAGTGTTCCACGACCACAAAATCACCTGGATAATGAGTGTCAAAGTCAGCTCATGGGTTTTTACAAGTGCTCTTTTAATGCCTCGTTTCTCCACACTTAGAACACCTCCTAGCTTGTACACCTTGACATTGGTATTCTATTCTCATCTTTCTTGGTCCCCGAAGTGCCATTGATTTGTATGGGGCAATATGCGATAGTTGAAGTTCTCATCGAGCTCATCCGCACCTACCACCAACCCTATCCTATCATCCACAACAGGTAAATCATAAGTCTCCATAGGATACACAACACTCACGTAAATTGTTGATCTGTGTTGCCGCCTTGTAACATGGGTGCACATAGTCATACACCCACAAGTTACACTTATTAATCACATCCATTGCATGCATGTAAGGTAGTCCCTGCACTTGCCACCAGCTGCAGACTATAGGTCCCATTTGCTAAATTGACAACAAGCTCTTTACCATTACACGGTACCATGCTATACTCTCCGATAATACTATTGTACAATTGTATATCGACACAACCAATGTTGTCGTATGTCTCTTATCTACCCTTTTCCCACCCCATTCTTCCACTGCCCCAACTCACACCTACGTTTGTCCTTCCTCTTACCAACTTTTAGAAGGTGACCGATCACGAGGAAAGGGATTGACGTTGGTCTCAACATATGCATCCAATTGTTCCAACTCTCAATGGGGTTGTTGTTCAATTTCCCCACCTATCTTTCGTGAACTTCGGCTGCGTCCACCGTTCGGGTCATTTTACTCTACCACACCGCCAACTCACGCTTAAACATCCTCATTTTCTCCACCGTTGACTTGTACTCAACATCGGTTGGAGCGTACGCGACCCGATTGAACATTTACGGAATAAGTATCTTTGTCGCTTCTTTGCGGTATCCAAGTTCTGCAGCGGCTTTTACAAATTTCTCCCGAACATGCTGCACACGGTATGTATGTTATCTACTCGAACACTTTAGGCACAGCAGGTACCAATGACTGGTGCCAATATGTCATTATCATAGGCTTCAACCCTCATAAAGAGTTATACAATTCCGTCAAGAACCACAACCAATCGTTATCCTTCTCCCCGATACAATTGCATATACAATGTTGAACAAATGGTTATCCGCATCGAACACAACTACAGACCAACTTTGTCCCCTCATATGGTCCGCTTAGATAAGTGTCGTCAACAAACAACATCTTCCTATAGCCTAGTATAAAACCATTCGTCGATGACTCGTATGCAACAAACATTCACTGGAACCTACAACCGTCGACCTCGTAGAATGCCCTTGAGTCAATATTTGATATGACAATCGCAGCGCACAACCAAGGCAATAACTTGTACCGATCATGTGGTTCACCTATTAACATTTCTTTAACGTACTCCCTTGCCCTCCAATATTACATGTACGACACATTCATTCCAAATTCTAGCTACACGCATTTCAATAACTCGGTCGGTGAAGAATCAGCTAACAATTTGATCTTCCCATCTACCAAATGGCGCATGCGAGTTTGCTCTAATCCTTTTCCCTCTCCCCTCTACCATCCGACATCGATCCCTCAAGCTATGCAAGTGTACTGCTCTTAACACTTTCACAATCATGTCATCCACTTTGCTAGGCCCGATTAAACATATGTAAAAAGAGCAGTTTGTTACCTTGCACTCCCCTCAATGCGTTCCCTATAATTCCTTTTGAACATATACTTAAACTCGTGGGCTACTGCATATTTCGAAATGCTCAACCTAAATGATTCGAGATGAAGAAAATACCTGCCCCACCCTTTTAGTTTCATTTTTTCATATGGACATCCTCCTTCGAGTATACTTTAAACTTCACCTCATATCGATGCCACACAACCCCATCCTCGGGAGAATGACACTCAAAGATGGAATCCCATTCCAAACCTGATCGGCCTGAATTGTCATGTGATATGTCCGCATCTTCTCCAATCATCATAGCCCCTAGCACCCTTTCGCTGCCCACTTATTTCTTCTCATATCCGATGTTGCAACCTACCACCGACATAGCCACACAAATACTTGCTATAATTTTCATAACCCCAAAACAAAAATTAACATACACACACATGCACCACAACAACATACAACACAAATACTGAGATTACATGTTCAATGCACATTACCTTAAATGACTTATTCCACTTCTACGTCCATCACCGTCCACTTCCGAGACCATATCACTCAAGTTACCATGTCCATTTCCACGACCACCTCCCGCTTTTACAATCAACCATTTCCCCATTCCGGTGATAAGGGTATTGTAAAAACCTAAAAAGTGTCATCCGTTCTTGTAATACCCGAAATTTTAAAGAAAACAATTGGAAAGCATAGGATTATTAAGTATTTTTCCCCGCAGACTAGGGGGTTGAGTGACTCGATTTTAGTTACGGCCATACATATTACGTTAGAATCCCTTTGGAGGTTGGTGATGAATAAATTAAATCAAGGAATTGCCTTCCTTTTTCATCCGAGCTGAACTGTTAGGTGATTAAGAATTGTCGTGGCCGGCATATTAAAATAAGTTAGGACGCAGCGAGCGTAAGAGGACGGAAGAGACGAAATATGGACTTGTCGTATATGGGCCGGTGATTATTTTCACCGAATTATGAAGAGATAATTAATCCCATTTGGGGGCCCAATTAGGAACGAGGAACCGCCAATTAAGCGGTGGAGAGAGAGAGACAGGTAAAGAGGGGGCCTCGGAGGCCCAAGTAGAGGAAAAGGAAAAGGGAAACGCGAAAGGGAGGACCGGGAAAGAGAAAGAGGGTGGGTGGGACCTGGAGCCAAGGTCGAGGCCGGCAAGCCGGCCGGCGAATGGAGGAAGGCGGCCGGCGCACGCAAGGGAAACGGAGGAGCGAGAGGAGAGGGACACCACCGTAAAACGCGCAAAGAGAGAGAAGGCGAGCGGTGCGAGGGTCGAAGGAAACCGAGGGGAGGACCGGCGACCACCGTAGGGCCGAAGGCGGCGGCCGGCGACGCAAGTAGGCACGAGCGGAGGGAAAAGAGAGCGAGAGACTAAGACGGAGCAGGGGCGAAGGAAGGAACCAAAGCGGGGACGAGGGCGAGAGGGTTTGGGAGGCCGGAACCCGGGAAGTAGCGGCGGCAGCGAGGAAGGATCGGCGGCGACGTGCGAGGGCCCGACCGAGAGCTAGCGGAGGCCAAAACGCCAAGCCGAACGGGGAAACGAGAGACCGAGAGGAACCGAGCGAGGACCGAGCGGAAAGAGGGATCGGGACCAGAAGGCGAGGAGTAAAGAAGCCCGAAAACCATCCCTAACACCCGAGAATTTCAGGTAGGTAGTCTTATACTCTAAACTATTAGTAACTTCGAAATCCAAATGAGTTTATTGTGATTGTTGAATGTGATTGTGAATATTGAACATGTATGCTATCGAACGAGGTTAGTAGTTGCTGAAAGTTGAAGTAGGAGTTGTGAAGGGAATTGGTAGTGTTTAGGCCTAAAATGGGAAACCTAGGGAATTCGGACGGAGTTGGCTTGCTTGGGAATAATGGGTAGTATCGGGAATTTGGCTAGTTGGGGATGGGGATGAGCACGTTGTGGTTTGGGGATAAATTGCGAATTAGTATTTGGGGTTGAGCCTTAGAGATTTATTGAGATCGCGGCATTAAGGAAATGATTACTAATATCGGGAAATAGTGGGGGAAGTACAAAGAGGAGTGTGAATTCATAGCGTTGCATAATTCGAGGCAAGGGAGTGAGGAATGGGTGATTGTTGGGATAATTGAGTCCAAAAGATAATGAAATCCTTAAGGTTGCACTAAATTCGAAGATAAGCGAAGCTAGTGAAAGTAGAGCGACAAAAAGGAATTAAGAACGGTATGATTGAGTTGGTAAAGAAAGAACGATTAATGGGATAGGAACCTAAGATGAGAGCAAATTACACTTGGAGATGCAAGGAATTAGAGGCATTTCAGTAGTGAAGTAAGAATGAGAGCTATCTAACTAAATATGAGTAAGAAGAGGCTAATTAGTAATGTGGAGGTGTAATCGGAAAACATTGAAGCAAAGATGGTAAATTGTGAGAAGTTAGGACATGTGAGATTAATGGTAATTACTTATGGTTATTGTGACTCGAAAAAGGAAGTAATCTTACTAAATGAGAGAATTGAGAAAGGTTTAGTTGAAGAGAAGCTGAGAAAGACTATTTGTGTTGAATTGTGGCTATATGTGCAAGTGATTGTGTTAAGCGTTGTTCAAAAGTTGGTTTTGAAAGAAGTTCCTTATTTTATGCAAAATGATACTTGAACGTGACTATGTGATATATGCTTTTCAAACGTGAAAACGTGCTTTTAAGAAGTGAAAATGATTTGAGAATGCTTGTTTGAAACAAGCTTGATAAGTGAACGTGTTAAAAAACTGTTGTGAATCGACTTTGCCTGGATCGTTTAGCACAAGGAAGGATTCTAGCTAGGGCGGCTAGCTAGGGGTCCTGTGTAACGAACGCCCAATTGGAATCTTCCTAGATAGGTCCGGGAGCCTTTTATTTGGGGTCGCACCCAGCAGAAATCGGAGAAGCTATGAGAAATTGCGAAGTGCTAGTTCGAGTCCCAAACCCGGGAAGTGATTCACCGAAAGAGATTCATTGAAAATGATTCATGAGAAGTGATTTAGTAGAAATGATTTAGTTTCGATTGAAAGCATTTGAAAGAAAGTGTAGCACCTTGTATAAGGTGATTCATTTCCCAAATGATTGAAATCCGTGCTTTGAATGATTGAGGCATTATGAGCTTTATGTTGAAATGATTTAAGAGATTTCGTTTAAAAGTATATGGATTTGTATTATATTATTATGCTTTTACTGATTTCATTATTATGAGTATTATGTGTAAAGAATTTCCATTTTAAGGGTATAAGACTCCGGTGAGCCCCGTGGTTTATTGCTCACCCCCACAAATTTCCCCCACTCCCGAGTGTTGCGGTACATTTCCGGAAAGTATGATCCACACTTAGCTTACTCCGGACTCAACCGACCGGTGTTTGACTGGTGTTCTTCGCTTGCTTGAGTGATTCGTGTTACGGATGTGCATCTCTACTATTTCGTAGTGTTGTATTTTATAATTCAATTCATATAGTTTGTACCCAATGTACCACGAGCCATTTAGATTGTTTTAAGTTTTATAGCATGATTGGTTGGACTCCAGCGTGTGGGCGTTGAGTTGTATACTCGAGCGTGTGGCTCGTTGAGTTATATTATGCTTTTATGCGGGGTTTTAAGGCTTCAAGCCTATGGGGATAGTCCGTATTACAAACAGAATTCGGCAAAATTTTTAAGAAATCTCAAGTTCCTTTGGGGAAACCATCTTTGTTAACTCTAAGTTGGGATGAGAGAACCAAGCCGACGAGTGATAGAGACTTAGGAGTTCCTGTAAGGAACTCGGCGATGTAATACTCCCACGGGGTGTTTTGGGGTGTTACTGATTCTCTTGTTATTTATTTTGTTGGCTCGATGATGAAATCACAAGTCCTGTTTGAGGATTTGGTTCATGGATCGAGTTTGATTGGTGCAACGGAAGCTAGTAAACCACAAAGAACCCCAGGCACCAAATAAATAGCCTTTTGCCTTGGGTCAGTCCAAAAATCCCTTTTCCTTTTGGACGGTCCAAGCCCGGGCTAAGCCTCCAGAGACAACGGGATCCAGTGATTGTGTACTTGGGAATTCCGAGCTCGAATTCGGCATTTCACTTTGATTCAATCGGACACGGGGCTAAAGACATGAAGACGACATTAGACATTGCATTTTATGATCATAAGTATCAAAGTGTTGCGTTTAAGCTCCAAGACAGTCTACCCGAGACTAGGAGCACACATTCCCCAAAACGACATATCATGATCAATGCCCCTACAGACATTTTTCACCTCAAAACGTTGTGTTTGGTCGAGACTCATGTCGCGAGCATGGAAAGGGCACGAAACCTTAGAAAGCCCCCTGGTGGCCGGCGCCCCTACTACTTTTTTCCACATTGAAACGCTGTGTTTTGGGCTAAGGAATCCTGTTGCAGCAAGGAAGGCTCAAAACTCTAGGTAGCCGCCCATGGCCTGCAGCCCCTACCCGGTTTTATCCTGGCTTAATCTTCACATTATCATGGCCTGATTTTGTACCTTGCTTTGGACGGAGAGCTAAACCTAGGTCATTCCTTAACCTCACCTCTCCCTATAAATAAAGAGCCTTGGCTCTCATTTCAAGCAATGGCTCATTCATTCATATACCTAATCATCTCCACAAAAATCTACAAAAGCCCCTTCAATTCACCACCATCGCATCACCAAATCCAGATTCGAGATCCGGATCAGCAAGTGGGACAACCCGAGGGCACCGATTCGATCTTCAAAACAGTTTACTTGTTTATTTATGTTTTCTTCATTTTGGCTTTTACTTTCTTTATCGCTTTCCTTTTATTACTGCCTTTACTTGCTTTCGTTATTATGTTTGGTTGCTTTAATTTTCATAGCATGTTGTTTGCTTATGTTTTGTACATTATTTTGATTCACTAATTGAACTAGTAATGATCATCTTCGGACGGGCGGGACAAAAGGGCTTATCCCTACATTTTGTACCCTCACCCCGAATCCGATTCTCGGTTCAAAGACCGATAGAGTCACATATGTTAGCCTCTTTTAGTATTAGTTTTCCCATACTAAGATTGGAAGAGCAAAGTTTATTTTGTTTTTGTTAGTTTTTCTTTCCTATAAACTTACGAGCGACTCCTTTTAATTTATTTCTTCTAACTCTATCTCCTGGCTATTTTTCGACTGAACAATAAGAAAAAGGTTCTAGATCTGTCAAGCCAAGCCGGAGGCCGAGGCTGACCGTCTCGGCCTTGGTCCCTGGCCGGCGGCGACCACCACTAGGTGAAGGTTGTCGCCTGCATCTAGTGGTCAATAGGCGAGGCTTTGGTCCAAATCGGTGTTTTCACACCGATGTGGCCCTAAAGCCTCACGGTAGAAACAAAAAGCCTAATTTTTATTTTTCGATTAAGAAACAATATCTCGAGACTTCTTAAAATAATTTCTAAAATAAAATGATTAATAAAGCTGCCATTCAAGCTTTGCCTAATTTGCTTTAAATTAGATTTAATAAAATTCGGAAACCTTAATAAGAGGTTCATCCCCACATTTCAAAAACCATCTTCGAAAACCCTAAATCGTTCTTTAAAGCTTTCTAAAACGCCAACCATTTGTGGGGAAGCTCGGTCGGCCCCACAGCCGTGGTTCCTATAGTGGCGACTCCACCGGGGATAATCATTTATTAAGAGGGCAAAACTTGAAAATTTGAGTAGTGTGTTTTAATAATGTATTTTCATTAGGCATCCATTTAGCAACCTTTGAACATAGTTTATTTAGGTTCTTGGACAATATGACAAATTTATTTTACCCTTTGTTAACACTTCTCGTAAGAGGCTCCTACTGCGTCCCGGATAGGCCCAACTAGGCTTGATTGCCAATGGAGGTAGTATTTATTCTTGTTGTGCCCCACATGGAAGACCAAATCCTCCGACTATGAGTCACCATGTATCCTACCTAGTCTAAACCTCTTTTGGCCATAAATCTTTTGACTATTAGGTGTCCCCTTTGCCTTCATTTGCATGCTTGAATGAGAGTGTTTGTTTTAGATTTAATCTTCTACTTGTGAGTCTTTAGGGATAGGTGAGGAGTGTTAAATAATCCTTACATGGGTGAAAAAAATAAAACAAATAATAAAACTTTGAGTAAATCCATTTGTGCATTCTAGCCAAAAGTCCAAAAATCACCTTCCCTTTCGAGTCAGTCCAATAATTTCATTTCATTCTTTCATTAGCCAAAAATAAATTTCATCTCAAATAGATAAGTCCATTCATTTCATTTCATTATCCAAATTAAATTTCATATCAATTAAGGTGAGCCATCCATTTTATTTTTGCATTAGCCAAAATTAAATTCATCTCAATTAGGTGAGTTCTTTTATGCATTATCCAAATTAAAGATCATCTCAATTAAAGTGAGTTCATTCACTTCATTTTCGTAGTAGCCAAATCAAAAACTCATCTATACTTAGGAGAGTTTTTGTTTGCATTTAGCCAAATCAAATTCATCTCAATCTAAGGAACTCTATTTGCATCATTGCATTTCACTTTTCATTCTTTACGTGCATCCAAATAAAAGAGCATATCATTTTCCTTTCATCTTAGGATCGGTCATTTCTCGAGTCAAGCACCTAAGCCCCATCTTAGGACGTACTCTTTTGGGATACAAGATAGGTAATCCAAATCAAATCCAAAATCTTGGCTCAAAAGGGTTAGGAAATAAGAAGTCTACTACAACACTAGTACGATCAACACCAGATCGTCCCATAGTAGAATGTACCACACCGAGTACATCGTCTAAGGTCTAAACACAACCTTCCTCCAAAAGTGGCCAACTAGCCGGAGCAAACTCCCATTATGACCTTGTTCAAAGAGTCTGCTACAAAGATAGAAGTTAAGATTGATGCTCGGGATAAGAAGATTGAGTCAATATATGAAACCCTTAGTCTCATACGCAAATAATTGGGGAAGAAATCAAAAGAAGGAGAATCCCGCCTTGAACCCCAACCTCGGTCCGATCTACGAATAGATCGGATAGAGAAGATGTTACAGGAGTCCTCGATGTTTAACTACTACTATCTAGCCCGGGGACTCTTCAATCCCTAAAGGAAAATTGCCCCCTAAATTCACTATACCCGACATCAAGTTCCATGGGGCTGAAAACCCTCATCACAACATGAGGAATTTTGTAGGGGCAATGACTCTAAAGAATGTACCGGATGACACATACCATGTCATCTTCCCATGGACGTTTAGCGAAGACGTTATGAAGTGGTACAGTGCTATTGACCCACATAAGGTCACGAACCGGCAAGATCTTTGCGAGGAGTTCTTACATCAATACTCCTACAATATTGATCTACCGAGTCACTCTTCGGGATCTAGAGTTGATCAAGCAAGGAGATGATGAAAGCTTCACCGACTTCCTCACTCGTTGGAGAGCAAAAGCGGCTCACATGACCGATCGCCCTTCCGAAAAGGATCAGGTTAGACTTGTCATCAAAAACTTGAATCCTACCTATCAGCCAACACCGAAGTTCGTACTCTTCATGGACTTCAAAACACTTCGAGATGTTGGCATGCTTATAGAAGAAGAACAAGCTTCAACCGACTAGAAGACCATCCAACGAGCCCATCACTCATCAAGGATGCCAATAAAGTCTGCATTTTTCCTTTTTTCATATCCATTGTATGTTTATTTCCTTTTCCTATTTTCTACAAAAAAAAAATAAAAAAAACAAAATCAAATCGGTATTCCTTTTGAACTACGAAGGTCTAATTTTCGCTATAGTGGATACGTAGGAAGCCCATGAAGTCCGGCCCCAATCTTAATATTGATCCCAATTCCCATTTTCAATTTCCTAAAATCAAAGCCGGTTTGCCCTATCCAGAGGAGTATAAGTCGATCGGGAAGCATGCTATTTTTCATCTAAACTCGTCGGGATCACGGTTCATCGCCAGCGACGAGTACATCATAGTTTAAGCGGCCTACTTTTCCTTAGGCTTTACTTTAGGGAGTGGGGACTAAAGTGTAATTTTTGTCTTTATCTTTTTTTTAACTTTTTGCATCATCTTAATTAGACCTGGCAAACCGACCGAACCGAACGGGTCAACCCGAACGACCGAAACCCAAACCGAACCGACATCCGAAATAGTTGAACTGATTTTGACCAAAAATCGAAATGAACCGACCGAACAGACCAGAACCAAACCGACCCGAAATCTAATGAACCCGATTCCGACCCGAACCGAAATGACTCAAACCGAAACCGAACCGACTGAACCGAATCAAAATCGAATCGATTTAACCCGAATAAAAGTCACCCAACCCACGATTTTTTTTTGTTAGGTCTCTCGGGATGGATTTTTGAGCCTATAGTGGTACTAATTTTTTTGGTGGGTACAATTTGAATCGATTTTGACCCAAAAAGTGACCCGATTACGACCGAAGTTGACTCGATCCGAAATTAACCCGAATTGAACCCGAACTCGACTCGAAGAGATTGACCTGAAGTTGAACCGACTCGAAGTTTACCCGAACCCGAAACCGAACCTGACCCAAACAAGATCGAGCTGAAGTTAGCCCGAACCGAACTATCCCGAACCGAACCCAAATCGAATAACCCGATTCATTGGGTATAATCTTAATAAAAGAATGCATTTGTTCTTAGAATTGAGTCTTGCATATATCTCCTTTGTATAAGTCAAACTCCTAAAGACACAAAAATTAATAACAAAGCACCCTACAAGGAATTATCCAATCAAGCGAGCATCAAGCATCGGATCAACATCAAGAAGGCCATTGGCATCACCTTCTTCAAAGAGATTCCATCAAAGTTCACTAACTCTCCAACATTCGAGAAGAGCTAGACACAAGCACCCAAGAAGAACGTGGGGGCTCATGATCGAAAGGGTTATACTACCACAACAACTCCAAGAGTACTCGGGGGAAGACACCATTCTTCTACCATACAAACAAAGGAGCTATTAGCACGCAAACTAAAAGCTCAAATTTAGAATGAGATGCATAACCTCATGGAACATCATATTTTGAGTAGGTGATCTCTAGACTTCGGGTTATCCAATGACCAAGTCTAAGCAAGAATTTCTATATAAAGATAAGCATCTGTCCCTATTCCGACGAAAATGGATAGAAGTCGAGCTTTAGGCTCGATAATGGTCAAGGTTCGAGACACAACTCAATTGAGCTTCGAGCCCAGCAGCGAGTTAAGGTTCGAGACACAACTCGGTTGAGCTTCAGGCCCAGCAGAGGTCAAGGTTCGGACACAACTCGGTTCAACTTCGAGCCTAGCAAAGGTCAAGGTTCGGACACAACTCGGTTCGGCTTCGGGCCCAACGGTGGTCAAGGTTCGAGACACAACTCGGTCGACCTTTAAGCCCAACAATGGTCAAGGTTCGGACATACCCCAATCGAGCTTCGGGCCCAACAGTGGTCAAGGTTCATACACCCCATTGATCTGCAAGCCCCACGGTGTTCAAGGTTCAAACAAACCCCACCGAGCTCCGGGCCCAACCATGGTCAAGGTTCGGACATCGCACCTAGACTTCAAGACCTCCCTATGGCCAAGTTAAAGAAATAGTTTAAAACATGATTTGGCTACGAGACCATTTCCAGGTAACACTTGAAACTATTTATGTTTGTTTATAAGCTAACAAAACTATTAGTGCAGAAAGTTTTAGCCAAGCTTCGGACCAAGTACGCGGTCAAGTTTAGGCACCTCATCCGAGCTTCGGGATACCGATCGAACCAAGCTCTTCAAGACATCCAGCCAAACTTCGGATCCAAGAAGCTATCAAGTTTAGGCACCCCAGCGGGACTTCGGACTTTACTACCCAAGTCAAGTTCAAGCTCCCTCACCAAGCTTCAAACTAACTACATGGTCAAGTTTGAGCATACCAATTCGAGCTTCGAGGTTTTAAGTAGCCAAGTTCGGGAATCAACAACCCGGACTTCGGACTCGCTAGTCAAATCTAGGCCCCCATCGAGTTCAACATACCTAATTTCAAACACATCAATTCAATCAAATTCGAAGCAATGCCGGTACTAGGTAAGTACCCTTTAGTATCTACTTTGACCTTCGTCTTTCGGACTCGGTCAAAGTGGGGGCTAACTCGTAGACACCTAAAAAGTGTCATCCCTTGTCTTGTTATTTATTTTGTTGCTCGATGATGAAATCCTATGTCCTGTTTCAAGATTTGGATCACGGACTGAGTTTGATTGGTGCGACGAAAGACAAGTAAACCACAAAGAATTCCCTAACACTAAATAAATAGCCTTTTGCCTTAGGTCGGTCCAAAAATCCCTTTTTCTTTCTAACGGTCCAAGCTCGGGCCAAGCCTCCAAAGACAATGGGATCCAATGCTTTATATCGGGGAATTCCGGACTCGGAATTTTGTATTTCACTTTTGTCCAATCGGACACGGAGTTGAAGACACGAAGACAACGTTAGACATTGTATTTCATGACCACAAGTATCAAAGTGTTGCGTTTAAGCTCCAAGACAGTCTACCCGAGACTAGGAGGACACATTCCCCAAAACGACATAGCATGGACGGTGCCCCCTACGAGTATTTTTAACCTCAAAATGTTGTGTTTCAAGACTCCTGTCACAGACATGGAAAGGGCACGAAACCCTAAAAAGCCCCTTGGTGGCCGACGCCCCTACCACTTTTTCTCACCTTAAAACGTTGTGTTTTGGGCTAAAGAATCTGTTGCAGCATGGAAGGCTCAAAAACCTAGGTAGCCGCCTATAGCTAGTGCCGCTTACCCGGTTTTACCCGATTTTATCCCGGTTCTATCCGGTTCAATCTTCACATTATCCTGGCCCAATTTTGTACCTTGCTTTGGACGGAGAGCTAAACCTAGGTTATTCCTTGACCTAACCTCTCTCTATAAATAGAGAGCCTTGGCTCTCAATCCAACAATGGATCATCCCTCTACGTCACGTCTGTTAAAACCCGATTAAGAGTTACTTGAATGCTCTCATCCGTATTATGATCTATTGGTATCTTTTCAGCCTATTCTCTTTCTACTTCCTAATCTCACCACCTCTAAACCTATGAACTCCATCATTCATTCATATACCTACTCATCTCCATAAAAATCTACAAAAAGCCCTTTCAATTCACCACGGTCGCATCACCAAATCCGGATCCGAGATCCGGATCGCGAGTGGGACAACTTGAGGGCACTAATTCGATCTTTAAAATAATTTACTTGTTTATTTATGTTTTCTTCATCACTTTCCGTATTGTGGACTCGAGGTTGTAATCGCATTTAAATTCCTGCCTGCCCAATGTAATCCTTTTAGTTTCTTGCTTTTTCTTTTCCTTTTCGCTTTTACTTTCTTTACCGCTTTCTTTTTATTACGCCTTTACTTGCTTTCGTTATTATATTTGGTTGCTTTTATTTTCATAGCATGTTGTTTGCTTGTGTTTTGTACATTATTTTGATTCACTACTCAAACTAGTAATGGCCGTCTTAGGATGGGTGGAACAGAAGGCCTTATATCTACCTTGCGTACGCTCTCCCCGAATCCGATTCTCGGTTCAAAAATCGATGGAGTCACTTTTTAGCCTCTTTTAGTCTTGGTTTTCCCATACTAAGATTGGAAGAGCAAAGTTTATTTTGTTTTTGTTAGTTTTTCTTTCCTAAAAGCCGACCAGGTGACTCATTTTGTTTTATTTCTTCTAAATCGCCTCCGGACTATTTTTTAATTGAAAGGTTATGGATCTCGCCAAGCTAGGCCGAGAGACCGAGGCTGACTATCTCGGTCTTGGTCCCTAGCCGGCGTCGGCTACCATTGGGTGCAGGCTGCCGCTTGCATCGAGTGGTCGGCAGCTAGGGTTTCGGTCCTAACAGGTGTTTGCACACCTGGTTAGGCCCTAAAGCCTCACGGTAGAAACAACCCTAATTTTTATTTTTTGATTAAGAAATAATATCCCGAGACTTCTTAAAATAATTTCTAAAATAAAATGATTAATAAAACCGCCATTCAAACTTTACCTAGTTCACTTTAAATCGGATTTAATAAAATTCGGAAACCTTAATAAGAGGTTCATCCCCATATTTCAAAACCATCTTCAAAAACCTTAAATTATTCTTTAAAGCTTTCTAAAACGCCAACCATTCATGGGGAAGCTCGGTCGGCCCCGTTGGCCGTGGTTCCTACAGGTATCACACTTGGAACCCCATCCCCACATATATACATATATGCAAAATCCACGTCTTGCTTCAACAATTTCTCCACATCACCTTCCTTTCCAAAAGGCATTATCATCATCCGATCATACTTGAAACTGTACCACAACTTATGATCCCTTAAAGAAACTCCCATCACGTCCTCAACAAACATGTGTACATCACCCACCCCTATATTCTCTTTCAACTAAATGCAATCCGTATTGCCACCCACATACAGACATACCTCTATTATGTGCCTCCTCCAATTGCCCCCAACATACATACGGAACAACCTCTTTATAACCAAGTACTTGCTCCACCGGCTGATTCCATCTCTATCTTTCACACTTGTCAACCACTCTACACAATAACAACAACCCACACGTGGAAGAGCCACATATATCCTCAATTATGGTTTACATACATCCTATGCTAATAAATTTTTTTTTTTTGGGAAAAAGGGTAAATGGGTAGTACACGGCAGACCACTAGGTAGCCCTTCTCACAAGGGTTCTACCTAGGGTATCGTTTGCCAAAATCAATGAGAGAGAGTGGGATGGACAATATCCCCGAGATGGACATCACCGAGAAGTTGTGTCCACGATGTGCTAGCCAATCTGCCGCACAATTAGCTTCTCTAAACACATGAATAAAAGTACAATTCCTAAAAGAAGACATCAACCGGATGATGTCTTAGATGATAAAATCAATCTGCCATGGAGGCTTGATGACGCCTTGAAGGGCCTCAATAATGATCTTGTTGTCACCCTCAATCTGAATAGAATTAAAATTTGTTTTGATTGCCTCTTGGAGACCATATCTAAGTGCACTAGCTTCGGCGACTAATATAGAAGTGGAACCTAATTTGACCACTCCAACCTTGATTAGTTTCCCTTGGTCATCCCGTAATAGGAAACCCATTGCTACACTATCATTTTTAGAGAGCCATCAAAATTAAGCTTGATCCATCCGGGTGGCGGTTTGTTCCATTTAACCAGGTGGATTTTCTTTGATCTATTGTCGCTCTTCTTAATATTGTAGTCGGTTGGGGATAGCTTTGTTCTTGATCTCCATTCCGCAAAGGCTCTTTTTGCTCGATTAACGCTCCGAGATGGTTGATATCTTCATCTCTAAAGGTGAGAGCATTCCTTTCCTTCCGGATACTCCATAGCGAGAACAGAAACCTTTGAAAGTGATGCGGGTGAAGGGAGGAGCGGGCTGCAGAAATGATACACCTTCCGGTAGAGGTGGATGGGATGAAATTAGTGGTGTGTAACCAATGGTGACTAGAAGCTGCTGCCCACACTAGTTGTGTTCGAGGGCATAAAAAGAAGAGGTGATCTTCGATTCTTCCTGTAAATTACAGCACTTACGAGTGGGATCAATTTGGATCCCTCTTCTCGCTAGATTCTTTTTGAGTGGAATGCTTTTTTGCAATAGTTGCCGGACAAAAATTTTGATCTTTGGTGGAACGTTAATTTTCCATATCCATCTTCCTTCCCAAGGATGCTTGCCTGACATCGGTTTGTGCTAAATTTGTGGGCGACTTTGTGGAGAAATTTCCATTCCCGAGATACCCCAACAATTTTCATCATTTGTGGGAAATGATGGGAGTGGTATGCTTTTGATGATAAAGACAAGGTTAATTGGCGAGGATGGTCTCCAATTTTGGGACATTCCAACTATTATCGTTTTTGATAAAGTCACTAACTTTGCATTGTAAATTAAGTGAAAGTGGGTCAAAACACGTTATCTGGAGGAGACTTTGATCCCGGCACCAAATATCGGACCGAGAAAAGGATGTCTTTCCCATTCCCGATTTTCCATCTAATTCCTTTACTAAAAATAGCATAGCAATTAAACCAATTTTTCCAAACCCAAGAATACTGTGCTTTTCGGCTTGACTTTAAACAGACCATCTTGTCTCATATATTTACTCTTTATATGTTTTGTCCAAAGATTATCGGGTTCCTTTAATAGTTTCCGGATAAGTTTACACTGAAAAGCAATGTAAATATCCTCCATTTTACGTAACCCCAACCCCCGAGCACCTTGGGTTGGCAAACACGATCCCATGCAATCATGGGTAAGCCTTTGCTAGTCGTGGATTTCCGGAAGAAATTCCTGTTAATCCTATCCAGCGAGTCGGAGGTGGACTTTGGGAGTTTAAAACACTACATTGTGTGGGCAGGAAGAGATTCGAGGTTTGATTGGATCAAGACCACTCTTCCTGCTTTCGACAAAGTGCACTGCTTTCCAAGTACTAAGATTTTTATTAGCACGGTCAATAATGGGTGAAAATAGAGGTATTTTCCTCTTTCCTTGAGCTATGCAGCACATCCTAAATATTTACCAAGAGATTCAGCTGTAGGGATGTGGAAAATGGCCGAGGCTATCTCCTTTTCCCTTCTAGAAGTATTGGAAGAGAAAATCATGGAGGACTTGTGGAAATTGATCGGTTGACCGAGGATGCACAAAACTCATCCATAATTTTGTTTAGAGAGCGGAAGGATTGGGCTTTGGCTTTGTAAAAGAGCAAGTCTGTCATCTGCGAAGAAGAGAGCTGGGAGGACATCTCCTTTTGCACAAATTTTGATCCCTATCCCACTTTTCCTGTTCATACTTTCATTCATGAGATTGGCGGAAAGAGCTTCCATGCAAATAAGGAAGAGATATGGAGACGAGGGATCACCTTGTCTAAGGCCTCTTGTGGGGAGGAGAAACCCGAGTGGGTTGGTCATTAATCGGGATAGAGTAAGAGAGCGATGATATGCATTCTTTAATCCACTCGATCCATTTTTGAGGAAAACCCATAGCGAGACATGCATTGGACTAAAAAGTCCTATTCGATCCTATCGTAAGCTTTTTCCATGTCAAGTTTGAGAGCTACCCATCCTGTTTTAGTGTTTGTATTCTCGAATTTATGCATAACTTCATGGGCTAGAAGAATATTATCATGGATCCGTCTACCGGGAACAAACGCACACTTGCATGGGGAGATTAAACAATCCAAGCGAGGAGCGGAGACGATTTGCCAAAATTTTTGCAATAATTTTGTAAATCGTGTTACACAAGCTAATAGGTCTAAAATGATTTGTAGCACACGGGTCATCTACTTTCGGTATAAGAGTGATAAAAGTATGATTAATTTCTTTAAGGATTTTTCCTTTTTCATGGAAATCATTAACCAATGTGACTAAATCCTGATTGATTATCTCCCAATATTTTTGGAAGAAGCTAGGTCCAAAACCATCTGGACCTGGTGCTTTTGAGGGTTCCATATGGAAGGCTGCAGTCTTAATCTCTTCAGAGAGAATTTTTTGTGAGATCCTTCCGTTGTTGATCATTAAGTCCTGGCGGTAGGGGAATAGATGCTCCGATCCGATTAGGATTAGTTGAAAAACGGTTTTTAAAATCATTGACAATAATGTTCCCGATTGATTGAATATCCTCGTTCCACACACCGGATGAGTCTTTGATTCTCGTAATTGTTTTTCTTCTTTTTCTAGCTGTGACAGATTTATGGAAAAAGCTAGAATTCTTGTCTCCTTCTGTTAACCATTTGTGTCTAGAAAACTTACCCCAATAGCGTTGATTAAATATCAATAGCTTTTCTCTTTGCCTAATCAAGCGGTTAAACCAATGATTTAGTCTTGGGCTAACGGGGTCATTAAGAAGTTTGTCTTCAACATAAATTAGCTTTTCTGTGTTCCTTTCCATTTTAGCACGAAAATTATTGTTAGTAGCTCTATTCCAAACTTTAAGTTCACCTTTAATTCTCTTTAATTTCGTAACTAATCGAAACATGTTGGTCCCCTTACCATTGTGCTTGCCAACAACTTTGAACGATATTCTCTACTTTCGGAGAGTTAACCCGGTGGAGGCTGGAATCGAAAACTGCGGTTCTTTTGCTTAGTAATTCTAGGAGAAGTATCGAGAAGGACGTATGAGTGATGCGAGAAAGAAAAAGGGCCATGCCTTACTTCAGCCAGTTGGATAAACGTTTATCCGAGTCTTGTCTAGCTATGACTCTGTCTAATTGTTCATAAATCATTCCACCTCTAAAACATTTCTTCCATGTAAAAATTCGTCCGATAGAGGGCAAACTAGTGCCCTCAATCTCCTGGAGGAAGTTTCTAAGCCGATGGGTCCTTTCCGGAAACGAGAGGAATCCCTCCTGTTTCTCATCGGGGTGAGCTAATTCATTGAGATCCCCATGATGCACCATGGGAGATCAAACACGACATTAAGTAGAGGGAGTTTGTTCCAGAAATTGGCTTTGTCTCTTAGTTGAGCTGGGCAGTAAACCCCGAAATAATAGTTTCTTGGTTTGTATTCTTATCTTTAACAAAAAGGTGGATAGCTCTTTCTTCTTTAGAGAGAATATGTATGTCAACATTGTCAGTATTCCATAAAACCCAAATCCCTCTCGCTTTGGTTTATAGGAGGCACAAGATCAAATTTATCAAATCCTAGCGATTTAGCAATATTGAGTGCATTGACCTCATTAACCATGGTTTCGATAAGAAACATTATATCCGGGTTATGCAAATTTTTCATGAATTTAATTTCACATATCATTTTTCTCTTTTAGCCCCTTGTATATTCCAACTAATAATCTTCATGAAAAACTAAAAATACAAAATAGATCCGGGGGTCGTCCCCACTTTCATGTGCAAAGGATGAATAATCCTGTTTACCCGAGTGAAACAAAAGAAATTGTCTCAAAGGATAACGAGCAAGTATATTCTTTGCAATAGGTCATGGCCTAGAGGGATCCATCTTCTATTTATCCGTAAGTCGGGTATGTGACCTGATTCGTTCAACTTGCGAAGCAAGAGTCGGACCCTCGGAAGGGGATCGGAACAAACCAAGAAGGACTAAATGACATAAACTTATACATATGAGCCAAGCATGGACGATCATACACAAATTCATAAACACTGTGAACATATAGAGGCCGAGCAAACTTCTAAATCAATAATCATCCACCATTGGAAAAAGTTCGACTTGCAAAGCAAGATTCGGGCCCTTATAGGGTTGGTCATAAAGACAGACCTTGGGAACCTCGGTGAAGGCTGAGATTCCACTCGCCGAAATGATACAAGCATAAACAATCAAGAATTGCGAGATAAAAGAAATCTATAAAATTTAGAGTCCCAAACTTGAAGTAAAAAGATACAAAGAAACATCTTGTCCAAGTCGCACTTCGATAAGCTCGACAGTCTTCAATCCACGCATTCCTTTCTCGGCTTAGAACCAAAGCCCCAAATAATAAGCAAAAAAAAAAAAACAAGCATAAGACGTGGAAATAAAGAATGTGACGATGAAAGAACATACTGGGCCTAAACATACATAAATAAGCCCTTCTAAATAAAACAGAAAAAACGAAGTCGTATCTTCCCAATACGGACCCTTTGAAGCTGCAACAAGATGGTCGAAGAGAAAGTAAACGGAATAACAGACTGACGATGGCAAATGAGATAATAGAAGTCTCGGACCTAGCAAATTCATCATCATCGACTTTCATTTTACTAGACGGCAAAGAACTTAATGGCTTCCAACCCGAGAAGGGGGCTATGCTAATAAATTACTAATTACCATTTTTATTAACATATTAATACAATCCATCTATATATATACAATTATCCCGATATGATATATTCATACAACCAGTATAACAAAACCCAAATTACCCATACAATATCTACACAACAAATTACAAATTACATCAACACAACCACACGACACATCCACACCCACCTTATCAATTACATACAAACATTTACAAACTCAATCACTTAACCATTAACATCAATCCGGGATAGCATGCTACTACGACAAGTATGACGAAACCAAATTTCCACTTGTCTAATACATACGATAACATACATGAAAAAACCACAACTAATTTATTAACACCCTATTACACTCGAGTTAAATTTACAAACCAAGCATTGTAATAATAGTTAAACCATAAATTCAATTTTGGCAATTTTAAATATGACCATTTCAAGTACAACACAAAATGTAAATCATAAAATCTTCCTCCCAACTCATTTACTCACACACATATAACCAACAAACAATACCCATCAACAATATCGCAAAAGTGAATCCACATAATCAAACTAAAAACCCTAACTCCATTGAAACCCAACTATTACATGAATAAATGTATACCAAAACCAAGTTCCAAAATAAAAACAAATTCTAGCCCCCATTTGTTGAAAATTCCCACACCTAACCTACAACTAAGCTTATATTGTACCCACATAACAACAAATCACAAACCAAAACCCATTTACCCTTCCCAAAATTGAAAACAATACACAATTGAACTTACTTATCCAACCAATTTCACGTCCCAAGCGCTTTCGACCTCATCATCGTCGTCACCAAGCACTTGGAAACCATCAATCGCCGGCAACCTTCACACTGAAAACCCAGCTAGCTCCCACAACTCCTCTCTCTCTCTCTCTCGTTAATGATGATTTGAAAATGATGTCAAACTTTTAAAATATTAAACTTTTATCAATTCATTGTTTTTACTTTCTTCCTGCCTCATTTCATTAAGGGCTTTTCGGATATTTTAATCATCACTCCAACCTCAAACTAAATCAATATCATCAAGGACATATTGATTTTTTCTCTTGCTACAACAAAACCAATCTTGGGCTATATTTCACATAAATCATGACTTTAGATAAAATTAATAAATGAAGTTGTAATTATTAATTGAAGAAAAGTTGTAATTATTAATTGAAGAAAAGTTGTAATTATTAATTGAAGTACGGGTTCTCTGTAAATCTCAGTCGCCCCCCAAAAAAAAAGTAGTTGAAGGGAAGGTCCAAAATCGAGAAATTTGGTCTCAGAGCAACAATGGCGGATAGGCGACTTGTTATGATCCTGTCACCATTTCTCTTTCTCTTTCTTCTCACGAATGTAGTACCAACCACAGCTGATGTTATAACCCTAACTGAAGACATTTTCTCCGATAAGGTACTTGTAATCTTGAGTCAATTTTGTTTTGATTCTGTTTTGTCAGATTCATCTTTAGCGTCGCGAGTATGGGTTGAATTTTGGAATGATATTGGTGTTATTTAGCAAAATTTTGTGAGTACTAGTAACTTAGCTTTATGGAGGAGGAAATGGGGAACATCTATTACAATGTGACGTTTGTTGGTTGTTGAGGTCGGTTCTGTTGTATAAACTATTATCATTATCGTATCCTAATTGAATGGATTCGCATCTAATTTCTTGTGAAAAATATGCAAGGTTGTGGGATTTCTAGTTTTCTTGATCTCCCTCTGACACCATTAAAGATCCCCTAAGAGGGTTATCTTTCTCATCCAAATTTCCTATAGCTAGCTTCGAATCCTGGGTAATGAGCACTTGATTGTTAATGGCCATTTATACCGGAGAATTTCCGTGTGAATCTGGTTATTTGGAGGTCCTTGAACCAATCTAATGGAATGCATCACCAACTGACACCAGAACTTCAACATCTTCCCTTGTCATCAAGAATCCTAATAGGATCTAATTAAGGACCTCAAATCTCGAAAGAACTAGTCACAGAAAACTCTGGGAAATTTATTGTGGTGCAAATTTCAGATGTTGTGGGAGCTCCTTTTGTAACTTATATCCAGTTCTTTCTGATCTTGTATTGGTTAAATATACCAGCAGTATTTGAGGAGCTGGTCAGATCTATGCATTGAGGATTTTTCGGCTTATTTTTGAAATTTCTATTGAACCTATGCATCGAGGAGTGATGCAGTAGCTAGGTTGAGTGGTAAAGAATTGTGTTGATGACTTTGGAGGGTTTGTAAGGGGAACTTCCATGAACTCAAGTTTAGAAAATCCACAAGCTTCCTCTGTTGCAAGCCAAAGTGTAGTTTAGTTGATTTTTGGGTTGCAAGGCTCTATTTTGATGGACCAGTTTCTTAAAATCATACTCTACTTGCGTTGCTTGATGAGTTGACGGGATAATAAACGGGTGAGATTCCATGGGTGAACTTGATGGGTTCTATGAGCTCCACCATCAATGTGATCTCTAGGGAAAGCTGACCATCATGGTATGTGACAAACGGACAACAATTGTCACATTATACCCTTTGTTTGGCATTTGTTGATTTCAAAATGAGTCACTTTTCTAAGTAATAATGAACAGAAACATGCTAATGGAATGTTACTTTTCTAAGTAATAACTTTTTGTATACTTGCCCTACAATGCACTGAAGTAACCTTTAGTTCTATATTAATCACTTTCTTCTACTACTTTGCATTATCAAGTTTCCCCCATCTAACCATGTTTATGGAGAACCAAAAAGGAGCATACAACTTTTGGATAGAACAAGGAACTTAGGGCCTGTTCTTTTGGATGAGAAATCCATATGTCCCATCCCATTCCATTTCATTGCATTCCTTCCCTCTCCTTCCCACTCCATCACATTCCTTCTAGAAAAATCTCACTCCTTCCTATTCCTTCCCACTCTCCTTCAAAAAAAGCTTACTCATTCTAGATAAATCCCATTGATGTAGGACGCTCCGAGAGCAATTCCTACAACCGATGTAAGACGCTATGAGAGCAATTCCTACATCGAAGAAAACTCACAATAAAATCAGAAAATTCAATTCAATATTATTCAAGTCTCGCCGTACTAAAGCATATAAGGCCGAGTTTAAATAGTGAAGAACCCTAAAACAATAAGGAAGCTGAAAGATACTAAAATCCACGAGATAATGTTTGTTAACTAAAATAATAAGGAAATAACTAGAAGATAGAATTCTCCCTAAATAAAAATTCTTAAATTTTGAAACTTCTTATTTTTCCTCGGAATAGATATTCCCAAAATATCTTGTGGGAGATAATGCATCATTCTCCCCACCGAAAAAGAACTCGACTCTTGCGAGTTGTCCTGAAGGTACCATTCCAGGAGAGTAGGATTGTAAGTGCGAAACTCTTCTTCGATGATCCAAGTGGCATCGGATTGTGGATGGCTCGACCATTGCACCAAGTATCGACGAAAGCTATCACGAGAAGATGACACGATTTCATCATCAACACAACCTCAATATGTGGGAAAGTAGGAGTCTAGGGACCGAATATCTTGAGAAGCACTAAAAGGAAGACAAGGAGGCTCAAAGGTACCTTGATGAAGAGTGAGATCCTCCACATTAAAAATAGGACTAATATCAAAATTATCGAGAAGATCAAGTACAAATGCATTAGATCCCAATTTTTTAATAATCTTGTAAGGTCCCATGGCTCGAGCATGGAGCTTTTTGTTGGAGTGTTTGGGGAAACATTCGGCCATATACGAGCCATAACAAAATCACCCACTTCAAAGTTCATAGCCTACGCTGATGAAAGCTTATAATTGTCATTACTCAAAGCAATCTTACGTCGAATCTCGGCATGAATATAGCATGAATATGCTGCAAATGTGTGCAAATGTGGCCGCAGACCGGGAAACATGTATGTCCGGGGAAGGGGAATAAGGTGGCCGGGTGCGTGGAGAATAACCATGGATAACCTCAAAAGGGCTAAACTCGAACAATGGGTAAGGTCAAATTCCAAGCCCCTTGTTTCTCTCGAACAACACATCTAAGAAGCTCACCAAGGCTGTGATTAACAACCTCGGTTTGGCCATCCGTTTGAGGACGGAAGGCGGATGGAAGGTCAGTAAACTTTAAGGTAGTACCACATAATTTCCGTAAGGTCTTCTAGAAATAGCTCTTGAACTTCACATCCTTATACGACACAAGTGACACGGGAGACCATGGAGCCTAACAATTTCACGAAAGACTAACTTAGTAATCATGTCTTGCATCATTAGTGTAAGGAATAAAACGGGCCATTTTTGAAAATCTATCGACCACAACTAGAATGGAGTCATGACCACGGAAGTCCTAGCAAACCTAATACAAAATCCATACTAATGTCTTTTCAAGGAGCATGGGGGATAGGGAGATTGGGTGTATATCCAAGTGTTTTGCTTCTTGGCTTTGGCTAACCGGCATGTGCGACATTGAGACACAATACGAGAAAACATCCCTCTTCAAGCAATCCTCCACAAGTGCGATTAGATTTATCCTTGCCCAAATGACCTTATCCTTGCCCAAATGACCAGCTAAACCCCGCATGCATGATGCATCTCCCAAACCAAGAAATCTCGAAAAGACGTCCTAGGGATGCACAACTTGGAATCCCTAAATAGGTATCCATCCTCGAGGAAAAAGTCAACATAGTTTCTACGGTTTCTTGCCAAGAGTTTTGTGAAGATAAGAGAAAAATCAGGGCAAGACAAATAAGCATCTTTCAATTTGTTAAACCCTAGAACCTCAACCTTCATGGTGTACGAGCATGAACCTTGTTCTCCACACTTGAATTGTGCTTAAGAACAAAAGAATACTCACTAATGTACTCAAACCCACCTAACATGTTTAGGATCTTCATGAGTAAGAGGTAGTGAGACAAATTCATGAGGCAACGAGATAATACCTCCAATGACGCAGGATTAAGTAAGGCATACCACTCTTTTTCGAAGGTGGTATAGTTGACTCGTGCGGGAATCATTGAGTTTCTCACTAAAAAGGCAATAGGATGTCCCTCCCGACTCAACATGCCCCCAATCCCAAAACCAGAAGCGTCACAAGCAACTTCAAAGATTTTGCTAAATTCAGGTGTCTAAGGATTGGCTGAGGTCATTCTCTCTTTGATCTCCCTAAAGGCTAAGTTTGCTTTCGATGTCCATTGAAATAGTCCTTTCTTCAAGGAGTCCAGTAATGGGGGCCATGATAGAGCTAAAATCTTTGATGAATCCTATAAAAGGAGACAAGACCGTGAAAGCTCCTGGCTTCGGTCGGAGATGTGGGTTCGAGCCATTCTTTAATGAATCTAACTTTGTCAGGGATCGGCAAGATACAATGTATTCTAGGAAAAGAACTTGGGATTGCAAGATTACAATTTTTGAGGTTAGCAAAGAGTTTAGCTTCCCGAAGAGTGGTGACACTCTCCTTAAGATGCTCAATGTGTTCCTCTTTAGACTTATTATACACTAGGATGTCATCAAAATAAACAACCAAAAACTTTCCTAAGAATGGGTGCAAGACACGGGCCATAAGTCTCATAAAAGTTATGGGTGTATTAGAGAACCCAAAAGGCATGACTAACCACTCAAATAGGCCATCTTGTGTCTTAAAAGGACTTCCATTCATCTCCTGGTCTAATGCGTAATGCGCACCTGATGATATCCGCTACGTAATTCTATCTTAGAGAACCAATTAGCCCTCGCATGACGATCAAGCATATCTTCTTACCTTGGGATAGGAAATCTACACTTGACCATTATCTTATTGATGGTTCTACTATCCACACACATCCTCCAAGAGCCATCCTTTTTGGGGTAAGAAGGGCGGGACAAGCACAGGGACTCATGCTATACCGAACAAAACCCTTAGACAATAGCTCCCGAACTCGTCTATTCAATTCCGCTCTTTCAACAAAGTTCCACCTATAATGAGGAAGGTGAGGAAGGTAAGGTTGGGAGCCGAGACCCTAGAACTAAGTCAATAGTATGTTGGATGCCCCTAGGGGGGTAGCTCACTAGGAAGCTCCTCGAGAACAACATCAATAAAGGTCTTATGTAGTTTCCCAATCTCTATGAGAGGGGCCTCGGAAGGTGGGTCACTAGTGGCACTTGGGAAAGCAATATGGTCCAGACAAGTCCTTGCCAAGTAGGTAATTGATTAGTGTTGCCCAATCTCTCGAAAGGGTTTAGGATGTAGAAGGAAGTAACTCTTTAGGACGACAAGGGTTTAGAGTGATGTGCTTGTGCTATTCTCTCTCGCCTTGATGAGTGACATTCAAATCATATAGCCAAGGTCGGCCGAGTAGGATGTGAGCTACATCCATAGGGAAGGCATCACATAAAATCTCATCCTTATAGCTTCCAATTTGGACAGTGGACCTTACATCGATGGGTAATCGTGAGGCTAGTCTTATCGACCCAAGCGACTCTAAAGGGATTAGGGTGTGGTTCAACTTTTAGATGACAACGCTTAATAGTGGACTGGTCTACAACATTCATGGTGCTCCTTCATCTATGACCAACTTCATCAAAGTGTATCCGTGTTTAACTAGAGTGTAAACGATAGTAGTTTGTTTCCACTCATCACTCATAGTTGGGTTAGACAAGAGGCACCTAACAACATCGAGATGTTAATCTATCTCAAGAAGACTCGTTCTCAACATCAACAAGGTCCTCATATTTGCCCTCGAGTACAACAATCTCTTCCTCAAAGGTAATGGGCTCATTGGACTCATGTTCTAAAGCAAAGGTACTATGGAGACACTTAGAAGCATAATGCCCTCTCCGTTAACAACATTGCACGATATTAGGATCTCAATCCTGAGATCGGGAGGCACTAGTGTTGGCAGGCATGTGTGGTCCCTCTCGAGGGGACCGGAAGATTACAAGTCCTTGGATTAGAAGCACTTATAGAGTTTGTGGCCTTGGGGATAGGCTGGGGTGTGATCCTAGACACAGGGGTAGAGTGACGCATAGGGGTAAGCTTTTCAACCTCTAAGGCCTTGTCATAGGCCTCATCTAAGGTATACGGTGAAGACAAGGTTACCTCCCTCTTAAGGTCACTACGTAAACCTCGAATAAATCGGGCAATAGTGATGGAAGGGTCCTCTACCAAGTCACAACGTTGAATCAACTCTTGAAAGTGATTAATGTAATCAGTCACACTAGAGTCACATTAGAGGTGGCCCTAAGGTCCAACATTTGGTCAACAAGGTGGGCCTTATGGAACGAAGGGAGGTACTTTTCTTTCGGCCTATCCTCATGATTGTCCATTGGGCAATAGGAGTTGTTGTATACGCTCAAGTTGAGTGGTGACAAGTGTACCAAAATTTCCTAGCTGGTCCAACTAGTTTTATCTTAGCAAACCTAATGCGTTCAATATTGGACATCCTATACCGGTCAAAGTAATCCTCCATGGCATCTATCCAATTAGAAAATGTGCTAGCATCTATCTTACCATCATAAGTGGATATGTCAACCTTGACTTTACGGGTAATGTCGAATAACCCTAAGGAAAATTCCTACCGACTCTTCTATCATGAAACTCTCGGTCGTTATACTTCTCCTGGTTGGGTATACGGTCCAACTCATGGTCCACCAATCTATGATCCCGGTAGTTCCGAGCCTATCTATTGACTCTAGGATTGTGAGGCCTACGATCTCTAAAACATCTTCCCAATGACCATCTTGGCGAGCATGACCCATCGAAAGTCAAGACAACGATCATCTCTATGCTCTTCTTGTGTACGTCTATACCCCAAGCTATTCCCGTGACAAACCCTAGAGTCAAGTCGACGCTCCTCCTCGTGAGGGTTGGAGTGAGACAAATGTTCACTTTCCCTCCTTCGGACTCGTCAACTTGTCCCGACTTATAGATGACCCACTTATGGCGGTCACTACCTCCTACCATTAAGTCTGCAGAAACTTTGGGCGGAGATGTAGGTTGGTCATGCTCAAGGGATTTTTCAAAGGTACTGGTGAGGTGGTCAATTTTAGACTCGAGACTATCAAATCTGATTTCTCGATGGTCAAGTCTCTCGATTGGGACTCGGTAAGGCTCTTGGAGGGAGGATGACATGCCGAATGAATGCAAATGTAATGCAAGTGTGTTGAGATTAACCAGATTGCAAGAGTAATAACAACAATAAACATCGTAGCCTCAAATGTAAATAGGGATGAGCAATATATAATGATTAGGATCTAAGCAAAGACTTGAACAACCCAAATAATAAGATATCGATCGTCTAATTTTGCAGCAAATTTCGCAGCAGAAAATCAAACCAACACCTAAGTAAATCAAGACCCTCACACCTTCTAGTGGCCTACTGGTCTAAGATTCGTACCTTCCTCTACAGCATTCATACCTTCCCTACGGCAATTGTACTGAGGCGAATGGAGATGAATTGGCACCCTTCAAGTGGTATATTGAGAGCTGGAGAAGGCGGTCCCAATGCACTCCATGTAGCACGGCAAGAGAGCAACCACAGCAGCACCAGGTGGCTCCGGCGAGATTTCGCTCGCCGGAGAATTAGGAATAATAGTCGAACCCCTTTGTTGGGAACCGAAAGTTCAAATCCTAGAGAGTAGTTGATGATGATGGGATTTGCGAGTTAGGGTTTCTCGCAGGAGGTAACCGACTACCAATTGGCAGCGAGTCGAAGTGATTTTCTAAAATTGATGGAGGGTTTTGGGCGCAATTGGGCGGGGAAGTGGAGACAAGAAGGCAATTCGGCTGAATTTGATGGAGCGAAGGTGATTTGAGGTGATTTTGCAATTGAGGAATTTCGCAGATTAGGGTTTCGGCTGGTTGCATGTGGCGGAGGCGGTTGGGCGGTGGTTGACTGGTGGCAGCGGAAGGGTGGGTGGTGGTCGGCAGTGGCGGCGGCGACGGGTGGTGGCCCCGGGCTGTGGGCGAAGTCTGGCTACGCAGGACTGAAAATCACGATTTTTTTTATTTTTATTTTTTTTTTTGCTGGCAAAATTCGAAAACGAAAGAAGCGAAAGAAAAGAGACAAAAGGTGGCTGGGATTGACTAGCTCGATACCAAATTTGATGTAGGACGCTTTGAGAGCAATTCCTACAAAGGGGTGAATGTAGGACGCTCCGAGAGCAATTCCTACTTCGAAGAAAATTCACAATAACTCAGAAAATTCAATTCAATGTTATTCAAGTCTGCCTTTCTAAAGCATAAGGCCGAGTTTAAATAGCGAAGAGCCCTAAAACAATAATGAAACTAAAAGATAATAAAATCCACGAGATAATGTTTGTTAACTAAAATAATTAGGAAATAACTAGAAGATAGAGTTCTAAATTTCCTATTTTTCCTGGAATAGATATTCCCAAAATATCTTTTGGGAGATAATGCATCAGTACCCTTCCATGTGTTTGAAGCATCTGCCCTTGGCTCAAACATATCTATGTTGTATCTGCTTTTACAATATTTGGCCCGTAAAACTTGAGACCAAGCTTGTCTTTTTTGACCAACAATATCCAACCAAGCTTGGTAAACCAGTCTTCCTATATTGATGGTATGTTATCTTTTTTTTTTTTTTTTTGTTAAATGTCCTTCCCTTCTGTTTTCAGGTTATAATTCCTAAAGAGGGCTACTTAAAAGCTGTCAGAGATCTGTGCTCAAGATATGGAGTATTGATGATTGCTGATGAAATACAATCTGGCTTGGGAAGATCTGGAAGGATGCTGGCTTGCGACTGGGAAGAAGTTCGACCAGATGTTGTTGTAAGACAGTCATTCATATATTAATCAGTGTTTGCAGTTAGTTCTATCGTCAGTGCATCCACCTAGAAATGTAGTACGTTTTTAATTTTAGCATGACTTTTCTTAATGCGTTTCTAATTATGAGGAACTAGTCCATGACATTCTCTGTTTTATGCCTGCCTAGTGAAACTTGTTGAAACTTGTCAGTGTTAATAATACTGAACCCTTTTGGGACCTAATTATCCTTGATGAGGCGGCAACGTTTGGCTGTTGGATTTCCTGTATTCTTAATTCAAGTACATATCTTCGTAGATCAGATTTTGGTAGTAGTTATTACTTATTAGTCATGTGTGCTGCTATATACCTGTATGCTTAGCTAGTTGATATTTTATTTGCTCTAGCATTCAACCAATTACACTGTATACTTGCTGCCATTGTTAATCTATGGCTCTATTTAATATCTACAATACCTTTGAAATCTTCTGTTTTGTGATTTCGTGTTGTAGATTCTTGGAAAAGCTTTGGGTGGTGGAGTCATACCTGTCAGTGCTGTTCTTGCAGACAAAGATACGATGTTGTGCATTCGTCCTGGAGAGCATGGGAGGTTTGTAACTCTGTGATTCCTCAATCTCACTATGGGATTGTAGCATTTTTTTATAAGAAACTATGGGATTATAGCATTTTATACTCTTTATGGTTTTTAGTACATTTACAGGCCACAATTTTTTTTTTTTTTTTTGTTAATAGTGAATCACAAAATAAGATATTAGTTTTGCACTAAATTGCATCTCGTTGTAAAGTTTGATATCTAAATAATAATTTCTTATAGTTTTATATTAGTTTTGTTATTAATCAAAATTATGGAAAAGGATTCTTTGAGAATATTTGCAAACGGGAAAAGAAATGAAGCTTCTAAATTTCACCCCTATTGCTCAGTCACTTGATACTAGACCAATTAACCAAGAAAAGTTTTTGATGATTAAAAAAATAATTTTTTTTGTTTAAAAGGTAGTTACAGCAGGTTAGATTCTTAATATTTTATTAGTTCATTCTATTGTCTATTTTTTCTTCTTTTTTAGTGCATCATAAATGACCAGATTGTAGAATAATAAAAATTGTAGGTTACTCTTTTCTTTTTTTTCGGGAGTTGGGGGGTGTTGGAGGAGAGGGAGTTGGCTCCAAGTGGCCATCAAAACTTTGAGAGGAGACTTTGCTAATTAAACTAAGTTGAAATTCAATCTATGGCATAATTTTTTCTTTATTTAAATTTGTATCCCATCTTCATCAATCTCTTCATTTTTTAAAACTTCATTTGATAATAAAGTTAAGGCTGTTCTTTGGCAAAGAAAATACCATTTTAAACATTGAAAACCACAATAGGGTTCCATATGCCGTTAAATAAAAATCTCGATGCATGGTTTGTCAAAAATCAAGAGCTTGTGTGTGATTCCCTACTGATTTCAGCTGTTGAAGCTTCGGCTAGAGAATGCTCTGAACACATCACTGTGAGGTGATTGTTGTTTTATAGTCATGTCTCGAGCTATCCACTACTGCTACCTCTTTGAGTGAATCCTTTTCATTTAGTGCTGCCTTCTAGAAAGATTATTTGAACCTTTAAACCATAGTCATTTTTATTTTTCGATTAATTTTTTTCATCTGACCACGTGAGCAACAATTTCAGTAATATAAGGACTAGGATTGAACAAACTGATTTGGGGTCCAACACATCTACTTCCGGTGCCCATTGTGGATACTGCTAAGCAGGTCTGGAGAAATCGGGTTGATAAGGAATCTCACCTTTGTACGTAGAGTGGCTTATTCTGACAGACCCCCTCTTTTCTTTAGGTTGTAGATCAGTTATTTTTCAGTTGTGATTCAATATCAGCTGGGGGCAAATTACGTTTGCATTCACACAGACAAAGGAATCTTGGTCTGGTGGTTGCTTAATAATAATTACCACAGTCTGAAGGATGCTTATTCTTGTTTCTCATATATTCTGAATGTCATTATTATGTATTAATTCAGTAAATATTATCAATTTAATTTTTTAATGTTTTCCCTGCATATACATTTTCAGTACTTTTGGAGGAAATGCATTGGCAAGTGCTGTTGCTATTGCATCACTTGATGTTATCAGAGAGGAAGGGCTTGTAGAGAGGTATATTTTCTTTTTGGTTGTAATTTGTAATTTGCAGTTATGCCTATTTTTATTTTTGATGTATCAATTGATAATGCTACCTGCTGGCAACTCTGGATCTCCCCAGACCCAATAATGCAAGATGTTTGCACATATAATTTATTCTCAAGTAGCACGTGGCACATAAGTTTTTGCATAAAAGAACTGAACAGAAACTCTTTGAATCTTCAATTATTTCTCTCCTATGTTTAAGTCATGCTTTGGATAGTGGGAATATGTAAAACCTATTTGCTTTTATGCCATCTTGCCTGAGATGTCTCCAATTAGCATTTGGAGTTTATCATTGATTTGTCTTGTTTGCCTGGATAGAGGAGTGGGAAATGGTGATTAGTATAAAATACAAATTATCTAAAAGGATGCTACTGTTTTGTGTATGAATATAGAAATTCACATTAAATATTATCTACGATGCACTATGCTACTATAGTGATATCTATATCTAGCCAATTAGGTACAACCTTTACCAGATTTTTTTATCAGCCTGCACTGAATAGAAGCCAGAGGTGTGTAAGCTTGATCTGACCTTTGAGATATCATCTAGCAGAAAAGGCAATGAGCTTATTATGTGGCTAGCTGCAGTATAAGATCTTGTGTAGCTGTCTTATAGTTATAGAGTTTTCCTATTGTCTTTTGATTTTGTACAGGTCTGCTAAACTGGGTGAGGAGCTTAGGCACTTGCTGAGGGAGGTTCAGCAGCAGTTCCCTAATTTCATAAAAGAAGTACGAGGAAAAGGTCTATTTAATGCAGTTGAGCTCAACAGCAAGGCTCTGTATCCTGTTTCAGCTTATGATGTTTGCCTGAAGTTGAAAGAGAGAGGGGTTCTTGCAAAACCAACCCACAACACAATCATAAGATTAACTCCTCCACTTTCAATGAGGTATGCCAAACAATTTATCTATATTTTATTATTTGATTTCCTTTTTTTTCCCTTGAACATGTAGAGTTTTTAGTCTAGTGCTGAGTCAATCATATGCAATTTCCTTGAGGTTTTCTGGGTTTGGTTTGCTGCTGGTAATTTGTCCACTGTCTACCTACGTAGGTGAGTTATTGGACAATTTATATCAGCTTGGGATTACAGTGAACCAAAACAATATTCTTATTGAACTGTCTTCTACTTCTGCTGATGTTTATAGTAAGACTGGCATCAACTTAGATTCAGATCAGATTGGAAGTGGATTTGAATCTGACATCTGACCAAATCAGATCTGAAGAAGTCAGTTGTTCTACCCAAATCCCCGAGTTGGATTAGACTATGTGCGAATCAAATCCAACCTGACATGATTTCAAAATGCGCAACACAGACAGACACGTTCTAATACGGCAATCGCGTTTTATTTTGCAGTTGCCTCGGGATGAAAACACAATTTGCTCATCTTGAAAACCTTTCCTATGTCGCTGATTTGTCACGGAACGGCCACATTTTGAATCCATCAATCATCACATGATTAGCCTCCCCCTCCCCCCACCTCTCTCTTTCCTATCCATCTTTTATTTTCTCAGCCCTCAGCGGCTCCTAAAATCAAAATTTACTCAAAAAGAATAACAATTGAAATATCACTTTCGATAGAAATAGAAATAGAAATTTTTTGTTGTTTACATCATGATATACACAACAAACCACAATTTCCTTGAATCTTCAAGAAAGACTCCAAAAGGCTTCCGGTATATTAGTTGCAAGCTTTAGATCTGTGAACAGAACCAAATCAGTTTTAGTCCTTGATGCGTGGAGTAAAACAAGCAGAAATTGAAATGAAGGAAAAGAAGACTTAACAAAATTTGGTAGGATAATGAGGCTAAAAAAAACTCACGAGTAATCAAACGATCTATGCACAGTGAACCTGCAGAACTTTCTGGGAAATGAAAAGGAAAGCAGTAATTTAAAATAAACTGAAATTGGATGAAGACTAGAGACAGAAGAAGCGATGTAACTTATGAAAAACCCTGTTTGTTGATGTTTTGGCCAACTAGAAATAGATTCCTGTCAAGCTTGAAAATCACCTTGGTGAAGGTTAGTTCCTGTTTCATGTAAATAATGTTATTGAATGGGGTAGTTCAGTTAAAAATGATGAGGTTAACATAGACACATGAGTAATCAAACGATCTATGCACAGTGAACCTGCACAACATTCTGGGAAATGAAAAGGGAAATAGTAATATTTAAAATTAACTAAAAATGGACAAAAGATAGAGACAGGAGAAGCAATGTAACTTACGAAAAAACCCAGTATTTTGATGTTTTGGCCAACTAGAAATAGATTCCCATCAGGTTTGAAAATTGCCTTGATGAAGGTTCATTCCTGTTTGATGTAAATACAGTTACTAAATGGCATGGTTATTTAGTTAAAAATGATGGGAGAAGTTTAATGGAGGCAAAGGAGACAGAAAGATAGCAAGAGACGAAGAGAGAGAAGGTTAGAGGCTGTTGGAAATCAAGGTTGTTCCCAACTGAAGCTTTCCACAGATCTTCATTTCTTCATTTCGAAATTATGTTAGTTAACGACTCACTGTAGGTCCCTCTTGCGTGGGGGCTGAGGAGATCGAGATAGGTAATTTTACCTCTATAAACATTTGACTTATTCCAAAAGTCTCATATTTTAAATTTTGAGAAAACATTTTCCCAGTATTTTTTATTATTATTATTTAGGACACAAAAGATAACATAAGCATGAAATAAAATTCATTAAAAAAGCGTTAATAATCATTAAGAATAGTAATAATCATCACTTCAATCAAAAAAAAAAAAAAATCATCACGACAAAAACAACTAATCAAAACAACACAACACTCCTTATTTGCCCAAAAAAAAAATGATGGTGGACATAGCACACTTTGAAGGACTTTTATTGATGGAGATCCCACTCCAAAACTAACTCAACTTTATTTGCACAAAAAAAGAAGAAAACAAGTTAATTTTATTCTATATATCCAATTGTATAAAGAAAATGGCACTAGAGAGATATTATATTTTATAATCTAAAACTACTTACAAGATAAGGAAGCTAACCTAATATCCTAACATAACTAAAATACTACTTTCATAAAAAAATAAGAAAGCTAATGTCTAAAGTTCTACTACCCCTAAAAACCCCTGAAATTAAATCCGAAAATAATTGAAAAATGTCAAAATACAATAATTTCCTAAACCTGATAAATTTATATTATAAATAGAAAATATCTTGTTTCCTTTTCTTGCCAACTGCATCATTTATCCTCAACCCCTGGCGTGCCTTATGTAAACGTGTAACATCACATTAAGCTGGGAAGTGTTCCTCAAAAAGATCTTTAAAATGTGCATTTTGGTGTCACCACTGCCTAAATATTGTTCGTTTTACTTTAAAGCATAGCAGTTGAAGTGAATGTCCACTTTTGTGCAGTTGAAAAATTACTTTCACAGATTTTCTGGCAACATAGCTTCCTAAGTTGTCCTTTACATCTTCCATGGAGTAGTGGACATCAACGGATATGACTAGGTAATATAGGGATAAGCGTGCAACATCTGAAACCCCTCTAACCTAGCCTAGGCAAAACTCTTAGGGTGTAGATTTGGATTTAATAGGAACCTAAGTGAAAGTTTTGCCCACATTGAAGATGAAGGGAAAGAATTAGGTTGAGAATGGCTCCCAAGGCATTGGATGCAGGTTTTGAAGTGAATATTAAAGAAAAGCAAAATTAAGAAATTGAACTAAGATTGACAACCCATGCATTGCTGGCTATGATTACCTTTGGTTAATCTCGTTGTTCGTGTGCTTTGTCATTGATGACATTACCTCTTCATCAAAATTTCCATTTATTGGTCAAGTGGGAGTCACTTTTGTGCACTTTTCTTTTAGCTTGGATTATTGTAGATTAAAGCAAATTGCCTCACTAAATTGTCATCTGCTTCTTTTATTGCGGAGTGATACACAACATTTTTTAATTTAGGGTCCAGAATCCTCTATAATTCATGGATAAGAAGGCCAAGGCAACTACATTTGTTCTTCTCTCCCTTCCCTACCTCATGTAGGTAGGAGTCTATGGATTCGGGACTTGTTCTCAAACAATTATATGTAGATATTTTCTACTAGACCTCTCCAAGAAAAATCCAGGCCATCTGAATGACCAAGTTTATGCTAACTCCTGAATGCGTTGATTGTAATCGCAGGGACCATATTCTGTGAAGAAAAACCGTCCTATGGAGATTACTTTGCTATCCATTGGTCATAATTATGTAATGTGCCCAAAAAGCTTAGTAATATTTGCTAGGCAAAATCATTGAGCTAGGTAAAAATTTGTGTTGTGGCTCATTTATGGTAAATTGGGGATTGGAAAATATCTGGAACGGTAAGAAATTTATTTGAAGTCGACTATTGTATCTTGCATTGTATGCGCGCGTGTGCGTGATTGATAGTGAGAGAGGCAAAAAGGAAGGGGGTGTGAATAGACGCTTCTCTTGTCTGACATTTATTTTGCAAAAGATTGAGCCAGTTTTCCATGAAGTGAAACAACCAGCAATCAGTTTATTTTATTTGGCACTTGAGACATTTGGTTGTTAACAGTCGATGATTGATGGACATTAGCTGAAGATGAGATATAACATGTGCCCTTTTGTTATAAGTTTATGTTTGAAGATGTTCTGAGAATTCATTGTGTATCCACTTGCATGGTATTTTTTCCCTAGATGTTATGGTCCCTGCTGCATAGTAATTTAGCATCATCAAAGACTGATTATGAATTAACTGATTCTTTTCTTCTTTATGAATTCCTTAAAATGTTTGCATTTTTGTATCCTGCTTGTGACCCATACCCTAAACAATTTTTTTCTCATTTTCGCTCATTCGTTTGGCTGGAAGTTTGATGGATTGGACATAAGAAAAAAAGACTCTGTAGGGGGGTTGCTCTGCGTAGATCCATCCCTGCCACAGCCTGAGTAGACATGATTTCAGGGTTTTACGTGTCCAAAATTGGTTTCCTAGAACATGCTTGCCTTTGCTTGTCATCCTATTTGATAGTATGCCTTGGTGTTCTGAGAGATTCAGTTGATATTTTTGTAGTTTGGACGAGCTTAAGCACGGAACGAAGGCACTAGTAGAAGTACTGAAGATTGATCTGCCAAACATGCAGGAGGAAAAGCCCGAACAGGTTTCCTCGTCACCTGAGCCCGAAGTATGTGACCGGTGTGGCAGAAACTTGTATGCATAAGTCTCATAACATGCTTCTTGCAATCCGAGGCATATAATTTGGGTTTTTGTGTGTGTGTGTGTGTGTGTTCGGGGCGCAATAGGCTTAGTTTATTGAGGGTTATCTGACCAACAAACTGAATCCAGTCGTCCTTGGCGGATATTGGGACAAGTCGATAGTGTTCTATGATCAGGGAAATAGGATACTGAACCAGTTCAAATTCTCAAACTTCAATGTTATTCACATAGAGTTTCAGACGTGCAGTAGAATAAGGATTTGGTTGCATAAAAGGTTGTTTTAATACTGATCTAGTGTTTCACAACAACCTTTGCTTTTAGACCTAGCAAAACTGGATCAAGATTTGAAATCCGAATTGATAACCTGGACTCATTCTCAAAATAGGCTCATCTAAAAATAGACCTGAAAATTGAATTGTTTCGAATGAATTGAATCCGACTCAAAATTGTTAAAAAAGTTAGCTTCTTTTTTAAAGGTAAGTTTACTAGACTAAATATCAGTTGACCCGAATTGAAAATAACCTAACTCAATTCGAAAGTGACATTGACTTGAACATAATCCTATTTGAAGTTAGTTTGGACCACCTGTGCCCAAACTGAGTGACCCTTTGCCAAGTCTACTTGCTTTTGTATATTACTTCAATATTGAGGGTGACACACAATAAGCCTTTACCATTAGGCCTAAGCCTGACAAGTAACCATGATGGAAACTTAGCCCAATTGCTTCTCATACTTAGTTGTCTACTTAGACTTGCGGTAAGAATTCTTTACAAATATCCTAGCTAAGGATGACAATGGGTTGGATTGGGGCTCAACCTATAGACCTCTAACTCTCTTACCAAATATCCTAGCTAAGGATGATAATGGGTTGGATTGGGGCTGGACCTATAGACCTCTAACTCTCTTACCAAATATCCTAACTAAGGATGATAATGGGTTGGATTGGGGTTGGACCTACAACCTCTAACTCCGATACAACGAAGGCGGACTTTTGATCCGAGTCGGATTAAATTAAATTTACATTTGATCCGATTAAATTTGATTCAATTTTTTAACATTTTGCAATTTTTTCCCCACAAACAAAATTTATACTTTGCACTTTTTTTTAGACCTTGTTTTTTAAAAAATAACTTCTTTAGACCTTTTTTTTTTTTAAAGGTAATATAGAGGGGGACTAGTTCTTAAGATTTCTTTCAAAATTGTGAATAACGTAATACTAGCTCCAAAGACATATTTTGCAATTTTTTCCCCACAAACAAAATAACTTCTATAGATGAAAGTTAAAATTTAAATTTTTTCAACTCAATAAAAGGCTTTAGATTAATTGCAGGTGGCAATAACGACCCGGAGATATGCGGACGAGAGGTATGCGAATAATAGCTTAGAAGTTGTGAGGGGACAAGAGGAGGGAGGGCGGGAGGGAGAGAGAGGCAGGGTGTAGGCGTGGAAACTTGGGGATGGGGAGAGAGTGTGCGCACAGAGTGTGCGAGCTTTCTAAAAACGTAATATAGAGAGGGACTGGTGGGTGGGAGAGAGGGGTTTAGGGTTAGTGAATGGCTAGATATTTTTATATTTTGAGGGGAAGAGAGGAGGGAAAGAGAGGCAGGGTGTAGGCGTGGAAACTTGGGGACTGGGGAGAAAGTGTGCGTGCAGAGTGTGCGAGCTTTCTAAAAACGTAATATAGAGAGGGACTAGTGGGTGGGAGAGAGGGGTTTAGGGTTAGTGAATGGTTAGATATTTTTATATTTTGAAAGTTAAAATTTAAATTTTTTAAAAAAGTTAAAAATTTAATTAGGTTCGGATCAAATTCTTCTTCTTTGGATTCGAATTGGATTATTTTACTTCGGATTAGATAAGATTTGTCTCTAATTCGGACTTAATTGTCATCGCTAATCCTGAATAAAGTAAATATTAAAGACTCGGACTTTACTCAAGCACAATTCCGAGTTCTATCAAAGGAATCAAGTATAAGAATTTCTCACTTATACGAGTTTTGATTCCAAGGCATTCTCTGTACCTTAGAAACTTTTCCGAGTGATATAGTATTTTCTCTAAGTGATATGACATTTACTTCATGCACTTTTGCTTGTCTCTATGTGACTCGAAAACGGATATGCACTTACGATATCTCACTCGCTTCCGAGTACCTCATCACTTAGAATTATCGCATGTTGAAATAACTAGTATTTTGCTCAACCACACTCGAGTCCGACTTCATGTTATAAGTCTTATTCTGTTATAGTCGGCGCTTCTAGTCCGAACCATGCTTAGTCTAGATCAAGTATGTTTCACTCGATATTCGTTGTATAACTTGATTCTCGCTTAGACTAACTCGGATGGAATTTCGAGTTTCATGGATATTAGACTCGTAAAATTCCATTCTTTTTCTAACTCGGATAATTAGTCATTTAATTATCTTAATTATATTATTATCTCGTGTCTAATCTTGGACCAAAGTATTTTATACTTTGAGAACCAATTTGATTTACTTTTGTAGGTTATTCAAACGAGGATACACTTTTTGAAATACAAAAGTAACCTGGCTTCAAAACGTCAAATCACCAAGCAGACATGGCTTTTCCCTTTCTCGACCTAGCTCCAAGAAGATTGTGTCAGGGCTGTCTATTTCCAAATCGGAAAACCGAAATGCCAAGCTTAATGGTGGTTTTCACCTTATCCTTCGAAGACACCGCCGGTGGTTTTGGACACGTTCAAGAGAGTCAAGAGCCGTTGTCCAACGTTCATATCATCAACGGATACTTTCTGAGTGACTCGGAAAGTCCTTACACAACGGTCATAAAGGACTTCTAGTCGGAAGATGGACTCAACGGCTATCTCGCCTGGTCATCTATAAATGGAAGCTAACTCTCAAGACTTGAAGATTGCCGAACCTATTGTTAATACATACTTGAGCGAAAGTCATTGTATTCACTTTCAATCTTCTACTTACAACTCCCACTCTGTAATTCATTATATTCCGAGTTGTAAGGTCTTGTACTTAGTTACAAACACTTTCTTCTTACTTTCTAAGTAAGGTCCCTTGACTGAGCTGTAAAGGTTAACTCAGCTTAGTTGTCCCTAGCTGTAAGGGTTATCTCGGCTAGGAAGTACTAGATCGAGATAAGGAAACTTCTGAGTCTAGGAAAAACTTGTAAAGAGTTGTCTAAGGGAGCAACTCGGGTTCGATCGATCTACGGTATTTTGTGGACTCAAAATAGTGGATTTGACTTCGTGCTTGGATTAGCACGGTCCGTGGTTTTCCGCCCTGGGAGGGTTTCCACGTACTATTTGTGTCTTTACTTTCCGAGTTCATTCTAGACTCAGACATACTCATAGTGTCAGCTTGAATCGCTTCCTTAGTCTTTACTCGAAATTACGAGTTCATACTTTCTCGACCTCATTTTAGACTCAGAATGCGTTATTGTCTCTACTTTGATCAAAAGAGTTCGATCTTTATCAAAAATCCTCCATCACCCTATTCAACCCCCTAGGGTGACTCGGACTCTCTCCGAGCAAACCTTCAATTGGTATCGAGCCTAGCCTTTCAGAAAGGATCTAACCATCCAAAGGTATAAAGATCAAATGGCTCGGAACAACGGAGAGTTCGATGAAGGAAGATCTTCCAGCGAGACCACCAAAATTCAAAGGATCCAACTTCGTGCACTGGAAGAAACTCATGGAATGTTTCCTCCTGGATCATGATGAAGATGTTTGGGACATCATACAACAAGGAAACTACATTCCCATGAAGATAGAAGAACTTAGACTCATTCCCAAGACTAAGGTCGAGTTTACTCCGGTGAAGCGGAGAAGTTCAGAAAGAACTTCAAGGTAATGAACATTCCGATGTGCGCCATCGGCTCGGAAGAATACAATCGAGTATCTGCTCGTGATTCAGCCAAAGAAGTGTGGGACACACTGGTCAACACTTATGAAGGCACAAGCCAGGTCGGACAAGCGAAGATCAGCCAATATCTTCATAAATATGAGCTATTTAAGATGGAGCTAGAAGAGAACATCACTTAGATGTTCATTCGATTTATCGAGATTACCAACAATCTCAAATCTCTGGGTAAGAAGATTTCCCACGAGGAAATGTGCGAAAGATACTCAGAAGTCTACCCAAGAGAAGATGGGGTCCCAAGGTGATCTGCCATAGAGGAGGCTCGGAACCTATCACTTCTAAAGCTAGACGAGCTCGATTGGAAAGCTTCTCACTCATGAAATCCATCCGGAAGAGGAGGATGCTGAGGGCAGCACCAAAAAGAACATAGTGCTGAAAGCCTCGAAAACCGAGAGAAGCAAATCTGAGTTCCTCCGACTCGGAAGAGGATCTCATGACACTTATTGCGAAAGGCTTCAAGAGAATGATGAAGCACAAAAGATGGGATAAGAAGCCAAAAGAAGAGTTCTACGAGAAAGACAAAAAGGATAGGAAAGGTAAATATTCATCTCCTTCAAAGTTTTCTTTGACTAAGAACTCGGCTGTTTTGAATGTGGCAGCAAGGATCACATAGTCAAAGACTGTCCAAAGAGGAAACGGGACAGAAAGAAGAAAAAGGCTATGATGGCCACATGGAGCGACGAGGACTCATCGGAAGATGACGAGGACTCAGATGACTCAAAGTGTCTGATGGCAATCTACGACTCGGAAGTTGGAGCAGAGTCGGACTCGGGAATCATACAATGAGGATTCTAATCCTCAAGAAGTAATTGAGTATTTCCTCAAATTCTCCAAAGTTGATTTGGCTAAGTATATTTTTACTTTGGAAGAAAAGTCCAATTCGACTCTTCTCATTTCGGAGAACAACTTGAGTCAATTTCCTCCGAGAGCATATCTTTGAAAAATGAATTGGAAAAGCTGAGACTTACACTCAAAGAACTCAGGACTAGTGCTCAATCCAATGAGACTGAGTCCGAGTTACTTAGAAAAGAAAATGAGCAGCTAAAGCAAAAGCTCACTGAGTCTCAAGATCTTGTTTTAAGATTCACTCAAGGTCAGAAAACCTTGACATGCTCTTAGGATCTCAATGTGTCTCCTTCGGAAAAGAAGGTCTTGGTTTCAACAAAGAGGAGGAATCCAATTCCTACTCGGAGCTTTTCAAAAAGGATTCCGGAACTGTAAAGTTTAGGAAAGCTGAGCATGGTCCCATTTATAAAAATGAAGGGAGGACTAAGCCCAGAGCAGTTTACAAGAAGAAACCATCTTCTCCAGTCTCCAAAGGAAAAGTTTTCAAAAGAAAGAGACACGGACTCAGTTCTTTAAAGAAAAGACTTAGAATCGAGGCTAAACCCAAAGTCATTCAAATCGGGTTCCGAAAAACCTTCTTCCTCGAAAAGGACCATAGTAAAGAATGTTACTTGGGTTTGTTAGAGGAAGTGAGAAGGGTTAGATTGTCTCTGTTTTGCGAGGTACTCGAAAAGAGCAAAAGGACATTGGTACCTGGACGGTGGATGCTCACGCCACATGTCGGGAGACTCGGGACTCTTCTCCGAACTAGAAAAGTACAAAGGAGGAAAAGTCACTTTTTGAGATGACAGCAAGGGCAAGATAATTGGGATAGGCAAGATTGGAATGGGAAGTAATCTGGTCAGCCCAGTTTATCTTGTTAAAGGATTAAAGTACAATCTGCTCAGCATCTCTCAATTATATGATAAAGGTCAAGAGTTAAGATTTACTCGGACCAATTGTTACATTTCGATGATACCATAAAGGAAATCAAACTTTCGGGTAAAAGATCGGGTAACACTTATGTTATTCCTCTTTCGACTCGAGTCGAATTTATCCTGCTTAAAAGCATCTCTTCATGATGACTCATGGACATGGCATCGTAGATTAGGCCATATTAGCATGCATACTATCAAGAAATTGACATCTCATGGTTTGGTTAGGGGTTTACCTAAGCTGTGCTTTTGAGAAAGATAAAATTTGTGAAGCATGCACAAGAGGGAAACAAGTCGGATCATCATTCAAATCTTTGAAGACGGTTTCCACATCCAAAGTGCTTGAGCTACTGCATATGGACTTATGTGGTGAAATCCTAGTTAAGAGCCTCGGAGGTAAATCATATATATTTGTTATTATTGATGATTATTCACGATTTACCTAGGTGTGTTTTCTTTAGCACACAAATGAAGCATTCAAGGAGTTCAGCAAGCTCTGCAGAAAAATCCAAGTTGAGTCCCGGACTCAAATTCGAGAGAATCGAAGCTGACCATGGAAGAGAGTTTGATTACTCGGAATTCTCGGAGTTTTGCGACAAGAATGGAATCTCTCACAACTTCTCGGCGCCCGAACTCCTCAACAAAATGGAGTAGTGGAGAGAAAGAACAGAACTCTTGAAGAAATAGCAAGGACAATGATGATTGAGTACAACTTACCTTACTATTTTTGGGCTGAGGCGATCAACACGACCAACTACACTCCGAATTGATGCCTCATCGGACCCATTCCGAAGAAAACACCTTATGAGCTCTACAAAGGGAAGAAACCAATTATTTCCTATTTCGGACCATTTAGATGTAAGTGTTTTGTTCACAACAATGGTAAGGATCACCTGATCAAGTTTGATGCTTGGTCGGATGAAGGTATTTTTACAGGTTATTCTTCTTATAGTAAAGCTTATCGCATTTTCAATAAGAAAACTAACAAAGTGAAAGAAAGCATCCACGTTGTATTTGATGAGCTTGAACAGGAAAAACCAAGTGAGTCTTCATACTCGGACTTGAAGCTCAGCGAGAGAAGATGATAATGATGAACATAAGACTCAAGCTCAACCAGCTCGGAATGAAGTCACTCGGAACGAAGTGACTCGGAATGAGACAACTCGAGAACCGACTCGGAATGTTGAAGAACAATCGATGAACAAGTTCACTCGGAACAAGGTTCGAAGGTCGAGCGAGTTCAACCTATAAATTTGGTGAATCGGAGAATAGGTAGAGCTTTCAAGTTCACTTCTAGTCACCCACTAGAAAACATAATATCCGATATCAACGAGTGGGGTAAGAACTCGTTCCTCTCTTCAAAATCTATGTGCATTCACTGCATTCATCTCATTAACTCGAACCCAAAAATGCAGTAGAGGCCCTAAATGAACCTAAATAGGTAGAGGCCATGCAAGAGGAACTCAATCAATTCGAAAGAAACCAAGTCCGGACTCGACCAAACGACCTTCGACCACCCAGTCATAGGAACCAAATGGGTTTTCAAGAACAAACTGGATGAAGGTGGGTTGGTAGTCGAAACAAGGCTAGACTTATGGCTCAAGGTTACAATCAAGAAGAAGGGATTGATTGTGGGGAAACCTTTGCACCTGTTGCCGAATTAAAGCTATTAGAATATTGTTAGCATTTGCATTTAGCATGAATATCAAATGGATGTTAAGTGTGCATTTCTCAATGGTTTTACTTGAAGAGGAAGTCTATGTCGAGCAGCCTCCTCGTTTTGAAAACTCAGAATTTCCAGATTATGTTTTCAAACTTCAAAAAGCTCTTTATGGTCTTAAACAAGCTCCCGAGCTTGGTATGAAAAGATCGAGCAATTTCTTGGTTTAAAATGATTTTAGAAGAGGTCGGATCGACAAGACTCTCTTTATAAAAACCAAGGGGAAAGATTTCCTTATTGTTCAAATCTATGTTAATGATATAATTTTTGGAGCAACTAATGAATTTACGTGCCGAGAATTTTCCGAGGTAATGAGTCGGGAATTCCAAATGAGTATGATGGGAGAACTCAATTTCTTCGTTGGTCTACAAATCAAACAAAACAAAGATGGAATCTACGTCCATCAATCAAATTATACCAAGGAGCTGCTGAAGAAATACAAACTCCAAGATGCAAAGCATGCATCTACACCCATGAGCAACGAGTATAAAACATGACTCGGACGAGAAAGGTAAAGCAATAGATCGAAACTCTATCGAGGTATGATTGGATCTTTGCTATATCTTACTTCCAACAGGCCGGATATAATGTTCGAGTGTTTGTTTATGCGCAAGATTACAAGCTAATCCAAAAGAATCACATCTCACTGGGGTGAAGAGAATATTCAGATATCTTGCAGGGACTCGGAACTTAGGTCTATGGTACTCAAGAGACTCGGAACCGACCCTCACTGGATACTCGGATGCGGATTACGCTGGGTACAAAGTTGATAGAAAGAGCACTTCAGGAGCTTGGCAATTTCTGGGTCAATCCCTAATATCTTGGCACTCAAAGAAGCAAAATTCGGTGGCTCTATCAACTGCCGAAGCTGAGTATATTGGAGCTGGAGCATGTCTGTGCTCGGATTTTATGGATAAAGCAACATTTGAGAGATCTTGGACTTTCTTTCAAATCGGTTCCAATCAAGTGTGACAATCGAGTGCAATCGACATCACAAAAATCCGGTTCGAGCACTCAAAGACAAAACATATTGAGGTCGGTATCATTTCTTAAGAGACCACTCTGAGAAAGGTGATATTGAACTTGAGTTCATTCCTACTAATCTTCAATTAGCTGATATCTTTACTAAGCCTCTTGGTGAAGATCAATTTTGTTTTATTCGGAATGAGCTTGGTATGTTAAATGCATAATTGTGTGCTTTCTTATGTGAAAATATTCATTGCATGATTATGAGTTATGTGCATTCAAATTGTTAGTAATCATTGGTTCGATTGATTCAGTGATACTGAGCCGATAGCTATTATTTGTGTGAAGTTTCGAGTCACTCGGAAAACTTAGCTGAGTCGAGCTCGGATTATTTTTTTGAGAAAAATGGACATCAAATCTCCGGAATCATCTCTAGATAAGTGGAGAATTTCAAATTTTTTTCAAAATTTTTTTCTTTCTCTCTCTCTCTCAAACTCGTGATTAAATGCTAGCCGATGGATTCAAACCGTTTGAATCCTAACCGTTAAAGAAGAGAACCGTCACACCGGTCTAAGGTTACTCGATGGACGAGCTGAGTCGAAACGGATTTATAACGATGAGTTGACGGACGTTTATTTTCCTATATATAGTGCCTATTCACCTTCGTCTTGTTACTTCACATTTCATTTACTCTCTCTCTCTCATAAGCAAAACTTCTCGCGGAAGCTTTCTACGTCTACAAGTGGTCTCTAAACATTTTCAAGCGACGTGAAGCTCATCTCAAGTAAGCTCGATCGCTCTCAACTCTTTCTTCTACTCCTTTTCTTTCACTCTCGGTGACCTACTCTCTTCTACTCTCTTTCTCAAAGTTTCACTTCTTTCTACTCTTCTACACAAAATGCCTAAGAGAGGTAATCATCCCGACTTTCTTGGCTCTTCATCTAAGAAGCCACGCACCAAAAGCCAAGAAGGCTCAACATCTTCTAAACCGGTTGTCACGCAGACATCTTACGCTGGACAACAAGTTCTTTCCAACCACAAAATTTTCGTGGTTGCCCCACATTCAAACCACCGGTGTTTATAATTTTCTTTGTTTCAGCGAGTTCATTTACCCCGAACTCGTTTCGAAGTTTTACACCCACCTCACAAGCTCGAAGGTGTTCTAACCTCCGGGGTTTAGAACGTTCATCGTTCGCATAAACACCTCTCTCCTCCACCGCCTGTTCAAGGTTTCCTCTCTTTTCTTGAACAGCAACCTCATTCCTTTCACTGAAGTCGCCGATGACTTTGAAAAATACGCCAAAGAGTTCCCTAAGTCACGGAAAAATTTTTCGGTGACTCGGTTGAAGTCGAAGCACGCCTTCGTGCTTTCTACCGATGAGAACCTTTTTCTCTCAGCATTCCAGCAAGGAGAACCCCAACTCCAAGCATTTAAAAGCTCTTTTTGACATTCTTGAGGGCTACGAAGTAGACCTCTTCCCTTCTATCATTGAGCGGATGGCAGCTGTGCCAGCTCAACTTCAAAATAAGAAGAACACCCCTCTTCCCTTCGGTGCTCTTCTCACCCTTGTTTTTAAACAATTCAAAGTTCCTCTCCCCTCGGACCCTAATGCTACTTCGAGGCTGCCGTTGTTGTCGGTAAAAAGGAACTTCGAGGGTACGGGTATTAGGAAACTCAACCTCGGTATCCGGGTACACAACTCGGAGCCGAGGCCACCTTCTTCACCTCGGACTCGAAAGAAACCCTCTCTCTCTCCCGCCCTACCTGGTGGTGCCTCCACCTCGGGTGTTTCTCGGTTCCTCTCCTCTATTTTGTCCTTCGCTTTCTCGGACAAAATTAATTCTGTGTCCTCGGAATTCAAGGACATGCTCCGGTCATTCAGGATTGTCTAATCGGTTTATGACCATAAACCAAAAACCGCCCGAGTCTCAAATTCGAGAGCAAGCAAGAACTGGTTCTTGAGATGAAGGGGTTGGTGAAGGAGCAAAAGGAGCTGATCGAGCTCCTCCAAGAGAGAAAGTCCAAGGCGGCTTAGGACCGTGGCGACTTAAACACTTTTGAAGCGTCCTCGAGCTCGGCCATGACCTCCTCGGAAGCGGGGAGGAAGAAGAAGTAGACGCCGAGGAGCTCGCGGCTGAGGCAGCTCCTTCCGGGCAAGGGAGGCGCATAAAGAAGAAGGAGGAAGGACAGTCGAGGGTAAACCCGCTCCTCAAGCTCAAGTGGCGAGACTCAGCTCGGACAGTAGTCTAAGTGGGTCGGAAGACCTTGCTCGCTCCAAGCAAAAGGCAGCGGGTCGACCGAACAGACCTCTCCAGCCTACCGAGGTCCATAGGGAGGAACCTCTAGATCCTCTTGTTCCGGGTCAGCCACTCGGAGCCGAGCCCTTGACGGCAATCTCGGTCCTCCCTCCGTCCCTTCTCTTCCACTCGGACATCCCCCTCTCCCTCGTAGGCGCCATGCACTCGTGTCACAATTCCACGATCCGCGATTCTTCTTCTTTCGACAATTTCTTTCTCTTTTACTTATCGTTTTTTTGTCCGGACATCAAATATGTATTACTTGTCTGTATTCTTCCTATTTTTGTTTTTTGCTGAAAGGCAAGGGGAGAATATAGATAGAAAATTTGTTGTCTTGTTTAGGGGAGTTTCTCCATCCCTACCTCTGTGTGTACTTTCTTTAATTTCAATGAATTAATGCATTCTCTTCAAATTTCTCTTCGATTATTGATTATTGCAACCATTTCGAGTTAACATTATTTCATTGCTAAGTATATATTCTTTATGATCTAATACATTAAGCTTGCTTTACTTATCTTATTTTCTGCGCAAGTATTCAAAAGCAGATCTTTATCACTAACAAAGTTTACTGTCTAAGTATGGAATGCCTTTCATCAAAAGGGGAGATTGAAGACTCGGACTTTACTCAAGCACAATTCCGAGTTCTATCAAAGGAATCAGGTATAAGAATTTCTCACTTATAGAGTTTTGATTCCAAGGCATTATCCGTACCTTAGAAACTTTTCTAAGTGATATAGTATTTTCTCTAAGTAATATGGTATTTACTTCATGCACTTTTGCTTGTCTCTAAGTGACTCGGAAAACGGATATGCACTCACATCTGTCTCACTCGGTTCCGAGTCCCTCATCACTTAGATTTATTGCATGTTGAAATGACTAGTATTTCGCTCAACCACACTCAGGTCCGACTTCATGTTATAAGTCCTATTCCGTTATAGTCGGCGCTTCTAGTCCGAACCATGCTTAGTCTAGATCAAGTATGTTTCACTCGATATTCGTTGTATAACTTGATTCTTGCTTAGACTAACTCGGATGGAATTTTGAGTTTCATGGATATTAGACTCGGAAAATTCCATTCTTTTTCCGACTAAGATAATTAGTCATTTAATTATCTTAATTATATTATTATTTGTGTCTAATCTTGGACCAAAGTATTTTATACTTTGAGAACCAATTTGATGTACTTTTGTAGGTTATTCAAACGAGGATACACTTTTTGAAATACAAAAGTAACCTAGCTTCAAAACGTCAAATCACCAGCGAGACATGGCTTTCCCTTTCTCCGACCTAGCCCCGGAAGATTGTGTCGTGGCTGTCTGTTTCCAAATCTGAAAACCGAAATGCGAAGCTTAATGGTGGTTTCCACCTTATCCTTCGAGACACTCGCCAGTGGTTTTGGGACTTCCAAGAGAGTTAAGAACCGTTGCCCAACGTTCATATCATAACGGATACTTTCGAGTGACTCGGAAAGTCCTTAACAACGGTCACAAAGGACTCTCAGTCGGAAGATGGACTCAACGGCTATGCTGCCTGGTCATCTATAAATGGAAGCCAACTCTCAAGACTTGAAGATTGTCGAATCTATTGTTAATACATACTTGAGCAAAATTCATTGTATTCACTTTCAATCTTCTACTTACAACTCCCACTCTGTAATTCATTATATTCTGAGTTGTAAGGTCTTGTACTTCGTTACAAACACTTTCTTCTTACTTTCTAAGTAAGGTCCCTTGACTGAGTCGTAAAGGTTAACTCAGCTTAGTTGTCCCTAACTCGTAAGGGTTATCTCAGCTAGGAAGTACTAGATCGGATAAGGGAACTTTTGAGTCTAGGAAAAACTTGTAAAGAGTTGTCTAAGGGAGCAACTCGAGTTCGATCAGTCTACGGTATTTTGTGGACTCAAAATAGTGGATTTGACTTCGTGCTTGGATTAGCACGGTCCGTGGTTTTCTGCCCCAGGAGGGTTTCCACGTAATATCCGTGTCTTTACTTTACGAGTTCATTCTAGACTCAAACATACTCGATTGCGGCTTGAATCGCTTCCTTATTTTTTACTGAAATTATGAGTTCATACTTTTCCGACCTCTTTTTAGACTTAGAATCATTCATCGTCTCTACTTTGACAAAAAGAGTTCAATCTTCACAAAAATCCTCCATCACCCTATTCACCCCCTCTAGGGTGACTTAGACTCTCTCTGTGCAAACCTTCACATTGGCAATATGAACTCTTTAAGTTGATCGTCTTCTTTTGATACTTGAGAGGGGAAGACATAAAAGTTACAAGTAAATCATTAATACAATTTTATAACTCATGCATCAATCAGCCTCTTTCAATCATAAAACTTACGAAAATCTTTCATAAATAAGTCCTAATAATAATTTTCAGCCTCTAAAAGTTCATTAAGTCAACCAAACACAAGAAAAATAATAAAAAGTATGAGCTTTTAGAAACACACTAATCATTAAGTCCTAATAATAATATATGTATGTAAGTAATTATCAATATTATCTAAGAAGTCGAATTTTAAAAACACACTAATCATCCCAATATATGATCTTATAGAACCAAATATTTTTAAGAATTATTTCCTAATTATAAAGAATAATTTAACAAGTAAACCACATATTTTTCACTTTTCATTTTCTCGGACAGAATTTAACTTGAACTTCTCAATGACATAAATTTTAATTCTGATATTGGATTTTAATTAATGAGCACAATATAGAAAGGTATAAGTGTTGCCTACAACTTTTACTTCACCAAAAATTATAAATACCATAAAAACTCAAGTTTATCACATGGGTCAACTTTAGTTATAAATTGCGTTATTATTCGAGAGAAAATTAATAACTTTCTCAATTTAAGTCCAAATTAATCAATTCAGAAACTAAAATGTGGAGAAAGTATAAATCTATCTACCGTACTTTGTTTGAAATGTTTAGACGATTATATAAATTGTGGCGAAATTTTAAAACTAGAGAATTTCAGGTTAATTTTCTGGTTCTCTTAGAATTTATAACTCATGCATAAATCAACCTCTTTCAATCATAAAACCCACGAAAATCTTTCATAAATAAGTCCTAATAATAATTTTTACCCTCTAAAAGTTCATTAAGTCAACCAAGCACAACAAAAATAATAAAAAGTATGAGCTTTTAGGGTTTTTACCTCCAAAAAAGAGAATTAATCAAAAGTGATACTTATATCTTCGCTAATCAAGATATGAAAATTTAATCATAAAAAGAGTTAAGAGTTGCTAAAGTGCACCAAGAAGATATTAAAATTCTTTAACAACAATTGTTTTAAAATTTAGAAAAAAACCCTAATTATACAAGAGCAACTCACCAAAAATAAACAAGAGAGGCAAGAAGAGATTGGTGGTGGGCGGCGGTGGTGGGCGGCGGCGGCGTAGCAGCAGAACGCCGAGAGACGGCGGGCGACAGGACGCCGGTGACCACGTGCGGCGGTAAGGAGAGAGAGTGAGACAATGTTAAAGAGAAGAAGGGGAAGGAAAGTACTTGCTATTTTTTTAGAAGATATACATATTAATTTTTGGATAATATACATATAAAAGATAATAAAATTATATATATATATATATATATATATATATATATATATATATATATATATATATATTAACGTAATATGTGTATTATGACTAAATAAAATGATTTTATTTCATTAAAGTTTTAAAAGGTATAAATATACAATGAATTAATTGAAGGAGGAGGAGAAAAAGCTACAAGTCTATAACCAATTTTACGGCTTATAACCACTAATGGTCACGAAACACATGCTCCACAATTGATCAATTTAATATTCAAAACATGTATCATTTGTTTATCAATGTTAGTCATATCGATGATCAATTGTTTCTAATGATCAGTAATGATTTATTATTCACATAATTTATATTAGGATAATAAAATATTTAAATTTTGATTCAAAAGCAAATATGAAATAAAAAAATTTCTTATGCACATAACATTTTTTTTTATGTACATAGGTAGTCATTTATCAATATTAACAAAATAGAAACATTACAACTATACTTTAAAATTAAAACTATCAAATTATACAATTATAAAATTTATTCCAACTTGTTTTTACGTCTATATTTTTTTAATCCGGATAAGTCATAAAGGGAAACCAATACAACGGAGGAAGGAAAAATCGAACATGGAACCTAATGTACTCAAGATCTCAATCTTAATCACTTGATTTAGAGCATATTGGTAAAATTCTAGGTTGTATATATGCTATATGAGTAATAGAGACCATTTGGGTCCAAACTTAAAAGTACCAACCAATGAAAGACAAAAGGCGTAATTGAAACCAAGGGTGGTGACAACAATGGTTTCATTTTATGATAAGTGTCCAAATCAAAAGTAAAAGTAACTAAAAATTCACCTAAAACCTTATGTATCATTTGAAAACACTTTCGCTATATTTTACATATAGTTATTTTTATTAACCATATCGTTCAACAAATATTATAAAACATACACGTTTATGATGTCCTTTAGCTACTATAACAGTGACCAATAATTTATTGTAACATAATTTCTGTTAAAATCATCCATAAATAAATTGTCATTAATTTTCAAATCAAGTTAAGTCATTTGAAAATAAAGTATTACATGTTTATGTTCAATTTCTCCTATTATCAAGCATAACCAGATCAAAAATTCTATATACAAAAATCTAAATTTATTAACTATTAAAATTCATAATTCTTAAATTTACATCAATTATATTTATTTTATATATTTTTCTTTGTACGAAAAGTAAACTAGATTAATGTGAATCATATATTCATTATCAACATTTCATCTATCTTAAATCTTAATTCTTGGTTTTCATCTATATAAATGTTAGTAATTGGTAAACAAAAGTTTTAATAGATTAGGTATAACCAAATGCTTTACTTAAAAAATATAAATCAAAATAATTATGCTAAATAAAAAAAATTTAAATTATTTGCTAGATCAATGATAAAAAAAAAGTTCTTCACATACTAATCTCCACAAATTTTAACTCATTTGTTTCAATTTGTTTAGGCTCATTTGTAATTAGCTTGTGCAATCTCGGCGAGCTGAGCTTGTTTAGGCTCGTTTGGTAGGCTCGTTCGGCTCGTTTGCTTGGCTCGTTTACTCGTTCGTTAGTTCGGCTCGTTTGTAATTGGCTCGTGTAGGCTCGGCAAGCTTACGAGCTCCAACATTGCAAGCTCGAGCTCGGCTCGGATAACTATCCGAGGCTCGGCTCGGCTCAAGTACACCCCTACCCGGAAGCCAAAAGCAACTCCAAGAAGTCTAGCTTCGTACCGAAATGTTGGTGAGGTCATGAGCGCCACGAGCCCAGTGAATAACCCAAACCCAACCCCGGTTTCACTTTGCACATTAATTCATTAACAAACACACGTAAGTTCACTATTCATTCATAACATGCGATTCGGATCATACATGCTTAAGACACGCGAGATACTAAACTTACCAACTTGCCGAAAAGCACAATGACATCAATTGCCCGTGAATTCAATCAAACATAGTTCATTCGTCTTTCTACGCAACTAAGTCATAGAATCATTCATCATGTAAGGCATTCATCACGTAAATCATATCTTACTTCTTATCGTATTCATTTCTTATGAAATTAGGATTCGTTCTTCTTCTTGAGTTCAATTATGCATTTTATAAATCATTGCTTCTTTCTTTCTTGTTCATCATGCATAATCATTCGTTTCTTCGTATCATAATTCTTAAGTATTCTTAGTTTCGAATGGAAAGAAGATTTATGTTCTACTCTAAAGACCCAATTCTTGGAGCCAAAATAATTCGTGGGCTCGGTTCTTGGAGGCAAAATAATATGTGGCCTTGAGGCTTGCCGCATCCGAAGGACGCATATCGTCAATAATTCGTGGAAGCAAAATAATTCGTGGCTTCAGTTGACATACACTTCTATAGTCATAGCTTCGAGAGGGTTCTTTAATTCGTGGGATCTTAGATCAATAACACAATCCTTTCTCCCTTCTTTAGTTCTTTATGTTTCTTATTTTCTCATTTTCTTATTACTTATTGACAAGGTGCATTTCATTCATATAATTCATGCTCAATACCTTTATACGTAACTTCTTCACAATTAGTAATTCACATAAGCAAGTTCCAACTCAAGTATAATCAATGCAACTCATATAGGCATGCTTATATCACTTATAATCAATATACTTTAAGACAAACATGGTATAACATAAACATATCAATGAGGATTTCTAATTAACGAACTTGTCGTTTTCGTGATTGCGTAATATCGCGCATAGGTGGTTTATGACTCTATAACTTTCCTTAATCATTATATATCTCTTAATCTAGCCATAAAGATTCTTAGATTTCAGTTTTTAATTCATTACTCAATTAGTTCCGATTTTGCCCAAAACAACACATTTTTACTCAAAAATCCATATATTCCAATCTTCTCATCCAACACATACCAAAATTTACAAAAACTCTCATAAATTATCAGGAAGTTACAGTAAAAGTTTCAAGAATTTTGGGTTATACATGAATTCACAATAATTCGGACAACAGGATAAATTACTGAAAATCCTGCACTTAGATCATGAATTCAATTTTCCGATTTTTCTCACTAATTCTATTCAAGCTACTTTCATCAAATTCTCAATATACAGGTCAATAATTATGCTCAACACTACTCAATCATCATTAAATTCATGAACTAGGCATAAATCGCAACATGCTTTTCAATTCATGAGTTGCTAATTCCTTGAATTTAGGCCTCTAACTTCTTTAATTAACTTAGGGTATTCAATTTCATGAATCAATTTCAATTTTAATCCACATAATTCATTTTAATTCTAGAGGATAAATTCAAATCACTCACCTTGGATTCTTAGTGATTCTAAGAATTTCGGTTTTGGATTGAATTTCGAATTCGAATTGGGGTTTGCTTCTTCTTCTTCCTTTCGACTTTTGGTCCGGCTCCCGCTCCCTCCAACTCTCTTCTTTCGCTCTTTGCTTCCCACGTCTCTCTCTCGGTCTCTTTCTCATTTTCCTCTGTTTCTCTGCTCTCGCCCTCGTTCTCCTTGCCCTCGGCCTCGGAACCGGTCTCGCCGTCTCCCTCCTCTCGCTCGCCGGCCGTCTTTTTCCACTTGTCGGCCACGCAGCACGACATGCCTCTTTTTCCTCTCTATTTCTGCTTTGGCTCTCGCCCTCCTCTTAGTCCGTTCTGCTTCCCAATTCCTCTCGGGCTCTCTCGTTGCTTCTTCTCTTTCGTCCCTCACTTCCCGGTCTCCCTCTGCTCTTTTTCCTCTTTGCTCTGCTTCGCTTCTTTCGTTCTCCTCTGTTTCTTCGTTCTCTTTCTTCTTTGCTTTCCCCGCTTCTAATCCCAGTCTCCTCTTAATCCCTCTTTCTTTCTCTTTTAATTTCAACACCTAATGGACTTGTTGCCCAATTTCAATTGGACCCCAATACCTCCTTTACTTAATTCCTTGCTAGCTTCCCTCAAAGCCAGCCACCCATCTTTCCCATTTCTTTTCCTTTTTATTTTAATCTCTCGGTTTGGGCTTTTAGTGTGAATTGGGCTCAAATTTAATTTCAATAAGCCCAATTAAGCTAGCCCATGCTCGGGTTTTAATTTTCAGGTTTTAATTTCAATTCGAAAGAATTATAATTCAACTTAATTTAAAATTTTGAATTTTTGACTTAATTTTTAATAACTTAATTCATTATTAAGCAAGCACCTGAAATTTTCGGGTCTTACATAGACTTGTTAGGAACGTTGGATGATTTACTAGAGAACAAGGTAATTGAGCTTCCTGAACCAAAGCAGCCGGAAGAAGTCTGGAAAGACGTCCGATCCAAAATACTATTGATACCATAGGGTTTTCGAGTCACCCTCTTGAGAAGTGTATCACGCTCAAGGAGCGTATTATGCAGCTAGCAAAAGATAGGAAGATCATATTGGACGTTGACAATGCACCTCCATCCAATTAGAGAACTTTCCACTTTCACGATCATTGCAGTCTTATCGAGAGGAAATGCTTGACTTGGCTCCGTCTTTTAAAACAGAGTCATTTACACTTCAATTCAAAAGTCCGGAACTTGTGATCTTACTAGTAACGGTATAGAAGTCAATTTTATCGTAAACATTCCGGATGAAGATCAAGAAGGATAGACCCTTGTTACTCATTGGAGACCAAGGAAAGAAAGTTGTGTTCATCCACCACCTGTTCATCCTAGAAAAAGACAAAACAAAAGAAAGAACCCTAAGCATCCCAAGTACAAGAAAAAGTCAAAGACAAGCAAAAAATAGGAAATCCAACCTCGTTGACTTACTCGAGAAAGAGCCACTTGTTCCCATCACCTTAGAGGAATTCTTCTCATCAAAATTCTTTGATAAAGTCACGGTGAACATGAGTTCGTGTTTAGAGCTTGAAGATGAAGAAGACCAGGAGGACGAAGTGCAAGAGAATTTTTCAAAGGTGATGATAAGGCTCGATGGTACTAGAAGCCTTACTAAAACACATGGGTTGGAGACAAATTTTTAATTTTCCGGAAGAGATGCGCCAACATGTAGTTGATGCCTTGCTCCACCTAGACCTTTACATGGATAAGATCAAGGATGTCGGAGAACCAGGAAAAGGACCTAATCAATATGCCGCTTGCAACACTCGCTATAACTTTCACCGACGATTACTTGTTGTTAGGCTCTAAGCCTGATAATCATCCTCTGTTTCGACGGGTTACATCGGAGAACGAAAGTTAAGCGCATATTGATAGTGTAACGCCCTCAATCACCATTACCTAATAATCCCTAATTAGAGAATATTACGTTAGGTCGCAGGGGAAAATAACGATTGAAGGCGTTACCGTCGCCCTAAAAATAGGACAAGGCTAAATAAGTGAAATAAAATAAAATACAATTTGCATATCCAACTATTAAACTTTAGTTAGGTCTTGATAGTGGTAAATGCTTACATCCCAAGTAGTTAAGTCATACTTCATATTTAAACAAGGCCCAAAATACAGTTTGGTGTTTAGTCGCATAATATTTATATAACCAACATATTCGTCTATTCCACAAGATAATATGCAACATGTAATAATTTCCAAGGTCATACCCAAGCCATGGTTGAGGATAAAATCACTATGAGCATCTAAATACCTTCGAACCATAAATATAACATGTCCAACTATGTTTTGCCCTTGTCGGACTTGGTAGGTAATTGATTGTTCATCGATATTTTCCCTAAAACAAAAAAGATTAAAATATTTCAAAGAATGAGTCAAAAACTCAGTACAAACATTCTCGCACAGTCAAATTGCTTTAAAAACAATTTAATTGAGCGCGCGTAATTCAATTCATTTTAGTTCAAAATCGAGAGGAGAGAATATGAGTTAAACTTGCTTACTAGTTATTATTTGGAAGTGGAACCCCTTATATAATTGATGCAATCTTTGAGTAAGGTACACAACTCTCGGGCCAATCGAGAACCCGAGTTAAACCCGCGCAGACGGAATTGAAGGGCGTAAGCCCTAATAATTGATAATTGATAACCGATGGGAGACCACTTTATTAGGTGACAAAACTTGATTTGCAAATGATTCATCATTAATCATATATATACAAGAAATATTGAGATTTGCTAAAACATGTGAATTTTCAAAGAGTACAGGCAATGAACATACCTGGATTTAAAATCTTTTTCTCCCCTTATGAAATATTAATTTAGCAGCTTGTTTGCATGACGAAAGTGGCCTCGTTGCTGTTTCAAATAGGTCTATTAATAACGTTTTATTTAAGTTTTATTGCAATATAATATCATCCATAATTAAATTCGCACAAATGCTTATAACTTCATAAAAATTGGTTAAGCTAGTTTCATTAATTTTTAAGTAATTTTAATTTGTTAATTTACTTAAATCAAAATATTTTTATTTTAAAATTTTATTCATACTTTACCTAGTGAAACTTGTTTAGCATATAAAAATACGATTCTAACAAGTGTTGTGGTTGTTGTTGTTGTTGTTGTTATTATTATTATTATTATTATTATTATTATTATTATTATTATTATTATTATTATTATTATTATTATTATTATTATTATTATTAGCTTTCCAATTGCTTTTGAAACTTACTTAATCATGTCAAACTTAAACGCTGCTTTCAATCCTTGCCATTAATTCCTTTTTCACTTAATATCTATCTTCAACTTAACTAACCCACTCAAAGTAACACATAAATACTCTTTAACTCAATATTTTTGTAACTTCAAACTCATATGTAACTTTCTTCCTTCAACAAAAATTAATCTTTCCTTCAAATAAATTCACATCCAAAAATAATATGGTTCAACTAAATTTAATTAAGATTATAGTACAACGCTTCATCACCTTTCCATAAATTAATTAATTTGCTCAAAATATAAGCTTATATGCATATATTTTGTTCGACGAAGCAACATCCCAATATAATTAGGAACCATTAAATTTACTCGAAATCATAATGAAACACTTGAAATTTATTTCACTAAATTAAGGTTAACAAATTCAACCACAATCATTCACTCTCAATATACAATCCTTTCATCATAAATACCAAACCACACCCATTCACACCAATTCAAATTTTCACAATCAACCTTTAAATTTACATCATAAATACCTTTTTAACCTCATATAATGTAATTATTAGCTAACATCAACAAGTGAGAAATGAAAGGAGATGAAAACTTGGGTTTAGGGTTTCACCTTCAAAGCCCCAAAGATGGAGGCAAGAGAGAGTGGAGAAGCGATACGTGGCTTGGGGGTGTCGCTGGGGACGTCCTAATGGCGTCGGCGCCGGATTCTTCGCTGTGGGGACGCCGGTTGGTGGCTAGCAGCGGGGACAGTAGCACAGGGGTAGGGCAAGTAGGGGAAACGGGAGAGAGAAAATGCTAGGCAAATGAAAGCAAAGGAAATTTGATGATGATAAACTTTACTCGATTCTTTTCAGAGCCTCGCTAGTTGTTTCGTCTAAAAAAATCCAGCCATTCTCTATCTCTAAGCCCATTTAGGTTACTTATTAATTTACTCCCATTTTGGGCTTACATCACTAGTCTTCTACCCAAATAGATTTTACACATTTAGTAATTCTTTGTCCATTTTTCCCAACTCCTAATATAACTCTTTTATTTTATGTATCTTTATCATCCTATTTTGAATTAAAGCTATTTAATTTTATACTAATAGCATTAAATATAAGTTATACGATCATTTTAAATAATACAATTCACTTAAAATAGATTATTTTATTCCTTATAACCATATATTTGCACATTTATGTTTATATATATTTATATAAATTCCTTAACTTTTATGATAAGCATACGAGTAAATTTACAATTACGATTATGAAATTTTGATTAGAGGCCACTTTGTCGACTTAGCCGCATAACATGCATAAAAATATAATTTAAATGTCGAGTTGAAGTGCGCGCCTCGAATTTATAAATTGTCGACTTCAGTAAATTGTAATTTGGGAAATAAATAATATGAGTTAGGGTCGGGCTATTACAGGTAGATGGAGGATCAGCTGTCAACATCATGCCCAAATCCATGATGGCTACATGCGTCTTGAACTATAAATGGGCGATTGGTCGACCACGTCAATCTTTCACATGATTGATTCAACATCAACTGTCAACAATCACTGTGGAAGAGCTTTCCAAGAGCCGAATGGTGATTCAATGATTCAATCTTGAAGGTCAAAGGGCAATTGGCATGATTCGTCTTAAACTAGAAATGGGCAATTTGTCGACCACGTCAATCTTTCACGTGATTGATTCAAAAACCTCTTACAAGTTGTTTCTTGGATGACCACGGCTTCATGAACATGGAATCGTTGCTCTCACCATTCATCAGTGCCTCAAGTACTACTGTGGTAGTGAAAAAAATCGATGAGGACGTCAAGCCTTTTACTAAAGTGGAGTCACATTTTGTTGATGCTAGGTTTTTTAAGAAGGTACATCACCTAAGGAAACGATGTCGTTAGCAATTTCCTCTACAGGAAAAGCTGGCCCAAAAGTTGTTGAAGATACTCAAGTGGTACAAAAAGATGATAGTGCAAAGTAGCAACAAAACAACTCAAAGAGTAGCAAGAAGGAAGCACAAGCCAACTCTGTTACACAAGTTTAACAAACCTAACACCGCCGGTTATGAGGTATGTTCCAAAGTCTCATTGTAAAGAGGGTGAGTCCCCTTTTAGTGTATGTACAAGCAGAAACTCGACATCCAAGTTGTCAAGAAGTCCGACAAGCCTGACATGAGTATCTTGAAGCAAAGTGTATTAATATCCGTGCGACAGTGTATCAGCCAAAGGTAACTACACCTCCTCTACCCGGGTTTGTCTCTTCTTATGAAAGCATAGCGATGGAGGATGATAATTTGCCACACACACAAACCAAAGAGGTATTTGATCCAAACACGTATAAGCTCATGGAGAAAGCGAGGTTATAACTTTGCTAACCCTACTGCACTAGGGAAAGTGGTTGAAGCTAAAACCTATGGCATTAATGAAACCCGGAAAAAGATTCAAGAATAGGGTGGCTCGGTGGAAGTCTTAAATGTCGACCTAGGCTATACACTTGCCCAAACTAATTAGGATATCCGGGCGATAGAAAGACAAGCAATCTGTCATTCAATACATCGCGACGGAAGAGGTGGAAAACAGCGATGATGAAGATCTCCGGCCTACCGCCAGGTCCTCGGTGTTCGATAGGTTACAATAGTCTACCCGGGAAAGATGCCCTTCTGTCTTCACAAGAATAGGGGAGGACAAAATCCCAAACCCTCGGTATTCTATAGAATAAAAGGAAATGGGCAATCGAGACCTTCGGTTTTCGATAGAATGAACAAAGGGGAAGATGTGTCTAAGCCATCACCTCTTCCGCAAAAAGAATAGGTGTTCCATCATCCGAGCAATACAAATGAAGCACAAAGTTTTATCACCTCTCGTATAAAGTGCATCTCAACACTTGGATGTGAAAACAGATGGCTCATTGAGGGTAAAAGGCGCATTGTGGTCCTCACTGGTCAACGGGGTGACTCTAGTCCTAAAAAGGACTTAGCCACATAACAAGCCTAAAAATATAATTTAAACGTCGATTTGAAGTGCGCGTGCTCGAATTTGTGAATTGTCGACTTCGTAAATTGTAATTTGGGAAATAAATAATATGAGTTAGGGTCGGGTTATTACAACCTTCCCCCCCTTTAAAATAAGTTTTGTCCTTGAAACTTGCATGGAAGAAATGTTAGACTTACCTTAAACAAGTCGGGGTATTTGTTTCTCATGTCTTCCTTAGTTTCCCCATGTGGTTTCTAATGAGGTTGGTTAGCTCACAAGGCTTTAACCAAAAGAATGCTCTTATTATGCTTTCTTAACCCTATAATCCAATATTTGAACTGAAAGCTCTTCATATATTAATTTTCGAGTGATTTCTAGTAGCTCTGTCATGATATTATGGCTTGGAATGGGTATATACTTCCTGAACTGCTAAATACGAAAGACGTTTTCACATGTTCGAGTTCGGATGATAGAGTTAACATATAGGATACTGGATTGAACTTCTTTATAATTTCATATGGCCCAATATGCCTAGGATTTGATCTTCCCTTAACATTGAATCTTTGGCCCCTTTCACTTGGGGACACTTTTAAAAACACTTTTATCTATGTAGCTCTTTTGTCGACTTTGTGTTTCCTTGATGTGGTCTTAAATTTTGCTAACCTTTTCAGTTGTTTCTTGGATCAAGTCAGGCCTACAGTTAATGCTTCATTCAACTCACTCCAACACAATGAGGTTACTGCATTTCCTTCAATACAATGCTTCAAATTGGGCCATTTTAACGGTGGCTTGATAAGCTGTTATTATAGGAGAATTCCACCAAAGATAAATCATCTTCCCATTTTCCTTGAAAGTTGAATATACATGCTCCCAATGTATCTTCTCATATTTGATTCACCCTTTCGGTCCGCCCATCCGTTTACGAGTGATACGAACTACTAAAATTTAATTTAGTTCCAAAAGCTCGCTGCGAGCTTGCCGGAAACGTGCTTGGAACCTTTTGTGCCTAATAGATATGATGTCGGTGTTTCATGTAACCTAACGACTTCTTTAATGTATAATTGTGTCGGTCTCTCTACATTCCATGTGTTAATGTATTGGTATAAAATGCGCAAATTTAGTAAGTCACTCAACAATCACCCATATAGCCCTTTTTTTTTTAAGAAGAGGTAATCTCATGACAAAGTCCATTGAAATTGAATCCCATTTTTAGGTAGGAATCTCTAAAGGTCTTAACTCACCTGCAAGACATTGATGTTTGACCCTTACCATTTGACAAGTCAAACACTTATTCACATATTCTGTGACATCTATTTTCATATAATTCCACCAAAAATATTGCTTTAAGTCTCTATACATTTTTGTTCCTCCTCGATGTACCAAGTATCGTGTATTGTGTGCTTCCTCAAGAATTTTCCTTTTTTAATTCCTTTTTCTTTAGTACACAAAGCTGATTCTGAAACCTTAAGGTTTCATCCTCATGTATTCCTCGAAACCGGGAGATTTTTCTTTTTAATATTCTGCTTAATCTTTTCTAACCCGACTTCATCGTTTTGGCCTAACTAGATTTTCCTTTATTATAATAGGTTGTACCTCTATTGCTACTAGAAATCCACTCGTTTGTCCCCGTGAGACTAACTCAATACCCATATTGTGCGGGTCTCGTATAACAACTAGCTAAGTTATTGTTATTGCATTCAAACTATGTTTTGTCTCCATACTCAACGCATTTGCCACAACATTTGCTTTCATTGAGTGATATTGTATTTGTAAGTCATAATCCTTAAGTAATGCTAACCAGCGAGTGTTGTCTCAGATTGTCTTCTTTTGGATAAAAATGCACTTCAAACTTTAATGGTCGATATAAATCTTACATGTCGCCCTATATAAGTAATGTCTCCAAATATTTAAAGCAAATACAACATCAGCCAACTCCAAATCATAAGTAGGATAATTGTTTTCATATGGTGTGAGTTGTCATGATGCATAAGCTATGACCTTGTTATCTTGCATTAACATGCATCCTAACTCGTTTTTAGAGGCATCATTGTAGATGGCATACTCTTTACCTTTCACTAGTAAGGTGAGAATAAGGGCTCTCGTTAACATTTTCTTCAGCTCTGGAATGCCTGCTCACATTTATTTGACCACTCAAATTTGGTTGTTTTCTTTAATAAATTGGTTAATGGTGATGCTATTTTTGAAAAGATCATGTACAAAACTCCAATAATAAGCTGCCAAACCAGGAAAACTTTTTACTTCGTAGCATTAGTTGGTGCGGGCCATTCAATTACTACCTTTACCTTATGAGGATCGACCTTAATTCCTTCCTTAGAAACAACATGCCCTAAAAATGTCACTTCTTCTTGGCAAAACTCAAATTTTTGTAATTTGGCATACAATTGATGTTCTCTCAAAGTTTGTAGCGCTATTCTCTGTTGCTCGTCATATTCTCTCTTATCGTTAGAGTATATGAGAATATCATCAATAACCACTACAACAAATTTATCTACATAAGTCATCGAAAATTCTATTCATGAAGTCCATGAATGCAACGAGATACATTGGTAAATCCTCCGGGCATCACCAGTAAATTCGTAGAGTCCATATTTAGTTCTAAAGGCAGTTTGTTAATTTACTTAAATCAAAATATTTTTATTTTGAATTTTATTGATACTTTAGCTAATGAAACTTGTTTAGCCTATAAAATACGATTCTAACAAGTGTTGTGGTTGTTGTTGTTGTTGTTATATTATTATTATTATTATTATTATTATTATTATTAGCTTCCTAATTACTTTTGAAACTTACTTAATCATGTCAAACTTAAACGCTGCTTTCAATCCTTGCCATTAATTCCTTTTTCACTTAATATCTATCTTCAACTTAACTAACCCACTCAAAGTAACACATAAATACTCTTTAACTCAATATTTTTGTAACTTCAAACTCATATGTAACTTTCTTCCTTCAACAAAAATTAATCTTTCCTTCAAACAAAATTCACATCCAAAAATAATATGGGTCAACTAAATTTACTTAAGATTATAGTACAACACTTCATCACCTTTCCATAAATTAATTAATTTGCTCAAATCTTTACATATTTTCAACTCCCTTATATAAGCTTATATGCATATATTTTGTTCGACGAAGCAACATCCCAATATAATTAGGAACCATTAAATTTCCTCGAAATCATAATGAAACACCTGAAATTTATTTCACTAAATTAAGGTTAACAAATTCAACCACAATCATACACTCTCAATATACAATCCTTTCATCATAAATACCAAACCACACCCATTCACACCAATTCAAATTTTCACAATCAACCTTTAAATTTACATCATAAATACCTTTTTAACCTCATATAATTTAATTATTAGCTAACATCAACAAGTGAGAAATGAAAGGAGATGAAAACTTGGGTTTAGGGTTTCACCTTCAAAGCCCCAAAGATGGAGGCAAGAGAGAGTGGAGAAGCGATATGTGGCTTGGGGGTGTCGCTGGGGACGTCCTAATGGCGTCCGCGCCAGATTCTCACTGTGGGGACGCCGGTTGGTGGCTAGCAGCAGGGACGAGTAGCACAGGGGTAGGGCAAGCGGGGAAACGGGAGAGAGAAAATGCTAGGCAAATGAAAGTAAACGAAATTTGATGATGATAAATTTTACTGATTCTTTTCCATAAGCTACTGGCTGCTTACTGTCTAAAAAAATCCAGCCATTCTCTATCTCTAAGCCCAGTTAGGTTACTTATTAATTTACTCTCATTTTGGGCCTACATCACTAGTCTTCTACCCAAATAGATTTTACACATTACTAATTCTTTGTCCATTTTTCCCAACTCCTAATATAACTCTTTTATTTTATGTATCTTTATCATCCTATTTTGAATTAATGGTATGTAATTTTATACTAATAGCACTAAATATAAGTTATACGATCATTTTAAATAATACAATTCACGTAAAATGGATTATTTTATACCTTATAACCATATATTTGCACATTTATGTTTATATATATTTATAAAAATTCCTTAACTTTTATGATAAGCATATGAGTAAATTTACAATTACGATTATGAAATTTTGATTAGAGGCCACTTTGTCGACTTAGCCTCATAACATGCTTAAAAATATAGTTTAAACGTCGAATTGAAGTGTGTGCGCTCGAATTTGTAAATTATCGACTTCGTAAATTTTAATTTGGGAAATAAATAATATGAGTTAGGGTCGGGCTATTACGGGTAGATGGAGGATCACTGTCAACATCATGCCCAAATCCATGATGGCTACATGCGTCTTGAACTATAAATGGGCGATTGGTCGACCACGTTAATCTTTCACGTGATTGATTCAACATCAACTGTCAACAATCACTCGTGGAAGAGCTTTCCAAGAGCCGAATGGTGATTCAAGGATTCAATCTTGAAGGTCAAAGGACAATTGGCATGATTCGTCTTAAACTAGAAATGGGCAATTTGTCAACCACGTCAATCTTTCACATGATTGATTTAAAAACATCTTACAAGTTGTTTCTTGGACGACCAGTGGCTTCATGAACATAGAATCGTTGCTCTCACCATTCATCGGTGCCTCAAGTACTACTGTGGTAGTAAAAAAATCGATGAGGACGTCAAGCCTTTTACTAAAGTATAGTCACATTTTGTTGATGCTAGGTTTTTTAAGAAAGTACATCACCTAAGGAAACGATGCCGTTAGCAATTTCCTCTGCAGGAAAAGCTGGCCCAAAAGTTGTTGAAGATACTCAAGTGGTCCCAAAAGATGATAGTGCAAAGCAACAACAAAACGAATCAAAGAGTACCAAGAAGGAAGTACAAGCCAACCTATTACGCAAGTTCAACAAGTTGTGCCGACAAACCTGACACCTTCGGTTATAAGGTATGTTCCAAAGTCTCATTGTAAAAGGGTGAGTCCCCTTTCGGTGGATGTAAGTAGAAACTCGGATGTCCAAGTTGTCAAGAAGACCGACAAGCCCGACATGAGTATCTTGAAGCAAATTGTTGTAATGTCCGTGCGACAGGTGTATCGGCTGAAGGTAACTACACCCCCTCTACCCGAGTTTGTCTCTTCTTCGAAAGGCTACCGAGGGAGGATGATAATTTGTCACATACACAAACCAAAGAGGTCTTTGGTCCAAACATGTATAAGCTCATGGAGAAAGCAAGTTATAACTTTGCTAACCCTGCTGCACTAGGGAAAGTGGTTAAAGTTGAAACCTATGGCATTAATGAAACCCATAAAAGATTCAAGAACAGGGTGGCTCGGTGGAAGTCTCAAAATTCGGCTTAGGCTATACACCACCCCAACCAATTAGGATATCCGGGCGGTACAAAGACAAGAAATCTATCATTCGAGTACATCATGGTAGAAGAGGTGGAAGACAACGACGATGAAGATGTCCAACCTACCACCAGGTCCTCGGTGTTAGATAGGTTACAGCCGTCTACCTCGAAATACGCCCTTGCGTCTTCACAAGAATAGGGGAGGCCAAACCCTCGGTATTCTATAGAATAAAAGGAAGTGGGCAATCGAGACCTTCGGTTTCAATAGAATGAACAAAGGGGAAGATGTGTCTAAGCCATAACCTCTTCAGCAGAAAGAATCGGTGTTCCATCGTCTCGGCGATACAAAGGAAGTACAAAGTTCTATCCCCTCTCGTATGAAGCGCATCTCAATACTAGATGGTTTTAGAAAGTCGATTGGCGGTTTAGAAATAGGGGAGGCCAAAGCCGGGGCCCTCGGAGCTTCCCCACTTGTGTCGAGTCTCTTTTTAAAGATTGATTTTGAAGATAATTTTAGAAAGTCGATTTTGGAATGTGGGGATGAACCTTTTATTAAGATTTCCGAGGTTTATTATATTGAGTTGAAATGAATTGAATCAGATTGATTGGCGGTTTTATTAACTATTTTACTTTAGAAATTATTTTTAGAAGTCCTGGGATGTTATTTCTTAACCGAACAAAATATAGAAATTAGGGCTTCAAATCTTCCATGAACCTTTAGGGTCAAATCGGTGTGAAAACACCAATCTAGATCGAAGCCTCACCTATCGGCTATCCGGCGTCGGCCGAGCCAATGCCGTACAATGAGCAATACGGCCGGTGGTCGTGGCTGAAGTAATTCAGCCTTGGCTTCGGCCTAGCTGGCGAGATCCAAAATCCCTTCTTTCTTTTAACTCGCGAGTGAGAAAAACCGAGATGCAATGCAATAGAAATAAAGCAAAAGAGGTGTCCCCACTCGGCTTTTAGGAAAGAAAAATTAACAAAAACAAAAGTAAAAATTTGCTCTTCCAATCTTAATATGGGAAAACTAAGACGAGAAGAGGCTTTTGTGACTCCATCGATCTTTAAACCGAGAATCGGATTTGGGGGCGAGAGTACGAAATGTAGGGATACACCCTTCCGTTCCGCCCGTTCGAAGACGACCATTACTAGTTCGAGTAGTGAATTAAAACAATGCGAAAAACACAAGCATACAACAACATGCGGTAAACAATTAAAGCAACCAAGACATAATTAAGGAAAGCAATAAAAGCGAAAATAAAGAAAAGCAAGAAAGACGAAACCGAAAGCGAAAGAAAAGCGAAAAACTAAAGGATTACATCGGGCAGGGAGGAATTAAAAGTGATACATCGTTTGTCCACAATACGGAAAGCAATAAAAGAAACCATAAAAATAATAAACCATTTTGAAAACTAGATCTGTGCCCTTAGGTTGTCCCACTCGCTGATTTGGATCTCGGATCCGGATCGCTTGATGCGACGGTGGTGAATTGAAATGGGCTTTTGTGAGTTTTTGTGGAGATAGGTAGGCGGATGTGTGACCGATGTAGTTTAGAGATCGGATGCAGTGAGTATGATGGAAGTAGAGAAGGAATAGGTTGAAAAGGGACCAAGAGATTAGAATACGGAATGGAGTATTCGGTAGCTCTTAGGCGAATTTCGATAGAGCAACATTGAGAGTTAAGCCATTGGGAGAATGAGAGCCAAGGGTGTAAGGCCCCAAAATTTAATTGTATCTAATTATTGCATTTTATTTACGAGCAAGTGAGCCATGCATAAATATTAAAATGGAAATGAGAAATGTGAATGAATTTGTCGAGTTAATTGACTTAGAAATATCGATTCACGCGTAAATAATTATAATATGTGCAAACATGCATTTATCAATAAATGTAAGTACAGGTATTTACTCCAAAACTCAATTTCGGAACGGATGATTTATTATAACAATAATAACAATAAAATAGATAAGTAAAAAAAACAAAGCAAAAATTTATTATAACAATAATAACAAATGTATGGTGAAAAAATTAACCATGTGTAAAAATTGTTAATTGCTTTGGATAAGCCCAAATTCCATGGAAATGATGGGGGTGGAAGAGGATAAGATATGGGCTACAGCCCATTATAAATAGAAGGGTGGGGGAGGAGTTGCTTGGGCCGGATCGGAAAACACAAAAGCAAGTCGAAGAAAGCCACAAGCCCAAAATACTCTCTTGCACTCGCCTGACCTCCAGCCCACGACCGCTGCCGCCGACCACCGGACTCCGGCCACCTGTCTCCGACCAGCCACCAATTGTCCTCCCTCACTCTTTTTGTCAACACCTTTACTACTAAGGTAATAATTTTTTTAAAAAAACTAAATTTAATTATCCATAACGGAAATAAATAGATACAAAGAAGGAAAGAATTAATATATTTATATGTTAAGAAATTGGGGATATTTAATTGGAGAAATAAAGTTAAAGAAAAGAAATATATATATATATATATATATATATATATATATATATATATATATATATATATGTATATATATGTGTGTGTGTGTGTGTGTGTGTTTATTTTCGGAAAATAAATTCAAGAATTGGATAATAATTTTTATAAAAAGAAAAAAGGTATGAGGAAATATATATATATATATACATATAATGATTATACTAAAGTAAAAGAGGTAAATTTTTATTTGTAAACGAAGGTTATCGGAAACGTCGAAAGCGAAGCAAATCAAAAATTAATTCGAAACAACTTTCCAACCGAGGTACGTTATTACTTATACCTTTCCAAAATAGTTAAATTTTAATTGTTATGAAAAGTCTTACTGTATTTGTTTTAATACGGCCTAACATTTTAGGACCCAATTAATCATTAATCGTTAATCGTTGATCGGTTATCGCTAACCGTTCCTAATTGTCTGCTAGCGTAATTAATCGTATCGGCCCCTTCCCGTAACGGGAATTTTAATCGAATCGTCTAGCCAAAGCCATGGTTGCAATTGCATATAAATTGGGGTCCTGGTGTTAGCCGGAAGCTAAAATATTTACGAAATCGAAAATTTTAACCGAAAAGTTTACAGGAAATAGAAAATGGAGCTTTTGCTTAAATGATATATTTTAAATGAATTTTGAAAGCGCACGTGCTCACTGGCTCACAAAAATGTTTTCACGAGTACAAGGGTAACGTATTGAGCCAACCGCTCACTTTTAGTTTTCGTGTTTTTCTTTAATTTTGTTTTAGGGAAAGAGAAACAGATAAGGGTTAAACAGGAGGACCGGGAGGTAGAGGAATCGACGAGAAGGGACCCGACAAGGTTGGACCATGACCTATTGGCCACCCCTCTTGAATCTCTTTTGCCACTATTGGTTGTGCTAGAATGAATTTAAATTTTTAGGTTACGTATGAACTTTAGATATGGAAATAGAGTCATCCAAGTTACTTGTTTGTATAAACATAATTTTCATATTATTGTTTATGTTGTACGAAAAAAAATTAATTAAATTTTTTAGCCTTGTCTCTAGTATCTAGGGACGGCAGTAATGCCTCAACCCCGATCTTAATTTTTGTCACTTTAGGTCATTGTGGATAATGCGCAAATTTTGGTTAGTTAATAATGGGTTGAAGTTGGGGCGTTATAAAGGCTCTCTATTTATAGGGAGATGTTAGGTCGGGGATGACTTAGGGTTAGCTCTCGGCCAGCCGTCCAAAGCTAGCAGCGAAAACCCGGCCAAGATCAAAGTGATAAGACCGGATAAAAGCAAAGGATAGAATCGGCGAGAATCGAATAAATGAGGGGAGGCGGCGCCGGCCAACCGGTGCACACCTAGGGTTTCGTGCCCTAACGTGTCTTCGAGGGAGTCTCCGAGGCGGAACGAAGCGTTCCATTTATGGTTTCTAGAAGGCAGGAGTCGGCCATAGCACCTTTCTAAAAATGGAAAGTTTTTATTTTTGGCGGGTTTCCATTTTTGGCGGGTTTCGTTTTTAATGCGGGATGTGTGCTCCTAGCCTTGGGTGGACTGTCTTGGAGCCAAAAAGAAGCACTTTGATACTTGTGATCATGAAATACGGTGTCTAACGTCATCTTGAGTTCTTCATCTCCTTGTCCGATTGGACATAAGTGAAGCGCGATGATTCCGAGCCTAGAATTTCCTGGTATGTGGCACTCGGACTCCGTTTCTCTGAAGGCTTGGCCTGGTTATTGGACCGTCCGAAAGAAAGTGGGATTTTTGGATCGACCCAAGGCAAAAGGCTATATATGTGGTGTTGGGGGTTCTTTGTGGTTTATTGTCTTCCATCGCACCAATCGAACACGATCCGAGATCCAAATCTTCAAATAGGACTCGGGATTCCATCATCGGGCCAACAAATAAAAGACATAGAAAAGGACGATACTTTTTAGGTGTCTACAGTATGGAAGAAGCAAAACAAGCAATGGAGGAAGCTCATTCGGGGTATATGTAGAGCACATCAATTAGGCCCTAAACTCCATGATCATATCAAAAGATGGGCTTCTTCCGGCCTACTATGGTTCAAGACTGCATAGATTACGCCAAGAAGTGTAAGGCTTTCTAATTTCATGCAAATTTTATACATTAACCTCCGGTTGCATCCTATAGTGGCTTCTTGGCCTTTTGAAGCCCGGGAATTAGACGTTGTTAGACCAATCACACCAAAATCATCTGTTGGTCACACTTGCATTTTGGCTGCTACTGACTATTTCTCAAAATGGGTAGAAGTAATTGCATTGAGGGAAGTAAAAAAGGAGAACGTTGCTGATTTTATAAGGACACATATCATTTATCGATACGGTGTACCTCGATATATCATTATTGATAATGGTAAGCCATTTTTCAACGATCGATGACCGGTTTGTGTAAAAAGTTCAAGTTTGCTCAGCGTAAGTCTTCCATGTATAATGCTCCTGCAAACGGCGTGGCGAAGCTTTTAATAAAACATTGTGCAACTTGCTCAAAAAGGTTGTCGCAAAATCCAAACGAGATTGGCTTGAAAGATTAGGTGAAGCTCTATGGGCATACGGAACCATGCATAAAACGCCAACACAATCAACTCCCTTTGCTATTGTCTATAGGGTTGAAGCTATATTGCCATTAGAACTTCATATTACATCCTTTTACATTGCCATACAAGAGGGCTTAACAGAAGATGAAAATCACAAGCTTCATATAGTTGAGCTAGACGCCTTGGATGAAAAAAGACTACGAGTCAAACGAAGTTAGAATGTTATCAAGCTCGCCTATCTCGGGCATTCAACAAAAAATTTTGACCGCACTCGTTTCAAGTAGGAGATCAGGTACTTGCAGTAAGAAGGCCAATCAACATGTCTCACAAGACTGGAAGCAAGTTCACTTCAAAGTGGGATAGTCCTTATATAGTGCGGGAAGTATACACAAACGGTGCCTACAAGATAGTCGACAATGAACGAGTACGAGTTGGTCCTATAAATGGAAAATTCTTGAAGCTCTAGTATTCTTGAACATTGTCTCTTTTAAGCTCCTAAGCAAGAGCGTAAACCGCTTATTATTTCAAGTTGAAATTAAATGTACTATTCTTGGCCCGCAAGACTATCAACTATGAACAACCAAAATAAAAATAAAAAAATTACTCCTACCCCTCAAGAGTTTAAACTATGAACGGCGAAACAAAAAAAAATCTCTTTTTGTCATCGCTTGAACTTCGTATGGCTTGATCCTTTAGGTCATTTTACCTCCTTTAGGTACGTAGGAAATTTGGGCATACACCCAAGTACAGACCTCCCGTACAAAAAAAAAAATGCAAAGCAAAATGGTGTAATCTGATCACATCATAAAGCAAGATAGTTGCAACATAATATTTTAGAGTGTTTTCACTCAAAATTTTGTCTAGATATCAAGCTGGATAAAAAGAAAAAGAGTGGAGTACATGACAACTATTATTATCAAAACTATCTTTAAAAATAATAACTACTAAGCTAAGGTGCCAATGGAAAATTTTCGTTTCTTCATATGATTCCTTAGCGTAAGTCTCCAACTTCTCCAACCTAGCCTTTACATGCGCTCTATCCCTTCGGTAGCTTCAATAATGTCAAGCTGACCTTGCAAGTCTGCAAATTCGTTCTCTGCCTTCCGAATCAATACTCCACAGCTCATGATCTCGCTCTCAAGGTCATGTTCTCACGCACCTAAAGATTGCAACTTCTTTAGCAACTCGGCTTGCTCCAACTTGACCTGCTCCAATTTAGTTTGTGTTGCCGTATGCCGAGTTGTTTTTGCTTCCAACTCTCTATATATCTCCTCAAGCTTTCTTTTTATCTCTTCCTGATGACTAGCTTGCTCCTCGGAGGTGATGCGTTAGAAAAACTATCTCGCACGTTTTTGAAGTCGCATGCCTAAGTGATTGTTTCTTCAATTTTACCTTTTAAAGGGGACACATCAATGCCTACTTTGAAAAGATAGGCATAAATATCATCAAACTCATTTCTAAGGAGATGAAACCGCTTGAAAGAAGTAAGGGAAATCTCCCTTAATATGCGTTGGACCATAACTTGAGTTGCGTGCCTCTCAGATTCCTTGATAACATTGCCGCGTTGAAAGCTGAAACTTCACCATGTAAACATTTTAATGGAGGAGGTTGACACAAAAGTGGTGAAACAATGGAATTATGAGCTAAATCAACTTTATCATCGGCTTGGTTAGTGACATCCTGGTTTAAACGATCTTTTCCGAGTGAACGAAAGTAGGAACTTCCTGATGGTAAAGGAATGTTTGCCATCTTTTCTTTGAGGTTCACGTCATCACTTTCCCCATATATATATATAAAAGGAGGATGTTAAAGTCCAAGCAACACAAGCATGTATATGTACATTAAAAAAAAAAAAATTTACCATGCACTCTACGAGTTTGGTTCCCAATCCAGGAAGTCCAAAATGTTCTCTGCACCATTAGGAGGTGGATGAAGAACCTTTCTCGACTTTGGCACATGAGTCTTAACATGTCGATTGTCCTGTTCGTCAAGAATAGATTTAAGTTTTTCTCTACATATCTAAGTAGGAGAAGTATCTAAAGGTGACATGACTTGCTCATGTTACTGTGCTTGGTGTAGCAACACTTTGAATGGGAACGACAAAAATAGGCATAGTAGGGATAGCAACCGGTGCTCCTCGAAAGTTCTCACATGGAGATCCATCTTCTATTGATGGGGTGGCCGATCCTAAAGGCTTCCTAGCACGTTTAAACTTTAATTTGAGTTTCAAGCCACGAGTCCCTCCATCCTTTGGAATGTCTTCTTGAGATAAATTGTCTCTTTTTCTCTTTGAACTCTTCTCTAAATGAGCATGGGGCGAGGTAGGAAATATTTTCGGCCACCATTCTTAGAAATTGCAAGTAACTTTTTCTCAAGTGACGAACATGGTCCCAAAATAATACATAGGATCTCATGTCTGTAGTTTAAGCACGCATAATGGAGGTTAAGCATAACCTATGGCTCAGGGAAATTTTGGAATTCATGTCGGCAGGAACATCTTGATGAAACCCAAGCTGTCTACTAAACCGATCGGGACAATAATGTTCACGTGACTAAGTCTGTCCTCACACCGATAATTAATGAAGCTTGAATGTATGCTTGTGAAGTAAGCAAAATCAATTTTTGACAACTTCCCATCATCCATGAGAGTCTCCTTAATTCGGTTGCCAATAAATGAATGCCAACGAAATCTCCGCCCGAACGGACGATTTCTCGAGCTTCTTCAAGGGGAATTTTTAGCTCGTTCAAGGCCATTGAATTTTTCCATACCCATGCTAGATGAAGATTGACTTTCAAAAGTACACATCCCAAAATATTTTGCCACCCATGCATAAAGGAAATGGGAAGGGAAAAGGCCTCCATTCCTGCTTGGATTTGAAGAGCGAGAGACATCATTGAATCCTTTATAGATACTTGCAAGAATTGCGGAAGAAAGACAATACATCCTTTCACCTACCATATTTGATGCAATCTTGAAAGTGCCAGAATGAATACACCTTGCATCTTTAGCCAATAAGATGAACGTGCATGGCCAACAAGAAAGAAAAGTTGCAAGGTAGGTATTGGTACGTGATTCGGGTATTTCCCAGGACAGTTCCAACTCACCGCCACGTCACCAGCCAAGCTGTGCCTAATCAGTCGGATAAAGGAGGAATCGGCCAAGGCCAACCCTTAACGGGCCAAGTAAAAGACCAAAGCCCATTAAGACTAGGGTTTCCCTAAACAATGGTAAATTACTATTCTACCCCTTTAAAATCTCCTTATAAATACACATCATTTCCCAACTCCATGGGGCATGATGTTCACATTCCACAAATCTCATTTTCCTCATAATCACACATTCAAGCTTCCAAGCTCTCAAGCTCTTAAGCTCTCAACATTCATCAACACTCAAACCAAGAGTTTCCACCTTTGGAAAACCTCTCAACTCCCAAGAACTTCCCTCCACGCGCATCGAGGAAGATTTTCTCGATCCCTTCAATCAAGTCAATCACTAACTTGAGCGTCGGAGGGCGTTCCCGGGATCTACCACTCGGGGCTTCGCCTTTTGCAGGTTCAAGCGGTCGCCACGCGAAATCGGATCGATCGTACCACATCCTCGGAACCGGAGCGGTAAATCATTCTTATCTCCGAATCATCATCCACATCATCAACTCGGTTTTCTCCGAAGCAAGTACATTCTCCAATGGGAATTCGTAACTCGTCAAAAGTAGCCGAGAAATCGCCCCATTTGGGAACTTCCGCATCGAGGATAGATGACATTGCTCCTATTTGGGGAACTTAGCTTTCACGATCTAATTTTTGGAAATGTTATACTTAGGACCCCGGAGCCAAAAGGCGATCCATTGCTCAATGGTTGGTTTACACTTATGACCTTGCATGAGTTTATGATAAGCGAAAAGAGGTAGGTGCTCGCGTGAAGCTTGGTAAAGAGTTCCTACTTCGCGAGAACAATCTCATCATAGAGGAATCCCGACATTGGCAACCCAAGCATATCGTGAATATCGAGAAGAGAAATGGACACCTCACCTTGGGAAGTATGTAAGGTGTTGTTTACGGACACCAATACTCACATATGGCACGAATAAAAGCCGAAAAATTGTCATACGGGAAGAGTGAGGAATATAGCGCATCGAATAAACGAAGGTTGATGAGCTTTTCTTTGCAACGGACGAGGACGTCTTCTAACTACTCCCGATAAAGGGGTTTGTAGGTAAACTCTCCATGAAATAATAGTTTGCTCCATGCTTTAAGCCCAACTTGTATATCATGATGTAACAAAGGATGTAGAGCGGAATTTTCCTCTTCTTTAGAATGATTTGACAGCAAGAATATATGTCTGTCTTAGTGTTCTTTTAGACCACGAAGAAGGATGTTAAGGACCATCGGTATTGTTGGACTTGCACAAACTCGATATGGGGTTACGAGCCGACGGTTTTGTCTCTTCTTCATCCTTTTCCTTTTCACTTGACCGGATACACGAGTAACGTCGACGGTTAATTATCGTGTCAACAAAAGTCACCATCTTTGTAAAGAACACTGCGAGGAATATAATAGTTACGTGAAAGAGTAAGTTATATGATCTGTTTATTAGGACAATCATGGCAATTTAATAAACTAAACCTTGGGACTCAAAGTCGTAAGTGAAAAAAAAAAAAAAGGAGAAAAATCAATTTTTCAAATTTTCCGTGATGTAAAAAAGATTTAACCCATTCATTCACCCTAAAAAGAGTAAAACATGCAAGCTGGTTAACCAAAAAATCAAGTCTTTAAATTTAACGTAATGTAAAAAAGGTTTAACCCGTTCATGTATCCTAAAAGGGGTAAAACATGCAAATTGGTTAACCAAAAAATCAAGTCTTCAAATTTGTCGTGATGTAAAAGTTTAACCCATTCATGTATAGTTTTCAAATTTTCCGTGATGTAAAAAGATTTAACTCGTTCATGTAACCTAAAAAGGGTAAAAAAAATACAAACCGATTAACTAAAAAATCAAGTCTTTAAATTTATCGTGATTTAAAAAGGTTTAACTCTTTCGTGTATCTTAAAAGGGGTAAACATGCAACTAGTTAACCAAGGGTCAGGGTGCAATGCTCATTGATTTCCAAGCGGTGTGCTTTCCGGCCTAGAAGATAGCAAAACAAAAAAATTTAATGAAGATGCAAAATTCATCATTATGAACCAAAACCGAGCCTCGACATCAAATTACACAACAAAAAAAGGGGTAAACTTTTCTGTAAATAAGTTCAGTTAAATAAAATTAAAAAAAGAGCTCACGTGAAAAGTTTTCTGTGCATCCCCATCAAATTAGTCAGCTCTTGGCAAGTTGCATCAGGTCATTATCCTATCTCAAGTTGAGGCACCAAATTGAAATTAATTGGACAAAAATAAGTCACTCGGAGAAGTTTATACAAAATAACGTTCATTAGTTACAAATCAACGACGAAGGCAGTCTCTAGGGGACTGCAATTGTGAGTCAAAGTGAACAAACAAGCAACAAAAATGTAACAGCAAATTAATGCTTGTTTTGAACAACGACATGGCTGATATTGTAATCCTTCACTACCAAAGCCAAGTTCTCAGCAAATTAATAGAGAAACAGAACAAGCCACGACAATTAAAAAAACACTCTCTCTGATCAAAGGGAAAGGCATGATAAACGAAGCAAATAAGAGGCAGAATTCACCGTTCATGAACAAAGTAAAACAGAGACAAAAAGGGGGGAAGGGGAAGCAATACCACACCAGATTTGAGGCTTTACCATTGAAAAGAAATCAGATCTGAAGCAACAAAACAAAAAAACTCTAATCAATAGCTGAGCTCCTGTTGATGGAGACTCGTCTTGATTTAACCAAAGAAGAAGAAGAGCCTTTTAAACTTCGGGAAAAAAAAATTCAAACCGAAATTAAGAAGAACATAGGCGAAAGAATGAATGTCCGGTAAGTCATGAATTTATGTGCATATTATATAGTCGTCCGCCAGCCCAACTTTCACCCAGTTACAAATACTTGAAGTTTTATAATTTTCTGGATAAACGAAACAGATAAAAAGAAATCAGAATTTGTATGCTAATCGAAGACTTCTAGCAGCTTTTTGTAGATAACAGGTGAGCAACCCATTCTGAAGAGAACTCGTTTGATTCCTTCAACGCAGATTCTCCGTAAGACTCCCACTTCAGAATTTAACTCCCAATTAAAATCCAGATTTCAGAATTTTAGTTAATTCAGAGTTTAACTCCGAACAAAAAACCACTAATTCCCACGAGTTTTTAGCTTTATATTATAAATGCAAAGTTTGAAACCAATTCAAAAGGGGGAATTCTAAAACCAAAATTCACATAACCGCCTCTCCCCACAACCAAATATCAGATCTGCAAAAAAAAATCAAGTGTGAAATTCGGGACAAGAGGAAGAAGAGGATGAGATGGTGAAGCCATGGAGATTTGGATGAGAGACAGATACCCTTTTAAGCAATTGAAGGTACTGGCAGATGGTTTTGAGCAGTTTGAGAGAGTTGAAATAAAAAGGTGCTATTACCCATAAAATTGAAAAATGTGATTGACAAGAGGATCATTGAGTGTGTCACGTGCACAGTAAAACTTCAGGATTTACTCTCTTATTGTTACTAAATTTTTGTTGTAACCTCAAATAAATTTTCTACGTAACCATGGTCACTTACTATATTCTTTATTTTTCCTCGATGACTTGTCTATTAAAGAAAAGTAAAAAACTTCTGCGAATTGTATCTAAACAAGTTTAAACATGCGATCTAAGTACTTAAAATTGCAAATCAAGAGAGTGATTAAAATTGACTCATATCAATCATCTTCTAAATGTTCGAGCTCTAACCGCTCCAAGTACTTCAAGAAAGCTCGTGCACGCAACCGACTCTCGAAGGGGACATTTGTATCGAGCAAAAATTTATTAGCTAACTATTTGCCGCTACGTGAAAAATTAATTATTTTTATTTGACTTATTGTAAATTGACAGGTATAAAATTGGTTTCGGAAGACCTTTAAAACTAAAATCAAAAGAAATTAAATTTCGACCAATTAGAAGTCGCCACGTGTCGTCGATGAAGCGATGAAACGATAAATATTTCTTTTAAGAAATAATTATTAAATTATGGGTCCGAACCCAAAACCCAACTCAAACCCTAACTCCAAAAAGGTTATAAATAAGGTCTTCATCTTCGTTTTAGAGGTTGGTCGATATTTGTAAAAGCTAGAACTAAAATTTCAAACAACATCCAACTATCAAGCGTCAAGGATCGAAATCAAGAATCACTCTAACGTTCATCATCTAGCTTTACATCAATGTTCGAAATTAAGGTACAATTGTAAGACCAGTAATTTTGGGGTTAGGTGGTCTTACGAGCTCGAGCTAATTATTTAGCCTTGGTTAAATGGAGTAGGTCGAGAGACCAAGTTATACGCGGTTAGATACTCGTAAATTAATTTGAGCGAGTTATTATTAGTTCGCGTAACTCTTATTGGTGAAGCGTATTAATTTGGTTTTACGAGTGTTTTCCGGACCAGCTACGTATTAATCGGAGACCGCATATGTTACGCACATGGGTTTAATTATATTGAGGATGAAAAAAAAAAAAGAAAAAGGGGGAAAGGGATTAGTGTTGATTAAGCGTGTGCTGGCTGCACCTAATGAGAGCCACCGAAAAAGGGGAAAGAGAGGAGCGAGAGGAAAAAAAGGAAAGAAGGGAGGGGGAGACCGAACAGGACCAGGAAACGGGAGAGAGAGAGACCGAGTGAGGGAGATAGAGCGAGACCGAGAGGGCGAGCGAGAGCGAAGGCGAGGAAGAGAGGCCGGAGACCGGCGCGCCGAACGGCGAGCGGCGGTGAAGTGGCCGGCGAGCGCGAGGAAACGACCGGGCCGAAGGAGGGTGGAACCGAGGCCGGGAAAGAGAAGCGAACGCGAGGGCGAGGGAGGCAGCCGGTGAGCGCGGGACATCGACCGGCGACGGTGTCCGGCGCGAGAGGAGGGCGGCGAAATGCGAGGCTAGCAGCAGGGAAAGGGAACGAAAGGAGGAAGGGAAGCGGGGAGCTCGAATCTCGAGCAAACCACAAGCCGCAATCCTTGAATCGAGGTGGGTAGTCCTATACTCTAAACTATTAGTACTTTCGAAACCCAATTGAATTTATCGTGATTGTGAAATGTAATCGTGAATGTGGAATATATATGCTATTGAGCGAGTTCGATAGTTGCTGAAAATGGAATTAGGAGTCTTGAGGAGTTATCGTGATTGTTGAATATGATTGTGAATGTTGAACATGTATGATATTGAACGAGTTTAGTAGTTGATGAAAGTGGAATTAGGAGTCTTGAAGAGAATTGGTAGTTGTTTAGGCCTAAATTGAAAATCGGGAATTCGGACGAGTTAGGCTGCTTGAGTATAGTGAGTCGTATCGAGAATTCGATCGATTGGGAATGAGCACGTTATGGTTTGGGTATAAGTTATGAATTAATATTTCAGATTGAGCCTTAGAGATTTCTTGAACTTGCGATATTGAGAGCTAATTACGAATATTGGGTAATGATGGGTCGAAGTATAAAGATGAGTATGAGTTCGTATTGAGTGATGCGCAATTGGTACAAGTAAGTGAGTAATGGGTGATTGTGAGATTAATTGAGTTCGAAAAGTAAATAAATCCTCGAGGTTGATATGAGCGTGAAAATAAGCAAAGCTAACTGAAACTGAATAATGAAAAGTGATTAAGAGTTACATAACTAAGGACGGACGAGCAAGAGTTAAGTAATGAGTTAGAGACATACAACGGGAATTTGAGACAGGGAATGGTAAGGTTAAGTTGAGGAATTGGAGTAAAGATAGGGAGTTGAGAAGTTGAGACATAAGCAAACGAAGTGAGTTCACCGAGTAGAGACATAGAATGAGGAATTTAAACAAAGACAGAGACAGTTGTGAGAAGTTGGGGCGCTGAATTAGGTGATGTCCGCTTGTGGTTATTATGGCTCGGAAAATGGAAACTAATCGTACTAGAGTGGTGGATTGAGAAATGTATAGTTGGAAAGAGTTGAGAATGATTGCTTGCATTGAATGGTGGTTATCCGTGTTAAGTGATTTCTTTACATGATGCTCAAAGTAGTTTTGAAAGGCGTTTTGTATTTTACGTGGAATGATTCTTGAATGCAACTTCTTGCGAGCCGCCTTTCAAACGTGAATGTGTTTTAAAGAAGCGAAACTTGTTTAAGAAAGTGAATCTTGTTTGAGAAAATGAATCGGATTTGAGAAAGTGAATTTAGAAGGGTGACACGTGTGTCATGCCTTCTACGATGAGAAATTGATTGAGATCTTGGTTAGAAACCAAGTTTGATAAGTGATTGTGATCACTTCGATTGAAATGAATTATGGGCTAGATTGTTTAGACCGGAGGAAGGAGGTGGTCGTGCATATCGGGCCACGGGGTCCTGATATGCGTATCAGGATGCCCATCAACCGGAGAGGTTGATTCTTTCCTGACGAGGAAAGCGGAGCCTTCCGAGTATTTGACTAGAGATAGGTCCAGGAACCTGAGTCGGGGTAGCGCCCGAGAACCGCCTCGGTGCTAGTTCAATCGCCGAAAGCCCCGAAAGAATTTTCGGAAAGTATTTGAAAGAAAGTGTAGATGATTCCACCTTGTCTAATGCGATTTCATACCTAAAATGATTGCAAATCGTGCTTCCAAATGATTTAAGTGTTATGAGCTTAATGTTGCGAATGATTTCAAGAGATTTCATTGAAAAGGATATAGATTTGTATTATATTATTATGCTTTCGCTGATTTGATTATTATGAGTATTATGTGTAAAGAATTTCCATTTTAAGGGTGTAGGACTCCGGTGAGCCCGTTGATTATTGCTCACCCCCACAAATTTCCCCCTCCCAGTGTTGCGAGTACATTCTCAAGTGTGCCACTTAGCTTATTCTCGGACCTCATTGATTGCCGTTTGTTGGTTGCTTGCGCGATTTGAATCGCGGATGTGCATTTCTTATATTTCTAAGTATTCTACTTGTAATTTAGTTCATGTAGTTTGTACCATATGTATAGTAAACCCTTTTAGATTATTGTAAGTTTTATCGCATGATTGGTTGGACTCGGCGTGTGGCCGTTGAGTTGTATACTCCGAGCGGGTGGCTCGTTGAGTTATGTTATGTTTTTATGCGAGGATTTTAAGGTTTTAAGCCTATGGGATAGTTCATACTACAAACGGAACTCTGTCGAAATTTTTAGGGATCTCGGATTATTTTGGGAAACCACCTTTATCATTTTTAAGTTGAGTTTAGACAGCCAAACCGGCACGAGAAGGAGCCTTGGGAGTTCCTTTAAGGAACTCGGCGATGTAATACTCCCGGGGGTGTTTTGGGGTGTTACAACAATGCCCTCGAATTGTTCACGTTACGGGGATATTGAATCGAGAGGATTACATTAATTGTATTCAATACGGAGATTGTACCACATTCATTAAAATCAATACAACTTTATATTTATTTCCTAATTTCCTTTCTTTATTTATTTTAGAGTCAAAATTTATGTTTACACCCACCAATTGATTGTAAATTGTTTCCGGTGGAAAAGCGAGGTGATTACATGGATGATGATTCGGAGGGAGAAAGGATTTATTGCCCGGTTCCGAGGACGTGGCACGATCAATCAGATTCCACGCAACGATTGCTTGAACCTGTAAAAGGCGAAGCCCTAGGGTGGATCCCGAGAAACGCCCCTCCGACGCTCAAGTTAGTGATAGATATGATTGAAGGGATCGAGCAAATCTTCCTCGATGTGCGTGCAGGAAATTCCTTGGGAATTGAGAGATTTTCCAAAGGAGGAAACTCTTGGGGTTTGTGTTGAGAGCTTGAGAGCTTGAATGTGTGATTGTGAGAAAATGAGAATGTGAGAATGTAGAACATGCCCCATGAAGTTGGGAGTTGATAGGTATTTATAGGGAGATTTTGAAGGGGTAGGATAGTAATTTACCGTAGTTTAGGGAAACCCTAGCCTTGATGGGCTTTGGGCTTTTACCTAACCCGTTAAGGGTTGGCTTGGGCTGATATCTCCCTTGTCCGACTGATTAGGCACGGTTGGATAGTGATGTGGCGGGTGAGCTGGTACTCGTCCAGGAAATACCTAAATCATTTAACCCCTCACGTTCTACCTGCATGCTTCCCGAGGTAGGTAGGTGGAATGTGGAGCCCACTCTGCTATGCCTTCATAACCCCAAGTTCTTATAAATAGGGGTGAATCTTGAGGAGGATGGCAAATTTTCACTTCTTCCTTCTTCTCTTTTCTCTTGCTTGGGAGAAAATGACCGCTGAGGCGCTTCCTGTCGGATATGAGAAGTTGTGGCCTCGCTTCAACCGAGATGAGGCCGAACAAACAGCAATTGAGCATCGCCGGCCATCCTTTGTTGCGGAGGCGTTCTACCGGCTTCTCATCGACAATGCTTAGATGGGATTGATAAACGACGGTGCGGAGTTTCATAGGTTGTTTCAAGCTGCACTCTGTCCTAATTAGGATGTACTTGAGGCTTGGGTGGAGCGCAACCACGATCGCCTCATTGCGCTTCGGTCGGTGAACCTTAATTCTTCAGCAGGGCGTTACGGCGGGAGGAGGAGCCGCTCCGAGTGTTGGCTCGTCGTTCGATCTTCCCTTGGAGAGTGGCAAGTCGGTAGATGGCCCTTCTACTCCCTCCTATCATGACCGAATGGACTTGCTCAAGGCAAAGGGAGTTGCTTCCTGTGGAGAAGAAAAGGAACCTTCCGGCGGAAGAAGAGGAACCTTCCGGCGGAGAGGAAGAGGAACCTTCCGGCGGAGAGGAAGAGGAACCTTCCGAAGGAGAAGTGAGGTAGCTGCTATGGCTCTCCTTTCGTCCGAGTAGTGTAACCGTAGTGTTGTAGCGCGAGTATCTTGAACTTTCGACACTTTTGCTTCTCTTGTAATGGCATGTTGCGCGCTCTTTCTCAATGAATGAAGGAATGAATGAAGTTTACTTCACCAGCCTTGCTTCTCTTCGCTTTTCTATCCCATTATTGACACTCTGTTTGCGATGAATGATTTTTACTTAGCCCCTTGGGCTTAAAGAGTGATTTCTGCAGGGAAGGTGAGTTTTTCCACGGTCCTCCTTAGGCTTTCGAGACATTCGAACCCCTACGCGTTTGAGGTTTAAAATGTGAGTGTGCCTATGTGGCGTTATTGCGGACCTTACGCGCGACCTTTCAACTCCTAAAGGCTTGAAAGTGCTTGAGTATAAACATCTCGCTAGGGAACATCCCATGGAGAGCGCGACCTTCTAAACTTAGGTTAAAAGGATGGGTGCCCATGACGGAATGGGCCTTTGCGCGACCTTTAAATTCCCGAAGGTTTGAAAGTGCATGAGTCTCGCTAGGAAACATCTCACGGAGAGCACGACCCTCTAACCTCCTGTTAGGAGTGTAAGTGCCCATGACGGAATGGGTCTTTGCGCGACCTTTCAATTCCCGAAGGTTTGAAAGTGCGTGAGAATGAGTTTTCCAAGGGGTACTCCTTTATGGGCCTAGGAATGCGATTTTTGGCTCCCGGAGGCCAAGTTATCGCTGAGTGCAAATTGACTCCGAACCTCGAAGGATAGCCCCTTGTGTAGGTAGAGATACGACTTGTTAACCTTCGGAGGCTAAGTCATTGTTTGACGAGCGTTCGGGCTTTGCCCGTTTTGTCACTGCAATTCTTGCGAAATAATGTGATTTTTTTAAAGACCCCTAAACCCGACTCCTCTCCCCGACCCACGACCCCAACCGCCAACCCCGACCGTTAACGCTCTTCCCTTGCGTCCTCACTCACTCTCGGCCTACACTCTGTCTCGGCTTGCCCTCCCTCTCTCGGCCCGTTCCCTCTCGCGGCCCGCTCTCCCTCTCGGGCCTGCTCTCCTCTCGGCCCGCTATCTCACTTGGCCCACTCTTCAAAACTCCCCTTGCTCTCACGCCTCCTTCTCTCGGTTTCTTCAACTCTCTCACCTGCTGCCCATTCTCATCCCCGAGCCCGGGTAACCTTGCCTCCCCGCTTGCTTATCACCACTCGGCGCCGCCCCTCACCTAGGACTCGGCGCCTCCCTCCTCCCTCCCCGAGCCCCCTTGCTATCGCGCTCCCTTCTCTCGGCCTTCCCTATTTTGCACCGCAGCTGCCTCCCTCGCCTCCTTGACCGATCGCCTACCCCGATCCCGAAGCGAGCGCTCACCCCGACCTCGAAGCCGACCCCAGCCCTCACTCTCTTGGCCTCTCTCGCGCATCCTCTCTCTCTCGTTGTTGCTCTGTTTTGCTCCCCCTCCCCTTCCTCGCTCGGACACTGCTGGCCCCCGACCCCGGACCCAACCCCTAGGATCGACCCCTCCCCCTCACTGTCTCGCCCTCGCTCACGCTCTCCCTTGCTCTCGCTCACACTCCCACTAGCTCTCTTGACCTCTCACTCGGACCCAACTACCCCCTACCGACCCGCTAGACTAACCCCTGGACCCGAGCCCTAGCCCCGAGCCCCTTGAACCCGAGCCCTATCGAAACCCTCCCCCAAAACACCCAAAAACCACGAAACCCTAACCCTAATTTTTTATTTTTTATTTTTTATTTAATTTTCGCTCGAGCGGGAAACCGGAATTTTTAATTCGGGTTCAAATTTTTAAATTCGGTCTTGTGTAGGGAAACGGTGCGACTTCAACCGATTCTGATTGATCGGGGAGTGAGCTCTATATAACCCGCCTCTTGGTACTCTTTTTTTATTATCCACAAAATAAGTCTTAAAGTGAGAGAGAGAGCACTTTGAAGGAGCCTTCAAGCGAGATTCGGGCATTTAACGTCTTCATTGGATTTTTGAGGTATATCTTCGAATCACCTTCTTGTACTTTGAGTATTCAAGTAGATGCATGCTTTAGAATAATGGGTAGACCCAAGGATACCGTTGCGGACCAGCATGATAGTTTGTCGAGTAATTGTGCCTTGGGTAGTGACTTGCCGTGCCCTACATGGACGGGTGTTGTAGTGATGGAGTTGTAGGTGGGGGTCCACGGGAGTTGTTGCATCTGCTGATTTAGAGGTTTCCGCTAACCTTGATAGTCATCCTGTTACAACTCCTCGTAAACTAGTTGTGGCTAGTCGTGCGTCATGGCGGCAAGTTCTTGCGCCTAGCACGGTTGCGAAGACCATCCCGTTGGTTGCGCCACTGCGAGTTCGAATTCCCTTTATGAAAGGTCCCCACTCCTAGTCTCAATAGTTCTTCTTGGGGAGGTGGTTTACCGTTGGGAGGTTAAGAGAAGTCATGGTCTCCGAGGACAAGTGACATTTACGGGTTGCACCTTGCGAGGATTCCGGTAGCGGGGTTATGGCTAGAATTAAGACTATCTATAAGCTCAAGACCATGGATGAGCTCATGCGGGATGGGTATTCTAGAGGTAATTCCTAATCCTTAGACATGATGAGGCCACCTCGTCTTTTATGCCACTTGAGGGGCAGATTACTTAGCCGAGTCGTTGCACGAGAGGTCGGATCCTAGCGACAGATCCGAGGTTCTCATTTTATCGACCAACACTTTACGAGTGACATGGTATAGGCCTCGGGGCTCTTCGGTCATTATTGCCTCCCCGATAGTTATAAGATTCTGGTCCCGTTGGAGCGGGACACGGTTAAGTCCCCCTCCGAGGTGCCGCACTTTTATAAAGTGGCACTCGATAGTGGGGTACGATTTTCGCTCCATCCTTTGATTGTATCGATATGAAATAAGTTCAACCTGGCCCCGGCCAGGTGGTTCCCAATTTGTGGCGCTCGATTTGTTCATTGCCACTTGTGAATTGAAGGACCTCCCTTGTAATTTAGAAACATTCACCTTTCTCCACGGCCTTCGAAGTGCACCTCGTTCGACGGCGAGCAAGGTCGGTACAACTTCCCCAATAAGAAGGGGTACATGACTGCCTTGAATAAGGTGTCTTTAGTCCATAAGTGGAAGTATGAGTTTCTCTTTGTAGAGAAGTTGGACGGGGAGTGGGAAGTCCCTGTTTGGAGTGAGGAGAAGGATGTCGTTAAGATGCATGCTTCTTGCTGCGTAGTTTATCGTTACGAAGTACACGCCGTAGCGGAGTATTTTCGCACTCGAGAAGTTTCCCATCCTACGAGGGCGGGAAAGAAAGAGAAGCTTCCTTCCAATTGGCTTCCTAAGAGGGAATACTTTAAGAAGAACTTATTCCTTGTCGCCATTGGGTTGGCTATGGATTCGAAACTTCCACGGGGTGCTTACTCCACCTCCTACTTGCTTTTGTTCATGTTTCGAACTAACTTGACTTTGGTTGGTTTTATCGGATCAAGTAAGGGTTCTCCTTTCCAAAGCCATGGCGGGAAATTTTCGCGTGTACGGGTCGATCGGGACACGCACCCTTCCCTCTAAGGCAAGGATGCCACTGAGAGGGACAAGAAGAGGAAAGCCTCCAAGCCACACCCTACGGCTGCCATTGTGTCGACGTTCGAAGTTCTCAAGGGAGCGAGCAATAGGCCTCCCGTAGTAAGTCTTATGTCTTTTGCCATATCCTTTGCGTTTGATCTTTGATTTCGCGCTAACATTATCTTTTTGCAATAGGCTTGTCCTCTCCCTGCTAAGAAGAGTCAAGTATCACCTCGCTTTAGTATTAGAATGAGGGGCCGGTTGGTGTGAGAGTCGTCTACCTCGAGCAAGCGCTTGAGGGATGCTTCGGACCTTTCTTCCCGAGAGGAACGCTTCTGGCTCGAGGGGTAAGGAGATATGCTTAGGTCTCCGGTCTCGCTGTTTTCGATTGCCGACCCTAATACCAAGGTTGCCATGGCGGGTCATCTTCGGAAGGCGTATGGTGACACTCCTCGTCAAGATGTCGCTTCTCCCGTCTCTTACGCATTAGTGGCCGTAGTTGAGGTCAAGAGCAACCTTCTTTATACCTGTGTTTTCTTTACCTTTCGAGTTTTAATTCTTTTGTTACGCAAGCTCTTATTAGGGCCATGCAGGTTATAGAGTCCCAGCCCTCCTCCTCGGATCTTCGAAGGAGGTATCTTCTCTTGAGCTCCTTGAAGAAGCTCTCTAAGGAAAAGAAGGAGGAAGTAGATAAACTCTAAGGGAGCCGAGCAAGCTGAAGGCTCGGTTGGAGGCTACTCAAGGGAGAGAGCGAAACTCGAAGACTCAATTGGAGGCCGCTCGGGAGAAAGAGCGAGATCTCGAGGCTCACATCGGAGCTGCTCACGAGAAGGCGCATAGCCGGAGATTGCGCTTCGAGTCCGCGCAGGAGATTAAAGCTACGGCGAGGGATACGTGTCTCGGGAAGCTCCTCGCGGCGGTCTCCCAGCCCTTGGTGAGGAGGCGAGATGGGCTAGAGTAATGTCCGGCTTATGCTTTTGCCCTTTACTTAGAGGCCTTTGCTTCCCGGTCGGATTCTCCAGCTGAGAATACCCCTAAGGAGGGTGAGATTCCCGCCGAGGATAAAGCCGATGGCCGTGTCGGGGACGGCCTTGAGGACTAGCTTCCCTTTTCCTTCCCTTTTCCTAACCCTTCTTAGGCTAGGACTAATTTTGATGGCTTGATGCCATGTAACTTAGGATGCCTGCGTGCCGTGTGACTTGATACTTTTACTAGAGACTCGTTTCATTTTGAACCTTTCTTGGTGTTTGTTGCATGTTTATTTGACGCTTGTCTTCCTCGTTGTTTCTTTTGGTTGTTGTTGATTTTTCTTGCCGTTTTTAGGTATATGATCATCCTTTGACTTTAGTAATTTTTGGCTATCTTAGGGGTTTGCATTAGCCCCGGTTCACGCTCCCAAAATCGGTACAAGCAAAACATTCAACAATAGAAATTAACAATGTAGTTGCTATAGGGGATGACATTAGCCCTTACTCTTTCTTCTAACTTTGACAAAGTTAAGAAAATACAACGAAAGGAATCGAGAGTTTGGGCGCTTTAGGGGTTAGTATTAGCCCCTATTCATGCCCCAACTTTGAAAAAGGTAAAAATATACAACGAAAGAGATCGAGAGTTTGGTTGCTTGTAGGGGATCGTATTAGCCCTTATTCTTGCCCCCAACTTGATGAAGGTAAAGTGTGAGATACAAAGATGCCGAAAACTTGCTCATTGTATTAAGAGAAAAGATCAAAGTTCATTACAAAAGAGAGGAATGTGTGCCTCGTTGAGCACTTTCGGAAAAGTCACATCAATCATGGCTGATTCCTTTACAATATTTTTGGGACTTGGGCTGGGTGGGTCTTTAAAGAAAGGCCTCCACGCCGATCAATAAGCTTGTACTTGTTTACAAAATGAGGGTGCTTCCTAGTACTTAGATGAAGTACTTCTTTAAGTTGTTGCTATGCCATGCTCCGGGAATGTTTGTTCCTTCGGGGTAGCCAACCTATAGGTCCCTCGGCGGACTACCTCATGAATGATGTATGGTCCTTCCCGATTAGCCGTGAGCTTGCCGTGCTCCGCCGCCTTTCTGCGCTTCGGTTTTCCTTAGAACCAGGTCACCAACTTTAAGATCTCGTCCCTTCACCCTCCTGTTGTAGGCTCTTGCCATTTTTAGTTTGGTTATGGCCTTATGAAGATAGCTATCTCCTCGAACCATCGGGACTAAGTCAAGGGCCTCTCGGAGGCCTTGTTGTTAGACTCCTCCCGAAAGGTTGTGAGACGAGGGGTGTGAATGGCCACTTTGACCGGAAGCACGGCTTCAGATCCATACACTAGCATGAAAGGTGTTTCTTCGGTAGTTGACTTCTCCGTGGTCCTGATTGACCATAAGACGGCTTGCAACTCATCCGCCCATTTTCCTTTAGCGTTGTCTAGCGTCTTCTTAAGGTCGTTAAGTATGACCTTGTTGGCTGACTCGGCTTGGCCGTTTGTTTGGGTACGAGCCACAAGCTGTGAAGAGGGCTTGGCAGCCATATTGGGCGAGGTAATCCCGCACCTTGTCGGTGTCAAATTGTCATCCATTGTCAACTATCATCACCCTAGGGATGCCAAACCGAGTGATTATGCTCTTCCGGATGAACTTGCGTACTTCTTTTCGGTGATCGAGGTTATGGCTTCCACTTCTATCCATTTAGTACAATAATCCATAGCCACGAACAAGTACTTGCGTTGACTCGTAGCTTTCGAAAATGGACCAAGGATGTCCATCCCCCATTTTACAAAAGGGAGGGGTGATTGGATAGGAGTCGGCTTAGTGGGAGGGCCCTTTGGCACGGGAACGAATTTCTGGCATTTGTCACATCGCCTCACCAAGTCCATTGAATCTTCTCGTAAGGACGGCTAGTAGTAGTCGATCCATAGAGCCTTAGCTGCCAGTGCCCTTCCGCCTATGTGGGAGCTACATACTCCTTCGTGAATTTCTTCAAGTATTTTTCGACCCATTTCGGTGGCACACAACGAAGCAAGGGTTGGGAGTATGCCTTCTTGTAGAGGGTTCCGTCATAGTAAATAAACCATTCCACTCTCTTTTTGACATGCTCCGCTTCTTTGTTATCTTGCGGAAGTTCCCCTTGGATAGGTAGTTAATTAGGGGATTCATCCAAGTGTTGCTCCTGTCTAGCTTCATGGTTTCTTTGACATCGATACTTCTCTCTCCAAGTATTTCCCACTTGGATCCTTTTCGGCTGCCCATCGGCCGAGGAGCTGGTAAGTTTAGAGAGGGCATCGACTTGTTTATTCTCCGAGCGGGGTACATGTAAGATTCAAAGTGCTTGGAGTGGTCCTCCCGCTTCTTTGACCTTTTGACGATACGCTATCATGTCCTCGTCCCGTGCCTCGTATTCCCCATTCAACTAGGAGACTACAAGCTGGAGTAGGCTTTACGGAGCTCGCTCCTGCCGCATAACGAGGTCTATGCCTGCCGGGAGGGCCTCGTACCCAGCCTCGTTGTTGGAAGCTTTGAACATGAACTTGAGCGCATGTTCGTATTGTTCCCCTATTGGCAAAATGATGACCAACCATGCTCCACTCCCGTCTTTGGTTGCTGAACCATCTACGTAGAGGGTCCAACATTCATCTCGGATGGTAGGGGCTAGTTCGGGTGTGAGCATTCTGTTATGAAATCTGCCAATGCTTGTGCTTTAATAGCTCTTTGAGGTTCGAACTCTAGGCCATACCGGGTCAGCTCAACGGCCCACTTCGAGCATTCTTCCACAGCTTTTGAACTTTTGCAACATGTTCCTCAAGGGCTGGTAAGTGAGGACCGTTACTTTGTGTGCCTCAAATTAAGGCCGCAACTTTCTGCGGCCGGGAGGAGAGCGTATGCGAATTTCTTGATCACGGGGTAGCGAGCTCGGCACTTGTGAGTGCATGCACGATGTAGTACATAGGTATTTGCTCGTTCTTTCGCTCCACAAGGAGGACTACACTTATTGCTTGATGCGAGACGGCGAGGTAAATGAGTAGGGGCTCCCGGAGTGGGACTGAAATTTTTGGAAGTTGGGTCGGGTATGTTTTTAGTTGGGAGAATGCTTCTTCCGTTTCGGAATCCCACTCAAACTTTGCTCTTTTCTTTAGCACTTTGAAGAAGGGCTGACATTTATCTACGGACGTTGACATAAATCGTCCTAGGGCAGCTATGCACCCTGTTAGCTTCGAACCTCCTTGACAGTCCTGGGGACTTCATGTTGAGCATAGCTTGCACCTTATCGGGATTTGCTTCTATCCCTCTATGGTTGATCATGAAGCCTAGGAACTTCCCATCCTTGACTCTAAAGGTGCATTTTTGGGGTTCGGATTCATCCTGTACTTCCCTAGGACTTCAAACGTCCTTCGGAGGTTGGAAACGTGATCGATGTCCTGCTTGCTCTTGATGATCATGTCGTCAACATATACTTTCATAGTCTTTCCAATGAGGTGGGCAAAGATCATGTTGACCAACCTTTGGTAGGTGACTCCAGCGTTTTTCGATCCGAAGGGAATTACATTATAGCAATATAGCCCTTGGTCGGTGATAAAGGTTGTTCTTTCCTAGTCTTCTTTGCATAACGGTATTTGATGGTACCCGAAAAAGCATCCATGAAGCCGAGAAGGGCGTGGGTTGCCATAGCATTGACGATTTTGTCAATTTTTGGCAAAGGGTAGCTGTCTTTTGGGCATGCTTTGTTGAGGTTGGTGAAGTCGACGCACATTTTCCATGTACCGTTCGACTTTTTCACCAAGACTATATTGGCGATCCACTCGGGGTGTTAGTATTCCCGAATGAACCCTACCTTAAGTAGCTTCCTGACTTGCTCGGCCACCGCTGTGCTACGTTACGCCCCCAAATGCCTTCGTTTTTGGATGATGGGCTTGTAAGATGGGTCGACATTCAACTTGTGCTTAATGACTTTAGGGCTCAGCCATGGCATCTCTCTGGGTCCAAAGGCAAAGACATCTTTATATTCTCTCAAGAGTCGAATAAGGCCGTCTTTGATCCCTTTGCGGAGGTTCCTTCCCACTTGTACGGAACGATCGGGGTAAGTTTCCTCTAAAGGGATAAGTTCAACATCTTACGAAGGTGTAGACCGGCCCTGCCATGGTCTTCGGTGGTGGTAAAGCACACCATCATAGTTTCGGGGATTTTAGCGAGGAGCTCTACTTTTGGTCTTTTTCCCTTGGGGTGATTGTTAGTTGTTCCCTCTTTCGTTTGTTTCTCCATTAAGTGTCGAAGGCTTACGACATAGCATTCCCTTGCGGTTTTCGATCTCTATAGATTTCGCCTACGGATCCGTCGTTAAGCTCATACTTCATCAAGAGAAGATATGGAGCAATGACTGCCTTGCTTTGGTTTAGGGTGGGACACCCAATGATGAATTGTATGCGGAAGGCACGTCAACCACCAAGAAATTCACTTCAATGTTCCGTCCTCCGGCCTAGTCTCCTATCCTAACCGGTGGGTGGATCATGCCGAGAAGATGCACTGTCTCGCCCTCTAAATCTAAGGATTGGATTTACGAGAGGGATAAGATTACGAGGGGTATACTTTAATTGGTTTAACCATTCCATGGTGGTGATGTCCATCGAGCTTCCCGTATCCACCGGAACCCTCCGGACTATGGCGTCCAAGATTTTTAACGTAATGACCATGGGGTCGTCGTGTGGGGTGGCCATGCCTCTTAGGTCCTTATCTCCGAAGGTCATCGCGGGCACCTTCACAGGCGGCGGCTGCCCGGTGATCAACAATTGTTGCGCGCTCCTCGGGTGAGCTTTCCAAGGAAGGGGGTCACTCTCCCGCCAAGCCCCAGCGATGGTGGCTACGATTACGGTGACATTGTCATATTCATAACTCTTTTCTCCTTGCCTTGAGGAGCCTCCCTTAGTCCCATAGACATCCTTCTTAAGAAAACGGTCGATTTGCCCATTGTTGGCCAATTCCCCAAGTGGCTTTTTAGGGCTCGACACTCAACAGATGTTGTGCCCGATTTGCTAGTGGAACTCACGGTATTTGTTAACAACTCGTACCTTAGTAGGAGTGGACATGGGAGGTGGCTTCTTGAGCATGGGATGCCGTTTGATCTCCATCAAAATACTTCATCGATTAGTGTTAAAGAGGTGGCTCACTTCGTTCTCTCGGGGCTTCCTTTCATTTCGGGAATTAAACTTTCCTTCCCCTCCTTTCCTTTTTGCCTTCTCCCCCTCTTATGCGCAGATCTCCATGGCTCGGATGAAGTCGGCCGCCTTCCGGAGCGCCTCTGCGGGGTAGTCACCTTTTGCTCAACAAGGGAAAACTTAAATCTTCCGCTCCCGAGTCCATTTAGGAAGGAGGTATAGGCAACTCCGTCTCGAAGGTCGGGCTGAGGACAACTTCCCAGTGAAACCTCCGAACATAGTCTTTGAGAGTTTCATTTCTCCCTGTTTGATTTTTGAGAGATGGATGCTTGGTTTTCTTCGTTTGCAACTCGCGATGAATTATGCAACAAACCTTTCACAGAGTTCTTTGAAGGAAGAGATGCTTCCTTCAGGGAGACCGTTGAACCATTTATGCGCGACCCCCTTCGAGTGTGGCGGGGAAGAATCGGTAGTAGGTAGCATCATCTCCATCCCGCACATACATATGGGACTTATAGTATGCCAGCTGGTCCTCGGGGTCGGTAGTGCCATCGTACGGTTCGACGCTTGGGACCTTTATCTTTTCATTCTTTGTGCATTCATGATCTTCTTTGAGAACAGAGTGTTGAAAGTATGCTAGGTCGGCCTCGAACCGAGCCGAGAGACGGGAACAGCGCGGGGTTGGTGGCGTGGAACTTCCACCGAGGAAGGACTCTTCCTCCTCTCAAATCGAGGAGAAATACGCCTGGTCCTCTCTAACTTTTCGGGACCCTTCATAGTCGATTGCCCTTGGTGCCTCTCCCTTGAGCGCTCGCACTCTCGAACGACAAATTGTCCTTGGTCATGTTTGAGAGTATCGTAGGCTCGTTGAGACTCACGACCATGAGTAACTTATCACACGGGGCTGGCTTTCCTTCTGCTCCCCGAGGTTTGGGCCCCGCTTTTGGTGCTAAAGCATTGCCTTCAAACCAGGCAGAGCGCTGCCGTGGGTGGCGTAAGAGGTCGAAGCCGTGTGGGATGTTGCAATATTCTTATTGGCCCTATGAAGATCTCTCTTGGCTTCTATGATCCCCTAGCGTCTACCTCCTCGTAGTGCCTCATTGGGGGCGCTCGGCTGCTCGAGGGCAAGTGCCGTTAGGGCCTCGATAGGCTGTGATGGAGCCGCATGGGAGGGTATCCCGCCCGAGAAGTGGCCAACAGGCTGACCTCCCTAGGGGTGTAGTGGAAGGGCATGATGGGTATGCGTTGCTCCATGGTGGCTCACACTGCTCTTGCACTTGTTGTGCGACAATCATTTTAAGGGTCTCTATCAAGTTACGAAGAACCCCTAGGGTGACGTACCCCTCCGGCGAGGTATGGCGGTTGCCGGTGAGCTCGCTGAGATGATTCTACATCCTCAACTTGAGGAGCGTCGCGGGTTTGGCCCCTCGTATGAACGATGAGGGTGATGGACCGGAGGGTTGGTCGTGTCGCGCGTCATCTTAGATCGGGATCGAGTGCCACTAGCGACCATAAGCTACCTTTCTCCCCACGAGACGACGCCAAAGCTGTTTCCGGAGGAAAATTGAGGTGATTACGTGGATGATGATTCGGTGGGAGAAAGGATTTACGATCCGGTTCGAGGACGTGGCACGATCAATCAGATTCCACGCGGCGACTGATTGAACCTACAAAAAGGCGAAACCTCGGGGGTGGATCCGGGAAAGGCCCCTCCGACACTCAAGTTAGTGATAGATTTGATTGAAGGGATCGAGGAAATCTTCCTCGATGTTTGTGAAGGGAATTACTTGGGAATTGAGAGATTTTCCAAAGGAGGAAACTCTTGGGGTTTGTGTTGAGAGCTTGAATGTGTGATTGTGAGAAAATGAGAATGTGAGAATGGAAAACATGCCCATGAAGTTGGAAGTTGATGGGTATTTATAGGGAGATTTTAAAGGGGTAGGATAGTAATTTACGATAGTTTAGGGGAAACCCTAGCCTTAATGGGCTTTAGGCTTTTACCTGGCTCGTTAAACGTTGGCTTGGGCTGATATCTCCCTCATCCAACTGATTAGGCATAGTTGGCAAGTGATGTGGCGGGTGAGCTGGACTGCCGAGAAATACCCGAATCATAAATCTTAATAATCATCAAATTTGATAGTCAAGGGCAAAAATTCCTTATTAGAATTGGATTCCCTTGGCAAAGAGATGGAGTATTGTAATATAAATAAACGGGTTTTGGGTGTGCATTAAGGCATCAAGCGAATTTAGGTAATAACTTTGGAGCTTCAGTCGAAGCATTAGGTAGTAATTAATTAGGTTAACTTCAGTTTAGGTTATTAGTTTTTCTCCATGTAAATTTTAGACTTCAATAATTTAGATTCAATTATTGTTTTAGTTTTAGTTATTAATTCAATTCCTAACAGTTTTCAGTTTCGGTTTGATTTGTTCCTGGTAATTTCTTCCCTTCTACCACTCCTTTCTCTTCATTTTGTTTAGTTTAGTTTAAAGGTTTAATTTTTATTATATTTTGATTCTAGTAGTTATTTTAATTTTTTAATTTTATGTTTAAGTTTAATTTGTTAGTTTATATCATCATTTGAGTCGATCTTTGTTACTTTAGTTGTTAGATTTAATTGTATTTTATGTTGTTATTTGTGTCACTTTGGTTGTGATTAGTCTTCTTAATGACTAATTAATCTCATTTACGCCTTACCCACCTAGTTTATACTTGTTGTTTGGAACTGTTTCTCTTTCCCACCACGTGTTCGATTAAATACCCGAAAGGGTTTTTAATTTTGATTTTTAGACGGTTGGTTTATGACTTAAATATGGAGTCAATTTGTCGAGTATTGGTAAAGAGAATAGTTGAGGTTTTGGTATGAAAATAGCTTGAATCCTAGCTAGGTCAAAGGTTGTTATTTTTGTATTCTAGTTGGGCTAACGTTATGAAGGTAGGTGATAATTAGACTATCTCATGACCCTTGAAAGTATGGCTTGAGCAGGTTTTGATAGTGCAATCGACCACTCCTAATTACTTGTATAAACTTGGGTAGGTTTATACTTTATTTAATTATTTAGTTTATTAAGTGGTAAAATAACAACCCGAGTACTCTTTTTATTGCTTTCTAGGATTTTTTAATTAGTATATCTCTCATCTCTCCTGATTCCCCTAGATAGAAAGTTTAAGATAACTTTGATATTTGAAACACAACTCCCTATGGACATGACCATGTTTGCCGGCTATCTACAACTAAGCCGTGCACTTGCGGTTATAATTTTAAGACATAACAATGAAGCTTTTTAATGATATGTTTGTGACTACAACCACCTCTCTCGGTTGTTGCCGATAAATCCCCTAAAATGAATAAATTCATTATTGTGCATTATATCAATTGTAATGCTTTGTGAGATTTTTCCGGAACTGATTCTATGACTTTCATCCAATCTTTAACATTTATTTAGATTTTGTCAATGACATCCTTTGGATTCAAAGTTTTTCAATTAAAAAGTAAAAAATTACACAGAGGTACCCTCGGGTTTGATGTAACTATTTTAAGCGCCTCATGTATGAAAAATAACTCTTATGTACCACGACCTTTGTAAACAATTATTTAGAGGTACCCTCAGGTTTGGTATAACTATTTTAAAGCCCTTTAAGTATGAAAAATAACTCATAAATACCCCGACCTTTGCAAAAAATTATCCGAGAGATACCATAAGATTTGGTGTAACTATTTAAAAGCCCCTCAAGAATGAAAATATACTCATAAGTATACTTTTCTTTGTTGTAATGTGACATTGACATTATATATTCAAAGAAGATTTAAAAATTTTTATTGAGTACCAATTTTATCTCTATTTCTAATGACTGAAACTTAAACTATTGATTTTTTACCTTCTTCCCATCTAACAAGATAAAACTTATAATTTTTTATGTTGTAATTTTATAGTTACTTGTTTATAAAACTTTGTACTTATAAAATGTACAATTTTTTATGTTATGATTTTTATAAGTATTTTTTAATTATTTAAAATTAAAATTAGAAATGTTGCAATTGTCTCCTTTGTTATAGTCATGTAAATATGAATACAATGAAATGTGATAATCTAGAAAATATGCTTCAACTTGCTTTTATTAAAATAAAAGTGTAGTAACACCTATAAAACTTCGATCTGCCATTTGTATGGTTTGACATCTAAAATAGGTATAATCCTATTAAAACTACAAAAACACATGACATGTCTTTTAAAACCCCTAAAATATATCCCTTTTGCAAACCAATTTTGAATCCAAAAGAAAAAATTAACGATCATTCATAAGGTATCAAATAATGCAACTAGTACCAAATAAGTTTCAATCTTTGAGAAAGAGAGATGTCCTAATAAAAAAATTAAGATGAAAAAAAAAATAGAAGATTGAATGAAACCATCCTAGTTAAGAGGCTTGACTAGATTGTGTATGAGATACTCGTGTTCACTTAAGAGTTGCTTGTGTTTACTTTGTTTGCTCCTCCCTACTTTTGCTTTTCCCCTCTTTTACCTTTCCTTTTTTTCTTCCCAAGTAGTCTACCATATGCATCTCTTTGTTTCCCGCATATTCTTGAGTTATGTCCCATTTGATGACAATTACTACATCCGATAGAGAATTCAAAGTTAATTTATTATATTAATTGTCAACAATAAATAAAGGATTATTGACACTTTAATACCATGTACTATTGAAAAATGAAAAAAAAAGTCCCTCAGGTATCAAAAATAATAAATTATAACCTTGAGGTATCGTATAATGTTGTTTAATTGCAAAATGTTATCTTTTTAGGAGTTATATAAAGACTCGGACACTTGCTCAACGCATTTCGAGTTGCATTAAATGAATCGAGTATAACTATCTCGTACTTATATAGTTTTGATTCTAAGGCATTCTCTGTATCTTAGAAACTTCTCTCGAGTGAATTGGTATCTTCTCTAAGTGATACAGGTTTTACTTCTTATACTTCTTACTTATCCGTAAGTGACTCGAAAAGCTGGTTCTTTGTTCCGAGTCCCTCATCACTCGGATTTATCGCAAATTGAATAGACTAGTATTTCGTCTTTTCTCACTCGTAATCCGACTTCGGTTATAAGCTCTATTCTGTTATAGTCGGTGATTTTTAGTCTGTTTAATACTTAGTCTCGTATCAAGTTTTTTCACTCGATATTCATTATGTATCTTAATCTATCGCTTAGACTAAGTCGGATGGAATTTTGAGTTACATGGTTATTAGACTCAGAAAATTCCACTTGTCTTCGACTCGGATAATTAGTTATTTAATTATCATAATTACTTTATTATCTCGTGTCTAATCTTAGACCAAAGTATCTTATACTTTGAGAACCAAAATTGTTTTACTTTTGTAGGTTATGCAAACGAGGATACACTTTTCAAACTACAAAAGTAACCTGAGCTTCAAAGCGTCAAATCACCAGCAGACATGGCTTTTCACCTTCTCTCGCTCCAGTCCCGAGAAGATTGTGTCGGGGCATGTCTGTTTCCAAATCTGGAAAAGCTGAAATGCTAATCTTAACGGTGGTTTCCACCTTATCTTTCAAGACACCGCCGAGTGATTTTGGGACTTCCAAGAGAGTTAAACCGTTATCCAATGTTCACATTACAACGGATACTTTCGAGTGACTCGGAAAGCTTCGTCAACGGTCACAGAAGACTCTCGGTCAGCGAGATGAAGATAACGGCTACTCTGCCTGGTCATCTATATATAGAAGCCACCTCACAAGACTTGAAGATTGGCCGAACATATTGTTAATACACATACTTGCTCAAAGTCTTTGTATACATTCTCAATCTTCTACTTACAACTCCCAATCTATAATTCATTACTTTCGAGTTGTAAGGTCTTGTACTCGATTACAAACACTTTCTTACTTTCTCTGTAAGGTCCCTTGACTAAGTCTGTAAGGGTAAACTCAGCATAGTTGTCCCTAGCTGTAAGGGTTATCTCGGCTAAGAAGTACTAGATCGGATAAGGGAATTTCGAGTCTAGGAAAACTTGTATAGAGTTGTCTAAGGGAGAACCTCGGGTTCGGTCAGTTCACGGTATTTTGTGGGCTCAAAATAGTGGATTTGACTTCGTGCTTGGATTAGCACGGTTCGTGGTTTTCTCGCCCAGGAGGGTTTCCACGTAATTTCTAAGTGTTATCTTTCCGAGTTCGTTCTAGACTCGGATAGTTTTACTTCTTACGCTTGATCCGCTTATTTATTCGTGATAGCATTTACGGGTTCATATATTTCGACCTCGCTAATTGACTCGAACCTGTCTTTGTCTCTTCTTTATCAAAAGAGTTAAAGGTTCCACGAAAAATTCCATCACCCTATTCACCCCACCCCTCTAGGGTGACTCGGACTCTCCCTGAGCAAACCTTCATTATATAACTCCTAAAAAGATAACATTTTGCAATTAAACAACATTATACGATACCTCAAGGTAATAATTTATTATTTTTGATACTTGAGAGACTTTTTTATCATTTGTCGATAGTACAGGGTACTAAAGTGTCAATTTTTCATAAATAAAATATACTAAAAATATATAAATTTGAATGTTTGAAAAGTATAAACCGCAAGGTGTCGGATTTCGAAGAGGTATCCCCAGGATACTAAAATTATGAATATATTTTCATTCTGAGGAGCCTTTAAATAGTTACACCAAACTTTAGGGTACCTCTAGATAATTTTTGCAAAGGTTGGGGTATCTAAGAGTTATTTTTTATATCCGAGGGCCTTAAAAAGTTACACCAAACCTGAGGGTATCTCTGAATAATTGTTTGCAAAGGTCATGGTACCTAAGAGTTATTTTTCATACACGAGGGGCCTTAAAATAGTTATACCAAACCCGAGGCTACCTCTATGTAATTTTTGAATTAAAAGTATCGCATTCCTCTTTTTCCATATTTTATATAGTAGCCATGAACTAGGCTATTCTTATATTTCTCTATTGCTTTTTATCCTTGATGAGATACTTGATCCAATTTCTCATCCATTATGAGAATCCAAGATTTCTTGAACTTTCAACTCGAATGCCCAACTCTCCATTTACTTAAATTGTCTTTGTCACTTCACAATACACGAACAAGTGCTTAATATTTCCTGGTGAACCTTACGGAAGGAACTATTATGAATTACAAGTCCTCTTTTCCAAGGATTTTGTCCTAATGGTAGAGCGTTTTGGATGGCTCCGGCTGAACATTTTGATTTTGAGTGCAATTTTAAACGCCCAAAATTTCCTTCAACCCTTTTCAGCCCAAGTCCCATCCGAATAAGGTGCAAGGTGTTCAATTAGGAAAGTATAACCTGATTTAACTATAAATTCCCCATCTGGGAACCTCTCCCACTTGATGTAATCTTTCGCTAGTTCTTGCCTCAAAGTATAACTAGAATCAACTTAGTACTCTCCCATGAAGAAAATTGACCTCACCTTCTATGGGTCCTAACTCCGATTTCATTTTGTAGTAATAGATTGGAAACTTTATCATTTTCACATCTTAATCTTTCACTATTGGTCTTGAAAATGAGAGGTTTGTCCAGAACCCACTTGTCCTCGATAACTCTTATTCTCTCACCATTAACCCTTTTAACCCCGGGATTCAACTTGAATTTCGTCGTTCCATCTTTGTCTTTGAACATGCGATGTTAACCTATATTTGGCTTTGTATACTTTTGTCAAGAGCAAGTCCTAAATAGTCTCCAAGCTTGTTGCACCAGAAGGGTTTGGTTGCACTTTGCTACTTCTCTCATTCCTAGCCCCCATTCCCTTCGATAAACACAAGACTTCTTTCCTCTTCCTCCATGTAGTTTGAAGACTGATGAAATATGTTGATTTAGTGAAGTTAGGACATCGTTGATTAACACCAACCTTCCTGTCGGGGAGATCTAGTTCCTAGGTTTGCATCCTTTGCTACACCTTCTAAATGAGGAAATAGAAATGTGATATTTTCATCTTCAGAATCAAAGGTGTTGAACCTAAATACCTATCAAACCCATCAACAACATTAAAGTTGAAAATGAGTTTGAATCCCTTAACCTCTTTTTTGTTGATATTCTTAGACAATAATATTGTTGATTTTGTGCCATTGACCATTTGTGCAAAGGCTTCACCAAACACATTCAAGATATTGTTGAGGTTTATAACTAGGTTCACTAAGGCTCTGTTTGATTCATGGAAAATTGAGTGGAAAAAAATAAATTGGAAAAGTAATTTTCTTTCTAGTGTTTGAATTAAAGAAAATTAGAAGGAAAAAAAGCTCATGGAAAATAGAATGGAAAATTAGAAAAAAATTTACTTAAAAACTTTCCTTCCAAAATTGGAAGGAAAAAGTCGAGAAAACAAAGAAAGGAAACACGCTGGTGAGCCCGATGAACCTCTGCTCCCTCCTCTCTCTCCTCTTTCTCCTCTCTCTCGCTCCCCATTTCTAACCCTAGCTTTCGATTCTCAATGGCTTCGAACCAAAACCCTTCGATTTCATCGGGGAATCGCGCTAATAAATCCTTTCTTAAGCGTCCAATACATCCATCACGGATCGAGGGTGATTCTTCGCTTCCTTCAAATCGCCCAAAATTACCCTTGAACTCCTCCCTTAGGCATCCGAGTGTCATTAGATTCATCTACTCGAAAGAGTTTGAAGCGAAAACTGATTGATGAGTCTCAAATAGATGGTGATGAGGATGAAACTCAAGCTTCAATTTTCGGAGCATGGCGAAGCCTCTCGAATCCGCTCGACAATGCTGATGAAGAATCCGAGCAGGTTTCTTTATCTCTACCCTTTACTTTCTAGTTTTTGATTTTATGGGTTTAATCATAATCTTGTGGAGTATTGAATTTTTGGGTTGATTGTCCATGTTGATTTGCACGCAAGGTGTTTGTAAAAATTACCTATAAGATGGAAATGTGTTGATTAAGTTTATTCCATATTTTATAAACTTGTGTTACGTATTCTGCTGGCAATTTCTGAATTTTTCTATAGTTTGTGGTTGATTGTTCAAATATCTTCTCTTTGTTATACTTTCTTCCTTGAGAGCTTTGATATTGCTGCTTGGCAATTAACATACATGTTCCCAAATCTTTTGAGCATAGGAGCATTTTAGAAATATGTGGTCTCGCAACTTTTGTTGTGTTTGCCTCCTGACGAGCTTGCAATGAGTGTCTTTGTCCTCTATAAATGCAGAGACCCTTGTTGCAGGTGGGAGTTCTTTTCTATAAGAGGATCCAACTACTGTAGGAGAGCTTCGATATATTTGCCCTATTCCACACCAAATTAGCCCAATGCACCTTATTTTGTTCCCTTTGCATCTATTTGTATCCAGATCGGACATTATATTGCCCATTAGGGTTGTTCCATTCCCAATTTGAGGTAAATCCTGCTGAACTTGATCCTTCACTTTGCAAAACTTTTTCCAGTACCAACAAGTGTATGTTGCAAGGTTATAATCTTCCCGGGAGTGTGTTTAACGTACTAGTAGTGCCCATGAACCCACTTAACCCACAGATTATCCTCCTTTTTGCCACTGCCCGGACATATTTTCCTATTAGTGCTTTATTCCACTGCTCGATATTTCTTAAGCCAAGTCCACCAACTTGCTTTGGCCTGCATACCATCTCCCATGCAAGTAGGGAATTCTTCTTTTATCCCTTCCTTCTCGGCAAAATATAAATAGGGTTTTCTATTTTTTTTGGGATTGAGCTAGATGATTTTCATTTTTGAACTCATTCTCATTTTGTTATTATGATGAATTGATGATGGTAGCTTTGATGAGGAAACAGTGGCTTGATGTATTTTGTTTGTAGTTGTGCTAATTAACATCTTCGAATATATGTATTGGTTTGTAGTTGTCTTTTGTCGCTTTTCTTATTTAGTTTGATTGTATTTTTTAAATAGATTGATGAGGAATGGAACAAGCTTAGAAAATGGACTGGAGCTAGTGTTGCTTGTTTATGGTGCCTATGCGGCTAGCCTAGTATCTCTAGCATTTCTTGATAATTATGTTGATAGGCCAATTCCTAAGGATGGTGAAGGGGATAGTCGTCGTCAATTTTTTCTTAGTAGGCTAACACTAAAAAAAGATCAAGATTATCGTAATGAGTTTCGCATGGGTAAGGATGCCTTTGCTAGGTTAGTATGCTTATTACGTGATTCGGGAGATTAAGGGACACCTATTCTAGCTCGAGTTGAGGAACAAGTTGCCAAATTTCTTCATATTATTGGACATAATAGGAGAAATTATTCTGTAAAATTGGATTATTGGTGTTCTAGTGAAACAGGTTAGTAGACACTTCCATAATGTCTTAAGGGCCGTCGTTTCCTTAGAAGGGATATTTTTGAAGCAACCGGATGGATCGGAATGTCCTTTAGAGATTGCAAATAGCTCAAGGTTTTTCCTTATTTTAAGGATTGTATTGGTGCAATTGATGGGTCACATTTTCGTATCAAAGTACCAAGTGATGTAGTTCAAAGATATAGAGGACGAAAGCAATATCCTACTATGAATGTTCTTGCAGCTTGTGGCTTTGATTTGAAGTTCACATATGTATTACCGGGTTGGGAAGGGTGCGCTTCGACTCGAGAGTTCTTAACGGTGCCCTCGAAAATAGAATTGATAGGTTGGAAGTGCCTGGTGGGAGATATTATTTGGTTGATTTAGGATATCAACTAAGACGTGGGTTCTTAACTCCATATCGGAAAACAAGATATCATTTGAAAGAATATGATGTTCTTACTCCGCAAAATGCTAGAGAGATATTTAACCATCGACATTCTTCTCTTCGGAATGCAATTGAAAGGGCCTTTGGTGTTTTAAAGAAGAGATTTGCAATGTTAGCTAGTGGAAGTGAACCTTTCTACTCGGCACAAACACGAGGCTAATGTTGTGCTTCGCTGGATGCATATTACATAATTATTTGATGGTCGTTGATCCGGATATAGAGCTTATAGAGCAAGTTGATCGGGAACTACTTAATTTAAACCAATCATATGATATATGTCCTTCAAATTCAACAAGTGAGAATAGAGAAATGGAAGAATTTAGAGCTAGTCTAGCCAATGCGATGTGGAGGGATTATAATAGTGGTCGTAATGCTCGGTATGTTATAATTCCCTTTTGAATTCTTTGTTTAAGTTCTTGGTCATGAGTTATTTATCTTGTTTCCTAACTAGTCTTGTCTCTTTTGATTATAGGATGAATGTGACATTGAGGAGGACGGAAGTATAACAACTTGTGGAAAGAAGATTCTTACATGGTCCGACGAAATGGACATAATTTTAACGGATGAACTCTTGGAGCAAATGGAGAAGGGTCAAAAAATTGGTAGTACTTTCACTAGTACAACTTTTTCAGATGTTGCTAAATTAGTAGGGTCGAAGTGCAACAAATTAGGATTTTCTGTTTTGAATGTTAAAAATAGGCTAAAAACGTTGAAAAAAGCATGCTGATGCTCAAAAATTTTGCAGCAAAGTGGGTTTGGTTTCAATGAATCGACACGAGATAATTGAGGCGGCACCGGATGTATGGGAGTCTTACCTTTTGGTACATATTTTTCTTTCCCATAATGCACTATTGTTTATCTTCTTAATCTTTTATCTTTGCTTATAGATTTCTCTGCTTATAGATTTTATCATCTCCAGTTGCACCATCACTGAAATGAAAATGTGAAAATAGTTTAGCATGGCAGCCGTCAAAGTTTGTTATACTTGGTTTCATTTATCGATTTATCATGTATTATAGTTTGAATACTTATTGTGATAACCAGGCAAAACAAAAAAGGACGGTAAAAATTAAATCAAGCAAAGATATAAAATGAAAGAATGTTGCGAGAACATGCTGAAATCAACATGCTTTGAAATGCTTGGTTTCATTTGTTATACTTGTTAATTTTTGTAGGCAAATCCAACAGCGAATGCATTTCGCTTCAAACCTGTGAAGAACTTTTATAAGTTGGACCTTTTGTTTGGGAAAGATAGAGCAACCGAAGTAATGCGGCTGGACCGAAAGAAAGGCAAAAGCAATGGAGAAAAGAACCAACTTCAAGTGATGGTGCTCCTAATGAAGAATCTTCATGTGAACCTTCATCAAAAGACCAAGTTGTGGCCAAGAAATTGAAGAATAAAGTGACGGCAATAGAATTTGTATGTGAGGAGTTGAAATCCACTGAAATCGGGTATGGATGCTTGTAGTTATGGCACTTGAGAAGGGTAATTTAAGAAATTATACCGAAGAACAATTGTATGATGCAATTACAAAGCTAAAAAATTAGTTTGTGACATGATTCTATATATAATTTTGTTTCTAATGCTTTCTTGTGTTAATAGGTTGATGGTGCGAGCGACATATCTCAAATGAAGGTCTATCAAACTCTTTCTGCGGATCCCAACTCAGCTAGAGCTTTCCTTGCCTGCCCAAGTGCTCGTCATGCATTGTGGTTGAAAGTGAAATTTGGCAATGACGTTATCTAATATGTTAACATTTTATACGTTATGGATTGTAAATTTTGTAGTTGATTTTTAAAATATTTGGAGATATGATGGATAGTATAGTGTTACTTTTGGGATTGTAGAGATTTAATGCTAATATTTGGTTTTTGATGACAATGTTAAAAATATTTATGAGCTACTTGTCAAATTTGGTTTTTGATTACAATGTTAAAAACAGATTCTGAGCTCCTTGTCAAATTTGATTTTTGGTTTTTTCAACGTGATGGTAATTTCTTATTGATTATTATATGTTGTAAGTGATTGGTTTAGTCATGCTCAAGTTATTGTTGTGAGTGATCTTCAAAACTTGAAAATATTAAACTTCAATCTAAAGGGATTTGACGGCTGGAAACTAGCCTAGAAACCCTAAAATTTGATGGAGAAACGAACTGCGAAAAAACTAGACAAAAATAGCTTATAAAGCCGCCAAAATAGTGACACACGGCCGTGCGGAATTTTCGCACGGCCGTCTTTGATTCGCTACGGCCGTGCGAGGTTGCGCACGGTAGACCGTGCGAAATGCCTGAACTCTCTGCCTCTTTTGCACGGGCCGTGCGACTTTGGCACGGAGTGCCGTGCACGACTTTAACTTCAGTAACTTCTCGCACGGCCAGTGCAAGATGCGCATAGGGGGCCGTGCGAAATGCCGAACTCTCGCCTCGTTTGCACGGGCCGTGCGTCTTTGGCACGGGGTACCGTGCACGACTTCAACTTCAGTAACTTCTCGCACGGCCGTGTAGGATGCACACGGGGGCTGTGCGACCTTCCTTGACTTCGGGCCCTTCGCTCGATGATGCTGCACGGCTGTGCGGCTTCGCATGATAGGTCGTGCAACTTCTCTTGATGTGTTTTAGGCTTTTTCTTGCCTCCTCTTGGACTCGGACTCTTCTCTTCATCGCTTTTCATCAAATTTACCTCGAATCTCTCAAATTTAAGCCTAAAAACCCAAAACTAAATAAATATCATTGAAATCATCATGGAATTGGGTTAAATAATGCCTAAAAAACCGGTAAAAACGAGGCTTAACGGTTACATTACCGATATGTGAGCTTGTGTATAATATTTTAATGAGGTTAAAAACTCATTAGATTAGGTTTTATTTATTTTTCTAATCAATTTTCCTATTTCCAAACAATGGAAAAAATTTTAGTTGGAAAATCAGTTTTTTCCTTGTGTTTTTCTCTAATCCAAACAAGGGAAAAAAATCGGTTTCTCTCAACTTTTTTCGTTCTCATTTTTTTTCCTCTGAATTTTCTTTCTACCCAATTTTCCATGAATCAAACAGAGCCTAAGGCTTTAGTGAAAAATAAAGTATCATCAACAAAAAAGAGATGAGGGGTCTACGGGGCTCATTTTTCAACGTTGATTCCCTTAACATCTCTTTTTTGTTGGCCCATAGTTAATGGATAAATTTTTTTGCTCTCTTTTTCAGGAACCTTTGAAAGTTCCCACTAAAAGGTGAAATGATTTTCATTATCTCAATTGAAGTAATTAGAAGGCTCATTACTTCAACTAGTCCCCGTGTTCCTCGAAGGGATCTCTTAGATGTTGAGAGTGTTGCCCAAAGCGGTATATAAAGCGTATCTGGTAAAAATTACAAGTAAACCAAATATAAAAATGGCAACTAGGGTTGTTGTTTCCATTCTTATATATTTTCAAGACCACAATAGATCATAGAAAACACCTCTATCCATAAAATATATAGATAAGGTGAAAAGGGGTCTCATTATCTTAGCCTTATCGTAGGGTTAATGATTTATATGGTCTCCTTATTTCCCAGAACCTTGTATTTGACGGTAGAAACACACTTTGCATTATCAATTTGACCCATCTATTTGGCGAGGCTTACCTTGATTAACACTTGTTCCAAAAATCCCATTCGATGCGAGTCATAGCCATTGCTCATGTCTAGCTTGATGGCTGCCATTTTCTTCCTCTTCCTATTCGTGCTTGATGCGGAAAAGGATCACATGTGCCAACAAACAAATGTCAATAATATTCCTGCCGGGACAAACGCATTTTGGAATTGACATATGATCCCTTCTATAGTTGCTCTTAACCTATTGACCAAGAATTTTGAAATGATTTTGTAAATGACATTGCGAGAGATTAATCGACCTAAAATCCCTCATATTAACTGGATTATCCTTTTTATATATGAGAACTATCTCTGTGAGATTGGTTTTTCTCATTAAGTTCCCCGAATTAAGCGTGTATAATGTTCCCTGGGTGACCTCTTTACCAACAATATGCCATAGTTTTTGATAGAAAATCGTTGGAATGTTGTATGGTCCCGATTATTTCAATGCTCTTAGGTGCAAAATTGCTTGATGCACCTCTCCACTGTAAAAAGTTTTCTAATCGGTAATATTCATGCTCTTAAATCATCTTGTCAAAGCCCCACAGTGTAATCTCCAAACTTCCCACATCTACCTCCTTCGTAATAAATAACTTTGAGTAGTAACTCCAAGTCAACTCTTTCGACCCTTACGTATCCTACACCCAATTGCCTTTTTTTTTTTTTATCTTGGAGTCCTCTTATCAAATTAAAGTGTTTTTTCATTTTAAAGCTTGTGAAGAAAAATTGTGTTCTTTGGTCCGCATTTTCCAACCATTTGATTTTCCCTCTTGCATCCAACAAAAGTTGGCATCAACCATGACTTGATTAAGATCGTTTCTCCTCCCCAAAAATTTCGCCAGCAGAGAAGATTAGAGACCCGGTTTTCCTAGTTATTAAAATAGATGGTTGACCTCTTCTTCGCTTCTCCTCACTTTTTCACCCCATTTTGTCTCCAACTCAAACAACAATCCTTACAAGTATATCTAACAAAACATTTTCCATATAGCTTCCTTTCCCTATTTCTACCCAAATGTTCTCCATTAATACATGTACCTATTATCACTGAAGACATCATGCCTCAATCTTATTGTTGTCTCTTTTTAATGTCCTAGTATTCTTATCAACGTTCAAGATTATAGGTGCTGTGAGTAGAAGCTTTAATTGGGAGATTTTCGCAAAGACATCCGTGAACGCTCGACGCCATTCCTTTGTAGCGAGTCCTATCCAGCCTTTCGAAAATAACATGTTCCTCTGTCCCGTTATTCATCCAAGTGAGTTTGGATCCAATTAAAGGTATATCAACAAGATCCATTTGTATTTTCCACTAGATGAACTGCTCCCAGCCCTTGATTGTGTTTGATCCCCTAATTTGTCCTCTATTTTGTCCACCTTATTAAAATTGCCTAAAAGGACAATTTTGTGATCTATATATTTTGTTTCTTTTGAGATCATATTCCATACCATCATTATCTCCTCCATATGTGGGGGACCAGTAAATAAACTTTATATACAAGACACAACCTGTTTCATTAATGCAACAAAGTACAAGGTTTTTATTACAAGCGAGAATTGCGATAGAGACTGACTCTTTGACAAGAATTACGATGCCACCTGATCTTCCTACTAGACTGACTCCATAAAATAACTTAAAACAGAGGGAATTAAGATGCCTACTAGCCTCATTTGACTTGCACAAAGTTTTAAAAAGCAAAAGACATTTGGGTTCTACTTGCGAGCCATCCATTTGATAGTTGGAATCGTAGGGTTGCTCGCCTCTCCAAAACCCCTATAAGTCCAAGCACATATTTTCATTCCCTTCTAGGAGGCTTATTAATGGTACCCTCTTAAACTCCTTTGGATTGATATCTTCCTTCCGGTTGTTACGTATGTGAAATCCCTCATTGGACTAGTCCTCACCTTTCCTAACACATGGTTCGGCCTCATACGCACCCAATCTTCGCTTGATGAGTGTTGTTGCCAACTCCGAATCAATTTCCTTTTCCTCGTGTAATTGATCCCAAGTAACGCTCCTCGGCTCGGGAAAAGAAATGACATTGCTTTTCATTCTTACTTCTACAACTTTCTTCTACAACTTTCTTGAACAACTCTTTCCTAATATTCTCTACTTGTCAATTCATCCGAGATCTTATTGTTTTCGCTATTGTTTCCCCTTCCTCATGTCCTCCTCTTAGTAATTATTTTCGTTTCGATTGGGTGATAACAACATGGTTACACTCCAATAGTAGAGATCTTCCCGAAAGTGGTATACATCTCATAGCCTCCCTGTTTCTATCCTATCATTTCTAATGACTGCTAGGGGTCAATTTTCCTTATTTAAAGTCATCGGAGAAAGGTATTGTTTTTTATGACTACTCTGGGGTTTGTCTCCATCTCCTCGTTTAAAGACAATAGATCTTCGTTGGAATTTTCCTCCAAAATTATACTTGAGGAACAGGATATGGTTTGTGAAGTCTTGGACAAGGAAAGAGGTGTGTATAGAATGTATGTGAATGGAGCTGGGTGGAGGTTTGGATATTTAAAGCTAAGGGGCTTAGAACGAGAAGGTAAAGCTCACACCTACACCCATGACCTTATTGAATGATATTAAGTGAGGGTCTATTATGGGTAGGGGACTTGAAATCTTCCCTCATTGATGTTGAAATTCAAGTTGTGATTAACTCTAACGGCAAAGAGTCATTTAAGGAAAACGAAAAAGAACACTGGGTTTGGTTGAGAGCTTAAGAGACCTCTTTCCTGTTGTGGTACTGAGAAAAGGTTCAAACATGCCTAACTCAAGATGGGCTCATTGACAAATTGGTTGGATTTTTGTACATGCTGATAAGTGCATGAAATGCATTAGTTTCTTAGGCAAGGTGAGCAAGGAAGCACCCAAAGCGGGCCGCTGTGTCGGTGAACACGGCCCGTTCTTGGTGTTCCTCCAAGCGGGTGCAGCGCACTTGTTTTCCTTAAACACAGGCCGATTTGGGTGCGGAATGTGGAGCCGGCAGCCGACACGAGCTACCTATTTCGGAGGAAACGGCCCATGTCGGTTGTATAATCTGCGCGGATTTGTTCTTTTAAGCCCGAAAAGCCTCTCTCTCTCCTCACTTTACCCTGCCTCCTCTTCTTCTTGCTCTCTTCCATGCCCTAGAACCTCCATAGCCAAGCTCTTCTTCTTCTCCATTCCATCTCTTCTCTCTCTCAAATCTCTCTTAAACTCCAAATTTCGGGCCTCATACACCAGATTTGTTCTTCTTCTTCTTCTTTAATTTCACCGTAACTCTCACTCTCCTCTGTGCTCGGTTTTGCTCTTCTCTACAAACACGCCGGCGTCGTTACTCTCTTTTGCTCGTGTGGTGTCTCCCTCGCACTACTCCTCTCTTCCTCTCCTCGAGTTCTTCTAGTTCTTCACTACCCAAAATCTGGCGATCGTCGCCATTTCTCTCTTGCTCTGCTCTTGTCTCAGACACCTATCTCGCTGCACGCTAGCGCTACGATCTCGCCGCACCCGAGTCCTCCCCCTCGCTTTTCTTCCCTATTCTTCTCCACCAATTTCTGCTTCTTCTCTTAGATTAGGTGTTCAATTTTTCTCTAATGGAGCCGACAGGCCGCAAGCGCACGGTGTATGGTTGTAGCTAGCCAAGGTCAATCCCACAAGGACTCGATCTAGCAACACACTAAACTAGTCCTCTACTCAATTGCTAGGCTAATCGGGTTTTGGAGTTTGCTTCTCTAAACTAGTTTTAAATATTAAAATCAAGGAAATTAATATAAACTTAAATCAATGGGTAAAAACATCTAGGGATTGACTTTCCTAACAATGAGATTGATAATTTAAACACAAATTGTGCAATCATTCTTTCCGATAAATCAAGGATTGATAATCACAAAATTCTACCGCTCTTTTAATGCTTAATAGAACTGCTCTAATTAACCTATCAAACAACTTTCATATGCCTTTTAAGTTAATCAAAGTTAAAGATTTCAAATTATCAAAGTAATTCCCTAATTTACTATTCTTTTCTCAAATTTCCTAAAATAGGTAGAAAGGTTGGTTGTCGGATTATTCTATTTCACTTTTAAGTATGAAGGTTTGCTCGGGGAGAGTATAAGTCACCCTAGAGGGGGTGAATAGGGTGATGGAAAATTTTCGTTAAAAAATCAAACTCTTTTGCCAAAGTAGAAATGAAAACGGATTCGAGTGAAAAGCAAAGTTAGAAAAGTTTGAACTCGGAATTGCAATAGATAGTAATGAAGCGGTTTAAACGAAGCTTTGAGGCATGTCGAGTCTAGAATGAACTCGGAAAGTGAAGACACGAGGAATTACGTGGAAACCCTCGTGGGGCAGAAAACCACGGACTGTGCTAGTCCAAGCACAAAGTCAAATCCACTATTTTGAGTCCACAAAATACCGTAGGCTGACTTGTGCACGAGTTGCTCCCTTAGACAACTATTTACAAGTTTTCCTAGACTCAGAAATTCCCTTATCCGATCTAGTACTTCCTAGCTGAGATAACCCTTACAGCTAGGGACAACTAAGCTGAGTTAACATTTACGGCTTAGTCGAGGGACCTTACTCGGAAAGTAAGAAAGTGTTGTAACTAAGTACAAGACCTTACAACTCATAAAGTAATGAATTACAGATTGGGAGTTGTAAGTAGAAGATTGAGAATGAATACAATGACTTTGCTCAAGTACGTGTATTAACAATAGGTTCGGCAATCTTCAAGTCTTCAAAGTTGGCTCCTATTTAAAGATGACCACGCGAGTAGCCGTTATCTCCTTCTGCCGGCTGAGAGTCCTTTGCGGCCGTTGACAAGAGCTTTACGAGTCGCTCGGAAAGTATCCGTTGTGATATGAACGCTGGGCAACAGTTTAACTCTCTTGGAAGTCCCAAAACCACCGACGGTGTTTTGAAGGAGAAGGTGGAAACCACCTTTAAGCTTGGCGTTTCGGTTTTCAGATTTGGAAGCAGACGGCCACTGACACAATCTTCGGGGCTGGGACGAGAGAAGAGAAAAAGCCATGTCTGCTGGTAATTTGACATTTTGAAGCCGGTTACTTTTGTATTTCGAAAAGTGAATCCTCGTTTGAATAACCTACAAAAGTAAATCAAATTTTGGTTCTCAAAGTATAAAATACTTTGGTCCAAGATTAGACACGAGATAATAAAATAATTACGATGAATAAGTAACTAATTATCCGAGTTAGAAAGTGAGTGGAATTTTTTGAGTCTAATATCCATGAAACTCAAAATTCCATCGGAGTTAGTCTAAGCAAAGTATCAAGTTACACAGCGAATATCGAGTGAGACAAACTCGATCTAGACTAAGCATGATTCGGACTAGAATCATCGACTCCAACAAAGTAGAACTTAAAACATGAAGTCGGATCTAAGTGAGATACAAGTCTATTCGGCATGCGATAATCTAAGTGATGAGGGACTCGGAAGCGAGTGAGATACAAATATCTATTTTCACGAGTCACAAAGAGACAATCAAGAATACTTGAAATAAATGCTATATTACTTAGAAAATATACTATATTACTCGGAAAAGTTTCCAGTAATGTTGAGAATGCCTTGGAATCAAAACTCTATACTTAAGAGATTCTCATACACGATTCCTTCGATACAACTCGGAAATGTGTTGGGCGGTGTACGAGTCTTCACGAGTACATGATAGATTAATCTCTAAACACAAGTATTCTAGGCCTTCAACACACTCATGAACATGATAAACACAACCTTCTATTGATCAAAATCGGAATTCAAACATAAGTCATGGAAAACTAATCAAACTTCATTGTTTCGGATTATAAATCCCTAGAAAAACTAAACTACTCACACATTGTTGCTTGAAAGCTTAAATAAAATCCAATACATGCAAATCAAACCTCAAATAGCAAGAAGCGAACAAGTAGATGATAGACTTGAAGTACTCCACTTGAATCTCTCGACTTCGAATGGAATCCATAATCGCTTGAGTCTTCTTCTTCGATCTTCAAAATTCAGTTTGATGTGGATGAATGGAGGAAGGAAAAATGGTGATGGATGAATATGGAGGATGAATGGTAGATTCTGGATCTGGATGCCTCGAAAAATAGCCAAAAATCATCTTAAATAAGCCATTAAGCAAGAGGCGAAACCGTCAAAATCGAATCGTCTCGGCAATAATTACCTCCAACACGGGTCGTGTCCTTCGACACGAGGATGCCTGTGTTTGCTGCTGGCACATCAAAAACTAGACGGAAATGCTAAAAGCGGGTCGTGTCCACCGACACGGGCTGCCCGTTCTCGATGTAAAGGCTCGACCTCCAACACAAGCCGTTTTCACGGACACGGGTGGCCCGTGTTGGTTGCTTGGAAATGCATGCGTCAAATTCATTCGATCATAACTTCCTCGTCCGATGTCCAAATGATGTAATTCGGAGAGTAAAGAAGTGTTCATTACCACCCTTCTTACTTTTCGGTTCATATCTTTTCTATTCCTCAACGGAATTGAGCTTATAATATGTCATTGGAAAGCTCTTTCAATAAGGAAGTTAGAAACATAGACTCAAAATAGCTTTGGACTTAAAGTATGACTAAAAATCAGGTCCAAATCACTAGGAAGCTGCAAAACAGGACCAAAACGCAAAACCCAAGTGTAAAGCATAAATGGGGCATAAAGTACATAAATATGAATAGAAATCCCTAGAAATGACAAGCAACCTCCTATGAAATCTAATGCAAATATGGTACTTATCAGGAACCCAAAGGCGGAAGGTTACTCAAGGAGAGTCCACCCGACCGAGCTCCACGACCCGGACCCGAGCCACTCATCCACCACCCTGGAATGTCCATATTCCGCGTAATAGAGGTAACCCAAACAACCCTTTTAACTTGACTAATTCCGAACATATTGAACGTTACAATTCCTTGATTAATTGTGAAATTCTATCAACTCGTTATTATGATGATATTAGTTTAGAAAAGTTGGGTTTGCTTGAGGATTTTCTTTGGATGGCTGAACGATATGGTTTGCTAAATTTTGTGAATATTTGATTAGGGACATATAGGAGCCTAACTTTGGAATTTCTAAACACTTTAACTGTTGAAATTGGGCATGGTTCTCACACCGAGCATGGCTTAGTTTCCTTTTGCCTGTTAGGGGATACCATGAACTCACTCTTAGTGAGTTTAATGCTTTATTTACCCTACCTAGAGACCTAAGACGTGGACACCATGTAGTTCTTGATTGTTTCAATTCGATACAATTTTGGAATTATATTTACGGTGAGCAAGACTATCATCCTAGTTCGACTAAGGCGACAGATGTTAGGAACCCTTGTATTCGATACATTCATCGGGTTTTGGGCCATGGTCCTGTTTGGGAGGGATGACGAGTGTTAATAATATGTGTCTCTCTTAATTGCTTTGTTTGCATATGATGTGAACAGGAGATGCTTCGAGTTTAATCTTGGGGCTTATTTAGCTCTGTCAATTTGTGAATGCTCGCTACTAGTTCCGGGGTAGGATAGTTATTGGGGGTTTAGTTACTGCAATTGCTATAGTTTTAGGTTGGAACCCCGATGAGCACCATGATGATAGGTTGCGAGGGTCCGAAAGAATAGATATTGAGGTTTTGCGGGCTATGGGCATGTGTCGTACAATTTACGGAGAGTTACATTGATTATGTCCTCATAACCATATGTTGCGTCTCCCTTGTCCCGAGTACACATCTCTTAGGGATGCTGCCAACCTCACATTTCTGCCTGGTGAGGATGAAATCCCTCGCCCTCCGCCCCATACTAATGTGGATGCCTCTACCTCTTCTCTTCCCCGCCCCCTATGCATAATGAGCCTAATGTCGATGCATCCGTGCATTCACTTCTCACCTGTCATTCATCAAGAGCAGTTCTCCTTCATGGAGTATGTGCATTCTAAGCATGCTTGCTCTTAGATCCGAGCAAGCCTCACTTAGGGAGTACATCCACTCGAACATGCCTCTCTTCGAGATTATGTTCATTCAGAGTGTGAGACCATACAAAATGCCCAAACCGAACTCTATGACATGCTTGCTAATCGAGCCATTATATGCATATATTGAGTGAATGTTTGACTCGCTTGGCATAATTGGCATATTTCTTAGGGTAACCCCAATCCCCCTCCTCATCCCCTCCATTTGAGTTATTCTTTGTTCTCCCCATCTCCTTTTTATTGATTGTGCTTGCATTATGGACAATGTTATGTCCAAGCATGGGGAAATGTACCTACTTAGGTTGCCATTGTTGAATAATGTACAGTTGCATTTCATTTAGGTTGGAGCATGTTTTATTTGACATTTAGCTTGTAGTTTTGCATTTGAAAACAAAAATAATTCAAAAACAATTGAAAAACTTTGCAAAAATTAAAAAATTAAAAAATATTAAAAAACAAAAAAAACATTTAGGATTACATTTAGAGCATTTAGGTAGCATCATATAGACTTGTATAAAAAAATGAAAAAAACTAAAAAATAAAAAAGAGACGAAGCTCCAATGATGATTCCCATTAGGCCTAATAAGTTTTCAATAAGTGCGAAATTTTTGAAAACCAGTTTTTGAACTTCAAAATTTTGACCATATTTGATGGATGAAAGTTGATTGCCCTTAATTCCTTGACAAATAGTGTTGGCATGTGAAACTTTTTGAGCTAGTTGAGATTGTGGTAGAGACCATGAGAGACTTTTGAGCCTTGAATAGACTAAACATTACAATTAGTCTCTTTTTTTTCATGTGAGATTCTCCTCTATAATTGCATCTCTAGAACTTGTTTAAATTCTCTTCAAAATCACATGTATGCATGCTTTGTGACAAGATGATTGAGGCATTCTTTGATTTTTGAGCTACATTAGCCAAATTGCCACCTTATTACATGTTATTGACCTTTGATAGCCCTTTGAGCCTAATTGCCTAATTCATTTGTTTTGAACCCTCCTAACTAGCCCTTGGCCAAACACATAACCTATTACCTAAGCCAAGTCTAGTGGAGCTTCTTACTCATGTTGTTGGGTCGTTTGGTGTCTTTGTTATGTTGGTGATGATTTGCATCTTTTGTTAAGTTGAGAGGTTTATTTGTATGGAGTATGAGATGATTCCTCCTCTTGGTTGTAAGTTGAGTACTTTAATGTTAAATGAGCTTTTTGATTTGTTAGAAATTCCTAATACAAAGCATAGAAAAAAAAAAGGAAAGAGAAAATCAAGAAAAGTTTTGGAAAAAAATGAAAAAAAGAGGAAAAAGAAGTAATCAATAAAATGTTTGGCATTTTCGAATATTCAGTTTGATCTTTATTGGTAAAGTTCATTTTCTAAAGTACTTGTCGGAGTTAGAGGTTGGGTGTAATGAGTTGTATTGTGTGTTTTTGTTGGTTAGAGTGTTGGAAGATCCTTGCTAATTGGCTTTTTACCTCCTCATTTTTCTCAAAATGTACAATATCCCTTTCTTACCTATTGCCTAAGCCCCGTTACAACCATATGAAGTCCTCTTAATTGTCATATTGTATGTTACACTTTAGTAGTGGCGGATAGAGAATTCTACCAATCTTATGGTAGTTTGCATGATTGTGAGATAGATTGAGTGAACCATGTATGAACCTAAACACATGAGTGGAGTGTTTTCACATTTCCAAGGTGAGGTTCTACCGGTCTTTCCGGCTCCATTTTTCTACATGTGCCAATATGAATTGTTTAAGTGATGATTTGGGTGATTGATCTAATTTGTCTTTATGGTATTCAATGTGGTTTTTAAATTATGAAAAGATTTGGTGTGCTTATAAGTCTGTTGTTGAATGGGTTTTCCTTATGATACTTATATTTGCCTAGCCTGAGGAGGTTATGATTCTTTTGCTAAATTTCACTTTTGCTTTTTGACCTTACTTGAGGACAGGCAAGGTTTAAGCATGGGGAATTTGATAAGTGCATGAAATGCATTAGTTTCTTAGGCGTTTTGATACTTTTGTTTAGGAAATTCGGTTAATTGGAGTGTGTTTATGCTCCATTTTCGGTTTTACGCTTGTGTTTTCGTGTTTTGAGATGATTGTATAGATTTGATCACCAATACCAAGTATTCCCAAGATTAGTGAGTGTTTCAAGCATTAAGAAGGCCAACACGATCCAACTTTGTAGGAAAACGGTCGTTCCCCTTGATTTGTCGAAGTCCGCACTTCCAACAACCAACACGGGCGGCGTGTCGGCGGACACGGCCCATTTTCAGCGTTTTCGTTAAGATTTCATGTGTCAGCAGCCAACACGGACAGCCTATGTCGGAGGACACGACCCGTGTTAGAGGTAAATTTTGCCGAGACGATTCGGTTTTGATGGTTTCGGCTCTTAATTGCCTCTTAATGCCTTATTTAAGCCGATGTTCGGCTATTTTGAGGCATCCAGTCCAGCATCCATCCATAGTTCATCCACCACTCATCCATTGCCATTATCCTACCTTCATCCACATCAAACTAAAATTTTGAAGATCGAAGAAGAAGACTAAAGCGAGTTGCGAGTTTCCATTCAAAGTCGAGAGATTTAATTAGAGTATTTCAAGTCTATCATCTACTTGTTCGTTTCTTTCTATTTGAGGTTTGATTTCTATGTATTGGATCATTTTTATTAAGTTTTCAATAATCATGTGTAAGTAGTTTTAGTTTTTCTAGGGATTTGTAATCCGAAACAATGAAGTTTAATTAGGCTTTCATAATTTGTGCTTTAATTCTTATTTTTTCAATAGAAGGTTGTGTTTATTATGTTCATGAGTGTTTTGAAGGTCTAGAATACTTGTGTTTAGAGATTAATTTATTATGTACTGAAAGGTGAAATAGAATAATCCGACAATCAATCATTCTACCTAGTTTATGAAATTTGAAAAAAGATTAGTAAATTAGGGGATCACTTTGATAATTTGAAATCTTTAACTTTGATTAACTTAAAAGGCACACAAAAGTTATTTGTTGGGTTAATTAGAGCAATTCTATTAAGCATCGAAAGAGTGGTAGAATTTTGTGATTATCAATTCTTATTTTAATTGAAAGAATGATTGCACAAATTATGTTTAAATAATCGAACTCATTGTTAGGAAAGCAAATCCCTAAATGTTTTTATCCATTTATTTAAGTCTAGATTAATTTTCTTGATTTTAATAATTAGAACTAGTTTAGAAACAACAAACTCCAAAAACCTCATTTGTTTAGCAATTGAGTAGAGGGCTAGTTTAGTGCGTTGCTAGACCGAGTCCTTGTGGGATCGACCTCAACTAGCTACAACCTATACACCATGCGCTTGCTGCCTGTTACATGCCCAATCGTAAAAGATCCAAGTGCTAAACTTGTATCAATTGTTGCCCTTGGTCCCCTAAGCCCAATCCATTCTTACATCTTCATTAAATGAAGCGAATTCTTTCTGTACCTGATTCTAGCCCCCTCCCCATAATTTATTCCCAACTACAACATAGTTTCTATTTGTGGCCCTAATTCCATTTGTGATGATTGGTTGAGCTCCACTTCAACCGTCTCCACTGACCTTGGATTCTTTTGAACTGTCCCCCAAAAGTGAACGTGTTCCATGTTCTCTTGTTGTTCATACTGCGAAGCGATACATTGTTGTACTGAAAGCTAATCTCTTCTGGTGGGACTTGATAATCCCGATTCGGATGAACACCATCTCTTATGGAGATTAGAGCCCTCATTCACTCAGTATTAACATATAACATCTCTATGTCATCCTCCATAAACTCTAAACATTGAGGGCTCTTAGAACTGAATCCTGGGTGAATGACACATCCTAAGATAACCCTTGTACTCAAGAAGCGGTATGGGGGATCTTATTGGTATAGAGTTTCTCGCCCTCCTTGAACAAAATAAAACCTTTGTTTTCCATATTAAGAAGTAACTTGTCCAAATCCTTTCTTACTTGCATGAGGGTTTTTCCTACAGTGATCATTCTTGTACCTACTACACTGCACCTAGTGTATACTTTGAAAACTTGCTCATATCTAAAGCTCACCCGGAAAGGAGACTCTCTATTTTCCTCCATGAAGACCCCCGATAGTAGAGGTTCTTTCACATTCACTTTGACTTTAATTCTCATATTGGGGTTTTCGGGGTCTCTCCCTCCATGAAACCCTAGGTCCACAACCTTATTAAACACTCATCCTAACCCTAGTGTACAATGAAGTCCGATAGTAGAAAGGGATCCCTTCTAACAGGACCTATAATCCTATGAAATCAAAGTTTACACCTTGTGAGCAAGAATCCGGTGAACAAAGTTTAAGAACCAACAAGGACCCTAGCAGACTAACATGCCTAAGTAAAACCAAATCATCTCTATCCTTCTTATTATTACAATAGAACAGAAAGAACTCACCGAAAGAAGATACTTCAATCTTAGCTTCGGTTGTCCAATGGACTTCGATCACCTGTTGAATCTCCTCAGCAATCCATTGTTTGGAATCATGAAATTTTCCCATAAGAGAAAGATCCCACCATCTTTCTAAATCCTCTCCAGAATCCATGACTGAAACGAGTGTTGATGTTCGAGGGTCAAAGAAGTTTGGAGAGGTGTTAGGGTTTTGTATGGTGTAGAAAAGAGAAAATTTAATAAGGAGAAAATAAAGACTTTGAATGGATAGAGTGGGGTAGACATCAATATGGGTGAATTTTAAAAATGGGCAAACCACCTGCATATGGGAAGGGTAAGGAAGCCCCCAAAAATCACCTTCTAAGGCTGAAAAAGTTGTGTTGACACTCGAAACCTTTCAATGCTCTAGTGACTTAAACCACTTTTGGTAGTTGAGCATGCAATAGTGCAATCAGGTTCTTTAAACCCTTACACTTCTCAAGGCATTCAATTAGTTTAAACTCTTGAAATGATATGCACCCACTTTCCAGTTTCTAACTCACTTATTATTAACCTCTCCCTACTCGCTTCAATAACTCATCACCCTTTATTACAAGCTATATCGTGTCACCTTAGCCGCTTCCTTTTGTCATCCTTTATCCCCGAAAGTTGATGCAATAAATAGAAGACAGATCTCTATGAGGCGTGATGTTGAATCAACTTATCTAATAATAACTCAAACTAGTCGTGACAAACCTTTATGAAAAGTACCTCCATGTCTATTTGTATGTCTATTTTCCTTAAAGACTTAGAGAGCCTAGGGAACCTCTCGGGATCGAAGGTTCTGAAGATCGCAACTCATTTCCTCTCTTACTACTTAATCTTTCATAGAAAGCCAAGATTGAAGAAGAAACACAAGAAATGAAAAAATGGAAAATTTATATTTCCTTTTTCTATTTTTTTACTTGAAAATAAACGAGAGACTCTTTCACTACAATATTTCACTAGGAAAGTTTTGTTTGGTAGATATGCATTTGACAAACTGGATAGTCTATTGTCGATTTTATTTTCCCTTAAATAAAAAATGGTGGTCTCGACTCATTAAATTGAACCGAAATTTGCAATATTGAAATACATTTGATCCGTATTCTACTCGAATTTGAAATAAACTCCACCCTTACTTACCCTAAATTAAAATACGTTTCACTCGTATTTTACCCGCTCGTTCGAAAGTGATAAATAGTTCGAAAGTGGTAAATACTAGGCATATCATATTGGCGCCGGACTACGGAATTGAAAAATTGCCCTTTGCATGTTGGTTGAATTTGCAAAAGACCTTAATGTTGCAAAAAGCCTTTGGGTGTTAATTTGTGTTGATTTATCTCTTTCCTCCCTACTTTCTCTCTCTCTTTCACTCTCTTTTACTCGGCCTCTCTCTCTCACTCTCACTCTCAATCACTCTCTCTTTCTCTCTCTCTTGTCCCCCATCTCTCTCCCTCTATCAGCTCTCTCTCTCTCGCTCCTCCCTCTTTGGCCAGCATTCTCTCTCTCTCCTCCACCTCTTTTCTGTTTCCTTTTCCTTTAAATATTTTTTTAAATAGTTTTTTAAAGTAAAAATTTATTTTATTTTTAAATTATATTATTTTTATAAATAATTTTACATTTTTAGATAAAAATTAATTATTCATATTATAGATAATTTTTTTAAAACTTTTCAATGATAAAATTATTTAACATTTAATATTTTAGTTTTATTATTAATTTATCCTTTTTTAAGGTACAATTATATATTTTTCTTATTAGTTAGAGTGTTTGTTGGTATTACTTACAACATATAAATTCATATGTGTTAACCTAGAAATATATATACAACTTAATATTCATTGATTTTTAAAATAATAAAAAATTTATTTAAAATTTTGTCAACTAGATACCTTCAAGCAAAAGAAGTATAATAAGGAATCATATTATAAAAATATAAAGAAGATAATTGTAAAAATTTGTAATTTATTAAGATTTTGTAAATGATATTTTCAATAAGCGTTTGTAATCCCGTGATTTTGTAAGTATTATCTCGGGTTTACATAATTAAAATGTCAGGATCATACATTTGTTTCCACTCAACTTAACATTTTTACATGTAAAATAAAAATAAAAAATTATTTTATTTTTAAAATATGTTATTTTTTAAAATAATTTTATATATTTTTCTTTAGATAAAAAATTAACTATCAATAATTTTTAAAATAAAGTATTAGATTGAGTAGGAAAAAAACCCTATTATCCTAACATTTTAAATATGTAAATTCGAGATAACATTTATAAAATCACTGGATTATAAAATCTTACTCAAATATGATTTATAATATGATAAAATTATAAGGTTTTACAATTGTATTCATTATATTTTGATAATATGATTATTTACTTTATTTCTTTTGCTTGAAGGAATCGAGTTGATAAAATATTAAATTAATTTTTAATTTTTTATTATTTTAAAATCCAATTAATATTAGGTTGTATATATATTTTTATGTTAACACGTATGAAATTTATATGTTGTAAATAATACTAACGAGAGAAATGTATAATGGTACCTTAAAAAAGAGAAATAAGTAAATTAATTAAATTTTAAAATAGTAAATAATTTTATCATTAAAAAACTTTTTAAAAAACTATTTATAATAGAAATAATTAATTTTTATCTAAAAATACAATTATTTTACAAAACTAATATAATTTAAAAATAAATAACTTTTATTTTTTCAAAAATATTTAAAAATATGTGAAGAAAGAGAGGAGAGAGAGAGAGAGAGAGAGAGAGAGAGAGAGAAGCAGAGGCACATAAAGAGAGGAGGGAGAGAGAGAGTGATTGAGAGTGATGGAGAGAGGCAAATGAAAGATAGTTAAAGAGCAGAGCTGAGAGTATATAGCTCTCAAGACATATGTCAACAAATAATCGGATGAAAGAGAAAATAAGGGGTTTGTGCCAAATATAATGACATGTCAACCGAGAGTACATATTCCACATAAATATAAGAATTTGCGATAAAAGATAGAAAGAGTGCACAGAGGAGAGAAAGGGCCAACACAAGTAACACTCAAAGATCTTTATAACATTGAGGTCTTTTACAAATTCAACCAATACCCAAAAGATCAATTTCCTACCGGACTTGCCTTTTTAAAATTTTTTATATAATATTAGCGCAATAAGTAGTGGTTAAAACACCTTGTTATGTGGTTTAAAAAATAAAATCTTTTTAAACACAAATATAACCTATTTTTAAATTAATGTTTTCTCCCTTCTCACTCATCTTCTCACTCTCTCTCTCTGTACTCTCTCTCTCTCTACTCTCTACTCTATCTCTTACTCACTCATTACCTTTCTTTCTTCATATTTTTATCAATTTAGTCATCAATTTTGATTTTTCACCAAAATTTTCACCATACACGAAGGAGATGATGATAAAGAAAATTTTTCACCAAATCTAGCTAGGTTGAAGACGACAAGGTGTTCTAGATTAGTGGAGAGAGAAGCACGAGAGAAGGAGGAGAAGAACGACACCTGGCATCGGGTTGAGTGTAGATCCGGAAGGTTCCGGATGAGATTTAGGTTGTCGAAGAACTCCAAGGTGGAGGAGATCAAGGCTTCCATGGAGAACGGGATGTTGGTTGTGATGGTTGCCAAGGTCGAAGAGAAGAAGCCCGAGATTAAATTCATTCATATTTACGGAGGAGAATAATTAGTTTCGTGAGATCTATATTTCACCAAATTTTTCATGATTCTTTATTCATGAATATGAAGTTTTTCATTTATGGAGGTGGAAGTGGCGTTGATTGTGCTCGTTATAGATGCATCATATAGTCTCGCTCTATGTTGATGAATATGAAATTTTCCTTGATAAATCCGTCTATACTCGACCAAATTTTTTTTTTTGAAGATCTATATGTCTAATTCAAATATTCATCATATTTAAGAAAAAAGTATACATATTGATGAACTTTTATTTTTAATTTTTAGATCTAAATTGCTTTTGTATATAATTTGTTTTTTGATAAATTTGTTCTTTTTTTATGAATATGTGTTTTTTTAAGGTCCGATTTGCTATGTATTAATGAATACGACATTTTATTTACTGAATTTGTTTTTATATTGATGAATATGATTTTTTATGAATTTGTTTCCTACATTTGTAAAATGCATTTTTGATAATGTGAATCTTATATTATTGGACATGCTATTTTGAAAAGAAGATTATATTACATATGTTGTTTTGTGAACATATGAATTTTAGTGATGAATATGTTACTACTGATGAATACTAACTAATTGTTGATGAATTTATCTTATATTAAGAAAAATATGTACAATTTGTAGGATTTTTTTAATTAATTTATTAATTTTATTGATAAAGATTTATTTTTATATATTTGGACAATTTTATATTGAGTTGTATATTTTTTTAGATGAATATATCATTTTTGATGAAATATACTAATTAATTCTTCTTAATATTTACTAATTGTTCATAAATTTATACGAGAGAACTAAGCAACAAAAGTTAATGCAATTTCTTGGAGAAAAAGTGATGAATACGCAAAAAGATATGGATAAATATTGACAAGTACAGACGTATTTTTAAAAATTCATAAATATTGTTGTAAAATTCATTAATTTATGACAAATTCACCTGTAAATTATTTGATATATTTGTATATATTTTTATATAAATAAATAAATATTTATATTAAATTCATTAGTATATATTGATAATATTGAGTCTAAGCGCATTGCAAATTTATACTTAAGTGATTAAACTTTAATTTTATTAAAAAAAGTGATTAAATTTTAATTAATATTGTATTTGTAAAAAGTTATACATATACACACACATACATCTGTGTTTTTTAAAAAAAATTGAAAAATTAAAATATTTATCATATTTATATTAAATTTATTACTATGTATTAATAACAGAGAGTCAACTATATTAAAAAAGTATAATTAAATAATTAAACTTTAATTAATAATATATTTATAAAAGAAAGTATATATATACATAAAAATTCATCAATGTTATTAAAAAATTAACTAAAATACAAAAATACATCATTATATTACAAGCATTCATCAATTTAAAAAATTATTCTTTATTATTTTTTTGAGAATAATGAATGAATTTTATTAATTGAAAGTCATACGACATCTACAATAAAAATCAAACTCAAAAAAATTCATAACTAAAATAACAAAATAAATCTTTCAATTGAGAGAACTAATTGAAACTCTTCTAAACACCCATCTTCCTTTCGATCGTTGTTTCATCATATAACCTTTAACGAGGAGATCCACAAATCTTGTATAGCCTTCTTGCCAAATAGATTTATTTGTTGCATTAGTTCGAATTTGAAGAATTAATGCTCGTTTCGGAATGATCCGACAATCAATAAACAATTTAACAACATACAATCATAAACCTATGAAACGAAACCGATAGAATCATTTCAAAAGCGAGAGAAATACCACTCATTCAAAGAGGGTATGGAGAGACTCACATAAATGGAGAGAGAACAATTATTTGTAAATAAAATAGTAAATAAAATATAAAAGAAAAAGGGATTAGAGCTTATCATTCACGAAAAGTCAATGGCATCTCCTAAAAAGAGGTAGGGTTTTCTAGAGAGAAGGGGAGAAAGGAGGAGAAGGAGAAATCATTCTTTATTACAAAAATTCATTACATATAAATTTAGAGCACCCATAATAGAGGATCTTAACTCCAAAAGTAGGGTATGGGATCCTCCACTCCTCCTCCTAGCGGGAGATCCCTAGGAGCAGAGAGAAAAAATGAATTTATTTTCAAACACATCAAATTTTTTTTTGTAAAATAAATTTTTAATGGTTATTTTTTTATAGTATTTTTGGATATTTAATTAAGAGTTGAATATTATATGTGTGTTTTTTCTATAAAAAAATTTATTTTTAATAGTGTGGGTGAAAATTAAAAATTAAATTTATATTTTTATAGTTAATTTTTTTATTGAACTTTAGTGTTGTATTTTTTGATAATATATGAAAGTTATAAATTTACTATGGAACTTTGGTATTGTATTTTTTAATAATGTATGAAAGTTATAAATTTACCATTGTGAATTAGATTTTTTAAATTAATTTTTTTATGATAAATTAATTACTTGACATTTCAAAAATTATGTAAATTATTTTTTAAAACTTATAAAAATAAATTACAACACAAAATAAAAAAATTAATTAAACATATTTAATTGTGAGCTCTAAAAATATATTTTATTTGAAAATCTAAATTTAAGAATCTTAGAATATAAAGATGAAAAAATTAAAATAAAAAAAATTACATCTTTCAATTAGGTGAAGGATAGGCCGCACCAAATACAAAATTTGAATCTTAGGTTGGGAATGCTGTTACATGCCCACCACCAGCCGCCGAATACCAAAACCTCAAAATTTTCGATATTGGCGTCGGACTACGTAATTTGCCTTTTTGGATATTTACTTGCATTAAGGCCCTATTTGATATGGAAAATTGGAATGAAATGAAATGAAATCAATGAATAATACATGAGGGTTAGGTATGGAACTTGAATATTCTCTTCAAGTGTTTGGTAGAGAACGGGAATGGAATCAAGTTCCAATTTTTGTTGTTTGGTTGTTAACCATGGAACAAAATTAAAATTATTTATTTTTTAAATTATTTTATATCGTTGTAAATTATTATTATTGTTGTTAATAATAATAATAATAATAATAATAATAATAATAATAATAATAATAATAATATAGCAAATAGACTTTTTTTCAATAATTATAAATCGACTCGAGGATTGAGAATTGATCCCTCCTATTTAAGGATTCAAATTCTCTTATTTTGAGGGATACGGTTCTACTTTCAAAATATCTAATCAAATAATTAAAAAAACTAAAAAATAAGAGGAATGAAGTTCCGTTCTAATTTTGTCAATCAAACAGGCTTAATTGCAAATAAATTGCGAGGGTTCAATACGATCACCACCAGCCGCTGAATACCAAAACCAAAACCCTCTGATTATCCACTCTCCTCTCCGCCACCCATGGAGGGTGACATAGAGAGGGTGCTATGGAGCGAAGACCAAATATCGAAGAAAGTCTCTGAGATCGCCTCTCAGCTTACCCTCGATTTCGGGGCGGCGCCGCCCCCGTCTTCGTCGGCGTCGTCACCGGCGCCGTCGTATTCTTGGCCGACTTAGTCCGTCGCCTCCCCTTCCCCGCCTACGTCGACTTCGTCCGCGTCGGTTCCTACGGCTTCGGCACTCAATCTAATGGCACCCCCTCCATCACTTCCGATTTGAAACTCGATGTCTCCGCCAAGCATGTCGTCCTGGTAATTCTATCTCTCTGTGATTTTTTAGATCAAGAAATCGTGATTCGGTGTAAATGCAGAAATTAAAAATTTTTGAAATTACATTTTGATATTTCGGGTGTTCACCTAGTTTGAAGTTAGCGTGATAAATAGGAAAATTAGCTGGTTACAATGGGATTTTTAGCATTCTTATCCCTGATATTATGCTTCAATCATGTCAGTATTGAAAATTATTTATAACAAATTAGAATTGATCTTAAAGTTGGGATTTTAAATTCACCTGGATAAAGATAAAAGACTAAAATGGCCTTCTTTAAATATAGTCATATTTTAATTTAATTGAAAAGATTTTAGGAAAAAAAAAAAAAACTATGGAAGCTCTGTGGTCGTGGGTCCTCTCTCTCCTCTCGACGTTCCCTCTCTTCTTCAAGTTCTTTATCCCTTCGACTTCTCCCTCTTCCACCGACTCCCTTCCTCTCCCCTCTCAAGTTCTATCTCCTCTACAAGTTCTCTATCCTCTTCTTTTCAATTTATAACAGCATTAAATTCTTTTCAATTTTTATTTATAATTCAGTATTGAAAAAATAAAAAATTATGATTAATGCTCGATTAGAAAACCCTGTAATGAAAACCTAAGTTGTAGAAACACTATCAAGCGCAGAAACACTACGAAAATCTCTTTCTAAACAGAGCAGCGGTGGCAGAGTCCATAAACTCGAGGCGAGCTTTGATGGCTTTAGCCCTCTTGAGTACAGTGACAATGTTTGAATTGATTCGGGCTCGAAGGGCTTTTAGAGCGTCGGGTTTGTGGAGGGATTTGCTTTCCTCATTTGAAGTTTCAAGGGTAGTCAAGATGTTTCAAATGGAGGCCATCTCTGTCTTTACCTTCTCTCCTTCTTCTAGAAAAGTGAAAAGCCTTCATTTTCGGGTCACTTTTCTCCTGCCATCCCCATCTCTAGATCCTGTTCCACATATTTTTGCTGTCGCCTTCATTAGATCGACGTAGCTTAGGAATGATTTTGTCATAAGATCATTCTTTTTCACCTAAATAAAACATTCACGATTAAGGAATTGTGAAATTCATAGCCATGGAAGAACAATTAGACGGGTGAAGGACTTGGATTTAGTAACCTAGACTTCTGAATTACATATCAACTCTGAGTGATGGGTGAGACAGAAAGAGATATATAGAGAGAGAGAGGAAGAGAGAGGGAGGGATAGCGAGAGGAGGAGATAGAGCGAGGCAGGGAGGGAGTGAGGGAGATGAACTCGGATATGGTGGTGAAGAAAGAGATAAAGTTTTTTAGGGTTAAATAAAATAAATAAAATAATCTAATTATTTTTATTTGGGCAAAGTTGTCATTTAATGTTCACCAACTATTGTTATATTAGCACAAATATTGAAAAAGACAGATTAATTATGAACATCACCAAGTCGGGGTTGAAAATAATTTTCAATACGACATGGGCAAAAAAATGATTCCAAAGACAAGATCAAGGGATACGGATGTTAAAAATCCAAAATTAGTGTATAGAATAGAAGCATACACATTGTCATCAATTTTGCAAGTGTCAACATCCCCACCGCTGGATTGAGAGATCCAACGGTGGGCCCAGATCCATTTCTCCTCCTCCCGGTGGGAGATCCCGGAAGGAGAGAGAAATTTTGGATCCGACTCATTTGCTCCAATCCAATTTTGTTTTTACACATTAGCTATTCTTTTTCTTTTTTCCGGTGAAAGTGAGTTTTAATGGTGAAATTTGTGTTTGATAGCATTTTTGGATACTCAATTGAAAGTGCGAAATTATATGTGTTTGTTTTTTACGAAAAGAAAAATCTATTTCTTAATAGTGTGATTTTTCTTTTTAATGAAATTATTGGATGCTCAATTAAAAGTGTGATTTTTTTGACGAAAAGAAAAATCTATTGTTTAATAATGGTCTGTGAAAATTAGAATTGATTTTGTGTTTTTCTTGTCAAACATCGGTACTGAAAATTATAAATTTATTAGATTGTGAATTAGATTTATTTTCGAATAATTTTATTATCATAAAATAATTATTTGATACTCAAAAATTTATGCAAATTATTTTTCACAACTTATAAAAATAAATTACAACAAAAAATAGAATAACAAAAGTAATGAAATATATGTTAGTTGTGGGTCCAAGAAGAATATTTTATTTCAAGATCCAAATTTAAGATTCTTGCGATGTGAAAATGAAAAGGAGGAGAGAAAAAATTAGGTGTTTTGATTAGGTGAAGAGGTAGGCGTCCACTAATAGTTCTAAAATTTTGGATCCCGAGAATGCTTTACTCACATTAATTTTTTTAAAAATTTTATGGTCAATTCTGATCTTTAAGTAATTATTACGCGTGTGTGTATGTAGATTTTAGTGCCTAAGACCTTGTTTAACAAAATGAGTTGCTTAGAGTAGCGGATTCCTATTTGTATAGCTAATGGTTCTTTAGGTAGCATATAAGGGTTTAAATTTTTGTTAGCGGGGATAACTATTGAACTAAGTGGTTGAATAAATATGTTTGGTAAATTTAGTGACTCATTAAGCTAATTATTGTAAATTGACATAAAATGATATAAATAATTTGCCAATTTTAAATGAATGAAGGGATATTTTTGTAAAAAAATATCAAACACTACTTTTAAATGTGAATTCAAAAATACTATTTGAAACGTTATAAGCTATTGTAAACGCTAATTGAAATACTACCTTACTAAACACTAATATTTGATTAGTTAAAGTTTTAACTTGGTCAAAACACTAAACACTACTCTTGTCAAATAGAGCTAAGTTACACTATTCCAAATACTGTTGCCAAATAGAGCTAAGTTTCTATTGATGTCATAGTATATTTAATGTTAAAGATGCGAAAATAAGGAAAAATGGATTATGTCCATGATGAGCCACTTTTGGGCCTATAGTTTGAACTGTGATTGCAAGGAACAAAAAGAGGGATTATTTTTTGGTTGGGGGGGAGAGGATTTTAGTGCTTCTTGATGCAGTCCACCCATCTCTCACATAATGCGCAATGCCCTCTTTTCTTCCATCAGCTGAAGTCAGTTTGTTCCATGCTTCCTACTTAGATTATAGACTTACTGAAATGCCTCACGAAATCTTCCTCTGTTTCTTTTGCTTTGGAGTAGTAGGTACCAAACAGAACTAAAGTGAAACAACTTGTATGGACTTCAAGGTTAAGACCTCTGCAGCCCTCCCACAACTTACTGAGGCTGGATTCAGGGGTTTTGGTATTGCATTGTTTTATGACCTTGCATTTACATAATTAAAGGTATTCAAAAATAGCAGAGGTAGCAGTATATTTATAAGCAGAAACCTAAAAGTAAGAAGAAAAAGGCAAATGCATTCCAGCATTATTTAGGCAAAAAGCAGCCAGGGCATGACAGCATCTATTTGAATCAGTAAAACTATTATTACTTATGTAATGTGTGTCTTTCTGTTGGATTCAGGTTGAGGACATTGTAGATACAGGGAACACCATAGCACAACTAATCTCACACTTGGTATCAAAAGGAGCATCTTCTGTATCAGTTTGTACCTTCCTCGATAAACCCTCAAGGCGGAAAACCAATTTTGAGATGGTGGGAAAGGGAAAATTCTATCGGGGTTTTGAGGTAATTGCCTTAAGTTTGTGCTTTGAAGTTGACAATTTTTATTTTTTTTTTCTGGTGAAAAACATGAATTTTAATCCATCATCTGGATGTATGTATTTTCATATTGGATTTTAATATATATTCTCTGTGACACATAATCAAATTATCTTTGGATTAAACAAGTCATCTTCTGCTTCAGCAGGGTCATTATATTCTTCTAGTGAGCACGTAGAAAGCTATTGTTACATTGAATTGTTATTTTTTTCAAGATATAAACCTCAATCCCACTCTACCCTTAAAGTACAGAAGTTGATTTTCTTTCCTTCTCAAATCAGAATAGCTTTGCAGATCTTTAAGGCTGTAGCTCTGCCTATATCATCAATATGGATACCATTATGCACCTCAGTGTTCTATGTGGCTGCTTGTTTGTCTCATAAATTAACCTATGCGTATCTAACCAAATCCCTAATTTTCAACATCTTGATTTTTTGTTAAGTTTCTGAGCTTGAAACATTTTATTTGTTATTTTTTGTACAATTTGTTGTCCATATCTTTTCCAAGCACTTACTATTTGCTATATGAGATGGAAAACATACTCCTCTGGGTATAGATTTCTCAGTGTAAGTTGGGGCATAAATTTGCAATGTGTTGAAGAAAAACCAGGAACGTTCTTCATCTATATCCCAGCAGTTCTTAGCTTAAAACAAACTTACTTATCTTCCTTGCTTTTTGATGTTGGATATGTTCGCAGACAAAATAAATTGTGAAGGTTGATGGGAAATTATATCATAATTGCTTAATATAAGAGGATGCTGAATGAATCAATGTGTTTAGTGTCAGCTGGGACTATTTATTCCTAGTTGCCCCTAGGAGGCCAGTGGCAACTATTAGCTAACCCATGGATTTCACTGGCCCTCCAGTACTCGCAGGTACTAGTAGGGGATTGCATGCTGCATTCTAGCCTCTACTCGTGTCCTGCCTCTCTGAATTAATGCAGCCTTTGTGATGTTTTCTATGATGTTCTGCCCTTACTGATATAGATGCATGAAATGTGAAGATGCTTGGCTTAGTGCAAAAGACTGATGGGTTGCTGGCTTCTTTGTATAAGATCAAGTCATCAAGACCGTTCGAATATAGGGCAAATAGAGTTTTAGGAAACCATAGCTAAACCTGCCGAGAAGCCTTAACTGTGCATAATCTATTTATCCAAATGATCAACTTCGACAGCGCAACACTAGTGATGGAGATCTAGGGGACTCTAGCCTCAATACTGACCTGGAGGCTCCCCTAATGTGTTAAGCTCCCACAGAATCAAGTGCACTCTGTAATACAAAATCAGAGACAGGTAGCCAACGGACCAACTGACCCTCAGACAGAGCCGAAACTGATCGTCATGATCAGCTAAGCCTATGGGTTGGAGGGTTCCAGCACCTGCCCTCCTTGAGAGATCAAGGTGTTCTTTTGCTAATATCCTTAAGGATTCACTAATCCAACCACGAACGTACCACTTTGTGCTAATCAACTAATTTGTTAGAAATTTAACGAGCAGATTAGAGGTTCCCTAACTTGGCCGGCAAGGAGAGCAAGGTGGCTTTCTGTTTCAGCTGCTTTGGAGTGTGTTAAGGATGATTCATCAAGGCTAGAACCTAGGGGAACACATGCAGTACAAATGGTCCTATCATTCAAGGTTGTATCTTTCAGTTTCAGTGCCAGCAGAAGCAAGGACACAGCAGGCCAAGAAAAGGGTTCATTTGTAGTATTTCAATGTGTTTTCATTGGCTAGCTATCATTCAAGGTTTTATCTTTCAGTTTTGTGCTTCATTAGTTGAAGTATTAATCTTAGTTTTACCTTTAGCTTAGAACTAATCAAGTTTCCTAATCACTAAGGAAACATTTTGGAGGGAAAGAAAGGCCTTTAAAAGCCTTCTTCTCTGTTTTGTGAAAGACAGAACATGAATGAGAAAAAAACCTTGAGTTTGTGGAATCAAACTTAACCCCTCCTAAATCCCTAGTTGTTGTATCTTGGATTGGCCATCCAAGTGGTGATCTTCTAGGTCAGCCCCTGATTGTTCCTTGGTGTGGTGATTCTGTATCATCAAGAAACTCAGGATTTTTCTCTTCTTGTCTGAGTTTAAACTCTCAGCATGGTTACATCATTAGCTCAAGTGAGGTTAGATGCAGTGTCTTTGTATCATCTACTTTCACTTGCCTATCCCCTTAATTTTTCTGCTCAGTTGAATTTGAGTAATTCTCTGCACTGTATCTGGGTGCTCGGATCTTGTATGCTTACTTGGTTGTTGTCTGGTTCACCCACTGTGAGGCTAGATACATCAACTGGTTCCCGTCAATCTTGGTAAAATCATGTTTTAGCCACAGGACACCAAGAGAATCTTGTAGTGTAAATTGATAACTCTATGCGCTCTATCAGTGTGGATGCAATTAAGAACAAATGGAACTCTTGTACTGTGAAACCGTAGATTCAGCATGTCTAGTATTGACCTATGTTGCTCTCAATTGTTGTTGTGTCATCATATGTTGAGTTGTGCAATGCAATTGATTTGAAGAATGGCCATTAATTTTCGTCTCACTCCCGTTACCTTTATCCTCACCAACATATTCGCTTCCATCATAAATTTTTATTAGTAAAGTAAGTGTTCTTTAATTTTCATTTATCTATGCGTAACTTCCGTCAATTTCTGCAGTGCCCAGATTACTTTGTAGTTGGCTATGGCATGGACTTTGCTGAGCTGTACAGAAATCTGCCATATGTGGGGTTCTAAAGCCCGAATGCTATGAGGGAATCAAGGGAAACGAACCACGTAACTAAAAACTACACCTGAGGAAACTCTACGTGCTGCAAGTTTAAGCATGACATCTCACCACGCTTTCAACTGGATCTTCTCCCAAAATCAGAGTAATACTTATTGGTTGACATGTAGCCGCTTGGATGGGTGCCTAAGTAAATAGTGGGTCCAAGTAAATAATGGGAATTAACCGTAGATGGCTTCTTATTGGAAAAGGATAGCCTTCCACTAGAGTGTTGCAATGAGTTGTGCTTTGAACTTTTGACAGCATACTGATTGGATTAACAATTTAACACTACTGAGGAGTACTGAGATTTATGGTTTTGTGTGAACAGATTTACTTCAAGAGCTCATTCAGGTTGGGTTATATAACTATTAGTCTATTAGGTTCGGTCAAATTATTTATTATAGGCCTTGTAATTATTGAAAATAATTTACTGGTCCTCTGGGATGGTGGAATAATATATTTTTTAGGTGATAAAACGGCGTAAATGCCCCCTTTTTTAGTTGGGAAAAGGTCGAGTGTAACCTTGAACTATCTAAAATTGTAAAAAATGTCACTAATTAAATTGATGGTAATCGTCTATCACTATTTATTAAGTGATAAAAATGTCACTATAGTAAAACGGGAGTAATCGGTTAAAAAATCTAATTTTTTTTTTTTTTGAACTATTAAGAGCTTAAAAGTGTTGCAACGACTTCCTTCCAAATCACTCTTCATTTGCAAGTTTGATCCCCAAATTGAAAAGTTAGGATTTGAGGAAGAAAACCTCGTAAAACGAAATTGAGTGAAATTGGCTACATCGGGAGAGGAATTAGGGTTTGTGTAACGAAATCGAAGCGGAATCAAAGGCAAATAGCTGCAATCACGTCTCAATCTGACTGGTCATAGCCCTAGCGAGCATGCAAGAGTTGCCCTTGTTTCTCAAATGTTGAAAGCTCTTGTACTTGTGGCGAAAGATGTGAAATTTACACAAACATGACTACGAAGAATCCTGGTAGGAGGTTAGCAAGGTGCTCAAGGTTTGGCACGCTTGGAGATTGTGGTTACTTTAGGTGGGTGGACGAATCTTTATGTGAAATGGTGAAGTCAATGGTGGTTGAATTGATACTCGAAAAACCAGGCGTTGATCGTAGAAAATGAGAAGCTCGAGACTCGTTAAGAGAATCGAGAGAAATTGATGAAGAAAGTTTGAAGGTTGTAAAAGAGAAGTATAGAAGGATGAAGATGGAAGTCGGAGGGTATCAAAAAGGGAGAAAATTGTAATGTGGGGCATAATTTTCATAACTGTATTGTTTGCATTTGGTAAGGGTTTGGGGGTGGAGTTGTAGCCTAAATATGAAGGTTGAGTGAATTATGAATGATGTATTTTGTTGGCTTTTATGCCTTCGTTGTTGCCTAAATGAAATTGTTGCCTAAATGAATTATGAATTAATGATGAAACTGTTTTTACATTTGTGAAATTGTCTCCCCTTTGTACTTTCTTTTTTGACATGTTGAGATATAAATGTGCTTTATCTCCACTTTGGCTACATGATTCAAGATATAAATGTGCTTAAATATGCAAATTGTTTTCGCATCATTGTTCGCTAACTTGGAAACAATTGACTTAATTTTGAAATTGTGACTTTCTTATATTGTGATATGTAATGGGTACAAAATGCCAAACTTGGACACAATTGGCATCATTGTTTGTTAAAAAACAATAAAAATAAGAAGTTGAAATTGTCAATTATATAACAATGTCAAAAAATGAGCACAAAATACATCTCTCCTAATATTGGAGCCCAACTATTTCATAAGAAAAAAAGTTACGGATCAAGCTAATTATTCATCCAAGCACCACATATGTCTTTGTTGGGTTTACACATTTCCTGATTCGAGTTTGACTTCCTAGTTGGTTGACTTCGGTGGACTTCTTTTGTGATGATCCGGTTCTTCGAAGGTTGTGCTTGGTGGTGCAGAGGACACATTTTTTCTTGAAAAAGATGGGGTAGAAGAAGATGGGGCGAAGTAGTTTTGGGTAGCATAACCTCGTAACACCCCAAAACACCCCCGGGAGTATTACATCGCCGAGTTCCTTAAAGGAACTCCCAAGGCTCTTTCTCGGTGTTGGTTTAGCCGTCTAAACTCAACTTAAGATAATAAGGGTGGTTCTCCAAAAGAATTAGAGATTTCCTAAAATTTCGGCAGAATCTCGTTTGTAATATGAACTATCCCATAGGCTTAAAACCTTAAAACCCTGCATAAAAGCATAATATAACTCAACGAGCCACACGCTCGTAGTGTACAACTCAACGGCCACACGCCGGAGTCCAACCAATCATGCTATAAAACTTAAAACAATCTAAATGGGTCATTATACATTGGTACAACTATATGAATTGAATTACAAAATACAATACTAGGAAATATTAGAAATGCATATCCGTAACACGAATCACTCAAGTGAGCAGCAAACACCGAGTCAACGGAGTCCAGAATATGCTATGTGTAGATCATACTTTCTGGAAATATACTGCAACACTCGGGAGGGTGAAATTTGTGGGGGTGAGCAATAAACCACGGGCTCACCGGAGTCTTACACCCTTAAAATGGAAATTCTTTACAAATAATACTCATAATAATGAAATTAGCAAAAGCATAATAACATAATACAAATCCATACACTTTTAAACGAAATCTCTTGAATCATTTGCAACGTAAAGCTCATAATACTTCAATCATTCAAAAACACGGATTTCAATCATTTTGGGAAATGAATCACCTTAAACAAGGTGCTATACTTTCTTTCAATCGAAACTGAATCATTTCTACTAAATCACTTCTCATGAATCATTTTCAATGAATCTCTTTCGATGAATCACTTCCCGTGTTTGGGACTCGAACTAACACTTCGCAATTTCTCATAATTTCTCTTATTTCTCTGGTTTCTCCGGGCGCGACCCCAAATAAAAGGCTCCGGGACCTATCTAGGAAGATTCCAATCGGGCGTCCCGCTACACGGGACCCCTAGCTAGCCACCCCTAGCTAGAATCCTTCCTTGTGCTAAACGATCCGAGCAAAGTCGATTCACAACAGTTTCTTTAACACGTTCACTTATCAAGCTTGTTTCAAACAACATTCTCAAATCAATTTCACTTCTTAAAAGTACGCTTTCACGGTTGAAAATCATATATCACACAAGTCACATTCAAGTATCATTTTGCGTAAAACATAGAACTTATTTCAAAACCAACTTCGAACAACGTTTAACACAATCACTTGCATAGATAGCCGCAATTCAACACGGATAGTCATTCTCGACTTCTCTTCAACTAAACCTTTCTCAATTCTCCCATTTAATAAGCTTAATTCCTTTTTCGAGCAACAATAACCACAAGTAGTTACCATTAATCTAACATGTCCCAACTTCTCACAATTTACCATCTTTACTTCAATGTTTTTCGATTACGCCTCCACATTACTAATCAACCTCTTCTTACTCATATTTAGTCGGATCGTTCTCATTCTTACTTCACTACTAAAATTCCTCTAGCTCCCTTCATCTGCAGGTGTGATTTGCTCTCATCTTAGATTTCTATTTCATTAATCGCTCTTTCTTGTCTAAATTCAATCATTCAGCTCTCAATCTCTTTTCATCACTCCACTTCCGCTAGTTCCGCTTATCTTCGAATTTAGTTCAACCTCAAGGATTTAATTATCTTTTGAACTCAATTATCCTAATACTCACCCACTTCTCACTCCCATGCCCCAATTGTGCATCACTCAATACAATTTCATATTCCTCTTTGCACCTCACTCATTATTTCCCGATATTAGTAATCATTTCTTAATGCTGCAAATTCGAGTAAATCTCCAAGGCTCAATCTGAAATATTAATTCATAACTTATGCCCAAACCATACGTACTTATCCCCAACTAGCCCGACTCCCGATACTACTCATTATACCCAAGTAACTCAACTCCGTCTGAATTTCCGATTTCAACTTCAGGCCTTAACAACTACCATTTCCCCACAACTCCTAATTCAACTTCCAGCAACTATTAACTCATTTAATAGCATACATATTCAATATTTCACAATCACATTCAACAATCACAATAAACTCATTTAGATTTTGAATATACTAATAGTTTAGACTATAAGACTACCCACCTCGGATTCTCGGGTTTGGGATTGATCGAATTGCTTGCTGCTCTGCGTTCGGTTGCGTTTGGTTTCGAGGAACTCTCGCTTCGGTTCAGCGGTTCCGGTTTCCTGCTGCCCCTCGGTCCGGCCCTCACGCGTTCGCCGTCGGTCTTTCCCCTTTTCGCCACTACCTTTCCCGATTCCGGCCTCTTGGAACCTCTCGCGCTCGCCCTCGCTCGGGCCCTTCCTTCGCCCTTGCTCTATCCCGGTCTCTCGCTTTCTTCCCGCTCGCCGCTGCTCGCGTCGCCGACCGTCGTTTCCGGGTCCGCGACTGTCGCCAGCCCCGCTCGGCCTCCTTGGCCCTCGCACCGTTCGCCTTCTCTCCCTATCGGTTCCTCTCGCCCGACCCTCTTTTGCTCCGTTTCTTTTCCTTTCGCCTTTGTCCGCCACCGGCCCAAGTTCGCCGCTCCGCCCGCCGGCCTTCGGCCTCTGCTTCGGTTCCCGCTCGCCCTCTCTTTCTCTCTCCCTTTCTCTGTTTCTCCTGCTCGTTCCTCTCTCGCTGCTCGGGCTCCCCGAGCCTTCTTCCTCTTTGTTTTCCCTCTCTCTCCACCGCTTGCTTAATTGGCGGTTAATGCTCCTTATTGGACCGCCAAATAAGCTTAATCATCTCTTCATAATTTAGTAAAAATAATCATGGCCCATATACGACAAGTCTATATCTTCTCCCTTCCGTCCTCTTATGCTTCGCGGCGTCCTAACTTATTTTAATACGCCGGCCACGATAATTCCTAATCACCCAACAGTTTAGCTCGGATGAAAAAGGAATGCAATTTCCTTGATTTAATTTATTCAATACCAGCCTCCAAAGGAATTCTAACGTAATATGTCCGGCCGTAAATAAAATCGGTCGTTCAACCCCCTAGCTGCGGGGAAAAATGCTCAATAATCCTATGCTTTCCAATTGTTTTCTTTAAAATTCCGGTATTACAATAACCTTCAAATGAAATTTCGTCATGTCAATTCTTTCCCAATCTGTGATCCCCATAGCCACCACTCACGGTCTTCACTCAAGCAACACACCCGATACCTCAATTTATGACTCTTTTTACCCGAAGGTGATGATACCCTTTAACAATCCTATAATTATCAACTGCGTTCACTAAACCATCTTTATTGGGAAATTTATGGCCAACCTTAAGCTCACTTGAAGAACTACCCTTGTGTCTTAGATATCTCTCACTCTTCTTACTTTTTGATCCATTCTTATCTTCATTTTCACTACTTAGACTCTCCGCATTGTCCGAATCATGATACATTTCCTCACCTACTTCTTCCTCATCCGTTTCAACATCACTGCCAACCTATCTCTCAGCACCTAGTCCCTCTTTTATTTTCTTTCTCTTTTCCCTAAGCTCTCTTAATTCATTGTCGTCAACATTTGAATTATCAACATCCGAATTCTCCGACCATAGATCATCATTATCCGACCCTACTCCATCATCCTCTCGATCCTACTCCATCATCATTTGATCCTACTCCATCATCCTCTAATCCTACTCCATCATCAATCTCTTATTCACTTTCTTCACCTCCATCTATTTCATCATCATTGTGGTCAACATACAAACGAGATAAACTCATTTTTCTCACACAGATCACTCAGCTCCCTTTATCTCATCATCACTCTCTATTGCTATCAAACTATCCTCAAAAGCTAATCTAGGCCTACGAAGTAAATTGTTTTGATTCTCTCTACAGTATAACCCAAGTTTACCACATTTTCTTTGACATAATCAACACTTAATAAGTCGGGATCACATTGTATCTCATCCAACTCATACTCACTATAGACCAAGTGTGGAACTCTTTGAAATTCCCCCTATGGAAAATACGCAGCTTATAATTTCCTAAACCACTCATTGTGAAAATTACAAACATAATCAAATAAAAAATAATGACAAAACATCCATAAAAAGTCAACTTTATACCCAAATGCAAGCATTACCCCTGCCCCACCCCCAAAATACTAACTTTCAAGTATTTAACAAATTTAAACTACTATTTTAGAAATATTTCACTAATTGCAACACCAACATCTCATAATTCCAACACCAACTTGTCATAATTTAAAAAAAAACCCCTGAAAACTTACCTTTGATGTTGATTGCGGTTTCTCGTATCCCCTCCCTGTCTGCAGATGATCACCTCAAGCTTTTTCTCGGTCTCCAAGCGGTATCACAGCCATTTAGGGTTTGAAATTGCAATTACAATCAAGATAAAGGGTGAGTCAGCGAAAATGGCAACAGTACACACACACACACACACACACACACACACACACACACACAGATGATGTTCTTCAATGGTTTCATTCAAAACGAGGGAAGAGAGAGGGTGAGGTAGTTTAATTGTAATAAACAGTTAAGAAAATGGGTTTTGACCGGTTCCGTGGGTTTTATCTCGCCACAATAGGTAAACTTCACCTATAATGACATTTTTAGCACTTAATAACTAACTTAGTGGAAGACGATTACCATCGATTTAATTAGTAACATTTTTGACAATTTTATATAGTTCAAGGGTAATTTAATCCGAGCACTCGGAAAAGGTCAAATGCGCGTTGCTTTCTTTCTATAAGAAAATGATTCTTATGTAGTGGCACCAACAATAAGAAACAATGAACAAGCAAAAGTCACTCTCCCCATTTCCCACCACCGGTTAGCCTACAGGAGAGTCGACATGGAACTCGAGTTTGAGCCCCAGCCACTAGTAGTAGTGGCGCCTCCCCCGATTGCCTCCTCCCTATCTCCCTCGGACAAAGTCGGACTCTACTTCACTCTCCTTCACCAACTCCCACCACCAGTTGGGCATCTCAAAGCACCAAGGGCTAAGTCGACTCCCTGTGTTCCCTATGCAACCAATCCCCTCCTAGTCTCTTCCCTCTTGTCCGTCCAAATCTATTTTCATCACTTGAAAAAGTTTCATTTGACAAAAAAGGTTCGTCATTCGAATAATAAAATGGTTCATCATTTGGAGTTAAAGGTTCATTAGGATGAGACACAGGCTCATTGTTTACATCTTAAAGTTTTGTTGTATGTCAGATATTTCTTCAACCTCCCATTAGTAGAGACATATCTTTAAGCACATTCAATCATATCTCAACTATTTATCATACAATCATGTTATAATTCTTATTGCTAATATCTCCTTAAAAAGTTCATGATTTTAAAAAAGGTTTATCATCTAAAAAAATTAATTGTTCAAGTTTAACATTCATTAAATATAAAAGATTCATCATCTCCTTCTTAAAGGTTCACACATAATGTGGGATATGTTACTTTTAAACCGATCTACGATGAAATTTAGGATAATTCAGAAAATAAATATATCAATTATCAATATTCAATTCTAAACGAAAAATTATATGGAAATAAGTGAATTAGAAACTACCAAAAAGAGTGAGTCAAGTTCAAATCCAATCATAACCCAAACCCAAAAAAGAAAAGAAGAATACAATCCTCATTCAAAATAAATACAAGTGCTAGGAAAGGCTCACATATGTCTTAAGTTTATTTGTAATTCAAAACTTGGAATACATGTCTATTTGAAAAAGATTCATCAAATAAAACTTGGAATTCACAAAAGATTTGATACAATCTTCCATATATACTTATTTTTCGATCATTAATTGGACAAAGTCCGAAAAGAAGATAGAAAATGACAGCTACTAGTAATATCATCGGCTCACCTAAACTATAAAAGTAAGATAAATCTACTAATTATACGACTACTCTTACCTACAATTCCCTTTATCGACTCCTACCTACATATACAGCTTCTATTTTCACTGAACATGTTAATCCTATTTTTGAGGGCCCCCAATTGTAAATCCAAACTGCTAATTTGTACAGTAACAAATAAACTCACTACCAGCTAAATAATTCCCTACCAAGGTGAGGTGATTCTCAGCTACGTTCTCATCAATTGAATCTTATGCACTAGTTACTGATTCGTCTGAGCTATCATCGGAATGAAAATGTATCTGATTGGCATGCATAATCAGCCATTGGATGAATTCGGGTGAGGAGGTCAATTCTGCCATGGCTTGCTGGGTTGATTCCCGGGTCCACTTCTTCCACTCCTTTTTTGACATCGTCTGTTTAGGCATCCCATGCAAGGTTGAGTAATAATCCTTCTCGGAGTTCACTCTCCTGATTGGAGATGTCAAACCTGTGGCAACCAAAAGAGAGAGAAACTGATTAGTCAATTTAGGCGAATCCCGGAAGTAAGATGTGTTAGGATAGGTGATAAAAATCAATGGAATAAAATAAAAAAAAAAAAAAACAAGGAAAGGTGAGCTATAGCTACATGCCTAGGTGTAGGGGAAGAAAAATGTTACCAAAGCATTTACTCCATTTCCATTTGTCAATGGAGGATTTAGTTGGACTTTTTGCTAGCATTTGCACGGCTAAGGCTTGAGCATTTGCATCTGACTCTCATTAGTTTTCCTATAAATTAGAAGGGGAGACTAATGGAAAGGCAAGGGAGGTGTGAGACACATCACCAGGAAATCAAAAAAATCACCGAGGGAGTTTTTAACTTGGTGGATTTAGCAACTGGGATTTAGTTGCTGGAAAACATATCCGGGTAGGGGGTGTGGGAAGGGTCTATTTATAAGTGTCTGGTAATTAGCATTTATAAACAGGGAGAGTTGTTTGTATATTGTCCTGAAATAGTGGAAATATAATTTCTCTCAAATTCCCTTGTATCAATTTATTTATTTTATCGCATTCTTGATAATTTTCGGATTTTACACGCTTAAAAACCCAATAAGATGTATGCAACATTAACCCTTGTTTTGCTAAGGATCTAATGAAATAGCCTCTTTTTGTCTTAATTTAATGAACATTGCCTCCCAACTAGTAGAAAGCATTAATGATGAGACATTTTGTTTTAGCACAATGCTTCTGTTATACCGTACCATTCCAAAGAGGAGCAAGATAAAGGAGTTCTAGTGAAGCAATAACTGTAACTAGGACAGGGACGATCTCACCTTTCAGTGGAGAGTGCAATTGATTTTCCGCTCTACACCTAGACTTTCGCCACTTCAGATGAGTGATAAATGTGCATATCACCCAAGAGGGTCCCAGTCGCCACTTCATATGAGTGACGAATGAGCATATCACCCAAGAGAATCCCAGTGTAGACCATTTGAAAAATGTATCGGATGAGCCCTGTCAAAGCACAAATTATAAGAGATTGGAACAAAACAAGAAAAACTGAGAGCAGAACAAATTGGCTCAACTAATGCTTTTGGTTAGTCTAATTTTTTTATAAAAAGAAGCGGTCTTATTAACATACTGTCAATCAAATTTTAAAACTTTTTCTGACAGCTAACTCTAGAATCTCCTACACAAGTAACATCATATTGCATTCTTCACATATCAAAAGTCAAGTTCTATTAACACATCCTGTGTCTGTATACAAAGAAATGATACCTGATTCAAGACTTACATGACGTGTGATTGATGTATTCCAGGCTGCATTTCTTGCACCATAGTTACACTGAATGTTCATTACCCATGCAAACTATATTCCCGGGCTGAGCAATCCAAAATTTAAATTAGGCTATGTGTGATGTGTTTTGATCCTCATCCCCACCTTAGACATGTGAGAGGCATTTCTGATGACCCTTTTAGGAACTTCATAAAGCATTATATACTTGTGGCGGTACTGAACAGCCCAATATAGTTATGAACACTTGACAATTCATTTTAGGTGAAATGCAGCTTACCATGTTGAACACCAGTGTTTGAGTATGGTAACATTGTTACAGGCCACTAAATATTCCTTTCTTGATGGTAGGACTTAGCATAAACAATTTTTCCCCACACTAGGGGTCCCTCAGCACAACCAGCATCTTCTGTATTGACAGAGAAAATATCAACTGATCATGTTTCTTTTATAAACTGTTATAGTTCTCATGTCAATGACCATTAACATGGCCACAGTATGTTCCCTTTGGTCAAATATAACCATTGCAGCAGTAATGAAAGTAATCTCTACCTGAAGAATAAATGTGCTGGCGATTATTTGCATTGCCCATTTTACAAACTGAGCAATTCCAACTTTGACACTTCCATCTTCATGTGTAACAAAGTTCCGAACAATCCAGAACCCTACTGCAGCTCCTGCTAGTAACATAAAAACTAGCGGGAAAATAAAAACCTGCAACCGCAGAGAGAAGGTTTTAAATAATTAGTTAGTTCGTAGACGAGAAGGCATAAAAGGACGAGAGTAAAACAGAAATGTATCAAAAGAATCAGTAGCTGAACCAACAGAAATTCTCTGACAAGGAAAATTTATAAAGCACTCACGCAAAGAATTCATGAAAGGAGCAGCAGAATTTAAGCTTCACGACAACAACATATTACCAAGAACAGGGGCTATAATTCTGAAATACAGCAGATTCTATAAACAAACAGAAACATGCTTACGATATTGCGTGTCAATAGAATCATGCTTGTTTATTGCATCATTAGACCATGAATTGAGGAATTAGATGACATAAAGATGTGCTAAGACATTCTACTTTCACAATTCTTTGAAGCATTTGGCTGAAGAGGATACTGAATCTTCCCTCAAGAATCTCCTCCATTCAAAAGCCCATGGGATTGAGTTATGTACTTAGCTCGTTTATGAGATTGGATTATAATTCAACGATGAGCTTATATGTGATTAAATATGCATCGTAAGGACTGTCATACTTATAACTAAAACTAAAACTGATCTAATAATGATACAATTAATTGGGCTTTAATATATCTAGTAGGGTGTGGGCTTTACATGTGTAGAGAGTGGGCCGCTGTTCTATGATAGACGAAATAGTAGTGTGTAAAAACCCTAAAAGGGTTTACAGTTATAAATAAAGGTTATGGTCTCCGGGTCATATGTACGAATTAATTCTCGCTGACATCCTATTATCAGAGAGATTGTGAGAGCAAAAAAGTCTAAGGGTATGTTCTATTAATCTATTATATTAATTCGACACATTGAATTCTAGCTTTATACTAATGATTTTCATTATGATTTTTCCTAACATTTGGTTATCTATTTATATCTCTAGTAGAGGACTAATTGGCCTCCTGGGCTGTCCATTGCTTATCAATTTATATGTTGATTTCTTCTACACAAAGAAAGCATGAAAAGTGGCTAAGAAAAACAATATTTTGGTCAGACATAGAGAAAGTGTTCAAGGAACAGAATCGATTTAAAGAAACATCACGAAATAGAATGTTGACATATTTGGGAAGTTTTCTCCTTTTTTTCTTTTATTTTTATGTAGTTAACAGGTATCTTATCATGTTTTGGTATAGGTAAAAGAAGAAAGCCAACTGTAGAAACTGAGATGTTACGGTCATGTTCAGAAAGTTTATTATCTTTATAATCTAATCTCACGTTCTCTGGATGCCTTAGGATCCGCGGAATATGGCGGCTTTAGTAACACCTGCTTTCCCATTCTGTTAGGGGCTGTTTAAGTTATTAGTTCTTGTGTTCAAGTCTTTTTGAATCAGTGAACCTTCTTGTACTTGATTAAGGATATTGTTGTTTCCTCCTCCACCTTTTCGATCTCTCTCTGATTTTCCCCTCTAAATCCCCTTTTCATGCTCCAGCCCAATATCTGCATTCTCCTTCCTATCATATGAATGTACATTCAAAGCTGAGTCATCCCTCCTTAACTTTTTATTTTTTTGGTCTGTGTGGAGAGGCTGGTAATAATGATAACATTCATAGGTATCTTACCGGGTTGTGCATATGCTCATTCAACCGAAAATTCATCAGACAATATTTTACAACCAGTGAAAACTGACGAACAACGAATGACACTGCTCCCACCTGTTTACACAGAAACGAAGTATAAGTTGTAATGTAAGATACCTGGTCTTTTAAACAAATGAAAAGTAACAACGTAGAGGTACTTACGAGTGGTACAGAAATTGCCAGACAAACGACATTTTTCTGGCTAGCTGGTAATAACTTCATTAACTGCATGCAAAATATGACATGTGTGTAAGATAGAAAGATTTTATGAGAACTAAAAATGTTGATGAGGGGAATGAAGAAATCTGAATATTGCAACAGATGGACAAGAATAAGAATACAGAAACATTATTATTCGCTCTTTTCCTACTACTTTAGTGAATCTCTGGATTGACATGTGACACCTAGGGGGAATAAGAAATCTATTTGTTAAGCAAGATTTTCCAGTTTTACTGCATGAGTCTATTACATATGGAGGGAGAGAAACTTAGTGATTTTTAACCAGAGTCAATTGTGGCTATTGCTATTTGATTATTACAGCGTTTAAGAATCAAGTTGAGAAACGAAGATTACTAAGCAACATCTGGAGCTTCCGGGGAAACTGAAAGTCTCCTCAGTTTTATAAACCCGCAGAGTGCTCACACAACATTTGTAAAGCTCGGTAAGTGGAAGAACATAGAAAGTCAAGAAATCATTGGAAACAAGGACTTCCAGAATATACTTTAATCTGAGGTTAGAACTTCAATACCTTAAACAGAGAGAACCCGATGACAAGCATAATTCCAAGGACCATGAAGCTGATGTAATAGAAGGGAACGCAAGTGCTAAGAATTGGTGCGGAAAGCAGTAGAACAACTCCAAATGCGAGGCAGATGAGACGCCAGCTATCGAATTCTGCAAAAGGGTCCAAAGAAACAGTTACTATCAAGGAAAACTAACAACTTATAGTGAAATCACCAAGTAATGAAAAGCAAGAAAATGCTCAACCTTCTTCCATCAACACTGTGATTGGCTCTGAAATGTCACCAACAAACTTGACATCAATGTATTTGCCTTCGTATGGAGAGGTAATGCAGCCCCATATCCCGGCCTGGACCAATTTCCATTCACCATTTTCACACTGGCACAATGCACTCGAAGCGTTCCTGAAAATTCTTTCAGAAATCAGACATAGACTTACTACAGTACAAAATCCTGTAAGAGACAGGATATCAAACAGAATTCTGATAAAATGAGAACACCAACTGACCTATGCAAACATATTTGGATTCTGTTGTGCAATTTCTGAGGAATGACAACAGAAAGTGCTACTGTGAGACGAATTGAGCTGGCATAGCTCTTGAGTTTAATCCTTGAGAGAGAACTCACATGGATTCTCTCACATGATGAGGCATCTTTAGCTCCTTTTGGTGTATAGAACTGCAGATGCTGTGGTTTTACTGTGATTACTGGATGCTCCAAATCAACACCTGTAATAACAATAAGATGATGAGAAGTTATATATATTTGCACCCACAAAAACTATACTAGAAGTATACGGATCCATTGTGATTGGTTTATTTGAATTTATCCATAAAACCCTGTTTTCTCGGACAGCTTTTCCATCTAACTGTCCCATGTTATGTCATCTTAATGTTCATTTTGTTTTTCATGTCATGTTAATGTTCATTTTGTTCATTGGTGTATTTAGAATAGTTGCAAAATGACAAGTGATAAGAACAATGCTTAGATTAAATCAACTCAGAATATGGAAAACAGAGTAAGGGATGAAAACAAAGGAAAATTATATGAAAATTCAAAATTTGCAAAAGAGAGAAGGGAAAGAGATGCGTACTCTGGAGAGAGAAAACCAGCGAAGAGCAAAGTAGGGCTGTGAAGAAAGCAGCAAGTGAGCTGAATTCCATGTTTGGAATGGGTTACAGAGAGGGAGAGAGGGGCCCGGGGAGGGGTGGCATGGACTATATATACAAACTTAATCGACCCTGATTGGCGGTGGGATTCTTTTACCGCTTTTTTTCCGCGTTAAGCAAACTCAATTGACGCGGGAGAACCGCGATCACATATTCAGACAGGATTTCGCTATTGCTTAATCGAAAAATAAAAACTTTCGGTCCCCGTTCTCCGGTTCAAAGCTTTCCTCTCCGGCACCGGCGAGCTTTCCAGTTTCCAGGTGCTCTCTCTCTCTCTCTCTCTCTCTCGGACCTGCTGTGCGTTGATCTGAAGCAGCTCAATCTAGCTCTCTTGATTTTCTTTGAGTTTTTAAGCAGAGTTTACTTTTAGTTATTTCTGTTTTTTGTAAAAGTATATTGTGCTTTTGTTATTTATTATGTTTTCAGTTTAGTAGAGAAGTTGTAATTTAAAATTTCAAAGGGATGATATGTAAAAATTCAGTCAATTTTATTTTTAGTTATTCTATTTTTCTATTGAAGTAATTCGCTATTTTCAATTTAAAAAATTAAAATAAATTAACATATTTAAAGTTTAATTATATCAATTGATCCAATATAATCAGATCGGTCGAATTATTAACTCACTTGCTTCACGAAATTGATGACCAAATGAATTTCTTAAGCCATTGCCAATAATGCTAAGCGCCCTAAGTCCAAGTAATCCTAACCCCCCAAAAAAAAAAAAAAAAACAAACCCTGGCGATTGCTTAAGCCAGACCACATAAACTAATCTACATAGATACCAACGCCGTAAGTCCAAATACTGAAGACGAAAACAAGAACAAAAAAAGTATTTATTTGTGAAAAACACATTAGTGTACGAATTAAATTATGGAAATTGGTTTAGATATTGTTTTCGTTTGTCGAGGTGCTAGGATCAATATCACTAATTCCAAGCTACAACTTTTTTAAAAAAAAATCCTTTGTCCTTTTCTTTTTTCAACGTTTTCTTGGCATTTTTGTAAAACATATTATTTTACGCAAAGCCAATTTCCTGATCACCAAAATAATTTTTGATCCTTTACTCACCAAAAATTAATATATTATTCACTAAAAATTATATGAAAAGTTTTAATCACCAAAGAGTTCTCTATTCTTCTCCAAAAAAATAAATTATGTTGTATTACTCAAATTTAATTTCTTGTTCACCAAAATAGTTTTGATCTTTTGTTTACTAAAAAAATAACCTACTATTTACTAAAAGTTAACCTATTATTCACTAAAAAGATATGAAAAAAATTAAACACCCACGAGTATTCTATTCTTCACCAAATAATATTCTATTATACATAAAAACTTGTGAAAAAATAAATTTATGTCGATAATGTTTAAAATACTAAGTAAATATTGTTAAAAATAAAAAGGTATAAATTTAAAGAAGAAATTATAATAAGAGAGAAATATATAATACTCAAAATAAGTGATAACTATATAAAAAAAATGGAAGACATTTTTTCTATCTCGCTTAAGTTTGATTTTGTTAAAATTTTTTTATTGGGAGGGAGGTAATTCGCTTACTCATTTCCTAACTTACTTCCAACTTTATGATTCGGGATCCTTTATTTGATGGAGGATGCCCAACGTCTATCGTAGACCCGACGGCAAAGGACTCTTGTCCTCAAACTCAAAGCGATTAGTAAAATCCCCTATTTTTCATTAAAAAAAATGGAAGAGATTTAGACCTCATACCAATTTTATAACAAACAATGCTCTATTAATGCGCTAATTACCCAAGATCTTAGGACAAATTAAGTGTTTAAAATACTAGAAATAAAATAATTATGCTTTGCAACTAAAAAAATATATGTAGACTTTTAGACAATAAACAAAATCTTAGGACATTTGTTCTACGCGCATGACTACAAAGTGTATAATGCTCTTGTACCCAATACCATATAATATGATTTGAGGGTTAACATCGCCTTCACAAAAGAAGGGTTTTTTAGATTGTTTTCTAGATTCTTTCTTTTATATAATTATTATAGCAAAAGCCTTATATTGTGACATCCATAAGTAATAATATTCAGAAGTTCTACTTGATGTATAAGGACATGTAAAAATTATGTGTATCCATTTATTATATTTTCATAATTTTATTGGTCATCTTAAATTACACAAAGAGGGAAAAGGATTTGCTTCCGCTATACCGACTCGCCTTTTTCGAACAGGTGGTATCGAGCTCGAGTTTAGCAACCACATTCTTGTATGATTCAAGATGGAGAGTACTGTCACTTTACAATGGTGACATGGTCAAACTTACGAGTAGATAATTACTCCTATTGGAAGTCTATGATGGAAGACCACTTAATTTGCAAAGACCTCGCTGAGCCCATTCAAAATAAGGATATGCCACCAGGCATAAATGAAAAAGATTGGACGATGTTAAACTGCATGACTATTGCGATACATCGACCGAAGCTTGTTTGAGCATGTGTCAAATTTTGACAATGCATACAAGCTTTGGACACACCTTGAGTCGTTGATTCAAAAGAAGACTCCACGAAACGAAGCTCATCTTGTGAGAAGATTGGTGAAGTTGGAGTACAAGGATGGCCAAAATATGATAGAGCACTTGAACACATTCAAGGACTCATAAATCGGTTGTCAAAGGCCAAGATGAAACTTGGAGATGAATTGGAGGCATTATTGTTTCTTAGTTCACTTCCATAGAGGTGGGATACGTTGGTGGTTACAATAAGTAACTTCGCTCCGGAAGGTAAATTGATTATGGATACTTGTCATAGATAGTCTCCTAAATGAAGAAGCCAGGAGAAAAGAAAGAGGCATTTCGACACAAACCGAAGCCAATGTTGCTAAAAGTCACGGTAGAACTGATAAGCTGCAGAAGAAATAATAGACATGGAAAGTCCAGGGGAGATCAAAATCTCACTCTAAACTTGTTTGGTACTATTGTAGTAAACCAGGCCACAAGAAATTTGAGTGTCCGAATCTCAAGAAAGATCAAAAAGTTGAAAAAGTTAAACCAAATCAGATTGAACATAACAAAGAAGAGAAGAGCATCACTATCGTTACGACCAAGGATGAAAAGGAGGTTTTCCTGATTTAAGGAGAAAATTATGTTAATCTAGCCATGAATGATTGTTCATGGATTGTTGATTCGAGTGCCTTCTTCTATGTCACTCTGCATGAAAATTTTTCTCATCTTACCAAAATGGTGATTTTGGTACTTGTCAAGATGAGAAATCAAGTTTCAAGCAAAATTGTTAGTATAGGTGAAGTCACCTTGATGACCAGGCACTCGGATGCAAACTCGTATTGAAATGTGAGGTATGTTCTCGAAATGCGCCTCAATCTTATTTCGGCAGGAAAACTTGATGATGTCGGTTTGTACAATCACTTCGGTGGTGGAACATGGAAGGTCACAAATGGAAGTTTAATCATTGCTAGAGGTATAAAAATAAGGCTCCTTGTATGTTATGCAAGGAAATTAATGTTGCATATAACAACTCAAATTTGGGGTTGTGGCACAAGAGGCCCGAACACATGAGTGAGAAGGGATTGCAAATCCTCACTAAAAAGAACATATTTCCCAGTTAAAAGGCGAATCACTTAAGCCTTGTACTAATTGTTTGGCTGGCAAACAACATAGGGTAACATTTCGAAAAATGCCGGACCCAGCAGGAAAAGGCATATTCTTGAGTTGGTGTCTACTGATGTATGTTCCATGACTGAAAAGTCACTTGGTGGTGCATTGTACTTTGTTACTTTTATTGATGACCATTCAAGAAAAGTTTGGATATCTTTATTGAGATCAAAAGATCAAGTACTTGAAGCATTCAAAGAGTTCCATGCTAGAGTGGAATGAGAGGCTTGTCAAAAATTAAAGTGCATTCGAGCCGACAATGGTGGAGAGTACCGTGGTCCTTTTGAAACGCATTGTAAGATGCAGGGAATTAGACTCTAGAAGACGCCACCAAAAACACCACAATTAAATGGTCTAGCAAAGAGGATGAATCGAACCATTAAAGAAAGAGTTCGATGTATGCTTTCTCGTGCAAAACTCCCTAAGTTATTCCGGAGAAAAGTCTGTGAAGTCCGCGAGTTGACATTATCAACCTTTCACCATCAATTCCTTTGGATGGAGATATCCTAGAGTAAGTTTGGTTAGGAAAGAAGGCCTCCTATAACCACTTAAAGGTGTTTGGTTGTCGTTAGACTTGGCTAAAATTGACCCGACCGAAAACATGACCCCAACCCGCCCGAAAGTTTTGGGTTTTGGACACGATTTTCTTGACCCGAACCCGAAAAACGTACAAATTAGCGGGTCAAACCCGCTCGAACCTGTTTGACCCATTGGGTCAAGACAATAAAAACAAACATTTTAACTTTGTAGTTTGTTGATTGAGTGTTCATGCACGTTATATGATTTTTCATTCAATTTATCACTCATTTAATAATGATTATTTATCATATCAGATTATTTAGAGAGACGTTACATATTTATTGTAATCATTTACATACGAAGACTGATATCTTGTTTCATTTCTCAACTTCTTCCTCACAAACAAAAGCCATTATACACAAAAATTATGCATAGTTAATTTCAATAAAAACATATATGGATTCAAATGGTGTAATATATTAAAATACTACAAGTGTACAAGTTATAATGTTGTATTTTTAGTGAACTGAATATATCTAGTCACATATAAATAATATACTTTTATTTTGTACAAATAATATTACTATAATGATGTAAAATTTTGATGTTATAATTAAAAATAATAATTTTAGTTTTTTATAAATTTCTAATTCTTATTTATTTTAAATTGTTTTGCCTGTACTCGAACCATAACTCCTAAGGTGGGCAATGAGCCGAACTAAAACAAAGTCAAATTTTTGCTAGTGAATAAAATGGATCGGTTAAGCCTACTCAAGTCAAAACTTTCTCGATGTGTTTTAAAATGCATTGAATATGCATATAAACCTCCTTCGTATAATATAAACGGTGAAATAAACATCGTAACCTTAAACTAATTTTTTATTGGCCTTATTTAAACGCGTCAAGCGGCCAACCTGCTCGGCTCAATGGGACCTTACACAAATATCATAATGAAAATTTTGAATATTTTTGAATATTTTTTAGAAAATACAAATACTATACTTTTTCGTAGAATTATTGGCAATTTTAAGCAAAAATTATGCTTAATTTTATAATTAAAAACAAAAAAATAACTAATAGAAAAGCGGTCTTAACCCATTGGATCGACCCGAAACCCGTATAACCTGATATACGACCGCCCATATTTTACCCGAACCCGAAATACACCTGACCTGTATTTTACCCGAACCCGAATACACCCGACCCATATTTAACCCTTCCACCCGAATTGACGAGTCTAGTTGTCGCGCATTCGTTCATGTTCTTAAAAACGAGAGAGCTAAACTTGATCTTGTGAACAAAAGGATTGTGAGAAGTTGAGATGTAATGCTCTTTGAGGATCAAACTATTGAAGATGTCAAATATGGAAATCCATAATCCAAGGTCATCGAAACTTTGATCGAAATTCATCTCCTACAATTCGTGAATATTCGGGGAAGATGCGGTGAGTAATGATCAAGCCAGCATAAATGAAGATCATGTCTCTACCTCTAATGATGATCAAGGAGAAGATTTAGATCCATTTGACTCGAGAATCAACCGAGTCCAAAGTGCCTGGAGAACCTCGGTTAAGGTGATCCACTAGAGAAAGACGACCATCCATAAGGTATAACCCAAATGAGTTTGTAACTCTTGCAAAAGGGGGAGCCTTAGAGTTATTAAGAAGCCGTGATAGACAGATCATAAAGCCGAATGGTTGAAGGCCATGCAAGAGGAAATGCAATCCTTGTATGAGAATCATACTAATGATCTTGTGGAGCTACCCAAAGGAAGAAGAGCCTTGAAAAACAAATAGGTTTATAGGCTCAAGACTGAAGAAAATAATCCAAAATCGAGGTACAAAGCTCGACGGGTAGTAAAAAGGTCCAATCAAAAGAAAGGAATTGATTTCGAAGAAATATTTTCTCCAGATGGTGAAGATGTCATCCATCCGAGTTGTTCTTGGTCTAACTGCCGATCCGGACTTAAAGATTGAACAACTAGATGTGAAAACGGTGTTTCTACATGGCGACCTAGGGGAAGAAATTTACATGGAGCAAACTGAAGGATTTGAAGTTACAAGAAAAGAAAATTTGGTATGCCAACTCAAAAAGAGTCTCTATAGTCTAAAGCAGGCGTCAAGACAGTGGAACAAATAGTTTGACTCTTTCTTGGTCAAACATGATTTCAAGAAGACACTCACGGATCATTGTGTCTTTGTAAAGAAATATGTCCATGGTAATTTTATTATTTTGTTGCTTTACGCTGATGACATGTTGATAGTTGGGTATGAACCAAAGAAAATTGCGTCCTTGAAAAAGGCGTTGAGCAAGTGATTTTCCATGAAAAATGCAGGATCGAGCAAAGTAGATCCTTGGGATGAAAATAACTTGAGATTGATAAAAAATGTTATTGTGGCTATCCCAAGAGAACTATGTTAAAAATTGCTGGAAAGATTCAACATGCACAAGTCCAAGCATGTTAGCACCTTGCCCGACATTTCGGGATGACAATGAACCAAAGTCCGACAAGTGAGAAAGAAAAGGCGGAGATGAAAAATGTCCCTTATTCATCGGTTGTTGGCGAGTCTTATATATGCCATGATATGTATTAGACCCGATATTGCCTATTCCGTAAGTGTTATAAGTCAATTATTAACCAACCCCGGTAAAGAACACTAGTTAGCAATAAATGGATACTATGGTATCTAAGAGGAACAAGTAAAAAGTTCTTATGCTTTGTCGAAGGAAAACCCATGTTATAGGGGTACATGGATGCTGATATGACCGGTGACATTGATTCGAGAAAATCGACACCGGACTATTTGAGTACTTTTGCAGGGAAAGCTGTTTCTTGGCAATCAAAGCTCCAAAAATGTGTGGCTTTATCGACCATTAGGGTTAAGTATATTGCAACTATTGAAGTGTGCAAGAAAATTTTATGGGTGAAAATTTTCTTACTTGGAATTGGGTCACAAGCATGAAAAATATGTGCTATGATGTGATAACCAAAATGTTGTACATCTACCCAAGAACTCCATTTTTCACTCTCGTTCAAAACATATTGATGTTCGTTAAAATTGGATTCGGGAGGTGTTGGAAGATAAACTCCTACAACTTGAGAAAGTCCATACCAATAAAAATTGGTCCGACATAATGACCAAAGTAATAACGACCAAGAAGTTCGAAAAGTGTTGCGAGAGGTGCCGGTGTGGTGCCCCCATTTAAGTCGTGAAGGGGAGATTTGTTGTGTTCCCTCCATAATTAGTGGGACCCACATCATATGAATACAAAAAAAAAAAAAAAGGAAAAGGAGGAAGAAACTTACTACAACTCACCAAAAGGCATCAAAGGGGTGGTGGAATATTTTCCACCATGGTATAAATGCATTCAATTAAAATTGTTACAACAAGTGAAATTCTAGGCATTGAGAGTCAAAAGGCCTAGTAAGCTAAAAGCAATCCTAGTGATATTTTGGAAGACTTTGAAGGATCATCATTTAATGAGAGTTGATTAGAGCTCAATTTATGCCCACAAAAGAAGAACTCAAGCAATGCCAAGAACTCTATAAATAAGGGCTTATGTTAACATTATGGTAAGCAAGTAATCCAAGTGAGAGAAACACTTAAGAGATGAGTGTACCAACAGAAATAGGTGAGGGAGTTCCACCAAAAGTTGGTGAGATTAATTTTGTATTTCATCCCAAGTTGGTGAATTATTGGGTGTATAGCACTACAAAAAACTCGTTGTTAGCGTCCGATTTTAGAGACTCCCAAAAATTCGACACTAATAGTGTCATATTTTGCGTTGGATCTGATAGAATACGCCATCTAAATCGTAAATAAAAATAAAACGCTACTAGCGTCGAATATTAGAGTCGGATATTTGTATCCGACACTATTGGCGTCCGATTTCGAGTCCGACGCTAAACGAAACGCCAAATTGAAACAAAATCGAGAACCAGTTAGTCACTCGCACATTTACCCTAAATTGTTCGTCGCCCTATTGTTCCTCCCCTCTACTCTCTCGTCCCGGCTAGTTCGTCCGGCGTCCATCCCCTCGATCACCGGCATCGTCACCCCTCTGTCACCGGAAATCTTCGTCCGGCTGAAGTTAATTTATCGGGTATGCTCTCTACTCTCTTTTATTTTGACTCCAATCGAGCCCTCTATTGCTAAAAGTGCTCTACTCTATCATCTCTGCTAGCTGGCGTTCTGTCCCCTCCTTCACCAGCGTTCGTCTCCTCCTTTCTCGACGTCTGTCCCTCTCGTCACCGGAAATCGGTGAAGGGTTCACCTTTTCTCCTCGCTAGGCAGATCTGCTTCTCCCTCTCTCTACTGTCATTTGAAGCTTGAAAATTACGTCAATCTTTGCCCCTCTCCCTTCCTAATTGTTTCTCAATGGTCTACATTTCGAATGTTTGATTTTGTGCTTGAAATTATGCAACTTGGAGTTCCAAGTCTCTGTGATCATCAATGGCAACTCATTTAGAGTTGCAATATGATGTTGCTTATGCTTATATATTGTGTATGACATATTGTCTTAGGTAGTTATTAATATCAACTTGTAAATAGCTTTCCTTATGTAATTTATGTCAAGATTTCTTTGACTTAAATAGATTTCCTTATGTAATTAAATTTTATTCTTCATGGATTTCTATTGGAAATATAGGCTTTTCTTGTTCGAAATATATATTTATGTATATGGTTACACCGTATTAGATAACATTATTTTAACTTGCCTAGTTTTTCCATTAAGGATAGTTGTGCCAAATTGAAGGTGCTTTACTGAAAATTCATAGGACATTTTGGTATGGTTCTATTAGACTGGAGGCGGATATATAATTGACCCAAGGTTCACCGTAGGTGTTATAACTCGAACACCGTTCAAAGTTGAACTCAAGTGCATTGTTAAAGAGGGTAGGAAAGAGGATTAAGTAAAACAAAGTAGTAGTAGGATTAGGGGAGAGGAACAAGAAGAAGACAAAATAGTTGTAGGATAGGAGTAAAGGGGATTGGGAGAGAGTTTAGAGAAAATAGTAATGCCTGTTTGTTCATCCACTGGGGTGTTATCATTCACACTTCTAAGAGCGTTGAAACTTATATCAAGTTGCTTTTGGGATTGGACAATTTATTGTTGTTATGTGCTTTTACTGCTCGTAGCTTAGCTCTATTTACTTCTTTGCGGCCATTGAGCTTGACCACCATATGTTCAAACTCTCGATTTCGTTAAGTTTGTAAATTCCAAATGGATGATCTCTATTGCTAATCTCACAATAACCAGACTTAAATGTATCTTGTGCATGCTTAGAGGCTGGAAATCGAAATTTGATGCATTTGTCAAAATGGAGCTGAGATTGTGATTTTGTGCTCTTGTAAGATAATAGTAGCTATTCCAATATATATATATATATATATATATATATATATATATATATATATATATATATATATATATATATATATATATATATCTACATTTCATAAAGCTTAGAAAATCCGTTCAAAAATTTGTACATAACAAGGTATATCGACAAGTTATATACATTCTCATGTGTATGGTGTTGATATAATACTAATGTACAAGTTTTTGAAATTTTCGTGTTGAACAGTTTAAGAATTATATGTTATTAGGTTGTGTAGTTACTAAATCTGTACATACACTTTGACATATTTAAGGTGACAATTTTCATATGTTCTCTAGGTACTATTCTAAAGATGTGGCGTGTAATGTCCGGGTGAATTATTTTACCATAGGCATTATTCATCTCATCTTTATATATTGTACTTGAAGAACTAAGGGGAAATGTCTGCTGAAATTTTATCAAAGTATGCAAGGACGTAGCTGCACAATCTAATATTATATTATTCTTGATGAGTATAAGACCACTTATCCCTGTAGAAAGATGTAGGGCATGCAATTGTCGTTATAAAAAAATACAATGTAAAACATTGCGTAAGTTTGATTGATTAGTAATTCTAAAAGATAAACATACTTAACTATTTTAAAATCATATATATCTGTAGTGATGGAGACAAATAGAGAATGGATGTATAAAAGGTTTGATGGAAAATACTTAAATAAGGAGTTCATTCGTAGGATGGAACATGAATTTATTCCATTTGCTAAGTAAGAAGAAAGCTTCAAGAGGTCAAAGAAGATGAGGTGTCCTTGCAGTAAATGTGACAATGTGCCTTTCTTAGATGAGGATACCATGAAATTACATTTGTATAAACATGGGTTTCACGCTAATTATTTTCATTGGGTTAATCATGGAGAAACTTACCCTGATTTAGAAGTGAACAATCAAAGGTCGTCAAATCCAAAGTAGAATCAATGCATGAAATGTTGATGGATGCATTTGGGCCTATGTCCTCAACATGGATTGATGATGAAAGTGTGGATGAAGAACCAAATGAAGATGCAAAAAAATTCTTTAAAATGTTAGAAGCGGCTAAGAGACCTTTGTATGAGGGGTATGATTTGTCCTTATTGTCGGTAGTCTCACGACTTATAAACATCAAATGTGAGTTTAATCTCCCAAATAGAGCTGTTGACAATTTGTTGGCACTGATGAAGGAAATGTGTCCACCTAATAATGAGATGACTGACACTTATTATTTTGCAAAGAAGTTGCTTGCTTGCTTTGGAACTTCCACATGAGAGAATTGATGTTCGTCCAAATGGGTGTATGTTGTATTGGAAAGATAAAATTAATTTGGATAGATGTGAGCATTATGAGGTCGATAGATATGAGAAGAAGACATTGAGGGGTAAAGGTATTGCAAAGAAAGTACTAATATACTTTCCAATTGGGTTGAGGTTACAAAGATTGTATGCGACAAATGGCACAGCGGCCCAAATGAGGTGGCATTATGAAAATCCACGTGAAAGTGGCTCTATGGCACATCCATGTGATAGTGAAGCCTGGAAGCATTTCGAAGTCACTTTCAAGAATTTGCCGCCAAACCTCGCAATGTTCAATTAGGTTTATGTACCAATGGCTTCGCCCCATTTGGCAATTTCGAGCAGACGTACTCTTGTTGGCCCGTAATCGCAAGTCCACACAATTTACCACCTTGGTTGTGCATGAAGAGACAATTTATGTTTCTTACTTTGTTGATTCCTGGCCCAAAGAGTCCTAAAGGGAAACTTGACGTTTATTTACAACCCCTCATTGAGGAATTGAAGTAGTTGTGGGATGTTGGCCTTCAAACGTATGACATTTCGAAAAAGAATAACTTTACATTGAAGGCATCAGTTATGTGGACAATAAGTGACTTTCCAGCATATGGTATGCTTTTGGGTTGGATGACATCGGTGAAATTAGCTTGTCCTTATTGCATGGAAAACACGAAGGCATTCAGATTGAAACATGGGAAGAAGACCACATGGTTTGATTGCGATAGACAATTTCTTCCCGAAGGTCATCGTTTTAGGTCTAACAAAAGTGCTTTTTTTGAAAAATAAGGTCGACCATTCACCTCCTCCTCCTCGTCTTAAAGGTGATCAAGTATGGGATCGCATATGTAGGATGCCTAACTCTGTTGATTATCATGGCACAATTGATGTTTACCTCGAGTCTCACAATTGGACAAAGCGAAGCATGTTACGGGAATTGCCGCATTAGAAAGATCTTCTCATACTTCATAATTTAGATGTCATGCATGTTGAAAAAAATGTGTTTGATCAAGTAATCAACACAATCATGGATGTAAAGGGAAAAACTAAGGATGACATCAACGCAAGAAAGGATTTAGCCACTCATTGTAAGCGTTGAAAACTAAACATTCGGACTACTGAACATGCTGATGGAGGATGAGCTGAAATTGTTCCGGACACTCCATATGTTATAAGTAAAGAGGCAAGAAAAGCTTTATGTCGAGTGGCTAAAACAACTTAAGTTATCCGATGGATATGCTAGTAATTCAAGTCGATGTGTTGATGGAAAAAATACAAAGTTGTATAGTTTGAAAAGCCATGATTGTCACATCCTTATGGAGCGATTATTACCCATAGATGTAAGGGAATTACTGCCTCCAAATGTTTGGAAGTTCCTTATAGAACTAAGCCAATTCTTTAGGGATTTATGTGCCACTCATTTGTGAATGAAGGATGTACTCCGATTAGAGGAAAATATCCACTGAAATATTATGTAAGATGGAGATGATCTTCCCTCCATCTTTCTTTAATGCGATGGAGCATCTTCTTGTGCACTTACCATATGAGGCTAAAGTGGGTGGACTCGTTCAGTATAGATGTATGTATCCCTTTGAAAGGTATCGAGTGGTTCTTATCAAGTTGTCAATTAATATTTTGTAGTGATGATACTAAATATTTATACTTATGATGCAGATTTCGTATCATTTGAAGAAGAAAGTCGGCAATAAAGCTCGTGTTGAACCATCCATATGCAATGCATATCTAACAAAGGAGATTTTAAATTTTTATGCTGCTTACTTTGAGCAAAATGTTGACATAAAAACAAGAGATCTTGGGCGAAATGTATATCCTCATATAGAGGAGAATCAAGGTGAACACATTCCGGATGTCTTCTCCTCTAATGTCGGGTATGCCTCTAGCAAGGGACGTATGAGATACCTTGATCAACGCGAGTATGATGTAGCTCATGCATACATTCTTCGAATTATGAAATATTAGAGGATTATGAACGAGTACGACTATCAACTTGAATAATTTTGTTACATATTATCTTTTAATGATAAAAAACTAATAATAAACATTTTCCCCAACTAAGGCAATTTGAAGATGAAATAATTACACTACATCCACGTGTTAAGAAAGATGAAGTATGGAGTAAGTTTGATAAAGAATTCCCAAAATGGTTTCGAGAGAAGGTTAGTATATTAATGTTATGTTGCAGTGGTTTAATTATGTATTCCATTGTCATTAACTTATACTTTAATGGTGTAGGTTTTTTCATTAGAACGAGAACAATGGAGTAATTAAAAGTTTGGCACTTGATCCAAAGAAGGATGCGCATATTTTTAACCATTATTACATAAATAATTACAACTTTCACACCCATAAATACAGTCAAAACAAGGCTAGTATGAACTATGGGGATCCGTGAATGGAGTAGATGACATTAATTATTATGGCATTCTTCAAGAGGTGATTGAGTTAGAGTATGTTGGGGATTCTCGTTCTTACGAGAGGGTTTTGTTCAAATGTGAATGGTTTGATTCTATAAGGGGTATTAATACACATGAACAATATAAATTAGAGGTTGTCAACCATACAAAGAACTACCCAAGGTATGATCCATTTGTATTGGCATCCCAAGTTATGCAAGTGTATTTTACCCCTTATCCAAGTATAAGGAATGATAGAAACCAATGGTGGGCGAGTGCTTAAGATAAAACCAAAATCAACTATTGAAGAACCACTTGAAGACTTAGATCCTAACTCTTAAGTCATTTTGAGTACTTGCATGAAGATTCAGGTATAAACCTCATCCCTCCTAAGTTTTGATTTCAAGTCATTCGAGTGTTATAGAAACTCTCGTCTAAGTTTTCATTCGTTTCGATCGACTCGGAAAACACATTATTGTATACCTTCTACACTAATGTTTCGACTCACTTAGACATCATTCAGAACTAGTACATGTTCAAATAATTTCTCTAACTCCTTTATTCGAGTTCGATCTGCATATTTCAACGCAAAGTGAATTACAGTGTTAATTCCTTTTTGTAAGTCGGTTTATTTGTTTGAGAATTATTTGTCCAGATCAAGTTATTATACTTTAATGTTCAATTCTTTTAACTTGATCATCCTTAGGATTGACTCGACGGAATTTGAGTATATTGAATATCGGACTCGGAAAATTCCACTCTTCTAAGCCTAAGATAATGATGCACTTAATTATCTTAATTTAATTCTTATCCGTGTCTAATTTAGTATTTTGTAATTTGAAAACTTTCTATAGGTTATACAAACAAAGTTATCTCATTTTTGAAATACAAAAGTAGCCGGCTTCTAGCTGTCAATCACCAGCAAACAAGCTTTATTTACTTCTAAACAAGGCTCGGACACCATGTTAGGGTTGTCTGTTTCCAAAATTGGAAAACTCCAATGCTAGGCTCAACGGTCATTTCCACCTTGCTTTTCGGACATCACTAGTTGACTGGAGTATCTTTTGGAGCCAAGAGCCATTGCACAACGTTCACATACCAACGGATCTTTTCGAGTGACTCGGAAGAGCCATTATAACGACCGAGTAAAGACTTCGTTTAGGACCAAGACATAACGGTCACTCTTCTTGGTCGTCTATAAATAGAAGCCATTTTACATGACTTGAAGATTGCTGGAATTATTGCTTGAAACACATTACTTAAGCGAAAGTCATTGTTTTCATATTCAAATCTTCTATTTGCAACTCTCGGTTTGTAATTAATATTTTCCGAGTTGTAAAGTCTTGTAAATAGTTACATACTTATCTTACTTTACGAGTAAGGTCCCTTGACTGAGCTGTAAGGGTTAACTTAGCTCGGTTATCCCTAATTGTAAAAGTTATCTCGGTTAGGAAGTACTAGATCGAGATAAGGGAACTTCGAGTCTAGGAAAACATTGTAAGGAATTGTCTAAGGGAGCAATTCTGGTAGAGTCGATCCTTTTTGACTTGGTGCTTGGATTAGCACTGTCCATGGTTTTCTTCCTCAAGAGGGTTTCCACGTATTTCTAAGTGTTTACATTTACGAGTCCAACCTAGACTCAAACCCAACTGTTTATCTTTTTCAAGTACAAAATTTCTAAGTTTGTTCAAATTTCCTCATCATCGTATTCACCCCCTCTAGGGTGACTTAGACTCTTCAGGAGCAAACCTTCAATTGGTATCGAGCCTAGCCTTTCAAGAAGGATCTAACAATCCAAAGGTCCAAAGATCGGATGGCTCGAGAACATTGGAGAGTTCGATGAAGGAAGGTCTTCGACCAAACCACCAAAGTTCGGAGGATCAAACTTCGTGCACTTGGAAGAAACCGATGGAGTGCTTTCGTTGGACAACGATGAAGATGTCCGGAACATCATCCAAGAAGGAAACTACATCCCAATGAAGATGAAAGGAACAAGATTTGTGCCTAAAGAAAAATTCGAGTACACCAATGAAGAATCGGAGAAGTTCATAAAGAACTTCAAAGCAATGAACATTCCGATGTGTGCTATCGGCTCGAGAAGAGTACAACAGAGTGTCAGCCTGTGTGACACAGCCAAAGATGTGTGGGACACTCTTGTCAACACATACGAAGGAACAAGTCAAGTGAAACAGGCAAAGATAAGCCAATATCTTCACAAATATAAGTTGTTCAAGATGGAGCAGAAGAAAACATCACACGAGATGTTTATTTGCTTCACCGAGATTACAAACAATCTCAAATCTTTGGGTAGAAAAATTTCTCATGAAGAAATGTGGAGAAAAATTATGAGAAGTCTACCAAAGACGATATGGGGTCCCAAGGTGATAGCCATCGAGGAAGCTCGGAATCTCTCTCAACTAAAGCCGGACGAATTGATCGGGAATCTACTTACCCATGAGATTTACCTGGAAGAAGAGGATGCTGAGGTCAGCACCAAAAGGAACATTGCACTGAAGGCCTCGAAAGTAGAGAGGAAAGTCCGAGTTCCTCGGACTCGAGAAGAGGATCCAATGGCACTTATTTCCCGAGGCTTTAAAAGAATGATGAAGCATAAGAAGAGGGAAAAGAGGCCAAAGGAAAGTTCTACAAGAAAGATAAGAAGGACAAAAAGGTAAATATTCTTCTTCTTTAAAGTTATCTTTAACTAAGAACTATTGTTTTTTGAACATGACAGCAACGATCACATAGTGAAGGACTGTCCGAAGAGAAAAAGGACATAAAAAATAAGAAGGCTATGATGGCCGCATGGAGCGATGACGACTCATCCGAAGAAGATGATGATTCCGATGACTCAAAGTGTCTAATGGCACTCACGGACTCGAAGCTGAATCCGAGTTAGATTCGACAACTCGGACATCGAGGAAACAAGTCATCGAAGGTAATTGAATACTTTCTCAAGTTCTCCAAAGTTGATTTGGCTAAATATATTTACACTTTGAAAGAAAATTCCAATTATGATTCTTCTCAGTTCAAATAACAACTTGAGTCTCTTACTTCTAAGAGCGAGTTGTTTGAAAAATAAATTGGAAAAGCTGAGACTAACTCTGAAAGAGCTCAAGACGAGTACTCAAGCTAATAAGACTGAGTCCGAGTCACTCAAAAGAGAAAATGAGCATCCGAAAAGAAAGCTCAATGAGTCTCAAGAACTTGTCTCGAAATTTACTCAATGTCGGAAAAACCTTGACATGCTTTTAGGCTCTCGGTGTGTCTCCTTCAGGAAAAAAGGACTTGTTTTTAACGAAGAAGAGGAATCAAATTCCTACTCTAATATTTTCAAAAAGGATTCCACAACTGTGAAGTTCAGGAAGGCCGATCATGGTCCTATTCATAAAAACGAAAGTAGGACTGAGCCCATACCAGTTCTACAGGAGAAAACCTTCTCCACCTGTTTACAAAAGAAAAGATTTTCAAAAGAAAGAGACACGGACTCGGTTTTCTAAAAGAAGACTCGGAATCGGACCAAACCCAAAGTCATTCAAATCTAGGTTCCCAAGAGTCTTCTTCCTCGAGAAAGGACCACGAGTAAAGGGAGTTACTGGGTTCATTAAAGGAAGTGAGAAAGGTTAGTGTGTTTTTGACTTGCAGGTAACTCAAAAAAAGGACAAAAGGCCATTGGTACTTAGACAGTGGATGCTCACGCCACATGTCGGGAGATTCAAGACTTTTCTCCGAGTTAGAAGATTTTAAAGGAGGCAAAGTCACTTTTGGAGATGACAGTAAGGGCAAGATAGTGGGAATTCAGAAGATTGGGAAAGGAGACAACCTGGTCAGCCCGGTTTATCTTGTCAAGGGATTAAAGTACAATCCGCTCGAGCATCTCTCGGTTATATGACAAAGGTCAACAGGTAAGGTTTACTCGGACCAACTGCTACATTTCTAATGCATTTACCAAAGAGACTAAGATCTCATGTAAGAGGTCAAGTAACACCTATACTATTCCTCTTTATGATCCAAGTCAGAATTTATCCTGTTTAAAAGAATCATTGCATGATAATTCTTGGACATGGCATCATAGACTAGGTTATGTTAGCATGCACACTATCAAAAAGTTTGCATCTCATGGTTTAGTTAGGGGTTTACCTAACTGTGCATTTAAGAAAGATAAAATCTATGAAGCATGCACAAAAGGGAAACAAGTCAGATCATCCTTCAAACCTCTCAAAACTATTTCCACATCCAAAGTTCTTGAGTTGCTCCATATGGATTTATGTGGTGAAATCTATGTGAAAAGCCTCGGAGGTAAATCATATGTACTTGTGATTGTTGATGATTTTTCATGATTTACCAGATTTTCTTTCTTTAGAACAAGAATGATGCTTTCAAAGAGTTCAGCAAGCTCTGTAGGATAATTCAAGTGGAGTCTCATACTCATATTAGATGAATTCAAACCGACCATGGAAGGGAGTTCGACTACTCGGAATTTGCGGAGTTACGTGACAAGAACGGTATCTCTCACAACTTCTCAGCACCCGAACTCCTCAATAGAATGGAGTAGTGGAGAGAAAGAACCAAACTCTTAAAAAATAGGAAGGACCATGATGATTGAAAATGATCTACCTCACTATTTACGGGCTGAGGTAGTCAACATAGCAAACTACATACTTAACGAGATGCCTTATTAGAACCATCTTGAAGAAAACTCCCTACGAGCTTTATAAGGGAAAGAAGCCTAACATCTCATATTTCGGACCATTTAAATGTAATTTTTTGTTCACAATAACGGTAAGGATCACCTTACCAAAGTTGATGCTAGGTCGGATGAAGGTATATTTACGGGTTACTCATCGCACAACAAAGCTTATCGTGTGTTTAATAAAACAACTAAAAAAGTGGAAGAAAGTATCCATGTTGTGTTTGATGAGATTGATCGGGGTAAAACAAGTGAGTCAACCTTCTCGGATCCGAAACTCGGTCGAGATGAATATGATCTTATCGAAGATGAGCTCAAAAAGAGTCGAAGAAAGCAACTTAGAATGAGGCAATATAGAATACTATGACTCGGATCGAACCAGCTCAAGAGACAGCTCGGAATGCTTGAAGGATAAGTAAATGAGGAGACTCAGCAAGCTCAAACTATCGAAGATCAGCCAGTTTAACCAAGCAAACTTGGGGAATCAAAGAACGAGATAAAGCATTTAGATATGCTTCGAGGCACCCACTCGTGAACATTTTGTCCGACATTAACAATGGGATAAGAACTCGTTCTTCTTTGTAAAATCTCTGTGCATTTACTGCATTCATATCATTAACAAAACCCAAAAATGCACTAGAGGCCCTAAATGAAGCTGAATGGGTAGAGGCCATGCAAGAGGAGGTTAATCAATTTGAAAGAAACCAAGTCCGGACTCGACCAAACGACCTTCCGACCACCCAATTATAGGAACCAAATGGGTTTTCAAAAACAAACTAGATGAGGATGGGTTGGTAGTCAGAAATAAGGCTAGATTTGTGGCTCAAGGATACGATCAAGAAGATGAGATTGATTGTGGGGAAACCTTTGCACCAGCTTGCTAGGATCGAATCAATCGAATTCGTTGGCATTTGCATCAAACATGAATATTAAATTATATCAAATGGATGTCAAATCTGCTTTTCAAAATGGTTTCATTCAAGAGGAAGTCTATGTTGAACAACCCCCTAGATTTGAAAACTCAGAATTTTCAAATCATGTTTTCAAATTGCAAAATGATTACATAAAAGGTCAGATTGACAAAGCTCTTTTTATAAAAACCAAGGGTAAAGATTTCCTTATTGCTCAGATTTATGTTGATGATATTATTTTTGGAGCTACTAATGAAAATCTCTGCCAAGCGTTTTATGAGTTAATGAGACAGGAGTTCCAAATGAGCATGATGGAATAGCTCAATTTCTTTCTTGGTCTACAAATCAGATAAGACAAAGATGTAATCTATGTCCATCAATCTAAGTATACCAAGGAGTTGTTGAAGAAGTACACGTTTCAAGATGTGAAACATGCAGCCACACCTATGAGTAGCGAGCATGAAACCGGACTCAAACGAAAAAGGTAAAGTTGTAGATCGAAACTCTACGGAGGTATGATCGGATCTCCGTTATATATCATATCCAGTGGGCCGGACATTATGTTTAGTGCATGTTTGTGTGTAAGATTTCAAGCTAATCCAAAAGAATCACATCTCACTTCGGTGAAGAGAATTTTCGAGATATCTTGTAAGGACTCGGAATCTTGGTCTATGGTTTTCAAGAGACTCAAAACTAACCCTCATTGGATAGATGCTCGACTATGCCGGTTACAAGGTTGATAGAAAGAGCACATCAAGAGCATGCCAATTTTTGGGTCAATCCCTCATATCTTGGCACTCAAAGAAGTAGAACTCGGTTGCTCTATCAACTGCTGAAGTTGAGTACATTGCAGCTGGAGCTTGATGTGCTCAGATTTTGTGGATTAAACAGACACTTGAAGGATCTTGGACTCACATTCAAATCTATCTCAATCAAGTGTGATAATCGAGTGTAATCAACATCACTAAGAATCCGAGTTCAGCACTTAAAGACAAAGTATATTGAGGTCAGGTATCATTTTCTAAGAGACCATTATGAGAAAGGTGATATTGAACTTGAATTTATTCCTACGAAATTTCGGTTAGTTGATATTTTCACTAAGCCACTTAGTGAGGATCAGTTTTGTTTTATTAGGAATGAGCTTAGAATGATTAATGCATGATTATGCGATTTTATAAGTGAAATTTTCTTGCATGATTATGTATTATATGTTTTTCTTTTGTCTTAATAATAAATGGTTCGATTGACCAAGTGAAATTGAGTTATGAGTTATTAGGTCATTGAGTGTTCTAAGTCACTCAAAAACCATACTGAGTCGGACTTAGTTTTTGAGTAAAATGGACATCAAACTTTTGAAATCATCTCTAGATAAATGGAGAATTTCAGAAATATTTTTGAAAAGTCTTTCTTCTCTCTCTCTCTCTGCCGCGCGCATCGATAAGAGAAAACTAGCCGTTGAAAGGAAGCCGCTGGAATTCTAACCGTTGGAGAGCAGAAATGTCGAACACTGTCCGAGACGGCCGTTGGAGCTTCAAGTCGGACCGAAGGTTGAAGGTCATTTCTTTTCACTATATATAGCACCTCTTTACCTTCATTTCGCTACTTTACTCATTGCCTTCTTACTCTCTAAGCATTCTCGCTCGCTCTCTCGAATTCTAAGCACTCTCATTCTCTCTCTCTCTCTCTCTCTCAAGTTCATTCGATTACTTCAAAAATTCTCACCATGGCAAAAAGAGGTTCAGCACAAGATTTTTTGGGGTCCGCTACCAAGAAGCCCCGCACCAAAACTCCTTAAGAGGGTACCTCTAACCCCTCTAAAATCTTCATTACCCAACATCTAACATTGGATGACAAATTTTTGCAACCACTTTGTTTTCGTGGTTGAAACACATAAAGACCACTGGAGTATACAACTTTATGTGCTTTAGTGAGATTATCTATCCTGAACTCGTTGCCGAGTTCTCCTCGAAAATGTCTTACCTGTAAGGGAGTCATTACCTCACGAGTTTAAGATAGGTTGTTCGCATCAACCTCTTTCTCCTTCACGAGACTTTTCAAAGTCTCTTTTCTCTTTCTAAACTGCAATCCTATCCCTATCATGGAGATTACAGATGAGTTCTTTGAGAAATACGCCAAGGAAGTCCCCGATTCACGTAAAAACTTCTCGGTGACTCGGATGAAGACCAAGGCCAGATTACTCTGTTTTCGTTGATGAGAACTTTCTTTTCTCATCACTCTAGCAAGGAGAATACCAACTCTAAAATTCTCAAAGTTCCTTTTGACATTTCTCAACCACCTTCTACGACCTCCGAGGCTATATTTACTGTTTTGGTAGACAAACTCACCTCTATGTCCGAAGAACTTTAAGGCACTCTTCGCTCTCTCAAAGCTGTCCTTCAAAGCCTAATGATCAACCAAACGACATGCCGGTCTCGGATCCGGAAGAATCGGGATATGTTGATCGAGTTGAAGGGCATCATCGGTGAGCAGCACGAGTAGCTCCAACTCCTCCATGATTGCCGATCTAAGGCTGCCCAAGACCCGAAAGTTCGGACACTTCGAGGAGTCCTCCAGCCCAGCCAAGTCTCCTTTGGCCGAGGTTGAAGAAGAAGAAGTTGCAGCTGAAGTAGCTCAGCCTAAGGAGGAGAAAGAAAATGAGAAAGAAAAGGAGGAAGCCACTCAACCCGAGGGACAAGGTGTTGCAGTCCCTAAACCGGAACCGATCGGCTCGGATGATGATCTAAGTGGGTTAGAAGACGCTAGGGACATGGGTCGAGTCCATAGTCGTCAATTCGAAGCACCTCCTCTACTATATTCCAGGAGGATGAGCCCGAGGATGATATTGCCCTGGATCGGACAACCGCAACAGAGCCACCGCCCGACATCCCCGTGTCTGCCAATGCCACGATCATCAACTTCATCCCAAGCTTACCAGTGCTTGGCGCACTGCTCGTTGCTCCACCTCAGCCACAGCAAGCCCCCCATCTTAGTCTATTTTCTTTTCTTTTTTAATTTTTTTATCCGACATCAAGTGTACTTCTTTGTTATTTTTCTTCCCGTTTTTGATGAAATGCAAGGGGAGAAATATAGAAATTTGATGTTGTTGTGTGTAGGGGAGCTCACCTTCTTTGTTTCTTTTTAATGAATGAATGAATTTTTTTTTTCCGAACAGTACTTATTTACGAGTTACTACTTTCTAAGTTGGATATCTCATATTATTTTTCTCGCTCCGATATAATCTATTTAATTCTTTGATCTAATGTGTTATCCGCATAAATGTTATGAGTAATGATAGACTCTGCTATAAGTATGGAATATTTCTCAATCATTACTTCTTGCTCTAATATGTTCTGTTTAGTGAGAATCAAAACTCATGTTTTGCACTAACAAGTTTTTATCCGAGTATAGAATGCCTTTCATCAAAAAGGGGAGATTGAAGACTCGGATCCTAACTCTAAGTCATTCCGAGTACTACATGAAGATTCAGGTATAAATCTCATCCCTCCTAAGTTTTGATTTCAAGTCATTTTGAGTGTTATAGAAACTCTCATCTAAGTTTTCATTCGTTTACGATGGAATCAGAAAACACATTATTGTATATCTTCTACACCGATGTTTCGACCCACTCGGACATCACTCGGAATAGTACATGTTCAAATAATTTCTTTAACTTCTTTATTCGAGTTCGACCGCATATTTCAATGCAAAGTGAATTACGAGTGTTAATTCCTTTTTGTAAGTCAATTTATTTGTTTGAGAATTATTTGTCCAGATCAAGTTGTTATATTCTAATGTTCAATTCTTTTAACTTGATAATCCTTAGGATTGACTCCAATGGAATTTGAGTATATTGAATATTAGACTCGGAAAATTCCACTCTTCTAGGCCTAAAATAGTTATACACTTAATGATCTTAATTTAATTATTATCTGTGCCTAATTTTGGACCAAAGTATTTTATACTTTGAGAACCAAAGTGGTATACTTTTGTTGGTCATTCAAACAAGGTTATCTCATTTATAAAATACAAAAGTAGCCGGCTTCTAGTCGTCAATCACCAGCAGACAAGCTTTATCTACTTACGAACGAGGCTCGGACATCGTGTCGGGGTTGTCTGTTTCCAAAATTGGAAAGGTCCAACGCTAGGCTCAACGGTCATTTCCACCTTGCTTTTCGGACATCACCGGTTGACTGGAGTAACTTTTGGAGCCAAGAGCCGTTGCACAACGTTCACATCCCAATGGATCTTTTCGAGTGACTCGGAAGAGCTTTTACAATGGCTAGTGAAGACTTACGTTCAGGACCAAGACACAACGGTCACTCGCTTGGTTGTCTATAAATAGAAGCCACTTCACAAGACTTGAAGATTGCTTGGAATTATTGCTTGAAACACATTACTTAAGCGAAAGTCATTGTTTTCATATTCAAATCTTCTATTTACAACTCCCAGTTTGTAATTAATATTTTCCGAGTTGTAATGTCTTGTAAATAGTTACATGCTTCTCTTACTTTCTAAGTAAGGTCCCTTGAATGAGCTGTAAGGGTTAACTCAGCTCAGTTATCCCTAACTCGTAAAGATTATCTCAATTAAGAAGTACTAGATCGGATAAGGGAACTTTTGAGTCTAGGAAAACATTGTAAGGAATTGTCTAAGGGAGCAATTCGGTAGAATCGATCCTTTGTATTTTGAGGATTCAAAATATTGGATTTGACTTGGTACTTGAATTAACACTATCCGTGGTTTTCTACCCCATGAGGGTTTCCAAGTATTTCTAAGTGTTTACATTTACGAGTCCAATCTAGATTCGGACTCAACTGTTTATCTTTTCAAGTAAAAAGTTTCTAAGTTTGTTCAAATTTCCTTATCACCATATTCACCCCCTCTAGGGTGACTTAGACTCTCCAGGAGCAAACCTTTACCACTCAATGATACAACATTCTAAGAGGACACTAATGATAATCCTCCTACTTTGTGTGAGTTTGAAGGAGTCCAAGAATGAGTTGAAAATGAACTTAAGGACATAAGTGAAGAGGAAGCTAATGAAGATATTTCAATGTTAAAAATGAGGATAATAATTTTGAAGGGGGGCAGATGATGACAATCTTTTATTGTATAATGACATTGATGATGACATTGTAGCTAATGATGATGATGGTTTTTGAAATAATATGGTAATCTCCGACATTGATAACCCAAACGATCTATGTTATGATTTTGATTTATGTTTTGATTTTTTGTGTATATTAATTTATTTTTTAATTTATATACTTAAATCTTCTTTGCATGACATTATTCGTTGTATATACAAGTATGCCTCGAACAAAAGGCTTTGCGCTAAATCACGGTGCGCCTACTTCTAGTTCTGATTCCAATGTTGGGGTCGATCAAGCTATAGTCCAGGCTCAATCATGATCATCACGGAGGGATGGCTCACAACAAGGGGCAGCTTGTAGGAAAAAAGTTTTGTCAAAGGATGATGATAATTGGCGGTATGTATTAGTAATTTTGTTTATCTTTCGTATTCTTTGGGTACTTTTAACTTAATAATTTTATTGTAGGTTCACTAAGTCAAAGTTGTCATGAGCTACATCGGATGATATCAAGAGTTTATACAATGGCTAGTGCACATGTTTATCAAATCTCCCTAAAGAAGAACAACAACTTTTGTGGAGGACTTTTGAGGTAAAAAGATTAAAAACAATTGGATATATATGAGTACTTTTTAATATTTTCAATTTATGTTTGGTAATATTTTTGTAAAACAGGGCAAGTATACTCGGGCTCCGGAACTTTCTCAAGAAGTTTATGCAGAATGGAGTAACAAAGTTGGTAAAAATTGAGGAACTTAGCGAGCAAGGCTAGAAAAAGGCATGATGATAAACCAATAACTTGCTTGTCGGATGAAGGGCAAGAGAGGTTGAAGGGCCTAAGAAGTACCCTTGAATTTCAAAAAAATCTGCCCAATGCTTGAAGAATAGGATAGAAGGGCCAAAAGCAGGAACCTTACATAGCCAAGGGTTAGTCTCAATCGCAGATCTCGCAGTCCAAATGGTATAAACTCTAGTGTTTTGGTTTTCTTTCATTTTATATACATAATGTAGTTTTTGTAACTTTATTGCATATTTTGTATGCCTAGATCAAGGAAGGGAAGAATCATACCGCCTCTGCATTGTTTATGAGGAGTTTTAGTAAGGAAGATGCTCAATCTGGAAAGGTCTTCGTCGACAACTGGTCCAAATCTCTATGGGTAAGAATGCTATCTCCATAAACCTTTACAAGCAAATAGAGTGAGTGAGCACTCAATTGTAATAAACAGTGGCATTGGAATTGTACGGGATAGACAAGGGTTATCATTTGTGATCCTTCAAAGCCACCTATTGGAATTAATATGAATATATATTATTATGAATATAACGATGATGATGATGATGAGATCATGTGGGAACATGCATTATGTCTCTTATGTATCATTTTTTTCTCTATGTTTTTTAATTCACATATAAGTCACAGGTTCTAAATTCTAATTCTATAAATACTTGTGCTTTTGTAAAATTATAATCGACATTTTAAAGCCAAATCAAGTTAGGGGCATATTTAAGTCAAAACATACGCTTCATATGGTATGTACTTAGAATAGATTCCATTTTTGTATAAACTTGATCAGATACATGATCACAAACAACATTATTTGTTTGTTGGTCATAAGCCCTTTTCTAAGTAGAAGATAAGTTAGAACTTTATCGTGTCAAATATTAAATGTATCCATGATTATCAATATTGAATGGACAATGGATGTCTTCCCTTTTACAGGAAAAATATGAAGTAGTTAGAGTTGAGCATGGTATTCGGGAGGGGACAAAAAGGTAGAGACCCTCTACTATGAGGTATCAAGTGGGTGGAGTAAACAAATCAATCATCTATGGATTAGGTAATTCCGCGACAATGTTCTACGAAAAACCTCATCGCCTCGACATCCTCTACAGGTGCTACCTACAATTCCTCGGCCTATTCTCAGCTATAATCACAAACTTAAATTAACCCAAGAACAACTTGATGAGCAAAGAAAACTAGCTGAGAGTCAGCAAAAGGCCATGAAAGAGCAAAGAAAACTAGTTGAGAGTCGACAAAAGGCTATGGAAGAAGTAATGAAACTCATCCAAAACCTCCAATCAAAAGTTGACAGGATGTCCGGTGATTCTAACTAATTTCTTAGTATGGTTTGTAGGTAGAGCTTTGAATGGATTTGTTTGATAAAATTATTGTATAACTCACAATTCAATTACGAATGTTGGTTGTTTTTATGAATAGTTGGTGGTTCGTGTATTTGTGGATGACTGTCCTGCGAATGAGTCAAAATGTATGTAAATGTGCAGGAAATATATGTAAAAATGGAACGTTAAACGTAGAACAAGCTGCGGCTAAATGAGCAGAAATTTAGCGTCGGGTTTTAGCATCCGACAACAATTCAATTGCGAATGTTGATTGTTTTTATGAATAGTTGGTGGTTTGTGTATTTGTGGATGACTGTACGAGAGAATAAGTCAAAATGTATGTAAATGTGCAGGAAATATATGTAAAAAGGGAATGCTAAATGTAGAACGAGCTGCGGCAAAATAAGCGGAAATTTAGCGTCGGATTTTAGCGTCCGACAACAATCCGACACTATTTGAGTCAAAATATCCGACGCTGAACTGAACCATCCAATGCTAAAATGAGCAAATTAGGGTCGAAAAAAACAAAGGAAATTAGCGTCGAACACAAATCGACGCTATTTCATCGGATCCGTCCGACGCTAAATAGAAAAAGAAGACGCTAATAGCGTCTCTTCTTTGTCCGACGCCGATGCTAAATCCGACGCTAAATAGCGTCGGACGCGAAATAGTTTAGCGTCGAGGTCTTACGTGTCGATTTTTATCCAACACTAATCCGACGCTAAACATGATTAGCGTCAGATTTTCCTGATTTTGTGTCGGATGGTATCCAACGCTAATGACCAGTTTTACTATAGTGTACCCTCTAATTTATTTAGAGGAGATACTATTGTAATCCTACTATTCAAATAGTGGAAGTATATTTTTCGTACCAACGGTTTTGTTGTCTTTCACTTTGTCCGGGAGGATTTTCTACGTAAAAATTTGTGTGTCTCCATCTATTATATTTTTATAATTTTATTGCGCATCTTAAATTACAAAAAGAGGGAAAAGGGTTTGCTTCTACTATACTAACCCACATTTTCCCAACAGTTCTACCAAAGTGCAGGCATAGAGAATACCCTACAATGTCCTTGCAATTGATATGTAGATATGTTTTTCAATAATCTCCAAACCGACAAGTCATTTTACTTATAAATTATTAATAGCACCTTTAATGGGTGAGTGGGTGGAGGCCTACAATGACACATCAGCTAAGAGTGTCTTTTTCTCTCTTCTAAATTCTTACTTCCATAATGCAAGGCTCACCAACAAGCATCACATATTTAAATAATTCCCATGCATCCCACTCATCAACATATTTAATTATTTTACCTATTTTATTTTACATTATTATTTATTTTTATATTATATAAAAAAATTATTCGGTGCAATATGAATATTAAATTAATTATTTTAGACTGTAAATTTTTTAAACAAATAATACAATAATATAAGAAATTTTATTAAATAATAAAGCATACAATAATAATAATAATAATAATAATAATAATAATAATAATAATAATAATAACAATAATAATAAATAATAATAATACAATAATAAACATGTAACTTAATTATTTTAGGTTACAAATTTTTTTAAACAATTAATATATTAAATATTTTATTAAATAAAGAAAAGATATAATAATAATAATAATAGCAATATTACATTTTTCTTAGTGTAATAATTTCTATAATTTTAACATGAGGAGAGTGAAAAGAAGAGAATTAAATTAGGGTGAGAGAAATTTTCTTTCCCACACAAAAAGAGGGGGAGTCCGAGAATAATGCTGTAATAAATATCGGGGAGAGAGACAGAGAAATGGCCAAGAAAGAGAGTATTAGATACGGACAAAGAATAAGGGGAGCAACAACTAATCAAACAATGACATGTGGCAACGTGCTCGACAAAAGAGTTGCCCTCCACCGTGGGCTTTCACACACGTCAACTCCATTGTCTCATGCACTGCTGCTGTTAAATTTTTCACACGGAATCCGCCACGTCGGATCTCCGGGCCCGCACTTACCACTACGGGGGCTCTAAGAGCCTTTGTAGCGGTCGGTGTGTGCGTCTAGAAATCCGAGCTGGTGCGCGAGTAGCTGGTACCGAGGACGCACGGGGTGAGCCATTAACAACTCGGCGTGCGAAATGGCTTTGGGTTGGGAGCCAACTTCTCCTTTGACACTTGGCACAAGTTAAATTTTGGGAATAAAAAATTGACTCTTTAGAATTAAAAAAAAAAAGAAAAATTAGATAATATTAATTGTGAGTGCTATTTTTTGTCTATAGAGTTGTTGTTTCCAAAAGAAGAAAAATCTGCAGAAATTTGTCACCATTTAATAGTAACTTTAGCAAAAAAAATTATTTAGTAATTTTGTTCTATAAATACCTAATCAATTTATGAAAAAATTACACCAAAAATTTACTCTTTCATTTTATGTGGAGAAGTCTTTCAAGATTATGAACAGAAAGGTGAAGAAAAATATAGTAACATTCTCTATTTTCTATTATAGCATTTAATTATTTTATTATATTTATTTCTTACTGCAAGTAATAATTTTAATTTATTGTTCATGTTAATATTTGTAGAATTTTTTAAGGTAAACTAATCAAGAAAGAAATGATATATTCTGTAAGTTTTCTTCATTGAATATTTTAATTTTACTACATTTATGTTAATATGTTAGAAAATTATGTAATTAATGTTAGGAAATAATGTGCATAAATTGTTATGTAAAACTATTTGTATGATCTAATAATAGCGTGACCTTAGTTAATATTTTAATTTCATAAGTCAAACATGTTAGGCTATCTTTAATAGTAGCAATTCTTTTGAGTTGCTCCAATTGACATATAAGTAAGAAAGTTGCTCCAAAAAATTATCATTGTCAATGGTAGCAACCCACACATGATACTCCATAATATTTTATAAAAAAAATTTTTTAAAAAAACTATACAAGTTAAATCTATTATTTTATTTCATTTCCTCTCTTATCTCTTTCTCATTCTCTCTCTTCTCCATTTTCTTTCTCTTCTCTACAATTGCGAGAGCAATTCCTCCTCTCAGCTGCTCCTTGGAGTAACTCTTTCTCCTAGCTTCTCCTTCCCCTCAATTTTTTTATTATCTCTCTCCTTTTTTTCTCTCTTCCACCTAGGCGTAGCTGGCTCTCACCTACTATCATTGAAGACAGCCTTGGTAGGACTCAATGTATATGTTAATGTTAAAATTAAATAATGATGTTTATATGTTAGGAATTATGTAAATTATTATGTAGTTAGCTTAATTTTATGTTAGTTTTATTTAAACTTAAAAATTATAATGTGATTAATTATATTTTAACAACTAATATTAATATGTGGTATTTGTATGATCTAATAATAAGACCTTAATAAATATTTTAATTTTATAAGTCAAACACGTTAGTGGGATTCAATATATATGTTGATGTTAAAATTAAATAATGATGTTTATATGTTAGAAATTATGTAAACTATTATGTAGTTAGTTTAATTTTATGTTATTTTTATTTGAACTTAAAAAATTATAACATGATTAATTATATTCTTATAATTAATATTAATATGTATGTACTTATATGATCTAATAATAACATAACCTTAATTAATATTTTAATTTCATAAGTCAAAAACATTAGTAGGACTCAATGTATATGTTGATGTCAAAATTAAATAATGATGTTTATATGTTAGGAATTATGTAAACTGTTATGTAGTTAGTTTAATTTTATGTTAGTTTTTGTTTGAATTTAAAAAATTATAACATGATTAATTATATTTTTACAATTAATATTAATATGTTGGTATTTGTCTAATAATAACGTGATCTTAATTAATATTTTAATTTCATAAGTCAAACACGTTAGTAGGACTTAATGTATATGTTGATGTTAAAATTAAGTAAACTATTATGTAGTTAGTTCAATTTTATGTTAGTTTTTGTTTGAACTTAAAAAATATAATGTGATTAACTATATTTTTACAATTAATATTAATATGTTGGTATTTGTATGATCTAAGAATAACATGACCTTAATTAATATTTTAATATGAATCCTAATATTCGTTCATTTACAAGTTACTTGACTATGACAATGAAACACAACATTTAGGAAGTGATAACACAAATTTGCCTCCACATCCACCAAGTTGACTTTATCCACCACCAAATTACCCATATATGTCTCTCTATCCCCATATTATTCTAATGTGCCAAGCGGTGGCTCAACACAATATACTCAAAGTAGCCCCCAAGTTGGCATTATCCACCACCAAGCTATAGGTCAACGCCTTCACCGTATTACCTAGCCATAGCCACTTATCTAGGGCTAGCAACTCAGCCCTTTCATCAACACAAATACCATCTTTAGTGCATTCTTAAATTGAAATTGGTCCAAGCAATGATGTGGTAGAAGTAGTTGAGGGAGATGGCCATATAGGAGGGGGAAAGTAGACGGATGAGGAGGATCGTCGCTTGATAAGTGCTTGGATGAACACAAGTATTGATCCCATTTCGGGAGCCGACCATAAAAGGGATGGTTTTTGGAAGCTGGTGGCTATAGCATTCAATGAACACCATCCTCCAGGATCTACAACGCAAACTGGTAAGACTTGCAATGAGCGTTGGAGGAGGTGTACCCCTTTGGTGTCTACGTGGACCGAGTATTATGGAAGAAGCTTACTGTCTCAAACGAAGAGGGACAAACATGGAAGATGTTATTGAAAAAGCTCATGAGTTATATTCTCACGAAATGAGGGGAAAAATTTGAATATATACTATGGTGGCGTTTGCTACATAACCATCCAAAATGGAGTACCTTTTGCTTCGGAACTAACAATGGTTCATCAAAACGAAGCGGGCTCAAAAAGATAGGCACTCTAACACATCTACTCCAGCTAACGAGGATCAATCCGGTGAAGAAGGATATGGGCTCATCCGGCCTATCGGAAGAAAAACCGCCAAAAGAAAACTTAAGTAGAAGGCAACAAACATTGTTGTCATGGATTTGATGTTTGACCAACTATCTAAGATTAACACAACTCCACAGGATAGGAGCGATATATTGCACGACTACGCAAGAAACAAGCAAGGAAGACAGATGCAGCTGAAGAGGCGGTTCACATTCGACGTGACTATCGGGTGATGAAGGGTACGACAGAGGAGCGTAAGCAATATTAGTAGGAGAAAAAGATTATAGGGATGAACCTTGATCACATGTCTCCAAGAGAAGTCGAGATATTATAGAGGTGTGCAAGAGCGTATTTTGAGCAAGTATCACAATACATCTAGCACAACCGAGTAATACATCATCCCTACCTTGAATAGGATGAGTCCGAGTATATGTTAGTCCTAATTGAAGTTTTATTAGCATAGATTTATGCATGTGTTCTTATGTATACCTCTTAACTTCTTTGTATCTGTCTTTGCATTTGTTCAACGTTTGTAATGACTTTTATTTATGAAATGAAAACTTTATTCTCGCATCTTCATCGTATTTGTCTTCTAATGTTATTTTTGCTTTTAATATTATGTTTGTATGGGTGTTTGACAATGGATCATTCATATTCTTCTTCATCGTCATCGTCATCTTCGGTTGGTTTAACATGGGTAATCGAAGGGTCCGATAATGATATGCCTTTTTAGAAGAATTATTCAATGATGAAACCGATGCCTAACGGATGGCGGAGCAAGTTAAGATTTTGCAAACTGCACGATCGATGGAAGAATCATCGTCATCCGGACCAAGAAGGAAAAAAGATATATTCAGAGAAATCGAGAAGAAGCTCACAATCGCTTGTACCAAGACTATTTTGCTAAAGAATCGGTGTATATTGAGCAACATTTTTGTTGTAGATTCCGAATGCAAAAGCACTTATTTGTCCACATAGTGCAAGCCCTCGAGAATTACTCGATTACTTTAAGTTGAGGTATGATGCACTTGGGCAACCAGGCTTGTCACCATTAACTAAGTGTACTCGTAGCCATGCAGATTATAATGCCTCGAAACCCCATAATCACCAGGTTAACCATAATGATTGATTAACTAGTAATTAGAGCAGCGAAAAGTAAGGTTAGAGGCATTACCATCGCTTCAAACAAGGAACAAGCAACATCCAAATAAGTTTTTTTTTATCATCAACGAGAAAAGGGTGTTATATTGATTGATTCACGAAGGAATACATATCTGTTGTAGCCAAATCACATACTAGATCCGACACTTCTTCCTCCCATATCCTTTCATCGAAAGTGATAGGTTGGAAGTGAGCAATAGCATGAGCATGAGCAAGCTGAATTACAACCCCTATGAACAAACGTCCAAGAAATAAAATCGAAAGAACCACTCAAAGACAGGGATATCCGAAATAAAAAAACCTAGAACCCTATTAAGGAAAACTCGATTCGAATTTTGAGCATTAAGGCCCGAGAGTCTCCCTCCACTACTAGGCATAGGAAGCCTCGGGCTACAGCTTGTTTGAGTGCAAAGAGACACGCCTGAGCTTCTTCCAATTCAAACCCATGGAAAAGTTGATGCTTGCTCCACGCTCGCGAGTAAAATCTCCCTAGCATCGTCCCGAAGCACGAAACCATGGCCATTGTTCCCTGCACCTACTTGACCCGCATCGAAATTCAGCTTCAAGATGCCTGGTTCTAGCGGACGCCACGGTTGCTCCCTCACTGGTTTCGCTAGTGGCTCCATCTTTTCTTACACACTTGCCGAGGTTAAATACAAATAGTTCGGCTCTCCGTGCCAGTTTTGAATGAGGGCCATCCTTCATACTAAAAATAAATTGGTTTCTAGAATTGCAACATTCCTACATAATAGCTAGATAAACACCCAAATAATCTGGTGACAATCATTCGAAGCCCAAAGCAAGGCCTCCACAGTAGACGGATGGTTTCCACTCCATAAGATGTCCTCAAAATCACTACCCATCCAAATTTCCATAGCAAGAGGGCACAAGAATAGAGTGTGAATGTCGATTCTTCCACGACCCTACAGATTGCACAATTCATATGAAAACCAGGTATACGTTGAGCCAAATTTTTCCGAGTCGCTAGAGCACCATTACCTATCTTCCAGCCGAACAACTTGATACGGGGGCACCTGTAATTTCCAGAGTAATTTCCAGCTACTTTTATCACTACCGCTACTTGGATGAAGCCTAGGTAGCGTTTCTCTGTTGAGCTAGGTAGTAAGCGGATTTGATCGAGAAAGTTCCAGTTGGTGTGACAATGCCAAGTGAGGTTCTCACTAGGCCATGTCACACACAACGGCATTTGGAGAATCAATTCGAAGACTCGATACATCGCCCAACACATTTCCGAGTTGTATCGAAGGAATCGAGTACGAGAATCTCTTAAGTATAGAGTTTTGATTTCAAGGCATTCTCAATATTAATAGAAACTTTTACGAGTAATATAGTATATTTTCTAAGTGATATAGCATTTACTTCAAGTATTCTTGATTGTCTCTTTGTGACTCGGAAAACATATATTTGTATCTCACTCGGATCCGACTTCATGTTTTAAGTTCTACTTTGTTGGAGTCGGTGATTCTAGTCTGAATCATGCTTAATCTAGATCAAGTTTGTCTCACTCGATATTCGCCGTGTAACTTGATACTTCGCTTAGACTAACTCGATGGAATTTTGAGTTTCATGGATATTAGACTCGGAAAATTTCACTCACTTTCGACTCGGATAATTAGTTACTTATTCATTGTAATTATTTTATTATCCGTGTCTAATCTTGGACCAAAGTATTTTATACTTTGAGAACCAAAATTTGATTTACTTTTGTAGGTTATTCAAACGAGGATTCACTTTTCGAAATACAAAAGTAACCGGCTTCAAAATGTCAAATCACCAGCGAGACATGGCTTTTTCTCTTCTCTATCCCAGTCCCGGAAGATTGTGTCGAGGTCATCCGTTTCCAAATCCGAGAACCGAAATGCCAAGCTCAACGGTGGTTTCCACCTTATCCTTCAAGACACCGTTAGTGGTTTTGGGACTTGCAAGAGAGTTAAACCATTGCCCAACGTTCATATAACAACGGATACTTTCGAGCGACTCGAAAGCTCTTGTCAACGGCCACAAAGGACTCTCGGTCGAGAGAAGGAGATAACGGCTACTCTGCGTGGTCATCTTTAAATAGGAGCCAACTTTCAAGACTTGAAGATTGCCGAACCTATTGTTAATACACGTACCTGAGCAAAGTCATTGTATTCATTCTCAATCTTCTACTTACAACTCCCAATCTGTAATTCATTACTTTACGAGTTGTAAGGTCTTGTACTTAGTTGCAACACTTTCTTACTTTCGAGTAAGGTCCCTTGACTAAGTCTGTAAAGCTTAACTCATCTTAGTTGTCCCTAGCTGTAAGGGTTATCTCGGCTAGGAAGTACTAGATCGGATAAGGGAATTTACGAGTCTAGGAAAACTTGTAAAGAGTTGTCTAAGGGAGCAACTTGAGTACTTGTCGGTCTACGGTATTTTGTGGACTCAAAATAGTGGATTTGACTTTGTGCTTGGACTAGCACAGTCCGTGGTTTTCTGCTCCACGAGGGTTTCCACGTAATTCTCGTGTCTTCACTTTCGAGTTCATTCTAGACTCGAGACAGTCTCAAAGCTTTTGTTTAAACTGCTTCATTACTGTCTATTGCAATTACGAGTTCAAACTTTTCTAACTCTGCTTTTCACTCGGAATCCATTTGCATTTCTACTTTGGCAAAAGACTTTGATTTTTAACGAAAATTTTCCATCACCCTATTCACCCCCTCTAGGGTGACTCGAGACTCTCCCGAGAAAACCTTCAATTGGTATCGAGTCTAGCCTTTCGGAAAGGATCTAACCATCCAAAGGTCTAAAGATCAAATGGCTCGGAACAACGGAGAGTTCGATGAGGGAAAATCTTCCAACAAACCACCAAAATTCAAAGGATCAAACTTTGGGCACTTGGAAGAAACTTATGGAATGTTTCCTCATGGATCATGATGAAGATGTTTGGGACATCATACAAAATGGAAACTACATTCCAATGAAGACAGAAGAATTCAGAATAATTCCGAAAACAAAGGCCAAGTTTACTCCAGCGAAGTAGAGAAGTTTAGAAAGAACTTCAAGGCAATGAACATTCGATGTGCGCCATTAGCTCGGAAGAATACAATCGAGTGTCCGCCTATGACTCAGCAAAAGAAGTGTGGGACACACTTGTCAACACTTATGAGGGCACTAGCCAGGTCGGACAAGCGAAGATCAGCCGAGTATCTTCATAAATACGAGCTATTTAAGATGGAGCCGAAGAAAACATCACTCAAATGTTCATTCGATTTACTGAGATTACCAACAATCTCAAATCACTGGGTAAGAAGATTTCCCATGAGGAAATGTGCGAAAGATACTCGAAGTCTACCCAATAGAAGATGGGGTCCCAAGGTGACTGCCATAGAGGAAGCTCGGAACCTTTCACTCCTAAAGCCGGACGAGCTTATTGGAAAGCTTCTCAATCATGAAATTCATTTGGAAGAAGAGGATGCTGAGGGCAACACCAAAAAGAACATAGCGCTGAAAGCCTTAGAAACCAGAGAAGCAAATCTGAGTTCCTCTGACTCGAAGAGGATCCCATGGCACTCATTGCAAGAGGCTTCAAGAGAATTATGAAGCACGGAAGATGGGATAAACGGCCAAAAGAAGAATTCTACAAGAAAGATAAGAAGGACAAAAAGGTAAGTATTCTTCTCCTTCAAAGTTATCTTTAACTAAGAATTCTGGATGTTTTGAGTGTGGCAGCAAAGACCACATAGTCGAGACTGTCCAAAGAGAAAAAGGGACGAGAAAGAAGAAAAAGGCTATGATGGCAACATGGAGCGATGAGGATTCATCGGAAGATGACGGGGACTCGGACGACTCGAAATGTCCGATGGCAATCTCGACTCGGAAGGCTGAAAGAGAGTCAAACTCGGACTCGAGACAGTGAGGAAACAAATCCTCAGGAGTTAATTGAATACTTCCTAAAATTCTCCAAAGTTGATTTTGCTAAGTATATCTTTACTTTGGAAGAAAAGTCCAATTCTAACTCTTCTCGTTTCAAAGAACAACTTGAGTCAATTTCTTCGAGAGCACTTCTTTGAAAAATGAATTGGAAAAATTGAGACTTACACTCGGAAAACTCAAGACTAGTGCTCAATCCAATAAGACCGAGTCGAGTTACTCGAGAAAAGAGAATGAGCAACTAAAGCAGAGGCTCATTGAGTCTCAAGATCCGGTCTTAAAGTTTACTCAAGGTCGGAAAAACCTTGACATGCTCTTAGGATCTCAATGCGTCTCTTTCGGAAAAGAAGGTCTCGGTTTCAACAAAGAGGAGGAATCCAATTCCTACTCAGAACTATTCAAAAGGATTCCGAAGCTGTAAAGTTCGGAAAAGTTGAGCATGGTCCCATTCACAAAAATGAAAGGAGGACTAAGCCCGAAGCAGTTTATAAAAGAAAACCATTCTCTTCGGTTTCCAAAGGAAAGGTTTTCAAAAAGTAAGAGACACGAGACTCAATTCTCTAAAGAAAAGACTTAGAATCGGACTAAACCCAAAGTCATTCAAATTTGGGTTCCGAAAAACCTTCTTCCTCGAAAAGGACCATAGTAAAGAATGTTACTTGGGTTCGTTAGAGGAAGTGAAAAGGGCTAAATTCTCTCTGTTTTGTAGGTCACTCGGAAGAGATCAAAGGGACACTGGTACCTTGACGGTGGATGTTCACGTCACATGTCGGGAGACGCAGGACTCTTTTCCGAGTTGGAAAAACATAAAGGAGGAAAGGTCACTTTTGGAGATGATAGTAAAGGCAAGATAGTTGGGATAGGCAAGATTAGAAAAGGATACAATCTGGTCGAGTCCAGTCTACCTTGTCAAAGGATTAAAGTACAATCTGCTCATCATCTCTCAACTGTGCGACAAAGGTCAAGAGGTAAGATTCACTTAGACCAACTGTTACATCTCCGATGTTACCACCAAAGAGATCAAGCTTTCGGGTAAAAGATCGGGTAACACTTACATTATTCCTCTTTCGACCCTAGTCAAAATTTGTCTTGTTTAAAAGCATCTCTTCGTGATGACTCATGGACATGGCATCGTAGATTAGGCCATATTAGCATGCATACTATCAAAAATTAGCATCTCATGGTTTGGTTAGAGGTTTACCTAACTCGTGCTTTTGAGAAAGATAAAGTTTGTGAAGCATGCACTAGAGGGAAACAAGTCGGATCATCATTCAAATCTTTGAAGACAGTTTCCACATCCAAAGTACTTGAGCTACTACATATGGACTTATGTGGTGAAATCCCGATTAAGAGCCCGGGAGGTAAATCATATATATTTGTTATTATTGATGTTATTCACGATTTACCTAGGTGTGCTTTCTTAAGCACAAAAATGAAGCATTCAAGGAGTTCGAGCAAACTTTGTAGAAAAATTCAAGTTGAGTCTCGGACTCGGATCCGGAGAATTCGAACTAACCATGGAAAGGAGTTCGATTACTCGGAATTCTCGAGTTTTGTGACAAAAATGGCATCTCTCACAATTTCTCAGCACCAAGAACTCCTCAGCAAAATGGAGTAGTGGAGAGAAAGAACAGAACCCTTGAAGAAATAGCAAGGACGATGATGATTGAACACAATTTACCTTACTATTTCGGGCCGAGGCAGTCAACACAGCCCAACTACACTCGAATAGATGCCTCATCGGACCCATTCTAAAGAAAACACCTTATGAGCTCTACAAAGGGAAGAAGCCAAATATTTCCTATTTCGGATCATTTGGATGTAAATGTTTTGTTCACAACAATGGTAAGGATCACTCGACCAAGTTTGATGCTTGGTCGGATGAAGGTATTTTTACGGGTTATTCCTCTCACAAGCAAAGCTTATCGTATTTTCAATAAGAGAACTAACAAAGTGGAAGAGAGCATCCACGTTGTATTTGATGAGCTTGAACAGGAGAAACCAAGCGAGTCATCATACTCGGATCCGAAACTCAGCAGAGACGATGATGAAACTTAGTCTACAAAGACTCAAGCTCAACCGGCTCGGAATGAAGTCACTCGAACGAAGTGACTCGGAATGAGACAACTCAAGAGCCCGATCGAACGAACAAGTTAATGAAGAAGATCACTCGGAACAAGCTTCGAAGATCGGGTAGCTCAGCCCACAAATCTTGTGAATCGAGAGAACAGGTAAAGCATTCAAGTTCACTTCTAGTCACCCACTAGAAAACATAATATCCGATATCAACAGTGGGGTAAGAACTCGTTCCTCTCTTCAAAATCTATGTGCATTCATTTCATTAACTGAACCTAAAAATGCACTAGAGGCCCTAAATGAACCTGAATGGGTAGAGGCTATGCAAGAGGAACTCAATCAATTCGAAAGAAACTAAGTCCGGACTCGACCAACCGACCTTCGACCATCCAGTCATAGGAACCAAATGAGTTTTCAAGAACAAAGCTGGATGAAGGAGGGGTGGTAGTCGAAACAAGGCTTGACTTATGGCTCAAGGTTACAATCAAGAAAAAGGAATTGATTGTTGGGAAACCTTTGCACTGTTTCCAGAATCGAAGCTATTAGAATACTTGTTGGCATTTGCATCCTGCATGCATATTAAGTTATATCAAATGGATGTTAAGTGTGCATTTCTCAATGGTTTTATTAAAGAAGTCTATGTCGAGCGACCTCCTGGTTTTGAGAACTCGGAATTTCCAGATCATGTTTTCAAACTTCAAAAGGCTCTCTATGGTCTTAAACAAGCTCCCCAAGCTTGGTATGAAAGACTAAGCAGTTTCTTGGTTCAAAATGATTTTAAAAGAGGTCGGATCGACAAGACTCTCTTCATAAAAACCAAAGGAAAAGATTTCCTTATTGTTCAAATCTATGTTGATGATATTATCTTTGGTGCAACTAATGAATATCTCGTGCGAGAATTTTCCGAGTTGATGAGTCGGGAATTCCAAATGAGTATGATGGGAGAACTCAACTTCTTTCTTGGTTTACAAATCAAACAAGATAAAGATGAAATCTATGTCCATCAATCAAAGTATACCAAGGAGCTCATCGAAGAAATATAAACTTTAAGATGCAAAGCACGCATCTACACCCATGACCAGCGATGATAAAGCTTGACTCGGACGAGAAAGGTAAAGCAATAGATCGAAACTTTATCGAGGTATGATTCGATCTCTGCTATATCTTACTTCCAGCTGGCCCGATATAATGTTCGAGTGTTTGTTTATACGCAAGATTCCAAGCTAATCCAAAAGAATCACATCTCACTGCGGTGAAGAGAATATTCGGATATCTTGCAGGAACTCGGAACTTAGGTCTATGGTACTCAAGAGACTTAGAACTAACCCTCACTGGATACTCGGATGCGACTACGCTGGATACAAAGTTGATCGAAAGAGCACTTCGGAGCTTGTCAATTTCGGGTCAATCCCTAATATCGTGGCACTCAAAGAAGTAGAACTCAATGGCTCTATCAACTGCTGAAGCTGGGTATATTGCAGCTGGAGCATGTTGCGCTCAGATTTTATGGATAAAGCAACACTTAAGAGATCTCGGACTATCTTTCAAATCGGTTCCAATCAAGTGTGACAATCGAGTGCATCAGTATCACTAAGAATCCGAGTTCGAGCACTCAAAGACAAAGCATATTGAGGTCGGATATCATTTCTTACGAGACCAATATGAGAAAGGTGATATTGAACTTGAATTCATTCCAACTAATCTTCAATTAGCTGATATCTTTACTAAGCCTCTTGGTGAAGATCAATTTTGCTTTATACTGGAATGAACTTGGTATGTTAAATGCTTGATTATGTGTTATGTGTTTTCAAACTTTTAATCACCATTAGCTCGGTTGATCCAGTGATACTCGGGTTAGTAGTTGTTAATTTCTAGTTTCGAGTCACTCGAAACCACTCGTGAGTTAGACTTAGACGTCGAGAAAATTGGACATAAAATTTTCTCGGAGTTATCTCTAGATGAGTGGAGAATTTCAGAATATGTTCTCAAATTTTTCTCTCTCCCGCTCTCTTGCAATCTGTGATGAAACGATAGCCGATGGATTTTAAACTGCGCTGAATCCTAACCGTCGAAAGAGAAGACCATCACACCGGTCAAAGGTGACTGATGGACAAGCCGAGTCGAACGGAGTTTATACTTAACGAATAGTTGACGGGCGTGTATTTGTTCTATAAATAGCGCCTATTCATCTTCGTCTCAATACTCTACATTTCATCTCTCTCTCTCAAACGAAACTTTTCCTGGAAGATTTCTACGTTCACGGTGTTCTTTGAACTTCTTCAAGCGACGTAAGGGTTCATCTCAAGTAAGTTCAATCTGCTCTCATCTCTTTCTTCTACTCATTTTATTATGATCTCATCTACCTACTCTTCTCTTCCCTTCCTCAAAAGTTTCATCTTTCTTTCCTCTTTCTCAAAATGCCTCGGAGAGGTAATCATCCCGACTTTCGGGGCTCTTCCTCCAAAACGCCTCGCACCAAAAACCCGGAAAGCCCAACCACCTCTAAGCCCATTGTCACCCAGACATCTCGCACTAGATGACAAGTTCTTCCCAACCACCAAATTTTCTTGGTTGGCCCACATTCAAACAACCGGAGTGTACAACTTTCTTTGTTTCAACGAGTTTATTTACCCCGAACTCGTTTCGAGTTCTACACTCACCTCGGTCACTCGAGGGTGTCCTAACCTCCAGAGTTCAAAATGTGACTGTTCGCATCAACACCTCTCTCCTCCACCGCTTGTTCAAGGTTTCCTCTCTTTTGACATTCTTGAGGGCTACGCAGTAGAACTCTTCCCCTCAATAATTGAGCGGATGGCAGGTGTGCCAGCTCAACTCCAAACCAAGAAGACCACCTCCCTTCCCTTCGGTGCTCTTCTCACCCTTGTCTTCAAACAATTCAAGGTTCCTCTCCCCTCGGACCCCAACGCCGTGTGCGAGGCCGCCGTTGTTGTTGGCAAAAAGGAACTCCAGGAGTACGGATACCAGAAACTCAACCCGGTGTCCGGGTGCACAACTTCGAGCCGAGGCCTCCTTCCCGCCTCGGACTCGTAAATCAATCCCTCTCTCTCTCCCGCCCCACTGTTGGTGCTTCCACCTCAAGTGCCTCAAAATCTCTCTCTGCTATTTTGTCCCCGTTTTCATGGACAAAATCAGCTCTATGTCCTCCGATTTCAAGGACCTGCTCGGCTCTTTCAAATCCGCTTATCGGTCCTTGTTCATCCACCAAAACCGCCCAATCCCAAATCCGAGAGCAAGCAAACATTGGTTCTTGAGATGAGGGAGTTGGTGATGGAGCGAAGGAGCTGGTCGAGCTCCCGAGAGAGAGAAGGTCCAAGGCGGGTCAAGATCATGGCGACTCAAACGCTTCGAAGCGTCTTCGAGCCAGGTCCGACCTCCTCGGACAGCGGGGAGGAAGAAGAAGCGGACAACGAAGAAGCGGACGCCGAGGAGCTGCGCGGTGAAGCGGCTCCATCCGGGCAGGGGTGGAACACACGAAGAAGCGGCGGAAGCTGGCGAGGGTCGACTCGCTCCTCAAGCTCAAATAGCGAGTACTCGGCTCGGATAGCGGTCCGAGTAGGTCGGAAGACCTCGCTGCACCGGCAGAGTCGGACCGAGCGGACCCCTCCAGCCTACCGAGGTCCACGAGGAGAAACCGCTAGATCCTCTCGTTCGGGTCAGCTGCTCGGAGCTGAGCCCTTAAGCTGCGGTCCCTGTCCTCCCTCCGCCGCGCTCAAGCACGTCGTCAAGATCCTACTAGCGCCGGCATACCTCCAACCCCTCCGCTTCCATCTAGGCATCCCCCTCTCCCTCGTAGGCGCCATGCACTACGTCACAATTCCAAAGTCTACCAGATTCTTCTTCTTTCCGAGAGATTTCTACCTATTTCTTTTGTCCGGACATCAAATTTGTACTACCTGCTTGTATTCTTTCCTTTTTGTTGTTGTTTTTGCTGAAAGACAAGGGGGAGAATATAGATAGAAAACTTGTTGTCTTGTTTAGGGGAGTTTCTCCATCTGTGTAATTTTCTTTAACTTCAATGAACTAATGCATTCTCTTTCATTTTTCCGAGTTCATTGTCTTAAGCACGCCTTTACGAGTCTATTATTGTGTATCTATTACTCGTTCTATTGTCCGCGCATCGCTTACAAAAATAGATTGATTTCACTAACAAAGTTTACGTCTAAGTATGGAATGCCTCTCATCAAAAGGGGAGATTGAAGACTCGGACACCGCCCAACACATTTACGAGTTGTATCGAAAGAATCGGGTATGAGAATCTCTTAAGTATAGAGTTTTGATTCCAAGGCATTCTCAACATTACTAGAAACTTTTCAGAGTAATATAGTATATTTTCTAAGTGATATAGCATTTACTTCAAGTATTCTTGATTGTCTCTTTGTGACTCGGAAAACAGATATTTGTATCTCACTCGGTTCCGAGTCCCTCATCACTTAGATTTATCTCATACTCGAATAGACTTGTATCTCACTCGGATCCGACTTCATGTTTTAAGTTCTACTTTGTTGGAGTCGGTGATTCTAGTCCGAATCATGCTTAATCTAGATCAAGTTTGTCTCACTCGATATTCGCTGTGTAACTTGATACTTCGCTTAGACTAACTCGATGGAATTTTGAGTTTCATGGATATTAGACTCGGAAAATTCCACTCACTTTCGACTCGGATAATTAGTTACTTATTCATCGTAATTATTTTATTATCTCGTGTCTAATCTTCGACCAAAGTATTTTATACTTTGAGAACCAAAATTTGATTTACTTTTGTAGGTTATTCAAACGAGGATTCACTTTTCGAAATACAAAAGTAACCGGCTTCAAAATGTCAAATCACCAGCAGACATGGCTTTTTCTCTTCTCTGTCCTAGTCCCGAAGATTGTGTCGTGGCTGTTTGTTTCCAAATCTGGAAAACCGAAACGCCAAGCTCAACGGTGGTTTGCACCTTATCCTTCAAGACACCGTCGATGGTTTTGGGACTTCCAAGAGAGTTAAACCGTTGCCTAATGTTCATATCACAACGGATACTTTTCGAGCGACTCGAAAGCTCTTGTCAACAGCCTACAAAGGACTCTCGGTCGAGAGAAGGAGATAACGGCTACTCTGCGTGATCATCTTTAAATAGGGGCCAACTTTCAAGACTTGACGATTGCCGAACCTATTGTTAATACACGTACTTGAGCAAAGTCATTGTATTCATTCTCAATCTTCTACAACTCCCAATCTGTAATTCATTATTTTCCGAGTTGTAAGGTCTTGTACTTAGTTACAACACTTTCTTACTTTACGAGTAAGGTCCCTTGACTAAGCTGTAAAGCTTAACTCAGCTTAGTTGTCCCTAGCTGTAAGGGTTATCTCGGCTAGGAAGTACTAGATCGGATAAGGGAATTTCGAGTCTAGGAAAACTTGTAAAGAGTTGTCTAAGGGAGCAACTCGGGTACAGTCAATCTACGGTATTTTGTGGACTCAAAATAGTGTATTTGACTTTGTGCTTGGACTAGCACGATCCGTGGTTTTCTGCCCCACGAGGGTTTCCACATAATTCCTATGTCTTCACTTTCCGAGTTCATTCTAGACTCGGACAGTCTCAAAGCTTCGTTATAAACCGCTTCATTACTCGTCTATTGCAATTCCGAGTTCAAACTTTTCTAACTCGCTTTTCACTCGGAATCCATTTGCATTTCTACTTTGGCAAAAAGTTTGATTTTTAACGAAAATTTTCCATCACCCTATTCACCCCTCCACTAGGGTGACTCGGACTCTCCCTCGAGCAAACCTTCAAATTCTTCATCGCATCGAAGAAAAGTGTTTCGAATGACATCCTCACGCTACACTGCCAACTTCTTTATCGATCGGATCAGCCACCATAAGATCCGGGTTCACACCATTAGGAGCACAAATCGGTTTAAAAGTTTATAACCTTGGTAACCAATGAGAGGACCAAACAGAGACCGATTCTCCATTACCGATAATCCATCCGGTGTCGTGATCGATGAGTGCTCATGCTCCCCATAGACTTCTCCAGGTAAAGCTTGGTTTTGTCGCAAGAGGCGTATCCAATACATCACAATTTGGAAAGTAGCGAGATTTAAGGAGCCGGAACACCAATGATGTATCATCTTGGATGAGTCTCCACACTTGTTTTGCAAGCATAGCTTCGTTAAAAGTCGTGAGATCACGGAAGCCCAATCCACCATCCTCCTTACTAGTACATAGACAGGAGCTACTTACCTAGTGAACCTTCGTTTACTTGGATCATTACTCCACCAAAAATTATTTATAATCCCTTGAATCGAAAGATTTAGTTCCGTTGGGAACTTGAATACGCTCATAGCATATATCGGGATAGCTTGGGCCACCGCCTTTATCAACACTTCCCGTCCAGCCCACGAAACTAACTTATCCATCCATCCCGATAATCGTTTCGCAATACGGTCCTTCAAGAATAGAAAAGGCTTTTTCTTGGAACGCCCACATACGAAGGGAGTCCTAGATACTTGTCATGTGACGTAACTTCACGAATGTCAAGCATTGTTAAAATGTCCGCTCGTCTAGCCAGCTGGAGTGCCCTTTTCAAACATGACACTAGACTTTTGAAAATTTACCATTTGTCCCGAAGCATTCTTATAGGTACCCGAAGCTCCTTAATCACTTCAGCTTGGTGGATCGTAGCCTTACAAAAGAAGATTGAGTCATCCGTAAAAAGAAGATGAGACACCGATGGCGCAGTCGAGCATATTTGATGACCCTGGAGAATCTCCCGGTGCTCAACATCTCGTAGTAAACCCATTAAACCCTCAGTCACAAAAAGAAATAGGTATGGTGAGATGGGATCTCCTTGATGGAGACCTCTTGACGGAGTGACCAGCCCTTTAGGAAACCCGTTAATCAAAAAAGAAAATGTAGCGGATTCCATGCAATTCATAACCAGATTGACCCATTGATCACAAAAACCCATCCTCAACATAACACTTCGAAGGAAAGACCATTCAACTCTATCATAGCCTTGCTCATATCCAATTTAAGAGCCATAGTCCCGTTGTTATGCCTATGAGTATTCATCGAATGGAAGATCTCATACGACACCAAAATATTATCGGTTATTAGCCCACCAGAGTGAAAGCACTTTGATTTTCAAAAACTATATTAGGGAGGAGTTTCTTTAATCGGTTGCTAATCACTTTGGTAACCAATTTGTAAGTGACATTACAAAGGCTAATAGGACGAAAATTTGCTAGATGAGTAGGATGAGGTACCTTAGGGATGAGTACAACATTTATATGATTTAACTTCTCGAGAACCGGGTGACCATTCGGAATTTTCAGCACCATCTTCGTAACGTCCTCACCCACAATGTCCCAATAAGTTTGAAAGAAACACGAATTAACTCTGTTGGGTCCCGGAGCCTTATTCGGATGCATCATTTTAAATACTTTAAGGACTTCCGCTTCATGATAAGGCAAGCACGAGTATTGTTCATAGCTAGTGTTACTCGTGTGGGAATAGTATCGATGACTCGCCTCCATATTATGTGTACCGACGAGGAAAATAGCCGATGAAAAAACTCTATGGTAACTTGCTCCAAATCGGACTCCTCCATAGCCAACGAACCATCCTCCCGTTCCAGCTGGGTAATTGCATTAGTAACACGACACATCCGGGCACGTGCATGGAACCATCGGGAGTTGGAGTCTCCGAATTTCAAGAAATTTGTTTTCGCTCTTTGGGCCCACATGATTTCTTCTTTCCGATGCCATTCACCTAACGCTTTTAGCAATGTTCGTCTTCCTTCAAGCGTTTGTTCATACTTCAATTTAGCTTCTAGGTCCCCGATTTTAACTTACATATCTCCAAACACTTCGGAATTCCATTGCCGTAGAGCTTTGTGACGATCAAATTTTACCTTCCAGATTTGTCCATTCTTTAATATCGAAAAGGCGGACTAAGCTGATCGGATTGTGTCCTTACAGGAAGAATCGAAATCCATATATTCTCAAACCGAAACTGTTTGGGTCCCTGGACTTCCGCCTCCTATTGTGTTGAAGATCAAGAGAGATTGGGAGGTGATCTAAAATATGCTCATTTAGATGATGAACTTCGGCCAGGAAAAAGTAAAGACCATTCAGTAGAAGCCAAAAAGCGATCAATACGTTCTTCCACCACTTCACCATCCCCTCGTTTGTTCTCCCATGTGTAATCGTATCCCACGTAACCCAAATCAAACAAACCGCAGATCCTGGAAAGCCTCACAAAAGCTGTCAAGAATTTGTTGACTACGAACCACTCCACCCCGTTTCTCATAATTGTAGAAAATTTCGTTAATGTCACCCCCCAGTAGCCAAGGAAGGGTAGAGTGGTTAGTTAGATCACAAATCATTTCACAAGTACGCCACTTAGAACCGGTCTCACTCCTCCCGTAAGTACCGGTAAATCGCCGGTTGTCGGGGATTCCCACTTGAACCACTTCGCATCAATGTGATGAAAGGATTGGGATAGGCGATTAACCGTAATAATCTTTTGCCGGACCATTGCCAGCCAACCCGAACGCCCCACATTATCTTCAAACACTCTTATATAATCGCGAAGTTTATTTAAAATTTCGGTCATCTCATTACCCTCGTGTTTGGTCTCCGAAAGGAAGACCAACGTCGGTGATCGCCTTCGTATGAGATTACAAAGGCTCTTAACTACCTTGGGATCACCGAGTCCCCGGCAGTTGGGACATAGAATACTCATGGCGACCGACGGGGCTGTTCAATAGCCTCCGCGTTAACAATATCTCCCATCATTGAGTTAGTCTCCTCACCAACTACACGCACCTTCTCAACACCCTTAACCTTTTGTCTAGCTGCGTATTTACGTTTAAGGGCCTCGTTGCCCGGATGGACAAGCACCGTATCATCAACGAGTCATAGTCTCGAGGCACAAGACACTCTACAAATTACTACCCCGACTTCGTTCTCTGAAAATGTGGTTCGGAATACTCCAGTTTTCTTTGGACTCGGGTACTGGTCTTAGTATGTAGGGCTAAGAATAATTTACGTTCTTCACGTAAATCCGCAATCGCATTACGTCTTCGAGATTTCGAGGGGACGCACGTAGCCATGTGCCATATTGGAGGTCAACTTCACCCAATTCCGCCATCCCCGAAGAACAATTCTTCGAACATGACCAAGAAACCCACATCCATAACAAAAATTAGGAAGTTTGACATACTTCAATCGAATCCATATGATCCTCTCTCGAACCTTCGGATTCACACCTCGGTGCAAAGGATTTGTAATATTTACGTCCATCGAGAAACTCAACGATTTGTCGCCCCAAATAGGTTACTCGTCCTCCCAATCAATGAATGATCCCAATTGATTGCCCATAAATTTAGCAAAACTCTTAGTTTGTCTTACACCGAAACATCATACACCTTAACTTAGAAGTGAATAGAAGTAAAGAGAAGATCAGCCGACTGTTCCAAACCTAACCATTCGCGAATAAGCGTAAGGTGACCATCGAAAGCCCACGGGCCCTCATTCGATACATAGTTCCGATCCGAGGGGAGAAGAATTGGAAGACAAAGAGATTGCTATCCAAATCACGTATCAAAGCCTTTGGAAGGTTTCCAAATGTTTTTGAGAATAGTTTTCATAACCCTAGCATTGAAGGTTCCTTCGATCATCGGCTTGCCTACTAAACTCGGAGCAATCTCCTCGGCTTTTCTCGTCGGGGTTTCCTCGTCAAAATCGACCACGAAGCTTCTTCATTTGTCAAACTCATCCGGTGCAATCCTTCCTCAATATAGTTCGCCATCATCGGGAAAACAATCCACAAATCAAAGAGAATGAAAAACGAAGGCAAACATAGTTGCCAAGAAAACTCCCCAAGAACAAGACCACCGAGTCTAGACGCGCCGAAAACCACCCTACCGAGAGGAGGGCAAGAAACTCTCATAGTCGAAACCCTAGAATTTCGCCGGAGAGGAGAGAGAGAGAGAGCGAGTTACAAGTTTTTTTTTTTTTGTTAAATAAGTTACATATATTAATAGGTTTCGGGTTCGAAAAGTAAAAACGTCCAACATAGATTAACAAGAGTAGAGAAATTAATTAACATGCCGACATGGTAATGACTTATTGACCAATATAAGGACGACCCAAGACACGACATATCACTACCACTCGTGAGCCCCTAAGACACTTTGGCTCGCAGATAGCCTACTTCCTCCTTCCTTCTGCTTTAACTTTACCTAAAACAAGACAGAGAAAATATTTCGAAATAATGAGCCGAAGCTCAAGCACGCTTATCCATGTACTCGTAAATAAATAAGTGAGATATATATTTTTCAACACATGCATTTCAATTCATTTCTAAATCGGACAAGAAGAATATAATAAAACAATTATTCATTTATTATCCGAGTGGCTCCTTACATCATCGGTTTCTCTAAATATGCGCATACCCATACCGATCGGAAAGTCCGGTTGATAATGACCAAATATATGATATGATGTGATCATGATATAGCATGATTGATATGGGGTGAGCCACATAATTAGATGACAAATAATATTTGAAATGGTTCTTTTCATTAAGCAAACTATTTTGGTACTCGTTATATATAAACATGTAGATTTTTGTAAGGTATAAGTAAACCTGTCAATTCAGGCGGGCGAGTTAAATACGAGTCGGGTGTATTCGGGTTCGGGTAAAATACGGGTCATATGTATTTCGGGTTCGGGTAAAATATGGGCGGTCGTATATGGGGTTATACGGGTTTCGGGTTGACCCAACGGGTTGAGACCATCTTTTTATTAGTTATTTTTTTAATTATAAAAATCTAGCATATTTTTTTGTTTAATATTACACATAGTTCTTCAAAGAAGTATAATATTTGTATTTTCTAAGAAGAATGTTAAAATAGTTAAAAATTTCATTATGATATTTGTGTAAAAACCTCATTGAGTCAAGCGATGTACAGTTTGACCCGTTTAAATAAGGTCAATGGAAGGTTGGGTCAATAATGGATTGAATAATAATGACTTGTTTTATTAATGATTGGTTTAAGGTTCGATGTTTATTTCACTTCTTCTATTATATTAAGGAGGTTTATATGCATATTTGTTGCATTATAAAACATATCGAAAAAGGTTAACTTGGGTAGGCGTAACCGACTCATTTTATTCACTAACAAAAATTTGACTATGCTTTAACGCGGCCCATTGCCTATCCTAGATGTTATAGTTCAAGTACAGCTAAAACAGTTTCAAATAAATAAGAATTAAAAATTTATAATAAAATAAAATTATTTTTTTAAGTATAACATCAAAATTTGACATCATTATAGTAATATTATTTCTAAAAAACAAAAATTTATTATTTAAAATGTGACTCCGTATATGCATTTCACCGTAAATACAATAGTATAATTTGTGCACTTTTAATATTTTTAATCTATCAAGTCATTCGAATCCAAACATATTTTTATTGAAATTAACTATGTATAATTTTTGTATATAATGTTTTTTTCATGAGAAAGAAGTTGAGAAATAAAATATTATTAGTTTTCGTTTGTAAATGATTGCGATAAATATGTAATGACTTTTCAAATGATGTGATATGATAAATAACCATCACTAAAAGAGTGATAAAGTGAAAGAAAAATCAGATAATTGCATAAAACATTCAATTAACAAGTAACAAAGCTAAAATTGTTGTCTTTATTGCCTTGATCCAATGGATAATTTACGGGTTTTTCGGGTTCGCTATTTTTGGATTCGAGTCGAGAAAATCGTATCCAAAATCCAAAAATTTCAGGCGGGTTCGGGTAAGATTTTTGGGTCGAATCAATTTTTGACAAGTCTAGGTACAAGCAATAAACTACCTTAGGTTTTGGTGTTATCCTTCCTTTGATTCTTTTTGAATTACCGACTCAAATGACCAACGTTGATAGCCTTAACAAAATAAAGTGTTTTATTAATAGATTTAATACTTTTAGTAACTAAAGTTATTATTATTATTATTATTATTATTATTATTATTATTATTATTATTATTATTATTGTGACTTTCTATGTCTAGATGAATTTATTTAAGCAAAGCACTTCATAGTTGGTTAAATCGATGGGTGAATCTCAATAGGTTGAAGTTTAAAATAATGCCCCATAGTTTGAAACAATCTCCCTTATCACGAAAAATTTTTCCAAAATCTGATTATCAATTTCTCTCGTGAATCGACACCCAATGCATTTAATTCGTCCATTTTCAATGTAGGCCTCTTGCTCACCTAATTGCCTAATTCACCAACATTACTTAATTCTTCACTTGAATACCTTACCCAATTCTCATAAATCACCTAAGTTCATTTATTTCCTTTAATTCTTTAAATCACTATATTCGCTTATTTCCTTTAATTTCTTTAAATCACTAAATTCGCTTATTTCCTTTAATTTCTTTAAATCACTAATTTCACTTATTTCCTTTAATTTCTTTAAATCATCAAATTTGCTCATTTCCTTCAAATCGCAAAGATCACTTAATTTTCTTAAATTATCAAGATCACTTATTTTTTCCTTGATCGTTAAAGTCACTTATTTTCTTTAACTTACATTTACGCACATATACTCCAAAGAAAAACAACATGCATGCCCATTTTTCTTAAATTTCCTCCACACAATATCATTTTCTCCAAGACTTCACTTTAACTTAACATGCATGCCCATTTTCTTTTATCTTTACTTCCAAATTTTTCCTTCAAGCTTCTAATCATCACAATAACCAAAATTCTTTTCTCAAGATTTACAATCCACAATCATTCATCTAATAACCTAATATCCATAATCATACAAAATTTTAAATAACTTTCACAAGTCCACATTTCCACTTTCATAAACATCCAACCAAATAATTTCAAGGCCACTTTATTTTTCACTAACACAACTTCACATCAACCATTTAAAATATGACTTTTACATATAATAATTCCTTACATGAAACATCTAACTAATTATTTTAAAAAAATTAAGGAAGTAATTCGTTGAAGGTTTGAGGTTTTACCCAAAACCACCAGAAAATGAGGTTTTTGAGAAGGTGGAAAGGTTGGGCTGAGCTCCGGTAACAAAGAACAACGGCGATCGAAGGTGGCGGTGGACAGCGGACAAAAGCGGCACTGGTAGCTGGTGGCGGCGGTGGCAGCCAGGCGTGCACCAGCAGCAGTAGGCGCAGACAATAGTTAGTTGGGCGTTCCGACGACCAGGCGGCAACAGAGCAGCGATAGAGTAGCGAGTGGAGGTGCGTGACCGGCAGTCTGTGATGAGTAGGCGGTCGCCCGGTTGGGCGGCAGTGGTGGAGGTGGAGTGTAGGAGTGGAGTTCTTTGGGAAGGTAAATGAATGATGAGGTGAGAGGTTTGAGGAGAGTTTGAAATTTAAATAAGCCAAGCCTTAATCTCAATTTTTCTCTCTCCTCCAAATCAAAGCTTTCCACTCTTTTATTTTTTTTTTTTTTTGCTTATTGGGCCTTCCATTCACATTCAAACCCAATTATTCTAATAAATCATGCCCAAGTTAAAATGTCGGTTTAGGAATTCCCGGCTTGATTAATTATTCACAAACTTCATGCATATAAATTAAAATCATCATGATTTCAATAACATCATTATTATTATTATTATTATTATTATTATTATTATTATTCCTTGAATTATCACAAAACATAAATTATTTATTTATTTATTTTTCGATCATGCATCATTATTTACATGCGAGTCTTGCAACACCTAATATAGTTACTTGTACAAGTACATAATATATATATATATATATATATATGTAAATGAGAAATGAAAATATGAATTGAAGTGCACGCGCTCATTAAAACTTCTTAATTCTTGTTTAGTGTATTAGATTAGGGTCGGGGCATTATAGTCTCCCTCCTTAAAATAAGTTTTGTCCCCCAAACTTGCAAGCACAACATGGCAATCTTACCTTAAAATAGATGTGGATATTTGTTTTTCACGTCATCGGTTTCCCAAGTGGCTTCCGTAGAAGTATGGTTTGCCAACAATACTTTGACTAATGGAATAGCCTTATTGTGAAGTTGCTTGATTCTCCGGTCCATTATCTCGTATGGGTTGTTCTTCGTATGCTAGATTTTGGGTGACCATAATGGGTTTAGGCTCTATGATGTGGCTTGGATCTTATATATATTTCGAAGTTGAGATATATGAAACACGTGGTGCATGTGTTCAAGATCAATAGGTAATGCTAGTTTGTAGGCCATAGGGTTCGGTTTTTCCACAATCTCGTAAGGTTCGATGTATTTAGGGCTCAATTTCCCTTTGTCTGTCGAACCTCTTTACACCTTTTGTTGGGGAAAATTTCAGGAACACCATGTCTCCTTCTTAGAACTTCAAGGGTTTCCTCCATTGGTCGGCATAGCTCTACTGTCTACTCCGGGCTTCCCCGATACGTTGTTGTATCGTCCTAATCATTTCAATGGTATTTTGTATCATTTCTGGTTAGGATTGGCAACGGGCGAGTCTGGGAACGGGGATATCCCTAGCCCCGCCCCGCTCCTCCCTTTGCCTCTACCCCCATTATCGGGAAGGACCTTTCCCCTGCCCCAACCCCCGGTATCGGTTCCCGGCTGGGACCCCGATCCCCAAAGCTATTTCAAAGCTATTTCGAAGCCCAAATGAAATTCAAAGTTCGGATCTAACCGAGGAAGCCCAAACGAATGAGAGGAGGGCCGCGAGAGCATATGGCAAAGATATGGGAGACAAGAGGCAGAGTAGAGAAATGGGAGGGCAGATTTCTCGGCACCGTCACCGGAAGCCCACTTCCCTAGGACGTAACCAATCTCGGTTAGAAGAGCCCTAGAGAAACGCCGTGCCTGCGCACAGCATGGGCGTAACCGCCGATGGGTTTTCCGGTAAAAGAAAGAGGGGGCTTGTCCTAGATGGAAATGGTGGGTGTAGATGGTGAGTGACAATGAGAGATAGGGGTTTGAGGAGGGGGTTGAAGCTGGATATGGTAATGGAGGGAGGGAGGAGGTAGAGACACGGGAGAGAGGAAGGAGAGAGAGGGAGAGAGAGAAGAGGGAGATGGAATGAGGGCTCAAGGTAAAAGGTAGCCTATATACTTAGGGTTTTAAGATAGATATTACTTAAATACCCTTAAATTTACATATAAAATACTAAAATAATAAGTTTATATATGTAATTTAAACAAGTAGTGGGCGGGGATTTTTTTCCTGCAGAGAAATGGGGACGGGGAAAGGGAAAAATTTCCCCACCCCCACCCAGTGGATTAATTTTTCCCATATCCCCACCCCGCCCCGACGAGGGTGGGGATTTTTCCCGATGCAGGACGGGAAATCTCCGCCTCATTGCCAACCCTATTTCTAGCCCTATGATAAGTGTTTTATCCATATCGTTCTAACATAGAGGAGTTCCGCATCTCCTTCCATAAAGCGTCTTAAATGGAGTCATCTTGATGGTGGCTTGGTAGTCTGTTATTGTATGAGAATTCCACCGAGCAAGGTAATCCTCCCATTTCCCTTGGAAATCAAGAATACATGCTCTCAATATGTCCTCTAGAATTTGTTTAACCCTCTTAGTTTGGTAATCCATCTCAGGATGGTAAAACTACTAAAATTTAGCTTAGTCCTAAAAGCTCATTGTAAGGCTTCCCAAAATCGCGATTGAAATCGAGTGTCCCTAATCGACACTATATCCTCGGGATGCCATGTAGCCTTACAATTTCCTTCACATATAACTCGGGCTAGTTTGTCCACCCTCCAACCATCGTGGATGGGTAGGTATAAAGTGTGCAGACTTGGTGAGACGGTTAACAATGGTCCAAATTGCGTTCTTCTTAGAGACGGATGTGGGAAGTCCCATGATAAAGTCTACCGATATCGAATCCCACTTCCATGTTGGTATATGAAGGGGTCGTAGTTCTCCTATAGGGCACCGATGTTCTGCTTTCATCCTCTCGACAAATAAGACATTTGTCCACATATTATGCCACCTCCCTTTTCATATTAGGCCACCAAAAGTTTTTCCTTAAGTCCACATACATCTTTGTTCCTCCAAGGTGCATGGAGTATGCGATAATGTATGCCTCGTCTGGAATTCTCTTTTTCAGGTCTCCTTGATTGGGCACACACCAACGATTCCGAAATTGTAAGCCGCCATCCTCGTGTACCACAAAACTCGAGAATTTACCCTTCTCTAGGTTCTACTTGATCTTCATTAGCTTTTCATCCTTCACCTACTGCATCTTGATTTCCTCTCGAAATTGATGGTTTAACCTCCAGTAATAGGTACCAATCCTCCACCCACTCCGCACTTGATAGTCTCAATCCCCTCCGCTCGCAACTCGCGAATAAGAGTCCATTGGGTTATGACTATGGTGTTGAAGTGTTTGTACGTAAATTATGTATATTCTATTCCTCCTAACACATGTTTTTGGCTTGTAATAATATAATTTTATGATTTTTACTTATTTTATATACTTTTGTAGAAAATAAGCCAAACTTGCCAACTTGCGGAGAATAGAGCGAAAATGACGATGATTTCGGCAATCAAGCTTGTAATATCCATACTCAACTTGTCGTAGCCATGTTGGACCATCGGCAAGTCCATGTGAACGTTTCGCAAGAGTTTTGAAAGTTCGAAGTAAATTTTCAAAATCACCACACTCAAAGTTCAAACGTTTATGGCATTTCAAGACCCAAGACGAACCTCTTGAGGACTCTTCGAAGTAATCACGAGCCACCAAGATCGCCTCGGACTAGTCCCGGTGCCGCCCGAAAAAGACAAAGCAAGAAAAGGCCATTTGGAGGCTCCACGACCTGACCACAGGGCATGAAAAAGCTCGTGGCAACTCCCACGATCTAGCCTATGGCCGTGGGAGAGGCTGTGGTGGCCCTGTTTTGGGCATTTTTCTACTTTTCAGCCGGAGCCTTGGCACGATCATGCCCGTGCCAAGGCCCCGTGTCTCGGCTTTGGCTATTTTTAGCCTATTTAAACCTGGTTTATGGCTACATCTTTGGGGGATGCCTATTGAAGAGAGCCCTTACTTAGGGTTTAGGAGTTAGGTTAGATTTATAGTTAGCCAAAGTAAAACTCAATTAGGGAGATTAATTAGGTTAGATTAGTGTAGATTTGGGTTGAAGATTATGAACCATGGAGCTTTGGAGATTATATGGCTAAGCTTTCTTCTTCTTCTCTCTCTCTCTCTCTTTATTTCTTACTTTATTCTTATTAATTTCGTTAGATTAATGTTAGTTTAGTTAATGATTTGTTTAAATACTTGCAATTTTTTGTTGTTGATTTATGTTTATTTGTTTGATTTATGCAAGTTAGTTTAGTTTTCTCTTTCCTCTCCATGCTTATTTGTTATGTTACTAGTTTAGACTTTACCTTGAATTTTCTCATGTTTAGTGAGTAGTTTGGTTGGCTTATGTTGTGATTAGCCTTTTGATAGCTAGTTAGTCATGTATTAGACTTAGCCACACCCAATTTATGCTTGAAAATTTGAGTTTTCACTCATGCCTACCAAGTATTCGATGAAATGCTTCAAAGAGTTTTCATCTATGTTTTTGGGTGATTAACTTACACCAAAAGGTGAGGTTGATTTGCTAGTGCACCGACCATCTCAGCTTGCTAGCTATGGGTAGCTTAGGGCCTTGTCTTGCCTAATTAGCTTGTTAATTGGTAAAATCATAACCAAGCCACCTTTTTAACTTTCTCTAATTTGGATTTTATTACTTAGTTGTCCCACATGTTTGATTTGGCCTAACTTAAGCCGCTCGAATTATGCTCTAATACTTGAAACCTTACTCCCTGTGGTTCGACACCCTCAAATACTCGCTCGAGGTTGCTTTTATTTGTGAGCCGTAGAAACTTTGATGGTGTAGGTTTCGATTTTTATAATAATCCCGCCTCATATGTACGATTTTCTGCCTACCTTGTTCACTAAACCATCACTTTGGTGATTAGGTTGCTAGGTTGGCCCGAAAACTTTTGTTTACTTAATGACTTTGTAATGCTCATCAATAAGTGTGATTATGAAAGAAAAAGTGAACAAAATCGACACCATTATTCATAACCACTATATTTATCCATATCGTTAATTGGCTTCGAATATATGGTTGTTTTTGCTTGATTCCAGCACCTCTATATTTATCCATATCATTACTTGGGTTGTGAATAAGTGCTACACACAAATTAACAAATAAAATCCCTAAAAGGGAAGACAACCCAATTATGTGCTTGCTTTATGTTTCCTCCGGAGTACTTAACGGCCTAAAAACCCAAGAGCCACCTACCCGGACAAAGGAGCCCTTGGAGTTAAGTTGTGTCTCGTGTGTGTTAATTTTGGAAAACCCAAAAAAGAGAAAGTTAAGCATGGAAGTCATCTAAGTAAGTAGAGGAACCGTGTTAGCTTAAGCAATTTGATTTACGAGGTTTGATGACACTCTACACTTGAGCACCAAGGTGTAGATATTGTATCATTGTGTTGTGTGGGATGAAAAATAAGAATCCGGGGTGCATTTGTGGCTTAAGTGTCTTGATCGTGCGTTTTGCATGTATATAGCTAGTAGCTACTGTGTTAGGGTGATAAACCCGATTCACTTGTACATACTCCCCTTTGCTTTGTATATATCTCATGCTTTTGAAAAATCCAAAAATACTTCAAAAATTTTGTGGGTATATCTTCTACAAACCCTCACGAGATTTCACTCATCCACTTGGGTTACCAAGGGGTTTAAAGGGCTTGTTGCATATGTCAAATGCAACCGCGATTCTCGCGACAGATGAGTTAGAATTTTATTTTGCTTGTTTTTCCTTTTTTACTCGAGAACGAGTAAAAGATAGGTGTGGGGGTATTTGTTTGGGCGTAAATGATGTATATTATATGCCTCCTAGCATATGTTTTTGGCTCGTAAATAATATAATTTTATGATTTTTACTTATTTTAATTACTTTTGTAGGAAATAAGCCAAGCCCCCCAACTTGCAGAGAATAAAGCGAAAATTATGATGATTTCGGCAATCCAGCTTGAAAGATCCATACTCAACTTGTCGTAACCATGTTGGACCATCCGTAAGCCCATGTGAACATTCCGCAAGAGTTTCAAAAGTTCGAAGTAAAGTTTCGTAATCACCACACTCAAAGTTCAACCATTTATGGCATTTCAAGACCCAAGAAGAACCTCTAAAGGACCCTTTGGAGCAATCACGAGCCACCAAGATCCCCTCGGACTAGTCCTGGTGCCACCCAAAAAAGTCAAAGTAAGAAAAGGCCATTTGGAGGCCCCACGACCTGCCCACAGTGGCATGAAAAAGCCTGTGGCAACTCCCATGGTCTGGCCCATGGCCGTGGGACAGGCCGTGGTAGCCCTGTTTTGGGCATTTTTCTACTTTTCAGCCGGAGCCTTGGAACGGTCATGCCCGTGCCACTTCGCATGGCTGTGCTAAGGCCCCAGGTCTCGGTTTTGGCTATTTTTAGCCTATTTAAACTGGTTTATGGCTACGTCTTGGGGAGATGCCTCTTGAAAAGAGCCCTTACTTAGGGTTTAGGAGTTATGTTAGATTTATAGTTAGCCAAAGTAAAACTCAATTAGGGAGATTAATTAGGTTAGATTAGTGTAGATTTGGGTTGAAGATTGTGAACTATGGAGCTTTGGAGCTTATATGGCTAAACTTTCTTCTTCTCTCTCTCTCTTTATTTCTTACTTTATTCTTATTAATTTCGTTAGATTAATGTTAGTTTAGTTAATGTTTTGTTTAAATATTTGATTTTTTGTTGTTGATTTATGTTTATTTGTTTGATTTATACAAGTTAGTTTAGTTTTTCTTTCCTATCCATGCTTATTTGTTATGTTACTAGTTTAGACTTTACCTTGAATTTTCTCATGTTTAGTGAGTAGTTTGGTTGGCTTGTGTTGTGATTAGCCTTTTGATAGCTAGTTAGTCATGTATTAGACTTAGCCACACCCAATTTATACTTGCAAATTTGAGTTTTCACTCATGCGTACCAAATGTTCGATGAAATGCTTCAAAGAATTTTCATCTATGTTTTTGGGCGATTGACTTACACCGAAAGGTGAGGTTGATTTGCTAGTGCACCGACCATCTCAATTTGTTAGCTTAAGTTGGGTAGATTAGGCCCTTGTCTTGCCTAATTAGCTCATTAATTGGTAAAATCATAACCAAGTCACCTTTTTAACTTTCTCTAATTTGGATTTTTTATTTAGTTGTCCCACATATTTGATTTGGCCTAACTTGAGCTGCTCGAATTAGGCTCTAATACTTGAAACCTTACTCCCCGTGGTTCGACACCCTCAAATACTCGCTCGAGGTCACTTTTATTTATGAGTCGTAGAAACTGCGGCGAACATCAAGCTATGTTGAGTTTTTCTACTCAAGGCATCCGCGATAACATTCGCTTTTCTAGGGTGGTACTAGATCTCCAAGTCATAGTCCTTCAATAGTTTTACCTATCACCTCCGCCTCAAGTTAAGCTCTTTCTGGGTGAAGACATACTTCAAACTTTTATGGTTGATGTATATCTTGTAAGATACTCTATATAGGTAATGTCTCCAAATTTTCAAAGCGAACACCACTGCAGCCAACTCTAAGTCATGAGTGGGATAGTTCCTTTCATATGGCTTTAACCGACGCGAAGCATACACTACAAACTTACCATTCTCGCATCAATAACCCGTTTTCCGATGCATCACTATAAATTGTGTACTCCTTGCCTTCCTTAGGTAGGGTCAGTACTAATCTCTTTTTCCACTCCTGAAATGCTTTTTCACACTTATTGGTCCATTCAAACTTGGTGGTTGCCCTTAGAAGATTTTTCATGGGGAGGGTTATTTTCGAAAAATCTTGAATGAACCGTCGATAATATCCAGCTAACCTTAAGAAACTCCTTACTTCATTGACATTGGTTGGTCTTGGCCATTTTGTGATCTGCTTGCACTTTTTGTGGATCAACCTTTAACCCCTCCTTAGATACCACGTGACCTAAAAATGCCACCTTATTCAACCAAAATTCGCACTTTTGATATTTGGCATACAACCGGTTCTCTCTTAATTTTTGTAATACCATTCTCAAATGACACATATGCTCCTTCCTATTCTTGGAGTATATCAGGATGTAATATATGAACACCACCATAAATTTATCTAAATAGGGTCTAAAAATCCTATACATCAAATCGATAAACTTTATAGGAACGTTAGTCAACCCAAGGGCGTAATCGTGAACTCATAGTGGTCGTACCTTGTTCTAAATGCAGTCTTAGGTATGTCCTCAAGCATAACTCAAAGTTGGTGATAGCCAGACCTCAAGTCTATCTTTGAAAACACTCCAACACCTTGCAATTGATCGAATAGGTCATCAATTCAGGGTAGAGGATAATTATTCTTGACCGTGATCTTATTCAACTCCCTATAGTCGATGCGCAACCTTAGTGTACCATCCTTTTTCTTTATGAGCAAAACCGATGTTCCCCAAGGTCGGTACTTGGCCTAATAAAACCTTTTTTCATAAGTTCTTCTAATTCGGTTCTCAATTCCCTAAGCTCAGCTTGGGCCATCCTATAAGGTGCTTTAGAGATAGGTCGCGACCCTAGAATTAAATTTACCTTGAAATCTATTTCTCTTTGAGGTGGTACTCCTGAAAGTTCTTTGGGCAAAACATCGCGGAATTCACTTACCATAGGGATATCCTGGAGTTTTAACTCTTCTTTACTTTCCCCAGTAACATAGCGAGAAATAAGTCGGGCACCCTTTTTATATAAGTTTCTTTGCCCTCATCAAAGATATAACGGAACACTCTAATTTATTGCACACTTGTTCCTCCCCGACTACTCTTCAACACCACTCCTTTTCCTTCACGATCTATTTTCACTCCGTACCTTGATAACCAATCCATTCCAAACACCACTTTGAACTCCACTAAGTCGAACCGGATTAGATTGGTTAGGAAATTTTTCCTAATATAATCAATAGGACATTTTGGTATGAATAAGGGAATTCTACCACTCGTCCATTAGGCGAGCCGACTTGGTATTTGTTCATAACCCTATTACTTTTTAAATTAAATTGAGGCACAACTTGTGTCAAAATGAAAGAGTGTGATACCCTTGAATCAAATAATGCATAAAACGGAGTGGAATTTTAAAAGAGGGTTCCGGTGACTAATAAACCAAGTGGTGGCTGCGTCCTTTTTGTTCATCACATAGGCTCTGCCCACATTGGCGGGATTGGCAGTTGAGGACCCTAGATGCATATTGGGTATCGGCTTTGCTGCCCCTTTCTTCACCGCTTTCGGTCTTTTGAGACATTTGTATGCTCAATGTTCAACACTTGTACACCAGCTGCATTTGTTGGTTCTCGACCTCGCAATCAATTGTTGCGTAATTGGCCTTTCACATTTCGCACATGGTTCAAAGGTGGTCGGTGCAGGAATTCTTAGCCTGGGCAGGGGTAGTCTTCTTGGGGGTAGTGTTTTCACTCTGAATTCCTCGATCATTCCATTTCCATTTTGGGTTTCCCGAGCTATGAGCTCTCAACTCTTTCTTAATCCTCTCCACTTCAACAGACCCTTTCATACAGCTCGTGGGTGGTTTTGATTGGTTGTCCAGCCAACCGGTGTCGGATGTAAACAGCAAGACCTTCCTCACACCTTAACATTTTCATCCTCTCAGGCAACAAAATCTTGAGCAAAACGAGCTAATTCATTGAATTTAGCCATGTATTGCATAACAGTCATGTTTTCCGTCATCCTTAACTTTAGTAATTCCTTTTCTTTCACACGTTGAACTGAAGTGGGGTAGAACTTAGCCATAAGTTCCTCCAAGAATTTGATCCAGGTGAACTCAGCCCCTTGGCACCTTGCTTTGATAGTACCATATATCAGCCTTCTCCGATCGGATAGAATGTCCCTATTGTCATCTTTTTATCCTCAAGTACCTCAATAAACGCAAATATTTTCTCCATGCTCCTAATCAATTCTTCCAGTTCTACTAGGTCGGTTTATACACCCCGAGATTTCTCTTAGCCACTCTATTAGCTAACTTTTTAATTTTATTGGAGGTTTCAGCGGGTGTGGTAGGAGTAGGTATTTTCTTTAATAACTCCCGAATAAGATTCCCCCAATATGCAGTGGTTTCTATTTTCATTTGGATTAAAGTGAATGGAGATGTGAGTTTGGGGTTGATTGGTTTGTTGTTGTGAGTTGGTGAGTGGTGGCACTAGGGGTCCCACAAACACATGATTATCTCCCGATCCTTCTTGGTTTTCACTCCCAGTGTTGGTTGTTACTGGCATCTTGCAACATTCTACAAAAAAAAAATGTTTGTTTCCTTCTTAGTTTATTCACCTAAGAAAGACCTATGTCATGATGTAGCTAGAATTCACATAGAACTCACAATAAATAAAAGAAACAAAACAACAGGAAGTGAACATTAATAGAAAAGGCGAAGGCGACATCGATGTGAATTCCTATGAGATATGCCTCTAGGTCAAACCGCCCAAGTCCAAAAAAATATCATAAGTGGCCATCAATTGTAGTCAGTTTGACTAGCATATATATAAATACATCCATGCTATCATCTACACAAATACGTACATTACATCCGACAAAAGGAGAGTGCCCTTAGAATCCATTTGTCTAATTTCCAGATCTCCTCCTCTAAAATCCAACCTTCAATTCCTCCACTCTCTCTCTCTCTGCAGACATTTTCTACTCTTTGACTGGTAAAGGACCTCTCCCCTATTTTTTTCTCTATTTTCCTTAACATGGTTTAATTTCTTCATTTTACGATCTTGATGTAATAAATGATTTCTATTAATTAATACCAGAATTTAGGTATATGGGAACTAAAGATGATATTATTATTATTATTATTATTATTATTATTATTATTATTATTATTATTATTATTATTATTATTATACCTTGAATTATCACGGAACATTATTTATTTGTTTATTTATTTTTCGATCATGCGTCGTTATCAACATTTGAGTCATGCAACACGTAATATAGTTACTTGCACAACTACATTATATATATATATATATATATATATATATATATATATATATATATATATATATATATATATATATATATATATATATGTATATATGTTAATGAGAAATAAAAATGTGAATTGAAATGCACGCGCTCATTAAAACTTCTTAATTCTTGTTTAATGTATTAGATTAGGGTCAACCCGGTCGCAACATCACAGTCTCACCCCCTTAAAATAAGTTTCGTCCCCAAAAGTTGCAACCAAGGCATGACAATCTTACCTTAAAATAGATGTGGATAATTGTTTTTCAATCCTCCTCGGTTTCCCAAGTGGCTTCCGTAGAAGTATGGTTTGCCCACAATACTTTGACTAATGGAATAGCCTTATTGCGAAGTTACTTGATTCTCCGATCCATTACCCATATAGGTTGTTCTTCGTAGGCTAGATTTTGGGCGAGCATAATAGGTTCAAGCTATATGATGTGGCTTGGATCTAATATATATTTCTGAAGTTGAGATATATGAAACACGCCGTGCACGTGTTCAAGATCGAAAGTAATGCTAGTTTGTAAGCAATAGGGTTCAACTTCTCCACAATCTCGTAAGGTCCAATGTATCTAGAGCTCAATTTTCTTTTAATGTTGAACCTCTTTACACGTTTTATTGGGGAAACTTTTAGGAACACCATGTCTCCTTTTTGGAACTCCAAGGGTTTTCTCCGTTAGTCGGCATAACTCGTTTGTCCGCTTTGGGCTTCTCTAATACGCTATTGTATCATCATAATCATTTCAATGGTATCTTCTATCATTTCTTGCTAGGGTTGGCAACAGGCGGGTTGGAGACGGGGATATCCCCGGCCCACCCCCGCTCCTCCTTTGTCCCCCACCCCATTGGGTATCCATTCCCTAACGGGGACCCTATCCCCGAAGTTATTTCAAAGCTATTTCAAAGCCCGGATGAAATTCAAATCTAACTCGGAAGCCCAAACGAATGAGACGAGGGCCACGACAGAGAGCAAATAGCAGAGATATATAGAGAAGAGGCATAGCAGAGAGATAGGAGGGCAGATTTTCCAGCACCGTCGCCGAAAGCCCACTTCCCAAGATGCAACCAATCTCAGCTAAAGAAGCCCCGGCAAGACGTCGTGTCGTCACAACATGGGCAAAACTACCGATGGGTTTTCCGGTAAAAGAAAGAGGGGGCTTGTCCCGGATGGAAATGGTGGGTATAGATGGTGAGTGATATTGAGAGAGAGTGGGGTTTGAGGAATGGGTTGAAGCTGGAATTGTCTCATCTATATTATTATTATTATTATTATTATTATTATTATTATTATTATTATTATTATTATTATTATTATTATTATTATTATTATTATTATTATTATTATTATTATTCCTCGAATTATCACGAAACATAATTTATTTATTTATTTATTTTTCGGTAATGCATCGTTATAAACATCCGAGTCCCGCAACACGTAATATAGTTACTTGCATAAGTACGTAATATATATATATATATATATATATATATATATATATATATATATATATATATGTTAATGAGAAATGAAAATGTGAATTGAAGTGTACCCGCTCATTAAAAATTCTTAATTCTTGTTTAATATATTAGATTATGATCGGGTTACTATACGTATAGTGGCAGATTGTATATCTCGCGATGTGTTGATGACTATATGAAAACAGGTGAGAGCATAACACTTGAGTGCATGAAGAATTTTGTTGAATGCGTCATTGCTGTATTTGGAGATGAGTACTTAAGAAAACCAACTCGAGCTGATTACGATCGTCTCTTGGCCATAGGGGATACTCGTGATTTCCTGGGAATGTTGGGAAGTATTGATTGTATGCATTGGAAGAGGAAGAATTGTCTTACGAGCATGGAAAGCGGCATTCACTAAAGGCTTATATAAAGTGCCAACAATTATTCTTGAAACTTGAGCATCTTATGATCTTTGGATATGGCGTGCCTTCTTCGAGTACCCAGGAAATCTTAATGACATCAATGTCCTTGTTCGTTCCCCAGTGTTCGGGAATCATATCAAGATCAAGCTCCAAAATGCGAACATGTTGTCAATGATCATAAGTATAACATCCCATACTTTCTATCGAATGGTATATATCCAAAATGGGCTACTTTTTGTCAAAATGATCCCACTGCCACAAGGTCCACAAGAAAAATTATTCACTGAACAACAAAAGGGTGTAAGAAAGGATGTGGAGCGAGCTTTTGGTATCGTACGTGCTCGCTTTGCAATAATCTGTGGTCCTTCTCGATTAATGGAGCAAGATAAAATGGATCAAGTAATGAAAGCATGTATAATACTCCACAACATGATCGTTGAAGATGAACGCGATCAATAAAACCTTGCTTATGATTATGATTATGAGCAAGTGGAAACATGTATTCCGACACCTAATGACCAACACCCATGCTATGGAACTTACTTCGAAAATTGGCTGAAGTTAGAAACAAAGGAACTCATGCATGCCTCCAAGCGGACTTGGTTGAAAAAATATGGAAACAAATTTTGGTGCGACAAAGAAATGGATGATCCGATGTATTTTAATTAAATTGTGAGACTTAGATTATGATGGTGTTTGTTGTTTTTTTTTACTGTTTTACTTTTTTACTTCAATTTCGGTATTTTATTTTTCCTTGAATTTATGTGTTGCATTATTGTATTACAACTTTTATTATTGTTGTATCATATTTTGATTTATAAATTTTTTTAATATTATTGTATCATTTTTAAAAAGAATACCTCTTAAAAAATATTTCAATCTTCACCGTAATTCTCATAAAAAGATATATCTTATGAAAATAAACAATAATGTGAAATGAAAGAGGTAAACTAATTAAATATGTTAAAGAGTGGGCTCCATGGGATTTATTTAAATAGGTGAGCCATGTTGGAGAATCTTATATTCTAGAAGTAAGGATTTATGAGAGAGAAAACGGTGCCCCTTGCATGATGTGTCAATGTAGCCCCCCTTCCTCCTTAGAGCTAATTTTTGGCTCTCCCATTGTAAGTGCTCTAAAGAACTAGATGTTCTTCTTTAAAACTTGTCACAAAATAGAAATAAAAGACTAACATCATAGCTAGAAATCAGGTCATGCTATCATGTCTGTCAAGTGAGATGAACTAATTGTGTAGCTAATCAACTTCTCCTCACGACTATTACCAAAATTTTTATCTAAGACCCTATCCTATTTAGGTTTAGCTTACAGTCTTACAAATCCTTACAACTTTTTATAACTAACTTTACAATTACCTTACAATTGTTTATAACTCCTTACAACTTTTCTTACAACTCCTTAAAACCTTACAATTTCTTAAAGGCTAAATGGAACAGGACATAACCTTTCTTTTCTTTAAGGTTACTTTAGTTTTTGAGTAATCTTTTCTTCATCACTAATACTCTCTTTTAATCTAAGCATTTTTATTGATCCAAATTTATCTAATTTATTGATCACTAGATTCAAGGGTTATGAAGGAGTCTTTCAAATTTCTCTTGGATTATATGGAGTTCTTGTTCAAATTATTGGAATATTAAGTTGGTTGTTCCAAGTAGAATTGATGATTTCTTTTATAAGAAGGTTAATTAAAGATATCTTAGAAGGTTTAGATTTCCTTGTTCTTTGTGTCATTTGGTCATTGGATGCTCGTAAATGAGATTATCATTAATAAAGGAAGCTAAAATCCTTACAACTTGATGTGGTCCATCAAGTTTAAAGTGTGATGTTAGATCTAATTATAGACGGTTAATTTTGCTCACTTACAAAAGCCGACTTGCAGGTCTGTATTGTGGCCGATTACTAATTTTGCTCGAAATGAGATTATCATTAATGAAGGAAGCTAAAATCCTTACAACTTGATGTGGACCATCAAGTTTAAAGTGTGATGTTAGATCTAATTATAGACGGTTAATTTTGCTCACTTACAAAAGTTGACTTGCAGGTTGTATTGTGGCTGATTACTGATTTTTTTTTCCCTTCTTTACTTACTATATTGTTTTCTTAATTCACTTTGAAGTTTCTACTAATAATAATTTTAAAAAATCCTTTGAGAATACTAATTGATTAAACAAAAATTAAATTGGTCCATGGGCTGACCCAAGCTACCAGCTAGAAAGGCCCAGCCAAAAACTTGTTCGAGAGAAATATTTACCGCAAATGCACGGTGTAGCTGTAGCTAGGAACCAGCAAGTATGGGTCGTGTCCACAAGGAACTCATTTTCAAATACTAAATTCACCTAAAAACTCTAATCTAGGTAAAAACTCGGTTCGACAGAGTGATTTGATTTTTGGATTCAACTAAAAACAAAATAACTATGAGAGATCAATAAATAACAAGCCTTAGATTAGGATTAATCACACTACTATGCCTGCAATCAACATCAAATACCGCTTGAGATTTGCCTATGCTAGCAGTTTAGAAGGGGAGACACCAAATTAAACCTATCTTCGCCTACTTTCGAAGGTCAAAGACTAATCTTGCACAATCTAATCACCTATTTTCATAAGATTAACAAAGAGCAAAATCATAAAGAATGAATCTCACAACCCCGATTAAAACCTTAATTATTTTCATAATGAAGTTCTAATCGCTCACAACGTCGCTCTAGGTAAGTTTTCATCTTTTGATGTTTACAAAACCCTAATAAAAATATATGAGTCCTCTTTCGAGGAAATCAATGGAAAAGTGATGAGCGAAGTGAATTCTAACCTAACAGTATAGAACAATCCAATTGGCATTCAATTCATGATTATCAAGGCATAATAGGGATTAATCCCAACCTAAGTAGAGAAATTAGACCCTAAACATGATACTAAACAATTGATGGAATTTAGGGAACATAGCCATGGAGAAACGAAGAGAAATTGTGAAGAAAAGATAAAGAGAAGAAATTACGATTACCCGAGTAAAAACTTGAAGTGATTGAATCATACATAAACTTGAAGTAGAAAATTAGAATTGAGTGTTCTTGAGTCTCCTTTTGGGGGCTGCCTCTTGAAAACCCTAGCTAAAATTTAGAATTCTGGAAAAGATCCCTAAAAATTACAATTTGGAAACTTAAATACCCGCGGAAACGAGAGTCGCACGGCCGTGCGAGATCTCCCACGGGTACCGTGCAAAATTCTCGCTGCAGTTCGCACAGCTGTGTAACCTCGCACGGGGGCTATGCGAAAACTCCGAACTCTTCGCCCGGTTCGCACAGCTCGTGCGACTTCACACCGGGGTTGTGCGAAAACCCCGAACTTTCCGCCCAATTTCGCATAGCCTATGCAACTTCGTACGGGGGTCGTGCGACCTTCTTTACTTCAAACCCTTCGCTCGATGATCCGCATGGATGTGCAACTTCGCACGAGGGGCCGTGCAACTTCTCTTGATGTAACGCCCCAAACCCATAATCACCGGTTTTAGACTAAGCAAGCCGCTAGTCGATGATTAGCGCAATGGAAAGTAAGTCGAGGGCATTACGCCGCCCTTACCGGAGGAAAGGGCAAGGCTATAATAATAGATACGTTTCTAACCCCGCTTACTTGCTTTTGCCACTAACAGCAAGTGTCTCATGATAAAGCATAAACTTTAACTTGTACGAAGATTAAGCATAAGTATAAATTACGATCCGGTAAACTACGACAACGGCACTTAACCCTTGATACTCCAACTAGGTTGTCACTCGCGAGCCTCTAAGTCCTTAACGGACCTTTGCTTCAAATCTTCCACACCTTTACCTAAAACAAAACAAGAAAACATTTTCGAAATGTGAGTCGAAACTCAATACGTTCACTATCATGCGAGTAAATAATAGTTATGAAGTAATTGAGTTGAGCGCATGCATTTCAATTCATTTGTAAATGAGGGAGAGTGAATCATCATGTAAAACTGTTGCTAATTAATTATCCGAATGGATCCCTTTACGATCATCGAGTTTCCCTAAAAGCATGTGCACACACCCGCACCGATCGGATAGTCCGGTTGAAGGCGGTTAACCGTTACGGGGTTACCAACCTGGATATTGGGCGTACCAAATAATGGCACTTGATGGACGAGTCCATATTAATGATGGCAAATACTATTTGCAAACAATTCTTTATTGTTGTTAATGTCGGCCATATCCGGCCTTGATTTATAAATAAAACATTGAAGGGCACGATCAATGAACGTACCTTGAGTTGATATCCCTTCTTCTTTTTCTTTATGGGCGGAATCCGGATGAACGCACGATGCTGGTGCTTGACGACCTTAATTAGGAATATAAGAGTTTTATTAATAAACTGAATTTTTATGGCTTATTTATTTATTAAATCATTTCAAACATACTTGAAATGAAAATTAATAAAGTTAGCTTCTACTAAAGAATATTAATGTTATCTTTAATTCATATGACTGATTATCTTATCTTATTTTATATAATGCAAACATAACTTTTATATATATATATATATATTTTTAAGTATATATATATAGCAATTTTAACATATGCTCAGCTCCTTCTAAAAGTGTATATAAACATATACAAGCACTACACCAAATACTTACTTTAAAATCAAAGAAAGATTATGCTTTTAATAACTGCTATTAGTCATTTTATTACTTAAATACTTTCATTCTTTTATATACTTGTTTTCAAATTTTTCTAACCTTATTTTATTTTATGAGGGCATAACTAATTCCCCAAAGAGGCCAATTTCTTACATTTCAGTTTTACAACTGCCCAAAAATTAGATATTATCCTCAATCCTTCCTTAATCTCCTTATTAGGTTAAATATTTAAACTAACCAAAATATTCCGATTCGAATTACTTGTGACTGTCCTTTACACGGTATTTGTCCATAAATATCCCTTATACAGGGATTTGTCCATAAATGTCCTTCACACAGAGATTGTTCATGGTTTTTCTTCAATTTTCAGTATATCCAACATATATCAACTATCACCGGATCTTCCCAAATTTCATGAATCAGTCATAAACAAATCATAATCCAACTTAAATCACCAAACGGAAAAGAATACCAATTACAACTCAAATAGTTAAATTAAAAGTACTAAAGAATCGAATCGAAAATTAACCTAAAAATTAAATTGACGAACCGAATCTGAAAATTTTACCCTAAGCGGTTAGATGGAGGAGGTTAATTTAAGAGGAGTTTTTGAGGTGGTTGAGGGTTGTGGTTTGAGGATCGGAGGGTTGACCGAACGGAGCAGGCGAGCTGCGGGCGGAGCGATCGTCGGTGGTAGTGAGCGGCGCCGGTGACCGGCAGAAGGCGGCGGAGGCCGGACGGCCCGAGGGCAAGGGTAGCCGTGACTAACCCAGGCGAACCGAGGCGGAAACAAGACCAAATTCCGGGAAAGATGGGGTGAGAACGTTGGTGTGCTTGGTGGTTGGTGGTCGAAGTGGTGACTGTGGGGTGGTGGTCAAGGCGAAGCCGGCGGTGGCGGGTGGTGGTCATTAGCGCCGGCGGCGACCGAACAGGATGCCGAGGGAGTGGCGGAGGCGATTTCTTGGCGTTGGCTGGTGGTTAGGGTTTCGATGAAGATCGGTGGTGTTGATGGTGGCGTCGAACTAGGGGTGGCCGGAACGAAGGCTGCGGCGGTGGCCGGTAGGCGGTGGCGGTGGTCGTTAATGAAGGAGGAGGCGCGTTTTGGGTGTTTGAGGAGGAGACCGGTGAAGATGATGGCGGTGGCGTTGGTGGCTAGTTGGCGGCGACCGTCGGCGTGGCCGGAGGGCCGCCGATGCCGTCGGTGGGTGGTGAAAACAGGGCGGACGCAAGGCGAGGGGGAAAGGGTTTCGGTGGAGAGAGAGGGAGAGGGAGAGAGCTGAAATGGATTTAGGTTAAAAAATGAAGCTGAACCATAAAGCTTAGCTTAAATACCCCCTTCTCCTCTCTTTAATTGGGCCGACCGACCTAATTCCTCCGGCCCAATTTTTATTAGCACTCATCCTAATCCAATGCCTTATCCCTGTCTATTTCTTAATCCTCCAAGCTTATTATTATCTTACTCATTAAGCTTATCTTAATATGAGAAATTTTATATTTAGTAATATTAAGTTTATAAGAATTATATTAATTTCATTCGTTTAAGGATTTTTAGAACTCAAAATAAATTAGCTATGTAATAATGTTAATTATCTTATGAGTCATGAAAATTTATAAAATATATTCATACGTCGTCGTTGTCATCATCCGGTTCTCGCATTTCAATCAACATTGACATATACATATATATATATAAAAATATATACATACTCATGTATAATATGAAAATATTTAAAAATTTGAAATGCACGCGCTCATGCTAATCGTGAATTAGGGATGGGGTGTTACACTTGATGTATTTTAGGCTTCTTTCTTGCCTCCTCTTAGGCCCCGAACTCTCCTCTTGATCGCTTTTCATCAAATTTGACTCGAATCTCTCTAATTTAAACCCAAAAACCTATAATAAAGAGATTTACGAGCTTAGGTGACGATAAAGAGAAAATGAGCAAAATCCAACCATAAACAGAATAAATATCATTGAAATCATCACGGAATTGGGTTAAATAATGCCTTAAAACCGAAAAACGACCCTAGAACAAGCATGCAAGGCTAGATGAAAATGATTGGGCCCCATTAGAGGGTCCAAGAGATCGATTAACTCTAAAACATCATTCTCAATTTAGTAAGGATAAGTAATCAACAAGGGGTTATAAATACCCCACCCACTCACCTGCGAAGGGTAATATCACATTGGGGTATCGGCTTTGAGAATAGATAAAAACTCTCCTTTTTTACTATCAAGGGCCCGATACACGAGGTCCTATTCCTTCCCGACTTTGATACCGACTTGATCATCAGCGGGGACTAACTCGGGACTTCTCTGGGCTCTAGGCCTTGTGTGCGGTATAGTCGCTCACCGTGTGAGGATCTAACGCCATCGGTATGTCCGGGTCCTATGTCCTCTACTCCTCGAATTTCTCCGGAAACACTAATGATGTTTTTGAGCTTGCAGGGACCTAATTACCTTAAGAATACCCTAGTTGTTCTTTAGACACCTCCAACTTATGCTCATTTTAAGCTGAACATTGGCTCCATTGGTAGAAACAAAAGGAGATATATATAGTTGTTGAAGTTCTCATAACAACAAGTCACCTATGTTTCTTTGGATTAAGTACTTGTGTATGGAGATGATAAAGTAATGACCATGTTAGAATGGTTGGCCTTTTCTCTACAAAATCGACCACTTGATGTCATGAGGTTGATAGTCAACGTTCTTGGGAGGGAAATTGGATTTGGAAGACCAATGCTCTCCCAAAGCTAAAAATTTTCTTATAGCAAATCTACCACAAATGTAATTGCTCTTAAAGGGACTTTTGCTAAAAGAGGATTCGATATTCTCCCGATGTCAAATTTGTCATCGAGAATTTGAAAGGGCTGATCATATTTTCCTTCATTGTCCCTATTCAAAACAAGTATGTGAGACAACCTCACGACATCGGTGCTAGGGCCTCACGTGTTTTGATCAATCATATCTTTAGGGAGATTAACGAGTGTTGCTTGATCGCTTAGTGAAATGTGGTCATACAATGTCACCCTCTATTATTTGGTCTTATATCCTATCACTTCTCTCTTTTTTTTAACTATTTTTCTTGGTGACAATATAGATAAAATTTTTGAGAAAAATGCTTCCCAGATTGCTTACTTCATTCCTTTTACCCACTTGCAAAAAAAAAAAAAAAAAGAAAGAAAAGTTTGAATGGTTAAAATAATCACTTATTGAAGCTTGGGATTGCAACCTCCCTAAGATTGAAATCGACTTGGAGATGGAAGCTATTGAGAGACTGAAGGAAGAAGGAGAATCAAGCAGTACTAGGCCTTTAGCCTATGTTGTTGCACACGTTAAGCAACTACTGTAGAGATTTTGGACAATGAACATTAATCATGTAATTAAGTAGGTCAACATAGCTACCATTATCTTTGCAAATGCTTAATGAAAATTAGCTGAAATCGATAAAGGATACACACTATGCCTCATCCTCAAGACAAATGGATCTTGCAATAAAATGAAAAAGCTCTTCAGATCAATAGTTGCATCCACACTGACCTGATGGAGGTAATTAACAACTTCTTTGTGTCCTGCAACTTTGTTTTCTTGTTGTCTCACTTCGTTGTGCTTTCCTTTCTTTTTGTTGTGTTGCTGTATATTTGAACTTTGATGTTTAATTTAATTAAGTCTTGTTATTTCTTCCCAAAAGAAAAACTATTGATAATAATCAAAATGCCCTTTAGCGGACTTCGAGTAAAAGTGAGCAAAAAACTAGAACCAAAAATCAGCAAAATCAAATCGATTTTTAGTTAACTGAACTGATTTAAAAATTTAGTTTTAGTTGCGGTTCACGATTTTGAAACCGCCGATTAATCGAATCGATCCGATAATTTTTTAATTTTTCTTGTGAAATATTAAGCTGAAATATGTGTTTTTGGCATTGTGTGTATAGTTTGACGATGATTTGGTTGACTGGGGTAGTGGGCCTTGAGCCTGGCCTTGGCAGTGGCACGAGTAGGCATGTGCACAGGGAGAGAGAGAGGCACTAGCACAAAGAGATATAAAGAACCTTTATTAAGTTAATATCGAGATGGTCAAAGATTTTAACTTTAAATATGATAATTTTGTTAAGTTAATAGTATTAACTCCACTCAATTTACTCATTGGCAGAGAGAGGGAGAGGTAATAGCTGCATCTCAAAAAGATTATGGCTGATTGCACCTCAAAAATTAAAAAACTGAACCTATATTCACTATAGCAGCCAACAAAATTTAAACATTAAAAACATTTATTTAACAATTCTAATTAATTGGTCAACTAAATCATAAAATCCGTTAACCAGTTACAATTTCAATTCATATTTTTCGAATCGAAAAATTCGATTAACCGAATCAAATCCCCGAACCGAACCCACCGTACCCACCCCTACTTTTGAGAAGGCTCTTTGATGCCTTAGCTAGATAGTTTCGTAATATCCTTGTATTTGAGGGCGACCAAGGACATCTTGAGGTTGTTCCGCGCGCGAGTGATGAAGAGAGAGATTATCTAGCAAAGGTTAATGCAACCCCTATCAGTATCAGTATCAGTATCAGTATCAACCAAGCAGAATTCAATCTTCAAACCTGCTAAGAAGCAGATATGGGAGGAACAGGGCGGACATTCCTCACCCTCTCTCTCTCTTCCAACCTCATTTCCCGTTCCCTATTCTCATCATCCAAACAACGCTTACTCCCCAAACTTCTGTTCCCTTCCAGGGTTTTACTAGGGTTTAGGCCTCTCTGCTACGCCACCGTAGCATCACCCAGTAATCCCACCATTGTTGAATCAGAGCAAGCCTCAAACCCCACCAAACAATCGGTCCTTCTTGAAAGACTGAGGCTTAGGCACCTCAAAGATGGCTCTAAAACCCCACAAGCCAAGCCCCCATCTTCTTCAAAATCAGCCCAATCTGTTCCACGTGTGGTGGTTGGTGGTGCTGAAGTTGAAGGTGAGGGTTCACTTCAAAACCTGAGGAAAAAGGGTGGTGCCCATAAGTTGGTTTCAAGTTTCAGTGAGCTGGGTTTGAGTGAGGATGTAATGGGTGCTTTGGAAGAGATGGGTATCTCAGCTCCCACTGAAATTCAGTGTATTGGGATACCTGCTGTGCTTGAGGGGCAAAGTATGGTCTTGGGGTCTCATACTGGGTCTGGGAAGACTCTGGCTTACATGCTACCCGTTGTACAGGTGATTGCTAAACTAAATTTATCTGTTTGTCTTTTGGATGCTTCAGGCTTCCTAATTCCAATTTGGGTTATGTTAGTTTTGTTTGTGGGATGACACAATGTAATACATATTTGATCAATTCTTAGCTATAGGGCAGTGAGAGTTTTGGGGTTGATATTATTGTTGTAACTTATATCAGGATATATTTTCTTTGTATGCAATACATTGGCTTGATTAGAGGGCGTGTTTGGTAATTCTATGAATGATTGAGCAACTTATTCTTTCTGAATCAGAGTTATGGACTTATTTTCGTTCCTAGATTCGTTACTTTCTATCCCTGTTGACAAAATTTGCATCCATGTCTTTCTTCTCAGTTAGATAACTAGAATCCTTCATTGACGTTGTGACTGTGCTTCTTTTTCTTCCACAAATATTGATGGTTTACACTTTATGACTGCCGTCTAATACTGTCGTCACTCTTTAAATTGTGCACTCTTTTCACCTATTAGCTTCTGAAGCGGGATGAGGAGATATCAGGCATTGTAATGAAGCCCAGGCGTCCACGAGCTGTTGTCCTTTGCCCAACCAGGGAGCTCTCTGAACAGGTAATATTTTTGTATATGCCAAACATTTGGCCATAATCCAGACTCCAATTCATGTATAACTACTTACATATATGAACCTTTCTTCTTGTTTGCTTGGCCTAAAGGTTTTCGTGTGGCAAAGTCCATCAGCCATCATGCACGGTTCAGGTCTACTATGGTAAGTGGAGGTGGCCGGTTGCGACCTCAAGAAGATTCACTTAATGTTCCAATAGACATGGTTGTTGGCACTCCTGGGAGGATTCTACAGCATATTGAGGAAGGCAATATGGTCTATGGGGATATCAAATACTTGGTAAGCATCCTTTGATTTGGCTGCCTGCATTATGATCTTCTTCGAGTTAGAACAGCTGGTTAACATGGCTCTTAACGATATTTATAGGTATTGGATGAGGCAGATACCATGTTTGATCATGGATTTGGTCCTGATATTCGCAAATTTCTTGGTCCACTCAAGAATCGTGCTTCAAAACCTAATGACCCTGGTTTTCAGACTGTCTTGGTTGCTGCAACAATGACAAAGGTATTCTCTGCCTTGTGCTGCATAAATATATGGTTATATGGTAGCATACTAGCATCTCATTGTTGAAAGGTTTGTTGTTGATTTGCGACTTTTGGTGTGGCCTACTTACATATAATCCCTGGGAAACCAGTGTTGATCATATAACAAGTGTGTGCCAAAATTGGGATGAAGAAAGTTATTTAAAATATTAATTTTATGTAGTGTATCAAGGATGATTTGATGAAATGGCTGTGTTTTTGGATTGACAATCAAGTCAGTTTTATACTGACATTCTTGAATCATTTGATCGGGATTCGCTGAAATCTCTGGTGATAGTATCAAGACTTCTGTCCTGGTTGTTTGATAATGCTGTGGAAATGTAACTCAATAAAAAGAAAAGTGCCATAAAAATTGTCCCTCATTTCTGTGCATTGGAAGTAAATTAAACTTAAAACATCTGCCTTTTCAAATTTGTTGGAAATTGTGAGATATGATCACGTTAAAGGCCCATTCAGACTTGTATCCCTTGCTTGTCAAGTCTGTGCAACCATGAAAAGTGGTTTTCTTACTATGGACTTGGTGTAAGGATTAGGGGTTTTTTTTTTGTGGGGGGTTAACAAAGTAGTATGGGGCAGGGGCAGCCTTATTAAAGGAAAGTAAAAAAATGGTAATTGTGGTTCAAAGCTATTCAGAAAAGTGTTATTCAAGTTATAATATTTTTTTACCATGCCAAGCCTAAAGGAAAACAAACAGATATTGACAAAAATATAAAACATCTTATAAGTGTGTGTTACACATCTACAAATTGTGGCCATTGACCCTGTGTCCCAAGTTTCAAGTTAATGCCAAGTTGGTGGATATCTATCCAAACCTGCTACTTGTAACTCCTAGTTGCATAGATGATCACCCAGCAATCTGGTGTCTGAGATTCGTTTTCCAGGTTTGAGGTTTCCTGGGATATTGTTTTGTACTCGATAGAAAATTAGAAATATTTCTAAATCTTTGACAACTCTGTCCGACTCTTTCATATTTCCTCATTTTTATCTTTCTTCATATGGAAAAAGAGCTTCTTTTTTGGGGGGGGTTGCTTTTCTGTTAATTCCTGTACAAGTATTTATTTGTTCTTTAATATGAAAATTCAAGGCAAACATTACTACCTTTATTTCTCACTTACCTTTGAATTTTATAGGCAGTACAAAAGCTGATTGATGAGGAGTTCCAAGGGATTATGCATTTGCGTACTTCAACACTGCACAAAAAGGTTGCATCTGCTCGTCATGATTTTATCAAACTGACAGGCGCTGAAAATAAGATGGAAGCCCTTCTGCAGGTTTTCTTCTTCACAACTTAGCATTTTGAGAAGTACATTTATTCTGCATATTTTGGTGGGCTATATTAACATATCAGTTCATATCTTGCTTTGCAGTGATGGAATATTTCTCTTGATTCGCATTTGCTTGCTGTTATATTCTTTTACTCAGAGACAGTGACTAATTTTATTGGTTACCGTTTGAATTGACTTTCTAAAAGATGTTGGTGGGAAAGCAGTGAGTGTGAGGGAAGTAAAAAAAAAATCATGGAAGGGGTTCATTAATAGAATGTGGAAAGTCAAGAAATCAAGTTGTAGGAAATGTTGCTTCTTATGGTATTTGGTTTGAAGTTCTGCATTGGAAGCTGCATATGGTTGTTTGTGCTTGCCTTTATGTAAACCAAGCGTACTAGTTGCTCTCTAGGAAGTTGATACGGAAGATAATGCCCTAGGGGGTAACTTCTTGGGTGAGCTTGTCATCTCAATCGCATGAGGCCTAAATTTGAATTGAAGGTATTACTTATGGCATGCTCGCCTTTCTACAGCTCGTGTTGGGATAAGTTGGGTACACCTTCACTTCCCGGCTTCACCATAGTGGAATTCTTACCCCGGTGGTCATTTAGTTGCTGCGCCTTATGGTATTGTCATTATCTAAGGGTGCTTGTATCTAATCTAACAGTTCCATGTGCTTTGGTGTTGTTTGAAGAAGCGTTTCCAGCACTGCCTTTGAAGTATCTTTTTTGTTTAGTATTATAATGTATTGCATTTTTTATATGAATGCAGGTTCTTGAACCTAGCTTGGCGAAAGGGAACAAGGTGATGGTCTTCTGCAATACTTTGGATTCAAGTCGTGCAGTGGATCATTTTCTTAGTGAAAATAAAATCTACACAGTTAATTACCATGGAGAAGTTCCAGCAGAGCAGAGGTGAGATGGTATAAGTGTTGCTTACTTTTTTCTTTTTGTGACGGGTGCCACCCAGAAATCTCCTGTAGGCAGAGCCAGATATTAGTTCTGCCTTACTCAAGTTGCTAAGTAACTGTAAGAAGGGTAGCCTGATTATTATCAGGATAATGAAAAGGGATTTTTCGCCAGAAAGTATGCATCATAATCAATTTTTAAAGAAAGAACCCATATGTTTGATGGGGAAATAGGAACTCTGAATGCCCAAATAGAACCATGGATCGATAAGGCATCAAAATCATTTGAAGGGATGGAACCCTCTCCTAGCAACAGGGGAAATTATACATCTTTGTTGCATATCCCAGTATAATGATTTGGTGATGGTTTATAGATGTGCTATGCATACTACCTAGAAAAATGGATTTGTTGGAGGCTCTCATTTCACCTCCTTATAGACTCTTGTTTTTTCTTGGTTGACCAAAGTGCATCCTTAGTGAAGGGAATGGGAACAGATGCATGGTATGAACCTCAGAATTGCATCCTGTGAATGATTTGTGGTTGTCATAGATTTCAGTTTCCAGTTGATTTGGGGTTTGATTTCTTTCGTTGTGTCCCAGTTTGCTGGCAGAATCCTGTCTGAAGCTTTTTTCATGGACGCATAAATATCCTTTTTCCAGTTGGGTACAACATTACCAGTTTGCTAGGGATTCTTTTTATAGTGATTTTGGATCATTTGTGACATTTGGGTCTTCAAGCCTTAAAGTAGCTCTATTAACATAATCTTCCAGCAGAAGAGGAACAAACAATATTTGAACATTTTTGTTGGTGTTTACTTTGTTCTTCTGATCGCATTTTTATTTATTGTTTTCCGGGAGAGAGGTTTCGGTAATCTGGAGAGGATGTCTAGCCATCATTAAGTTGGCCTAGTGGTCAAACTTTCGGAAGGAGTTAAAGCTTGAAACTTACTAGAGGCATGGAGGAGTGTCCTAACTAGGGTGCCACTAAATCTTGCCTTTGTGACCAAAGTGCATCATTAAGTTGGCCTAGTGGTCAACCCTCTTCCTCTTGCCTTTCCTTTTCCTAACTAGGGTGCCACTAAATCTGGATGCTGGCCCTGCATTGAGTAGCTCACAGGGTTTAACACCCCCTCCCCACCCCAAAAAAAAACATCCGAGAAAAAAATTGAAAAGAACATCTAGAAGCTTTTGTTATCTGGTAAGGAACATACTTTACATGTCTAACCGAAATCGGGCAGGTGAAAACCTGCATCTGTATCATACGGATTGCAACAAGAAATGATGACATGGAAGGGTTGGAGGGATGGGACCGGATTGCAAATTAATGAATTTGTACGTGCCCTTGCTTTTTATGATCTGTATGTTGGAACAGCTATGTATATGTAATTTTAGAATTCTAGAAGTATTTCCGATATCTGTTGAAGCTATGCTATAGAACTGCAGCCACTGTCCCCCCCAAAACCAAAAAAAAGGAAAATAAAAGAGGAAAAAATTCCCTTATAAGGCAACTAATTGCCAAATCAAATCATACAATACAACCCTTGAAGCAAACGGCAATGCTTAGCAAGTACAGCAACGAAAAACAAAGTGATGTTTCTGTGGATTGCATCCTCTCCTGTTATGGACTTCCCTCAATTATTCATATATGCAGTAACAGTTCAGCAGTGATTAGGAGTAGAAGTTGTGGCCATTTTAAGAGGGTGATGGCTGGTTAGTTTTATTTTCTTTAAAGGAATATACCTGCCACATAAAGTCACAAATGAATGTCTCTTTATTTCAATGCCTGGCGTGTTTTTTTTTTGGGGGGTTGGGTTTGGGTCCCTCCCGTTCTTTAGGTAGGTTGGGTATGCCTAGGTTGAGCCATGGGGAAGGAAGACTGTTATTCTGTTGACAGCCATCATTTGTTTTGCTTTTGTTCTTCAACGTGTTGCAGTGATCTTAATAAATTTCCAACCATCTTGTTCTTGAATGCCCCTTTTTTGATGTGGTCTGATTTATCAATTGAACTGTATTCTGCGTAGGTTGCTGACTGATTTTCATCAGACTAGCGTTTTAGATCTCAAATGCTGTGTTACTGCTCATTGCAAGTTCAGAAAGAAAAAGAAACCTGAAAATTTTCTCTGGGTTTAGAATTTTCATTAATATGTTTTCTGTTATTTCTTAGTTTCAATCATAGAAACCTTCATACTGTGCTTGCTTGCCCTCAGTTTTGACACATCTTTTTGATGCTGCACTCAGGGTTGAGAATCTTAAGAAGTTTAAGGATGAAGATGGAGATTGCCCCACTCTGGTCTGCACAGATCTGGCTGCCAGGGGACTGGACCTGGATGTGGACCATGTTATCATGTTTGACTTTCCCAAAAATTCAGTGAGTTCAACTATCTCCTTGTATTTCTTTAGCTGTTTGTACATTCTTGGAGTCCTTTTCTGCTCTTATAGGTTGATCTTAATCAACTATGCAGGTTGATTATCTTCATCGTACTGGAAGAACTGCTCGTATGGGTGCAAAAGGTATGCTGGCAATCACTTGCTTTATTAATGATACAAGTGCTTAAATTTTATGGATGTTGAACCATTGCATATATATGTCTGAAATAAACAATTTTGGCATTGATTTTTATCTTGAAAGTGCCAGCAATAGCTAGACAGTTGAAAAACCTGCTTTTGGGACTTTTTTTGGCAATCTGGATTATTGGATAGAAGCATTGCCTTAGTAAACTGTTCTAGACCTCTTTCATTGCCCTCTGTTGAGCAGCAGAGACAAATGAATGAAGAAATTTTTTCTGGGGTCTAATAGAGATATTAGTAGTTCAATTCAGGGGAAATTACCATATTTAACCCTCCTGCAAATGCTCTGCTTAGGTTGTATTTCAGTTTACTGTGTTGATTTGTTATAGTTTAAATTCCTAGTAGTGTGTAGATCTTACTACTGCTGCTGCAATTACTATTACCATGTGCTTTGAGTGGTGCCTGAAAGTCCTTGGGTTAAGAATTAAAACAATCTGATGGTGCTCTCTTTGTTATGGATAACTTGTTTTCGGAAAACTCACCCCCTCCTCTCCGACACCCAAAAAGAGCAGAAAAAGGGTTCCCCCCTCTCCCAACCAGCTTCTGTAACAGAGTGTACATTAGTGATGCTGTGGATATCAAATTTCTTTTCAAAGCATTGCAACTGTTGAGCAGTCCTCGAATGTCCCATTTAGCTCACTTCAAACTGGGTCGGGGTCTTTTTCCTCCATGTTTCTTTTTCGTCCCATTTAAAACTCTAAATGGAAAGAAATACTTCTCTTTTTCTTTTTGGACTGGAATCACCCTCTACAATCAAGTTACTGGCATATGGTCTACCATTCTGGGCGGACTAGGTAGGGATTAGGGTTGAAAGGATGAATTTGTTTTCCATGCTGTTACCAGGAAGGCTTGTTATAACTTCAGTCCATATAGATATTGTAGGGCTTGAGCAATAGGAATTAGGAGGCCTAAATTAGGGTTAAACAGTTCAATAGATAGTGATCCAGCTTCTTGTTAAAGCAATCTTAATGTTCCTTGTAACTATGAGTGCCACTATAATGTTCTCAGCCTATTATGTTGGCGGTTGCACAGTCATGTAATATTCTATATCAATAGTGTTATCTGCAAAAATAAACTCAAAACATCGTCTTGTTTTGTTTTGATAAAAACATTGTTCTATATGTCTGATTCATGAAATAATTACTCAGTTATGTTTTTTCTTTTTCTTTTTTGTTACTAATTTTAAAAACATTGTCAAAAACAGGGAAAGTGACGAGTTTGGTAGCAAAGAGGGATGTGCCTTTGGCAACCCGGATCGAAGAGGCTATCAAGAAAAACGAGAGCTTGGAATCTCTCAGTGTTGACAGCATAAAGAGGGATCTCGCAAGAGCACGGATTACTCTACAGAAGGAAATCAATACCAAATCGGTAAAAACTTCTACTGTAAGGAAGAGCAAAGGCAAAGATACTCCAACAAAATCCTCAAGTGGGGTTGGCAAAACTGTTTCTGCTCGAGTACCCACGAAGAAAACCTCTGCTGGAAGATCCGGAAAACCAAGCAGCCCATCTAAAGGGAAACCTGCAAAGAAGTCCTTTAAGGTCTCCAGGTTATCAACTGCAAGTCCCCAAAAGAAATCTACGAAGATCAGTGTGGTTGGATTCCGAGGACGGAGCTCGTCCTCTTAGTCACGAAAAGCTAACTTAATTTTGCCAAATGGGTGCCTCCCTTTATCCCTCCTTGATCTACATTGAAAGAATTCATGTCATACCTTCATATAGGCTTTTTGTTAACCATTTTTTTTTTTTAATTGAGTGATAGTATAGCATCTTTTTGTTTGTTCAATATCTCATTGATTTAGCCAATGAGGTCTTTATCTTGTATAGTAAGACCTTGGTGGATTTTTGTTTACTCGATACGTCACTGATTCATTTGAATTTTTTTTTTTTGGGGGGGAAGGGGAGGCCCTTCCACCAACACATTGGTCACCATATATCGGGAGTCATCTAGAATCGAACTGTTGAACTTGAAATTTGACCCAAAACTACATAAAGAACCAAATTTGAACCAAACTACGAGCATGTTTGGCCTAATTTTTAAAAAATTATTTTTGTTTTTAAAAAGCATTTTTTTTTAAGAAAAATTGAAGTGTTTGGCCTAAATTTTATATAAGTGTTTTTAAATAATTAATTTGTTTGGTCAAAATTTTTAAAAAGATAGAAATAAGATAGAGATAAAATAAAATAAGAGAGAGAGGAGAGAGACAAAGATAAAGGAGAGAGAGAATTAAAATAACGTAAAAAGATAGGAGAGACAGAGAGAGAATAGGATTCTAGGTTATTATTACAGAATTTTTTCAGAAAATAGAAACACAAACAGTTATTTGCTATTTCTATTTCTGTGGAGTTTTTTCCAAAATCGTTTTTGAAAAATAGTTTTAATTTTTTAAAAACTAGTGTTTGGCCTAACTTCTGTTTTTGAATTTAAAAGCAGTTTTAAAATTTAAGCCAAACACCCACTAAATTTAGCCTGTCAAATATTAATTGCCTCTTACATCATAACAAGCTTGTCATACAAAATATTTAATTTCAATATATGAGGTATTGACAAATACCCTTAGGCCTTGTTTGGCAACAATCTTTCTGCCCACACTGACCGAATTTAGTTTTGGTGATTCACCACCAAAAGATGGAGTAAGGATGATTGTAGTAAGCTCACAGAGAAGATAGTTGCTAGAATTGGCAAACAAGACACTTATCTTGTGCTGGATTGTTGCAAGTTATCAATTCAGTACTCTTCTCTTTACACACATATTGGTCATCTTTGTTCATCCTCCCTCACAGTATCATTAAGGAAATTGAGGACATATGCAGAAACTTCATGTGGGAACAATCATCCACTTATGGCAGACAAAGAATGTTTATAGGTGAAATGGATAAACGACATTTATATCAAGGATGGAAACACTAGGGGCATAGAATTAGCAACACAAACAGCATGGTACCGGAGGAAATTAATGAAAATCAGGGATGTTGTTTGAGAAGGGCTACGAAGGTGGTACTTGGACTCAACACCATTCAGGAACCTACACCATTCACAGTGGGTACCAATGGCTTATTAGGACTGTGCAAACTAATGAAATGGCCAAATATACATGGGGAAGATTTAGTATTCCCAAGCACAGGTTATGTTTTTGGAGAATGTTAAAGGGAAGACTGCAGACAAGAGATAGAATGAAGAGAATGAGAATTCAGACAAGTGAGGTTTGCCCTTTATGCTATAATAGTTTGGAATTACATGGTCACCTCTTCTATACTTGTGCAATTAGTCAATCTTTCTACCAAAACATCATGTCCTCATTTGGACTACTGCACTCCCATTACCAAGATAGGATATGACTCAGCAAATACAAAAGAAATTTAAGAACAAAATAGTCAGAGAAGCTTTCATGTTATGCCTCACAACAGTCGCATACTACATTTGGAAGACAAGGAACCACAACATCTATAGAGAATCTCAATAGAGTGCAGACCAACTTACAACCAAATGCAGCAGACAGATAATAGTGTCTAGAATCTCATACATTGCAAATAGTTCAAGGAAACCTAAGACTAAGGTGTTGCTTAATTTGCTTCAACATTAGAAGTTAGGGTAAAATGTCGAGGCTCTAATGGTTGTACAGTTGTGGAATTTCCCTGCAGCGGTAATCATATAACTATCGTTTACCAAAAAAAAAACTTTATTATAAATATTAAAGTATATATTATCATAGATAACTAAAAAGAAAATCTTTTCGTTGAATTTAAATAAGACTATATTACATCATTTGCGTGAAATATGAAACGACACCTGGATAGTGAAATTTACACTGTTGAGTTATCAACTAATTTAAATATATAGTTAATAATAACGATGATAAAGAACACTGGTAGATAAATGTATGAGCACATTTATTTCTTATATCACAAATCACTGTATCAATATCAATACTGAACAATGATTGCTGAGTTAATAAAAATATATTACTATAATTTGTACTTCTTTTGTCGCCAAAAAATAATATTTATTTATTATTTTTGTTTTGTTTTTTGGTACAATCATTTTGTTTTCTATTTTTATTTTTGGGATTATGATCAAAATTCATAGCATATTATAAACAAGGGGACAAAAACTTAATAGATCTATAACAATTAATTATTAGACTAACATCTTAAGCTGTTTCCGGAGAAAACCGAGTTGATGATATGGATGATGATTCGGAGAGAGGAAGAATTTATCGCTCCGGTGCTGAGGACGTGGCACGATCGATCCGAGTCCGAGTGGCGATTGCTTGAACCTGCAAAGGCGAAGCCCGGGTGGTAAATCCCGGGAACGCCCTCCGATGCTCAAGTTAGTATCCGATTAAGTTGAATGGATCGAGGAGATCTTCCTCGATGTGTGTGGGGATTCCTTGGGAGTCGAGAAGTTTTCCAAAGATGGAAGTTATCGGGATGAGTGTGGAAGAACGTTGAAGAACGTTGATGAATGTGGATGAGTGTTGATGAATGTGGATGAGTGTTGAGAGCTTGGGAGCTTGAGAGCTTGGATTATCGTAAAGATGAGATTTCTTGCCAAGTGAACATAACATCCTTTGGGAATGGGAAATGGTGAGTATTTATAGGAGATTTTAAAGGGGTAAAATAATACTTTACCGTGGTTTAGGGGAAAACCCTAGCCCTAAGGGCTTTGGGCTTTTACCGGCCCGTTAAGGGTTGGTTTGGGCCGATTCTCGCCTTATCCGACTTATTAGGCCCGGTTGGCTGGTGACGTCGCGGGTGAGCTGGAACTGTCCGAGAAATACCCGAATCATTTAGCCCCTCACGTTCGCCTGCATGCCTCCCGAGGTAGGTAGGTGGAATGTGGAGCCCATTCCGCTATACCTTTATGACCCCAGTGTTCTTATAAATAGGGGTGAATCTTGAGAAGGATAGCCAATTTCCACTTCTTTATTCTTCTCCTTTCTTTTGCTTTGGAGACAATGACTACCGGAGAGCTTCCTATTGGGTATGAAAGGTTGTGCCCCGGCTTCAACCGAGCTGAGGCCGAGCAAGCAACGATTGAGTATCGCCAGCCATCCTTTGTCGTGGAGATGTTCTATCGACTTCTCATCACCGACGCTTTGAAGATGGAATTGATCAACGATCACGCGAGTATCTCAGGTTGCTTCAAGCTGCATGCCGTCCCGAGTGGGGTATACTTGAGGTTTGGGTGGAGTGCAACCACGATTGTATCATCGAGCTTCAATCGGCGAACCTTAATTCTTCGGCGAACATTGCTACTGGAGGAGGAACCACTCCCGGCGTTGGCTCGTCATCCGGCCCTCCCTTAGAGAGTGATGAGTCGAGTAGATGGCCCTCCTACTTCCTCTTATCATGGCCAAAGGGACTTGCCCAAGGAGAAGGGAAGTAGCCTCCCAGCGGAGAAGAAGAGGAATCTTGCGGCGGAGAAGAGGAGGAAGCTTCCGGCGGAGAAGAGGAGGAACCTTCCGGCGGAGAAGAAGAGGAACATTCCGAAGGGGAAGTGAGATGACGGTCGTTGCTATCCTTTCGTCTAAGTAGTGTAACTGTAGTATAGTAGTGTACTCGTGGTGTTGTAGCGTAGTACCTTTAACTTTAGACGCCTTGTTTCCCTTATCATGGCGCGTTGCGCATTCTTGTCTCAATGAATGAATGAATGAATGAAGTTCGCTTTGTTAACTTTGCTTTTCTTCGCCTTCCTGTCTTGTTGTTGACGTTCTATCGTGAAGAATGATTTTTACTTAGCCCCTTGGGCTTAGAGAGTAATTTTGAGCGACCTTTCAGCTCCCGGAGGCTTGAAAGTGCTTGAGTATGAATATCTCGCTAGGGAACATCCCACGGAGAACACGACCTCTTAACTTTAAGTTAGGAGTGTGAGTGCCCATTACGGAATGGGTCTTTGCGCGACCTTTCAATTCTTGAAGGTCCGAAAGTGCGTGAGTTTCGCTAGGGAACATCCCACGGAGAACGCGACCCCCAACCTTATGTTAGGAGTGCGTGTGCCCACGACGGAATGGGTCTTTGCGCGACCTTTCAGCTCCCCGAGGCTTGAAAGTGCTTGAGAGATAGTTTCTTGAAGGGTACTCCTTTAGGGGAATGAGAATGCGATTTTCGGCTCCCGGAGGCCAAATTGTCGCAGAGTGCGAATTGGTTCCGAACCCCGAAGGATAGCCCCTTGTGCGGACAGAGATACGACTTGTTATCCTCCGGAGGCTAAGTCGTTACTTGACGAGCGTTTGGGCCTTGCTCGTTTTGTCTCTGCAATTCTTGTGATTGATTTTGATTTTTTTTTAAGACTCCCGAACTCGACTTCTCATTCCGGCCCTTCCTACCGACCCCGAGGACCCACCGCTAACTACGACCGTTCGCCCTTGGCCTGGCTCTCTCTTGCGCCTCACTCCCTCTCGGCCCACTTTCACCTGCGCTCGCTCTCGCTCTCACCGGGCTCGCTAATCCTCCTCGGCCCAACTCTCTTCTCTCACCCCCGCGGCTCTCTCCCCCTCCCGGGCCCGCTTGCCCCCTTGGCCCACTCCTTTGAACTCTCCCCTCCCGCCTCTTTCTCTTCTCTTGCCCTAGCTGCTACACGCCCCCTTTCTTCTTGCTGCACCTCTACCTGCTTCCTCCAGTTGTCGCTGCTACTCGCCACCCGACCTAGGTACATTCCCCTCCCCCTCTTGCTCGCCGCTGCCCCCACCCCGGACCCGAGTCCCCCTTGCCCTCGCTCTTCTTCTCTTCCTCCCGACCTCTCTGTTTTGCTGCTACCCCCACCCCCGACTACACTCGGCCGGACCCGCTACTCCCTGCACCGACCACCTAACCCGAGCCCCGGGACCGAGCACTCGTCCCGACCCCAAAATCGGACCCTCTCGGCCTCTCTCGCGCTCTCTCTCTCCTCATTACACTCACGCTCTGCTCTCTCTCGCTCGCGGTCTCTCGCTCGGACTCGGTCCTCCCGGACCGACCCCTCCCCAGACCCCTCGCTCTCTCATCCTCTCGCTCACACTCTCCGCTTCCTCACGCTCGCTCGACTTTCTCTCTCTCTCGACCCTCTCTCTCTCACCTCTCTGTTTGGACTCGGCTCTCCCGGATTGACCCCCGCCCGACCCCTAAGACCGACCCCTCCTCCCGACCCCTCACACCGACCCCTCACCCTCTCGCTTGCGCTCTCCACTCTCTTTCGCTCGTTCGGCTCTCTCTCGCTAGCGGTACTCCTCCACTCTCTCTCTCCTGCCGCCTCTCGCCGGACTCGGTCCTCCCCGAATCGACCCCCACCCCGACCCCTCCTCTCACTCTCTCGCTCTCCGCGGCGCATTCCACTCTCTCTCGCTAACTTTCTTTCCTCTCGGACCCCACCGGCCCCGGACCGACCCCCCACCGACCCCCACCCCGACCCCCAAGACCGACCCCTCCCCCGACCCCCACCCCGAGCCTTTGCCCCTACGCCAGCCCTACCGAAGCAAAACGTCAAAAACGCCCCAAACCCTAACCCTAACCCTAGAAAATTTTAATTTTTTTATTTTTTATTTTTTACTTAATTTTTGCTTGAGCGGAAAACCCGAATTTGTTAATTCGAATTTTGAATTTCGAACTTTTAAATTTGGTCTTGTGGAGGGAGGTAGTAATAACTTCAACTTATTTGATCGATCGGGAAGGGAGCTCTATATAACCCACCTCTTGGTGTTCCTCTTCATTCTCCACAAAATAATTTTCAAAGTGAGGGAGAGAGCACTTGGAAGGAGCCTTCAAGCTAGACTCGGGCATTCACCATCTTCATTGAATTTTTGAGGTATATCTTCGAATAACCCACTTGTAGTTTGAATATTCAAGTAGATGCATGCCTTAGAATAATGGGAAGCTCCAAGGATACTGTTGCGAGCCAGCATGATAGTTTGTCGAGTAATTGTGCCTCGGATAGAGACTTGTTGTGCCCTGTGGATGGGTGTAGTAATGATGGTGTTGTTGGGGGAGTCTCTAGGAGTGGTTGCGTCTGCTGACTTGGAGGTTTCCGCAAAACCTTTATAGTCACCCCGACGTAGTCTCTCAAGAGCTAATTGTGGCTAGTCGCGCGCCGTGGCGGCAAGTCCTTGCGCCTAGCGCAGCTTGCGGAGGCCATCCCTTTGGCCGTGCTACCCGCGACTTCGCATTCCCTTTATGAAAGGTCCCCCACTCCCGGCCTCAATAGTTGTTCTCGGGAGGTGGTTTACCGTTGGGAAGTTAAAAGGAGTCATGGTCTTCGAGGTCAAGTGACATTTACGGGTTGTACCTTGCAGGATTCCGATAGCGGGGTTATGGCTAGGCTTAAGACTACCTATACACCCAAGATCATGGATGAGCTCCTTCGGGATGGGTATTCCAAAGGTAATTCCCCATCCTTAGATATTTCTTTAGATGATGAGGCCACCTCGTCTTTTACGCCACTTAATGGGATGGAGGACTTAGTTGAGTCGTTGCTCGAGAGGTCGGACCCTAGTGACGGTCCGGGTTCTCACTTCATCGATCCGCACTTTGCGAATGACATGGTACAGGCGTCGAGGCTCTTTGGTCAATATCGCATTCTCGATAGTTATATGATTTTGGTTCCGTTGGAGCGGGACACGCTTAAGTCCCCTCCAGGGTGCTCGCGCCTTTTATAAAGCGGTGCTCGATAGTTTGGTGCGGTTTCGCTCCATCCTTTAGTTGTATCGATATGCAATAAGTTCAACCTGGCTCCGGCCCGGATTGTCCCCAATTCGTGGCGCTCGATTTGTTCGTTCATCGCCACTTGTGAAATAAAAGACCTCCCTTGTAACCTAGAATTGTTCACCCTCCTCCACGGCTTTCGAAGAGCACTTCATTAGACGGTGAACGAGGGTGGTATAGCTTCCCAAATAAGAGGGGATACCTGACTGCCTTGGGTAGGGCGTCCTCCGTCCATAAGTGGAAGTATGAGTTTTTCTTTGTAGAGAAATTGGACGGGGAATGGGATGTCCTCGCTTGGAGTGATGAGGAGGAAGTCGTCAAAATGCCCGGTTCTCTCCGCGCGGTTTATCGTTCGAGGTATACGCCGTAGCGGAGTACTTTCGCACCGGGAGGTACCTCATCCAACGAGGGAAGGAAAGAAAGAAAGGCTTCCTTCCAACCGGCTTCCCATGAGGGAGTACTTCAAGAAGAACTTGTTCCTCGTCGCTACTAGATTGGCTCTCGATTCAAAACTTCCACAGGGTACTTATTCCACCTCATGTTTGTTTTTGTTCATGTTTCGAATCGACTCGACTTTAGTTTGTTTTTTGCGGATCAAGCGAGGGCTCTCCTGTCCAAGGCTATGGCTGGAAACTCTTCGCGCCCACGTGCCACGGGGTGATCGGGATATGAATCCATCCCCCAAGGCAAGGATGTCACGAGACAGAGGCAAGAAGGGGAAAGCGTCGGAGCCGCGTTCTTCGACTACCGTTATCCCCACGATCGGCATTTTCAAGGGAGCTCCAATAAGCCTCCCGTGGTAAGCCTTACTTCATCTGTCATATCCTTTGCGTTCAATCTTTGATTTCATGCTAACACTATCTTCTTTGTCATAGGCTTGTCCTCCTCTCGGCTGAGAAGAGTCGGGCATCACCCCGCTTCAACATCGGGGTGGGGGTCGGTTGGTACGGGGATCGTCTAACTCGAACAAGCGCTCGAGGGACACTTCGGACCTTTCTTCCCCGAGGGAACGACTCCCAGCACGACGGCAAGGAGGTGTGCTTGGGTCTCCAATCTCGCCGCTTTCGAATGCTGATCCGGACACCAAGGCTATCATGGTGGATAACCTTCGAAGGCCTATGGCGACGCTCCTCGTAAGGATGTTGCTTCTCCCGTTTCTGCTGCGTCGGTGATCGCGGCCGAGGTAAAGAATAACCTTTCTTATACTTGTGTTTTCTTTGCTTTTCGGGTTCTAATGCTTTTATTTCGCGAGCCTTCATCAAAGTCCCGGAGGCCATAGAGTCCCAGTCCACCTCCTCGGGTCCGCAGAAGGAGGTATCTTCTCTTCGGGGCTCTTTGAAGAAGCTCTCAAAGGAGAAGAAGGATGAGGCCGATCGATTCCAAGGGAAGTGAACAAGTTGAAGGCCCAGCTAGGGGCTTCCCAAAGGCGCGAGCGGGATTTGAAGGCACAACTAGAGGCCATGAAGGCTCAATTGGAGGCCGCTCAAGGGAAAGAGCGAGACCTCGAGGCTCGCGTTGGAGCTGCCCGCGAGAAGGCTCATAGTTGGAGGTTGCGCTTCGAGTCCGTGCAAGAGATTGACGCCGAGGTGAGGGATGCAACCCTCGGGAGGCTTCTTGTGTTGGTCTCTCCAGCCTTGGGCGAGGAGGCGGAGGGGCTAGAGCAATGGCTAGCCTATGCCAACATCCGAGGCCTTTGCCTCTCGATCGGACTCTCCGGCGAGAGCACTCCCGAGGATGGTGAGATTCCTCCCGAGGATAGAGCCGATGGCCAGGCCGGGACGGCCCCGAGGACTAGCCTCCATTCTCCTTCCCCCTTCCTAACCCTTAGGATTGATTTTGATGGCTTGCATGCCATGTGTTTTTGAATGGTCTGCGTGCCGCATAACTTGATACTTCGCTACTTTGGATTCATTTTGTCTTGAACTTTCATCTTTGGCTATTCCTTGCTTGATGCATGCTTGTGTGCTTGCTCAATGTTTATTTGATGCTCGCTTGGATGCTTCTTTTGGTTGTTGCCGATTTTCCTTGTTGTTTTTTGTATACATGATCATCTTTTGACTTTGGCAATTTTTTGGCTATCTTAGGGGATTGCATTAGCCCCTAGTGTTGCCCCCAAAATTGGTACAAGCAAAACATACAATAGTAGCACTTAATAATGTAGTCGCCGTAGGAGTTAACAATAGCCCCTACTTTTCTTCTAACTTTAACAAAATTTGAGAAAATACAACGAGAGGGACCGAAAGGTTGGGAGCTTTAGGGGTTCGGATCAGCCCCTAGTCATGCCCCCAACTTCGGCAAAGGTAAAATATACAACGAGAGAGATCGAGAATTTGGTTATTCTAGGGGATCGTATTAGCCCCTATCATATTCAAAAACCGACTTAAAATAAGACATGAGTCACAAAGTTGCAGAAAATTTGCTCATTGTATTAACACGTAAGATTGAGGTCCATTACAAAAGAAAGGAATGTGTGCCCGCGTTGAGCATTTTCGAAAAGTCGCAACAACCGTGGGTGATTCCTTTACAACATTTTTTGGGACTTGGGCTGGGTGGGTCTTTAAAGAAAGGCCCCCACGCCAGCCAATGAGCTTGTACTATTTGCAAAAGTCGCTTCCTAGTACTTAGATGAAGTACTTCTTCAAGTTGCTGCTACGCCATGCTCCGGAATGTCTCGCTCCTTCAAAGGTAGCCAACTCTGTAGGTTCTCGGGCGAACTACCTCATGAATGATGTATGGTCCTTACCAGCTAGCCGTGAGCTTGCCATACTCGCCGCATTTCCTATAGCTTCGGTTTTTCTCGGAACCGGATCACCGATTTTGAGATCTCTTCCCTTCACCCTCCTATTGTAGGCTCTTGCCATTTTCGGTTCGGTTATGGCCTTACGGAGATAGCTATCTCCTCGAACCATCGGGAGTAAGTCAAGGGCCTCTCGGAGGGCCCCGTTGTTAGACTCTTCCTGAAAAGTTGTGAGGCGGAGGGTGCGAAGGGCCACTTCGACCTAGAGCACGGCTCGCATCCGTATACCAGCATGAAGGGCGTTTCTCCTGTGGTCGACTTCTATATGGTCCCGATTGACCATAAGACGGCCGGCAACTCATCCGCCCACTTTCCTTTAGCATCGTCTAGCCTCTTCTTAAGGTCGTTAAGTACAACCTTGTTGGCTGACTCGGCTTGGCCGTTGGCTTGGGGATAAGCCACGGCCGTGAAGCGGCTTGGCAATCATATTGGGCGAGGTAATCCCGCACCTTGTCGATGTCGAATTGTCGCCTATTGTCAAATATCATCGCCCTGGGGACGCCAAACCTGGGTAATTATGTTCTTCCAAATGAACCTACGCACTTCTTTTCGGTGATCGAGGCAACGGCTTCCGCCTCAATCCATTTAGTGAAATAATCCACCGCTACGAACAAATACTTGCGCCGACTCGTGGCTTTCGGGAATGGGCCCAGGATATCCATCCCCCATTTTGCAAAAGGAAGGGGCGATTGGATGGGAGTTAGCTCAGTAGGAGGGCGCTTTGGCACGAGAGCAAATTTTTGGCATTTGTCACATTTCCTCACCGAGTCCATTGAGTCCTCTCATAAAGATGGCCAATAGTATCCGGTTCATAGAGCCTTTGTCGCCGCCGCCCGTCCGCCTATGTGTGAGCTGCACACTCCTTCATGAATTTCTTCAAGTACTTTCGACCCATTTCCGGTGGGACGCAACGGAGCAAGGGTTGGGAGTGCGCCTTCTTGTAGAGTTCTCCATCATAGTAAGCGAACCCCTCCGCTCTCTTCTTGACATGCTCTGCTTCTTTGTTATCTTATGGAAGTTCCCCCTTAGATAGATAGTTGATTAGGGGATCCATCCAAGTGTTACTCCTGTCCAGACTACATGGTTTCTTTAACGTCGATACTTCTATCTCCAAGTATCTCCCATTGGATCTTCTTTGGCTGCCCGTTAGCCGAGGAGCTAGCGAGTTTGGAGAGGGCATCGGCTTGTCTATTCTCTCGAGCGGGGTACATGTAGGATCTCGAAGTGCCTGGAGTCGTCCTACCGCTTCCTTGACCTTTTGTTGATATGCTATCATGTCCTCGTCCCGTGCCTCGTATTCTCCATTCAGCTGGGAGACTACAAGTCGGGAATCGGAGTAGGCTTTTACGGAGCTCGCTCCTGCCGCATAATAGAGGTCTATGCCCGCCAGGAGGGCCTCGTATTCTCGCTTCATTGTTGGAGGCCTTGAACATGAACTTGAGCGCGTGTTCATATTGTTCCCCGTTGGCGAAGTGATGACCGACCCCGCCCCACTCTTGTCTTTGGTCGCTGAACCGTCTACGTAGAGGGTCCAACATTCATCTTGGGATGGTGGGGGCTGGTTTGGGTGTGAGCATTCTCGCTATGAAATCCGCCATGCTTGTGCTTTGATAGCTCTTCGGGGTTCGAACCGGGTCGGCTCGACGACCCACTTCAGCATTCTTCCGGAGCTTTCAAGCTTCGTAACACGTTCTTTAAGGGTTGGTCGGTAAGGACCGTCACTTTATGTGCCTCAAAGTAAGGTCGCAGCCTTTCGCTGGCCAAAAGGAGAGCATATGCGAATTTTCGATCACAGGGTAGCGAAGCTCGGCGCCCGTGAGTGCATGATCGACGTAATACACCGGTATTTGCTCGTTCTTTCGCTCTACAAGGAAGACTACACTTATTGCTTGATCCGAGACGGCAAGGTAAATGAGTAAGGGCTCCCCGGAGTGGGACTCGGCAATTTTTGGAAGTTGGGCCAAGTATGCCTTCAATTGGGAGAATGCTTCTTTCGCCATCCTACTCAAACTTGACTCTCTTCTTGAGCACCTTGAAGAAGGGCTGGCATTTGTCTGCGGACCTTGACATGAATCGTCTTAGGGCCGCTACGCACCCTGTTAACTTCGAACCTCCTTGATGGTCTTTGGGGACTTCATGTCGAGCACAGACTTGCACTTTGTCGGGATTTGCTTCTATCCCTCTATGGTTGATCATGAAGCCTAGGAATTTTCCGCCCTTAACTCCGAATGTGCATTTTTGGGGTTCGACTTCATCCCATACCTTCGTAGGACTTCGAACGTCCGCCGGAGGTTGGAAATGTGATCAATGTCTTGCTTGCTCTTGACGATCATGTCGTCCACATATACCTCCATCGTCTTCCCAATGAGGTGGGAAAAGACTATGTTGACCAGCCTTTGGTAGGTGGCTCCAGCATTTTCGATCCGAAGGGCATCACGTTGTAGCAATACAGCCCTTGGTCGATGATGAAGGCAGCTTCTTTCCGATCTTCCTTGCATAATGGTATCCGATGGTACCCCGAGAAAGCGTCCATGAAACCGAGGAGGGCGTGGCCAGCCGTTGCATCGACGAGTTTGTCGATTTTTGGTAAAGGATAGCTATCTTTTGGGCACGCTTTGTTGAGGTCGGTGAAATCGACGCACATTCTCCATGTACCGTTCGATTTTTTCACCGAGACGACATTGGCAATCCACTTGGGGTATTAGCATTCCCGTATGAACCCCGCCTCCAGTAGCTTTTTGACCTCCTCGGCAACCGCCGTGCCGCGTTCCGCCCCCGCATGTCTTCGTTTTGGATAATGGGCTTGTAGGAGGGGTCGACATTCAACTTGTGCTCGATGACCTTAGGGCTCAGCCCGGGCATTTCTTTGGGTCCAAAGGCGAAGACATCTTTGAACTCTCTCAAGAGTCGGACAAGGCCGTCTTTGATCCCTTTGCGGAGGTTTCCGCCCACTTGTACGGAACGATCGGGCGGGTTTCCTCCAGAGGGATGAGTTCGACATCTTCCGAAGGTGCAAGTCGGTCCTCGCCATGGTCCTCGGTGGTGGCAAAGCAAACCATCATCGTTTTGGGGATCTTGGCAGGGAGCTCTACTTTCGGTTTCTTGCCCTTGGGGTCATCCTTGGCTTTTTCTTCTTCCATCCGCTTCGCCATTAAGGGTCGAAGGCTTACGACATAGCACTCCCTTGCGGTTTCTCGATCTCCGTAGATTTCGCCTACGGACCCGTCGTCAAGCTCATACTTTAGAAGGAGAAGATATGGAGCGATGACTGCCTTGCTTTGATTGAGGGTGGGACGCCCGATGATGACGTTGTATGCGGAGGGCACGTCGACCACCAAAAAGTTTATTTCAATGTTTCACGCTCCTGGCCTTGTCTCCGATCCTAACTAGTAGGCGGATCAAGCCAAGGGGATGCACTTGTTGCCCCCAAATCCAAGGATTGGATTTACAAGGGGATGAGATTCCGAGGGTTATACTTCAATTGGCTCAAGCATTCCACGGTGATGATGTCCACCGAGCTTCCCGTATCCACAGGACCCTCCTGGACAATAGCGTCCGAGATTTTCAGCGTGATGACCATGGGGTCGTCATGTGGGGTGGCCATACCTCTTAGGTCCTTTTCTCCAAAGGTCATTGCGGGCACCTTCACAGGTGGAGGTTGCCCGGTGATCAATACTTGTTGCGCGCTCCTTAGGTGAGCCTTCCACGAGGAGGGGGTTATGCCCCGGCCAAGCCCCCAGCCGATGGTAGCTATGACTCGGTAACATCATCATCTTCATAACTCTTTTCTCCTTGCCTTGAGGAGCCTCCCTTAGTCCCATGGGAATCCTTCTTAAGGAAACGGTCGATTTGCCCATTATCGGCCAATTCCCGAGTGCCTTTTTCAAAGCCCGATATTCGGCAAGATGTTGTGCCCCGTTTGTTCGTGGAACTCACAGTATTTGTTGGAGGCTCATGCCTTGGCGGGAGTGGACATGGGAGGTGGCTTCTTGAGCATGGGGTGCCCTTTGATCTCCATTAAAATGCTTCGTGGATCCGTGTTGAAGCGGTGGTTCACCTCGTTCTCGCGAGGCTTCTTTTCATTTCGGGGATTGAACTTTCCTTCCCCTCCTTTTCTTCTTGCCTCCTCCTCCTCCTCTGCACGGATCTCCGTGGCCTGGATGAAGTCGGCCGCCTTCCGGAGAGCTTCTGCGAGAGTGGTCACTTTTGCTCGGCGAGGGAAAATTTGAATCTTCCGCTCCCGAGTCCATTTAGGAAGGAGGTGTAGGCAACTCCATCTTGAAAGTCGGGAATGAGGACAACTTCCCCGTGGAACCTCCGCACATAGTCCTTGAGAGTTTCATTTCTCCCCGCTTGATTTTTGAGAGATGGATGCTTGGTTTTCTTCTGTTTGCAACTTGCAATGAATTGCGCCACAAACTTCTCACAGAGTTCTTCGAAGGAAGAGATGCTTCCTTGAGGGAGACCGTTGAACCATTTCTGCGTGACCCCCTTCGAGTGTGGCGGGGAAGAATCGGCAGTAGGTAGCATCGTCTCCGTCCCGCATATACATATGAGACTTGTAGTATGCCAAGTGGTCCTCGAGGTCGGTAGTGTCGTCGTACGATTCGACACTTGGGACCTTTATCTTCTTCATCCCGGGTGCATTCATGATCTTCTTTGAGAAGGGAGTATTAAAAGTATGTTGGATCGGCCTCGAGTCGGAACCGGAGATGGGGACGGCGCGGGGTTGGTGACGCGTGAACCTCCACCGGGAAAGGACTCTTCCTTCTCTCGGATTGAGGTGGAGTGCGCCTGGTCCTCTCCGACTTCTCGGGACCCCTCATAGCCGATCGCCCTTAGTGCCTCTCCCTTGAGCGCTCATGCTCTCGAACGACGGATCGTCCTTGGTCATGTTTGAGAGCATCGTAGGCTTGTTGGGACTCACGACCATGAGTAGCCGATCGCATGGGACTCGGTTGTCCTTCTGCTCCCCGAGGTTTGGCCCCGCTCTCGGTGCCGAGCATTGCCTTCAAACCAGGCGGAACGCCCGCTGTGGGTGGCGTAGGGGTTGAAGCCGTATGGGATGTTGCGACATTCTCGTTGCCTCTATGAAGAGCTCTCTTGGCTTCGATGATCCCCTAGCGTCTCCCTCCTCATAGCGCCTCGTGGGCGGGGCATTTGGTTGCTCGGGGATAAGTGTCGTTGGGGCCTCGGTGGTCCGTGTTGGAGCCGCATGGGAAGGCATCCCGCCCGAGAAGTGGCCAACAGCTGACCTCCCTAGGGGGTTGCGTCGTACCCAGGAGTTGGTATGTAGTGGAAAGGCATGATTGGCATGCGCTGTTCCATGGTGGCTCGCACTTGTTCTTGCACTTGTTCTTGCACTTGCTATGCGACGATCGTTTTAAGGGTCTCTATTAGGTTCCGGAGAGCCCCTAGGGTGACGTACCCCTCCGGCCCGGTATGGCGGTTGCCGGTAGACCGCTGAGACGATTCCGCATCCTCGGCTTGAGGAGCGTCGTGGGATTGGCCCCCGTAGGCATTGAACGATGAGGGTGAAGGACCGGTGGGTTGTTCTTGTCGCGAGTCATCTTGGATCGGGATCGAGTGCCACTAGCGACCATATGCTACCTTCCTCCCCACGGATGGCGCCAAACTGCTTCCGGAGAAAACCGAGTTGATGATGTGGATGATGATTCGGAGAGAGGAAGGATTTATCGCTGCGGTGTTGAGGACGTGGCACGATCGATCCGAGTTCGAGTGGCAACCGCTTGAACCCGCAAAAAGGCGAAGCCCGGGTGGTGGATCTCGAGGAACGCCCTCCGACGCTCAAGTTAGTATCCGATTAAGTTGAATGGATCGAGGAGATCTTCCTCGATGTGCGTGGGGGATTCCTTGGGAGTCGAGAAGTTTTCCAAAGATGGAAGTTCTCGGGATGAGTGTGGAAGAACGTTGAAGAACATTGATGAATGTGGATGAGTGTTGAGAGCTTGGATTATCGTAAAGATGAGATTTTTTGCCAAGTGAACATAACATCCCTTGAGATTGGGAAATGGTGAGTATTTATAGGAGATTTTAAAAGGGTAAAACAAGACTTTTACCGTGGTTTAGGGGAAACCCTAGCCCTAAGGGCTTTGGGCTTTTACTGGCCCGTTAAAGGTTGGTTTGGGCCGATTCCTCCCTTATCCGACTGATTAGGCCCAGGTTGGCTGGTGACGTGACGGGTGAGTTGGAACCGTCCGAGAAATTCCCGAATCATTAACAAACCATGTATTGAAAAAAAATATTACTTTATGCCATATAATTTTAAATGATTACAAATATACTTCATTATATAAGTGTTTATGATAAAAATGTATACTCCCATCCTATAAAATGCATCACATGAGTAGTGGTGTATAACATTATGTCATTAAGTGTCATTCATTGATAATTGAGGTTAAGATATGTACAGAGATATTTCTTTAGACTACTAAATACCTAAATAGTTACTGTGCAACTTATAAATAATTGTTTGCCTAGAAAATTTCATTATATTTTATTTATTTAAAGTACAAATGTGTTCAAACTCTGTATATGTTTGATATTCATTTCTCCAGTCTTTTTGTCCTTGGATAGAGTCCTTATTATTTAGAATAAACATAAATTAGTTTCTTGAAATTCAAACTTCAACAATTCTTTTACTTTTGTTTTAAAGAAAAAGGTGTGATTATTTCAAGGAAAAAGTGAACTTATTTTCTTCTGACTCGAAAAAACTATAATTATACTTTTATGCAAATTTTTTATAAGAAATTAAATTTTGAAAATTTTAATTACATAAAAATAAAACCTAAATTTATAATGATATAGATTTCTTTTCTTTTCTTTTTTTAGAATTCTCAATGCCTTGTACGGGCATTCCCACTAGTTTGGTAAAAGACGAGTAGGGCAGACTATGCTGTAAGGTTTTAGAACATAGCCAATTTGTTCATGGGGTTTTAGCTAGCAAAAAGCTAATATAACCAAGGGTCATCATACACCAATATGCACTACAGGGAAAAGGAAAGGTAATGGCGGGAATGCCAATCAACCCGTCAAAATGTCCACTCTAAGATTCCAAAGCTCAATATACACATACTCTCCTTTTTCCTTTCTAATGAATATTTTTCTGGGAATGATGTATCCATGTCTACTTTTGAGATAGTTCAAAGGTACTAAGAGTTCACTCAAACAACAACTAGAATTAAAAGGCTGAAATTAGAATAGTTTGAGTTGCATGAACAACTCAAGGGGGTAAATCCTGACTGACTCAGAAAGGATAAGAAATCCAACTTTAAAATCAAAATAGGGGTAGCTTTGAGGGTTGCTCAGGCTTGCACCAACGAGGGAGACTCAAAAACCTAGAAAATCACCTACTTGGTTGACGACCAAGTTACAAAAAGTAGGGGTTTAAGGGCAGGAAGTTTAAATCCATAAACTTACTGAATTTTAAGTTCTATTGAACTCAAGTTGACTTCATTTTAGAAACTCTGAATATTACAAGCTGAGAGGGGGCCTTTTATAGTGGCTTTTCCCTCCAAAAAGGGTATTTCCTAGCTAAAAAGGAAAGATTAGATTAATTTTATTTAATTAGCAACTAATTATAGTCATTAGAGCCAATTAAAACTAACAAAACAGAAATTGAAAATCTACTGACAAAAAGACAATTTGAAGTGATTTCTGGCCAATGAAAAATACTTGCATATCTTCTTTGCTACTCCTTTTCTTGACCTGCCGTGATATGGCTTGCAAAGAGTAGGTGATGATAATGCCAAGCTACCAAGTGAGTTCCCATTGAACCACCAAAACTACAGCTACTCTCCTAACTTTTAGGCTTGTTGAATCAGCCCTTCTGTAGCTTGTTTGCTGCCTAATTTTTAACTTCAGTTGCTGCACTTGTTGGTTAGGGTTTTAGGAATCCCTAACACATGTAATTAGGCTTATACAACATGATTAAACCAAAATTACATCTAATTAACTAACTCGACCTAAAATTGCAGAAAATACCTAGAAAATAGAAAATTATGGTTCACTTGAAGAACACAAGGTGCTCCAGTTGGAATGCTTGCTTAGACTGTTGTTTTCTCCATAGAATAACCTTGCTAACTTCATTTCGAGCTTATACATAGCCCTGGTTGCTTCAAAAATCTTCCTCCAACTTTTGTGCATATGTCTTGCTAGCAACTGGTTCTATTATGTCCTGGACTAATATGAAAGTTATGGCACTGTGCTGGCAGTAACTAGGGTGGAATACATCCACCACAAGATGTCCAAAACATAATAAAACTGCCTAAAATATTAGACCAATAGATGAAAAAATTGTCTCAAAAATAGAAAATTTTGCTGAAAACTAAGAACTCAATATGCTGAATTTGGAATTCATGCATGGACATTCCTTCTCTTCATAAATCATATTCCTTGACTGCATTTAGTACTTGTCCAAGGCCTTGACAACCTCAAATTGCATTGCCTCCAAGTTTCATGAGAGTCTTTAGCTTCTAACTTAATTTGTGCAAGCTTGAACTGGTCTGAATGTTTGGTAAACCTGTTGGCAGCATTGGGAATGGTTTTTCTCCATCTGAAAAAGTTCAAAATAAAGCTAAAATACTGTCCAAATTATTCTAAATCAGATCTGAATAAATTGTTCAGAAAATAGCAAAAACTGAGTCCAATTAAGAACTCAAAGAGCCGAGTTTGATGAGTATGGCTGAATGGTCACTTCCTTCTTCATATTGCTCTATTCTCATCCTATTTGACTTTAGCAATGTCAGTACACCATTGGATCTGCATAGCTGTGACCTTCTTTCTAGAACTGAGGACTTAGATGCTGAAACTGAGTTTTAAGTTGAACTCAGAATGCTTACAAAGTATGAATCTGAGTTCTCAGTTGAACTCAGACTATCTGTAAAGCTTGGAACTGAGTTCCCAGTTGAACTCATACTATCTACAAAGGCTGGAACTGAGTTCACAGTTAAACTCAAATTGGTTAGGATAGGCTGTAACTAAGCTGCAATCTGCAACTGCTACACTATCTGAGCCTTCAACTGAAGTTGAGCTTCCTTAGAGTTGTATTGCACACAAGCTTTGCATGATGATGTAGAAATATATACATCATACTCCCTTCTTTGAAAAATTTTATCCTCAAACTTTAGAGATTAATCATTTTTCCAACTTGAATTTCCTGCTCATAAAACACATAGCCAAGAAAAAAATTATGTAGAATAATAATGTTATTTTGGCTAGGGTTACCATTCAACTCTTCCTTAGGCAGGACTTCAAGGATTGGCCTGAGGTGCTTAACACCTTGAAACTCATCAAAAAGGTCCTCCAATTTTGGTGTAGAAGTCCTAAATCTGGGGGTGATCATACTGTCCATGCACACTTTATAATTTTTATTCTCCCTAGGCACGAGGGAAGTGGGCAACACATAGGAACTCTGTTTCTCAGGCAGCAAGTCAGTTTTTGTTGTGTGATCTTCATTGATCCCTTGAGGGACCAGCTTGTATACCAACTGACTTAGGAAAAAAATTCAGGTTGGGGATATGTTTTTAGAGGTATCTCAGAGGTTACCTTTTCAGAAAAAACAAAGTTGAATTTTAGCAGTGGGGGAATGAGAGTAGGAGTACAAACTGGCTCAAAGTTCAGAGACAACACCTCCTTTGAAAATTTAAACTCAGGAGCTTGTTCCTCAACAAGTGGATTTGACAAGATAGCATGGGTGTTCTCTTTTGATTCTTGATTTGAAGAGATTGAAGGGAAAGGTGGGCTAGATGATCCCGTAAATGTCACATTCAGCAATGTAGGCCATATGATCCAAACAACGTGAAAAATACCAAGATCAATATGGCAAAGGGGTTGTAGAGGTAAGAAGACTTCAGAAAATTCAGAAACAGTCACATATTGATGCTCACAAAGGACAATAGGGGGCTACAAAGGATGAATGTTGGTGAGGCTCATTTTGTGGGGTTTGGAATAGTTGGGGCTGCACTCAATGAAGAGTGAGGGACAAGGTTGTTGGGGTGTTGGCTCATGGACAAGGCTATGGGGTAAAGGGGGTTTCAATGGGGGAACAAGAATGGGGCTTAAATCAGCAAAGGGAAGTCTTTTGTGAGGACTATACCTCACTTGAACAAAAAATTCAGTTGAAGTTTTAAGTTTCTTCACTCCAGGGTTTTGAGAAAAGTGGGAGTGGGATTGTATAAGGAGTTCACTCAAAGGCAAGGTTGGTTTCTTTGTGTTTTCCATGCAAACTCACAGTCAAAGGACACAATACATCAAACTCTTCTTGCCTTACTTTCAGATTTTACAAAGTGGACTCAAACATAAAAGTAGGGGCAGAAATTTGGTAATTTTAGGGCTCTCTATTGGCACTCCAAGGCAGGACATGTATGAAAGGAGTCTTATAAATAGGAGTATAACACTTATGGAGTTCAGGTTCCAAGGTTACCTCAATCTCCTTGGTGGGAAGGTAGAAATCTTCTCTGAAACCAAAGGTTGGACTGGTGAAGTGTCCATAGATTGAGTTCCTTGACAACACAATGAAGGCTCTGAACTAAGAGGTTCTATTTCCTCCATGGCTGAAGTATTATCCTCAACATCATCATCATAGATAGAACATAGACTAAACCTGATTAGTTCATGTTCCTTCCTAATTTCCTCTTCATAAACAAAATTTGGGAATTCTTTTCTTGGACTTACTTCTCTACAGTAATGAGTGGTACAGAAGAAAAGTTGTACAAAATCAGTTGTGCTTTTGGATGACAAGAAAAGAGAGCTATTGGAAGTAGTTGTCTAGGTGCAAATTTCTGAAAGAGGGTGATAAAAATACAAAGTATTTCCACCTCTAGCCACAACGAGGAGGAATAAGATAATAGAAAAGATAACTCTGGAAGGCAAGGTACTCACATACCCAACACAGATCATACAAGAGTTCATTAAGCACTTCAAGAAGTTGTATGCATGTCAAGAATCATCAATGTTTAATATTTCTGCCTTGGGATTACAGAGGCTAAAAGATGAGCAACAATAAAAACTCCAGGAACCAGTCATAGATTGGGAAATAAAGAAAGCTATACTGTCATGTGACCCCACCAAAGCACCAGGATATGATGGATTCAATATCAAATGCATCACGCATGTATGGCCAATCGTTGGAGAAGGATAAGTGCATTAGTGAAACAATTATTTGAAACAGGAATTATGACACAATTGACTGAAAAAGTCTTGATAAAGTAATGGAAGCAATGGGGTTTGGGGAGAAGTGTAGAAAATGGATATCAACATGCTTATCCATAACTAAAAAGTCTCAATTTTGTTTAATAGGGCACTAACAAAACCCTTCCAAATGGGCAGAGGTATCACACAAGGAGATTCATTATTTCCCTACCTATTTGTACTAGTGGGAGAAGTCTTCAACAAAATTATGATTAAATGCAACTGATCTTAGCCTTTGTAAAGGAATACAAAGTATCATAAAGCAGATTCAACTCAGCTACCTCCAGTTTACAAATAACACACTCATTTTTAATGAGGCAAAGGAGGCCTACCTACAGAATATCAAAAGAATCCTACTGAGATTTCAATCATTCTTTGGAGGTTAACTATACCAAATCATTGGTTCAGTTACCAATTATATACTTAGGAAGCCTTCTAGGTGCAAACATGAGAAAAACATCTTCTGAGAAAGTCATAATGGAGAAAATAAAGCAAAAGTTGGCCTCATGGAAAGGCAAATGTTTGTCCAGAGTAAGGAGATTAACACTGATTAAGGCAGTCCTTAATAACATCCCAGTCTATTTCTTATCGTTATTCAAGCTACCAAAGAATATAGTAATTGAAATGATAAAAACACAAAAAATATTACTATAGTGTATGAGGAATGAAGGAAGAATTCAGCTTCAGTCAAATGGGAAGTTGTGCAAAAACCAAAGGATCAAGGAGGGCTAGGTGTGGGAGATATGTTCATGAAAAATGCAACATTGTTATTTAAGGGGTGGTGGGGAGGTCTGTGTGTGAGGATAGAGCCTTATAGAGAGCAGTGATTAATTCCATTCACAATAAAGAGTTATCTGTATTGCTTGCAAATAGCCTATCACAAGTTCTAGGTGTATGGAAATAGATAAAGAAAATGACCAAAGAAGATTTTGCAACTCAAAGTGCCTTCTTCCATAATTTCAAGATACAAATTGGGAATAGAGCAAAAGCTAAATTCTGGGAAGATCCATGGCTGCATGAGAAAACATTTAAGACCACCTTTGCAAGAGTCCATATTGTGTCATCCTAAAAGAAAGAATTTAGCTCAATATGGGGTGGTTTGAAGGCAATACTTGGAGATGAACATTGTCATAGAGAAGAGAGCTCTTAATTGAAGAAATAGGAGAAGCACAAATGCTAGAGGACCTACTAATCTAGGCACACCTAGTATGGAACAAAATGGACAAGGCAATATGGGGAGATAGAGAGCACTTCACAGTCAAAAGGTCTGATACACAACACAAGCAATTACACAACAAGGGGTTGTAATTGACAAGTTAGTATGCTTAGTATGGATATAACACCACCAAAGGTTGAACTGATGGTGTGGATTTCCTTACTAGGAAAACTCAATACAAAAAAGGCATGATCAATGAAAAAGCAAACCCGTGCAGCTTTTGTTCAATTGGCCCTGAAACTATTGACCATTTACTGCTCCATTGCCCAATTTCATGGAATATTTGGAGGACAATGACAAGTACCATTGGTTAGGAAATCAGCAGCTCAGCAACACTAAGGTAGCACTATGAAACGTGGGTGAATATTAGGCATAGGCACAAAATAAGGAGAAAATTATGGATTGCAACACTTTTTAGTACAACTTGGATATTATGGATGCAAAGGAATGCAATGGTCTTCGAGTAAGCTCGGCTAGACCATGCAAATATATGTTATATTATACAATGGAGAATTGCAATATGGTCTAAGGCATGAAAAATGTCTCCTATACACTTGAGATGTTGGCAAGGAATTTCAGCTCTATCCCTATTCTCTACCTCTAAGCTTGTTTCTTGCTTTGTACCGATTTTTTGCTTTGTACTGTTACTCATGTTTTGTTCCTCTTGCTAAGCTTGTTCAAGCTTTGACTTTATTACTTAATCGAAAAAAATGTCCAGTCCAATGAACTAAATTCTAACAGGTTTTCCGTCATAATTTTCGTTACTTTTGTCATTTTCCTGTAGTGGTCCTTAATTTTAGATGGAAATGCCAGTAGAGGCGCACAAGTAAGATGATCTTGAGCTCCTAGAATCTCTTTTTGCACTTCTCTGCCCATTCATATTTAATTGACTATCCTATTTAATTCCCTATAATTGATGCACAATCTCAAACCGGTATAATATGTCCTTAATAAGTTATATATTATACTCCTCATTAACCAGCTTCTAACTTTTGGGGCTAAGAAATTTAAATTTAGGAAAGCCATTGTCACGACATCATCTTTGTAGAAGATGGTACCAATCGACTTATAGAAAATTATGTCAAGATGGATAAAGGTCAATATGAATTGATTAAGATTTTAAAAATTTTCCAAATAAATGAGAGGGGTATCTATCAATAGTTATGTTAGTCAAGGTTGGTAAATCATTTAAATGTCACTATAGAAAGGTCAAGGTTTTTTAAAAGTTTTTTCAAATATGTCAGGAAGGATACATATCAATTATTTTCTCTCTGTTTTATCGCTTCCTACTCCTAGGTGTTATAAATTAAAATTTGATGCATTACAACGTAGGGTCTCTTATCATGGCTGAGGTTTTGTGATAAGGAATTATGAGGAGATATAGTGAGTATTGGAAAAAAAAGCAAAGTAATGGTTTCATAGAGGCTAAAATGAAGGAAAAGCATGTCGTTTCACTCCATAATAAATTGTGAACGCAGTGTCTTTAAAGGTTCATAGTGGAAAATAATTTTTATTTTTGGAGCCCAAAAGCATATCATTTTGTGCTATAACAGACTTTGATAACATGGGTATTCAAAGTCTCAAAGTGAAAGGTGATCGCTATTCTTGGAGCCAAAAAACATCATTTTGCGCTACAAGTCATGAACATGGAATTTCAATGTCTCATAGTGGAAGGTGATTGTTATTATTTGATTTCCAAGCTCGACCAATCTTACTTGAGAGATTGTATAATTGATTGATGTAATAATAGTTCAGCTTAACTTTTAATTAATGTGTTTTTACTTTCGTTATGAGGGAACAAATTGATGTAGTACATATTTAAGCTAATCTTCGACCCTCTGATCCCAGAGTACAAATTTGCTTTCAAAAATACACTAAACAATATTTGCCAGCTCAGCCCAAAAATAGAATACAAGCCCAGCCCAAAAAAAAGGTTAAAAAACAGGTAATGGAATTGGGCATTAGAATTGAGAGCCGGGGCAAATTAGTCAATAGGGACAATACATGGTCACTCGTTCTAGGGTTTTTGTTGGAAGCAATAATATATACCCTCGCAAAATCTCAACACCTTTTCCCTCACCCAGCCGTTCATAGGAGTCGACTTCTCTGCTCACATCTCTCCCTTTCTCTCTCGCTCCAATCTCAGAATCAGAAATGGGAGTTTTCACCTTCGTGTGCAAGAAATCCGGCAACGAATGGTCCGCCAAGCAGTACGAGGGGGAGCTGGAGGGCTCCTCTGATAACACCTTTGATCTCCAGAGACAGCTAGTCAAGACCGCCCTCTGCTCAGGCGACTCCGGCGCTGTTCAGTCCTCTTTTTCCTATATCACTCCTTCTTCCGCCGTCTTTCAGGTCTCTTCTAAATCAATATCCGCTGTTTCTGTTTCCATTGATTTCGTTCTTGCCTACGTATCTTGTGATTTGGTTTTGTTTTTTGGGTTTTAATTTCTGCTTGGTTGGTTGTTTGTTATTGTTGATTCTGAATTTTTTGTTTTGGTTTGTTGGTTGTGTTGTTGTTGCTTGAATCATTTACATTTGGTGCATGAGCCGATCTTGTGTTGTGGGCTGGGATTGAAATAATATGTACTCATATCATCCGCCAAATATGGCACTTTTTTGGGTTTCTGATTCGTATGCACATTATTGATATTGCAAAGCGTGTTACTAGAGTAGATAGAATGTTCACTTTTCCACAATCTTTGTGTAGATTTCCAATTTGTTGAATAATTTGCACACAGTGAAGCTTTTGAAGGTCTTTCCTTTGGACTGGAAAGAACTTAATTGGATGAGTTAATAAAATTTGTTTAGCTGAAATTAAAAGTGGAAGAATTTGGTTTTAAGTTGGTTGAATTTGGAAGAAACTCAATCGAGCAGTGAGTAGATAAATAAGAGAGGACATGTTCTCATTAGTTTTTTTACTTGTGGTTATAATTTACATGGGAAAATTTTCACTCACTGAAATTTTGGGATCTGTTTGATATAACTTGTAGATTTGAACAATGATGGTTTTAAGTTTGTCTGTAAAACATTGGACGAGGAAGAATTTGAGAGGATGTAATATAATCTAACTAGTTGCAATCCTCTTTTATTTGTTTTAGGTGATCATTGGTGGTGCCGTTGCTGCCTCTTTTGTGGGTGGTGGTGGAGCTGCCGCAGCTCCTGCTGGAGGTGCAGCTGCTGCGGAGCCAGCCAAGGAGGAGAAGAAGGAAGAGAAGGAAGAAAGTGATGACGATATGGGTTTCTCACTCTTCGATTAGTTTTTTCTTCCTTACATATGATCTGTGTTTTCTCTTGTTCTATTCTATTAAGTTGCCTGAATTCTATTAGGATTTTCAATAGGTGGTTGGAATTGCAAGATGAACTTATGTGCTCAGAGTTTTATTGAACCATTTAATATGGTTTTTTTGGCCATTTTTACTGGTGTGGCAGTACTTGTCTTTTTTTTCCTCACTATGCTAGTGCTGCTGTTTTTTTTAAAAAAATTTTTTTATCTATGTGGTATGTCCATATGGTATGGCGCTATGCTAGTTGTTGTCGCCTTCAAACTTTGCTTTAAGCAAATAGTTCTCTGTTTTAGCTTTGACGTTGTTGAAGCTACCTACATTTGTGTGTAGAACTCTAGACTGAGTGTTTTGTAGATGACAGGAGAGGGTTACATGTGATGATTGATATTCACAAGCAATGGTTGATGATCTAACCTTAGGCTGGGTTTTCTTTGTCTTCAGTAGTTGAGGACTGGGGATCTAAATATTTGCAGCCATGTATATTGATTTGAATGTGAACTGTATGGTTTCTAAAGTTAACTAGCAAGGGATATGGATTGATATGTCTTACTCGCAAAGTCAATCTATGAACTAATTTCATTCTCTGAATTATAGTTCTTAAATTATTGGATTAAAGCTTGACGCCAAGAAACCTGCTCTGCCTTATCCAGCAGCATATGATTTACAGTGACATGGAAAATTTTGATGGCCTTGGCCTCTGCATGTGTTCGACAATGCCCAGATGAACACACTCCCCCTCCCCTTCCCCCTTAAAAAAAAAAAAAAGATCAAGGAGTTCCTTTGCGGTTGGATGGTTTGCTAAGGTTTAGCTCTCCTTTTATCAAGGTACTGATTTGAGATTCGATAAGGTAAAATCGGGCGGAGGGAGTTTCCCTTTGCCCAACTGCCCTCTCTCCGAGCACCTTTTCTCATGCCATAGCCCGAAGATGCCATAGCCAGCAAGTGTTGTGTGGCAAATGTAATGTAAATTTACCACTCTGATCCCTTTAGTTCCCGTTACATTTAGAAATTGTCCCTCCAAATGTCAATTGTTGGGGTACGTAATCTCTATTGAAAGAGGTAATCACAACTCTAATAGACAATAATTCTACTTCAAAATCAGAACCATCCAATTTAATCTTAATGATACATTAGACTTTCGTCTTAATGGTCAATGTGGTTGTCCTTGCGGTTTTAAGTTGGGAAAATTGAGCTGAAGGCCCTTCGTTCCAAGTTTCGTTCATTTGCAGCGCCAATTTACACTCGTGATATTTGGCCTTTCATCATCTTTTTGTACAATGACATACTGCGTTTCTCTTGAAGAATTTTGCATGTTATGTAAAAGTAATACAATAGCACAAAAGTACAAGTGTGATTTTAAAAATATATATTTGATATAAATAGTTGTTTGTACCTTATATTTTAAATAGAAATAGCTGTATTTTTATTGGTTATATAAGATTTCATTCTAGAAATAAAAATTTAAATATGTTGAAATAAATTGGAAGTCAAGTGTTCAAATTTTTTCATATGGCTTGCAAAACCTGTAGCTGATGTATGTATTCGGAACAAATGTTATAAAGGTGACTGTGAGCAATGCATCATGTATATATAAGTTTGAAGTCAAGTATGTAAACTTTTTAACATAGAATATAAATAATGTAAGAAGGTATCTATTCAGTATAAGTAGTACAAATGTGAGGTATGCATCTTGTATGCAAAAATTCGATATTTAGTATATATATATATATATATATATATATATATATATGTTCACTTACTATTCATGGCGGATATTCATGAATGTATATATTAAAGAATGAATCACTATTTATCTCACCACTCATCCGTAAAGAAAAATAGTGATTTGCATATCATTCAAGAAGTGGCAAATGAAAGCATGAGAAGACATCACTTTTATTGCCACGTGATTAATTTCAAAGGATTTTACTTTCAAAAAGTTATGTCGGCAAATTTTATCAAGTTACTATTCAGACTCATCGCTCAAGATAAGATGACTCATCAATAACTGTTCAAGATATGATCAACTTTCAGTCCATTCAACTGTTCCAATAATTCAACATTGTCGAAGATATTATCAAAAAGATAATTCCATTCCAATCAAGATTATCAACCGTCCAAGTGTTACCTTAGGATTCAATATTGTACTCTATATATAGTTACTCCCTTGTACATTGAGAGGCATCGCTCATTATCACTTACAATCACGAGCACTTGCCTACCCTTACTCCCAAACTCTCTTTGTACTTTTCTTCAATCTCTCTCCGAGAGCTTTATCAATACCTTTTGTATAAGTTCATTTAATTCAATCAAAGTAAGTTTGATTTTCATTATCATCTTCTTCATCTCAATTACTCTTTATTTAATTGTTTTCAATTGCTTGTTTTCATCTTTTGTTTTGTAAAATCAATTTGTTAAATTAATTTGTCACCCCGCTTGCCCCGCTATTCAACCGCAAACAAGCACTCGAGCTTCATCCCCGAGCTCTAGACCGATCCTGTTCCCCTTCGGTATCGGAGCCAAGTCTGTCTATTCTGTTGTTGCACTCGTAAAGTCTAGCGTTGGTCAGCCCCATGTTATCCGTTGGTCAGCCGTGTGAGGTGGTCCCGATAGTATGTGCGTAATTATCGACTAAATAGGCAAGCTTAAGCTATGATGGCCTCTTGGCTACGAGATCATCTAGGTTTAGGTAGTAGTAAATCAATAGCAGATAAGTTAGCCGCCAAGTTGATTTCTCAAATTGGTCTATTCCAAAACAAAAGATAGAAACTATCTATCAAATAGGCAAGTTTGATTTCAATATCGCTTTTTTAATAAAAGATCATGAAGAAACCTTCAGCTTTAGATGAAGAGTTTCAAACTATTAAGTTATTATCTAATATTTCTATTAAAAAATATAGAGAAAAATATAGATATATTCATTTTGGAATGATTCAAATAGCACTCAAGCCATTAACAAGATTAGGATTAGATTGTCCTATATTCATGGCATTAAGAGACAATAGATTAATTAGATATAAAGATTCATTATTAGCAATGGTTCAAACCAATATATGCAATGGTCCTATTTATTTCAATTGTTGTCCCAGCTTATTCTGTAGATCTAAGTGATCCTTGGATCTTAGATACATTAATTTTAGATATTCATCTACAAAATGATTCAAAAGTATTATTCGAGAGAACTATCAAGAAATTTCGCTATTACTTATAAGGTTTATTTCAAGCTATTATCTTCTCAATTAAATCCAAAGTGCTTATTAAAGCCATCTCTAGATGAAACAATATTATTAAAAATTGAATCGGATAATACTTTAAGCTTTACTCCTAAATTATTAAAATGGAATGAAATTACTATTCCTCAAGAATTTATTATTCAAAATATAAGGCCTCCTAGGAATATTGCTCAAAAGAATATTCAATAAGTAATTGAAGAGCCAGATGGTAGAGTATTAATAAGATTTAATTCTATTAATGAAAGATCTTTCTCTTCAAGGTTTTCCGAGAAAGAGATCTTCCTCGATCTTCGTTCTCTATGCCTTCAAGATCTACTAATTATGATTATTTAAAAGATAATCGGGTAGAAGATTCTCGCTTCCTCCTCCTCAAAAATTTATTATAAATCACCAATAGCGAGAACCGGTTGAAGAAGATAACTCTTCAATAGGTTCACCTACTCATTCAGTTATGCAACCTCCTTCTTACTCCTCTATTAATGTTATTTCGGAACCCTTTACAATAGATAAAGATTATTTAATAAAAGATTTCGATTCAATAGAAAATAGAGATAAAAAGCAATGGTTTTTATCTCATTTCGATCTCGAAGCTCAAGCATTCATTAGGCAAGAATGGTATTCACTAATGGAAAGATTAGGATGTAATATTCTATTCTTTACATGGTGGACCATGTTTGCTCAAGAGTATAAATTACCGGATCCTCATAGTATTAAAGAAATTAATACTAATATTGATCTTAGCAAAAAATGGACGTTATCGGATGGAAATACATTTAATTCCGTAACTCCTTCATTGCAAGAAATTTTGGTCCCTACGGATCAAGGTCATATTCCTGCTTCTCCTTTCAAAATAGGAAGAAATAATCCAGAAAATTCTCAAGTAGAATTAGACGATATTAAAAAATATATCATCAAAATAATTATCTAATGAAGTATTACATACGGTTTCTCAACAAGTTAATAAAAACCATTTAACCGCACTAATAAAACAAATATGGCCCCTAAGAAAAATATTTTAAAAAAGAAAACTACTAATAAAGCTACTTGTTTCAAATGTGGCAAACCAGGACACTATGCAAAGAATTGCAAAATAAAAGAAAAATTAAATGAAATCCGTGAAGATAATCAAGAAATAAAAGAGAAAATTATTTCCTTATTTGAACTCAAAGATACTCCAGTCAATACGAGATAATTCATCTTTTGATTCTGAAGATAATAATCTTTATGAATTAGAAAGTGATTCAAGTAATTATTCATCGGGTAATGAGTCATCAAGAATATGTTACAAATGCATTAATATGATCAATACCACTAAAAATGAAAAATAATTTTTACTAGACTTAATTGAACAAATTCAAGATCCTGAATTAAGAAAGGAATATTTAGAAAAACTCAAAGGTATTTTAATAAAGGAAGATTTATTAAAAACTACTCCTCCCAGTTTAAGTATCAATAAAATATTTGAAAAATATGACACTCCAAATATTTTAAAAACAGTTAATATTCAAGATCTAAAAATGAAAATTAATAATCTTAAAGAACAGATTAAAGAAATTAATCAAAGCTTATGTTCTCTTCATACTAAAGACTTAGAATTAGAAACAAAATTAATATTAATTAAAAGTAAATCAAGTTCTTCAAGTATTGAAGAAGATACTCCAAGTACTTCTAATCAACAATTTATTTCAACAATTAACAACATAAATTATCAAAAATGGTATAGATATATTACTTTAAAAATTAATGATGACTTTGAATTTAATACAATTGCTCTACTTGATAGCGGTGCAGATCAAAATTGTATTAAAGAAGGATTAATTCCATCTATATATTATGAAAAAACTAAAGAACGACTCCATAGTACCAATGGAACGGCACTACAAATTAAATATAAATTATCAAATGCTTATATTTGTAATCAAGGCTATTACTTCAAGAATACTTTTATCCTTGTAAAAGACATAGGTCAAGAAGTCATTCTAGGTACTTCTTTTATCACTCAAATTTATCCTTTCAAAGTTGATCAAATTGGTATACATACAAAAATTTTAGGAAAAACTATTTCTTTCACGTGCGAAGGATTTATCTTTACTCCAAGAATCTACTATAATCAAACAAATAAATTTTATTGACAAAAAAAGCAACAAATTAGTTTTTTACAAAAAGAAATTACTTATAAAAGAATCGAAGAAAAATTACAACAACCTTCTATCCAGAACAAAATAAAATAATTACAAAATCTATTTCACAAGGAAGTTTGTTCTGATTTTCCCAATGCTTTTGGGAAAGAAAAAAACATGTTGTCAACTCCCTTATGAAAAAAATTTTTCAGAAAGTAAAATCCCTACTAAAGCTCGACCTATTCAAATGAACAAAGAACTTCTAGAATTCTACAAAAGGAAATTCAATCACTTTTTGATAAAAAATTGATAAGTTCAAATTGCCGATCAAGCGTAAAAGGAACGTGGAGTTCCTCGCCTAGTTATTAATTATAAACCGTTAAATAAAGTTTTACAATGGATTAGATATCCTATTCCTAATAAACGAGATCTTCTCAATAGACTTTATGAAGCAAAAGTATTTTCAAAATTTGACATGAAAAGTGGTTTTTGGCAAGTTCAAATTGCCGATCAAGATCGTTATAAAACCGCTTTTATAGTTCCTTTTGGGCATTATGAATGGAACGTAATGCCTTTTGGTTTAAAGAATGTTCCTTCAGAATTTCAACATATTATGAATGATATTTTTAATCCTTATACTTAATTTACAATAGTCTATATTGATGATGTTTTAGTCTACTCAAATAGTATTGAGCAACATTTCAAAAATTTACAAACCTTTTTACATATAATCAAGAAAAATGGTTTAGTTGTTTCTGCGCCTAAAATAAAATTATTCCAAACAAAAATAAGATTTTTAGGACATGATATTTATCAAGGAACTATTAAACTTACTAGAGCCATTGAATTTGCAGATAAATTTTCATACGAATTACAAAATAAAACTCAACTACAGAGGTTTTTAGGATGTCTTAATTATGTGTGTGATTTCTTTCCAAAATTAAGACAAATTTGTCGACCTCTTTATAAGAGATTACGCAATAACCCACCTCCTTGGTCAGATGAACATACTCAAATAGTACGCCTTCTTAAACAAAAAGTCAAATCTTTACCATGCCTAGATATTCCACATCCAAATGCATTCATGATAGTCGAAACAGACGCATCCGAATTAGGATATGGTGGTAGATTAAAACAAAAGATGTCTACAACTTCCAAACAAACTCAACTAGTTAGGTATCATTCGAGAATCTGGAATCAAACCCAAAAAAATTATTCAACCACTAAAAAGGAAGTTTTATCAATCGTTTTATGCGTTTCAAAATTTCAAGATGATTTATTTAATAAAAAATTCCTTCTCCGTATTGATTGTAAATCCGCAAAAGAAGTCATTACTAAAGATGTTCAAAATCTTGTTTCCAAATAAATATTTGCTCGATGGCAAGCAATTTTATTCTGTTTCGATTTTGATATAGAATTTATTAAAGAGGAACATAATTCCCTACCTGATTTTTTAACAAGAGAATTTCTTCAAGGATCTTCTAGCCCTCAAACTTGATACAGCAAGTATAATCTTCAATTATTCAACGATATACTTCAATTATTAGTATGGACCTCAAAAAGACCTTGTTGGTCCTTCTCAATCACTCAATATTATAAGCTTCCCGCATCTTACTCATTAGTAAGAGAATTCAAGATCAAATGGTGGGACAGGTTTAATGTCAAAGTTGCTTTAGGAATAAAGACAGCTCCACCGACTCAGCAAGCGCCTCCTACTCCACAAAAGAAAGAAGCAAGTTAAAAAAGAAAAGAAAAGGTTCAAGAAGACAAGATTCAATTACTCAAAAAGGAGATCATGTTACTCAAGAAACAACATCAACAGATTGCTTCTCAAAGAACCAGCTAATTCATCAGATTCATTATGATCCATTTGATGGGCAATGTGCCCAGGATCCTTATGATATCTAACCCATAACTGGTATTCAAAAAACAAAAAAATAATATTTTTCTAACGTTTTTATGCAGGCTTTTTCAAGATTTTGCTTTGGTGAAATTTCTTATTTCATCTCTCAAAATACCCGGGAAGGAAGTTGACGTTATTGTTCACTTACTATTCATGGCGGATATTCATGAATGTATATATTAAAGAATGAATCACTATTTATCTCACCACTCACCCGTAAAGAAAAATAGTGATTTGCATATCATTCAAGAAGTGGCAAATGAAAGCATGAGAAGACATCACTTTTATTGCCACGTGATTAATTTCAAAGGATGTTACTTTCAAAAAGTTATGTCGGCAAATTTTATCAAGTTACTATTCAGCTCATCGCTCAAGATAAGATGACTCATCAATAACTGTTCAAGATATGATCAACTTTCAGTCCATTCAACTGTTCCAATAATTCAACATTGTCGGAAGATATTATCAAAAAGATAATTCCATTCCAATCAAGATTATCAACCGTCCAAGTGTTACCTTAGGATTCAATATTGTACTCTATATATAGTTACTCCCTTGTACATTGAGAGGCATCGCTCATTATCACTTACAATCACGAGCACTTGCCTACCCTTACTCCCAAACTCTCTTTGTACTTTTCTTCAATCTCTCTCCGAGAGCTTTATCAATACCTTTTGTACAAGTTCATTTAATTCAATCAAAGTAAGTTTGATTTTCATTATCATCTTCTTCATTTCAATTACTCTTTATTTAATTGTTTTCAATTGCCTGTTTTCATCTTTTGTTTTGTAAAATCAATTTGTTAAATTAATTTGTCACCCTACTTCCCCGCTATTCAACCGCAAACAAGCACTCGAGCTTCATCCCCGAGATATATATATATATATATAAGTGACTATTGGGGGTGCAACCATTTGAGAGTGGTCGTATAAGGTGCACAAGATGAAGGGGACTGAGTGGCTGAAGCAACTAATATGGGCAAGAGCTCCAACAATGCTTTACTATATATGGAGAACTAGAAATCAAAGGATTTTCAACAATTCAAGATAGGAATATACAAGTGTATTCAAAGAAATCCAAGAGCGAGTCGCTATGAAGACTGTGACCACTTGCCTTACAAAATTTCGCTGAAAGGCTACATTTTCCAGTTCCCTTTTCTATGTTCACTTGAATATTCTACCTATACGTCCTCTCGTATTTTCGTAATATATTTGCAAAGATCAATACTCCGGCGAATCTGCTCTAGGATTTCTTTATATATATATATATATATATATATACTGCTTACTTACTATTTAGGGTTACTATTCATGGAGCCATTCATTATGCCTGTCCTACATAATTGCAAATCATGGAAGACAATTCCATAATTGCACGTCATGGAGGACATTTCCAATTCAACATTTATCCATGTGGTATTACTATTCATTCATGAATGATTCAACTACTATTCACTCAAGGACATTACTTGTTCAAGCTTTCCATCTTTCAAGAACTGTTCAAGACTGTTCAAGATAAGATGATTCGTGTACCACTATTCATACTTTTTGTCCAATCAAGACTGATCCAATAATTCAACATTGTCGGAAGATATTATCAAGATAATGATTCCATTCTTATCAAGACTTCTCAACCGACCAAGTGTTACTTTGTAACTCAATAATGTATTCTATAAATAGGTACCCCTTAGTTCATTAGAGGGCATCGCTTATCGCTTACCCTCACTTTCAATCATAAGCGCTTGCCTACACACTCCTTTGTAATCAACCCCACTACTTTTCTAATCTCTCTTCGTGAGCTTTATCCAATCCTCTATCCAAGTTTAATTTTATTAATCAAAGTAAGTTTTGATTCATCATCTTCTTCATTTCAATTACTCTTTATTTAATTGTTTTCAATTGCCTGTTTTCATCTTTTGTTTTGTAAAATCAATTTGTTAAATTAATTTGTCACCCTACTTCCCGCTATTCAATCGCACTTAATCCTCGAGCTTCATCCCTAAACTCTAGACCGATCCTGTTCCCTATTGGTATCGGAGCCTAGTCTGTCTATTTAGTTGGTTGTTACACCCATAGCTAATGTTGGTCAGCCGTTGGTCAGCCCATGTTATTCGTTGGTCAGCCGTGTGAGGTGGTCCCGATGGTCCCAGTAGTATGTGCGTAATTGCCAGCTAGATATTCAAACAAAAGCTCGGATGGCCTCTTGGCTAGGAGATTATCTAAGTTTAGGTAGTAGTAAGAGTACTAATGTGGTCAATCGTAGAGAAGTTAGTTGTCAAGTTGATTTCTCAAATTGGTCTATTCCAAAATAAAAGATAGAAACTATCTATCAAATAGGCAAGTTTGATTTTAATACTGCTTTTTCAATCAAAGATCATAAAGAAACCTTCAGTTTAGATGAAGAGTTTCAAACTATTAAATTATTATCAAACATTTCTATTAAAAAATATAAAGAAAAGTACGGATATATTTATTTTGGTATGATTCAAATAGCACTCAAGCTTTTAATAAGACTAGGATTAGATTGTCTTATATTCATGACCCTAAGAGACAATAGATTAATTAGATACAAAGATTCATTAATGGCAATGGTTCAAACTAATATATGCAACGGTCCTATTTATTTCAATTGTTGTCCTAATTATTCAGTAGATCTAAGTGATCCTTGGATCTTAGATACATTAATTTTAGATATTCATCTACAAAATGATTCAAAAGTATTTTTCTTGGGAGTTGTATTAGGAGTATTTACTTTGTTATTATTGTTACGATTGAATTGTTTTTTCTTATTAATTTGATTAGTTCTTCTTTTTTGAACGGAAGGGGCTTCCACTTTTGGAAGACGAAGGTTTCACAAAAAGAACCTAATTCTTTTCGCGTAGCTACTTTATCCGTTGAATATCTTGCTTGTAGTTTTAATTCATTACACAATAAAATATCTTCGTTTTTAATAAATCCTAATAATTGATCAAATGTAATTTGATCATATGGAATTGGGTCTTGGCCTCGTAACTTCCTTTAATTTATTGAATATTCCGTTGAGCAATATTCCTAGGAGGCTTAATATTTTGAATAATAAGGAATATATATATGGGGAAGGTTCATATGAACACTCCCTTTTAGGTGAGCACTATTTCTTAGGTGAGTACTTAAAATCTCAACCGTCCAAAATAAATCAAGGGTCGAGATTAAAAACGAAAACTTTTATTACAAAAAAGGAATAATATTTTTTTGGGTGTGAGGAGGGTAGGGGTTTGAAAATCCATTCATCGGACTTCCGACCTTACTCCCGACATTGTTCTCCTCTCATCATCTCCCTCAATCCTTGTTGTTCTGTCTTTATCGTCTGAACAACTACCCGTCGTCCCGTTGCCGCCTTCCGCTGTCGCCGCCCTCCCACCATCGTCTTCGTCTCGCTCGATTAGAGGGGTTTCCGCTTTCTCGCTCTCTCACGCCATCTTCGTCCCACCAGTACCCGTGTCTTCCTGGCCATCGGCCTCACCATACCAGCCACCGTATTCCCTCGCCCGACCACCGGCCTCTCGTGCCAAGTCAGGTTCGTTATCTATGTCTTCCCGTTCCCCAAAATTAGATCTAGGATTTTGTTTGATTCATTCTAAATTTGTCGTTTTGGATTTTGCTTGGGCTTGGTTGTGTTAGTTTGGGGAGACCTATCTCTATCCCATCTCTGTCTCTCACTCGTTGATCTCCCAGATTGTGAAATGAAAATAGTCTTGTTCATGTTGAGCTTTAGAAATAGTCTTGGCTGGAAATTGATTGTGTTATGTTTCAGATTTGATTGGATTTATCAGCTGCAGTTAGTCAAATTCATGCTTGAATTGGTTTAATTAATTGGATGATTTGTGCTGAAGTTGGGGGTGGTTTGGTTAATTTTACAATTAGGGTTCACAGAGCATAATGTGAACCGACAATGGGAAAAGGAGCGAGATAGATAGTGGGGAAGTTGTACATGTGAGAGATAATGTGTCAATTCATCCCACTCAGTACTTGTCCGAGAGGATTATGGGAGATTGAAGTTGATTAAGAGGATACTCTTTTCATGGTAAGAACTAAGAAGTGTATTGGGTTTTGTTGAAATGCGGTTTCCAATTTTGCGGTTATTGATTGATTATGAGAAATCTTTTTCTTTGTTTGTGTTGGTTTGGTGTAGACATGGATTCCACATAAAGGGCAAAACTCAAACGCAAAGCTCTCTCGAGAGAGGTGAGTGCTCATTTTTAGTAGCTCATTTTATATATCTACATATTTGTCCCTATTGCAAATCATAGATTCCTTCTCTTGTCTTTATGGTTTGAATATACCCTGTCTAACTTCTTGTGACAATGCTTGGATCATGAGATAAATTATACATTACTCATACATACTTAAACTCAATTTGTACTTGTGTTGTGGAATCAATTTGCACTCTCTGTGTTTTGGAATCAATTTGCACTTTTGTGTTGTAGAATGAATTAGCTAAACGGTAGAGCTGAATTTGTAACTTTTAAGCCTATTAGCTCAATGGTAGAGCAACGTGTTATAATACACGAAGATGTGAGTTCAAATCCCACCTAGGCTTCATGACTTGATGTACATTTCCTGTTTCTCTCATATATATATCTACACAAGCAGAAAAGAAACCAAGACTCTCCCCCAAGACATTTGGAACAAAACCAAGCATCTATCCCAATTGCAATAGAAAGGATTTCCGTTCGAGTGCATTTATTAATTGCAGATTCACAATTTAAAGGGGAGCTAACAAGTCCTTTGTACCCTCATCTAAGTATGTGTTTATAGTGCTTCAAGCTAATGATAATGGTAAAGGTAAAGAAATCTGCTCGAACATTTGTTTATAGTGCTTAAAGCTAATAGGGAGGCTTTTGGCGTAGTTTACAGGGACATAATTGTATCATATATGGGATTTGAACCCACGTCTTTGTATAATAACATAAATGCTCTACCAATTGAGCTAATAGGCTTCACAAGTTGCACCATTTACACAAACATGGTCACCGATGTTCACAAGCTTCTACCGCTACAATTTGAACTAACTAGTCCATCTAACTAGAGTATGACTATTTATTGGATGAACTAACTAGGGGAAAAATGGTTTCATACTCGGTTTAAGCATTCGGTCTAGGCATTAAAGAAAAAGAGGACAATTTAATGATTATGTTTTACCATTCTTACATATTTACAACCCAAAACTAAAAAGTTGGCCGGATGGTGATTATTTTACCTCTTTAGCAATTGGACAAAGTGTACAAAACGTGAAAAGAATCGGTAAGCAATATAAAAAGCTCTAGACATGAATAGGTCTGGTGTTATTTATGAAATTATCAAAGGAGAATTGAGACAGTCCAATTAGTGTCAGCGTAGAGTATGATGTTCTTGAGATCATAATGTAGCTCATATTATACTTGATTTAAATCTTGATGAGTTGTAGATAAACTATGAAATTCAAACTCTAATTTTTCCATTTTATTTCTCATTTAGAGGGGCTTTCGGGAAGTGAAAACATTCGTGAGAAGGAAAGCCATTCAGGTGCAAAGAAACGAGTGCAAGGAAAGCCATTGTGTGCAAAGAAATAGTCACCAATGACAGAATGTGAATTGCAAGACCTAAAGACCACATTTACGTTCACAACACATTGTGCTCGGGCATGGTCACAACTGATCATGATAATATCAAATTTCATTTTTAGGAAGATATACGAGTACACAACACATTATACTCGGGCATAAAGCCCGCACTAAATGAGCAATATACAACACAAAATCCACAAATTCAGTATTTCGGAAATAACCAATTCAATTCACTCGAAAAATGACTAAATTCAATTCACTCGCACTAGCAATATACTACACAATACTCCCTCAACAAATTCAATCAACTCAATTCAGTTAACTAATTACAAAATCTACAAATTAGCAATCTGGAAATTAGTAATTTAAAAAAAATGAATTCACTAAATTCGGTTGCATAAAACACAAATTCAACTCGGACAGATTAACAGAGAGACGAGAGACAGAGAGGGCATCAAGAAAGGTACCGCCGGCGGGGAGTAAGAGACGAGTGAGAGACGAGTTAACCAAGCCCAAGCAAAAGGAAACGAAATATTTAGTCTCAATTATACAAAACCCTAGATCTAATTTTGGGGAGTGGAAAGAGATAACGAACCTAATCGTGGCGGGAGAGGCCGGTGGCCCACAACGGAATACGGTGGACGGGCTGGTGAGGACGACGGCCGGGAAGACAGTACAAGCGAGGAACGTGAGAGAGCGAGAGAAGAGAAAGCGAGTTTATAATCCAGCAAAAGAGCGACAGATGAGTGAGAAAAAATAGCACCAGGTGCGACGAGGCCTACGGTGGGATGACGACGACAGACATGACGCCGGCGGCGGGGGACGGTGCCGAGTATTTCCGGTGGTAGAGAGGTTTTGCGAACGAGATGAGTTTGATGAATGATATCCTTTAGAGAGAGAGAAAGAAGAGCTCGGGGATACGGAGAAGCTAAAATGAAACTCAAAGTCTGAAACACCCCCTTCGCCCCCAAAAAATGTTTTTTCTTTTTTTAAAATTAATTAAAAACCTTTTTAATTTAAACCATCAGATTTAAATTGGGGGCTAGGATTAGTTGTACTCATTTAATAAGTAGTGCTCACCTAAAAGGGGTGTGCATATGAACCTTCCCCATATATATATATATATACATATATATATATATACTTAAAATTGAGTGATTTGTCTGTGTGCTAAACATTTGGCACATCATCATTGGCTCCTTTTATTTTATCATTTTTATGTTATTAAAACCTTTTTGTAACACCCACTTTATTACTTATAAATTTTAATTAAAAATAAAGTAAAGTTCATTTACTACTCTTGAATGACTATGATAATCAATCAAACTTTATTACCTATGTTATTATATGTATTTTGATTATAATCATAATTCATATTTTATTACATGTATTTTTTTGAAGGATTTCATTACTTCAATAGTTATAAAATTAATTTTTTTAAAAAATACTTACTAATAATATTTATTGTATATAATTAATCTAACCATTATAAAAAAATTATAATATAATATATCTATTAGTTTCAATATTAGAACTTATATAAATTAAATAGATTATAATAATTATGATAATTATAATATAGTTTAAATTGTTTTAATTTTTTAATCATTCAATTGTCTTTATTTTTTTATATATTCAATTACAAACAACAAACTAAAATACATTATATATGAAATGAAAAGCTGTCATTGGCCATTCAAATTTTATTTTATTCTTTTCAGTTATTTAATTAATTAATAGACAACATTATTATTAATATACAATATTTCAGTTTTGAGTTATAATATTAGATGAGAGCAAGAATGTCAATTGCAGCTAAGCTTCCGAAACTGTCTTTTTGTTAGGAAAGTAATGGGACATTAATTGATTAAGACTAGGAATTGATTATAAAATGGGACGAAAAATATATTCCTATTAGGGTAATCCTTCTACTTCTCTTCTTTCTGCCTTTGTTAAATTTTTTAAAAAAATATTTTGATTTTATTTGCATATTTTGTCTTGATTCAATCTATAACTATCGTTATTTTCATATTTTTGAGATCTTTCTGCCTCTTTTTTAAATTTTTTTAAAAAACTATTTTGATTTTGTTTTCATATTTTGTCTTGATTCAATCTATCAATTATCGTTATTTTTATATTTTTGAGATCTTTCTACCTCTTTTTTTTTTTTTTAAAAAAAAACTATTTCGATTTTGTTTTCATATTTTGTCTACATTCAATCTATAAACTATCGTTATTTTCATATTTTTGAGTTTTGTTGCATACTATTATGTACTTTTATTGGATTAGTGTAGTTTTTATTAACTTTAAATTATCCTCTACCCTATTACATATATGTCTTGATAGTGTACATGATTTTACAATTATTAATGTCTCCTTTTTTATTTTTTTGCTTATTTTAGTTTACGTTTATTATTTAATGGATGATGCAAATAGATTTTTCTTAATACAATTTAGTGTTGCTTAATTAGTTTATTAGTCAATTGATTTATTAGATTAGTGTAGTTTTTGGTGACTCTCTTATATCATTCTCTTTAATATTTATTTTTAATTTTTATTAGGTATTTAACACCTATTATTATAAATATTTTTTATTTTAGTGTTATTCAAAATTCACCTAAGGTAGAGGACTATTTTCGATTTTCAGCAAAAGAAAAGAAAAAATTAAGTTAGAAATTAGTATGGGAAATTATATTGATTAGCTTTAACGTATTTTGTTATTATGATAATAATTTCGGCCAAAGGTATTACCTATATCATGTTTATTGAGTATATTTATTTAAGATTCTATTATTTGTTTTATAAAAGGGTAAAAATTACTCCATATGGCATTAAAAGAATTATAATTAATCCCTTACTTTTTTTATTAGAAATATATAAAATATATCTAAATATAAAATATATCAACTACTTGAATAATAGCACAAACTCGTGCGAAGCACGGGATTCACACTAATTATATGTATATATATATACTTAAAATTGAGTGATTTGCTTGTGGGTTGGGCATTTGGCACATCATTATTGGTTCCTTTTGTTTTATCATTTTTTTATATTATCAAAACCTTTTGTAACACCCACTTTATCACCTATAAATTGAAGTCCATTTACTACTCTTGAATGACTATGATCATCCATCACACTTAATTTTACTAAAAAATTAATTACAATTTATTACCTATAAATTATAATTATAATTATAATCAAATTATATTTTATTACCTATATTTTTTTGAAGGATTGGTCCATTACTTTAACAATTATAAAATTAAAATTTTTTTAATAAAAATAATAGTTATTGTATATAATTAATCTAACTATTGCAAAAAAATATAATATAATAAATTTATTAATTCTAGTGATAAACTTAAATAAATTAAATAAATTATTCTAATTATAATATAGTATTAAAATATTTATAATTTAATTTGTTTAAAATTTCTTTAACCATTCATTTATTTTTATTTTATTGCATATATTCAATTATAAGAATATGAACGTTTATTAAGTTAGCAATTAGTAGGAAAATTATATTTATTATATTTAACATTTTTTCTTATTATGATAAAGAATTTTGGTCCAATTTATTATTTGTTTATCCATATATATAACCTATTTCGTGTTTATGAAATATATTTATTTAAAACTATATTTTTGTATTATAAAGGGTAAAAATTCAGAGTTATGGGATAAGTGACTTAAACAACATCATATGCTATTGTTTATTTTTGTCACCAAAAATTTTCTTTACAAGAAGCAATCAAATACAACTCAATTGAGTGATTAGTTTTAAATGATACTCTTTATCTCCATTGTCAACCTACGGGTTTTATAGTAGTATAACGATGAGAAGACAAGCAAGGTTGGCAAATGTAGGACACTATATTGAGAATAAATTAATAGTTATGTATTTCATTATTTTGATGTTTAATTTTCTTGTTATATATATAATCACATGTGTTTATTTTAGGACATTATGAGAAGTATAACGATGAGAAGACAAGCAAGGTTGGCAAATGTAGGACACTATATTGAGAAGAAATTAATAGTTATGTATTTCATTATTTTGATGTTTAATTTTCTTGTTATATATATAATCACATTTGTTTATTTTATATATAGTGAGTAATGATATTATTATAATATATTTAAATTCTAGATATAATCGAATAGTAACATGTGAGATACTTATATAAAAAGGATCCAACAATAAGCACATATTTAAAGGAGTTTGGTGCTAATAAGTGGGACATATATGTCTCAACTTTAAAATATAGTGAGAGAAAATGATAAGTTGGAAAACTATTTTATAGGTCCATATGATGAAAAATTATTTTCGTTCATTAAGTAACTCAAAATTTACATTATTTCTTATAATAATTACCCTTAGATTATAAAACATTCATATGTATTCTTAACTTAATATTTATAATTTTACAAGAAGTATATATTTAATAATTATAATAGTATATCAACTATTCAAATAATATCACATACCCGTGCGAAACACGGGATTCACACTATATATATATATATATATATATATATATATATATATATATATATATATATATATATATATATATATATATATATATAAAAGTCATGATTGTTATAAAAAAAAAAAGTGAATCATAACACGTGGCAAGGTAAGTAACTAATTCTTAAATTAAATATATTTTTTATTTATTTTTGTGTTAAAGAGATGTATTTATTATTAAGAGATAAACATTACTATTGGGATCAAAAACTCAAAATACAAAAGGTAAAAAAAATAAACAAAGAATGTTATTTTAACAAGATATAATGGGATATAAATACAATGTTAGAACCAAAAAGTATTCTCTTAAAAAAAAAAAAAACTCAAAAGTAGCGGTAGAATATTATTGCTAAAATACCATGGTAGAAAATCAAATGGTAATATTATTATCAAGTTACAGAATTGTATTTCAATTACAACTACTACTATACGTCAATGCCATGTTTTAGTTTAGGAGGTATATTTTAATATGGGAAAAATATAATGTTCATGGCTCAAAATCTTGCAAGACCTTTTATTTTCTTTATATAATTTCAATACGTTTATACAAAGTGTTGTTTGCTTTCCCTCTATTATAGATTTGATGAGCAATTTTTATTTGTGACTTTATATATTACAGAAGTTAGATATCATAGTAGACATTAGTCCTATTAATTTATTACTACTTTTACATTATTGAAAATATACATAGAGCACTATATACAATATAGTCAAAGAGATACTCCAGCTAGATATACCTGATGTTGAATAGAAAAAATGGCAAGAATATGTACTACAATTTATAAGCTGTAACAAAATTAGACATAGGCTTTGTTTATACTTTGAGGTGGTGATTTATATGAGCTGGAGGGAAAGAAACTTCAAAATTTTCCAAGATAGTAAGCGGGATTACTTTAGTATCAATGAAAAATATAGAATAACCATATTAAGCAGATTACTATAGTTACTATTTGATCTCGTTGCTGGGGTATGCCCCATAGAAGTTGTAATGTGGTTGATCATGAAGTGAAATGAAAACTCACATTTTACCCCAAAAAAATTATATGTGAACTGAGTAATATATTAGAAAGGATTTTTATTTAAGTTAAGAAATTAATAAAGTCACAAAATTAATAACTAAAAAATTAATATTCATCTCACAACAGTAAGCATATTCTATGCTAATAATGTCATAATTTAACAAGCATACTATATTCAAATAATGTTATAATTTTCTAAGAAACATGTCATATTCAAATGATGTTATAATTTTTCTAAGAGATCATTACAACATTTAGTTAGCAAATTACGGTTGTTTAAATCATTAATATTTAAGACTTAAATAATGAACCTTTGAGTGCGGGTATAGTGGTTGTCACAAAACGGCAACCACGGAAACCACCATAATTCTCGCAATTATGTACGTACATATGTTATGATTTAATCTAAACCATTGAAATTTATAATTTGTGATTTAATTAAAAAACTTTTCTTATAAACTTATAAAATTTTAATAAATGAGGGAAATTTACTTTTTTAACTAGTGTTTCGCGATATAAAATTATCCTCCAAACTCAACACAAACTACAAAATAATTGATCATTGTAGTCGCCCTCCCTTCCCCGTCCTTCACATTGTTCATCCAAGTTATCACATTCCTATCGGTTACCTAAATTCTTCCGGTAAGCACCATTTTTCCAGCACATCAATTCTTTTTGGGCCATTTGTCCAGCTACGTACGAGTATGATTTTGGTGATTCTAACACTCCCTCATCCTCTCCTTCCTCCTTCTCCACGCTATTACTTGTTCAATTTGAGAACCCATTGTTGGAGCATTAGCGACCAAAAAAATAAAATAAAATCAAGAACATATAACAATTGAGATTTATTCAACCAACCAAACCTCAACCAAAAGCGGACCCAAATGATTATTACGAAAACGATCAAATTCTTCTTCTACTAATTAACTTTGATATATATAGTTCCATCCAAAAGCACCTATCTTTTTCTCCAATATCAAGCAAACAACAAAACCCTAACTTAAATCAAAGAAAGCAGTAAAAATAACTATTTCATGGACAAAAAGATAACGAAAATTGAAGACAAGCGATTACAAATTAATAATCTTGACAATTGGGTCGATCATCAATTGGCGGAAACAATGGAGGTCACCCGAAAACCATTTGGGGGCTAATGAAAGTTATTTGATTTTCTTTTTTGGGTTGCCGTTTGTTCGGTTTGAATCGAATGAATGCAATAATTAGAGATCCAAAAAGACCATAAAAAAATACTTTTTATTCATTTATTATATTTTAAATTAAATTAAATGTAAATAAATTAACGCATGAGATTAAATCATGATAAATGTAAGGTTTATATTAAGGTAGCTATTATGGTTACTATGGTTGCCATGGCATGAACCTTTAGTTTATTTTAATAAATCTTTAGCCTTTACTACAAAAATAAAAATCTCAAAGTAAAAATACAAAGCAAAGAATTATTTTTTTGGACTATATAAACGGGCTTAAGACTAAGCCGGAAAACACCGGTATTGCTAGGCAATACAGAAATTTATTGTTGTTTATTCACTAAAAAAAGTAAGAAAAATTATTTTTTTGAAAATTATGGACTTACGAGGAACCAGTTCTCTCTCTCCGCTCCGGCGCTGCGAAGTTAGAGTTAATCCCCGCTAAACCCTAAGCCCCGCTAATAAACCCTAACAAAACCCCTTCTTGGTTCTTTTGAAACTTTCACGGTGAGTAATGTAAGTGGCTAAACTGCCTCCCTCTGGACTCTCTCCCTCCAACCCGCCAGTCCGTGGCAGCCTTGACCACCGCCCAGTCGCACGCCGGTCGACGCCGCCACCAAGGTATGTAACGTAATTTCCTCTTCATCTTTCTTGAATTTCAGTAATTGGTTGGATTTTGATTCAATTTGAATTGGGTGAAATGGAAGGTGTCTACTTTGTGTATTTGTTGTTTGGACTTTGAATGAAGTACTTGGTTAGATTTTGATTCGTTTAATTCAAATTTTCTGTGTTTGGTTGAAGAATTGAGGGTAGTATATGTATAGATGTCGAGTTTTCTGCTTAGAGATTAGTAAAGGTGTTAACTTTATTAGGTTTAATTTGATAAATTGCGAGGAGTATCCAAATGGCAAATCCGCGAATGTATTTTATTTGTTTTGTGAGTAATATGTGTGTAAAAAGCAGAAGAAGAAGCCCTCTATTAACAAGAAGGGCAAGAGGTTTCCAGCTAATGAGGGTTCATTCTTCAGTCAGAAGTCAAAGAGGCGGCGTGAAGGAAGCAATGGTGATAAGTTTGAGGATGAAGATGGGGAGATTGAGAGCGAGGTGTCAGATGCAGGGGATGATGATTTTTCATGGAGGATGGTGAGGAGGGAGAAAAGGAGGAGGGGGATGAGCTGGAGAAAGAGACGGTTGAGGAGAGAAGGCGGAGGTTGGCATGGGAGTTTGTGGAGAAAGTGAGGAAGGGTGAGCAGCAGCATAAGGATGAGGAGGATGAACAGGGTAGCGATAGGGAGGAGAGGGAAGGGCACAGAGATTCACTTGTTGCCAAGATTTTGCAGCAGGAGCAGCTCGAAGAGAGTGGCCGAGTCCGGAGATTAATTGCTTCAAAGTAAGTCCTTGGTATTTTTGGGTTTATAATGAATTGCCTGGTTTTTATTTTGACATGTTGGTGAATTTTTTTGGTTTACTGTCATAATATCTGCCATTTGTTGCTTTTGTAAGTTAACTTTGATGTCTTTCAATCAAATTCATGGGTGCTATCATAGGAACCATGAATCGAGTAGCTATGATCTTGTCCATTCCAAAAAATTTGGAATGGCTGATGTTATTTTGTGAATTTTCATGGTTGAAATGATACAATTGTAAAATGGCAAACCTGTTGAAATTCTGATTTTCATTCTCATAAATGGCTAGGTTACAGAAGCCAGAAACAGATGAAGAGGCAAAGGTGTTAGTCAAGCATCAGCAATCTGTTACTGCTGTAGCTATATCTGATGATGATGTGAGAGGATTTTCAGCTTCTAAGGATGGTTTTGTGTGCCATTGGGATGTAGAAACTGGGAAAGCTGAAAAATATTTGTGGCCTAATGAGGAATTTTTGAAGTCCCATGGTGTCAAAGATCCACAAGGTCGAGCAAAAAGCATAGCAAACATGTCTTAGCATTGGCTATCAGCTCCGATGGCCATTATTTGGCAACGGCCGGTTTGGATCATCATGTTCACTTATGGGATACGCGTACACGGGGGTACATTCAGGTAGATTTTGTCCACTTTTACTAGTATGAAAGGGCACATTAGCTACCGGCTCTCTATGTGTTGCGACCCCCTTTCAAAAAAACAAAAATAGTAAGTCATGTAGAGTGCCTTATTTTGGCTCAACCTAGCAAATCTTTTCCATGTCTAATAAGCTGATCTGATCCATACCTGGAATTAGGCTACTTGGCTTAGGCTTTGCTGCAAACATGCATATACCTGATTGAAACCAAGCGAAACCAAATTTATCTGGCCAATATCGATTGGATTCGTGTTTAGACAAATGTATTCGGAGAGTCACTACTACATCCAACTAAAAATTGACCCATCCAGAACAATTTGATTATATTATCAGGTCTAGCTTGCTGCTCCAACAGAAAGGGAATTTGTCTCTTATCTATCCGGTCCAAATCCTTTATTTGCTCATTTGGTATTGACTCATTGTCCTGTGGATTCCTATATATGTTTTGGTGCTTCCACATTTTCCCTATTATGTGTTTTGGCTTCCACATTTTTCCCTGGATTATGTGCTGGTTACTCTGCATCAATCGCCATTGTATTTTTTTCTTTGTTTTATTTTATCTACTCTGCTGTGACCGTTGCAGTGAAGCAATATGTTGCCTTTTGTGATTAGATCTATAATTATGCATTTTATTCATGCAGCTCTATTGTTTAACTGATAGGCTTTCCCAGGCCACAGAGGACCTGTGTCTTGCTTGACGTTTAGACAAGGAACTGCGGAACTTTTTCTGGCTCATATGATCGAACAATTAAGATTTGGAATGCTGAAGATAGGTCATACATAACGACATTATTTGTTCATCAAAGTGAGGTTTTGACTATTGATTGTCTGAGAAGAGAACGGGCCTTGACTGTTGGACGTGATCGAACTATGCATTTTTGGAAGGTACTTTGCACTTTGCTGTGTGTTGCTTTGCTCTTCCTCAACACTGGGGTGTTTAGCCGTTTACTTGATGTGCATTTTGTGGATTGATGAAGTGTCTAGTGTTGCTATCTGATAGTTTTATGTCTAAACAATCCATGCTTCTTTTCTAGCTACCTTAACTAGAACCATCCACCCAAAGGTGGTTCCACATGGGTATGGAATGATGGATCAATCAATGTATGGAAGAAATTTTGCATCTGCCGCGTCCCCCAGAAAAATGGAGGGGTTGATATCAGTAACTCAAATAGTGAAATTTACATGAAGATTTCCACTACTACTATACTCTTACTTGCTAGGTTTTTGAGATGCATGTGGAGGTGTTTTTGATTATAGCTTCTTTAATTGATGCCTAGGACTGTCTTTATGTTTTTTTTCCTTTCCCTTTTGTGTTGCACTTAGGTCTGAAGGTTTCTCTTTCATTTTAGTTTGAATTTGATGTAACTTGGTTGAACCCGTATGAGACCTGTTGTGCAACATAGTTATATCAGATAATTGGACATAATGTTGCAGTTCTAGATCCATGCTAATATGGGAGGAAGAAACTTTATGCTAAGTGTCAATTTTATCCAATTATCTTTGCTTGAAGGTTTAGTCTAAAATTTCCCTACCCTCCTCAAGGCGTAAGAGAGAGAGAGAGAGAGAGAGAGAGAGAGAGAGATTTTGAACATGGTGATGGTGCTGCAAAGCATTCAACTTTCTGGTTCTTGTAGTTTTCTTTGGTAAGCTTAAGCTGCATAGTGAATATTGAAGCAAGATCTGGGTTGCTTTTGGTGAAGAGAATAGCTTATTCAAGGGTGAGGAACTTCCTGTTTTGTTAGCCGGTAGCATGTTGCTGAATCCATTGTTAGTTAATGCAACAAAATTGTTGCAACTGTTCCTGCATCCTCCTTTCTTAAGCTTTTCCAATTTGGATTAGTAAATGGTAAAGTTGAAAGAGTTCCTTAATTTTTTCCCTCACGTTCTATTCTTATTTCCAGTTGTGATAATGTATTTTTATTTCCATTTTGAATGCAAAGAAATTTAAAAGATAAAGTGTTCCAGAATGAGTTTATTTTATTTTCATCATGCTGTGTGTCACAGTGATGTGGTTGGTTGGAGATCTTAACATGTCTTAGTGATGAAATCCTGTGACATGTCCCTTCAATTGTTCCAGAGTGTAAAATTTGTATATATATTATTAACTGCATTTGTTTGTCTTTCTCAATATTTTCTTTTAATACTTCCCTATTTTTCATTGCAAAAGGTCCCGGAGGAGTCACGTCTAATTTTTCGTGCTCCTGCGTCATCTCTTGAGTGCTGCTGTTTTATTAGTAATGACGAATTCCTGTCGGGATCGTTGAGCTGTGGAGTGCAATGCGTAAAAAGCCTGTTTCCATTGTTAGAAATGCACATGCTCTGCTATCTACAGAGAATCAAGCAGGACACAGTGATAATGGAAGAATGGCAAATGGTGATGCAGGTAATGCTATTGTTTACTTGGTGCTTGTTTCGCTTTTGTTTAATTTAGAGATCTGAACCAGGTGTCAGTGGGAACAACCTCCCCCCCAAAAAAAAAGGCAAAAAAGTTTAAAAAAGGTCGGAGAGTGAAAGGTGCTGAGAGGCAAGCTACTGCATGCTATTCAAAATAGGTGATAGAGGGCCAAATTTTTTTCTGCTGGAAAAGGGGGTGGGGGAGTAACAACGATGCAAACTTAGTGAATGCAAAAATGAATTATGGGAAATATGAGTCATATGGTGTTTTATTTGATTTCTTGACTCCATAGTTTTGAGCAATTGTGATGTAAAATAGGTATAACTGAACTTTATATATTTTTCAATTGGTCAAGTAGGGGAAGTATATTGGATGAACTCGGTCTATTTTCAATTCAACTACTAACTCAAATTGCTAAATCATTTAGTGCTTTTCGGTAATGTTTGTTTTGGATCCCTTTCCTAAGAAATGTGTTTCTCAATTATGCAGAAAATGGTGGGCACAAGGTGGGTTATCCTTGTTCAACGGCACATTCCTGGGTGAGTTCCATTGCTGTATGCAGGAACAGTGAACTTGCTGCGTCAGGGGCTGGCAGTGGTTGTGTTCGACTGTGGGCTATTGAAAGTGAGAACAGAAGCATTAGGCCTTTGTTTGATGTTCCACTGGTTAGTCAACCTCTCTTTAACGTTGGACACTGTTGATTTTCTTCTTGTTGTATTGTAGCTTTACTCAGTTGAATTTTATCAGAGTTTTTCCATCCTGTTCGCTAAAATCAGGTTAAACAATGTTTTCTTCACATAACTAGAATGGGAAGTAGGTTGCTTGTATTTGACTTAGTTACAGTGAGGATCAAATAGTTAGGATGAAAGAATTGACTTTGTTCGTTTGCCTTGAGAACAGTTTATCTTGCTTCTTATGTTATGTTTAGGTAGTTTAGTTACTGCATAGATGACTCCATTAAGCCATCAGACTACCATAGTGCGGAATGATGAGAATAATGCATGAAATTCTTGACTTGGCACCGTCTTAGTATGTGGTATTATCCATTTGTTGATATGAATGGGGTATTGTGTGCCGTTTAGTGATGAAAAAGGGGGCATGTGTTATGTTGTCAATGACAAATGCCAGGGCCTACTAGAAAGCAAGGAGAATGGGTAAGATATGTTGAGCATTGTTGGACTAGTTCCTAATGATCATTTGTGAGGGATGAGGGACATGATTCCTTAAATCAAGAAGCGAAGGGCACCTGAGCTTTTCACCATTTAGTAGATTTCTGTGAATTGGTAATACTGTTTATAGACAAAGCATGTATTATTTGCTTTATATCCTTTTGCTATTCTGAATGGTCAAGTGGAAATATTGTTAATTGATATAGTCCTTTATCTTGTCCTCTCAGTTGTCTATAGTAAACTTCCTCTGCTTTATAGTCTCTCCTTTGGTGTCCCTGTCTTTAATTTATGCTCTCTCTGTTAATAGTGGACCAGAGTATTTCCTTCTACCTACTTGTAGAAGCTTGAATTGAAAAATAAATGATATTTTACTTAGAACGAAATTATCGATTATTAATATAATGGCATGCTTGAATGCTTGATGCTCCTGATTTCCAATATCTAGGTTTGAAATTTTCATTTTTGATTTTCTTATATTATATTCCGTTCAATCATACTACTATTCAGCTAAGCCCTCTTTCTGAATATTTGCAAACAAGGGAAATTGATATGTACGGACAAATTTATGTGATAGTTATATTTTAGGTCACAGCTTAAAAAATATTACAACTTTAGTTGTAACATGTTATACTTCAGAGGAGATCATCTAACCACCCCCCAAAAAAAAAAAGAGGAAAAAGTGAAAAATCACCCCAAAGAGCAGGGGGATATAAAACTGAAGTTATAAACTTTTTTGCCAAGGCTTGATGGTATTTGGTGTTGATCACCAGAGGTAACTTGCACCTTAATTTGTATTAGGTATCTTGTAATGATATTATTGACAAGTAATGATGATTGGCATCACTTATTGATACTTCTACACTGAGATGAGATGTGTCTTATTCATCTTCTACCTAGCTGGTGAGAGCATGTATTTGACTGTCATTGCCCTGGTGAAGTCCTTCATTAAGATCAGAGGTTCTAGAACTATGTTATGTCTTGTACTATCTTTTTCTAGATTTTGGCAATTTGATATTGAATAGGGTTTTTTGTATTCTGTGGCATTCTAGGAAGATAGTGAAGAGGTCTTGAAATGAATTTTGAGAAGGCGCCCATAATGGAAGGGCATTGCCTAAGGAAATAGGGCTTGATTCAAGTAGTTGATTGTGCAGTGTTGTCTTTGTTAATTGGTTGCTTGTGTGTTGTACTTGTGAGTTGGCTACTCTCTTGAGAAAGTTGGGCTATAAGGAAATCTTGTCCCTTTTCCGTTCAAATCTTGTCCCTTTTCCTTTCATGTCATTACATAATAGTAGGTTGCATTAGTTCATGAATGACATTGCTTTATTGCAGCCCAGTGACTTTTTGAGAGTTCATGCTGAGCTATTTTCAAGCAATCATGCATAATATTATAATTTCGAAAATTCCTCTTTTCCTAGTAGATTATCTACCTTAGAGCATTATGCTGTCCCAAGTTTCCTCATATGTGGAGCATTCTTATTACAAAAACCTCTAGGACTGTAGATCTAAGTCAGAACTCAATATTAGGTGACTGTTTGGTGAGATGGACAGAAAGAATGGGAGTCCTGGAACTTGCCCAGCTGCAAATTTGGAGTATTTCTATGACAGTCTTGCAGTGATGTGCCTTTTGGTGAGTTTTTGCGTGTTAGGGCTGGAAAGAAAAGATGGGATCTTCCTAAATAAAGCTTCTGGTTGTACATTTGATGGGCTAGCTTTTCTGTGGACAGAAATACCTTGGATTACTTTGACTGATATCAGCACTGTTTGGACACACTTGTACATCACTGCAGCAACCTTCTTAGTTTGTTCCTCTGGGCTTCCCCTACATTATATGTTTATAAAGGGGGTATTTTTAGGCTTTTTAGCTATTGCTGTTTGCAGTTCTTGCTCTGTTATTTTCTTTTGATAATTCATGCTCACTTATTATTTCTTCGACTTTGAAGGAATTTTCTTGATTGATTTCTTATTGTTGTTTCCATTTTTGGTACAGACAGGATATGTGAACTCCTTGGCTATTGCGAAATCTGGAAAGTTTCTTCTTGCTGGAGTTGGGCAGGTGAGGCTCTTTATATATTATCATCTATTGTGCTGCTCCCTCCCCCTCAATTTGCATAAGTGCATCTGTATGGCTGTTCCCCCTCTTTGCACATACGTGGCACATGGGTCTGTCCATGAATCTAACCCCTGCACATATGAATGTGACAGCTGGGTAAGTAGTTCCTGAAAGCAAAGGCTGTTAACTTGTGTTGCTAGTTTGTGGGAAGTGATGGGAATGAAGAAGAGCTGGAAACCCCTGATATGTTTTTCCCATCCCCAAGGATCCTATTTTACGAGTTTGGGCTGAGATTGAGGAAGATGTCAGAACAATTTTTGCTTTTGGTAGCGTATTTCTCTGCTATCAAAATTGGCTAAGCACCTTAATTCATACAAGTTTGGTCTTGTTACTGTTGTGACCTTATGTAAACAATGCAAACAGAAAGACAGAGACAGGGGTAAGAGAAGTAAAATGGAAGCTGGATTGATAAAATTAAATTAGGCGGGAATCTCATAGAATGGTGCACGCATCTTGGCTGTTTGGGTTGTAACTCCCCCAACAACCGGAGGAAAAAAAAAGGAAGAAAGAAGGACATTGTGATAAGAAGAGCTTTTATGTATGTATGTTTCCAAGTATATCGTGTTGTCATGTTTGCCAGTTTAATGGTGAGCAAGTACACTACTAGGAATCATGAGTAATTGGTAAAAATCTGCCAACTGTTTCACAAACTTTCTTCATTTTTTTTTGTTTATGTTATGTGTTTGGCGAATATGAGGTGTAAGCGCGGATGTAGGTGGAATTTAAACGCAGGTATCTGGTTACAACTCTCAAAGACTTCAGCTGTTGTTCTAACTGACACCCGCACTTTCTTCACTTTGATGGAAAAGCTTATTTACAATAGTTTGCTGTCTTGTGTTTTTATGTTAAATAGTGTATGAAACTTCTTAAATACAAAGCTTTGAGAATAAAAGCCAACTGCGAGAAGGTGGTAATTCTGAAACTAAATCCCTTTTACATCGGCTTAAATTGGCTTAAGTTCCTCCTTTCTTATCATGTGCTGACACATGTGACCTTGTCTTGTTTATGTGTTCTGTTCGGTATTCATAGGAAATGACTGATCAGTGATAAGTCTGATGATGGATATGCCCATAAACAATTCCGAGGGTTCTTTTTCCCCTATCGATGTGTATAGGCTTTTGGTGTTATACCATTTATTGTACTCACGGAATGGACACACTAGTTTTGTATCCGAATGCACCAAAATATGCTGTTTTAAATTTAAAAACAAATATGAAACATAAATTTCTCTTAGCACATTGAAATTTTCCTACCAGTGTCAGTATAGCTCATTTTTAGAATTTAGCTAGTATAACCATTTATGTTATCCTATGCTCTTCTTTTGTTCGGATGAAACATATCAGTGAGAGTTAGAGGCCCAAATCCTCCCCACTCCTTTCATGTATGCTTTTAAGTTTTAACCGGTCAACTTTATCCAAATTGCATCAACTCCCACTGTTCTCTGATGATATATCTTTATGGTAACCATCTGATGTAAGCAACATGACTTTTGAGAGTGTACATGAATACGAGTTTGTGCTCAGCAGTGCAGATATTGTTTTAGAAGATTGCCCACCTTTTTATTTTTTTTCGTAGACGATTACACGCACCTTGATTAAATCCCTGGGAGTCCTGAAGTTGTCGCCATTGGGATACAAACAAAATGCCTTGTCAACTGAGCTACCCATCAGGGTTATACTTTGATGTCCACATTATGTTTTATAAGATTGATGGTAGTGAACATTTTGCACTTCCATTGCGGATAATGCCTATGTAGGAGTAGAAAAATGTGTTTTTGATAAATTAAGGGGGCCTTGAGCATGCATTATGTGAGTTATTCTACCAATTACCAATTAGTTTTAAGAATTGGGATGAAACTGACTTGGGTTAATATACAGCTGAAGTTTAACAGCATATATTAAGTTTTGATCCGTGCCCTTCCTTTTATTCTGTCCTAACAGCATTGTTTCATTGCAGGAACCACGTCTGGGAAGGTGGGGACGTATTCCTTCAGCTAGAAATGGAGTTGTATTGCAATCTTTCAATCTAACATCGTAGGATGCCAATCGCTTTTAAAATGGCTCATCAGTTTTGCCCCGTTATATTATGAATTGCAAAGATAGTTAGAATTTGTATCTATATGCTTCCCCTGATTCAATATCTCTTTTCTAAAAAGAAATTTCGGGCTCTTTCAGCTCCAAAGTTTTGGTATGACTAGGTTTCACATCATTGTTTTAATGATTCAGGTTGTTTAATTGTTATGGTTTGGCTCGCTTATTTTGAGTCTTTGGGCGAGCTGAAAGAGGTTCTAGTTTCAGCTTTGTTATGGAAGTGTAATTGTTGGTTAATTGAAGATCAATGTTAACAGTTATACACTCTTACACGAGAGCTGTTACCCTTGAGTCGTGTACCATCTCATTCAACTAGCTTTGATGAATTTACCAAAAAATAATGGTTTGAGCACAAAATTCTATTGTCAAGATCAATAAGTAAAACATGACGATTGAGACAATGTTTTTGACCGATGAATTAGGCTAACATTGGAAGTGTTTAGACTTGAGCAATCTGACTCATAACCTAAGTGCACTCTACAAGCTAATGAATAATAAGTTTGGATGAAACTTAAAAGAAAGGCTTAGATAAATTTGATATTTGATATGATGTAACTTTACTGCTAAATGTGCATCTTTTGGGGGTGTTTGGTCCAAAGGACTTCAAGCCAAACGCTCTTCTTAAGTAGTGTGGAAATGAAGATAACAATATGCTGTAAGGGCATATGGTAATTTGGGGACTTCTTGTTGGTCTTTGGAGTTTGCTCTTCAATAATAAGTGATTAGGATATTTGAGAAAAGTATTAAAGTGAAATCGTAGATATTGGTTGGATCGTTAGAACAAGAAAGCCTTAGGTAATTGTAGCGGGGAAAGTTTTAGGATTGGATTGTCGTTCAAGATGACATGCCAGTTTATTAGATTTGACTTCCAACGAGGATGTTATATCTTTAGTTTTTAGTAACAATGGGAATGTTAGGTTTTTTATTTTTAGGGGGGTATGGAGTATCCTAATATGTGATTAAAAAGCATGCTTAAAGTACAATTGTATTTCAAGGACTTTATGTTTAAGAACTCCACAATTAAGTGCGGTTGGATTGGAGAACTCTCAAAATGGGTGACCTTCTTGAAAATTTTTCAAATAGTGTATAATGATAAAACATGTTTAAAATGCTTGTCACACTTTTTCGGGTTGGTAATGAATCCTTAAATTATATTCTAAACACCACCATTCACGATTTGCAAGTTGTAAGGAACATTACAAAAAACTAAATTCTCTCTTCATTTCGTTGAGGTCAAAGAGAGTCTTAGCTAGGTATAAATGTATAATACATTAAATAGTAAACCTTAATGAAAATTTGAAGTTAATTATAATTACAATATATATACAAAGCCAAATGTGAAAATAACTATATAATTTTAAACATTCTTAGATAGAATAGGAGATGTAAAGGATAATATAAGTGAAATTTCAATAAAATGTCTTTGTTATCGACATGAGAAAGAAAGTTGAGTAGCTATGATTTGTACTAAATTTCTAAATGCAAACAATTTCTTTAACTTTGCAAAGTGATTTGATGTTTTTTGTTCTTAAGCTGGACGAGGATAGTGTAAAGTAAATTCTACACATTTGGAAATCATAGTTTTTGTGGAATGAAATGAATATGGTATGATAAAAAGCAAGGGGCCCATAGTTGCTATTTTGAAGTGGACAACTAGTTAGTTTTTGGATGGATAAAAATACAAAATGTATATAAGCTTGCTTTTCATGTATTACAAGATATTAAGGTTCAAACAGAGGAAACTTCTCCATAGTATGTTTTTTTTTGGGTGCAAATATGTTTAAAGTAAATATAGATACGAATGTTTCTATAAAACATAAATGCATCGGCATAGAACCTGCGGTGCATGATTTAGAAGGTTGATTTGTTGCCTTCTTTTTTTTATGGCTGTGGACAATTGTTTAAACATAGAGTTATACAAAATCAGCGCACTAAACAAGCCTTGAAGTATATAAAGAAATTAGGCTTCTAGCCATCTATTTAAGATATATCATTTGTAATAGGTCGAGTCAAGTCATGCTTAGCTATAATATTAATGTGTTGAATCTCGGTTTTTATTTTAGATTATATTATGTGAAGACTTCCTTAATATGGGCTGGAAGGATGTCACAATAGAGTACAAAAATAATAAACATAAAGAAAGAAAGTAAAAATAAGGGGGAAAAGGAGAGAGAAGATATGCAATAATACCACCCCTCATCCGAGAACTTTTAAGGATGTGAGAGAGAGAGATAGAGGGCTTGCTTTCCTGTTATAATGGCGAGAAGGCAAAAAAAAAAAAAAAATCACTTAATTGAAACAAGACCTTTAGCATTTGCACCCCAGGCCTCCATAACTACCATAAGATCGGTTAGGAACCTTTCTATTGAAATGGAACAAAAGATTAACAAGAATATCAATCGAACACTACTATAGGAACCACTTTTAACGACAAGTCTTTAACGACAGTTAGAAGGCCAAACCGTCATGAAAACTTGAGCGATGGTATTTTTGTAAATAATAGGCACTTTTTAACACTTATGACGACGGTTCTAATGTAAGAACCGTCGTCATCGGTTTTCTGAAACATTTAACTAGGATTCTTTTAATAGAACGGTCGTTAAATGTGACAAATGACGATGGTTCCGTGACAGAACCGTCATCATATGTCTTTCAAATAAGTTTAAAAACGTGATCTGCTTGTTTCCACGCCCATTTACATCTACCCTCGGTCTTATTGCTTTCTACGGTTTTCTCTCCTTCACATAACCCTCATCGGATCTGGAATTCGTTCCTCGTTGGTCGACTTGAATTGGTAAGCTTCTCCTCAATCTCGCCATCTATATCTCCTCTCTCTTAATCTTTCATTTCTTTATAGTTTTCTCTTGTCTCTTTTAAGTGTAGATCTCCTCAAATTCTCGTTGTGAAGCATCTCCTCACCCTCGCCGCTATCGGTTCTTAGGTATGAATCTCTATCCTCTCTTATTTTTCGTTTTAAGTTATTTAGAAAATATATTACAGTTAAATGTTGAATGTATTTGCGATAATTATGTGAATGTTGAGAATGTGGGTAATGTTTGATATTGTTGAAATGTTGAATCTTTGTTGAAATGTTGAATATTAAGAATGTGGGTAACATTTGTTTAGTTTATTAAGTTGGAAATTCGTGAAATGTTTGAGATTTTGAGAAATGAGTTTAAGAGTTTAGGATTTGTGGTAATTATAGCGAAATATGATAGGTAAGGATGGTAGATCAAAGGAGTGTATCCAAATTTGTTTAGGGTTTTAGAGAAATAGAAAGATAATTTGGATATAGGGTCATCCCCTAAAACTTTCTCATAAAGATAAATTTGTATCCAAATTTGTTTATTTTGATGAGGTGATGTTGGAGTGAACGCATTTATCCAATTATCGAAATTGGTATCCAAATATGGTTAGATTTTAAAGAAATAAAAATATTTATGTTTTAGGTTTTGAGGAAATAGAAAAATTTGTGGTTATATATATTCTATGCATCAATAGGGAGAAAATATAAATGTAAAAATGTAAAAAATTGGAAAGGTATTTGGATATAGGGATCTCCCCAAATACTTGTTATAAAGATAAATTTGTTATCAACTTTATTTATTTGATGAGTTGAAGTTGGGGGTGGACTATTTTATCCAATTATCTAAATTATCGATTTCCTTTTTGGTTGTAAGTTTGTTGTATTATACATGATCGTAAACTAGAGGGCATTATTTTTTTAAGTTTATGTAATTCATAAGACAATAATGAAATATGAATGAAATGTTGAGGCTATCCATTTAGTTTGCTTTGACGACCCAAGATATAACGAGAACCAAAATTCCCTATGGTGATTAACAATGAAGTTGGTTTTACAAGATATAATATGAAGTGTACATGCAACATAGGTCGATTTACAAATAAGGTAGAAGGTCGAGGAGTCAAATGGAAAGCAGATGTGATAAATATGAATGACTATTGTTTATGACCTTTTGTTTCCATTTGACTCCTCGGTCCTTCTACCTTTATTTGTGGATCGACCTGCGTTGTATGTACACTCCATTTTTGTCTTGTATATCCAAGCTCATTGTTAATCACAACAAGAGAATTTTGATTCCTATTATGTCTTGTGTCGTTAAAGGAAATTAAAGTGGTGGCCTCAACATTCCATTTATAATTTCATTATTGTCTTATGAAATATATAAACTTAAAAAAATCATGTCTAATTTATGATAAATGTATAATACATCAAAATTGGAAGCAAAAGGAAACCATATATAATATAATATATACATAAACAATTCTTTTACACAACGAATAGAGGGAAAGAGCTATATGTGTGTGTGTGTGTGTGTGAAATATAAATGTGAAAATGTAAAAAATTAGAAAAGTGTAATATATATATATATAGGGTTTAAGGATGAAAAAGGGCGAAAATATAAATGTGAAAATGTAAAAAAAATAGAAAGATATTTGGATATAGTGATCTCCCCAAATACTTGTCATAAAGATAAATTTGTTATCAAATTTATTTATTTTGATGAGTTGAAGTTGGGGTGGACTAATTTATCCAATAACATAAATTTTCGGTTTCCTTTTTGGGTGCAAGTTTGTTATATTATACCTGATCGTAAACTATAGTACATGATTTTTTGAAGTTTACGTAATGCATAAGACAATAATGAATATCAATGAAATGTTAAAGTCATCCATTTATTTTGCTTTAACAACCCAAGACATAACTATAGAATCGGAGTTCCCATAATCCTTATTGACTTTAGTAATGAGGTCGGATTCACTAGGCAAGACATAGAATCTATGTGCAGCATGAGTCGAGTACACGAAGAAAGGGAAGGGATAAAGGCTTTATTGGAGATAAATGTGGTAAATAATAATTCTCGATTGTTTATTAGTTTTTCTCCAATAAAGCCTTTATCCCTTTTCCCTTTTTCTTGTATCGACCCACGCTGCACATATACTCTATGTATTGTATACTGAATCCGACCTCATTGTTAAACACAAGAAGGATTATGGGAACTCCAGTTCTAGTTATGTCATGGGGTCGTTAAAGCGAATTAAAAGGATGACCTCAACATTTTATTCATATTAATTTGTCCTATGCATTATGTAAAGTTTCAAATAAAATCATGTCTAATTTATGATAATGTATAATACATCAAAATTGGAAGCAAAAAGGAAACTATATATATATTATTATTATTATATATAATATATACGTAAACAATTGGAAGTAGAAAAATTCTTATTTGAATGGGAAGAGGGGTAGAGGCTTTATTGAGGGAGTTGTAAGAATAATTCTTTGACTTAACTAACTTATTCGATCATAGCTGAAAAAGAGTTACTGAGCACTTCCTATTGGGTACGAGAAATTGTGCGCACGCTTCAATAAGGACCATGCCGAACAAGGCTGTTGTTGCCAATTGTTGCCCGTCCCTCGTTGCGAAGACATTTTATAACCTTCGATTGATGATGCTATGGAGGTAGATTTTGTAGACTTTAACGAAGCTCATGCTCTAAAATAAGATATGTTGCATTTCAACTGGGACCTCCTTGAAGCCCGGGTAGAGCGCTACTTTGACCAACTTGTATAAATTCAAACAAACAATTCGCATTCAACATCAAGTGACGCGGTGGGCGGAGGCACCACTTCAAGCATGGGCTCATCGTCCGGTCTCCCCGGAGAGCGGTGAATAAGTGGAGGGCCCTTTCTCTCGTTTTTCTCCAGTCCGAAGGAGCTTACCGAATGAGAAGGGGAGGAACCTCCCGAAGGAAAAGAAGAGGAACCTTTCTAAGAAGAAGTGAGGCTGTCCACCTCTACCCCTACACGAACTCCAAGGAAGAAAACAAAGGCTTAAGCTCTCCAATGGCGGCCTAGAAGATCATCATTTGACGTGGGTCAAAAGAACTAAACTCCTGAATGTTACCTTCGTCCTTGATTTTCTCATTGCATTTTCGACGAGATGAGACAGTTTGCCTTGGAGGAGTAATGAGCTCACTCTTGACAGGTTCGTGGGCGAGATCATTGATTTTTATGTTGTCCACCTCTGTGTGTATTTCTTTTTCTCGAAACTTTGTGGTTTAAATGATTTCAATATTTATGCCAAAGGTTCATCTCTATTTTCCTAAAGAGACGCTTTTTGGTAGATTGAGTTATGTGTTTTTCTTTATGACTATATTGCTTGCTTAGAGTTCGTGCAGAGGTAGTGTGAAGTGCAAATATGATGTATATATATGTTGTTCAAGCTACCTTTGTAACAAAAGCAAGTAATATCGTCATAAAGACAATGACATAACTAAATCTACTGCAAAAGTATCACTTTGGGTAAATAGAGATGAAGCTGTTTCACATAAATAATGAATGATTACTCTTTGTATTATAATTTCACATCATTGTAATTTATATTCATTGCTGTAACTTACTTGTGAAAATTTATAGAATTATGTTCTCGAACTTGTTCAATGGAATTTGTTGTGGTTGTAGTAAGTGAGAAATTTTTGTATGTATTCGGAAAATTGTGGCTGTTGGTTGTTGTTGTGTAAGTTGTGATGTATATTGTATTGTATTTTGTACAAGGGGTACGGAAAAACAAAAAAATTCTAACCTATAACGAGGGTTCTTACAATAGAACCGTCGTCATATGCCCTGCCTAGAACAAAATTTTTCATTTTTGTGTAGTACACACGACGGCAATTATAATGTAAGAACCGTCGTCATAGGTCCCGTAGTAGGACTTATGACGATGATTCTAATATGAAAATCGTCGTCATAGAGTGACCTATTACTGCGGTTTTTAACCGTAATAAAATATGTTACATACAACGACGACCATATACGCCGATTAACCATCGTCAAAAGTTATTTTTAACCGTACTTAAAAGTGCTTCCTATAGTAGTGGAACAATATCGATTAGAGGAGACATTTCAACATGAAATCGGACACAACCCCAACTCCCTATAAGGACTTGAGGACTAGCTTCTCGGGATGGATTGATGCTTGGAGGTGGAAGCAACATTCACAATCATGGGCTAATCATGTAGATGAGGAAGAATCTACTATTAGAAATGTTGCAGGCCCCAACATTGGGCACAAGCCGACATATGTATCCCCTTTATGGCATAATAAATGCAGATTCAATGTATTAGGGATACATGTATTGAAACCGAGGTAGAATTATCTATTATTTTCTTTGTACTTGGGGCTAATCATCCCCTCTCAATCATGGTAGATTTCTTCAATTGTATCTAGGGTAATAAAGGATTTGATATGACTATTGTTAAACGAGGAGGGGTACTTATAGCCCGATTTCACACTACTATGGAACAAGATTAATTTCTTAAGAGCAATTTCATCTTTTTGATAAAAAAAAAAAAAAACCACTTGTGATGAGATGAGATTGCCTTTATGCATGAGAAAGGAGGGCATGTGTACCAACCAATTGAGTATGAGTGGAGGAGATTGAAGTGTAACTTTTGTAAATTGGATGGACATAAAGATGAACAATACAGGAAAAGGTTTACTAAAGTGTGGAGGAGGAAAGAAGTAATACTTTAAAACACTATAGTAGAGGAGAATCCCAAAACCACCGAAGAGTAACCAACCCTAAGCGAACGCATAAGAGCAAGTCTGTTGAAGTACCGGTTATGCTTGAGCATACCATGACTAAGCAACCTGTAACAACTATACGAGGTTGCTTAATGCTCTACTCCTTCTAACGTGATGATATTACATAATAGTTTTGGATCCCTAACACTTGACCATGGATATCATTTGCTTTTGGAATATAAAGGGCCTTAATGGTCCTAATAAACAAGTTGTAGTATAAAGCTTGTTTAAAAGCAATAAATGTAGCCTGATGGGTATTTCTAATACCAAAATAGAGGCTAATAAAGAGGATGAAATAAAGAGTTGTTTAGGACATGGCATGGAAGCAATTACCAATGCTACTTAGCAAGCTAGATGTAGACTTTGGATGATTTGGAGGCCAAGTGCAGTCAAGGTTAATGTCATTAAAGTCAACAAGAAATTCTTTACGAGATGAAAGACTCGCATACAACAATGGCGGAAATTATGGACAACTCGGACTAAGTTGACAAGATTATTTATTGTCGTTTTGGGTAATTTCTCACTTCGAGTCTAATGTATTTCTACCCGATCTTCCGGATATTTGGAGTTTGTAGAATAACTTTTGGAAGCTAGGATCTAGGCGCAATGGCTAATTCAAAGATGGTTCGAAACTTAGTACTTAGATTATCCATTGCAACATTTAGTTGACCCAGTTCTTCTAGTCGAAGACTCAACGACTTTCTCCCAAGCAGCCTATAAATAGAAGCATTGATACAAGACTTACAAGATTGCTTGAACTAATGCTCAATTACTCATTCATACTTCTATCTTACAACTCTCAATTGTATACTCTTATCTTTCTAAGTTGTAAACTTTTGTAAGAAAAGTCATGTAATCACTCTCTTTTCAAACACTTTTCTAAGTTATCCCTTGACTGAGTTGATAACATAACTTTAACTCAGTTGCCCCAAGTTGTAAAAATGTTCTTAACTTGGAAATACTAGGATAAATAAAGAAAATTATGGGCCTGGGAAAAATGTAAGAGATTTATCTAAGGGAGCAAATTGGGTAGTCATTATCTCTATATTTGAGGATTTAAATGTTGGAGTTTGACTTTGGGCTAGAATTAGCGTAGTCCGATGTTTTTTGCCCTAAGATGGTTTCCTCGTAAAATCAACTGTCTTCATTCTTTCTTATTTCGAGTCACTCTGGACTCGGTTCTCTGTCCGAGTTGATATCTTAGTTTTTAACTTTAATTTTCCACAATTTTCTTTCATCACTTTATTCAATCCCCTCTAGGGTGATTATTCTCTCCAAGTAAACTTTTATTAGTCACTTATTTGTTAATGCAAAGCCCTTCTTGCAAGTCACTGGGGGAGGTACTTGTTGCACACTTAATAGTTAGATTAATCATTAGTTAAGGGAACGAACAATTATTTATGAGAATTGTTTCCTTGGAGTCCAAACTTTAGGGTAACTCAATTTAGTCTAATAAAATTTTCCCCCTCTTTTCTTAAAAAAAAACTTCAATAAGTTATTGATTAACAATACAAAAATATGAATTAAATGATTTACTTGATAGTTTATATTTGAGTAGTGATTACACCTAAACTAATTTATTAAATTTTAAATATTAAATAATTTTATTAAATTATCAATTACAACTATTAAATGAAAAGTATGTATGCAAATGATAAAATATAATTCAATACGTTACACTAAATTTGTTAATTATTGAAAAACAATCTCAATCATAATCTATTATTGTACGACACAAATGTAGCTTGATAGGATACTAATATTCTATTTTGCTGATGTGGGTAGGAGTTGTATCCCAAAAAAAAAAACCAACTCATTAGAGATAATCTAACAAGTCTCTTAATTATTTTTTCAACTATTTGTCCGCCTATGATTACTAATTGTGCAACTATAACTTTAAACAAATGTGTTATGTGGATGGACAAGTATATATTTTTAGTGTGATCTTTAATATCCGATAGTGTACATAAGTAGTTTGATACTTATTTTTCTTAAGGAAAGTATGGTATTAGTCGTGTACAATACTACCACCATCCTCTAATAAGGGTTACTTTAACGAAAATTGAACGAGGTTCGGATGTAAGCATCATTGTCACTAAAAGCATCTCTATTATTAAAGATCTAATTCATGTAGATCGACAACAACAACCTTTAGCCGAGTGTCAAACTTGAGTGAGTTAAATGACAAAAATTTGTATTGAGAGAGTTCTACTCTTTATAAGTTACTATTAAAATTTAATTGAAGTTTTTATAAAAAAAATATCCTTTATTTTTAAGAAGCAAAAAAAAAAAAAAAAAGAATCTCATCCTCAATAATGAAAAAATTATCTCAAACTAAGTGGATCCCGAGTGTTTTATACTCATAAATTGCCATTTAGTTTAGGAATATTGGATTTTAAAATCCCGAACTTTGGGGGTTTTTTGATTGGAATATCCCAAAATGTTGATTGGCATGGCAACATCCCGAATTTAAACCCTAATATTTTTGGGTATCCCACCACCAAGTTACAGGTGAAAAGAATCGGTGGCGATATGACGTGGCGGCGAATGTTTGACCATTTTATTTTTTCAATTTACATGTCAGCCAAATTTGACTAGTTTTACCCATCTCTCCCTGCCACTCTCTCTCTCCTCCTCTACCTCTCTTTATCTTCTTCCTCCACAAATGTCCCTGCCATGCTCTCTCCTCCAGTGGCTCCATCTTCTTTTTCTATAACTCTCTTTCTCTCTCTCTCCCCTCCTCCCTTATTCCCTCTAACTTTGGAGTCCCTTTCTTTGAAATCGATTGGGGGTCTCAAGTTTCATTCCATAATCTTTTACTCTTTTTCAATTAACACTTGACACACCAATCTCATCATCCCAACATAAAATCAAACTCTTGTATCATCATTTTCTTCTTATTAAAGGACTCTAAAACTAGAGGGGCTTATTTTAAAAGGCAATTAAAGCAAAAAAATAAAATAAAATAAAATTTGACTGGGCCTTGTTCAAGCTCACGAAAAAAAAAATCAATTTGGGGCTTTAATCCAAGGTGAAACATCAACTCAAAAAAATAAAATAAAATCATGCCTTCAAAAATATGTTACATGATTTGCTATTCATTTTTAGGTTTTTAGAGAGCCAAATAATGACAAACAAAGAGAAAGGAAATATAATAAAAGCAGACAACCTTGTGCACATTTTCAATCTCCTTTGAGATTACTCCAATCCTTAACCAATCTCCACTATACCTAACCAAAAATCAAAAATATCAAATCGCAAAATCGAGTTAAATGCAAAATTAATTTCGAAAATTCGCTCCGTGCTACTACTTCATAAGAATTTAATTTTTGAGAACTACTTTGTTTCGATTCAAATTGACCAATCCATAAGGAAAAAATGCAAAAGATTATAATGGAGATTATTGATTGTACCATGCATCGACGAAACCTAATCCCGAACCGCAATGACGGATTGAGCTAAAATCTTGCCTGGAAACCTTGAATTGAATGTGGGGTTTTTCGTGGTTTCTAAATTCCGAGAAAAATCTTGTTTTTTTGCCAAAATAATCGTGGTTTCAGAAATAGGATAGAGGATTCATAGAGAGAGAAAGAATATTTAGAGGATAGAGGATAGAGAGTAAAGTGAGAGAGAAGGAAATAGTTTGAGAATGGCCATGAAAGATTCGGATGAAAGAGAATACCCGGATGAGAGAAAGAGACTTAGACCGGAGAGAGTTAAGTGAAAGAGAGAAAAAAGCGAGTCAAATTATTTGAAAAAAAGAAACCATGTACACCACCTCCACCGCCACATCATATCGCCACCGATTCTTTTCACCCGTAACTCGGTGGTGGGATACCCAAAAATATTAGGGTTTAAATTCGGGATGCTTCGCGATGCCAATTAATATTTCAAAATATTCCCATCAAGAAACCCCAAAATTCGAGATTTTAAAATCCAATATTCCTTTAGTTTATGGATTTATCACATTTTTCAGGGCTCTATTTGATTCTAGGATGTTTGGTTGTGGAAAAAATAATTTTTCCGGAAAATAATTTTCTATGGAAAAAGATTTTTCTTGAAAATCATTTTCCACGTACATTTTTCTTTGTTTGGTAGAATGAAAAATAATTTTCCAAAAATTCATTTTCCATTGTTTATTAGGAAGGAAATGAATAACCTTATACCCCATACCCTAATCCCCATATACCATACCCCATACCCCATAACCCAAACCCTAAACCCTAAACCCCATACCCTAAACCCTAAACCGCATACCCTAAACCCTAAACCCTAAACCCCATACCCCATGCCCTAAACCGTAAACTTAAAAAAAAAAGACGGATTCTACTCGCTATAAGGCGAGAGATCAACTTGTCCGGTCTTAAACCCCCTACCCCATACCCTAAACCTATAAGACCCCGAAATTTCGGTGTTTGCTTGATAATGAATTAAATTATTAAAAGTTAAGTTAAAAATTTGAAATTATTAAATTGAGTTGAAATATTAATTTTCCGAGTTGGAATTATAAGCCGAGAACCGAAACCCGAGCGTGGGCTAGCTAAATTGGGCCTTGTGAAGCTAGTTGGGCCCAATTAAAATAAAAAGAAAAAGAAAGGAAAATGAGAAATGAGGCGTGGCTGACATTTGAGGATTAGTGGCATTGGAGATTAGTGGCGGTTGTCTGGCAAAGAAAGAAGCGGAGAATTAAGGGGTCCAATTGAAATTAGGCAGCTAAGCCCATTATGTGTAATTAGGAAAAGAGGAGAGAGAGTGGGACCGAGACCGAGAACAAAGAAGAAGAACGAAGGGAACGAAAGAAGCGAAAACAAAGCAAAGGGAAAGATAGCAGAAGCGAGAGGGAGACCGAGAGGAAAGAGAGAAGAAGCGGAAGAACGGGAAAGCGAGAGGGAGCAGAACGGTGCGAGAGAGGGAGAGAGCGCGAGAGGTCGGTGGCTAGTGGCCGCCTGAACGGCTAAGGCGCCGCTATCGGTGGGCGAGGAGAGCGAGAGCTCGGGAGGCCGAGCAGAGCGAAGAAAGAGAAGAGTAGAAAGACCGAGCGGAAGAGGGACCGAAGGGGTTCTGCGGCCAGCGAGCGCGAGGAGGGAGACGAAGAGGACCAGAACCAGACCGAAGTAGGGAAGTCGGAGACCGGGACAGAGGCAGCGAGAGGAAGAAGCAAAGGGTCGGGAAAGAAGAAGGAAGAAGAAAGTAAAGTAAAGCAAAACTAATCCGAAAATCTTCAAACTGAAATTCTTAGAACCTTTAAGAATTCAAGGTGAGTAATTTGAATTTACCCTCTAAAGTTAAAATGAATTAAGAAGATGAAACTTGGAATTGATTCATAAAATTGGAAACCCTAGGTTTAATTGAAGAAGTTAAAGGCTTAAATTCACTAAATTAGCAACTCACGAATCAAAGAGCATGTTGTGATTATGTTATATCTAGTTCTGAATTTGTGATGTTTAAGTATTATTGAGCATGATTATTGAGAATTGGATGAGATTAGCTTGAACAGAATTAGGGGAAAAATCAGAAAGTTAAGTTCATGACTTATGTGCAGATTTTCACTAATTATGCATGCTGTCCGAATTTCTGTGAATTCATGTGTAGCCCAAATTTTCTGAAAATTTTACTGCAGCTTCGTGGCAATTTATGGAAATTTCCTGTAAAATTTGGTATGCATTAGATGAGTAGATTGGGAGATGTGCAATTTTAAGTGAAAATGTGCTGTTTTGAGCTAAATCGGAACTAAGTGAGTAACTGAATTAAGAACTGAAATTTAAGAAGCTATATGGCTAGATTGAAAGATATATATCGATTAAGGAAAGCTATAGAACCATAAACCACCTATACGCGATAATACGCGATCATGAAAACGATGAATTCATTTATTAAAAATCATAATTGACATGTTTATGTGATGATGTGTTTGTCTTGAAGTATATTGAGTATACCCGACATAAGCATGCCTATATGAGTTGGATTGATCGTACTTGAATTAGAACTTGCTTATGTGAATTGTTAGTTGTGAAGATATTGTATATGACGAGTGTTGAGCATGATTTGCTTGAGTAAAGCGTATCTTGTGTATAAGTAATAAGAAGATATAAGAAAATAAAGAAAACATAAACAACTAAAGAAGGGAGAAAGGATTGTGTTATTGATCTAAGACCTCACGAATTAAAGAACCCTCCGAAACTATGGTCATAGAAGTGTCCGTCAACTCGAAGCCACGAATTGAATTGCTTCCATGAATTATTGACGGTATGCGTCCTTCGGAGTTGAAGGCGCCTCGAGGCCACGAATTGTTTTGCCTCGAGGCCACGAATTGTTTTGCCTCGAGGCCACGAATTGTATGCCTCCAAGAACCGAGCCCACGAATTGTTTTGGCTCCAAGAAGCTGCGTCTTTAGAGCGAGCATAAATCTTCTTTCCTTTCGAAACTAAGAAGACTTAAAAGAATTATGATGTGAAGAAACGAATGATTGTGCATGATGAACAAGAAAGAAAGAACTAATGATTTATGAAATGCTCAATTGAACCGAAGACGAAGAATGAGAAGGAGAGTGAATTCGACTTCATAAGAAATTAATACGATAAGAAGCAAGATATGAATTACGTGATGAATAATTTACATGATGAATGATTCTATGACTTACTTGCGTAGAAAGATGAATGAAGTATGTTTGATTGAATTCATGAGTAATTGATGTCATTATGTTTCTCGACAAGTTGGTAAGTTTAGAATCTCGCATGTCTTAAGCATGTATGAGCTGAATCGCATGTTATGAATGAATTTTGAACTTAGGTGTGTTTGTTAATGAATTAATGTGCAAAGTGAAACCGAGGTTGGGTTTGGATTATTCACTGGGCTAGTGGAGCTCGTGATCTCACCAACATTTCGGGTATGGAGTTGCTTTTGGCTTTTAGAGGAAGCGAACCATCGGATAGGACTTCTCCGGACTTATTATGTACTTTATGTTTGTCATGCTTGTAAAGATCGGTGTATGTGAACTTAAGTTTTGATTAAGAATGTAAAAGCCCTATTTGAATACCCCGAGTGTGTGGCTCATTGAGTCCGTGTTGTGTTACACCGAGCGTGTGGCTCGTTGAGTTTAAGATTGTGTTTCGTGCATGGTTAGGGCTTTAAGCCTATGGAATTAGCCACATTATAGAGGAAACTCTGCCGAAATTTCTAGAAAAACCTTCGAAAACCTAAAACCGCGCTTCCGCCAATCTAAGAAAGGGTTATTAACCCCAAGTTGAGAACTTAAGCGAGACTTAGGGGCTCCTCGAGGAGCCCCGACATGTAATACTCCTAAGGTGGGTCTAGGAATGTTACAAAACCCTTCCCTAAAACAAAGGAAACCAATAATGTTTCCTAAAAATCAAACAAAAAAACCAAAGTTAACCGAGAAAATCATGAAAATGCATAAAATCAAAGAATCACGGTTTCAAAAGGCCAAATACAAAAAATGCAGAGTTTGAACAATATTATCCAAAAAAATAAAAACATAAACCTAATTCAAAGTTTGTCTTGCCTACATCAAATGCCTAATACCATGAATTCAAGTTTTGTTCTTTATAAAGTTGTCAAGCCAAATCCTACGAAACTTCTCATTTTTAACTAGAAATCATTTGCCTTGACTTTCACTGCCATTCAGATGTGCAGAAGCCAAAAACTCATCTTCATAACCTTCAATCTACATAACTTCTTGATAGAGTAGCAAACACATTAGAGAAAGCAAACCAAACTCACTAAGGATCCTTCTCATTGTTCACAGTAGCAAAACACGGGGATATTCACACTCAGACACCATTAAACACCAAACAACAGCAGCAAAAGCTTCCCCATGTGGGTTACTGATACTCAAACGTCTAGGGGTATCAACAAAAGTAGGTGCTTATGGATGTTGTGATCTGCAGGTTCACAAGGCTTTGAGGATTTCATCAGCACCGGAGATAGTAAACTCTCCACCTGATTCAATATTAGCAACTTTCACCTTGAGATCATCAACTAGGAGAACAAATCTGCGAGAACAAACTCCAAGGGCCTTTGTCCGAAAGGTCAAGCTTGAGACCAAGGGCACAGGTGTAAGTGGCAGAACCATCAGCTAGAAACTTCACGTGCTTGTTCTCTGGGTATGTCTTGGCCCATGCCTTCATCACAAATGGGACGTTCACTGTATATAGCAACAAGCAGAAACATCACAAGGAAATCAGAATCAGGAAAATTATTGTATCTACCTAAAAAAAAACAGCATTTATAGTTTCAGTACTGAGCATTACCACTGATGCAGAGGATTTCACCGACTCCCTTAGCCTTCAGTTCCTCAGCCTTTTGATGAACCCAGGCACATGCTTCAAACTGTGCCAATAAGACGTAGTAGGAAAAATTAATGCATAAGCCCAAAATGCATCATCCACACCAAAATCCACCAAAAAAAGGGGGATTAGAATCATGCCAATTGTAACTCTTACAACTACTGGAAGTAACAGAAGCCTGATGGGACAGAATAAATGGAGCCTTCACATTTACACAGAAGAAGAACAATGAAAGGCACCAGCAATGGCATGGATTAGTAAACAAAGATCGTTCTCTACTTCCTAGGGGAAGGAATCAATGAAAGGCAAGCTTGCTAAACTAGCTCATCGGTTCACATGAAACCACTACCAAGTAGGAACACAACCCCAACAACTCACTCCCAGGACAAAGCCTACAGGCGGATGAAGTCATAGTCCGAACCTAATCCCAGTATAAACCCTACAACTTCACCTGCTAAACTAGCTCATCGCTATGGCGTATGGACTAGTCTTGCCGCGGGGATTTTGGCCTATAAAAGCCCCTAGATATTAAATCAAGTTCAATTTTGCCTTCCCGAAATTGAGTTTGCAATGATTTTTAGCATTCCTCAGCAATTGAAAAACGCACATTACACAATGGTTCTTGAAAAATAAATCGATTACGTAAAATTACCTAAGAATTGCTTAATTGGTACCTTAATTCACTCTTCACCTATGTTACTTGCAGGTTCAATGCTAAGACTCCATAATTAGTTGCAAATTTAACTTATTCTACTAAACAGAACATAAATTCACCTGATTTCATGAAAGTACATACATTTTGATAATTGAAATCCCTCTTTACGCAGAAGCCTCGGACACTAAATTTTCTTGGACAAATAAGATTTCTTGAACATGATATTGGTATATAATTAAGGATTTCCATAGCCGAAAGGAGAAGCTCTATGATGCCCACATTTGATTAACTCAAACCCAATCACAATAAGACATAGAATCCCCTCACAATCCGCCCCTCCCTCTCCAGGGGCGTAGCTTCAATTTTAGCAAATTCACAAACTAAACTTTGAACCAAAAAGTTAGACGAACTCAATACACAAAAATTTAACCTAATTGTCACTCGAATTTAACATAGAAGTGAACTAATTACAAAAAATTGAGATCTAAAACTGAAATTTGAAAATGAAGAAAATGAAAACCTAACCTGAACGCACTGCTTTTCTCGTCGTCCTTCGCTATCTTGCTCTCGCTCTGTCTCCCTTCTCGTCGTGCTCCTCTACCTCTTTAAAACCTCCCTTGAACCCTAGATGCTTATGTCTCAAATCCTGTGACGACAATTTCGGTTGAGGGAAAGCGATGGATAAGGGTTCGAGGCTGGAGAGTGAGAGAGAGAGAGTCGAGCAGGGATGGAGACTGGAGAGAGTCGAGTAGGGACGGAGTCTCGAGCTAAGAGGATGGTGCCTGGAGTAAGGAACTACGATGGAGAGACAGAGAGAGGTGCAGCAGCAAAGGGAGCAAGCAAAGGAGTATGAAGGAAAACACAACTTCCCTCTGTTCACAGGGAAAATAATTTCCTCTTTTAGGGGCAAAATCCATTTTCCCTAAAAATGATTTTTTAAAATTTCTGGTACCAAATATAAAAAAGCTGAAAAATTATTTTTGGAAAAATGATTTTTCCCCTAACCAAACATACTCTAAGAAAATAGGGTGGAAAGAAAATTTAAATGGAAAAAAAGTGACGAGAAAAAAAGTTAAGGAAAAATTGATTTTTTTTTCTTGTGTTTTAGTTCAAGGAAAAATAGAGGAAAAAAATTATAACTATTTTCCAACCTCTTACCCATCCACCACATTGTCAGTGAAAAGAGAGAGAAAATACTCAATAGTATTGATTAATTGAAGTCACTATATATTTTTCTCCATCCATCATTGCCATAATAGGAGAGAGAAAATTTTTAATGGTGTTTCTTAATACAAGTCTCTCTCTTATCTTCATTTCTCTCTTTATATGAATTTTTTTCCATTTATTTTTGAAGGAAAATATCATTGACCAAATTGAAAAATTTTCATCAAACTTTTTTCTCTCGTTTTTTCTTCAACTCAAACAAGATAAAGAAATTTATTTTCCACATTTTTTTCTTCTAATTTTCTTAGAATCAAATAGAACTTTTTTTTTCTGTTTATACATGCATTATTAATTCATACATGCTTTAAATACATGCATTATATGCTCAAAATCATTATTTATGTTTAAAAGTATTGTGTACGTAGTTGGACTTTAATATATGTTAAAGCAACGTCCACATTTGCACCACTATCAGTTACATAGAAATTGAAAAGATTTATTACAGAAAAGTAAACCAAAACCAAACGTCTCTTCCGTTAACTACACATTGATGTATGACAATTAAAGCTGAGGCAATGAGCCGGGTTGGGTCGGGTTAGGGCCGACCCACAAGGGTCGGGGCGGGTCAGAAAAACATAAATGGATTGGGTCAGGTCATGGGTCAGCCGACCCTAACCCACCCATGACCCGACCCATTTTTCTCTGCTTCGGAGCAAGATCGATCTCTCTCTCTTCCCCCTGCCTTTTACGGGCAAGATCCAGTTCAATCGATCCCCTATTTTACTCCCATTAATTCGTATGAAATTCCACCTACTCCGACGAACAAGAAAGAGAATCAGCTCCAAGGGCCTCGCCCGACCTGGCTCCGGATCAACAAAGACTCCCACAAGATCAAAAACTCCCAATCGCCCCAAGCCCCAACCCCACCACCACCAGGCGCCACAGCACCCACCGCTTGCTCCGACGAACCAGCGCTCATCGTATACTCCCTCTCCCCCAAGCCCATCTATGTTGAGGCAATTCGATGGGTAAGAACAGAGGTAGTAGGCGGCATCAGCGGCGCAACCTAGTCAAGAGAGGAGTGAGAGAGACAACTTGCTCAAGAGATGGAGGAAGAGTGACGAAGAGGAATAGCGATGGTGAGAGAGAGAGCGGTGAAGGGGGGACAGTGGAGGAAGAGCGATGGAGAGACAGATAGAGAACGGGGGGGTGGTGGAGGAATAGCGATGGATATAGAGAGAGAGAGGCAACCACTGTTAGAGTTTGACCTTTTTTGACCCGACAATGACCCTTTAAGAGCCCTCTATTATCCAACCCTTTCACGGCCTGACCCTATTACTAACAAAAATGGGCCTTGACCTTTCTTGTTTGGCCTGACCCTATTGACCCGATGGGCCCCTGTCTATTGCCCAACTTTAATGACAATGATTTGGAGTATAAAAAAGGTTTACACAGATGAGAAGAGATAAGTTTTTCAATTTTGTTTTTTACCAAATCAATTATGAAAATAAGGGTAATATTTTAGGATTTTTTTATAGTATATTTTTTTTTGTAGTTTTCTCTATATCATCATAATTTGTTTGGTGCATTTCTATATCATTGTTGTACTTCGTGACATATTACTCCATGTGCAATTTGTGTTCAATTTCAGCAAGTTCACTCATATATCAAAATTAGGCATCTATTTTTTCGTGGTTCATTTCTTTCTTGTTAATGTTAAATGTGTGATGCAAAAGAGAGAATTAAGCAACTTTAATTTTTTTTTTCTGTTTTTTCCTTTTTATATCTTCATTCTAAGTTTATAAACTAGTTTATAGCATTAGTTCAAGTAGTTGTTGAGAAATCTAAAATTAATTATTCGGTAAAGTTTATAGGGTGAAAATAAAAGAAGTCTAAAATTAATTTATATCTTCTTTTATATACATATGTACACATTTCAATATAATTGAGTTCAATTAATCTATATGGCATATTTTATTGCAAGAAAATCTAGATTGCGAATATTAATTTCAATTTCAATGCATCCTGCATGTCAATTTCATTTCAAATGTATGTATTAAATGTCTATCTCAATAAAAATGGTTTACACAGGTATGTCTGATGAATTAAAAACATACAATATTATATAAGCTATATATAATGCACTCTTTTTTGTTTGATTAGTAGTAGTGCACCAGGGACAAAGGCTGAAAAGCCAATAACAACCAAATATCTCTGGCACAAAGATAGAAAAAAAGACATGAAAAATAGAAAAGAAGAACACCATCAAGCATCCATTTCATCTCCTGAAGTCTCTTTGCTAGTTTTCCTCAATTGAACACTTCTCACCTAAAAGAACCCGACAAACATTTATCACTTCCACCAAACTCTCTCACTATTTGCCTGCTTGGATTGACTCCATTCTATGCTTCCTCCAGTTCCGCTCAACTCAGTGCAATTAGAATTGTTCCATTTACTTGCATCGCTTATGGAATTGCCTTGACATTGCTTCAAATTTCAATTTCCATAAAAGCGGTACTCGGGAAGTTCAGTTTGAGTCACCCATCCTTCTCTTACACACCCCAAAACCGCACGACATCCATCTCTTCTTCCTTCCCCTAGAATCGCATGAATTGGTGAGCCTTCTTCGGACATCAAGATGCCTTCCATCCGTTCGATAAAATGACTTAAAGAATTCAATGGAGGAAAACTAGCGAAGAGATTTGAGGAGATGAAAGGGATGCCTGGTTGTGTTCTTCTTTTCTATTTTGGGTGTCTTTTTTTATATCTTTGTGCTAGAGATATTTTTTTGTTATTGGCTTTTCGCCCTTTGTCTTTGGTGGACTACTACTAATAAAAAAATAAAAAAAGAGTGCATTATATATAGCTTATATAATATTGCATGTTTTTAATTCATTAGACATACCTGTGTAAACCATTTTTATTGAGATATACATTTAATACATACATTTGAATCTTTAATAGAGAAATGGTTTTTATTGATGAAGGAATGATGATGAATAGTGAATATCACAATTTATAGTTAAATAGAAAGATGAATTAACATTAAGAAGTTTTTTTTTAAAAAAAAATGTTATATATATCTTAATATAATTATTAAAATTTAAAAAATTTATAAACATGTAGGTATCATAATTTTTTTTACAATCACTTTCTAAAATAATGGATCCTTTTAAATATTTTTTAATGGTAATATTGTTCACCAAATATTTTCAAACTATGTGTTTATAGAAGAGATCTTGGACCTACTATATATCATAAAAATTGATAATTTAAAAAGAATTTTACTAAATGTGGACCTCAAGGCAATGGATAAGGAAGAATTTCTATCCATTTAATTAGAATTTTATTTAATTAATATTTAATAAATAATAAAATTTTACTAAACATTATCCTTATAAATAGGGATGGCAATAGGTCGGGTTTGGGTTGGGTCCGACTGGACCCGGACCCGACCCAGACCTGACGAGTCTGTAAAATTTGGACCCGGACCCGGACCCGGTGGATCCACGGGTCTTAAACGGGTCTATTATATTTTTATCATAAATGAGTTTAAAAATTAATATTTTATGTCCTATTTTAATATTATTGTAAATTTACAAGTAATTTTGTTACATATAACCTCTTTAGCATCATACTAACATATCTATCAACCAATCTATTGTACAAATCAAAAACTTAGTTCATACAAATCAAATACACCAATATATTAAACACAAAGTTCATCAAAGTTTGACAACACAAAGTTCAAAGTCCATCAAAGTTTAACAACAAATTGTAGGAAGGGTTTCCAAATTGCACCGAGTCCAAATTTGCATGAATATTGTCTGTTAGAATTTTTTAAAAAATAAAATTAGTATTCGGGTCTTAAACGGGTCTTAAATGGGTCTCGGGTCGGGTCTAAATTTTTGGACCCGGACCCGATTAAATGGGTCGGGTCCGGCGGGTGCAGGTCGGGTCCGGAACCCATTGCCATCCCTACTTATAAATAATAAATCTATAGGTACCTAATAAAACTCAAACTCTTTGCCAAATTTTATCTGGATCACGTTATATCATACTTCTCTACCCTAATTTATTTTTTTTAAAAAAATTTCTTTACATGTTTTTAACTACTTATAGTATCAAAGCTTCCTCTGCCATGATAGAACCTCACCCACCCCATAATAGAGAAAAGTGAGCCAAGAGAATACACAAGTTTAGTTTCAGAGTTTGATTGAGAATTTTGACAAAGGACATGATTTGAGAATCACTAGTATTTAAAGGACAACGAAAAAAAGACTTACATTTTTTACCCAACCAACCACCATGGTTGCGTTAGTGGCCGAAATACCAGTTTAGATGTTTGCATAGCTATTCCTGATGGATTCTTGGGCTGGTGAGGCAAGAAGAATGGGCTGATGAGGCAAGAAAAATGGAGGTAACTATGAGAAGAAGACAACCAAGTAGGTTCCGAAAACAATGGGGCAAAGATTAAGAAGTCTTTCCTTTATTAAAAATAATTTTTAATATTTATTTAAAAGTTTGTTCTTGGAGAGTCTTAATCACCCTAGAAGGATGTGAATAGGGTGATAAGGAAATTTTAACAAACTTAGAAACTTTAAGCTTGAAAGGAATGAACAAGATAATCCGAGTCTAGATTGAACTCGGAAAAGTGTAAAACTCGAGAGATACGTGGAAACCCTCCCGGGGCGAGAAAACCACGGACAGTGCTAGTCCAAGCACCAAGTCAAATCCACTATTTTGAATCCACAAAATACAACGGACTCGACTTAACCGGAATTGCTCTCTTAGACAACTCCTTACAGGTGTTTTCCTAGACTTAGAAATTCCCTTATCCGATCTAATACTTTCTAATTGAGGTAACCTTTATAACAAGGGACAAGCGAGCTGAGTTAACCTTTACAACTCGGTCAAGGGACGTTACTCGAAAGTATGAAATGTATATAACCGATTACAAGCCTTTACAACTTAAAGAGTATGAATTACAAGTTGGGAGTTGTAAGTAGAAGATTGAGTATGAAAATAATGACTTTTGCTTAAGTAATGTGTTTCAACAATAATTCAGGCAATCTTCAAGTCTTGTGAAGTGGCTTTTATTTATAGATGGCCAAGCGATTAGGCTGTTGTGGCTGAATTCCGAACGAAGTCCTTCTTGACCGTTGTAACGGCTCTTCGAGTCGCTCGAAAAGAAGCTGTTGAGATGTGAATGTTGTGCAACGGCTCTTGTCCGAAAAGTAAGGTAGAAACCACTCGTTGAGCTTAGTGTTGAAGTTTTCCAATTTTGGAAACAGACAACCACGACACGAGCATCCGAGCCTTGCTCGAAGTAGAAAAGCATTGTCTATCGGTGATTGACGACTTGAAGCCGGTTACTTTTGTAATTCAAAAATGAGATAAACTCTTTTAGATAACCTACAAAAGTAAATCATTTTGGTTCTGAAAGTATAAAATACTTTGGTCCAAGATTAGGCACAGATAATAATTTAATTAAGACAATTAAGTGCATAATTATCTTAGGCTCGGAAGAGTGGAATTTTACGAGTCTAATATTCATTATACTCAAATTCCATCGAGTCGATCCTAAGAAAGATCAAGTTATAAGAGTGAAAATATCATAATATAAGGACTTGATCTAGACAAACAATTCTCATACAAACTGATTTAGAAAGATGAATTAACATTATAATTCACTTTGCTTTGAAATATGCGAGTAAGAACACGAGATAACAAGTGTTAGAGAGATTATTTGAACATGCGATAAATCCGAGTGATGTTTGAGTGACTCGAAACATCAATATGAGAAGATAAACAAGAGTGTGTTTTATGAGTCGAGTCACAAATAAATGAAAACTTATACATGAGTTTACGTAACACTCGGAATGACTTGTAATCAAAACTTAGGAGGGATGAGGTTTGTACTTGAGTCTTTATGTAGTACTCAAAATGATCTACATTCGGAGTTTGAGTCTTCAATCTCCCCTTTTTATGAAAGACATTCCATACTCGGATATAAACTTTGTTAGTGAAAAACATGAGTTTTCATTCTTACTCAATATAACATATCGGAACAATAAGTAGTGATAGAAGCGATTCATACTTAAAAAAAAATTCGAGATACTATCACGACTTAGACCATTTCTGCGGGTAATACATTTAGTTAAGAGTATGAACAATTATGTTAGAGCGAAAAAAATTAAACGAGATATATCGGAACAAAAAAATAGATAATGAGAGCGAGATATATCGGAGGGAAAATAACGAATAAGAAATTCAAACTCAAAAAGAATGAACTCGAAATGTTTGTGCTCAAAAAAAACTTCATTCATATATTCACAACATAGAAGAAAAATACAAGGAAAGAGGGTGAGATAACTCCCCTAAACAAGACAACAACAATTTTTTTATAGTTCTCCCCCTTGCCTTTCGGTAAAAAAAAAAAAAAAGACAAAAACAGAGAAGAACGTATCAAGCTGATACGGTTGATATCTGGACAAAAAAAAAAAGAAAAAAACGAAAGAAAAGAAATTAAGATGGTGGAGCTGGGGCGGTTTGTGTTGAGGCGGATAAGCGGGCGGTGCGGCGATGCTTGGTAAGCACTGGGAGGACGTGGAAGACCGGGCGGCGGCAGCATCGGGATCTCTAGTAGTGGCTCGGCTCCGAGTGACTCGACCCGGAACTAAGTCGTCCGGAGGCTCATCCTCTTGGAAAGCTACATAGGGGGTGCTTCTTACGGCTTGACCGCTGTGGACTTGCCAACGTCCGCAGAGTCTTCGACCCACTCAACCACGAAAAGGATGTGGTTGGAAAGAACTTTTCATCCAACGTGAGGTGTTGGGTGACGAAGATTTTGGAGGGATTAGAAGAACCCTCTTGGGTTTGCTTGGTTCTAGGTTTCTTGGTTGCGAGATCCTAGAAAGTCTTGGGCTGAACCTCTTTTAGGCATGGCTTAAGCGTTTTGAGGTGAAAGAGAGTGAACTTGCGACAAAGAGAGAGAGAGAGAGAGAGAGAGAGAGAGAGAGAGTAAAAGAGTGCTAAGAACTTTGAGTGCGAGAGTGAGTGAGCGAGAGATTACGTTAGCAGAGACTAAAGTAGCAAAATGAAGGAAAAAGGATTCTATTTATAGCGAAAGGGATGTCCTTCGATATTCGAGTCGACCTAAACCTCCAACGGTCGCCTCGAGACAGGTATGATGTTTCTGTCTCCAACAGTTAGAATTCCGAGTGTCTTTACGCCAATGGCTAGTTCACCGATTGATGTGCGAGGAAAAGAGAGAGAAAAGAGAAATTTTAAAAGAAAATTCTAAAATTCTCTACTAATCTACGAGATAATTTCAGAAGTTTAAAGTCCATTTTTCTCGAAACCGAGTCTAACTTAGTTTGATTTATGAGTGACTCGGAAAACACAAGCACATAATAACTCCTAGCTCGGTTTCACTGAGTCAACCGAACTAATTCTTATTAAGACAAAGAAAGAATTAAGCAAGCACATAACAACGCAAGCACATATAACACTTAATCATGCAAGACAATTTGACTTAGAAAAACACATAATCATGCATTAATCCTTCCAAGTTCATTCCTAATAAAACAAAATTTGAGTGCTGAAAATATCAGCTAACTGAAATTTCGTAGGAATAAATTCAAGTTCAATATCACCTTTCTCATAATGGTCTCTCGGAAAATGATACCTACCTCAATATGCTTGAACTGGATTCTTAGTGATGCTGATTGCACTCGATTATCACACTTGATTGGAATTGATTTGAATGAAAGTCCAAGATCTTTCAAGTGTTGCTTGATCCATAGAATCCGAGAACGGCATGCTCCAGTCGCAATGTACTCGGCTTCAGCGATTGATAAGCGCAACCGAGTTACGCTTCTTTGAGTGCCAAGATATAAGGGATTAACCCAGAAATTGGCATGCTCCTGATGTTCTCTTTCTATCAACCTTGTATCCAGCATAGTCGGCATCCGAGTATCCAGTGAGGGTCGGTTTTAAGTCTCTAGATAATCATAGACTTAGATTCTAAGTCCCTGCAAGATATCCGAACCGCAGTGAGATGTTATTCTTTTGGATTAACTTGGAATCTTACACATAGACATACACTAAACATAATGTCCGGCCTACTAGATGTGAGATATAGTAGAGATCCAATCATACCTCGATAGAGTTTCGATCTACTTGCTTTTTCTTTTTCGTCCGAGTCCAGTTTCATGCTTGCTACTCATTGGTGTTCGCTGCGTGTTTTGCATCTTGAATCTTGTACTTCTTCAACAACTCCTTGGTATACTTAGATTGATGGACATAGATGCCATCTTTATCTTGTTTGATTTGTAGACTAAGAAAGAAATTGAGCTCTCCCATCATGCTCATTTGGAATTCTGTCTCATTAACTAAGAAAAATCTCAACAGAGATTTTCATTAGTAGCTCCAAAGATTATATCATCTACATAAATCTGAGCAATAAGAAAGTCTTTCCCCTTAGTTTTTATGAAAAGAGTTTTGTCAATCTGACCTCTTTTAAAATCATTTTCAACCAAGAAACTGCCGAGTTTTTCATACCAAGCTCTCCTTCCGCTTGTTTGATCGGCTAAAATAGTGGCCAAAAAGGAATACCTTCCAAGTTATTCTTGTCAAAGCAAAAAAATAAAAAAAATATCAATATACTTTTGATCACTGAGAAGTTGAGATAGTCTCTCTGTTTGATTCACCACAATATTAAAATCTCTAAGAAGAAGCCAAGGGTAGGTATTTAATGAGCCAATGAGGTTTACGTTACTCCATAGGGATTATCTCAAATCGGTTGTATTAAACCCATAAACAATTAAGGTAACTCCTTTAAAAGCCCCAACACCACCATGGATGACACAATGTATAATTTGATGATTGCACATAGTAATATCAAGGTTGAGCACGAGACAACCAAAAGACCCACATATGCCCATCGTAGTGTGCATTATAGTTAGTAATAAACTGATATGATGGAAATAACGAGTGGCGATAGTCTTTAGGTGACTTAACATGAGTCTCAAGCAAGCCAAACAAAAAAGGTCTCTTCTTTATTACAATCTTTTGATTTCGGACTATTCATTAAGGTCATTAAGACCACATGTCATTACGAGTACAAGACAATCATGTGCTAGTAGCTTTACCAAATGACCTCCTTATGATATATGCTTTGTCATGTTTACCCATATTGCCACCTTTGGAAGAAACACAAGCATGCCCACCACCTTGCAGGACATGAAAAGAATTAGAAGTTTTCAAGATACCTCTCTCGGGGCGGAACCTGGTTTGGTCATAGAAAAATGACTCCACCTATCGGTTGGTCTAGAAAGAGGTTTATTCATAAGGGGTGAAGAGATTTCCTCCTGTTCCACAATAGGTGTGACAATCTTGATAGACTTAATGGACTCTTCCACCTCTAGTTGAGGGAAGTTGGATTTACTTCAGTTTTAGTCCGATCTTTATCCTTAGGAACCCAAACTTGTCGTGGTTTACCTACATTACAAGCGATCTCTGTATGCCTAAGCTTCTTACACTTATGGAAGAAAAATGGCACCCATTCATAATGAACTTCTTGGTCAAATCTCTGGCCTATAGGATTTTTGATGGTAATGGTCTCGGGTAATTTAGTAGACACATCTACCTCAATTGGTACCTATGCATATGTGATCCGATCCTTGGCATTTGCACAACAATCAACAAATAAAGGTTAGCCTATAATACTCGCAATCTTGGTAAGACCATTGAGAGACCAAAATTGGAGATCCAGCTTAAGGAATTTCATCCAGAATGGGATTACGAACATCATAGCTTCATCAAATTTGAACTACGGAGTCCGTGGATCGTGACACTATTGATCTATTTGTAACCATCCATGGTCCTCCTCTTAGAACTGTTTTTATATCCTTCTTGTAATCAAATATGAAAACACTGCATCTAGAAGGGTGGCAGAGGAGTTGAGGTTGAGGTATTGAGCTCCAATGTTTGTCAATGAACTCATACATTACCTTCAATTTGGGGATAGGCCAACCACATATCCAACCTATGAAGATTCCCAAAAAGCTATTCATTTGCCACATCATCCGAAGTCATGGAGAAAATTTTTTCTCCATTAATCAACTCTGGCTCAACATAATGTAAACATAAGCCTTCTTCGGGGTCCCAATTACCGGAAAACAAAGATCTAAAGCTTGTCTTTAAACCGGGAGGAGGGATTTGTTCCTCCTCATCAACACCAACATGTTCCTCAAGGTTTCCCGATTGAGGCAATGGAATAATATTGTGCCCAATTTCATGTATAACAACAATTTGTGGTTCTAATTCCTCTATTTGGTCAAGTCAGCTCAAACGAGTACGATTTTAAGTGGAAATAGTCGAAAACGAGTGTGAAAGAATAGTTACCACGAGTCATAGTTGGGGACTTGTCATTCACCGTGACAAACAATAGGTTTTGAATATCATGTGCCACCTTCGAAATCACCCCAAGTTTTTCTTTGGTTGGTCATCCCCGCTTCTACATATTCTATTCAGCACTGCGATAACTAATTGGAATCGCCCCTTGATCGTATCTCGTAAGTGCATGGACTTGACATTATAATAATCAAGTGTTGTCCCAAAAGGACCAATGCAATATACTAAGTATTAATCGTCTCAATATGCTAAGCTATTCGAATAAGATGGGTTGATTGATTAACAACGACAAAATCACTTTAATAAATCTATGAAATTAAAACACCTAGGAATTGCTTCACCTAAAATGTTTATATTCAATATGCTTTTCATTCATTTGAATAAATTCAAAGATCGATAATTAATAAAGCAATCACAACTTTATTTCAAAATGAAGTAAATTACTTGACTTAAACCAATTGCCTCTTCTCATGGGTTTTTGATTCAATCAAGTCATAAACATGGATTATCAATTGATCTCCTAATTAGCAATTCTATCTCTACACATCACAAATTAAGTCGATCTTAGTTTTTCCGATGTTGAAATTCTCCTTTCGAGTACATCATTCAAACAACTAGAATACATGCAAGAAAATGGCCAATAATCTCACAATAGCATGAATACTCTAAGATAGATAGAATCAATCCAAAAAAATTCAAGTACAAAAGTTCAATTACTAAATAGATAACATTGTTCGGGTTTAGCAATCCCTAGCATAAAAAGTTCTATTCACACATAATCAAAACTAAAAAGCGAATCTAACATGGTTTGCATTAAAAAGAAAAGAGAGGAAAAAAATTCTTAGTCTCCAAAAGCGCTGCTTGAACCTCTCGACACGAACAACTTGATCTTTCGATCCTCAAACCTTCCTTTGACCTTGCACGTCACTCCTTGAATCTTTCAACTCTCTCTCTTTAATAGTCGATGAAGATCTTTGGAATGGTGGAAAAGACGAAGAGGATGATAATGGATGCCTCAAAACAATCTTAGAAATCGACTTTTAATAATAATTATGATAGCACGCAAGGGGCGAAACCGTCAAAACTAAAGCGTCATGGTAGAATTTGCAGCCAACATGGGCGGTAACTCGCCGACACGAGCTGCCCGTGTTGTTGCGGCTATATAAAATCTTGATGAAATCGAGGGAAAACGGACTGTGTTAGAGGACACAACCCACTCGTGCTTGATGCGGGAAAATTGGACAAGTGAACCTCCAACATAGGCCATGCTAGTAGACATGGGTTGCTCGTGTGATGGAAGTGAAATCTCCGGGAAACAAAGGGAACGGTCATTCTGAGTGCAATGGTAGACCATGTTAGTCTTCTTAACGCTAAAAAAACCAACTAATCTTGGAAATACTTGGTATTAGTGAGTAAATCTGCACAAATCATCTCAAAATAGCAAAACACAAGTGTAAAGCCGAAAACGGAGCATAAACACACTCCATTTAAGCTATTTTCCTAAAGAAAAGCATCAAAATGCCTAAGAAATTAAAGCATTTTATGTACTTATCAAATTCCCTTATACTTAAACCTTGCTTGCCCTCAAGTAAGGTCAAAATGCAAGAATAAAGCCCAACATAAGAATCACAACCTCCTCAAGTTAGGCAACCATAAGTATCATAAGGAAAACTAAATCAATAATAGCCCATAAGTACACGAAACCTTTTAACAATCGGAATGAATTTTTTATTTTTTCAAAACCATATTGAAGAACACAAAGATAAACTTGATCAATCACCCAAATCATCACTAAACAAATCACATTGGCACATGTAGAATGATGGAGCTAGTAAAACCGATAGAACCTTACTTTGGAAATATGAAAACACTCTACTCATGTGTTTAGGCTTATACAAGGTTCACTCAATCTCTCTCACAATCATGCAAACTATCATAAGTTTGGTAGAATTCTCTATTCACCACCACCTAAATGTAACATGCAATATGATAATCAAGAGGACTTCAAATGGTAGTAATGGCTTAGGAAATGGGTAAGAAATGGACATTGTATTTTTGGGAAAAATGAGGAGCTAAAAAGTCAAGTAGCTAGGAGCTCCCAACACTCAAAGCAATAAAAACCACGCAATACACCTCATCACACCCAATCCCTAACTCCGATAAATACTTTAGAAATGAACTTATGTAACTAAGACCAAACTGATAATTCCAAATGCCAAACATTTTATTGGTTGCTTATATTTTTCTTTTCTCATTTTCTTTTGTTCTCTTCAGAGAAATTTCTTGATTTTTTTTTGTTTTCCTTTTTTTCAACTAAAACTTGGCATTAGAAATTTCAAACAAATCTAAAATCTCATTTAACACCCAAATACTCATCCTTACAACCAAGAAGGAAAATTATTTTATACTCAATACAATTCAACCCCTCTACTCAAAGTTAGGAAGAATTAAGTTCTAAAATTGTAACCGCAAGTGCACGTCGTGGTTGTAGCTAGCCGACAAGTACGGGTCGTGTCCACAGAGAGCTGTGTTTCAAATATCAAAGCTAACTTAAACTTCATATCTAAGCGAATCAACACAAATGAGATAGATATGGTGATTAAACTAACCTAGAAAGTAACAAAAATAAGCTCGGGTTGTGATTTTACCACTTAATAAACTAATCAATCAACTCAAGCCTAAATCTACCCAAGTTTATACAAGTATTTATGAGTGATCGGTTGCACCATCAAAACCTACTCAAGGCACACTTTCGAGGGTCATGAGTTAGTCTAATTATTCTAACCACCTACTTTCATGGGGTTAGCCCAACTAGACTACAAAAAGAGCAATCTTGGACCTAGCTAGAATTCAAGCTATTTTCATGCCAAATTCCCAACTATTCTCTATACCCACACTAGCGAATTGACTTCACCTTTCAGTGATAGATTAACCGCCTAAAAATCGAGATTAAAAGACCCTTTCGGGCATCTCATCGAACATGTGACAGGTATGAGAAATAATCCCAAAATACTAGCATAAACTAGGTAAATTAAGGCTCAAACAAAATCAATTAGTCATTAAAAGTTTAATCACAACCAAAGTGACACAAACTAACAACTAATTAACATGAAAAACAATTAATCTAATAACTACTAATAAAAATTTACTTGAAAAACGACGTAAACTAACAAAATAAAATTAAACATAAATTTAAACAATTAAACTACTACTAATAACATCGAAATATAATAAAAATCAAACCTTTAAACTAAACGAAACAAACTAAAGAGAAGGAAGAGGCAAAAGGGAAGAAGTTACCGAGAACGAATCGAACCGAAACCGAAACTATTAGGAAATGAATAATTGAAACTAAACTATGAATTGAATCTAAATTTACAAAGGAAAAAACTCCTTGAATTAAACTAAAATTAACCTAAAAATAAATTAACCCTACGGCGCAATCAAGCCCTCGCCGACGATCAGCGTTCCTTTTATACCCATGCCCCTATTGCTCCATTCAATTAAAATTCCATATGAACTCAAATTCTTATAATGTCATCATGATGTCATGATGATGCAAGAAACCTAATTTATGCCACATTTATTTGCACCTTTGTAATTGTCATGACTAGCTGGGTAAGCACAATTGTGGGATAGGCCCACATAATTAGTGAAGGAAATTTGGAGCAAATATTCAAAACGCTTCAAATTGCTAAATTTTTATATTTTTGCATTGATTTTCTTCAACTTGTCGGACTCGATTTATTACCTACCAAAATAAGAAAAACCCTAAAAATATACTATTTTACGAGACAAAAATTAGATAAATAAGGGTATAAATAACATGATATTTAGGCCGAACAAATACCCCCACACCTAACTTTTGCTTGTCATCGAGCAAAACAAAATAAAACCTAACTCATTTTCGCGAGAATCGTGATTACATTTAGCACGTGCAACAAGCCCTTTAAAACCCTTGGTAGCCCAAGTGTATGAGTGAGGTCTCGTATGAGTTTGTAGAAGATATACCCAGAAAATTTTGAAAAAGAAAAAGAAAAGAGAAAGAGAAAAAATAGAAAATCTTTTTGGTTTTTTCGAAAATTTTCACAAACATATATACAAAATGGGAAGGAATTATATACATTCTAATCAACCATCACCCTCGTACGTCAAATATTAACATGCATATAAAGACAATGCATACATCAAGACACTTGATCCTCCATTGATGACATCCATATACCAATCACCCCAAATAGTAAATAATGAGCAAGTTAGACTGGTAGAACCTCACTTTAAGATAAAGTGGATCACTCCTACTCATGTGTTTAGAATATATAATAAGGGTTCACTCAAAACTCATTCCAATAGCGCACCTTACCACAGGTTTGGTCATACTCTCAATTCTCCACCATTATGTAGGCAAAATGCAAATGCAATCAAGAGGACTTTTTAAGGGTTGTAAAAGGGCTAACGTTCATGGGTAAGAAGGGAAATCAATTTTGGGAAATGTGATGCTAAATAGCCAAGACCTAATAACTAAGGAGCAAAAACACTTCCAAATATGACTTAAAACTTCTCCCAATTTACCTTTTCAAGTACAAACAAATCCAAGAGAACCTAAGGAATGAGCATAATTTTTGTGAATTTTCCTCATGCCAATCACTTTTTTTTCATTTTTTTTATTTTTTATTTTTTTATTTTTTTATTTTTTTATTTTTTTATTTTTTTATTTTATTTCTTTTTTTGAACAAATAGTGTTGACATGGGAATCATGAACATAACTCAATTCCAAAGGGTATAATAAGGGATTCATCAATTTTTTTTCTTTTAACACAAATCCCAATTTTCATACTACAAAACCAAATAAAACACCATCTCCATACAACTCAAAACTACCCAACCCAAGAAGAGTTGCTCCCTAACCTTGGCATAGGATTGAAAAATGTGTTTAGGCCAATGGCAAAGCATAAATAGGTACAACAAAAAAAAAAAAGGTTAAAGCTCAAATGGCTAGCAAAAATGGTAAATATAGTAGGGTGGCTTTTTGGCTCATGTAGTTTAAAAATCAATGTATGCCTCTATCATATTACATAATGCAAAAGCCAAATGTGGTCTCAAAGAGAGATAGAACAAGTTCTAGAGGAAATACACTAAGGAAGAGTCCCACATGAAATGAAATATGAGATTGAAATTGATGAATTAGTCTATAAGGCTCAAAATCTCACGAGTTCCTCTACTAAAGTCAAACTAATTCAAAAAATTGAATGTTGGATTCAAACGGAACATAGAATGACACATTTTGTATCAAAGTCTATTATGTACATCATACATTTATACAAACTAATAGCCAAGTAACAAGGGCTTAAAGTTATTCAAAATGTCACAAACTCCCCAAAAAAATTTTAAATCAAAATCTTTTTGCTATTTTGAAAAATTTTTCTCTTTATTTTTTCTTTTTCAAAATATTGAAGTATGATTTCTCCTCCCCACACCTAGATCTCACAATGTCTTCATTGGGAGCCAAGGAGCAATCACACCAACAAAACAAATTCAATTATATAAAAGACACCACCCAAAAAAAATTAAAATATGAATATATACATATGGGTGATTATGGCCAACATGGCTCAACAATATCCAAAGTTTATCCTCAAAATGATCACCTCACAAAAACACAACCCTAAATATCCACTACTAAAAGCAGAATGAAAAACACAACCCTAAATATCCACAACTAAAAACAGAGATATATATATATATATATATATATACATATATATATATATAAAGAAAGGGAAAAAATAAAAGAAAAAGAGAAAGATAGGGAACTAGTATACCAGGTTAGGTGTTGGGTGCACTTAAACTAATGCCTCATAAGATAGTACTAAGAAGGCTCGAGTAGCATCAGCCACTCCTCCTCATCTCAAGATCAAGCTCCAACTTAGATGTTGTCGAACTTGAAGTAGCTTATCAAATACTAGAGCACAAAACTTAAATGAATGTAAATAAGAGAACACAACAACAAATAAATTAGTAATATTTAGTGATATCTTAAATTTATTAGAAGCCTTCGAAAAATCAAAAAGTGATCAAAGAAGCTAGTTTACATGATTTTTCTAGGCATGTCCTCTAGGTAAGCATGAAAAGGGTCAAAGGAGAGAATGTAACCTCCAAAGGTACTTAGGGACTCAATATTGTCAAACACATCCCCTTCAAGCATGCTAGATGAGTAATTCATATTGCCCACATCTAAATCGGAATCACAAATCACATAGGTGGTAGGCTCGGAAAAATTATACTCGGGGAAAGGGAGGGTGGTGAACAAATAAAGGAAGTAGGGGTTACGAGCAAATGGGTCGAGGGACACATGATCATCAACATTAAGACTATTAGGCGATGCCTCGACCACAACCACTTCACATGACTCCCTAAAGGAGTCTCCCGATCAAACACCTCAACTAAAGCATCTTTTGATTCACAATATAAACCATCCTCACCATCTAAACTAGCATCAACACCAAAGGCAAACTCGGTGTAATCCCTATGTGTACTAGGTAAGGATGGAGCAATTACGAGTAATGTAGTAAAGGGAAGGTCAATCTCTTTCTCTAGTCTGGACTCTAAAGAAAAGGATGACTCATCATCATAGAAAAATGCCTCAATTTTAGTAGAACTAAGACTAAGGTCAGTTTCATGCGATAGGTCAAACTCCCTAATCTTATTAAGACATGCAAGTTGCTCATTTTGGTCATCCATATCCCTTATCAATTTATAAATTTAGCATAATATTTAGGAAATGAAATATAAGGACAAGAAACGATCGGAAGAGTTACACTTTTTACACCAAAGAGGGGTAGGATCGGGAATATAAGGGGATTGGATGGAAGATCTAGCATGATAAGCACAAGGGTCGGGGCATGAAAATGCGAGAATCGGTATAAGCCTTTTTAAATTCATAAGTATCCCAAGCAATCCATTCAAGTAAATCCCAAGCTTCATCAACACTTTTATCATAAAAATCCCAATACTTTAAAAAAGCATGGGTTCCACTATTCACACCCTCATAGACAACATTTAATACTTTCCATTCACTACTAGAAAAAGGGTTCTAACGACGAATAAATTGGTCGTTAAAAGTACATTTTATTGTCGTTAAAAGTGATTAACGACCAAAAAATTTTGGTCGTCGATCGTCGTTAGTGGTTCCCTCGTTAATACTTTTAACGATGACTTTAAAATTTTCATCGTCACTTAAAATAACGATGAAACAAGATGTCGTCGTGATTAGTTGATTGAATAACGATGAACTACATATCATTAACAACAAAATTTTTCGTCGTATATTTAAAAGAACCATAAATACAAAAATTAAAATCATGATATTAACAACCAATTTGGTTCATCGTTATTTCTTTAACGATTAACATTTTCATCGTTAATAATATTATGGATAGCCTAAATATATAATTTTGCCAATTATCTTTAAAATAATGTAATAAACTATTGATCACTAATATATAGTAACAACAAACTCGAATTGATATGTATTAATTCTTTTGAATACCACTGGTCCGCGAATACACCATATAAAACATAACCTAATACCAAAAGCATCTTAAAACACATAATCTAAAAAACAATCGAGGAAACTAGAAGTTCTCATAGTAATTGATATCCGAGTGCAGGCAATATTAACCAAAAACTAAAAAAAATGAAGTCCTCTAAATGATTTATAAAGTATAAATCTTCATCAACTACTCATAAAAGGTAATGAAGTGTTGGAACTTGAATGAGCGAGTCCACATCTCCAAACAAGTCCACATATGCAAAAATAGAGAATTATTAGAACTTTTATAAAATTGCAAAAGTATTCAACTTCTTATCAAACAAACATATGTAACTCAAACAAACCAACATACCAGGTGCCAAAAATGACGGTTTATCGAGACCACGGCATACAAGACTTCTTCCCTAAGCTCGTGGAATTAATCATCTTCCTGCAATATGTTAAAAGAAAATAAAATTAAATCATTTCCAAAATAAACATGTCAATACAAGATTTACAGACAAATGGCTGGTGCAAATAGTCGTAGATGGCCGATGGTCGCTCTCGGCTATTGCAGATAGTCGCTCATCCGCAATTGCTCGCAGCTGACCATCTCGCTGCAAGCATGGTCTGCTGCAGCACTGCCGATCTGCAGCAGACCTTCTACCGCAGATAAGTATTTCTCCCATGCAGTATTAGTTAGAGTTCGTGAAGCCACTTTTTGGTGTATATGCTATTGTCCAAATTCCGTGTTCCATTTTCACATATAGGTACTGTTCTTGTACTCACTGGTGCCAATTCTATTCAATGAAGTGATTGATTTCAACGTGGTTTGTGCGAGAACTATGAAGCAATAAACCATAAGATACTAGTGTCATTGATGGACAAGGTAAATAGGGTGCATAAAGAAGAATGCTTACGGGAAGATGACGATGTGGACAAGTGAAGTTGACTCGGCCATCTTGGATGGTGGAGGAGTTGCTCGAAGAGGTGGACATTAAGGAAGACCCAGATTATATGCTACCTGCGACTTATGAACACATCGGAGAGAACTCAATAGTGACAAACACCGAAAGAAATATAATCTCCGACATCGTCGGTGACTATCTAGAGCTATACTTGTAGAGCTATATTTTACAAGAATTTAAGTTTTAGGGATGAAGATATATGCAACCGATGCTTATCCATAGTTCGTAATAGGCAAAAATAATGCAAATATAATGTATTAATATATATAGCTTTATACAGTTTATTAAAATCATATATACAGCTTTATGCGGTTGATTAAAACCAATGCTTACATAATTCGTAACAGTGCAAAACTAATGTATCATCATATACAACTTTATGCAGTAGGGGGCGTTGAGGAAAGAAAAAGGAAATGAACAACACTATGAAGACTTACAAGCACTAGTATAGCTTCGCTTTTCGCAATGGTAGGCTATTGAGGCTACCATCATTCATCTCCCTTAACATAAACTAGTCATGCTACTTGGAACTGTTAATTGGATATATTTTGTACATTCACAGACTATAGAAATGTTGAAGGCGAGACAAATAAAAGCATGGACAAAGAGAAAATAGATGAAAACAGGAAGTAAAAACAAAATATGAGACTAGGATTCAGGAAGCCTCATCAATTTAGCCACAAATGTACGAAACGATGTCAGCTGAATACGTGTAGATATCTAAGATCACATTTACAAAGCATTCGTTGTCCGTCATTTATACTGAAAGTTCCTATTTACAATTAGCAACAAAAGTCACAACATTCCTAGAGATATCTCTAACTCAAACGTCGTCCGTCACTCGAATATCGAAAGTTTCTATTTACAATTATCTCTAACTCAACCTCTTTTTAATCATTAGTAATATAAAAAATCAGACAAAAAAACAAGACATTGAGATCATCACAACAAAAAGGAAATTGGACTCTAAACAAACCATCAGCTAGCTAAACGAAACATAAATGGCTAAACAACTCTTTCTCTGCCTCTCTCAATTATGCCGAGCTCACCAAATGACACAATTCTCACATAAGCTACCAAAATTCATAATACTAAGAAACAACAAGTGATAAGCTATTTCAAACCTCCAATTTCACCCAACAATAATCAAAATCATGGACATACAATCGCACAAAATATAAAAGTATTAAAGATTACAAATCAAAACAGACATCAACTACAAAATTAGGGGATAATTTTTAGAACATAAACCCTTATACCTGGATGCAATGCTAAGGAGTATCGGAACAAATCAAAGCAGAAACTTAGATGAGCAAAGAGAAATAAAAGACCAGCAATTCGGGGCTGCAGCGAGTTGGTCGAAGGCAATGCCAAGGAGTACAATCCGACGAGCTGTTAGAAGTAGAAGGTTGAACCCAAAATTAAAATTCAATCAAAATTCTATCAAAATTCAATCAAGAAAACCTAGAATTCGGTTCCGTATCAGCCAAGCCTTGAGGAGTCAAATATTATACACAATCCAAACTTAGCATCCTGGGGCTGCCTCTTAACCGGAAACTATCGGTTAGGTTCAATGTTCAGCCAAACATTGCTCCAACCCTTGTATTTCAATTAATGATCAAAGGGGAAAGCTGCATAAAAATCGAGGGGAATAATTGAATCAATTGAACAATACACAAGCAATATGATCACTAAGACACAAATTTCTCACAAATTAAATCGTAAAGCAAACAGAAATTGGAGAGCAAAAACAGAACCCTAAAACCGTCATAGAGAGAGATGAACGAATTTTTCGCAAATTAAGGAAGAGAACATGCCTATATCAATTGATACTTTTCAATGCAAATTAAAGAAATTTGTGAATGAAATTACACAATCATAGAGAGAGATGAACGGACTCGATATGTGTCCGATTGACAGTTGCAATGCCCGAGAGTCGAGTGAGCGAGACTACGAGTGAGTGAGAAAGCGAAAGGTGAGAGGATGACAGCCGAGTGAGCGAGAGCGAGAGGTCGCCTGAGCGAAGAAGGGAGACTGCAACGGCAACGGTAGCGGCGACGGCTAGGGGAGAGGAGTGAATGATTAACGATTGAGCGAGAGCAAGAAAATGGGCGAGAGCGAGAGGTCGACCGAGCGAGCCTCCGACCGGGCGACCGAAAGAGAAGAGGAAGCGACAGAGACGGAGACGGAGACCGGGACGGCGACGGGCGGGGAGAGGAGTGGAAAACCGAGCGTAGGAGTGGAGGTGGAGGAGAGATCGGGGAGAGCCTGACCGAGAGGCTAGACGAGAGGAGGGAGGAAGGGAGTTAAGGTTTACCTTAATAATTTTAAGAGGAAAATTTTAATTTAATTTTTCTTCCTAAATTTACCTTCAAAAAGAAAACATTAATAATTAAATTTTTGGGTCTTAATAGTATTAACGACCAACATATTAAAGTAATAACGACGCACTTGTTTTATTCGTTGTGTAATGATAATTATTTGATAAAATTAAATGACGAAAAATTAATTCCGTTGTTATTAGTAACTTTTAACGACCAATTGTATGAGTCGTCGTTAGAAGTCTAATTTCTAGTAGTGATTTCTCCAAACGAGTTATCACAAAGAGCAAGAAGAGTATTAAGTCGATCAAAGTACTCGATAAAACAATTCATGCTCATACTGCGAATAATGGTAAGTAGACATGTTTCAAATTTTTTTAATTTTTAATTTTTTAATTTTTTGGATTTTTTAATTAAATGCCTAATCTAGAATGCTCAATTAAGCTCTAATATTGAAACGAAACAACTCCTCGAGCAACGACGCCAAAAACTTGTTAGGAAGAATTAAGTTCTAAAAATGTAACCGCAAGTGCACGTCGTAGTTGTAGCTAGCCGACAAGTACGGGTCGTGTCCACAGAGAGTTGTGTTTCAAATATCAAAGCTAACTTAAACTTCATATCTAAGCGAATCAACACAAATGAGATAGATATGGTGATTAAACTAACCTAGAAAGTAACAAAAATAAGCTCGGGTTGTGATTTTACCACTTAATAAACTAATCAATCAACTCAAGCCTAAATCTACCCAAGTTTATACAAGTATTTATGAGTGATCGGTTGCACCATCAAAACCTACTCAAGGCACACTTTCGAGGGTCATGAGTTAGTCTAATTATTCTAACCACCTACTTTCATGGGGTTAGCCCAACTAGACTACAAAAAGAGCAATCTTGGACCTAGCTAGAATTCAAGCTATTTTCATGCCAAATTCCCAACTATTCTCTATACCCACATTAGCGAATTGACTTCACCTTTCGGTGATAGATTAACCGCCTAAAAATCGAGATTAAAAGACCCTTTCGGGCATCTCATCGAACATGTGGCGGTATGAGAAATAATCCCAAAATACTAGCATAAACTAGGTAAATTAAGGCTCAAACAAAATCAATTAGTCATTAAAAGTTTAATCACAACCAAAGTGACACAAACTAACAACTAATTAACATGAAAAACAATTAATCTAATAACTAATAATAAAAATTGACTTGAAGAATGACGTAAACTAAAAAAATAAAATTAAACATGAATTTAAACAATTAAACTACCACTAATAACATCGAAATATAATAAAAATCAAACCTTTAAACTACACGAAACAAACTAAAGAGAATGAAGAGACAAAAGCGAAGAAGTTACCGAGGAACGAATCGAACCGAAACCGAAAACTGTCGGAAATGAATAATTGAAACCGAAGTATGAATTAAATCTAAATTTACAAAGGAAAAAACTCATTGAATTAAACTAAAATTAACCTAAAAATAAATTAACCCTATAGCGCAATCAAGCCCTCGCCGACGATTAGCGTTCCTTTCATACCCATGGCCTTACTGCTCCATTCAATTAAAATTCCATATGAACTCAAATTCTGATGATGTCATCATGATGTCATGATGATGCAAGAAAACTAATTTTATACCGCATGTATTTGCACCTTTGTAATTGTCACGACTAGCTGGGTAAGCACAATTGTGGGCTAGGCCCACATAATTAGTGAAGCAAATATTCAAAACGCTTTAAATTGCTAAATTTTCATATTTTTGCATCGATTTTCTTCAACTTGTCGGACTCGATTTATTACCTACAAAAATAAATAAAATAAGTAAAAACCCTAAAAATTATATTATTTTACAAGACAAAAATTAGATAAGTAAGGGTATAAATAATGTAATATTTAGGCCGAACACTCAACAAGAAGATCCAAATTATCACCAATACATCAAAAACCCCCAAAATGATCCAAAAACATTAGTAAGAAGCTCCGATAGACTTGGCTTAGGTAAAACGTCATGTGTTTGACCAAGGGCTAGTTAGTAGGGTTAAAACAAATTAATTAGGCAATAAGGTTCAACGGGGCTATCAAAGGATTGACAACATGTATCAAAGTGACAATTTGGCTAATCTAGCTTATAAATCCAAAGAATTCCTTAATCACTTTATCACAAAGCATATACACATGTGATTTTAATTCAAACAAGTTCTAGAGATGCAATCAAGGAAGAGAGTCACCTATGAAGAAATATGAGACTAATTGTAATTTTTAGTCCATTTAAGCCTCAAAATCTCATAGGGTCTCTAACACAATCTCATCTAACTCATAGGGTTTCACATGCCAACACTTTTGTTAAGGAATGAAGGGCAATTGTTAAGGAATCAAAGGCAATTAAGTTTCATTCATCCAATATGGTCAAAATAATGAAGTTCAAAACTGGTTTTCAAAAATTCTGCACTTTACGGCTATACATTGAAAACGTTCTCTACTGAAAATTTATTTAGCCTATAAGGAATTATCATTAGAGGTTTATCTTTTTTTATCCTTTTTTAAAAATTTTTCCAATTTTTTTTCATACAATTCTACATGATGCAATCTAAAAGTCCTATACACAAGCCTAAATGCAAAAACTAAATACTAAATGTTTAATTATAAATAAACATGTTTTAACCTAGATTCATAGCAACTACACATTATTGAAATTATGGTAGCCTAAGTAAGTGAATTCTCCCATGCTTGGATACAACATTGTCCATAATGCAAGCACATCAAGCAAAAGGAGATGGGGGAGAAACACAACCTAAGTAAGTGAATTCCCCATGCTTGGACACAACATTGTCCATAATGCAAGCATATCGAGTAAAAGGAGATGGGGGAGAAACACAATATCACTCAAACGGTGGGGAGGAGGAGGGGGATTAGGGACACCTTGGGAGATGTGTCAATCATGCTAAGCGAGTCAAACAATAATTCATCAAATGCATATAATGATTTTCATTTGCAAGCATGTCACAAGCTTAGTTTAGGCATTTTGTATAGCTGCACGAGCTGAATGAACATAATCCCAAAGAGAAACATGTTTAGAGTGGATATATTTCCTAAGTGAAGCTTGCTCATCTCTAAAAGCAAGCATGTTCGGAATGCACATACTCCCTAAAGGAGAGTTGTTCTTGGTGAATGGCGGTGATAAGTTGGTGAATAATGAATGAAGATCTTTGGATGAACAATGGTGGAAAAGATGAAGAGGATGATGATGGATGCCTCAAAACAGTCATAGAAACCGAGACTTAATAACAATTACGAGGCAATCAAAGGGCAAAATCATCAAAACCGAAGCATCATGGGCCGTGTCCGCCGACACGGGCTGCTCGTGTTGGTTCCGACTATGTAAAATCTTGACGAAACGAGGGAAAACAAGTTGTGTTAGTGGACACGGCCCAACCATGCTTGATGCTTGGAAAACTGGGCAAGTGAACCTCCAACACGAGCCGTGTCGGCGGACACGGGCTTCCCATGTTGGCTGCTGGAAGTGAAATATCCGGGAAAACAAGGGGAATGACCGTTCGATCGCAATGCTACACGGTGTTGATCTTGTTAACACTCAAAACACCAACTAATCTTGAGAATACTTGGTATTGATAATCAAATTTGAACAAATCATCTCAAAACATCAAACCACAAGCGTAAAGTCGAAAACGGAGCATAAACACGCTCCAGCTTAACCTAATTTCTCAAAGAAAAGTATCAAACACTTAAGAAAATAATGCATTTTACGCACTTATCACCCCTCAATCACCAGAAGAAATCATCTCCCATCTTTCATGATCCTACAGATTTTACTTTATTTTGCATGATTGAATTGAATATTTCAAAAGCATGATATAATCCCAATTATATAATTATATTATTTACTTTATCTGTTTCATTGGGGATTTGGATAACTTGGTAGAATAAACTCAAAGATTATTGAAATTATATTAAAAAATGAAAAACTTTGTGAATGTGAATATTATCTATGCAAGGACAATGACATAATAAAAGATTTCCTATAATATAGGTAGCAGCCTTGAGATAAGTGCTACCAATCTTTTATGTACTTATCATTTAAAAAAATGATAAAAGAATTTCTAACAAAATCACAATCAAAATTATTCATAATGCTCATGTTCATTAAAATCATGCATTCTAATTATAATTACTTTGGAAGAATTTGGGCAGTGCCACAAATTCAGGGAAAGAATATTGTGCAAATCCTGTGGGTATATACAACATCATCTAGGTCTATATGTATATAGTCTAAAATAAACTTATAAATCATTTATTTTATATTTATCAAAGCAATTATAAAGTAAATAAAACAAATTGGTTTCATAAAATGAAAACTGGAAAAAGAAAACTAGAGTTTCCATTAGAATGAAGTCGTAATTGATTTAGGCTAATCCATAAGAAATAATAATCTAGTGAAAAACTCATATTAGAAATATGCTCAGTAATAAATTGATTACTGTAGTCCATCTCAGCCAAATTCATTTCGTTTGCCCATGATGTTGATTGGCGCCGCTTCCTCAACGCATCAATCCAGCTCATGAAGCTCGCTCTTAGCTCGCTATAGTTATTGTCTCGTTCTCCACTCTGGGCAATGGAACGGTACCAATCGGTGTTGCCTCTATCTCCCCGCATTAGATTGGCCTTCCTTATGAGTAGTTTTATTGGTGTCACCTTGTTTGTTTTGTAGTTTGTGGATATGGGTTTGCATTTTGTTATTGTTTTTTCGATTTTGCCTTCCTCGTCATTTACGAATTAGACTTTCTCTCTCTAACCCATCTCACTTCCTAGAGTTTTTGTTTTAATTTTATTATATTATACTCAAAATTACAACCGTTTTAATGTCCCAAAAATTACAAGTGCCTTATACTCAAATGCAAGTATAATGTGTTTTATTTTTTATTATTGTAACATGATACTTTAAAATTGTTATTGGCTCTTAATTGGATCAACAAAAACAAAGCAAGTTAGTTTATTTTGTTATCCAAATCTTCTACTCGTAAAAAAATTAACCCTCTTACACTTCATTTCGATTTTTAAACTCCCCTAGATCACAAGTGCTTTGTACTCAAATGCAAATACAGTGTTTTTGCTTTTTTATTATTGTAATGGGATAATTTATAATTATTATTGACTCTCATGTTTACGAGTTAAAAAGGAATTGAAAACTGCCGTATTCGTTCCTTATCTCATAAGATAACTACGAAGGGGTTGAGGTTTTTTTTAAAAAAAATAGTAAAGGTGGGTTATTTAATTAGGCCTTATTTTATGAGTAATTTCAGTTGGGTTTAAAGATCCGGGGATATGAGTATCAAGCTCGGACTTAAAATTTAAGTGTACAATTCATACCAATTCCTCTATACAACTTATAAGAAAATTATCTCCCCAAAATTTGAACTCTTGTTGAGAGTATGGAAGTGTGGAGTGCTTGTAACTAGGTCAATACTCACTTGGTACTTTGAAGGGGTTGAGTGCACTTAGAAGATGAGAGAAACATGACAAGCCCACAAATTAAAAGCATGTGAGTGTGAGGAATCAATTTACATTTCTAAAAAGGTGGATTGTGTGTCCATAGTAAGAAGTTTAGTTAGAATATAAAAGGGGTTATCAATAAGTTGTAATAATTATTTTATTGTCGTTTCGTATTGTCTCGTTGTTTTGATTTTTTTAAGAAAATACAAATATTATCAAGGTTGTATATTTATTTTATTTAACTTTTTGCCAACTAATTATCGAAAAAAAGGGGAAGGGTGCATATGCAATATGAGCAAAATGCCATTGTCAATAGAATAATTTTGTATTTTAACTTTTTCAACCCCTAAAAATCTAGACTTGTAAGAATTATGAGCTTCGTATCAACCCTTAAAAATGAAGATTCTCATGTTTATCGGTGCATTCATGTGCGAATTTTGCTTTGAACATGGAGGTGCCCGTATTGATTTCTATATAGGCTTCACTCTACAAATAAAGATTGCTTGGTTTCTTTTGATACAAACTTAAAAATTAAGTTTGTTGGATCTATTAGAGAAGGACTCCACAATCCTTAATATTTATCAATGTTAAAAATAATAAAAAGTAATTTTATGACTAGCTTAAATATAGAGGTATGTTTTGGTATACTGATTTTTCTTAACAAAATAAATTAAGGACCCTAATTAATTTTGCATTTTGATCCTTCAACAAGATAATGAGCTATAGAATCTTGAATTTTCCATCACAAAACACTTCCCATTTAGGTTCATGTCTGGTATACCACTCTTGGAGGTGACATGACTTGTGCATTGGCTTTGGAGTACTAAGGAGCTATGTAACCAATTGTTATTTTGTGCGTGTAATTCGCAAATCATTTTGAAGGTGTTCTAAGGAGTAATTAGAAAAGGGCTAAGTGGAGTTTTATAATACATTTTTAATTTTATGTTACCTACATTATTCTTTGAAGCTATTATTTGGTGAATTTCAGTAAAGTTTGATATATTAGTGTATTCTAATATCGAATTAGATGTATTTTTCTAAAAACTTTAAAATTATTAGGTATTTATATAGAGTATGTAATGTGTATGTTATAAGAGTAAATAGATGGATTTCTGTCCAATTATGGAAGAAAAAAAAACATCCAAATTATGTTTGTTTCTGACCACAGTGCTCCACTACCTACTATAATTATAGTTTGGGAATACTTGGGATCACATACATATGCCCATATGTCCTTGCCCCTGAAAAAGCTAGTCTTATCAACCTCTTTAACCCAAAGTGTGTATGATTTGTCTTCTCACAAACTAAAGATGCTTTCCAATGCAGCCTTGTTCCATAACCCTTTGTCCCTAATCCCATCCCCACCTTGTCCTTTAAGGCTTTAAGCAAACAAACATATATCTGAGTCACTAAAAATATAACTTTTTTGTCTATCAAAAGTTTCCTAGAGCGGGGAACATAAACACAACTCAAAACATGATTTTCTTAGTTACAAGTGTACTTTCTTCAAAGAAAATGGAAAAAGCAGTCTAACTGATGAGTTAAATTCAGTCTATTAATTTTTATTTATTTGGTAGAAAATGTATAAAAATTTAAGTAATTTTAGTTAAAGATGAACTTTATTTTCATTTTGATGAAACTCTTCAACAGTTTGAAGATTATAATTAAGTAGTTTAGTATATATTATGATGTCGAACATTAATAATAAAAAAAATTGAAACAAAAAATCAATTGGAATTTTGTTTTCAATTTCTTTTCTTTGTCTTACAAAAGATAATTGACCCACATCCTTCTTCATACTAACTTTATTGTATACATTTGACATTTACCATATGGCATGTTATAGTTTAGATGTAACCTAGAGAGAATGGAGAGGGAGTAGGGACTTCTAGATACTTCTTTCACAAGCATATATGCATGTATGTATGCTTGTAAGAAATAATAGGTGGGTTTGAATTAATTGAATTGGCTCTAACTTTTAAGCAAACAAGTTGGCTCTAACTTTGAGTTTGGCATATTTCAATTTATTTACATATTTTACCTATAAGAAAAATAAAAATACAAAATCTAGCATGATATGAATTCATCGGCTTGCTACAGTCTCAATATAATCGATCAATTCAACTAGATTTGATTTGTGATGAATTGAATCAATATGTAGGAATTCAAATAACACATGAAAGAAAATCGAGCCTAATCTCAAATTCATTGAAGTTTAACTAGACACATCAATAAAATTATTTAAATTTGACCCAAATCTAGAGTAACAGCTATGATGGTTGCACTAATTGCTCTAATTTTTATATCATATTCCTCCCATAAATAACATATGCACACATGTATTTAAATTTATCTATATGATAATTATAAGAGGTTACAAAGATGCAAACTCTTCCTTTTTTTGGCTTTTATAAGTCAGTAAAAATTTTTGATTTTTCTTCTTTTTATATATCAAAATAATTATAATTATTATTTTACATAACCCGATACTATAAGGAGTTGTAAGAAGTTGTAAAATAATTATAAAAATTAGTTATAAAAAATTGTGGGGAGCTGTAAAACTGTAAATTAAAGTTAAATGAAACCAGATTTATATACTAAAAGACTATAATTTAAAGAGTATAGAGTAGATGTTACCCAGTTGCTTAGGTTTGTTTGGCAACAGCAACAAACACTATGAGTGATGAGAGAGAGATCGTAACCTTAAAAAGTAGGATGATCACATGAGACATGTTAATTGCCTGATTAAGGCATCCTAACGTACGTACATTGATGCTTTCTTTCCACATGTCTTGTCTTGTCTTAGGCCAAATTCCACTTTTCATTGGCTCATCATACTCTATATTATTATTATTATTATTATTATTATTATTATTATTATTATTATTATTAGTCATAGATTAGATTATGACCCCCTCTGACTTGAATTATCTCCAGTTCATCGCCCCCAGCTGCAAAAAATTATTATTATTATTATTAGTCTCTCTTCTTTTCGTCACCTTGTATACATATATTTCTGCCCCCTTATTAGATATTCTTATCGTCACCTTAGATTAGTACTATCAATTATTTTCGACCAACACCTCAATCAAACTTGCTACTTGTAACTTGTTTATGTACTTATTCTTGCAATACATTGTATAAAGGCCAAAAGTTTTATAAATGATCTCCATATACATACTCTTGCATTCGATAAACTACAAAAATATAGTCAAGATTAGAAATAATGTTCATATGGATAGATAATTTGACCGAATTAGTTACGTAATACTTATCAACAACTTGTTAGTCTACATCATTTGTTGGTTTCTCATGACTTAATTGTTAGTAATTCTACTCTTATACCTCATTATATTTCACTAATATAATTTTCCTAACTTAGTAATATTAGTAAATATGAGCTATTTCACTCGGCCCCTATCTCAGATTATCCAACAAGGCTTAATAGTTTGGGGTTGAGGGGGCCGAGGTCTATTGCAACCTACAATTTCTCAATCACAGAGAGAAAACTTGCAGCTCGCAAGCTTTGAACCTAGGAGGTTGTGGTTGGCAAGGCACGCTGATGCGAGCTACTCGGCGAGCACTTCAGTATCATTTGTTCGACTTATTATGTATATATAGAGAGCATTGAACGCATATGAGAGTACTTATATGTCAAGTACATGATTTAACATTTTTTAAATTAGAAAGTTTTCAAATCAGATAAAATTTATATTCATATAATCAAATCTCAATCCATTTTTTAGAATTTTTTCTTCTTAAGAAGAGTCGAATACATCAGTCTATTGCCCTATTTGCTAAGATATTTCGCCATAAACATCTTAGTTTGAATCCAAGTTAACAAAATTTACTTCATAACTTAGACCGAAATTTTCATATTGACATCGAGTGTAAGACGATTCAACTTTAGAAAGGAATAATTTCTGACTTTTTCTAGACCAAATTTGAGTACTATATAAGAGCCCAAACACACCCATTTCTAGTTCATCTTAAAATTTGATCCAATTAATTTGGTTCTTTTTCAAACCTGAATCAAAATTAAATCATTTCTATGAATCATTTTTAAAATTACTTATTATTATGTACTTGAACTCAAGTTGGTCTTTTCTTTTCAACTTATTATATCATTAATAACTTATTATTAATTAGTATCGACTGGTGTTAACCGATGTTTATGAGTGTTGATGTGTACTCATGGGTGATAAATAATTTCGATAACTACTAATGAGTAATGGACACTGGATAATTTTATTTATATAACTAAAATTATGATTAAGTGCTTATTACTACTGGTGAATACTGTTAAAGTTTTAATTTTCGCTTATAATTGCTAATCAATGATAAATGTGAATAATAAATACATGTAACAATCTAAAAAATACGCTTAATTTAACGACTCCTATAAAAGTCTTCCTAAAAATGTTAGTATCAACCAAATTTTGCTTGTAAATTTTATAAAATCATATCAAAAATTTAAATATAATGTTTTTTAATATATCGACGTTTATATATACCATTTCTTAAACAGAAATTAAAACATACGTACGTAGTAGACCAATAATAGAAGTCCACATATATTTTACGAGTTAAATTATGTGATTCTAACAAGCGGACATGGATCAGGGTGCTTGTGATGCTTTCTATAACCTATTAATTATCATCTTATTGGTTTATTTTCTCAATAATTATTAATTAAGTGGTATATAATATATAGTTTGTCGCAAACTTGGTTGGTGATTTTAGTTTTGAATTTTATATAATGTGTATGAAAGAGAGTAGGACAAAAGGAATTTTTCAACCATGAAATGAAGTATCTTATATAGATGCACAAAAAGAGACAAGATACAGCTTTCAAAATTCAGAGAAAATATTATTTGTATAATATGATGTCCAGGTGGTGATTAATTTAATCGTAGTATAAGCACAAATGGCAACACAGCCATGAACAACGTAAACTCCTTCCTTTAATAAATCATTTTTCAGAATCATATTATTGCAATTGCTTATCAATTAATAATCATCACTGTCTCAATCTTCACTTCTATGTGCATTTTGACTTTTTTTTAATTAATTATTTTGGTAATTTTTATTTTAATTTTTATAATTCACTGTTAATCTGTGTTTGACTTGGCATGATCCAGAGATTAGATAGTTTTTTATTTTTGTAAATTATTAATAACAAATTAGTATTGTAATAGATAGTTTTTTTTTTTTTGTGGCAAATTAGTATTGTAAATTATTAATAATAAATTAGTATTAGATAGTCAATGTACCGTATAATAAACTTCATGAAATTATTCTCGCCGAAAATGAGTTATTAGGATTCGTCAAACATCATTGATTTATTCTCTTTTTTTTTTTTTCTATCTGGATCACTAGGCAAAAATTCAATTGAGCTATATATATTCATCATAAATAGATACTAATATTTCTTTCTGCAAAAGACACGTAAAAGTTTAATGCAGATCAAGTTTAAATATGAATAATGTTGGACCCCTCTTTAAATACTATACCAATAATTGGGATAGCAATCGGTTAACATTGAGAAAAAGTAACCTATCCTAAAACTAAGAAGGTATTTACACAGCTATCGTTGAACGTATTATAAATTTTTATTATGAATAAGGCTCTATTTGATTGCAACAGTTATTTGGAAAAAAAAATTATTTGAGGGATTTAGTTATTTTGATTTGGTCAAAACAGTTAAAGTAGTGTTTGGTTAAACAATTGTTTGAAAGAGCTTTTCGGTTACAAACATCTCTTTCTCAAATAACTCTTCCAATTAGTCTTTTGGGAAGAGTTATTTGTGAAAATGACACATTTGTGCAAAAGTTTGGAAAAATTTACGTATATGCCACTAACCCTTTTAATAATAATAATAATAATAATAATAATAATAATAATAATAATAATAATAATAATAATAATATTATTATTATTATTATTATTATTATTATTATTATTATTATTATTATATTTTTCATTTTTATTTTTATTTTTATTTTATTTTATTTTATTGAAAAAGAGGATAAGCTTTCATCATTGACATATCAAATATGTACATCACAAGGCTCCCTGGGCATACCCAACATAATCAATTTACAACCTTTCTATCCAACATCTATATATCCTCTTCCTTTTGATTAATTGATGCCTCATTGTCTATTGTATATCTTCTATAATCTTCTCTTTTGGGTTGTTTTTCTCTGTGAAGGATCCGGTATTTCTCTCCAACCATATCTTCTAGCATATTGCAGCCATCAAGGGGGCAATCACAACCGAGTTGTGTGTGAGGAATTTTTTTCCTGCCAGCCATTCATTCCACATTACTCTCTAGTCGTTCTCACGGTTCTGCAGTTTCATAGCTTACAATATCTATTGTGCATAGCTACACTGCAAAAACAAATGTGCTATTGTTTCCTCATGGTCACGAAGTTGCATTTGGTGTTTTATGGGGTTTTCACCTATGCAATCTGTCTCTCGCGAATAATTTCTTTTTAAAAATCATCCAAAGGCAAAATGCATGCTTTGGTATTGTGTTTCGATGCCATACAAATCTCCACCATTCCACTTTAGGTTTACTTTGTTGTAGGACTTTGTATGCAATCCGTACTTTGTATCTGTTTCTGTCGTATCACTTGTCCATTGCTTCGATTGAGCATCCATCCATACACTCAAATGTTTTCTCGGCTTTATAATTTGTTTGAAGTACTAGCTAGATCCCTCTTTCACTCGATCCGCATCCAATCTAAATTTTTCGGATAAATAGAGTGGACCCATTTCACCCAAAGGTTTTCTAGAATTGTTGCTAGGGACCGTAAGAGTTTGCCTACTAGAGCTTTGTTCCAGTCTTTGCTGCATCTGTTTGGAAAGCATACATCCTCCCATGCTACCGGGATAAGCTTTGAATTACTCTGTGCCAGTCCACAAAAACCGCCTGCGAAGCTTCTCAACACCTTTAATTACTTGGCTTGGTTGGATGAAAATAGACCCCCAACATATATGCATGTTCATCAATACTAAGTTGACTAACTACACTCTTCCAACATAACTCGGTTTCCTCACTCCCCACCTCCTTATCTTTGTAGTGATTTTTGATGTTAGGATTGCACAATCATTACTATTGAGTTTACCCGGTTTTAGTGGTACCCCCAAGTAAGTCGGTGACAACTCGCCCTCTCTCAAATATAGGCGAGTCTCATAAGCTCTTTTTCGGTTTCAAGCACTTGTGCCAGCAAAGAAAATTTGGGATTTTTGGACCTTTGCTTCCGGGCCTACTACCACTACTACGTGATTTTATTTTTTATTTAAATTGAATATAAACAAATATTATATTAGGTAAAAAATAAATATAATTTTTAAAAAATAGTAAGAAAATAAAGTTTTATAAATGAAGATAATTGGTATGCATACATAATATAGTTATATTTAAAAAATAAAATGATCAATAATATATATATATATATATTATTGATCATTTAATTTTTTAAATATAATTATATTATGTATGCATACCAATTATCTTCATTTATAAAACTTTATTTTCTTACTATATATATATATATATATATATATATATATATATATATATATATATATATATATATATATATATATATATATATATATTATTGATCATTTAATTTTTTAAATATAATTATATTATGTATGCATACCAATTATCTTCATTTATAAAACTTTATTTTCTTACTATTTTATATATATATATATAAAAGACAACTTAGATATAAGGGCATAAATGAAATTTCACCAAATATATTTTTTCCTCAAACAACTAATTTTACCAAATACCTTTTTAAGAAACAACTAATTCAAATAGTTAATGTAAATAACTAATTTAAACAGTTAATAGCAAAACGTTGATACAAACAACTAAAAATTGTTTGCCAAACGAGGCTCAACCGAATACTCTCTCCATTTCAAAATACTTGTCGTTTTTGGATTTTGGGCTTCGGGGAATACAAAGGATAAATGTGTGTTAAAAAACCAACTTGTGTCAAGATTTTATTGAAAATTAAGAAAGTTAATTAAAAAAAGAAGAGAAAAATAATTAATTAGGAAAAAATTGGTAAATTAGTTATTAATAATTCATTAGGATTATAAAGTGATTGATATTATAAAACGAAAAAATTAATTAAATTGACATGTATTATGAAACAGAGGGAGTATTATAGTCTAATCAATCTATGTTTGAAATTTTGGTTAGATATACATAATATTGAGTGTATGTAATCCAAAGTTTGAAAGAAGGGTCATGTTTGATATGAGTAGAGCTGACAATCCTTGAGTGGTGCTTCCATTAGACATTAAATAATACGTAAATTATCAGTAATATGAACACCCCTTAATCAAATTGGTTAATAATGTATGTCTTGAAAACATCTCCTCTCTCATCTCCCCCAACTTTAATTAGTGAGAGGGACTGCCTCCATCGGACCCCTTGTTCATGATAACGATATTTCATGTAGTATTAGATTGTTTTCTTTCTGTTTCATAATCACAGCGAAAATTAAGAAGATGGTTATCGTGTTTCCCTCAAATTTTGAGGAAAGTTAATGATCTATGTCTTACATGCTGAATTTACAAAGATAATTTCTAGATAACATTGAACATAAAATATCAAAATAAATGTCTATTGTGACAAAACTAATGGTAAATACATTTTGCAACATTTATCCGAACACAAATTGTGTTTTTTACTTTTTCGAACATCAACAAGTTACAATATAACTTTATAGAACAGATACATGTGTGATATGATGGATGATAGATTCGGCTTGAAAGAATAACATTTTGATCGACTCATATGAAATTATTATTTTTAATCAAAATAAGTGAAACTAACTAATAAAAATATCATAAATATATCCTCAAATTGAATCAACCATCCTAATAAACTTACATATATAGGAAGAGAAATAGGTTGCACAAAATTAAGAAAGAAAACTCTCACAGCGAGATAAATCTAAACTCTCACAAAAAGAAAAATAAAAAACTTCAAAACTCGTACAATAAGGAGAGAAAATTTAGTAGAAAAAAATATATTAATACTTCTAAATAGTGATTTAATTTAAAAAATTAAAATAAAAGGAGCTTATTAATGATCTACGAGTTATAATTAGGCTAGTGATAGTCCTGACGGATTTATAAAAGAGATGTAGTAAATACAAAATTTAGAGAGGAGGAAGGGAGGGGAGAGAACAAAATAAGATAAATAGTGAATTTACGATTAATAAGAATTTGAGCCAAACATAATGCTGTTAGAACCATCTTATCAACTCATTGTCATAATCGTGTCAAGTAAAATACAACAAGATTTGAATACAACTAATGTTAATTTTAGTGTTACATGCCTATTTCTAAAATAAATCATTTTGATTTCAAAAGGTGATACTATTATATATTCCAATATCAAATCAAAATTTCCATTTTAATGAAAAAAATTACTTGTTTATATTTTGGATTTTTGGATTAAAATAAATTATACTTTGGGGTATTAGATGTTTATATATCAAATTATAAAGTTGATGCACTCGTACTTTGAGAGTGATTTTTTTCTAAACCAACAATGATTTAGGATGTGATAACTCGATTATTTTATGACGTGTTAAGTCTGGAAAAAGGGGAACTATTGTGCTACCCCACGAAATTAGTTATCCTTTCCTTTTTCCTCATCTTGAAACGTCTTTAAAGAACCGAGTTGTCACCCCTTAAAACGGTGGTGATTTAGAAAAAAAATCACCCGCAAAGTACCATGCATAATTAGTTAAATTTATATTTTGGTATATAAATGTCCAATACCCTCAAAGTATAATTTATTTTAATATAAAAATCCTTTATTTTTTTAGAAAAGGTGAAAGGAAACCATGCGGGAAAAATTATTATAGACTGTTAGTATTTGTGCTCTCTATACATAAATAAAAATGAAAATCTCATCAATTCAAATTCAAAGCAGCCGAAACTTACTATAAATCAAACTAATATTAAGGCCTTGTTTGGGAAAAATTAGAATGGAACTTAATACCTGAGGCTTTATGTTTCTTTTTTAGTTGTTTGGTAGGGATATTTTGAGGGTGGAACTTGAAATTTAAAAGTTTCAAATTTCCCTTAAAACAAAAAATTTAAACCACCCCTCCCCCAATATTTAGGAGGGATTACTCTTTCCATTTCACAATATTTGTCATCTGTAACTAATTTTTTGGTTGATAATATCTATCATTTACAATCTCAATGACATATTTTGGGTAGAGATAAACATACCTCTTCCACGTTTTATTTTTATGGTGGTTTTTGGTTGAGAGACAAGGGGAGAGATGAAAGAGGGGGAAAAATAGGCCCATTGTTTGTCTTTCTAGCTTTCTCTTCATGTCTTTTTTTTTCTGATAAAAGAGAAATTTTATCAATAAAAAGTTATATGACATTTACAAAGATAATTTTCTAACAAAAATAAATCTAAAATATCAAAACAGATCTCTACTTAGACAAAATTAATGATAAATATACTTCGGTTGGGCTCTATATTTGCATAATCAATCGACCACAAATTGTAATGTTCGACTTCAATTGTCTTTCTCGAATGTCGGTGAGCTATTGTATAATTTCAAAGAATAGATATATGCGTGATATAATAGATCCAACCTTAAAGAAAAATCACTTTGATTGAGTCATATGAAATTTCATTGTTGAATCATTCTCAATCAAAATCAATAAAACTAAATAAAATATCAAAAAAATATACCCTTCAATCTAATCAACAACCTTAATAAAACTTGCATATATTGACAAAAAAATAACTTACACAAAGGCGAGAAACAAACTTGCACAAAGGTAAGAAAAAGACTCTCATAATAATGAGAGAAACGATAATCATTACAGAAAATGAGAGAAACGTAAACTTTTATAAAGAGAGAAAATTAATTAGAAAGAAAAGAATAATATCTTTAGATGTTGATTTAATTGAAGATATGGAGTCAATTGAAAATAACAATACCTTTCACTTCATCCTAATGTCTTGCCAATTAATATTTTAAAAAAAGGATGAAGAGAGAGAATGTAATGTAACGGTTCTTCTAAAACAAATAAGTTTATCAACTAAAACTTGAGTTATGGAAATTTTAACCACCAAAATTAGAAAAACTAGATAGTTTACTAACTAATTAGTTATTTAACTCCATTATTAATTAATATTTGACTTCTTTATAGATAAATACAAACAAAAAAAATTTCATCAAATCAAATTAGAAAAACTAGATAGTTTACTAACTAATTAGTTATTTAACTCCAAATCAAACCTAGATTAATGGTTACTCCCTCCATGTCATAAAATTTGTCACTTTAGCTAACTTTTTTCATTTCACAATATATGACATTTTACAATCTCGACATATTAATAACTAGTTTACCAATTTTATCCTTATTAATTATTTTTTTCACTTCTTTTTTGATTGAATTTTTCATTTCCAATAAAATCTTGGGGCAACTTGATTTTTAACACAAATTTTATCATAATTTTTGTATTTTCATAGTATTCCCTCACAACCCAAAAACGACAAATATTGTGAAGCATATGGGGTCTATTTGGCAATCAACTGTTAATTATTAACTGTTAACTATTTGTATTAGCTATTATCTTTTTGTTTGACTTAACTATTTGCATTAGTTATTTCTGAAAAAGATGTTTCATAAAATTAGTTATTTCTAGTAAAGATATTTGGTGAAATTTTATTTATACTAGTAACTCAATTTTATTAACCATTTTATACATTATGATTATTTTTATTCTATATTCATATTTCTTCTCAACATTAGTTAAGAATTATGTGATATATAGATTTCCTTCTACAGAATTTTAATTATGTATATTTTTAAGTTTATTTTTAATAATATATTTGACATTTACTTGACAAAACTATTTATTTATTAGGATACACTAAATTATTTGTTAAAATACAGAAAATATTAAAATAAAAAATATTAACTTAAATATTCATAACCATCCTTTACTCTTGTTCCAAAGTGGAGAAATATGAACTAAAAAAATCTTACACATAAGCATGCGACATTTGATAACATTATTTAGAATATTCTACACCGTCTTGCATACACCAAACTCGAAGTAATATTATCATGAATATGTGACATTTCTCAAGCTTTTGAGGCCAAATTGGTATCTTCTACAGGATCACATATATACATTTAGTACTTGAATCGGTGGGGATGAAATCTGGATCTCCAGCAATTATACTAAAAGGATCATATCTTGAGTTGTACTTCTTTTGATATAATTATGTAGTGCAAAACTTGCTAATATGATCATATTTTGGTCATTGATTGAATATTGAAGCATGCAACATAATATTTTCCATCGAACCCCTTTGAAACACCAAAGCCTCTTTCAATACAACTTTTTAAAAATGAATGAGCTCGATTAAATAATTTCTTATAACCTCTAGACTTTGCACCCGAAACTCTAATTGAAGATATCTTGTCTTTGAATATGGTGTTAAAATTCCTTATTATTCTCGAGAACCTTTATCGGCCAAGTAATATTTGCCTAAATGTAAAAAAATATCATGTAATAATTAATATAAACTCTACAAACTGTCAAGCTAAAAACTATCACCAACATAAGAAAATAGAGTATAAATAATATAGAGCTAAATGCTCAACTTTGAAAAACATAATGCTTAACAACGAGAATATTGAATCCTCAACAATGTAATAAAGTTAAATGCTCAACACTCGAAAAGTCTGTATGCTCAACATTAAGGAAACAAAATGCTCAACGAGTGCTTGAATTGAATGCTCAACAACGAGAGATTGAATGTTAGACAAGGAACAACGAACTCAACAACAAAAGAGCTCGACGCCGAGAGACTGAATGATCGACAAGGAACAACGAATGCTCAATTATATAAGAGTTCAACACCGAGAGACCGAATGCTCGATAAGGATCAATTGAATGCTCAACAACACAAGACCTAGTTAACAACCATTTTTGTTTTTCTACCATGTCTCCCTCCAAGTATCCTCTCTCGTTTTTTAATTATATTTTTTGGGTGTATATTTCTCAAATTTGATGTCTATCTCCACCTAAGTTGAAAACATTTGAGTAAGAACTACAATCCACAAAATTTGTTTATAAAAACGTTTTGTCTCTCTATCCCCACCTTCGCCACTCGCTACTTTCATCACAACTTCGCCGCACCCTCCTTCTCGCTTTCTCCCTCCCCTTCATCCGGCCTTCGGATTCCAACTCGTTCGAGCCCGACTCAACCACAGTCATGTTTACAACAATGTTTGAAGAAGCAAAAAAAACGAAAAATAGTTAAATGATGCACCTTTTTGTTGGGATGTGCGAAAATCGTCCTCTAATGGCGTCTTCTCAGATCAATTTGTAAAATTAGGAAGAGAGGAGGGAGGGAGAAAGAACGAAGAGAGCAGAGAGAAGAAAGAACAACTAGTTAATTTGCAAACGGCGGGGTTTTACTAATTCACAATGCCAATTAGCATGATTTCACTAAAATGTGAATATGGTAACTTTAACTATCAATTGTAACCATCTCTTCGAAAAATTTCTTCTAAAAACTCTTCCAAAGAGCTTTTGTAAAAAAGTTGTATGGTCAAAAAATTATTTTAAAAAACACTTTACTAAACTGTCCAAATAACTGTTTAACCTAATCAAACAACTAAAAGGGTCTTTTGAGGGTAAAACTTTTTTGCCAAACACCCCATAAAAATGGCTCCTTTTTTTTTTTTTTTTTGACTACGCACTTAAATGACTAATTTTGTGAGATGTGTATACAACACTTGAAAGCTAAGTGGATAATAGAGAGGACAGTGGAGGTGTTGGGGATCCAAGGAGGAATAGAAAACGAGAATAGTAGATGTAAATTAATAAAGGGAGCAAAATATTACGTGGCAGATTGTGAAAAGCTTTGACGCGACATAAATGGGCGAGCGACCCATTGAAACCGCAATCCCAAACACCCCTCCCCTTCCTTTAATTTGCAGTCTTGATTTTGCGCACCCAAACCCCCCAACATTTTCATTTATTATCACCAACCATCAGAATCACAATCAGAACATCAGAAATTATTAATCTCCATCACAGGAGCTACACCCCCATCTAGCATTCTCGCATCTTCAATCGCCATCAGAAAATCCCACTTAGCTAAATTATTCTATTCATTCAACGATATATCAGGTATTTATGTTTCATGGCTTTCATTTTCTCATCAATTTTATCGCCTCAAATTTTTGCTATATTATGATGATATTGATGATACTTGTTCTCTAATTATTTCTGCTTTCAGCTTCACTCTTTGATTTTCTTCTCTACAAACGAGCCCACTGCAAGCTCACCAAGTAACTCCCTCCCTCTCTCTCTCTCTCTCTGATGCTACGATATGCTGATCTCTCAATCTGTGCATGTTATGTTGATCAGTTCGACTTCTGTTTTTTATGGGTTTTTTATTTATTTTGACGATCACAAAAACTGATCGAGCAGTGGTCAATCTCTTCACTGAATTGTTGGGCTTTTGGCACTTGATCTTTGGTTGAAGAGGGGTTTTTATCTGGAATTTATTATTTTTCAGGGCAAAATTTATGCTTCATGTAGTTACTGATCGATTAGGGCCTAAATTCTTTTTTATCATTAAGTATTAGATTAAAATTTCATCCGAAGGAGTTAGGCTTCTTGAATGGTGATTGGTAGAAATATAAATCTCATCTGCTTTTTCCTGCTGATTAGCTAGTAGTATATTACTCGGGGACAAAATCTCCCCATCTACCCCCTAATAGTAATGGTAATAGTAATGCATGTCAACCAATCATCACTTCTCTTTATTTTTCAATCATTATAATTTTAAAGAAATAAAAAAACGATATAAATACAACTGATAACCGATCACCATTATTCATCTTTCTACCCTTATCTTTCTTTAACTAATTACTTCTTCTATTTCACAATACTTATTACTTTTGGATTGTGAAGAAATACAAATTAAAAAGTACAAAATCATGACAAAATTTATATTGAAATGTCAATTTGCCCCAAAACTTTATTGAAAATGAAAAAAAGTTAATAGAAAAAGAAGAGAAAAAAATTAATATAGACAAAATTAGTAAATTAATTATTAATAAATATTATTAAAATTATGAAGTGATAGATATTATAAATTAAAAAATTTTAATTAAAATAACAAATATTATAAAATAAAAGGAGTATTTTATAAAGTCAAAAAGAAAAAAATATAAATATGAACGAAAACCGTATGCAATCCGTATATTTTCCCATATTTTTCAAATCACTAAACCCCAATTTTTGGCCTTTTCTTTTATTTTCTTTTCTTTTGTCTTTTGTTAGTGTGACCGCATAAGAGAACACACCAAGTCAATTTAGAACGAATTTTGGGTCTTTATTAATAAATTTTCAAAATTTTATTAATTATGTAAAATAATGTTTATATTATTTGAAATTTATATTATAGGGTAATACTGAGTAGAATTCATTTTTAAAATTCCTTCCTCCAATTTATCTTTATGGAAGTTGAAAATCCAATAATATCCAGATAATTGTCTTTTAAATTTTTTTAAATTTTCATACACGGCACAAAGTTTGTGATACATATAATAATTTTTTTTATCAAAAAAGGAATAGAATTAGAACAAACCATTATGTCAAATCTCATCGCTAATATCTCTATTTGTCAAACCAGCATAGTGATAATATACGTCAAAGTAGTGGTGCTACTTAGTTCAATTATCATGAACATATCCCAGATCCAAATGGCAGTTTTTGGCCTTATTAGCTATTGGCCTTGAAAATTCCTACATGGTAAAGTATTCGATGTTGTGACTAATTACATAGGATTTAATTTCTACATATACCCCTCCATTTCAAAATACATGTCGTTTTAAGATTATATGTGAATGTTAAGAAAATACAAAATTCATGATAATTTTATGTTAAAAGACTAAGTTGCCCATATATTTCATTGGAAATGAAAAAAAATAAATGAAAAAGAAGAGAAATAAAACAATTAATAAAGACAAAGTTGGTAAACTAGTAATTAATATGTAATTGGAATTGTAAAGTGACAAGTATTATGAAACGAGAAAAGTTAGTTAAAGTGACATGTATTTTGAAACGGATGGAGCATTAGTTTTTATATACTTTTCTTAATCTCAATATATACATACACAATAATAGATAGTCAATTAAAGCTTATCATTTCGGGGTTGTGAGAGTAAATTAAAAAATTTCTTTGAATTTCCGTATATAATATATATGAACAAATTCTTTTATTATGTGAGTTTAAAATATATATACTAGTACGTACAAATATTAAGGGTTTGTTTGATCTTTCATATAAAACGCACATAAATAGAAACGAATATAAAATATAAAAATATTCATGTCTTTCATGTAAAGTCGAACCTGCCCTAAGTGTGTATATGAGAGAGAGAATAAATTCCACGATTAAAGGGACAACAACTAAGAAAGAATAATGATGAAGATTGATGAAGTTATGTGGCCCAAATAAATTACAAGGAAAATTCCAAAAAAGGATATTGTCTAATGGCAAAACAAGAATACATCATTTTCGTTGTATAGTGAATGGAATCGGCAGTTGTCTCTCAACTTTCAGCGTTAGAAATATAAGAGAAAGGAATGGCTTAAAAAGGATCCATATCATTCCATGCATGGCCTAAATGCTAAAAGACACTGTGCTCACGATTTATATGTGCTTTTCCAACTACAAGTCACTCTCATAAATACAACTTTTCCTCATAACCAAACAATTTTTTAAAACTAAATTTGCGTCTTGTGCGTATCATCTCTTCTTTTCAAGAAATAGTATTGTATGCAAAAGGAAATAAAATTTGATGTCATAGTCTCAAATGTAACGAAACCATGATAAGATATTGAGATAAGGTTGAACACACCATATGTATGTTTTTGTATGGTTCAATAAAAGAGAATCATATGCCAATCGAGTGTGGCTCAAATGGTATACAGGAAGCCTCCTATCTTAGGGTTCATGAGATCAATTTTCATAACTCGTAAGAATATCCCTTACGTGAATTATTAGGGCTTGAGTTTTTCCCTTTTTCGGATTGCTCCAACTTTATCGTATTCTCTAAGATAGTGGTGCAATAGAGTGGCCTGACTTACCATTGTAAAAATTAAAAAAATTCATATTAGGTACGATTTCATATATATACTAAGGGGTGTAGTAATAGTTGTTAGGGTTTGTTTTTCTTCAAACATTATAAAATTCTATTATTATATTGGTTCAACAAACTTAACAAAAGCACTAAGGAAATTATTTTTAAAAAATTGCTAGTGATAATTAATGTTTACAATTTATTTTTATTAGATTTCATGTCACGTGTATAATATTGTTGTACACTGTTTTTGCTTATTTTTTAACAAATACTAGAATATATTTTCATTTTACACATCTTACTTTTTTTGTTTTTTTGAAAGGTACACATCTTACTTAAACACACATAAGTAATACTTCACAAATAATTTTATTATTTTAACAAATACTATGAATATCTTTTTTGTATTATATATTTTTAAGTAAAATACATGATTAAGAATTTTTTTATATCTTTCATAGTTAACTTCAAACCTGTTAGAACTTATACTGATTATTGTTGTTGTGTAATGTTGATGGACAAATTATAATTGGAAAAATCAAGATATATAATACACTGCAAATGGAGGAGGAAAAAAGAAGACATACACTCTTCGTCCCAAAATTCTCCTTTTGAACTAGTAAAACACATTTTGAAACAAAAATTAATTAATACTACTAATTATTAAATATATTTCCTAAATTATCCTTACATTATTTGTACCCAAATGTTAATAAAATTCCCTATGTAATTTTAAATAGCAATAACACTAGTAAATTTATCTAACTATTATTATCTTTTTTTTTAAAAAAGGATAATATTATGGGACAAGAAAAACTGTATCTAGAAATGATGATTGAGGGACAGAAGGATTAATTATTTTTCTTTCAATGTTATGAGGTAGGGAAAGGGGTGGACAATTACTAGACTAAATCTAACAGAGACCGACACATGTCTTTAGACCCGATAAAAGTCTGCCAGAAATTTACAAATTTTACTGATTCGAACCCTAATAAGAAGTGTAGAAACTCAAATCTCATATCAACTAATTTACAAACTCTTGGTAGAAGGATTAATTACTAATAGTAGGAGTAGTATGAATTTACCTACATGCATGGGTTACGTTACATAGCATGGGGGCCCTAACTATGGGTACCAGCCTAGGAGGGACCATAGGCTAGCTAGACGCGGGGGGTTATGCGATCAATATGTTATTATTTTGGATAAAAATAGAAGCCCCATTGAGATACTACGAAAGAAAATAAATGGTTAGAGAAAATGGAGAAAGATCCGGAAGGATCTAGATTGGTGGAAAAAGGCTATGACATGGATGCACATGGGGACTTTCAATTCTGTTGCGGTATTATATATTTACGCCTTATGTTTTTATTATGAGAGACAATTATTATTATGGTTGCCCACATCTTTTATTCCGCAATTATGCCTCCTTTATTCTCATAGTTCATGCATATTATCAATTCTCACATCAAAATGTCAAGAAAATAAAATCGATAATAATAGAGCAGAATTATGCCAGGATTGGTTGGCTTCACTGGAAAAAACAAAAAATAAATTATATAGGCATGTCTCGTAGTTAATTTAATCGATGCTTCAGTCACTATCTTATGTATCATACTAAAAACATAGACTGGTTATATATGATAAGTTTATTGTCTACGTTAAAATATGTATATATTTTTATTCCCTTATTTAAATGCTAAATAAAATTTCATTAAGCACTAGATTTTGTTATTTATTAATATGAACATTTATATATGTGGATAAGAAAATATTCTCATGGTTATATATGACATTAAAATTATCAATGAGGTTATGGCCTAATGGTAAAAAATGAGGTCTTGATTACATTAGATTTCGATTCAATTCTCCCATTCTCATTGTATAAGTATCGTTCTTTGTAACTCCTCTATACCAAAAAAAAATATATGACATTAAAATTTATAATTTTATCAAATGATTTTTTTCTTATTTTGGGTATAGAAAATTATTTAATTGAAATATGAGGGGCCGCTAATTATTTGGTATCTAAGCTTAAAAGTAATCTAAATTCATTGACCTCGATGAAGAGTATCGTAATAATGCAATCCAATTATTGTTGGAACTGCTATTTATTAATTATGGTCCTTGATCATCGGTCTAATTAGACAATTATAATCTTTACCTACCGGCATAATTATGGTAAAATGAGCTCCACAATGGAATTTGAACAATATTAAAGGGTTAATGTTGGGCCATTATATGATCACATTATTCATCCTCATTTTTTCAAGCAAATTTGTTCCATTCATTAAAATATAAAGTGAAATATATAGTAGTTTTATTTTTAAATTGTAAAAAGACAGGTTCTACTAAGTTGCGTGTATTATAAGTTATTGACCATCTATTACTCCCTCAATTTTAAAACACATGCCATTTTAACTATTTTTTTTTATTTCACAATATGTCTCTTTAAAATTTCAATTCCAATGAAGTATTAATAAATAATTTAACAAATTTATTCTGATTAATTATTTTTTCCTCTCCTTTTTTTTATTAATTTTTTTATTTTTAATAAAAATTTGGGACAACTAGGTCTTTTAACATAAATTTTGTATTTCCTTCATATTTTCTCATACCTAAATGCAACAAATATTTTAAAATATAGGGAGTATTATCTAACCAAATTCTTTGAACACTTGCCAAAAGAAAAAAAAAAAGAAAAAGGATCCAACCTAAGAAAATGCAAGGTAGATAAAGGAAGCCAGAATACAATTAGCAATCTCTATTACTTAGCTATAGAGCATGAATCTTTCATACCAACAAGCCAGAGTACATTTTCTTTGTAAGTTGAGTAAAAGAGTTAGAAGTGAATTGTCGATCCGAGCTTAATATTTTTATTTTTTTAAATCTTCAATTCAACTAAAATTATTATAAAATAAGGATTTAATTGAATGAAACACACATACCTTGCCCTGTATCAATCCCCACTAGAGAAACACATTATTATCTTGGAATAAAAAAAATAGACACATTAAACAATGAAACGTGTGTTTCTTTTTTGAGCATAAGAGCAAAAGGCAAAAGAACATGTCAAATCTTTTCATTAAGTAATTAGTTATCAACGGCTAATACTCTTTTACCATTAGCTTAATCTTATGGCTGCCTCGCGTATATAACTTTTTGAATGTTTCAATCCTATCTACAAAGATTAGTCGACATTAATGATTAAAAATCGACGAATTGTAACAAATTTGTTAAAATAACACGTCAATCAACAATAAAAATTCTATAATCAATTATAAAAATATACTAAAATATATTGATTTATTATGATTGGTCGATTTTATTTTTATAATCAAAATTTATTTTATGGTGATATTTTCCATTTAATTATCCCACCTCGTATTTATAAAAGTTTTGTATAGATCTAATTAAGATATCTAGAATGGTTGTAATCAACCATGAAACTTCAAGGTACTTGATTTATTACAACATACAAAAATAGAAAGATAACTCTTATGGGATTTATTCTTACATTTTAAACGTATCAATTTATAATAACAAAAAAGGTACTTAATTAAAAATATTCATTTCTTGATATAAATAGTAAAGTTTTTATACTATACGTAAAAAAGTTGTGTTTAAATTCTATCAAATTATTTATTCTGACTGTTGATTAAAAAAAATATTTATTCTAACCTCTATTCATATCTTTTTATACTATAAGTCTTTGCATTTTTTTTATTGATTTAGTTTTGGAATACATATTCTGCAGTTGCATAATTTGTAATAAAAGGTGGTATGATTGGGGGATGGAGCTGAGTAGGCCCCAATGAACAAGGTGAAATTTGGCTTGTCTAATTAATAGGCCAACCTAATTGACTATTGCGGAATGAACTACTATATTAATAGCACCAAAAAAACAAAAACAAAAAGTGTCAGATTGAGCTGGTAATGGCGTCACTCTTATGAGGAGAATAATACAAATTTGAATCCTTGGAAACGTATTTGTTAAGAGAACTTTTATATTAAACGTTCACGATCCGAAAGGGAGCACACCCTTCTTCAAATAAAAAGAAAAAGAACTATATTAATTGGGCATATCAACTCAACTTGATTAATCCATAAGACTCGGTTCATTCTAGAACTAGTAACTTTTAAACTATCGAATTTGATCATGTGTTTTTATTTATATTTAAAAAATATTAAAAATAATTGTGAATGAGACATATTATTACTGCTTGAGGACACTGACATTTATAAATCTCAATCAACTACATCAATAATGAAATTGAATCTAATACCCTCATCCGAACTAAAAAAATTGTCTATAACCAAATAATAATTGCATTATTTTTAATCCGAATATAAAAAAATGACGTGAAAATAGGGAACAATAACTCTATAAAAAGGACAGAACATAACGATAAAGAAAATGTCTAAATCCAAGAAAATAACTTTCTATCTGCTAAGTAATGTTAGTCTTGTGACCAAAAACTTAGGGAGGCAAAGAAGTGGAAAACCATAACTTTTAGGAGCACTTAAATAATTTTGTGGCTCCAAATATAATACATGTTTCAACATTTTCCCATTTGGTGGTCCCACCGACCAAAGAACATATCAAACTTGGCCATGTGGCCACCCCTTAGTGGCGAGTGGTCCCCACCTCCTTTCTGTGGCGCGTGGGCCCGTCGACCGCCACCGCTCAGAAAGCGGCTTTGATTTTTGTGTGGTCGTTCTCAGTTTCCTCAAAAATTATTATTCAGAAAAATTGTTGATTGTCAACCATTTGACTTTCTTGTATGGGTCAGGAAACGAATGTCAAGTAAAGTATTTCAAGTTACGATCCTAGAAGATCATCTCATAACTTATGCAATATAATAATAATTATTTAGGATAATTTAGATCCAATTTCAATATCGTAAATCTTTTGATTTTGAAGTTTAAGAATATGTATTCTTATCGTGTATTTGATTTTATTGTATTTTTAAAATTAAAAAGAGTCTTTTGTTGGGTCCTTATTTCAAATCTAAAGGGCATTCGTACGAGGGTATGTTAGAGTACGAATTTATTCCCGAGCCTTTAACCATTACCTTAAGTTTTTGATTGAGTTGGTTCTCGAACAATTAGTTTGTAATTAGTCCGAGATCAAGTATAACTTATTGCGTCAATTTAAAGATGTCTCATGCTATACAAGTTATTAGGACTGAATCCTCATATAAGGAACTTCGAATATGATTATACAAGTTTCTCATATTTCTGTTTAGGTAATATAACACGTATTAAGTACCAAGAAAAGAAGAAGAAGAAAGAAGTTTATATGTATATTTTTAAGTATGGTTTTTGAGGAAGCAGTTAATCGTCCTATATAGCAAACATGCACTGCATTAATAAAGTAACTATTTAGATAAGTATAGGTCTATAAATTATAATTGGTTTTTCTATTGTTGTAATTGAGGCATAAACATCGATAATAGTTTAAATTTTTTTTATATTTTTATAAAATTGACACCTATATAGATTATTACGCATAACATATATGAACATTCATTTCATTGCAGATTTATTCCCAATAATTTCCCAGCATTACTATTATTTGCATATACATAGTTTTGAAAAGCAAGGGCATCCAGTTTATAAATAAAAACTTCATTATATACAAAAGTATGTAGTACTACGTGGGTATTTAGCCTAAATTTTAAAACTGTTTTTATATTTTAAAAACTAAAACTAGGCCAAACACCAACTTTTAAAAAATTAAAACTGTTTTTCAAAAGTAATTTTGGAAAAAAAAACTTTGCAAAAACAGAAACAACAAATAGCTATTTCTGTTTTTATTTTATGGAGAAACTGTTTAACAACCACCAATAATCTCACTCTCTTTTTCCTTTCTTTTTTTTTAACATTATTTACCTATTCTCTCTCCTCTATCTTTATCTCTCTCCTCTCTCTTTTATTTTGTTTTATCTTTATCTCTTATTTTGACAAATAAATAAATATTATCTTATACAAAAAATAAATATTAAATAATAATTATTATGTAAAAAAACAAATTATCCTATAATAAATACTGTAGACAAAACTAGACCAAATAACTTATTATTCAAAAATATTTTCATATAAATTAGGTCAAATATTTCATATACTTTTTCAAAAACACTTTTAGAAAACTGTTTTTCATAAACAAAAATACTTTTTTATAAACCAGGCCAAACAACAACGTTAGAAAAAGTTTTGGAAAAATAAAAATTTAAAAGAAAAAAATCCAAATTTATGAAAGAATTCTAAAATTATTGTTTCTAAAATGTGAAAAGACGAAATATCGAGTTCAATTTGCCCGAATTGTTACAGGAGTATTTAAATTGAAAAAAATGGTGGAAATGAATTATATAATATTATTGCTATTAACAAAGTTGTGTAAAATTCATCTTATTATTTACAATTTCTAATTTTTTTTTCACCAACAAACTTAATTACATTAGATTAGAGTGTCATTTACATTTTTGGTGTAATTTTTTTGGGTTTAATTAAGGATATAATGTCTTCCGGGTTGCAAACTTTTAAGATTAAAAGTCCTCTTAACAAGTGTATTTATGAGAATTTAAACTTGTCTTTTCTTCTTTATCGGGATGAGGTCGCAACTACATGAGCCAACACTTTATTGACATATGCTAAAGCTTAATAACTGTAGGTAACTCTAAAAATAATCACTAACTTTTTATATATTAATGTATAACTTTTTTATTTGAATATACAACCTTGTTCATTACCCTAAAACAACCTTCATTTTTTAGTATTATTTTTGGATGACTCTTTCCTTTTTTTTTTTTTAGTGCAAAATAATAACTAACCTATCTTTTGTAATAAAAATGTTCTCCTTATTTGATCCAGAAAAAAGCCCTCCTTATTAGAATGTGCATTTTTTTTATGAAATAGAATGTGCATTTTTACCGGTCAAATGTTATATTTTTTTAAAAAAATTGCCTTCATAGACCGTTGATTCCCACCGGTGCAGTCGTCGCCTTTGGCTAACCTTCTGAACAGAATTCTCTCTCTCTCTCTCTAACTGCAATAACTCAACTCTTCAGGATGCAGCCCAAGCACAGTCGCGGTCGTTCATTAGAGGTACTCTCTCTCTCTGTCTCTGTCTCTGTCTCTGTCTCTCTCTCTCTCTTCCCCTGTTTCTCTCTCTTCAGCATTGGACCTCCACTTGGACTTTGGCGCCAGTTCTTCAGAGCCGGATTTCAGAGTACTCGGAAACAATCTCCCTCCAATTATGCTGCATATTGGAATTTGAAAATGTGTTTCATTTCTCACTGAATATAGCTGAATTTACTAAATGTTTTCCATTTTTTTGAGAGACACATGGGTTTGGGGAAATGTGGAGGAATGGGGGAGAAATATCAGTATTTAGAAGTACGAATCGCGCTGAAATTTATTATTTCGGTTGTAAAATCCTACAGCTTTTATGGCCGAGGGTTGTTCTTAAGAAATGGCTCAATCTCAAATCCAGAAGCGCCGAGTACTGCGCCGACTCTGACGATGACGAGTTTGATGATGAATATGCCGACTCTGATGCCTCTGACGTTGAAGGTAACCCTTAATTCCCTAAGGAAGCTTTCAATTCTGAAATTTCGATTCCGAAATTTGATTGCTAGTACTTGTTTATGTGATTTATCACTTGGGTTTTTGGTCATTGATTATGGGTTTTGTTTCTTTTTAGCATTTTTGCTTAATGGTCATTGATTGGTTGATAATGTAGTCAGGATGTCGGAGTTTTGTATAACAATGTCCACTCTTTAAATTTTGTGCGATTTGATAATATTTACTAGTAATTTTTAAGGGTGTCCATTTAAAAGATTTTAATAACTTTTATACAAACAGTTAAATGTATCTTTTGGCTAACTCTGTCCGTAGACATTGTTACCATGTAGCTAGATCCGCCCATAACAGGAAGCTATAGTCATCCAGAAAAATAGGACTGATAGACTTGGTTTTGTTAAATAGAGATCTTACTTTATGTGCTAGAATTAAACTAGGTCTAATTGCTGGTTTTCTGAAAATAGTTGAATCTAAAATCTAAATTCCATTTTGTGTTGACTTTGTATCTCATTTAAGGGCTTGTTTTCCTCCAATTTCAGACACCTTGCCACGACTAAGAAGGCGAAACTCGGAGACATTCAGGGCTCAGTATATAAATACAAAGGACATCAGGTATCTTGTTCTGACCTTTCTAGTTTAATCAGATTACTGAACTATAAGCTACCTGGTTCTTTCTGCAACCTCTGTTCTTAAAATCTTTTCTTCTGGTGTATAGAGCATGCGTTGGGACGTGGAATGTTGGTGGAAGACTTCCATCTGAAGACATAGACATTGAGGAATGGCTAAATATCATCGAGCCTGCTGATATCTATGTGCTGGGGTGAGTTCTTCACAATTACTCTGGCTAATTTGCCTGAGTTTTGTTCTGGTGTCTTCAAACATTGAGATACTTCATCGCATTTGTGGTTCCTTTTCATATTGAAAGCCTTTGTTACTTGGGCTCTTCATTTCACCTCAAGTGCCCTTGTTGAGAGCATGTGATAATAAGCATTAGCATAAGCATGGACATGAGCCACTCCATTTGAACTGAAAGCACCCAAGTTCTTGAAATTAGCAAGTGCTACTCAGTGTGTAATTTCATCTATAAACTAGTCTGAGGAGCATATGCGTAAGTTCACAAATGTTGAGCATTCTTCGCCTTTTCGCTTGCCATTTTATACTTCCCTGGAGTTCTCTCATCATTGCAATAGCGTAAAAGATTCTTTTGTTTACAGTCTTCAGGAAATTGTACCATTGAATGCTGGAAACATTTTTGGACCTGAAGATAATCGGCGAGCTTTGAGGTGGGAAAACATCATTCGAGAGACACTCGGCAGAGTTCAGCGGTTTAAGAGCTATAAAAGCTACAGTGATCCCCCTTCTCCATCCAAATTCAAGCCATCTGATGATCTTCCTGACCTGGAGGATGAGATATTACTCTCTGATAGTGATGGTGAGGAGGAAGTCCATCCAGTGGATGATGAATCTCCTGGATTTTATGAAGTCGCTGATAGGATGGTATGTAGCAATGGATTATACAAAAATAACGGAGTTTCAAATGGCAGTGAGTGTGGTTATCCAGATACCAACGGAGAAGAGAGTTTGAAGAAGCAATTTTCTTCTCCTAGGAGATTGGATAGGTTGCAATGCTTTCAGTCAGGTCTTCGTGATGAAGATGATCAAACCATCACTGATCAAATCACGGCCAAGTTAAATAAAACTCTAAGTGGAACAGAGAGGATTGGTCTAAGCTGGCCCGAGCCACCCTTAAATTTGCTCGCACAACATGTTCTGGAAAGACCTTATTCTTTTAAGTCAACAAAATCCTTTAAGATGTCCAAATCCTTCAGGACGTACAGTTCTTTCAAGATGACTGATAATCTGAGGACAGTGTCTGATGCTGCCGCACTTGCTGAACTTGATCTCGAATCACTTATTCAGCGGAGAAGAAGACCAGAATATGTGAGGATAGTGAGCAAGCAAATGGTTGGAATTTTTCTCACCGTTTGGGTTCGTAGGGGTTGCGTAAACATATTCAGAACCTAAAGGTGTCTACAGTTGGTGTTGGAGTTATGGGCTACATTGGTAACAAGGTCCATCTCTCTTCCAAATCCTTGCCATTACTGGATTTCTTTCCTTTTTCTATGATATTGTACCATTGAATCTTCAGATTGTTCTTGAAAATGCTGTTTTCAATCCACTGTATTCACGGTACGCACAGAAAATCATTATAACCTTCTTGTCTACCCAATTGGACATTCTGAGTTGTGGTGGGGTTATGTAAGTACAGTCCTATTTGGACACTATCAAGTGACACCACTGCATCACTGAGTCACTGAGTATCCTTTTTATTCGTAGCAACTTGAGCAGAGGTTTGAAGTTGACTTTGGGAGGCAATTTGTTCAGAAGAGGCAATTTATTCTTAGCCTGTTGAGACAGTTGACTCCTAGGAGAACTTGGTGGCTTACATGTTGTTTGGTTGTTTCTTCTGACAGAAACTATATTGCCAAACATATCTAAGCTTCATTCTAGGAAATAATATTTGGAGATTTGGCAGTCTAATTGGGCCAAACATGGTGCTTTTAGATTAGCTTTGGATATAAGCTGATGGTCAATGGCTCTCCTTATGAACATCCAAAGTGATCTTTGAGACCTATATCACTTCTCTCTGTCTCTCTCTTTCTCCCTATCCAGAGACTGTGTGTTTTTTTGGAGCAGGTGGGTGGGTTGGGGGGGGACTATTGTATACTTGGGCTGCCTGAGTAGTAGATATCTTTTCCGTCATTTGGGGTCTAGGCACTGGTTCTGTTTATATTTCATTCTTATGTTCCTTTTTACGGGCCTTACTATGTGCTTCTACCATACCAGGCTGCTCAGATGTATAGGCTTTCTTCCCATGTTATCAATTGTCAGTTGTTTTGTATGTGGCGCTCTTAGTTCTTAATGATAAAATAGAAGATACTAACTCTAATCGTGCCTTAACAGCCCTCATGATACTGTGTTGCGTACTTATCATTCATTGATTGTTCATATTTTCTTAATCCATATTCGTACATGATCAATTCAATGCCTATGTTGGATCATGTGGAAATAACATATTCTTTTTGAAATTTCCAGGGATCAGTATCCGTCAGCATGTCTATATATCAAACTCTTTTCTGTTTCATATGTACCCACCTGACCTCGGGCGAAAAAGAAGAAAATCGACTGAAAAGAAATGCCGACGTTAATGAAATACATCGCAGGACACTTTTTCACCCAGAGTCTGCTCTGGGCGTAGCTAAAAGCATTCATGACCATGAGTAAGCTCCCAACACGTGGTGTTCTGGTCCATTGGCCATTTATAATTTTATCTTTTTATTCACTTGTGTTAGGCAATATGGATGAAAACATTCATACAGACAGGGAAGAAAGCTCTTTAAGATCTACTATGATGTTGTCAAACGTTTCATTTTGCATCTTTTTTCTTGATTATGCAGAAGAATCATTTGGCTTGGAGATTTGAACTATCGTATTAACTTGTCGTATGATGAAACGCGGAAGCTAATATCCAAAAAGGATTGGTCTCAGTTGGTTGAGAAAGATCAGGTATGTACTCGCGTTCTTATCTGTTGCAATACGACTGTTACTAGCCCTGTTCCAGGCTGTGGGGTTCACCAATCTTTGGTGCTACTATCACCTGTATCTCTAGTAATAAGATCAAATAGTAAACGATGTTCCTTGGTGTTTTTCATTTCCATAGTTTCAACATTGCTCGAGATCAAGTGCCAAGTTCACTTTTTTTCTGAGCTGTTGTTTTAGGGACATCTTTCGAGTCAATTAAGGGATATCAACTACTCTCCAGATCTACCTTCCTCACATTTACCATCATGAACTAGAATACCATTCTTTTTCTTGCCAACCTTTGTGATCTTAGGTTGTGACCCCTATTTAAAGCTTTCTAATTCAAGTTTCTAGGATGGACTCATATTTTAGTTTTTTCCCCTAAAATTTTGGTATCCTCAGCCTTGAGAATGTCACCTTCATTAGGTGTAACCGTGCACCTGCATCAATTTTGTGGTCACTAGCATTCAGATTTTGGGCTACTGCGCAACTTTGCAAATTAACTGTTGTAGCTTGTGAGTATGGATTTCATATTTCTGTAGTTCAATGTCTTCCACAGTGCCACCTAGCATTTTTCTTTCCTCCCTTTACTTTTTGTTCCCCTTGGCTTCCCATCTGCACATGTGTACATTTTACTTGCAACAACATATATTGAAACAATATGCCTGCCCTTGAATTCCCAGAAATTTTGCATTTATGAAGTGATAACAGTAATAATAGATAATCAAGCGTTCAAACTAATTAGTGTGCAATTCCAAGATGAAATTTGTTGAATTGAAAATTGTCCGGTTTGTGCTCATGGTTGTTAATATGTTGTTTATAAGCACAGCTTGTACGAGAACTAAGGAAAGGACGTGCATTTGATGGATGGTGTGAAGGTGAACTAAATTTTCCGCCAACTTACAAGTATGAGATGAATTCTGATAAGTATTGTGGATCAGATCCAAAGGCAGGAAGACGTACACCGGCATGGTATGCACTTGTGATGACCTTTTCACCCATAAAGTAAATTTTCCAGCTTCCCTTAGATATCCACAGGGTTTAGAAAGGTCAAGTCAGAGACAGGGGAAGGACCCTTTTGGAAAGCATTTTAAACATTATACTTAAATAGGGATTGATCTAAAAGAATGTTGGATTTCACTAAATCTATATCATGTTCCATTAACCTTTCAAGGGATTCCGAGCATCTGTAGCATGTTATCTCAAAATCCACCAAGCTAGTACAAACCCATGATTCCGTTCCAAACCCAAATGTAATTAGTGGGGTCCCTGACTAGCTCAATATGCACCGCTAAACCCACTTTCCAGTAGGTATTGGGTATTTGAATTCCGCTGAGTTCTATGTACAAATTTAAGGTTTCGCATTCTATCGTATGTGAGGCAAACTTCCAACTTATACTTCAAAAGTATCTCACTAATGCTAATGTGGCAAAGTTTGAATGCTGCCATCTAGTGGCTGTAAACCAATTTATCCCTAAGAAAGCAAAACATGATCATGAATGGTATCTAACATGTATCTAATCATAGTATTAACTACTTGTGCGACTTAATGTACTTAACTTTCTACCTTTCAGGTGTGACCGCATTCTCTGTTTTGGGAAAGGAATGAAATTGCTGAGCTATAGAAGATCTGAACTTAAGTTGTCTGATCACCGACCAGTGACTGCCATGTATGATATTGAGGTTGAGGTGTTTTCTCCGAGAAAGCTACAGCGGGCCCTTACGTTTACTGATGCAGAAATAGAGAATGAAGAGATGCTGATCGACAAGGAAATACATACTGCAATGAACCACTTGCGATTGGAAGAGGCAAGTAACACTATTCTACTTCAAATGTCATGAATTTTCTTTTCCTTTGTACAATGTTATAATTCTCAACTGGATAACAACTTTGTTTTCTGAGCATAGTGACTACTGAATTATGTTGGATGCCTTACAATTGGTTTCTTAGGGGATTGAGATTTTGCGCATTTTAGGCCTCAAGTCAAGTTATACTCAGGGAAATTGACCTTGATTTGATGTCTTTCTTTGCCAATTAGACATTGTTTCCATAAGTTCTTGAAGATATTCTGCAGGCAAACCAAAACAAATCATTGGATCAGATTTCACTATGATATAGTGCCAGAGGACTGTTCAGACTTACTCTTATTAATTTCATTGCAGATAGGTTCTTTCAGTTGTGTGGTGGATATTATAGGTGTTAACTCAGCCAATTAGACAGTGTTCATAAGTTGAGTATTTTGATATAGTCTTCTATAGTTGAAAGATTGAAGAATTTTCCAATGACTTTCAACTATCCAATTTATGCACCTCTATAATTGCTTTTGGGCTGTAATGGGCAGTATCTTACACTTCATGCTAATGCTCCTTGTTTAGATGAAATCAATCCCATTTTATACCCAAAATTTTGAGAATTTTTGGAATGAACTTATGTATTGATGGCAGATAAGGTTGCAATCATTTAGACGCCATCAGCTCCCATTGGTGCAGTCAACATGAGGTTTCTAGCTGCTGTCTTCTGCAAGTTGCGGAGGATCATAATTCAATTGGCAGCACTACCTCCCCCTAAAAAAAAAAAGAAAAAGAAAAGTGCATATTGCACTGAATTTGAATTTTCATTCATGAGGATACTTGATAGCATACTGTATGTCAAAAACCATGTTCGGTTCACTCAAGCATTCCATGCATATTGATTGATTACATGGATAACCACTAGTCTCATATTATTTTTGCTACAAAATCCCGAAAATGTGTCAGCCTAAAAATGTTGTGGGTGGTGCGTGTTTCTACTGCAGGATCAGCAAATGGCTCTCTGGAGCCGGTGACTTGGCTGTTTGTCTTTCCAAATCCTTATATTCTTTCAGTGGGGACCGATCTCTGCTGTTCATTCCTCTTTGGAGTGCTCAAATCGGGTTGCATATTGCAGTAAGCATCCTCCATCTTTTGTATTGTACAGGTGTTGACAGGTAGGTAGAATCAGGAAGTTCGTGTCGTCCCCCTCTCCCCAAAAAGGAAAAAAAGAAAAATTTATTATCTCTTCGTTCCTGATTCTTTTAGACACACTTAGATTTAGTACTACTTTGTAAATGATGAGACAGCGATAAGCTGATGAAAATATAATGATATTCATACTATCACTTGCATGTATGACTCTGCTACAGAAGTATAATGATAATTTCTTAGCCAGAAGTTGAGGCATCTGTCCTAAGGAGTTGGATGGATATTGTGAGTTTCATGTGAATACTAACTTAGCTTAAGTTAGACTTGTAGAGTGAGACTATAACATGCTGAAAACCCCAACAGAAACAATGTATAATGACCTTAAATAGTCACTCATTGTATTGTCAAATTTCATGTCAACATACTGTCTATGTTGTCATTGATGCAGTCATGATTGTTGACGGTGGAGGATTCAGGAAAAAAACAAAACATGTGGCACTGAATTTTGATAGAGAAAAGAAAAGGAGAAAGGCCGATACTTAAAATTTCAAGTAAATTATTTTCTGTTTGATGGAAAAATGTGATGTAAATTGTTAAGCAGTGAATAAGTCAATATCTACCGCTATCATTGAAAATATAAAAATCTCGCAAATTTGTGTATAAGAATAACTTGTATATTTCTCTTGTCCCGTCTTGCACCTTTTTGCATTTGAGGTCCTTAAATTTGTTGCCAGTTGGACTGTTTCACAAAAGATGATTTTTATGGTTAATATTTTTGAAGTAAAATTATTTTCAACTTATATTTTCTAATATTTAGTAAAAAGAAAATAAATTTTTGAAAATTCCTCCCTGAAATCAAAGTCAAATTAATCCAACTTTGCCCAATATTGGTTAACAATCTTTTTCTTATGTTTTTTGAGAAAATCATGAAAAAAATCAAAACATTCCTAAAATAACATCAAATTTGGATACCATTTAGACTTTTAAGTAAGCATTTTGGTCAAATAATTTTTTTTTTTTTTGTGAAAGTAGTGGTCTCAATTTATTGATAGGCAATCCATGTGTACATAAGACACAATCGGAATAGGATAAGGCCTCGTCCAGATTTGTTCCGACTCCAATGAAAGTACTTTGGCTAAATGATAAGTCACGATATTTCCATCTCTCTTATTGTGAAACCACTTAATAATAAAAAATTAATAGAAGTAAATAATATATCGTCTAGACAAGATCAAACTTGCTAAGAAAAGGCTTGGGATTGGTCACTCATTGGATAAGGGATAGACAATCTCACTCAATAATGATCTTCGTGAGATTAAACCATTTGGCCACTTGTGCTCCATAGCGTGTCACTTTCGCTTTAGCTATATTTACTGACCAAGAAGCTCGTACTCGCTTCACTACAGCAAGTATCACCTTGCCTTTGTCGTCTAACCACCACGCCCGATCCAATCCAGCCACCATCTTGGATAGATGCATCAACATCAATTTTTAGAGTTCCTCCAGGGGTGGCCTCCAAGCAACACTCAAATTTGGCATACCTATATTGAAATTTTCCTTGAAGATAGCCTTCAGCCGCTTAACCTTCATTACGTTGCTTACCTCTCTGTTGAGATAACCTTACGCATCGTGTGATTATTAAAAAGATGGTCATTTCTGCTCGCCCAAGCTTGCCAGCCGACCGTTATGCACAGCAGGAAGCTGTATTCTTCTAGTTGTTCATGCCATGCCCAAATTAATTCGCCTAGTGTCGAAGTACCTTGGCTTAGTTGTTAGGCTTTCTGGTTGACCCCGTTCCAAACGCCTTTAACAGCTGGGCAGTCAAAAATTGCATCTCACGAGTCTTCCCTGCTCATGTTGCATCGAGAGACACGTCATCCTGAGCAACGTGGCAATAGAAGAGTGGGGCCTTTGTGCGCGAAGTGTCTGAGCAAAACTTCGACCAAAAATGCTTTCCTTGGGGATTATATCAGTACTCCAAATTATGGGCCAGTGATGATCAAAGTCATCCAAACAAACCGACGAGCCAAGTAAATACGCTGACTTGACCGAACAAACACCATTATTCACAAAACACCACACAATACTATCTGACTCCAGACGTGGGCTAAGAGGTACAGCAAGGGTTAGACTTTTGCCTCGCTCATCAAATACATGTTCAATTAGCCGTGTATTCCACTCTGCTGTATTTGTAAATCAGGTCGCATACGTTGGAGATGTCCACAGTTGAGGGCCTAACCATTGTAGCTCTCTTCCCTTTGCCATCTATAAGCCAAGGATCCTCCCAAATATCAATTTGACTTCCATTAACAACTCTTCACACCAATCCCTGTTGAAGGAGGGCCTTGATGGACCAGATACTTCTCCAGGAGAAGCTAGAAGCACGCCCTAAAGACGAGTCCAAGAAGTTGTAATTTGGGAAATATTTAGCCTTTAGGACTTCGTTTAGGAGAGATTCATTGTTCTGGATAAGAGGCTAGGCCAAGTAACCCATCATTAAATGTGTCAAGTTTGCGAAAACCCAAACCCCCAAACACTTCGGTTTGTACAGTTTCTCCCAAGTTAGCCAATGCATCTTTCTCTTCCCTTGGAACCCCGCCAGAAGCGTGCACCTAGAAGGTTTGCTTTTAAAAATATCAACTAAATTTTGTGTGGTAATAAATTTTGATCTAATGAAAGAATTTTGTGCTCAAATCTCATATTTGAGTTAATCTTCTCTGTCAGATAGATCAAGTTTTGATCCAAATTGTTGAATGTCAACTTAATTGTTTTGGTGGTCATAAATCTCAGCTGAATTGTTGTAGACAAAGTGAAGGAATTGTGACATCAAATTTTAGAGTTGAGCTTCTATAAGAATAATTTTCAAAAAAGTATTTTTCAAATCAAAGTCAAACTAATAAAGTTTTGGTCAATTTTGTTTTAAGAAAGTTATAATGAAATCAAAGCACTCATAACGTTATACTAGAGTTGGACATCACTGGCAGCATTCAATGAATAACTTCTGGAAGAGCAATCTACTGGATTGTTTTTTTATTTTTAATCATTAATATTATAGCAAGGAAATAACTGTGGCGATAAGAAACAAAAAATGATATATTTGGAACCCAACAAGCTTCCTACAAGATAATACTTCAAATCTTACCTAAACATCCCAAGGACAACCAAACCACTTAATAAAATAATAAGCAATGCACAAGATAATTTATGAAAAACTACCATACATACTGTCTACGAATAAAAACACCGCCTTTGAAGCCAACGAAACCCCTAAAATGAGAAGGAGTCATTGAATTAGAAGATTCAAATATTAGTTCCTACTTCCCGTATTGTTCTTGATTCTCTCGATATGACAAACACCTTAAATCCAGCTACCTTAGTTACCTCCCATTCATCACGAGCTTCTTGTGATAAAGAATCCTTCATAGTAGCAGGTTGCATCTTACCAATCACCACGAGTAGCAGGTTGCGAAAAAGAATCTATTGGATTGTTTTGACAGTTGTAAATGTCTACCAAATTATTGTAGTAGTGATAATAATATCAAATAAAATAGTTTTGACATCAAATTTGATTATTGATCTTATATTAGTAGTTCTCATCATATGATTAAATTTCAAGTTAAACTGTTGTAAATTTATAATGGTGAAAAATGCAACTAAATTATTTTAGTGGTCAACAATGTTAATTGAATTGTCTTAATAAATATAAACATTAACCAAATAATCATGGTCTCTCTCTTAGAATTTTTGAGAAAAAATCAACTTATGCATGAAATTACACAAAATGTTTCCTTTACTTGCGGGAAATTCATTTCCCCCCTTTTTTTTTTTGTAAAACTTTTAATGCCAAACGCACCATTAAAGAGAGTAACCGTAAATAGATCTCTCCCTTATCTTACTCCCTCCTTGTCCTCCTAGAAAACTCTACCATTTTTGTGTTGGAGCTAGTTTTAGAGAGGTGATTTTTTAAATATTAAATAAAATAACGATTAAATAGTTCTTCTTTTAAAAATTTTACCTACATTTTTATTAATGAGAATATAAAAAAAGGCACACTCAGGATGAATAACCATATGAAAGTGGATGAAATAGAAAGAACAAATTAAGCCAACCAATTAATGGCTCAATTTCCCTCTTTAAAAATATATTTAATGTGAACTTGATTGCAATGCTTGATGTAGGCATTTGTATTCGTAACCCACTACTACAAGAATCATCTTTTACTCCGGTTCAAAATGACATTTTATTATGGTTGGAAGTCGTTGTCTATGTGAATGTAATAGTGGGTCGGTGTTTTTACTATGGTTCGGAACCGAAGTGAAAGAAGGTCTATTACTACGGTTCTTTGGATGAACCATAGTGAAAGGCTTGGTCAAATAAGCCTTTTACTATGGTTATTTGGACAAACTGTAATGAAACGTTTGGTCAAATAAGCCTTTTACTACGGTTCGTCCAAACAAGTGTAGTAAAACCACCCTCTAAACAAAACTTTCTTCTTTCAAAACACAACAATTTCCTTCAAAAATTCATAACACAAAATCTACTTATCCTAAAATTACACAAAATTTCTATAAATTCATATAAATATGCAGAAAAAATTTCAAGAATTTTGAATCATCTATGGACTCACGAAAATTCAAACAGGTGAGCAAATATGGCAAAAATTTGCACTTAATCATGCTTCAATATTCCGAACGTTTTCCTTCTCTTTCATAGTCGATATTTAAAACCGGATCTAAACGGATTTGTCGGAAAAAGGACTGTAAGGATGAAGAAGATGAAGATGGATATGATGAGTTAGATTGAGAGGATGAGGATGGAGGTGGAGATGAAGAGGAGTGAGAGACGAAATGCATAGATTTTAAAGAGAGAAAGAGGATACCTCGAAAATAGGAAATTAAAACCTATTAGTACGGTTGGCCAAGCCAATGTAGTAATAGGTCATTCGCTTGACCTATTACTAAGGTTGGTCAACCAACTGCTGTAATAGGTCAAGAGAAGGACCTATTATTACAGTTGGTCAAGTCAATCGTAGTAATATGTCTCACCCCCTCCCAAAAAAACACAGAACTTTTTGCGTCCAAAACAAAATAGAAATTAATAACACATAATATACTCATCTAAAATTCACCACAAAATACGAGAAAATTGCCATAAATTCATATAAATCTTCACTAAAAATTTAAGGAGTTTTGAACCATTCATGGAGTCACGAAAATTCAAATAATGAGCAAAAACGAAAAAAATATGTACATCATAGTAATAGATTATTCGCTTGAACTGTTGTAATAGGTCAAGCGAAGGACTTATTACTACGATTGGTCAGAACTTTATGCTTCTAAAAACAAAACAATTGCTTTCAAAAATTCATAACCCAGAATCTACTCATTCAAAATTTATCCAAAAATACGAAATTTGCTATAAATTCATATGAATCTGCGAGTGAAATGTTCGAGAATTTTGAACTATACATGGAGTCACGAAAATTCAAACGATGGGAAAAAATAGGAAAAATTTACACACCGTAGTAATAGGTCAAGCGAAGATCCTATAACTACAATTGGCCAAGCCAACTGTAGTAATAGGTCTTACCAAAACTTTCTACTTCCAAAATATGACAATTTCCTTCAAAAATTTATTATAAAAATCTACTCATCCAAAATTCACCAAAAAATACAAGAAATTTTCATAAATTCATGTGAATTGAAACAATATTTTTAAAAATTTTGAACCATCAATGGAGTCACCAAAATTCAAACAGTGAGAAAAAGGGAAAAAATTTGCACGTTATAGTAATAGGACCTATTACTACGGTCCCTTTAAAGAAGCTGTAGTGATAGGCCAAGTCCTCCAAAAAGACCGGACAGGTTGTAAATTTTTTGGAACACTGGAACTATTTCTACAATTCTTATGCGGAACCTTAGTGTAAAGTGATACTCGTGATTCTATCCTTGACCTTTTATGGTTCTATCATAGACTTTTTACTATGGTTCTATCCAAGAACCATAGTTAAAACTCAAATTCTTTTTCTAGATTTTTACAAAAATTCCACCGTCTCATTTTTTACAACTGTTTTCTTCATAACCATTACAAAAGGGCCGTAGTTAAAAGTCATTTTTATATTAGTGACCAGAGGTTGAATCCCTCAAGGAACTTGAACTTATCCATTTAAGGCGTAAATAGGTACCGATTAACACTAACTTTTTGAAATTATAGTCCGAAGAAATTACCGAACTTTGAACTCACTTCCTGCCTTGGCCTATGGTTTCGCATGGACCTTGGTCCAGGTTATGGCTGGGTCGGCGTTAGCCTTGGCCTTCGACCGGGTTTGCTCAGCTGGTTAACTCGTTTCTTATACTCATTTTCCGCTCGTCTTTCTTGGCCAGTCAATTTCCATCCTCGGCAAACCGACCGAATCTCGCCGTGATTTCAGGCGGCTAAGGAGTTGAGTGAGAGGTGTCTCCTCTTGGAGGACATATTTGGCTTTTGCTAGAACTTGGGTGAATGAGTATCTCTCGCAAATTTGGTACGAGGCGTGGTCCTCTTATGTGCCTAAAGATCCTTCACGGATCATATTCTACTTCAGTTCGCTTACCCCTAAGGAACATTTGGAGATGACTACAATGTACTCTTTCACAATCTTCTTAGATCCAAATGGGACCTATCCTTAACATTTGGGAAGGATTATGACCCGCATGGTAATACCATAACTTTTCTCATTTTGGTTTTGTTTCTTGAATGGAAACTAACTTTATGTTGATGTAGGCCTTTCCGGGTGACATTTATACTCCCCACTTGAGGTGGACATTTCCTCGCCTAGAGAGCCCCTAAAAGTAGTTCCAATTCCTGAGATTTCGGGGTCGAATACGTTGGTCATACATTTATGTGAAACTAGAAAGGAGAAAGAGTACTATATTTTTGTTTAGTTGTGTGCTAGAACACTTTTCTCACTTGTTTTTGGTAATATTTTAGTATGATTATGAGTAGTTTCACACAATGTCCATAAGGTTACAATCCTCCCTTTGTTCTTTTAGAGATCTTTTCATGGGTCATTAATTTCAATGATCTAGGGTATGCCTAATTAGATGGTGTGGTAACTTTCATCTTTTAGTTTAGGTGTTGATTGCTCTTTTGTTACTTGCATGAACGCTGCTTTAGATCTCCTCCTTCATAAGGCAATCTTGGAGGTTCCAGGGTTCACGAGGAGACGCCTGAACAACCTCAATCTCACGGGCTGTCATCTAATGACGCTACCACGACAAGTTTTTTAGGCGTTCACGGAGAAGGAATGCTTCGAAGTCGGGCCAGCACCCCGCAGTGGGTGCCAATGTTGTGCCACTAGGGACGTACAATCCATTCAATGGGTATTACGATCCTCACATGTCTTCTTTTAGTGAACCTTATTATGAGGCTTTACATTGTTCTTGAGGGCTCAAGTTAAGCTCCTCTTAAGTGTTGAAGGATAGGCGAGATTCAACTTCCCTTGCAAATAACATGGGCAACTATCTCTTCGAAACGTCGATGCCGACTTCATGGATGATTAGGAGTGAACAATTCTTGTATTGTGCTTTGTTTTTAAATACGTAATTTTTTAGAAATTTATACTCATGTAAGGAAATGAATGCAAGACTCGTTCTAAACAAATATAATCTTTATTTATAAAATGCGGAAAAAATTCAAAGAGAAAAAATTGCACTTTTTAGCTCCCATTCTCCCTAGAAATAAATAATAAAAAGAGGAAATAAAATCCATAGAACAACTTGGTCCTGAGTAATTGGGCTAAAATAAAAATGGGATTGAAAAACAAAACTAGCCCCACGGGTAAAACAACGTATTGCATTGCATACTTGGAGCGGATCGGGAAAGGTGGTGTCGGCCCATGGTCCGGCCTACACATATCCCGAGGGTGACGACCATTGAGACCGGGATTTCCTTGTGCTGAATGCGCTGTAAGTACGGTTGTAGGCGATATATGTAGAACTCATTGAAAGAAACCTTACACCTAGAAGGACAATCCCCAAACAACCGATCATGAATTTTGTTTGAGAACTTACTCAATAGATGCAAGAATTAAGGGTAGAGGAACATTCAAATATATCATGGTATCGGCTTAATACCATGTTTAACATATGACAAGTTAGGATCCATTGGACTTTCCTCGGGGTTGCTGTGTCCTAATGGGACCCTATAATGCATGATGTACAAGTGTTCGGGGGCAAAAGGGATAAAAACTCAAAAGATTAGGAAAGGTTTAAAAAATAGACTTCATTGGTCAAAATCAATGTTCCAATGTTTGGGGCGCATGTACAAAATGAAACGGGGTGCTCTTCATTATACCCGTTGTAAAGACGACCTCTACTAATAGAAAAGGGAGTAGAAAATGTGTTAAAGAAAGCAAACAATTAACATGCTAGTACAATAATAAAGACATCCAAAACATGATGTAAAGTAATAAATGAAAGTAATAAAGAAACTAAACAATGGAAAATGATGAATAAAAATTACAATAGGCGAGGTGGAAACTAAATAAAATTACATCTCGAAAATCCACAATGCAAAAGCAATAAAAACTAAATTTAAACAAATCACAAAAACAAACTCGAATAAGTGATGTGTACCTTAAGGTTGACCCACCTGTTAGGCTCAATTCTTGACCAGATTTTGGCGGACTAACGATGAGGTCGAAGTGAGCAAAAGTGGCAAAATGAAGGCTTTTTGTGAGGTTTTAGAAAAGGGGTTTTGGGGTGTAAGTGGGAGGGAATCAACAGCACAAGAGGCAGAATATGCAGCTAAATTGGTGTGTGAAATGAGGGGTGAACCCTCTATTTATAGAAAAGTTAAGGGTTTAGGAAACCCTAAACCTTGCCCCAGGGGACAATTAAAAGGATAAACCGAGTTAAGATTTCCGGAAATAGATGAACAAAAATTCGGGAAGTTGAACAAGTTAAAAACGCCGCGTTCAAGGAGACATAGGGATCGACACCGGACCAAAACGACCATACTACGTGATATAGGGAAGTGTGTCAAACTTGGACACTAAAATGCTCGTGTTTTTGCGAGGCTAAGAAGTCGGCTCTGGTTTGGAGCTAGGAGTGGGAGCCTTAACCTGGTTTGGACTGACTTGGAAATTGGATTCGAGGGTGCGTGGGTCCAAGGAGACGCACTTTAGGCCGTTTTTGGCACTAGTTAGTTTTTTCATGGGTTCAAATGGGTTTTATCGCTCTGCTTTAGAGCAATCTCGACCCGAACATGAAAATGAAGCAAGGTATTCATCACCGGGCTGGCAAAAATAAATAGAATATAAAAATAAGGATGACACATTTTGTGTGTCTACACAAACTGGGATTTAAGAATATTAAGGCTTGGAACAAAGCCCTTATTACTAAGTTGCTCCGGGCCATTTCTTGCAATAACTTTCTTTGGGTAAATTGGATAAATGTCTTACTTAAAAGGGCAGAAATTCGGGACTACCAGCAGAAGCGGGGACATATGTTGATATTGGAGAAAAATGTGTCACTTAAAGGATAAAGTAGAGCCCTTGCTACATATGCTAGGTGTTACAGGAGGTAAATTTGACACAAGGTAGGCTTATAAATTGACGTTGGGTGAAACACTAAAGCAAAGATTGAGCAAATATGTGTGGCATAGACGCCTCGGTCCCCATCACGCTTTTTATCCTGCGGGTCTTGATAGACAAGTTATCAACAAGACAGCGATTAGCAAAGTTTATCCGCCATATGGAAATTTCTTGTGGTTTGTGTGCGTTGGCTTATGAAACTACCGAGCACCATTTCTTTGACAGTCAGCATGCAAAAGTACTTAGGGAGAGGATGTTCAAATGGATAAACAATACCCATCAACCTCAATCTTTGTTACATTGGCGTAGGTGGTTGCTACATACCGAGCAAAAGGGATTGTATGGCGACATTGTGATAGTGTAGCAGTTTTGTACCAGATTTGGAGGGACAGAAATGATGCAATTTTCTAACGAAACACCACGACATTGATGGATCTAATAGGAAAGTAAGAGATATGGTTAAAGACAGGTATACTTTTCTAGTTGTGCATAGTGATAGATATAGAAATTGGAGACAAATTTGTGTAAATGAACTCTGCTGAGACTTAAAGCTAGGAGGACCTTCCCTAGAAGGTGGCTCCTACTTTAAGTTCTCCCTTTATATGTACCTTATTCAAGTAACTTGAAATACTATATGAAGACATTGCCTTTGTTCAAAAAAATTTTTTGAAGGTCCTCATTCAAGAGCAGACCAGTAGAGCAATATACACTTATAAACAATTAAAACTAAAGATATCGCACCACTTAAAATTTTTAAACAAATCTATACACTATATATTGCCAATCTTTTTAAAAAGATGACATGGCGATCGAGAGTGAATTTAGGAGTTTCGTCCAATAAAAAAAATTATCATTGAAAAAAATAGATTTCCACTCATATATGGACTCATTCTTACTCCATGCCAAAATAATAATAATAATAATAATAATAATAATAATAATAATAATAATAATAATAATAATAATATATAATTTTTCAAAAAAATAAACAAAATTAAAAATAATAAAATAAAAACATAATCTTAAACAAAAAGGTAAACAAATAATAAAATACACTAAATAAATACGAAAATAAATAATTAAATTACCAAAATATTAAAAATATTTTCTGGACCTAATAACCTAAAACCTAAAATAAAAATAAAATAACTAAATTTATTAAATTAAAAACATGCTTTAACCTAAATTAGTAAATAAGCCTGAAAAATTATCAAATCAGTTACATATTATAAGATTATCTAATCTTAATATAAATATTAAATAATAATTAATCATCCATTAATTCATAAAAATATAAAGCAGAAAATAAAAACAAAACTAAGTAGAACATTAATAAATAACAAATATACAAAATTATACAATAAATTAAATCAAAAATCTGAAAAATATAAAATTAACCTAAAACCCAAAAATATTATTTTATAGTTTTTCAGAAAAATTAAACAGAAATAAAAATAATAAAATAAAAATATAATCTTAAACAGAAAGTAAAACAAATAATAAACTACACTAAATAAATGAGAAAATAAATAATTAAATTAACAAAATATTAAAATTATTTTTGGATCTGAATATATCCTAAACACCTAAAATAAAAATAAAAAAACTAAATTTATAAATTTATTAAATTAAAGACCTGCTTTAACCTAAATTAAAAAAATCTAAAAAATTATCAAATCAGTTATAAAAACTAAGAAAATTAATACTAATAGATTAAGACTCTAACTAAACTCTATAATAATATAAAAATAAAATTAACCGAAGAAGACTAATTTTATTCTAACTTCTAACAAACTGACTAAAAAATAACTAAAACGAACAGAAAAGTAATCTGAAAATTAAAATATATTAAGAAATAAAATAAATCAATATATATAGTTATATATTTATTTATTTAGGGTTTGGATTTTATATTAGCTCTCATTTATTTTTATGTATATTGATATGCAATATTATTTTGATCCTGAATATAATAATTTTGTCTAACATTATTAATTTTTTATTGTTGATGGTGTTTTTTTACTTGGTGCCATAAAATTGTATTAGTTCAAAATATATTTATTATAAGAATTTTTAAAATTAAAATCAACAGGAACATGTTATAAAAATAATATTTAAATATTTTAACTATATGAGGAAGCAATTTGATTATTACATTCATCATATGTACATAATGATTTAATAAACTTTAAGAAATCATAAATTAATATAATAAAACTATAACAATTACATATATACTTGATACTAATAATTAAAAATGCCTACAAGATAGAAAGTTATGATTCAAATATCTTGTGGAATAAAACGTAATGAATAAAAAATTAGGAATTATATTGCTTCGGTTCAGTAACTTGTGGACTTTAAGTTCGTAACTTGTGTTATATTTAAAGGATTCCAAACTTAATATGCCAATTTCTATTAAGCATATAGGACTTCGAATAAATTCATTTGTCTCAAAATTTTTGCACAACATATAGATCATTTTTTTTGTTACAAATACAGTTTATTTTAGTTTCTTCCTAATATGTTTATCTCGTGACTTATTATTAACAAACATATTTAAATCATATCTTTTACTATTTTAAGTTTTCTAAATTATTAAAAGATGAGTATTTGTCATCAAATCTCCCTGCCATCTTAAAATAGAACTTCATGTTACTCTTATTATGTTAATTAATTAATTGAGAGGAAGAGTTGTGTCTCAAAGGAAGTAATTGATTGTTAATCGAGTAAAACATGTATTTATGAAATCTCAATTGTATCAATATTTTTGCCCCATTGATTCACTACTAAAATCGCGATCAATTTTCAACATAAGTATGAAACACGGATGATTTTATTACCCTACGCTACAAATTGACCTATCATGCCCTTTACTATGATACAAATTACCTATTATTGTTAAATATATTTGGATCACTTCTATCATTATAATATTTTTTACTATTAATCTCAATATAAGTAGTTATTATATGTTTAATTATCTTTGTATGCGGAGGTATGTAAGAATGGATAAATCATTATATTCACCTTATAATTTTAAAAAAATGAGATCTCATTATGGGTATATGCGTAATTTTTAAAAGCTTGTGTAATATTTAAGTCAATGATGTTTTAATAGGTTGGTTGCATATAAATATTTATCTAGGCATCAATTAAGTTAAATTAGTATTGACTTTATAGAGAGTTATGAGTTATAAATTTGATATTCTTTTATTCATTTGATGTACTTTGTGTTGTAATATTAATTTGTGACATAATGATATTTATTGTCATCTAACTCAATATCTACCAATCATATATTATTCTTTTTCCTACTAATATTTACCTTTTGATACCCAAACATGTTGTCACACTATTTTTATAATTGTATGAGTTAACATTATTTAAATTATTTGACTCTTAGAAGGGCCCGACTTTTTAATATTCCAAATCACGAGTGTAATCTTAAAACCTTGATGATATTTTTTAACATTCTTTTTTATTTATTATTTTAGATTATTTATTTATTCTTTTGAAATTTAGAATGATTGGAAGATAAATGTGTGTTGGGCTCTAATAATTTTTATGTGTTGGGTTCGATAACTTTGATGAGTCACGAAAGCGTTTTCGCTATGAGGGGATAACATGTACAAGAATATTGTTGAAAATGAAATCATTTAATAAAATCAAATGATCGAGAAAAAGAAACTCACAAGTACAACATCGTTGCGTAATTCAATAATTTCTTAAGTGATGGATTATAGAACATTACTCCGTGCATAGCACGAGTCCAGTACTAGTAAGTAATAAAAGGTTATCGATATAGAACACCTAAATTATGCATAGAATATTCGATAAAAAAAATGCATAAAATAGCCAAGGGCTTCTCGCCTCAATTTTTTAAAAAAGAGCGAAACAAATACTCCCAATTTATTCTTCAAGATAACGTCCATCAACATTAGTAATTAAAATATGTTAATAATTTAATATTATTTTTTGATAAAAAAATTAACATTATTAAGTTCACAATGAAGTTGCATTTAATTAGAGGATATAATATGATCTATATTAACATAAGTTTGTTATCAATAATATTAACAATTAAATTGAAAAAGAATAAAATTTTGAACCAATAGTAGGTTGCCAACTCAGCTCAATCGCCATATCAGATCACATGTCTGCATTATAACATTTGCAATACATTATATCTGTATAATAGTAGTATTAAATATCAATTGAGTGTTACCCTAGTGATAAACACTTCACACTTCCATCCTTTTCACCAAGGTTGGTAAAAACACTCGACCCTTCATTTGGACCAAATTTTGCAATTTTCTTTGAAATTGCCAAGCCAAATATGAAACTACCATAGGGCGATAGTCATCCTAACACAAGCTAATTCATCTAGCAAGCAAGATATGAGCTTTAGTTAACCAATAATTAATCCCATAATTATGTCGACTAATATCTGATAAATATACTCACCTATAATCAGAACAGAACAACACGAATCAGATATGAACGTTATTAACCCCTTCATCTTTAAATTTATCCAATCCAAACCCGGACAACCCAAAGCACTGCTGTGTACATCTCATACTCTTAAGTGACCCTAAGAGCTAGGATAATTTTAATTACCCACCAGCTTATACACAACACCACTGATATGTATCCAATGTCACCAAAATTACTGCAATTTTTTTTTTTAAAAAAAGACGGTATTTCTATTTCTCGGCATCATCATTTTCTGTATTTTTCCAAGGTTTACAAGTATGCATTGTTAATCAAAGGCACATATTTATTTCAACCACTATACAAAAAAGAAAAAGGGAAGGAAAAAAAACTACAAAAAAATCATAACGTGTTCCTTTTACATGGTAACTCATACAATGTTTTGGCCATATGCTAGTGTTTCCTGGCTTCCTGCCTAGTGAACTGATCTTAAGAAGCCAACCTCAATGTAACGGTTTAAATTAAGTAGTTGTGGATTTAAGTTCATACTACAGTAGCTCTTTTCGGTCCAGTTAATTGTCTCTGTTTGGGGTTCATACAGAGTCTTCTTCTCAACAATAAGAAAAGGAATGCGAGCACCACGATGACAACAAGAGAGACTTCCAAATTTGGATGAGCAAGGATGTCTACCATTTCAAGCCCATTCTTAGTGTTTCCAGAGCAGTCACAGTCAGTCTCGAGCAAGCTAGTCATATGTTTGCCTTCTGGTTCAAGAATGAAATCCAATGTCATGGCTTCTTCATTGAGCACGATTGTGGTGGATTTTGACTTGTAACCCGGCATGGAGGCTGTAACTGCAGCACAAACAACAAAAGGTAAAACGCTAACTGATCTGTGTGTTAAGTGTGTGTATGTTCAGACACAGGAAGATAGAGCACACAAATAGGAAAGGCACATAATCTGCTTATATGTATTTTGTTCACCTTCACTTTTTGGATAGCTGAAAAAGAAAATTTTTTAGGTTGGATTATTGTGGACCAGAGCAAAACACCTCTTTAAAATATTCTATGACTCCTTTATGGAGTAAGATTTTCAATCCAGCATCCGACAGAACTGGGCCTCTCTGCCATTCACGAGTACTGCTACATTACATTTGACCTCCCCACACCCTAATTAGGCTATTGTATACATAACTTAAATTTCAACATCCCTGATACACTTCTGAAACACGCACACAATGACACAAACGCAAGCATCAAAAAATTTTAAATTAGGCGACAATTAATACAACAGAATCATTCTGGGACACATGAAATACTTTCTTGGGATTCCTAAACTGCCTGAGAAAGAGCCCTATTCGTTCATCAGAGTGGAGTGATATGCTTCATTCCTGTAAAATGACCAATAGCATGGCCTTGTGATTTCTATTTTTACTTTTCTTTATCTTATCCTTCATTAACCTCAGAATCTTTTCATTGACACTTGATCTTTATTTTACCCGTAGAAGGGGGAAATATGATTCCACAGTCATTGCCTAATTGCTACTTCAAGACACCCATTTGAGATATTATACTTCCCTATGAAGCTGATGCAAGATCTTCATTTCGCAATATAGCAGCCAAATTTCTTCTACAAGGCATACTGAAACTCTTCCAAGATTACAAATTGCAGAATGGAGGTATTAGAGTTGCTTAAGCACCTAGTAATTTAACCCTCCAGGCTCCCAAAAGTGCTCAATAGGGGTCAGATTTATACGACGAACCTCCTCTTTATTACTTCCCTTGTATGCGAAAGATTTTCATGGGGTTGTTAAACAACAGTCTTTTATGCGAAAGATTTTCATGGGGTTGCTCAGGAACAGTCTTTCTTATACAGAGAATTTCAAGAGAAGGATGTGTTCCATCCTGACCTCCCAATATCAAACCTCAATGCTCAGCGTGATATAAATTGAATTTTGTCATTGTAGACTAAAAACAGAAGAAACATTTGTTCAAGTTGGCTGCAGAAACAGAGAAAGGCATAACAGAACAACCTACACTGAGATGACAAATGATTTTGAAAACTGATGCCCGACATTATGCTTCTAGCAGCTGATACGGCCTGATTAGGGTAGTATTTCAGCTATCAAATTTGTTATGGATTCGCAAACTATCAGTCTCTTAAATATAGGATCCAAAGATGCCAACCTCTGTAGGATCCTATAGCATATCGTAATGGTATGATTGCATACATCAAAACTTTGCATCCGAATCCTTCCCTAGGCAGTACTCCAGGATTCGGCATGGTTTCGTCAGCTTGATTCAGTTTGGGTATGGTAATGCCTGAAATTAGAGCATATGAGACAGGTTCAAGCACACGACGTGATGTTCCCATCAATGACTAGAGAGTTACAAACTATAAGGCCTTCAACAGAATGAATTTTTGGTGAAGAGGGAGTCGCAAGGAGATGACAATAATTGTGAAAGCTATATTCATGTTGACATCTACTTATGTTCACTACCGGGGACTCATGCCTTTTATTCCTCCCAGAATAAACTTAATCAACTTGAAAGTGTGCAAGATGACTGGCACAAGTCCAATCTTTCCCATACACTTCAAAACATCTACAATAATGCTTCCCTCGATAATGCAATAACAGAGGATCTCAGCAATACAAAATAAATGATATGAGAATAATTAATGGGAAGAAAGAGTTTCTAAAAAGTACCTTGATATTTTTCTCCTGGCAGAAGTAAACGATGGTAATCGGCAAAATGTTCTCCAGCTTTCATCTGTTGAAGAAACCATACCAGGAATAATATAAATTACAAACTGTGAAGAGACCAGACAACAATCCCCACCCATATGAATCCTGCCTGAGCAAGGTTTGGGGAAATACAGATTTAGGTATCCTTACACATACAGCTCAAAGCCAATTCCGCAAAACCCACAAAAAAATTCCAAAGAATTTTTTTTTTTTTGGTGCACATCAAAACCTTTTGCAATAAAAATATCAAGATAAAAGGAAGAAATAATAGTACATACAAGCAACACAACTATTGATAATTGTGAGGCATGGATTGATGGAAAAGATATTATACAAGCAATGATAACTATGGACAAAGCTCACCCCTAGGAATGCAGTGAAATAAAAATAGGGAACTACCATTGGACTAAGGTAGTAGTAAGGTCACATTACGCAAAAGAGTGCTACATGCTTGCTAAGACGCTTAATTAAGGAGCTACTCTTATGGACTTATTCACCTAAGGTCCACCACCCTTATCCTAGACCTCCACGACATCCTATCTAATACCATCTTCTCAGTAAGTTCCAACTGCGCCAAATCTAGCAAACATAAATATAATCCAAGATATTAATTCTATCACACTTCTGCTGCCATTACATTTGGCAGCCTCCTTTTCACGTACCTGAGTTATCTGGACCTCATTTCCTGCATCTTACCTTCTATAAAGTCAATCCCACCCTAACTCTTATCACTTTATTTCTTATCTCATCCAACTTAGGAAGACCACATTCAATGTATCATCCTTATCATTGCAACAATCATCTTCATCCTCTGTTGGAATACACTTTTTAATCAGTCTTAATAACCATATGGTAAAATCTTCCCTAACACTTGATCACGACCAACCTGTCACAGAAAGCTAAGCTCCAAAACCGCTCTTTTTCCATTTCTGTCATCTCACCATTTTAAGTTGATTAATGTCATCATCAATCTCTCATTTACTTTGTATGACAGAACCTAGGTATTTAAACTTTTCCATCTTCAGTATTATCATGGCACCAATGTTGACTTCTTATGTCCCATCCACTTCCTCATTGAATTTACATTCGAAATATTTTGTCATCAATGTGCTCAACTTGAAGCCTTTAAATTATAAGCCTTTAGACTATAAGGTTTCTCGGCAACAACTCCATTTCTGTTAACTCCTTTTATCTCGTCAATTAGGGATATAAAATTTCACAAAAGACATATACCATGGCTTATCCTCCTAAATTCCCTTAGTTTATGCAGTCAACCATTAACTATCACAAAAAGAAAAGGGGCTTAAAACAGATCCTTGGTGCAACAAAATATCACAAAAGATAATCGCAAAGAGGCTAAAAAGGACCAAAAATTCAATATGATCACAAGTGTGCTCTATAAGATGAGTCATGAAAAATAACCTAGTGTGCACAGCTCAACCTAGGCAAGTCAAATTTTTCATCCTGTGCTGATGGTGCAAAATGTCATTTTAATCCATCAATACATGAGAAGACGCATTGGTGAACCAAATGACACGTAGAAGCAAGAACAAAGAGAATCATTCAAGATATGAATCTTTTGCTTTTCTATTACAAGACACAGATAAAAAGCAAGCCAAATGTCTTCTATAGCAATACTCAAATTTCTATATGCAAATCCTGATAAAAGACAAGTCGGAACCTTAATCAGTGATTGAAACAGAAAGTTGGAATGGAAACCCATAATGACTAACCATGCAGTCTAATGGCAGAAGCTAATGTTATTAACCAAAAAAATTGCCATTGAATCATACAGTAAATAATTATCACGAGAGAACTCACTGTGTAATTTATTCCCTTGACCATGATCAAAGCAGGCAAAGGTCTCCCATTTTCTGACGAGAAAATCCTTCCATGAACTCCAGTCTGTCAAATAACAATGTGTGGCCTCAGATCCTGTTAACAGTAAAATGACCACTTCTCGATTCCATAATAGTTTAACCTTGCTTAACCTACTAATTTTCATATTTTCTTTCCATTTTTATTTTTTAGGGCAATATTTTATTATTGTTTTAAATTAGGTGGTGTCAGTCACTATTTTTTTTAGGGTTATTGACACTTTAGTATAATAAAAAACCCCACAGGTATTGAAAATAATAAATTACTACCTCGAGGTATTGTATAATATTGTAAAGTTACCTTTTATGGTATATATATAACCCATAAAAGGAAACTTTCTACAGTTAAACAACATTATACGATACAACATTATACGATATCTCAGGGTAATAATTTATTATTTTCGATACCCGAGAGGCTTTTTATCATTTGTCGATAGTACAGGGTACTAAACTGTCAATAGCCCATCTTTTTACTTCGTTGTAATAGCTTAATTTGTTTAGATAAGGAACAAGGACCATACGGTGTGATATACAGATTTAAACTTCTTTTGTTATAAAATCATATACATAGATTTCAAAGTACAAAATAATGCATTCAACTAAAAGAAGACATTCTTACAGTTGATTTAATCATGCTACCTACGGAGCTACAAAGGGCAAATTAAATAACAGTTCACAAATATTGAGAACTATAGCTGCTTTGTTCTACTTTTGATAATGATGTTGCAACAGTACTAACAACCTTTGCCTCTGAAATTCACTGGGGAAGAACAATAAGGAATCAAGTCATCCAAAGATTTTCTAAGATGTTATGGTAGCTTGGAAAAAAGAATGATGAAGAGTTGTATTCTTGGAAGATGAATGGTTTTTTTCCCTTTTCGAGTAACAAAAGTTGTATTAAAATGGCACCAAGGGGATGTCTGCCATGCACAAAAGGAAAATTTGGAGTATTATTCCATAGGCTATTTATTTGGTCAAGTACATGGAAGCAAAGGAATCATCGAATTTTGAGAAACAAGCTTTGTCTTAGCAGAGTACAACCTTTATTTTTAGAGCTTTAGTTCATTTTCGGGTCAAGCGATTATTGTGGAGAAAATTTTACTATTTTGGAATTTGGATTTTGCGGATAATATCATTCATGAGAGCTTAAGAACAAGTTATTTTTGCACTTTCCCGCTTCTGCACATGGATGACATCCCTTGGTGTCCTTTGATGAGCTCTTTGACACACCATAATAAACTGGTGGGGGATGAGAATTAAATAAAATATTGACACTTCACTACCTTGTGGTTTGACAAATGATAAAAAGGTCCAACAGGTCGTGTAAATAATAAATTAGTACCCTAAGATATTTTTTTAACAGTTTGCGAACCTACCTTTTAAATTTACAAGGTGTTAAACTATTAAAAAAATCAGGGTACTAATTTATCCGAGGAACTTTTTTATTATTTGTCGATAACACAAGGTATTAAAGTGTCAATAACTCAAATTAAATTACTCGTAGGCAATATGAAGTTGTTATTGAAGAAATTATCATTAGAGATGAGGACCAAAAAGGTAACTCAAGCTTTAATTTTGTTCCGTGGGGACAGGTGATGGAAACCCCCTCCCTAGGAGTCACATACTCCTTGGAGAGAGCCATCCAAGATTGCTCCAAGCTGGGACACAAGCGAAATTCCTCCGGCCACAAGCGCCATATGCTATATGCTGCCAGCCCAATGGAGTCATCAAGCAGCCTCTTCTATGAGGCATAAATCTCAATCAAATGGGAGTTTGGACCTCAAATTTTGCCGCAAAGTAGCTCATGATGTCCTCTAACAATGGGACTTATGGGTAGTTTTGATTCAGATCAGTAAAAATAAGTTTTGAATTTCTCTGCGGCAATTTGACCTCAATTGGGTATTTTGGTCATATCTCTCTCATTCCTTGGTCAACGGAGGCAAGTCATATTTGATAGTGACCTAGACATGTCGCTTTCAACCTTTTGTTGTTGCTTTTTGTTCTCCTACTTTATGATTTATGCTTTTTGCTTTTTGGGTTGTTTGCTGTTCAAGCTCAGCCCTAGGATGGTATTGTACTAATTTGGACCATTGGATTAAAGTTGTAAACCTAGTTTGCTAGCCTATAAAATCAAGTGCATTAGGATGTAAAATTCAGAAATTTGGAGTTTCGAATGCTTAGTGCATGAGAAGTAGAGCAAGGCTCCTTCACCCCTGACCTTCTCTTATGCTTATCTTAATTATGGCCTAATTAAGTGGTGTTTTAAGAGTCTAATTATGCTTAATGGTGGTGTATCTTATCTATCAAGTATGATTAGTGGCCCTAATTTCTCCTAGGTGTGTCTTATTCAAGGCAGAATTATTTTATCCAGTTACTTGATTTGCAGAAATCCCCTCTTTTTATCCGTTAAATCTTTTGGGCTCCATCTTTACCCCCTTCAATCCTCTACCTTGTAACTTACATTACCCTAAAAATCACCTCCATCCTCTACCTTGTAACTTACATTACCCCAAAAATCACCTCCATCCAAAACCCCCTTTTCCCCCTCCTCAAATTTCCCAAAACCTGTCCAGTTTTGGGATCTCAGCGGGTAACTCCACTTTCGAGTTTCCCTCTTTTAATCCCAGTCTTGGATGCCTCTTCTACCTTCCCCCTCCTCTTGCCCCATCAGTTTACTTTCATCAAACCCATTTTTAGCCCCAACTCCGCCAGCTCCCATCTTCTTCTTATTACAAACAATCGTCCGATTTTGAGGTTTGAGCCATTTCTCTTTGTTTTCTGCCACCCTCTCTCCTCTTTGGATGCCCCGTATATCAGTTTTGGTATCAGAGCTTATGGATACCCTCCTTGGCCAAGATTCCCTAGCCTAAACACATCCCAAAAAAACCATAACCCAAAGCCCAGACGAGCAAGAGAGGTTTGCTTGAGAAGAAATTTGAGAAGTTGATGAAGGCTTACAAGAAGGAGATCAAGCTCAACGATCACCTCTTAACTCAACTTGGAGCCTAAGAGGGAGTGGGTCGACAGAAACATGTAAGAAACTCAAAACCGCAAAATTGGATAGCCCAAAATTGCGATTTTTTATAACCTAGAAGGGTAAAGGATAGGTCTGGAGGTTTTGAGGGCTGAAAATTGGTGGGAGCCAGTAGACTCACAATGAAAAGGGGGAGATTTTGGGAGTAGTCAATGTCGAGCAAAAGGGGGAAGCCCAAAGTTGAGCTACCTCCAGAAAAACACAAACGGGACAAATTTTGGGAAATTTGAGGAGGGGGCCAAAGGAGGTCTTAGATGGAGGTGATTTCTGGAGGAAAAGTAGAAAAGGGTTGACAGAAGGTGAGGGGAAAGTATGGAATCAAATGGGCTTTGGGATAATAGGTAACTGAGGCTTGATCCAAGCAACCGAAGAGGGACTAACCTCCCTTGGATAACACACCACCAAGGATAGTTAACACTCTCTTAAGTGCTTTGGGGTTAGCCAAATAAGGGGGAAGGCTGGTGGTTGATGGTAATGAGTGAATGGTGGAGATGGGGAAGCTGGTTGAGTGAAGATAGAGAGATTAAGTTCACGCATTACAAGTGAACATAATCAAGGGATAGGCTAATCTCACTTGCATAAGACACACCACCAAGCTTGATTAGGACACCTAAGCTTGCTAAGGATAAGACAGCACCAAAGCTTGCTTAAGACTCTAAGAACACCACCTAGTATGCCACACTAGGATAAGCAAAGAGATTAAGGGGTAAGGAGCCTTAGCTCAACTTAACACGCACTAAGCATTCTTTCACTCAAAACTCTGAATTTTACATCTTAATGCACTTGCTTTTATAGTGCTAGCAAACTAGGGTAACAACTTTAATCCAATGGTCCAAAATAGTACAATACCATCCTAGGGCTGAGCTTGAACACCGCAAAGAACACAAAAAGAAAAGGGCATAAAGCAGAAGTAGGGGAACAAAAAGCAACAACAAAAGGTTGAAAGCGACATATGCGGGTCACTATCAACGGATGCTGCGTTTTTGCCTCCACTTCCAACGATTGTATCTTTCTGGCACAGCTCCAAATGTCCAAAAGCATGTTTGGAAAGCTAAGGAAGTAATCTTTCCAAGCATATACGACTTGCCTCCATTGACTAGGAAATGAGAACAACTGAACAGAACTAAACTACTGACTTTGCTGTTTGGCTTCAAAACTTATTTTTACCGACCTGAATCAAAACTACCCATGAGTCCCATTGTTAGAGGACATCATGAGTTACTTTGCATTTGAGGTCCAAACTCCCATTTGTTTGAGAGTTATGCCTCATAGAAGAGGCTGTTTGATGACGCCATGGGGCTGGCAGCATATGGCACCTGTGGAATTTTGCTTGTGTCCCAGCTTGGAGTGATCTTGGATAGCTCTCTCCAAGGCATACGTGACTCCTAGGGAGGGGGTTTCCATCAACAGGGTAAAGGTGTCTATCTCAAGTGTTCAAATCTTTGATCTACTAACAACCACGGTAGGAGATCAATCATAATAGCATGCTTTAGTTTATCCTTAATTAACCAGGCTCACTCTTAATACTGTTCATGACAGCCATTAGTCACTATTGGCAGCACACAAGCATCCTATAAACCAAGTCCGACCTAAGGCCTATCACATATAGGAAATCTCCTGTGACATTGTGAAGTCTCCTTGGCATTGAAGTGGGGCTATCAAAATCCAAATTGCCAAATACTTGCATTCTCACCAAGATGATCAACACCCATAATTCCATATTTTGTCCTTAATGAGTTCAATATTTACTCTGGCACTATTCCTTACAATCCACTTGGAAGCAATTCAACCCAGCTAACCACACGGCAGCCTTAGGTATCTTATATAGATATAGCTAACGCTCCCAAATTTCTTATTGGCAGAAACTGTGCCCCAGTCCTCAGGTGCACTCTTCCACAAACTTCACAACATTTCAAATGTAATCCTTGCCAGATTTATCTCTAAAAAGTTAAGGATATGGTGTCATCCATGATAAGATCTTACGCAAGACAAATATTATAACAATGAACTTTGTGAGTATACCATGCTTAGTTTAAAAGCGCGCCCTAGGCGCAGAAAAGCCCAAGCCCACCCCCTTGTGCCTTGCAAGGGGTGAAGCCCAGCCCCTCCAGAAAGCCCTCTGAGGCACGCGCCTCAGCTTGCGCCTCAGCCAGGGTGCAGTTGTGCCTCGTGCGCCTTGCTTGCCTCAGTGGGCTTTTTCTATTTTTTTGCTATTTTTCTCCCTCTCTCTTTCTGTCTCCCCCTGTCTTGTCTCGTGTCGTTGTTAGACAATTAGTAAGTGGGTAAATTGCCCCATCTTTTTCAATTTGTGCTATTTTTTCTTTTTTTCTCGCTTTTTGGTTAAAATCTTTGCGAATTCATTGTGTTATCACAATCTAAGCCTCTTTGTAATATTTTTCGTAGTACAATGATATCTAATCACTTATTTGATGTCATCACCTAGCATATTCGGTCAAAAATATTGCTTAGCATTGATTTTCGAGCATTTTTAAGTAAGTGCTCCCCGTTCCAAAAGGCCCGCGCCTTCGCCTCAAAGCCCGCGCCCCGGGCCCTTTGCGCTTTTGTGCGCCTTGAGCTTTTTAAACTAAGATACCATGCCAGTAAACTAATGTAAGCAAGACCTGACACCACAGAAAACCCATCCTTTATGTACTAGATGCATCAATGAGCTGGACAAGAATCATTAAAAGTTAACCCATCAACTCCACTAATTGGCTCTACCAGCAATCATCAGGACATTATCAGTTTATCTAGAGATCATATCATTCCCTACGAAAATAGGAAACATCACTTTAAATGGCCATCATCTCCAAAAGTCCCAAAGATTTAGTGACCAGACGCTCATTAATATTCGTTCCTTTAATCTGAGCTCATCCCTGAAAAAGGCATATGTTATATCTATTATCTAGTAGGTCTTCTTAAACAAATTGGCTGCCTCACCCATGACAATGTCCTGATTCAAGTAAAAGGAACCCCAAAGCTCAATCTAACCTTTAGCTAGGGAGTTCATGTTCGGTTCGGTTCGGTTTCAGTTTCGTTGAACCGGTTTTCTCGGTTCGGCTAACCGGAATCGGCAACCAAAATTTTTACATCAATGTCTAAAAAAATTTAGAACAATTGTAGCACTAGGCGAGCTACTAAGCAGCGGACATTTTAATCTAACAATAAGTCAACTGGTGGCAGACAATTTAACATTCAATCTTGACATATATAATTACAGTATATGCCTTACCACTAGCAAGTTTACACTTAAATTAAACAATAAGCAGCCAACACATAATGTCTTGGGGCTGGGGGATATTAGAGTCTATATACTGCACTAAAGAATAGTATACCTCCTCCAACACATCACTCGATAGCAGCAAGCAACAAAAAAGAAACAAAAAGAAGAGGAAAAAGTCATTGGACCATCTCATTGAGTCGGGCTGGCAGCCCAGCCAATGAAATCATTAGATCAATTCCAGTTTTCTTTTTAACAGAACCAAAAAAGGGGCAAAAACATCAATTGTAATATTTTAAAAATATATATATATATAAATAAATATGTCGGGTCGGTTCAGTTAATCGTTAGTTTCAAAATCCTGAACTGGAAAGGTTATCGGTTTTCTGTTTGGTTATCAGATCTTAAAAGTTAAAACCAGTACAGTTAACCTAATGAACAGTTCGGTTCAGCTGGTTACCGGTTCAGTTTAGCGGTTCCAGATTTTTTAAACACCACATCTAAAAGAACCACAAGCACTTCTTATTGCTAAAAGCTCTGGAAAACAACAGACTGATGAAAAGGATTTTACCGTGGCTCAGTTTTGCAACAACTCAGTGATACTTCTTCCCCCTTTGGATCGCAGGAGGTTTAGGACTATGGTTACAAGCTTAGGTGTTGGCCTTTTACCCTCCATTTGGATTCAAGTCATTGTTGTTTGACTTGCAAAGTAGGTGATACCTATAATTCTATTGGTTTGCTAGTTGTGATTATTTTCTTATGCGTTTCTCCAACGCCTTTCCAAAAAGTGGACAAGGAAATGCAGAGGTTGTATTGTTCCCATACCTTAGCAACTGTTGCAACCAGGTTCAACATAGCCATCCTGTTGTACTCCCAAATGGTAGATAACTGCACATTCAGAGATCTGAGATCAAAAAAACATTAAACTGCACATTCAGAGATCAAATCACCAGACCAAAACAGAGGACTCAATACTGAGAAAGATGAAGACAACATAAAAACCCAGACCCATCTCAAATATATGCACTTAAAATAAAAGAACTCTCTGACCACTTTCATCGAAGAGTCTCCACGGTAGATAACAAGATAGATCATGATGACAGCAATATAACACAATTTAGGGGGAAAAGGGGACAGCGCGACAACTATCACATACAACAATATACAACATGTCGGTGATGATCCTAATTAAAAAAATATCAGTGATGATGTAGATCAATGCAGGAATACAATAAGCAACCTCTAAGAAAAATAAAGAAGTGAGCTGATATCTAACCTCACTAGCATTAGGCCATTTGTTGTCACTGATCTCCAATGTCAATTCAAAACAACCAGCATGTATGTAATTCCAATCTTGCATACCACCATATATGGGATACCTTGATCAAAATTTATATAAATAAAAGGGTAAATTACATTGTCGGATAGATAAATTTTATTAAAAAAAATAATAAATTGCTGTAGAAAATATTGTTGGATGCAATAATATAAAGGATTTTGCCGACAAAAACCAAAGGAAGGACTCACCAAGCTGCTCCATTTGTTATTCCTCCAGGGAACTCTTGGCTGAAAGACATGTTGTGGTGGGAATGACTATATACACCAGCTAAATACTGGAATGTCCTATCGTCAGGGCATGCATAGTATTCCTTCCTGAAATTAAAACGACAGCATAGTTAACAGGTTAAGGGAAAGAAGAAGAAGAAATCAAATATAGGTCTAGCCAGTGGTGACATCCCAAGCGAAGAAAAAAGTATCCAAGCTTAAGATTTCCATCATAAGCCATTTAGAACTCCTGAAGCCAATGCACAAATGTGGGAACTATGCAATGACAATTTGGAACAAGCTGTTGTGCATCATGCACAAAAAAAAAAAAATAAATAAATAAAAGGGTTGGGGGGAGAGAGTTGCTCCATCGCTTCATAAGTGACAACAATCAGCGATTGAAGACTAATACCATATGCTCACACAAATCAGAAGGTTTTTACTTTTTGTACCCTAAGCTATGGTAAGTTTATTTTTTAACCCTCTAGTATGTGAGTTAACTTTAAGGTACCTTGAGGTATAACAAGTTTATTCTTTTAACCCCTTAAAGTGCCAAGTGGGTCACCGAATCATATGAATGACATTTTTACCCCTAAACTCTTTTATTTTGAAAAAAAAAAAAAGAAAATTAAGAAAAGTCAGTTTTTTATAAAATTCCTCCAAATGTTTATTTGTTATTTCTTTCTCATTTCCTCTCAATTTTTCGATAAAATAAAAAATTAATTAAAAAAGCAGACTTTTTTTACATATATAACATAACTACATAAGCGCTTGTTCAAAGTTACATAAAAACCATCATCTATTTATGTTTTCTGTTCATTTTGTTCTTTTATGTTCTTTTTGTTCGTTTCTGTTCTGTTTGTTTTTGTCCTTTTCTATTCATTTCTTCTCTTTTCGATACTCGTTTTTGTTTATTTATGCTCCTTTCTGTTCGTTTCTGTTCGTTTTCTATGTAACTTCGAACGGGCCCTAAGCCTAATAGAGATAAAATTTCCTTTCTCCAATTTTGTTTAAGTCCACCTATAAAATGGATAGAGAAGAGAAATTTTAAGGGGTGGGGGGTATCTCTATTAAACTTCAACTATCTTTCATCCCCAAGCACCTACCCATTTTATAGTGGCAGTCATTTTATTAAAAAATTCTGGAGAGAAAATAAATTATATCTCTATGAAGCTTATCTAATTACTTTATCCACGTAATAAATATTTGGAGGAATTTCATAAACAAAAAAAAAAAGAAGTCTCCTTAATCTTTTTGTTTTATTAAAACATTGAGAGGAGATGAGAAAGAAATAACAAATAAACATTTAGAAGAATTTTATAAACAAATAAAAAAGTCTAAAAAATTTAGAGAGTAAAAATATCACTCACCCACTTGGCGCCCTAGAGGATTAAAAATAAGCGTGCAATACCTCAAGGTACCTTAAAATTAATTCACGTACTAAAGGGTTAAAAAACAAACTCACCATACCTCAGGGTACAAAAAAGTAAACAATTTGACTTCTCACTGCTGGAGATTAATGCACAACAATACTGAATCTTCTGTTAAAAAGTATAGTACCTACTCCTACACAAACAGGGTTAAGATAGAAAACAGTTGGAACCATTGAAGGAAGATAAGAGTTCCAGAGCCGGTTCTCCTATCAATGATTAACCACACCTTCAACTTTATTGGCTCTCTTTAAAAATGAATATATAAATCTGTTTGCAATAGAACTGAAAGGCATTGTGGGGCCAAACTGCTATGCCTGTGGATTACAATGGACTCAGTTAAATCTGTGATAATGAACTACAAGCTATTACAGTGTTGCAGCAGGTTAGTGAATACATTCCAATCCAAGGCAGAAACAGCCTTCGAAATACTACACAGACTGTTATGTGCTTAAGAACAACCCCAAGTCCCACCCTGGCTTGCTCACCAAAGAGTATGGCCCGTATGGGAAAGGGGGAGAAGGAAGCAGCAGGATAGTCTGGACCTTCCTGAGAGGCGCTAGCTGACTAGGTCATATGTGTAGTCTGGTATGAAAATGGAAAATAAAGGCCCTCTTAATACAAATTAGCGACAATGGAAAGAACTCCAACATGGACTCCAATGATGTGAGATCTGGAAAAGTCAAGATGTGCATAGCCTTAGTATGAGTATTAGAACAAAATTCAAAGAATTCTGGCATATCTGGCATGATTCTCACCACCAAACATAAAGATGGGAGGGTTTAGATATAGCTACTAATACTATTAATACATGACAACCAAAAGGAATCTGCAAATAATGTTTTTCACAAATACATGTACAATTTGGAAAGTTAGATGAGGTAAAGAATTTTCATAGTCCATCAAATCAAATCATAGGAAAAATTGGTTAACTTAACAGAACTTAAAAGTGATGTCTAAACTAGAGGAATCTTAGAAATCTTAAAACAAAGATGCAGAGCATTGAACTGCAGAATAGTGCAGATATTTCTCTTCATACAGAGCTTTGAGGAAAAAATATACCTCTTATTCTGAGAGCCATCCCAAGGATAATTGGCAACAAGTGCACCCTAAACAGAACAAGGAAGGAACATCATTCCATCAGTTCAAACCTTATAACCAACGAGGCATAAATAAGTACCAGAATATGCATCCCTTTTTAACTTTTTCCCTCAAGGAGATGACAAAACATGTGTTTTATCAATGAGCCAAGCTAGCTCACCGGGGCTCATGGGCTAGCTCAATGCCAAATTCATGAACGCACAAGCCAGACAATATAGAGGTCACAAGGATTCAACAATAACTTTCAATACTTAGCATTAAATAGGTAATAAAACAAAAACTAATTAACTATGGCTAGAGATGTAAGGATGCAAATTTTAGAAACGATGTACAGTAAATAGGCTCAATTAGGCCTCGAACTTGGCTTGAAAGTTGGCAAACCCAAGAGCAAGCTGAAACGAGCCTGAGCTCGTTTCCGTCCCTAATTCAAACTAAAGCGAGATTGTACACACCATTTCCCCAGCTTGTATTTATAACTAAGGGCTGACCATTTAGCTCTAACTAGAACAAAGTGTACCCACTAAGTGGAGTAAAAGGGAGGGCACATATAGAAGAGAAAAGGTAGCAGAAAGTCAGGAGATATGAAACTTAGCTGCTCCAAGCCACCAAGTCTACTTAAAAAACCTGACCTCGTATGCATTAGGAAGCTTCAGGCAGTCACATTATTCTATTTGCCACCACCATGGAAACTTCTTTCTTTTAAGCCTAAACAACAATCCACAATTTTACACTCAATCACCTGCATGTTTCAGGCTCTGTCAACTTGACAAGATTGATGGGGGCAGATTCTAGATATTGTGGTTTCATGTGATCTTAAATAAAGTTGAGAGAAACTAGGGACTGCACCCAACACCAGCCTCAAATTACACATAAAGCTAATATTAAGACTTTGTTTTATAATATAGAGTTCTTTGATACAACAAGGCAATCAAAACAAACCAATAACCCGGCGCCCAGCCTCGCCTTAGCAGGGCAAGTAGATGGAGATGCAAAGAAGACCATCCTTTCTTTTCCTCGTCAAAAAGTATCTTGTACTTACAGAAACCAAAATATAATTTCTTTCAACCAGATAGATACATCATAATTTAAATACGAAATCCCAACCTGTCATTGAGTATTTAGCATATATCAGATATGCATCCCTTAGTAATAAATGAACCATATAGACCTTATTAAGGGCATCTATCAGATATGGATGATGCCAATAAATTAATATTAATAAATATCCTTAAATCAACTGAAAAAAGAATGAATACAAAACTTCATGTCGATTTCCACCACTTCAGGCACAAGATTAAAGTGCCATAGAAGGTCAGAAGGTATTACCCCATGCAAACTGGCAGATGCTGTAAACTTTATCCTTCTTAACCAGCGCATTATTGCTTTAGTTTCAGGTTGCCTTGCGTCCTCTACGTCATTTACAGGAAAGAACTGCATTTATCATACCAAAACCACATATTACCACAATCAATAAACTCCTCAACAAAGATTATATACATAATTATTTTACCATGAAGACACATCTTTCCTTCTTTTTTTATGGCCAATGTATTTCATGAAGGAGATGTTCCGATAATCAAAAGTTTCACATATACGATCTTCAGTAAAGCATTTTCCGTCTAATGCAATTTTTTGATTACTCATCAAAAATTAGAAAGAAAAAACATTATGTCTTATCCAAATAAATGACAAGGTCAATCCATTTAATTAGATAAGTAACATAGGTTGCCTCCTACTTAAATGTTCTTAGCACAGCTAAGGAACATTTAAACAGGAGAGACAGAGAGAGACCGGGGAAGGGAGGAGTAAAATCTTTGTAAATTCACATTTGCAGCTCTTGCATCAAGGGAAGAAAAAGGAAAAAAGAATGCTCTCGAATAAGCTTGGCATAACTCCATTCTGCAACTCAAGGATGAGGGACAAAAGGAAACTGGCAATACCTGATCTGGAAAATCTCTATTTAAATCAACATTATTTGCATTTCCTCGCCTTCTGAGAGCAAATCCATCAGGATTCATCGATGGTAGTATATGAAGGTGTACATTTTCAACAGTGAACTTTGCCTGTGACCATGCAGACATTGGAAGTACCTTAGAATCAGTTTTTCTCCTGTCAGCTAGGTTAGTAGATATGCAAAACTAGAAAAAGAAATATTGAATGCAAATATATATTCATTTACATTGAAAGCTGAAAACAAATCTGAGCATGGAAGAAATTCCCTTTTACTTTTTTTTTTTGGGGGGTGGAGGGGTTGTTGTAACAGAAGCAGGGTACATCATGAGTATCACGTTTTAGTTTTTTTGTATCCTTACATAAGGCAAAACTCCATTCCTTCTTACTAAGTTAGTATCACTTGTGAGTTTCATAAAGGACTTTAGGTCTAGTTGTTCTCTTTTCATCTATGCTTCTCTTTTCTAATTTAACACAACTCTTATTCTTCTACAAAAGAACTTATTTTCTTCCATCCCACCAACAAAATTATAACAATAATAACACATAAGATAATGTCAGTATACCATGATCTCTTCAACATAGCATGTTCACACCCCCATCTCACTCCAAACAAATAAAAAAGGGAAAACAAAGTTCAGTCAGGATTCCTTTCTGAAGTCTATTAGTCTCAATTTATTGCAATGCACAACCAATAAAACCAGGTTGTAACTTCCTTTTGTTTAGAATATTGACACATGTTCATTACATTCACACATGCAACATTTTGCTAACAGCTGCACAGTTTGCCAATTCTCCCAGAAACCATATAAGAATAGTGCATATCAGATAACATATTTTTGACTGGATCTCTTCATCCAAAAGATATTTTCAGGGCAGAAGAGAATCTATACAACAAAACTAAAAGGTTATACAATACTAACAGCAATGATTGACTGGCAGTAGAGGAAGATTTTCAATCAGCCTTCTAGCACATTCTTGCATATTGTCACTAGTTTATGAAACAGAAAACAGCAAAAAGTCTGGGAGGGAGGGGAAGGGGTAAGCAGACGAACCACACAGGAATAAAGAACAGTGAGAATAATAAGTTGAATCACTGCCTAACCTAGAATGTAAGGAGAAGTACCAGAGGATCCTTCATATAGTTATCACACAACCAGTTTGCGAGAAGTATTAGAAGCTCACGCCCAACAGGTTCGTCTCCATGAACATTTCCAATGAACTGCATTGACATGGAAGATCTTGGCATTAGCATAAACGAACATAAACTTATAAAATCATGCACCATTGCATTGAAACTAAGCCCTTGTAGGCTTCATACCTTACAGGCTTACATATACAACATCCACAGGAGGAACCGTATCTTCATATCGGCCTAAACCCAGTATAAATGGACAAGCTATGTCTGTGAAACCATACACCTGTAAGCACCTGTAGGTACTGATACTGGAAGGACCCCCCACCCCAAACAAAAAGACAATCCTCTTTTATTAACTTATTGAACTCGCATAAATGAACAACCTATGTGTGTGAAACAATATCTGCTCAAGACAGAGTAACTGGTGAGATGATGGCAAATCGTTTTCCCAATATTCCAAGTCAAGTTTGTGAGTTGCAAAGCATAACCACTAAACTGAAGCTGAACTCTTGTTAAATCGTTTACAGTGCTACAGGGTTGTCTTTCTCCTCCCTTTCACTCTTATTCTCATTCCTATTTTTAAGCTTACTCTTAGCTGTGTGTCTATTTATTTGCAAATTGCTTTAAAATACTCTATATAAGTCTTTTCAAGAAAATCCTTCTTGGGGAGTCTGGAAACAGCTTTTTGCTTGCTAAGCGAAGACTACATATATCAAGATCTTCAACAGGAATCATACTTTGTCTTTGTTACTATTGTCGTTGTTGCTGTCGTTTGTTGCTGTTGCTGTCAATAATGTTCTAGTTCTTGTTGTTTTATTGAAAGTTAAGTCAATTATGGTTTAGCTTGTTCCAAAGATGAAGCAATATGCTCAAAGAAATATTTTGGAAATAACTAGTATAGGAAATACAAGGTTTTAGAAACTAAGAATATTTTGGAAATACCTACTAAGAGATATCAATTTAGGAACATTATATTCATTAACATCTTCTTCCCTTTCTAATTGTTTATTTGATAAGAAAAATCGAAATATAAATAAATATAAATGAAAAGGATGGATGCAAAGCAAGCATCCTAAAAAAGGACTACGTACAATTTAAACATCATTTAGGATATCTTCTATTTTGCTAAAGTGTGTACACTTCTTCTTTTTTATCAAATAAACAAAAATGTAACTCTAGAAGACATAACAGAAGCATTCCTTTCTAATTGTTTATCAGACCCTCCCTTTCTAATTGTTTATATCTTCTATTTTGCTGAAGTATGTACACTTCTCAATTACATAAGCCTCTTATGTAACTCTAGAAGACACAAAAGAATGACCTGAGCGTTTCTTTATTTTTTTAATGAGCAATCAAGAAAATGTATTAGAAGAACACCAATGGGGTGTCACCCATGTACAAAAGGGGCAAGCAGAAAAATATCATAATTTTCAAGCTCTCAAGCATAATATTATCTATAATATCTGAAAGAGACGATGCATACCATATTTGAGCACTGACTCCAAGTATACAAAATTTTCAAAAAGTAGAACTCAAAATCTTGATATGACAAAGCTCACCCTTCAGAAACTTGTCAATTCCTTTCCCTCTTAATTTACCAAATGACCAACATAATCAACTCCCAAATTCCAATACTCCAACTCTTTCTCAGTCTTCTTCTCCAAGCCACCAAAACATCTTTAACATTTGTAGGTGGAACCCAGTTAATCCCTGTCAAAGAAAGAGAAAAGTACCAAAAACAAAGGACCTAACAGTCACGAACAAGGAGGAGATCAACTAACTCCTCGTCCTCGAGATACTTGAAGCGCCTCATCAGAAGATTAAAATTTCTCCTTTAAGAAAGTCCTCCATAGGAATCTTACCTTCAGCAGCTGCCCTGCACCCCTGAACCCCCCAAACAAAAAAAATGGAGAAAAAGGGCTTTCACGGAAGCTTCATAATTCACCAATCTACTAAAGGGTCTCCACCAAAATAAATAACAAGGGAAATAAAGATTCACTTCACGGCTCAGGCAACCCTCTCAAATGAGAAAAGAAAACCCGATTCCTCCAACAGCTTGGAAACCACCTATTTTCAGGATTAGCCATAAGGAAGTCACAAGAGACATAATCATAAGCCTTCTCAATACTTGCAAAAAAACCTGATTCATCACCTCTGAGATACGAGTAAACAATCTCATTGGCAACAAGAGTTGCATCCAAGATTTGACGTTAGTAAATATCAGCATGTTGATTTGGGCACACCACTTTACCTACCATTTTTCCTCAACTTCTCTCAACCTCAAGGCCAGGACTTTAGCCAGAATTTTATACACACACTGTATTAAACTTATGGGCCTAAACTTTATCCTGACCACTTCGTGAGGTCATTCATAGCATTCAAGCTTTTCTCAAAAACACCTTTTGGATGAAAGTCTGAAAATCAACCCATAATGTCTGGCTTTATAGTGCCTCAACAATGTTGGAAGAAGGCAATATTAAATTTGTCTGGAGTTTTCTCCTTAGTCAAGTCATTGATGGCATTCCAAACTTCCTCTTTAGAGGAATCTTTTCAAGATCTAAGGCATCACTGTGGCCAGTGGACTCATAACAGATTCCATCAAGAAAATTCTTGAAGATTTCGAGCTAAAAATTTTCACAGTGAAAGATGGCAATTTTAACCGATGCATTCCCGCATAAAACGTACCTTCCATGTTAATGCTATGAATGGCATTGAATATTCTTCTACTATTGACCACTTTATGAAAGAATTTGTTGTTGCTATCACCATCTAGAATCCAATGTTGTTGGCTCTTTACCTCCAAAACATGCCAATCCAACCATACACCAACGAGGGCTCTTACTTAACTTCATGTCTTTCCACTCTCTCATCATGGGTGAGACAAGGTTGTTCTTTTGCCTCCAGCCAACTTGACCTTTCCACCAAAGAGGCTACCTTATGAGGACAGAAACATATCTATTCCACTCTGAGTTTCACCTGAAGAAAACTCCACTTTTTGGCCAATACGAATCTTGGTGAGCCAGGAACATTAACTTCTCTCCAAAAGGGGTCAAAAAACCTTTGAAGTTGAACTCGAACCACATGTTTGAGAACTGAATTAATTAAGAAAATTTCATATTTCCCTTCAAGAGACTTCTTTGGTTCTATGCAAAGCCAGTTTCTGGAGGAGCTAATTTGTGAGCATCCAAAGAAGATCAAATATAGAAAGTTTCCAGTTCTTGACCATGAGTTCTGCATTAAACATCTATTTTATGACTTCTGAGTTGTCAAGTGAGATAAAACAAGCATCATTTTACCATATTCTTTATGATACACAACTTGGCCTTTTCTACCAGAAATCCCCTTGAATAAAGACTTAGACTACTCCAAAATCAAGGAATCATAACAGAAACCCCTTAGGTTGAAAACATATATTGTAAAGTACAGATAATCACCTTGAAAGCAGGTTCTGCCTCCTCTCTGCCTGGATTGTCAGATATTTCTATTACCCACTGCATGCAATCAAACCAACCAGGTATTCAGGCAGTGTGTAAAACACAGTCAATGCTAAACATATTACAGAAACAACTAGTTCAGGACGAGATACCATAGGGATTTCATTAACAGTCTTTCCGATACTGTGCGGAGATTATGAGAATCCCTCAAGGAGAGAACAAACTTCAAGTCAGCAAAATCAATCAGTGTATGCTTTGATAATAAATCATTACATTCACATGATAATTTATTGATAAACAAAAGCAGCATTTTATGCTCTCAAACATGCAACATAAAAGACATGAAAAGACTAAGATTATCAGAAGCCAGCTCAATCACCTATATATTCGAGAAATGTTACTGCATCTTTCACCAAATGCCATAATAGCATTCTCTAGATCAGCATTGCTCATGTATCCCTTAGCTACATCAATCCTGCATCCAAACATATCACTATAGCTTGATGGCTTGTATTGAAAATCACACGCTATGATTCAGAAAGGAATTTATTAAGCAACCACAAAAAACCCTTAGACTTCAGGTGAATACCTTGGCTTTAATTCGCCATCATCCAGCAAGCGCCTACCTGAATCCAACAGCACCCAGAAGATCTTATTGAAAACCAACTCATTAACCATCAAACAACTTCTCATCCACCAAAGTACCTCGTGTAAAATCATTAAGGGGGTTACAGCCAAATTACCCAATAGCTTAAATCTCATATTTTTCAAAACTCTAATTTTACCACTCCTCTATTTTCTTTCTTCCTATGGCAAACTGTGGCTCTAAACAAGGGCATCCTAGAAACGACCTCTCTACTATCGGGACATTCCCCGACCCGAATTGTAATGGGATCAACTCTAAAAGTCATTCCCACGGTTATCAAATCCACAATTTACAAAAACCCAATTCATAGATTTCTCAAGTAACTAAATTGAAGGCATAACAATACCATCCCGGTTCAGCATCAAAGTCCAGATAACAAAATCAATTGAAACAAGGAAAAATAACAATTGCAAAGAAAAGGAATAAGAAAAGAACCAGCTGCATGGAGAAAGACAGAGAAGGGAATCACCTGGTGGGTCAGAGCTCCGTTCGCCGCCTCTGGCAAAGGCGGGGTAGATGAGAGAGAAAATAGTGAAAGCAATTAATGTAAGCCGGAAAGGGTAGCTCATTTTCTTCATTCAGTTCCTTCTGCTATTATGCCCAACGGATCAAGGCGCAGAGAGAGAGAGGAGAGATGTATACCGAGAAGGGGAAATATGAAGGTATGCAGATGGGGGAATGATGTTATTTATTATTTGGATTATATTTAATTTTGATGCGATTTTCCATGCCCGCAATGGATGGATCCATTCAAGAAATTCATATTTATTGTTCCAAATGCTTTGTTAGCTGGTTAAGTTTACTTGTGAAGCAACAATTCATTCCTTAATTAATAGAGAGCGCTTTTACCTTTGATTACCTGAAAACGTTTCATAATGAGACCAAAAATTGGTGATAAATAGTTATCTCGATAAAATTAACATACAATTATACTTTTTAAAATGGTTTTTAAATGACAATATTATTTATTCAATCAAAAGAAAATCGTATGAGAAAGAGACTTAAAAACAATCTCTAGAACTTCGTTATAATTCTATAATTATAGTTTATACTAATAATTTTTTCAAATCAAAGTGTAGATTAATGTACCCAAAATATAGAAGCAATTAGGTTTGTTGCTAGTAGACCTAGCAAATGGGTCTTTCTTCTGGTAATATTTGGATCAAAATATATCATTTAGTTTCAGTATAATTTATTTTTAGTATCGGACTATGTTAAGCGTGGGTAAGTTGATTTGTCCTATAAACTTATTTTGCATAGCTTAAATACTTTAAAGGAAAACATTTGGGTTGGGTTGATTCATTTTGAATTAGGGTTCGAGTCATCTCATGTTAGCTTTTCAAATGTCTATTCGAGTTCGATTTGAATTACATTTCGGTAATCGGTTAGGATCAAGTCATTTTTTTTTTTTCGAGTCTAATTGCCAGGCAACCCTCCCCCTTACGAAAAGGGAAAATTGATCTCAAAATTAGGGTCAAGAAAGAATCGGAGCCGATAAACCGAACCGAAAACCGACTAAATCAAGCCGATTTTGCGAGTTAACCGAGTTAACCTAGGTTTATCCGAGCTACTGTTCCTACTTATGATTTTGAAATAGGAGGTTAACCGAACTAAATCGACTAGCTTTATATTTATTTTTTCAAACTTTTTTATTGAAATTTGTTTTTTTTTTCTACTACTACTGATAGTTAGAGTTTGGTGTTTTTTTTTTTTTTGAAAGGGTAAGTACAATAATTAGCAGGTAGCCCCTCTAGTAAAGGTACAATTAAAATGGAGAGAAAGGAAGTAGAAAGAATAGAAGCCAAACCAAGGAAGAAGAAATACAAAAAGCAAACTTAGCCAACCAATGTGCATCCCGATTCCCTTCTCTATATGTTTGATGAATAATGGAGTGATTGCACCTTCCAAGAAAACGAGTATCTTGAATAAGCGTTTGTATTTTCTAAGGGACCCGAATTTCTCCTTTAATTGCTTTAATGACCGTTTGAATGATAGAACGAAACTCCACTTGAATTGCCGCTTTGACGTCATTTCTCATTGCAGTAGCCTCTGCTAAAAGAATCGAGGCTAGCCCCAAATTTGTTATTCCGACTTGAAGAAATTTGTCATCCCAACTTTTGATCATGAAACATGCCGCCGCCATCGAAGAAGACCTCGAACCGTCGAAGTTGACTTTGATAAACTTCCGGGTGGTTTGTGCTAACAAATAAGTTAAGTAGAAGTGTTGACACATAGTGTGGAGGAAGATGAAGATGGGTTGAAATGTTGATCTAGTCTACATCTAGATTGTCATTCAGCCCTAGACACTTTGGCTCGTAGAATTGTAACAATGGAATTGAAAGATCCATTGTTGAAAACTATATCATTTATGCTATTCCAAATATTCCATAACAAATGAACCATTCGGATCATTTGAGTTGGATTGTTCAACCTCCTGAATAAAGTGATAATATTAATCGGAGATGGGTTTTGCAAATAACTTATATTTACCTCCAACCAATTGTGCCAAAAGCTTTGTGCCAGGTGTCCAAAACACATGAACACTGTGAGAAAAGATGATTAATTGATTCATAATGATTTTAACACAACGGACAAATAGTGTCAATATTTAAATCTATTTTAGCAAGATTATCGCGTGGATAATGCATTATGTCCTATTTGCCACAAAAACATCTTCAATTTGGGCATCAAATCTATATTCCAAATCTACGCAAAATCCCACGTGGGTGAAGTATAGGAAATATTACGTGCATTCCAAGTGGCGGACTTAGTCATAAATTTATAGGTACTAGATAGACCCCAACAAACGGAATCGTGAATATCATGAGTAGGAAGAGAAATAGTCTTAATAACTTGGCAAATATCGATCGCCTAAGAAGGTATTAAGACGAACCAAGTCCCACTCGTTTTCTAGAGTAATACATTCACTAATTGAAGCATTCAAGGGAGGGATATTTGGATTGCTACTATCATGATAATCCAATAATTTTAGATTACCGCATCATGTATCATACTAGAATTTTGTCTTTTTTTCATTACTTATTTTCCATCTTAACCCCCTTTAAAAAGCTTCATTTCCTTAAGCAAACATTTCCAAACCCAAGAGTCTGAAGCTCTAATTTTTCTTGAGAAAAATCCACAGATAGTGGATACTTGTTCTCATAATTTTCCCCATAAATTATATATTTTCAAACAAGTTTACAAAGGAAGGCTTGGTTAATCGCTTCTGTTTTTCTAAGACTCAAACCTTCCAATTTCTTAGGAGTACATACTTTATCCCAAACTACCATTGGTAAACCTTTAACATCTCGGGATTTTTTCCAAAAAATCACGATTAATTTTGTCCAAAGAGTTAGTTGTACTTTTTGGTAACTTGAACCTCTCGCATTACATGAACAGGTAGAGATTCAAGATTAGAATGAGAGTTCTGTTTGAATTAGCGTTTATAAAAGCATTCATAACCGCTAACCGCTCATAACCGCTCATAAACACTCATAATCGCTAATAACCGCTCATAAGCGCTAATAACCGCTCATAACAGCTTATAACAGACTCATAACATGCTCTAACAACTACCCACTATAATAATTAATCATAAGCTCGTATAGAGTCTGCTCGAATTAGCATTTATAAAAGCGTTTATAATCGCTAATCGCTCATAATCGCTCATTACCGCTAATAAACGCTCATAAACACTTATAACCGCTCATAACCGCTATAATATCTCATAACAGGTAGTTATAACCGCTATAACAACTACCCACTATAACAACTAATCATAAACTCATATAATTATTTATGATGATAATAATAATGATAATGATTACTACTACTACTACTACTACTACTACTACTACTACTACTACTATTACTATTACTACTACTACTATTACTATTACTACTACTACTACAACAAATATTAGAGTAACCTAAAACTTAATAAAATAACAAGTAATTAAATAGTAATAAAAGATAAATATAAACTAAAAAAATAATATAATATAAACTCAAATTTATAAAATAAAACTTGAAAATTGTAAACAGAATACTTACAATATTTGTGACAGAAATAAGAAAACTTGCTTAAATAAAATTTAAAACTAGTCTTTAAAATACGAGAGGAACTAATACACTTTAATACACTCTAAATTCACTCGTGAAAAACTGATGTCTTCACCTAATGGAAGAACATCCTTATATAGCAAATGTAAGGAATCTTTAGGTAGAAAAGGACATCATTGTTTGAAAGACAAATGGTCTTCTTTCTTGTTTTGTCATGGTATCTTTATGTCATAACTTCACGTTCTTCTTATGAAACCTCATGCTCTTATTTCTTGTTTATGTCACAATTTTTTTATAACCAAATTGTCTTCTTCCCTCCTTTTGTCATATCATCTCGAAAAGGCTATGTAATAGGATAAAGTAGGATAAAATTGCGAGTAGGCTAACATTTATGAGTATCTCAAATATGTAGATGAACCGTAGTATGATTCCCTTAACATACTTGCAAAGCGACAAAGGTTAGAAAATAACCCTTACTTTTGCCGGGTGTGACCTGCGGGCTCTTTCTTCTTTTTCTTAACATCTCAAAGGAGTCTTGCGAACAAAGACCTCCAAATGGATCAGGGTGTGTAAAAATATCGTAGAATCAGCATCTTCATCACTCGTTTGAATTGTCTTGTGCCATAAGCTTTTGTAAATAATTTTTTCAAATTTCGGGCTCATCTTTAAGGATTTCTAAAAGATCACGTTGCGTTTGTGATAAACACTTTGAACGGGGATTTTTGCGACCCCTTGGTACTTGAAGAATTTTTCTTTTTGTCGAGTACAAGGATTAATAGAAAATTATTCAAGCTTGCCGAGTTTTGATGCTTCAGCGTGGGGTAAATTAAAACATATATTTCTTTGTTTTTGTCTTTAGAAAATGTTGAACCTTCTCCTTGATGTAAAGTGTAGTCTTATACTCTGGCCACTATCTAACCTTGTAGATACGGATCATTGAAAGTGGATAAGGATTCTGTAGGTAATTTTAAAATCGGTATTCCTAACTAAAAATCCAAGCAACATTAAATGTCCGAAAGAATTGTACTTCTTTTGTAAAAGGATCAAAAGTTTAGCGTTTGAGCCATTGATCTCATCCTTCTCTAGCTTCTATTGGCAAAATAGAGGAAGTGACACCAATTATAGAACCATACTCGGGAAGTTTGTAATGCAAGTATTATGAAAATTGACGAACCAGAGTGGACATCCGATCTATAGAGAAATACTCTATACCAAGCTATTTTGTAGTCATTGTTGTTGTAAGATTGTGGTTGATAGGGAATAGAAAATTGTCTCTCTTCAAATGGGTTCTTCCACTCAAGGGAACCAATAACTTTTCGGATGATGCACTTGGAATAAAATATGTAGTCAAAATTTGTTTGTCTTTTGTATGGGCAAAGTCAATTGAATGCGAATCCATTAGAATAAACTCGTAGAATTGTCGGTCCTTTTGAGAATGGTCGGATGATAATGGAGATTTCCAAAACTTCATTTGATAAATTGTCGGATAGGATCATTGGATGGAAGGGATTTATAATTTGTAAGAAATAAATGTTCCGTAAACTTAACATGTATTAGATAGTGGTAGGATTTGTGACACCAGCTTTGTAGGGTAAATGAGGGAAATTTAAAAGGGAATAGAATTTTTCTAGACTAGTATTTTGATATCTTGAAAGATTCCTGGGTGAAAAATCAACCTTGTAATATTCAGCCTTTTGTATACCTTTTCCTTTGTCCTTTTGTTTACTCATGTTAACTCCTGCAAAATTTTCATATTTGTCATTCTTTCCTTGTAAAAACTCTCTAGTAAAAAATCTGAAAGTGAATTACTTTCTCCTTTGATAAATTCTATTTTAAAATCAAAGGAAGATAAAATTGTTTGCCATCCGGCAAAGTTTTCTTTAGAAACCAAATTTTTAACATTCTTTTGTAAAATATCTTTGGCAGCTCAATCAATTTTTAAAAGAAATTTTTTATAGAATAAATCATCTTGAAACTTGCAATACAAAGAACAATAGATAAAATTTTCTTTGTAATGGTAAAATTGTTTTGTTGAGGATCGAGCCATATTCCCGAATGAAATTGTACAAGTTGTTCTCTTTTGTCGGGATCCGACATTTTTGCTTAAGTATACCACCATATCCTATATCGATACATCTGTTTCAACTATCATATATGCATTTGGATGAGGTATAAGACAAGGTAAGGATTTAACTCTATGCTTAATTTGTTTAACTATTTCGGTATGTTGTTATGTCTAGGGAATGGACTTCTTTCTAAGCCTTTTAAACGAGAGGAGCACATATTTGTCTTAGATTTGGGAAAAAATAAGAAACATAATTAAGACAACCTAAAAACCTTTACAATTATTTTTTATCTTTGATTTCATCCGGAAATTTTTTCGAAAAAATTAATGATCTCATGATAGGTTTTATGGTTCCTCGGTAAATATCATGTCCAAGAAATCTTTTTTTTTTGAAATAAAATCATTTTTAAAGTTGTAACAGCTTAATCCATTTTTCTTAATAATATGTAAGAATATTTGTAAATGTTTGAGATGTTGATAAATGGTTTTGGAAAAGACCAGGATATCATCAATGTAAACAATAATAAAAGAGGTATATGAGTTAAAAATGTCGTTCATAATATTTTGAAATTCAAAAGAAGCATTTTTAATTCAAAGGGCATAACATTTCATTCATGTCCGAATGGAACAAGTAAATGCGAGTCTTGTATCGATCGACTTCGCAATTTGTATTTGCCAAAAGCCGAATTTCATATCAAATTTTGAAAATACTTTAGCATCAAATAATCTAATTAGTAAATATTTTTTATTAAGAATCGGATACCAAATCCATTGGAGAACTTTTTTGAGGGGCTTGTAATTGACAACGAGTGTGGGAACTCCCACGTTCTTTTCTCGCAAGCATTATTAACATAGAATGCAACATAACGTCAAGGAGACTTTGAAGCTCTAATGAGTTGTTTGACTAAAAAGGATTGAATTTCACTTTTATAGTGCTCGAGAAGCTCTAAATTCATTTGAGTTGGGGCGAGCTTTTGTAGGAATATTTCTTTCATCAAAATCTTTTATAGAAGGTAAGGAAACTGTGTGCTTTTTTCTTTCCCATAAAGCATTAGGAACATCGGAATATATTTGTTTCTTTATGATTTGTTCTAGATCAATAATTTTTTTTTCCGAATTGAAGGATTTTGCAACAGCTTCTTCGATCCTTCCCGAGATAAGAAGTATAAGGCTACACTTTGCAGCAAGGAGAATGTTCAACATTTTCTAAAGACAAAAACAAAGAAATATAAGTTGTTTAATCTACCCCAGGCCGAAGTATCAAAACCCAGACAAGCTTGAATCATCTTCTATTAATCCTTCTGCTCTAACAAAAAAGGAAAATTCTTCAAGTACCAAAGGGTCGCAAAAATCCTGTTTTAAAGGTTTATCACAAAAGCAACATGATCTTTCGAAATCCTTAAAGATGAGCCTCGAACTTCAAAAAAATATTTACAAAAGCCGATGGTAGAAGACAATTTAGACAAGTGATGAAGATGCTAATTCTACAACATCATCTACACACCCCGATCCATTTGGAGATCCTTGTTCGCAAGACTCCTTTGAGACATAAAAAAGAAAAAAAAAAAGAAAGAGCTTGCAGGCACCCCGGCAAAAGTAAGGGTCATTTTCTAACCTTTATCGCTTTGTAGGTATGTTAAGGGAATCTTACTACAGTTCATCTACATATTCAGGATACTTACAAATCTTAACTTACTCGCAATTTTATCCAACTTTATCCTATTACATAGCTTTTTCGAAGATATGACAAATCTTAGTTCTATGTTCTATGTTCTAATAATCTACTTCTCTCATGTCTTCTTTTTGTGTCCATAGTCTTTTTTCACATGATAGTTTGGAAAGAGTGGAAGACAAGGAGAAAATTGGACAGCTTACCTTTACAGACTTCCTTGAACCTTTTCTAGAATTGGCAGTTATGGCAATTATTTTGTTTTTGAGCGTAAGAGCTATTAACAAGGAGTGTTTGATCAATTACGTATTAACCAATATTCATCTCGAATTTCCCGTCTCCACCTTGCTTTTGCTTAAAGCAAGTTCATATATGTTTCTTATGAGGCTAAAGGCTAAACTTGGAGCTTGGTGTTATAACCTTAGAAATTGAACCTTTTTTTTTTTTTTTTTCTAACACCAACTGTAGAGTCCAACTAGTGAAATGTATGTTAGAAAGTGAAAATAAAAAAAAATGGTGAAAAAGAGCCAAACTTCGACTGTCAGTAGTAGTTGGAGTTTAGTGTTAGAAATTTAGAAAAGGAGAACCAATGATGGTCAAGTCACCAAGCAAAAACAATTATAATTGCATTTTTATTTTAGTTGCACACAAAGCACATATACAATTAGAATATATATATATATATTTTGATATTTGTTAAATGAAAATTTACTAATATTAACCTTAAAAAAAGAGACAAAAGTTTTTATTTTATATGTTTTGGTTAACCAGATGAATCAAATCAAAAAACTCGGTTAAGGAAATTATCCGATTCCGGTTCCGGTTCTTATGTCCCCTAACTGAAAAATCCGGTTAATTGAACTGAATTTTTTGAACAAAACCGAACTAACCCGTGCTCATCTAAGATCTTTACAAGGTTTTCAATTCGTGGCCAAATGTGGTAGACAGACGGTAATTTTTCAATGTCAAATTGTCGAGCCTTGCAGCTTATTGCATGTTATGTTCTAAGTTTTAGATACTTAACTTCTAACTTATGCACATCTCTTTAAAATTTTCCACGAAATCTTGCATAACCAATAAACATGTAAGGATACAAGATACAACCATTTATGAATATATATGCATACCTCATTAAATCACATTAATTTATAGTTGTATTATGTATATTATTTACACTACATACAAACTTCTTAAAAGTTTGCATAACATGTTCAACGTTTTACATATTTAATTTCTGATTTATGTATGCAAAATGTATGCCTCTTTAAAATCACATTTATACTATTTGTATTATTTATACTAAATATATACATTCTTACAGCTTTTTCATGTCATTCTTAACAATTTGCATACTTGACTTCGATCTTCTATAAATATAGTGAGATTAGGTGGTTGATACTCACTGTTTTTCTTGAGGGTGGACAGGAATTGAAATTTTAAAGATATGGGCTACGTTAGTCGGGACATTGATAATGGCGAACTCAGGAATTTACGGAAGGAGGGTCGAAATAAACTAAATAAAAAAAAAAGGAAAGATTGCTTACAAGAGGCTTCAAACCACAAACCTCTATTTTGAATACTAAGGCTCTTACCAACTCAACTATATACATTTTCACATTACTCTCGTTATATAAAAAAAAAATTTCTTTTGAGAGGGGGTCAATTGACCCCATTGACTCCCTCGGGTCCTCCCTGGACATTGATGACGTCTAGATGAACAACATAGTAGTTGTTCACCATAGTAATTGCTTCTTTGCGGAGTGGCTCGAGATTAATCTATTGTTCGGATATCGTCCGTGCTTAAGAAATAATTTCTTAAACTAAAGTTCAATCTCCATTCCTTTGATTTCTTGGAGGCTCTTTATCCCCCATACATCTTGTGCACGTTACCATTGTGCTTATAGGTTTGGCTAATTAATCAATATTTACTCCCAATAAAAAAATAGAGATTTGCTTTTGAGAATTCTAAAATTTGAATCTTGATGTTGTATAAGTATGGCAACATGGTGAACTATGATCGTCAATTCACATATAAACCATGCAATGAACCATAATCATCAATGCAATTATAAACCATTTGAAAGTCGCATCATCATTAGGGCGGGCCAATGGGCAAGCGGGCCGGGCCCAAAAAAGGGTCAAAGCCCAAGTTTAGTAATAAAAGGGTCATGTGAAGAGGGGCCATTAACGTGTCGTCCGCGAGCCATTAACGGTCAAAGCAAAAAGGGTCACTGGGGTCTCTCGCACGCCCGGCCATCGCTTTCTCTCGCACGCCCTGTTCTCGCTGCCATTCTCTCTCGCCGACGCTCTTCCACCATCTAGTCTCCGTCGCCGGTGACACTGGAGCCCGAAGCCTTCGTCACCGTCGTTCTCTCTCGTCCATCGTGTTCTCGCTGCCATTGCTCTCTTTCTCTCTTGCGTGCCCTGTCTCTCTCGCCGTCGCTCTTCCACCATCTCGCCACCATCGCCGGTGAACCGGAGCCCGAAGCCTTCTACCACAGTCGCTCTTCTTCCGTCGCCGGTGAATTAGCTCTCTCTCTCTCTCTGCTTTGCCGAAACCCTAATTTGGCCAGCGCCGCTGCTTTTGCTCCCACTCCTCGGGTACTTGCTTTGTATTTTTTCAAAATTCGAGTTGTAGTTGAACTCATTCTTGGCTGTTTTGAATTGGGTTTGTGCTTTTATGGTAAGACTGAAATTGTAATTGCTCCGGCGGAGTGTTATCTTTCACTCGGATTTTTGCCCTCCTTTAGTTTGTTGTTTGGTTCAATTTGTGCCCCTGTTTCGATTTGGTTGCTCTGTTCTTTAATCTTGCTTGCTCTGAAATTTTTGAGTGGAGTATATAGCTGATGTTAGCTCTTCATTAATGGAGAAGAAGAATGTTACAAACCCTGTTTCTTCCGCCATTGCATTTTGTTTCGCTTCCTAGCTTTATTGATTTTTTTATCTTTCTTCTTAAATTGGTTATGGTGTGAAGATTGGGGCGGTTTGTGATGGGTGTAGGGATGTTAGGTTTTTGCCCTGTTTCCAGGTGCAATTGGAGCTGTAAATTGGTTATGATGGTGGGAGATGATTTGGGGAAGAAACAGGGAAGCACTCGTTGTTATGAGATGCCCCGATTGTAATAAGAATGGGTTGGTGCTCCGCCCTATTTGCAGTTGAAACTCTAATGGAGTTGCCGTCCGCTTTGTTAGCTACACAATGAGCAAAGAAGAGTAATTGTTTCAACTAGAACTCAACCATTATCTTCAATATAACAATCATTGAACTTTAGGATTTAAGTTTTTTGACTTATATTTTCATTAAGTAAAATATGAGGTTGAAATTTTATAGTGTCCGTAGGGCACTACGAAACTTGACTTCGGACCGATAAATATTAAGTTTGGGTCAGGTCATGTTGATTCGACGCTCGGGTCTAAATCAAGTTATCCTGTTCCAAGCATTGGTAGGGTATGGTCTAGGTCATTCCATTGGAGTTTTGTGTCTTGAGTCAATTTTGCAAGTTCGAGCAACTGCAGACTAGCAAATGAGGGCAATAAAAGGGTGAATTGACAAAGTTGGCTGAAAATCTAATGTTATGGTTCCTGTGAAAGGTGATTTGCTCGAAATAACTATTAATGTGAATCCATCAACAATATGATATGATTTCAATGTAGAGCTTCTAGCTTTATAGAAATTCATATTCCATGCTTTGCAAACAAGTTATTTTTTCTCACCTCAACACTAGCAATGCCCTCAAAAATCTGGACTTTCACATAAGAAATTGCTTCGTTGCTCGAAAAAATAAGACAAAAATTTGAATGGTGGAACTACAAGTTCTGTTGAAAAGTTCATCTAAACCACATTCGGACATGATAATTACAATAAGAAATCATAAGATAATGCAGAATAAAACAAAAAATCAAGCACTAGCTAAGCTTCCAGCCATTTTATCAAACAAAGGCATGAATGTATATAACATATTTTCATTCTTAAATATTCCAAAATGACATATTTCTTGTACAAGTAGCATTTTCACAGACTTCTCATAATTGGCCTTCATCCAGGCTTTCCTATAATTCTAGTTTACGCTTTGTTATGACGAATATTTAGTGGCCACGTTGGAATAATGCTAACTACACTAAAGGGCAGTCCAACCGGAAACCCCTCTAGTTGAACGTCGGTTGTTTTCTTGTATACCCTTTGTATTATCAATCTGTATAGAAGGGATTTAGCTTGTCATCCTTTTTCGTTTAATTCAATGGGAAAGATATTCATGTGATTAATAATGCTTTTGTTCTCTTATCTTAGGGATGGATAGTGAAGAATATCTTTTAGGCAAGTGACGGAAGATGATTATAGTGAGTATAATGCTCCACAAGCTAAAAGGAGGAAAAAGTCTAAAGTATGGAGAGAGCTCAAGGAAGACACTAATCCACAAGGTGAACCAATCGCAATTTGCATGCATTGTAAAATGTCTTTATCTCGCTATTAAGGGCAGTGGGACTTCTCATTTAAAGCGTCATTTGGAGAGATGTCCAAGTAAGACCTAGTGGGTTTCAAGGTGGTGAAGGGGATAGTGATGATGATAACGTGGAATTTGTGTTTAATATGAGCGAGCTTCGTAAGGAAATTGTTCTTTATATAGTTGAAGGAGCTCATTCTTTTATAACTGTTGAGGAAAAAGCTTTTAGACGGATGATGTCTAAAGCTAACCCGGGTTTTGTGCCATTTTAGTCATTCAACGGCTAAGAGAGAACTTATGTCTATGTAGGCGGGGGAGAGAGAAATAATTTGAAAGATATGTTATTGCAAATCCTCGATAGGATTTGTTTGACAAATGATAATTGGAGGTCAAATCATACTTATCAACACTACATTTGCATCACAGCTCACTTTGTAGATAGTGCTTGGAAATTGCACACAAAGAATTCTTAGGTTTAGGGCACTCGACACCTCCATATGATGGTGAAAGCATAGCAAATGAAGTGCTTTTAATTCTTACTCAATGGAATATCGAGGACAAGATACTTACCATAACCGTAGATAATGCTAAGTACAATGATGTGATGATGGCTAATCTAAAAAAGCGTCTTGTTCCTAGAAGTGGATTGATAAGTAGTGGTGCATTCTTTCATGTATGATGTTGTGCACATATCCCGAATCTTATTGTGCAAGAAGGTCTAAAGTCGATTGAGGAAATTATGGAAAAGATTCAAAATTTGGTGAAATTGATTAGTAGATCTTCTCTTAGAGGTAACGAATTTTATAAAAGTGCACAAAAGATCTTTGATTTGGATGTAAAAAGAAAACTAAATTTGGACATGCAAATTCGTTGGAATTCCACTTACAAGTTGCTTTATAATGTCTTGTATTACAAGAATGTGTTTTTCTACTTGGGATCAACTAATTCTCCATTGAAAACCTATGTGCCTTTAGAGGAGGAGTGGGAGAAACTTAGTATGATTCATAAGTTTCTCAAGTTATTTTATGAGGTAACTTGCATGTTTAGTGCTTGTGAAGACCCCAACGTCTAACTTGTATTTCAAGGGTGCATGGATGGTTCATAGGCGTTTGCTTGAGACAACTAAAGGTCCTTATGTTTATTAGCTAATATGGCTAATGAAATGCTTGGAAAATTTGACAAGTATTGGTCGGAATATAATTTATATTTGTCATGTGCTGTCATTTTGGATCCTCGGTGTAAAGTTAAATTTGTTAAGTATTGCTTTAGTAAGTTGTTTGGATTTGATGACGCTACGGAACGTGTTGATAATGTGTTAAGCACTTTGCGTTCCTTATACAATGAGTACAAGTTACACTCGACATCAACTTCACCTATTATTAATCCTTCTCCTACTATTAGTGCTATCGGGGATGACTACTTTGATGATTATAGTTTTAGTGGTAGAAGCTCTATGCCCCAAAATGGGAGGTCCCATCTGGATTTAACTTGGAGGAGCCAGGTCTTGATTTGAATTTGAAGTTAGATGTTTTGGATTTTTGGCACAAGAGTTCGGTGAGATACCCGGAACTTTCTATGATGGCACGAGATCCGTTGACAATCCTAGTTAGTACTATAGCATCGGAATCTGCCTTTAGTCTTGGTGGAAAAACCATCTCCCCTACTCGTAGTGCGTTGAAGCTCGTGACCGTACAAGCACTCGTAAGTCTTCAAGATTGGCGACGTGCGAGTATGATACAACTCTAGCAATTGACAATGATTCTAATTCAGATGAAGATGGAGGGGACGAGGATGATGATACAAGTATCTTCTTTTAGGTAATTAATTCTTTTAAGTAATTACGTTTTTTATTGTTGTAGTAGATTATATTTATATATTTAAATTGTTTTAATTAATTTTTTTGCATATTCCACCAATCGCAAAGAGGATGATGATACAAGAGAGAGGAGTGGGGATCGACGCATGATTCTAACCAACCTCGCTTTGTGACGCTTCGACACTCGTTGATGAGATGCATGACTAATTTTTAGCCGTCATATGTGATACATGTACCACTACCCCTTGTCCGGAAAATGTATGATGTTCTGTGTACATGATGTTTTTTTTTTTTTTGGCTTTTGGGGTTATGTGATCTCATTGATTTTGTGTTTATATGAAGCTTTTTACCGAGAAACAAGAGTTTAATATCATGTAGAGTTGCAAACTACGACATATGCTTTTTCCTAGAGATTACCAATTTGTATTAGCTATGTCTTTAATGGAATTTGCCATGGGTTGAAAATTGGGAACTTTGTTGCCTTACAAGTTGTTTAAAACACAGCTTGTTTCAAGCACGGATGTTCTCGCTATCGCTTTATGCTACCAAACCAAGCACTAACATCAAATGTTTAGCTCCGGCCCATGGGCGGGTCATGGGTAGGTCGGGTCGGTTGGCCCATGACCCGACCCAGCCCATTTATTTTTTCCTTGGCCCGACCCGACCCTTTATAGTAATGGGCCGACCCTGAACCGGCCCGGCCCGTTGCTCCAGCCCCTAATCATCATACAATATATGTATGAGGAAGGCACTTGAGGTAGTTGATTGGAGAAAAACTAAAACATAAGAATGTTGTTATTAAGTTCACGAATCACTAAACTTTTCCTCGCCTTCCATATATTCTTTAGCATCATTCGTACTCCGTGGACAATTCGATCGTTGGTTCATGATATACACGCTTTGCTTTCATTGTTCTCGTGTTATTCAATTAATCATGTTTTTAAAGAGGGTAATATGGCAGCTGATTGTATTGCCAAATTAGAATGTGTTACGAGGTCTATAGATATCTTCACATCCTACCCTTCGCAGGAATTTTTTCATATGTTCTGATCGATGATAACATAGGCGTAACCCTTGAGAGAAGGACTACCTAATGTTTCTTATACTTACCTTTTTTAAAAAAAAAAAATAGCACCGAATTCATGACTCAAACATACCCAATATGCTCAATTCAATCCCTTCCTTTTCATCACTGGAAATTGCATCATTGAGAATTAACACTTCGTCTTTAACCTCCGCCAATTTCAATTTACTAATATCAATCTATTTGTTGCATGACGAAGACCATCGATATTGTATATACATACATACATATATTTAAAAATATTATTTAGTATCCCTTATGACCAAATTCTGGGACTATTGTTAATTTGTTCAAAAACTCTATTTTTGCTAACTAAAAGTATACTAAAAGTTTACTGATTTGTTGTAATTGGTTGATTTTAATTTATATTTAAAATCTCGCTATTTTATGGTAACATTTTTCTTCTAATTACGTCGCGTCATGTTAGTAAAATTTCTATATCCATTTAGTTAGTCAATCTAGAATGGTTGTAATTTGTTATTTTTGAATTGTACAATGTAGGTATTAGTTGAAATTATATGTATTTAGACTTGATCTTAGAATCAATATTTAGTATATCACTCTCATATTAAATATAGAATCATATTTCATCAGTTTAAATTTATTTAGTGTTTTGGATTATTTAGAGAATATCAAGGTGGAGCTAATTTAAAGACAAATTAGTAACTAAAAATGAACTAAAATATCCTTAAAATTTCATTGAAAAAAAGGAACGTAGGGAAAATAAAAATAGTTAATAAACATAAAATTAATAAATTAGTAATTAATATGTCAATCAATGTCAAAGCTGCGTTAGGCCTCTATCACTATTAATTAGAAAAAGAAAGTGAAGGTACTGTGTATCCAGAGGAAATCCTACTACAGTTAGGAAATTCTATTACAATTACCACACATTATTGGTGGTATTACGTTTTCAAAATAATAGAAGTATATATATGCAAATGACATAAAGCTATCAAGACAATGAATGACATGACAATGGATGTACGTGAATGCAATGATATAAAACTATTAAGACAAGAAATGACATAAATCGTTTTATTCAAGGAAGAAAGTCCAATAATTTTACCTAAAAAGACGAAAAGAGATTCCTTTCATTTGTTATATAAGGATCTAGTTTTACTAGTTAGAAATCATAAGAAGAAGACAAGTGAGTATTGTAAGTTAAAGTGTATTGTCTCCTTCGAGTTGAAGATCTGTTTGAGAAATTTAAGCAAGCTTTCATATTTCTTTGACGAATATTGTACTTATTCTGTTTATAATTTTGTGCTAAATTCAATAAAGTTTTAAGTTTATTTTATGTGCAATAACTTTTTGTGAAGACTCGGACACTCGCTCAACACATTTCTGAGTTGTATCGAAGGAATCGAGTTAAAGAATCTCTTAAGTATAGAGTTTTGATTCCAAGGCATTCTAGTCCCTCATCACTTAGATATATCGCATGCGGAATTGACTAGTATTTCGCTTTATCGCACTCAGGTCCGACTTCATGTTTTAAGTTCTACTTTGTTGGAGTCAGTGATTCTAGTCCGAATCGTGCTTAGTCTATATCAAGTTATTTCACTCCGATATTCTTTATGTAACTTGATTCTTCGCTTAGACTAACTCGATGGAATTTTGAGTTTCATGGATATTAGACTCGGAAAATTCCACTTACTTTCCGACTCGGATAATTAGTTGCTTAATTATCTTAATTATTTTATTATCTCGTGTCTAATCGTGGACCAAAGTATTTTATACTTTGAGAACCGAATTGATATACTTTTGTAGGTTATTCAAACGAGGATACACTTTTTGAATTACAAAAGTAACCGGCTTCAAAACGTCAAATCACCGCGCAGACATGGCTTTTCCTCTTCTCTGTCCCAGTCCCGTAAGATTGTGTCGTGGCCGTCCGTTTCCAAATCTGAAAACCGAAACGCTAAGCTTAACGGTGGTTTCCACCATATCCTTCAAGACACCGCCAGGTGGTTTTGGGACTTCCAAGAGAGTTAAGAACCGTTGCCCAACGTTCATATCACAACGGATACTTTCCGAGTGACTCGGAAAGCCTTTAATCAACGGTCACAAAGGACTTCTCGTCGGAAGATGGAGATAATGGCTATGCTACTTGGTCATCTATAAATAGAAGCCAACTTTCAAGACTTGAAGATGGCCGAACCTATTGTTAATACACGTACTTGAGCAAAGTCATTGTATTCATTCTCAATCTTCTACTTACAACTCCCACTTTGTAATTCATTACTTTCGAGTTGTAACGTCTTGTACTTAGTTACAATCACTTTCTTACTTTCCGAGTAAGGTCCCTTGACTAAGCTGTAAAGGTTAACTCAGCTTAGTTGTCCCTAACTCGTAAGGGTTATCTCGGTTAGGAAGTACTAGATCAAATAAGGGAATTTCGAGTCTAGGAAAACTTGTAAAGAGTTGTTTAAGGAAGCAACTTGGGTTCGGTCGCTCTACTGTATTTTGTGGACTCAAAATAGTGGATTTGACTTCGTGCTTGGACTAGCACGGTCCGTGGTTTTCTGCCCCAGGAGGGTTTCCACGTAATTCTTGTGTCTTTACTTTCCGAGTTCATTCTAGACTCGGACAGTCTCAAAGCTTCGCTTAATCCGATTCATTACTCTTTACTGCAATTCGAGTTCATACTTTTCCGACTCTACTTTTGACTCGGAATCCATTTGTGTTTCTACTTTGGCAAAAGAGTTTAATTTTTAACGAAAATCTTCCATCACCCTATTCACCCCCTCTAGGGTGACTCAAACTCTCCCCGAGCAAACCTTCATTGTGCTATATTAAATAAAATTTTATTAAGTTTATCATATATTTTAAGATCCTTCTAAGCTAGTATCGAAGCATATTTGATATTGTATTTTAATTATTGTCTCGTGCATTTAGATTTTGGTTAAACGCCGATCAACCTTAAATCCATTGGTCAACCTCTAGTGGTTATCCCAAGTAGGCAATCTCGTTGATCCCGTCATTTTTATTAGTGTTGTATTTAGAATGCATCAATGATGGCCTCTAAATTACATAGATTATTTTTGTTTGGGTCAGATAGTAATACTAGTGACATAATTAATAGTTAAGAGACTAGAACATAACATTTGTTTAAGGCTCCATCTCCTAATGAGTATCATAATTAGATTATACCTAAAGTTAAGCTGAAATAATTAACACAATAGGTACTTTTGACTTTTCAACAACTTATTGAGTTAAAATTTATGAATAAAATTAGTTTGAAAAATGGTTTATAAATGATGTCATTAATCAAACAAGAATCTATTAATAGTAATTTAAAGGCAAATTATAGATTTATGCACATAACTCTTGTTCAAGTTGCTCTCAAACGTAAGGGTATTAATGCCCCTATTTATATGCCTCTATTTATATGCCTCTAAGAGATAAACGTCCATAGAAATACAAATCGTCTTTGTTGGGTATGATTTGTATTTACATTTGTAATGCTCGTGTTTTCTTTAACTCGTTATCCCGATTTTCTGTTGATTTTACTTGCCCTATGATAATGGAATCTTTAAAGCTCGATATTCATATACAGGCGAAGAATTTTATGATTTCAAAAACTTTGTAGTTATGTATAGAGTTTATTTTAGATTAATGTCTAGGGATGAGTGAGATCGGTACCCGGTCATTTTGTTCGGACCCGGTTAGAATCAGGTCCGGAAATCTAAACCCAATCCCAGCACTCGTTAGAACCAGGTCTAGAAATCTGGAACCAGTCCCGACTTCACTGGGACCGGGTACTCGGTCTTTTCCTTCATAATTTGAGTTTTTGTATTTTTTTGCTTTTAAATTTTTTTCTAAAGTTTTGGCCTATAATTTTTCAATATTTTCAATGCACTCAATCTAATAATATGAAGCATGCAACCTTATAATTGTGACTACTACAAAATGTTTCAAATCCAAGGTCAATAATGAAACAAAAAGTCTCAAATACATGCTACACAAATATCAAATTACAAGTTTGAATCTTAAAAATATTATGAAAAAAATATTTAAAAAATATTTTAAATAATCCAAAATTAACAATAAAAAAGAGACTCTCAAATTCAAAAAATTTTAGAGTAAATTATATATATATAGATCGGGTACTCGGATAACGAGCCCGGTCCTCAAAATTGGATCCAGTGTAGGTCCGGACCCGCCGGGTCCAAATCGGGTCCGAGTCCGGACTCGAGTACTCGGTTTTTTGCTCGCCTCTATTAATGTCTATAAACCTTAATATAACATATTAAGTCCTTTTCCTTCAAATTCAAAAGAAACCCAATTTTACTTGAAATAGTTGATGACAAACCTATTATTTTTATCCCAAAGCTTCTTTAAGTGGAATGAAATCACTATCCCGGATGAGCTCGAACTAAAAATGCTCAACCTTCTACATGATTAGAAGACAATGATACTGATCAAATTATAGAAGAGCTTGATGGAAGGGTTATTATAAGGTTTAAATCTATGAAGGAAAACATTTCTAGACCTAGTTCTTCCAATTAGAAAATCTTTTTCATATTATGCTTCTATTAGAACAGTAATCTCTAGATACTCTCAAAAATATAGGTTCACTCGCTCCCATTCTTAAGTCGGTTCATGATTGTTCCTCTCCCACTTCTTCCGGGATAGAAGGATGAATAAATCTCATTACAAAATTCTAAATTAAAATAAATTGTTTTTTTAAATAATATTATTATTCCCGTAAAAATATTTCTTATAGAAAATGGTTTCAACAATTTGATGAGAATCTTAAAGACAAAATCAGAACAAAATGGATAGCCGATATGACTAGATTATCTCGCCAATATTCCCTTTTTATATGGTTCCCTACTTTTTCCTTACGGCGAGGACTTCAAAATATTTATTCGAGTCCCTAGTATAAATGTCCAAACATCGCTTTTCAAAACCCGGCACCTTCAGGATGGTAGTAGTCTTGTTGTTGTACATCCTCCCCCATCTCAAGCAGTTACCTTTAGTTTAAACGGTGAAGAAGTCATTGCTTTACCTTATAAAAAAAACTTTAGGGAGGAAATGATATTGTTACTCGTTGATGACCTTAAAAGGTCCATCAACAAGCAAATTATACAAACACAATTCTTAATATACTTGCAGAACAACTAATCTTGGTGTCTACAAAATTAGATACTCAAAAGAGATCTTCTAAAAGTTCTAAAAGTAATATAAAATTTTTGATTACATAGATAATATTTCCAAACCTTTCTTTAAACTCGATGGTATTAGGCATAATGAAGATTCCTTAGTCAAAGTCACATCAAATTCTAATGTCGGTGTTCTAGATAGCATCTCTAAATAAATAAAAGAAATTGATACCTCTCTTAAAAGTAGAACTATTACTCGTCTTGATAAAACTTATAAACTTCAAAGTAATGAGACTTCTTTTTATTCCGATATCGATTCCGATGAAAAGGTTATAAGAGTAGCCTTCCAAAATACCTCTGGAGAAGAAAACGAGTTGCCTTCAATAAACAAAATTAAATCGTGGAAGAGTTCTAAAACTAGAAATTATTACCCTAAACTCACTCCTCCCGACATTCAATACGAAGAAAGAGGGGAAATTTCAGTTGAGCATTATAATAAAATTTCCATTTATGAATGGAAAATAGATGGAAAATTCAAACATAAAGTTTTTTTATATTACAAGAAATGGGTATGGTTGTTGTTTCCTAAAAAACAAAAAGATACACTCGGTAAAGATGTAGTATTAGCACTTGCTCTAGGTTTTACACGTCAACTAAAGAACTAGTGGGACAACTTCGTGTCTTATAATGAAAAAATATCAATCCCGATTCATACCACCAAAATCAAACAAGTAGATGGGACAGAAAAAGAAGAGGAAAATGGCTATGAACTTTTAATTCATACTATCACTCTTTATTTCATTGAGAACCCAAATGAAGGGCAAGATGTTGCCAAGTCTGTCCTTATTGACCTAAGATGTCCTACTTTAAGTGATTATAGATTGTATAAAGATATTTTCTTGACCAAAATGAGAAGTTGGAATCGAAAATTTTTGGAAAGAAAGATTCATTGTTGGTCTTCCTAAACTCTCTGGAGAATGAATTCTTACTCAATTAAGACAATATTTTAGTGCAGATAATATTCCTTTTAGTCGTCTAACATTTGGTCAAATTTTTAGAATATTTAAAAGCGAAAGACTTTTCCTTTGAAATGAACTCAAATTACAAGCCAAATATGGATCACAAAGAGCTCAATCTCAAAGAGAAATGGAACCTTTTGTGAACCTTTTGGAGTCACAAAAACTAAAGCCAATAAAAAAAAAACTAAAAGAACTAGAAAATATTTACTAAAAAACAAAGAAAACCTTCCAAAATTTTTACTCCAAAACCGGATACTCATAAAACAAAGTTTTCTAATAAAAAGAAATATCAAAAGAAAAGGATAGTTTGTTACAATTGTGGTAAAGTAGGTCATAAAGCTTTCCAATGTAAAACTAAGAAAAAAATTAACGAACTCTTTACCCGAGAACCAAACTTTTAGAATAAACTTTTATCAATTTTAGCCCATAATTCTTCTAACTCGGATAATGAAGAAGATTATTACTATTGAGAAAGTACCACAAGTGCACGGCGTAACCGTAGCTAGCAACCGATGAGTACGGGTTGTGTCTTCAAGGAACTCGCTTTCAAGTATCAAAATCCACTTTCAACTCTAATCTAGGAAAAAATCAGTTCAATGAAGGTTGTTTAATGATAGAATTAAACTAATACTAAAATAACAATGTGAGAAATCGAATAATAAAAAGCTTTAGATTGGGACCAATCACACTATCATGCCCGAAATCATAATCAAATTCCATCCGATACTTGTCTATGCTTGTAATTTAGAAGAGTAAAAAGCCAATTAAGATTATCTCCGCCTACTTTTGAAGGTCAAAGACTAATCTTGTTCATTCTAATCGCTTATTTCATGGGATTAACAAAGAACAAAATTACAAGATACGCATCTTAAAAACCCCGATTTAAAATGGTAATTATTTTCATATCAAAGTTCTAAACGTTCACAACGTCACTCTAAGCAAAGATTCCATCTTTCAATGGTCGGGAAACCCGGATAAGAATAGATGATTTCTCTTCCGAGACTTTCATCGAATACGTTGGAAGCAAAGCAAAATCTAAAGAAACAAGCATATAACATCTCAATTGGATATTTAATTCATGATTATTAAGACATGATAGGGATTAACTCCAACTTAAGTGGGGAATTTAGCCTCTAATCATCATACTAAACAACTCACAAGTTTCAATGAACATATGTATGAAAACTATTAAGAAATCGCGAAGAGCGAACCTAAAGAGAGAAAATTAAGAATTATTGAATAGAAATATGAATGCTTGAATTCAAATGAATCTTGAAAACCCATCTTAATCTTCAATCTCCAAGAATTGGAATACTATAAACTATCTTAAAAACCTAAACACAAATGGAGAAAAATTGCCTCGAAAAAATAAATAGAAAATCGCTTGAAAACCCACTCGAAATAATGTCACACGGCCATGCAAGACTTTCGCATGGTCGTGCGACCATGATACATGATCGTGCATATTTTACTCGCACCTTCGCCGGTTTCTACTTGTTTTGCACGGTACCGTGCACGACATCAATTTTTCGTAGTTTTTACATGGTCGTGCACCTTCGCACTCGGCGGTCTTGCGACCTTTTCTAGGTTTTTGCCTTTTGCCCGACACTCCGCACGGTTGGGCACCTTCGCACAGTGCTCGTGTGACTTGACTTGGTGAGTTTTAGACATTTTTCTTACTTTATTTTAGGCTCAAACCCTTGTCTTTATTTTTCATAAAATTTACCTCGAATCTCCCTTATTTAAACTCAAGTACATGTAATTAAAAGATTTACAAGTTTAGGTGACAATTAAGAGGAAATGAGAAAAAACAACCTGAAACCAAACATATATCTATCCTTGAAATTATCACGAAATTGGTGAAATATTATGGTAAAAAGTGGCGGATATGAGATTTAACAAATATCCTTAGTACGAGAGGATGAAGACTCGAGTTATGAGTCTTGTCCTATAAAATAACTTAATGTTATTAATGAAAAAAGTCAAAAAGAATTCTTCTTAGATTTAATCGGAAAATTTTCTTATCTAGAAATGAAAAAAGAATATATAGAAAAGTTAAAACAACTTATTGTCTCGTCAATGAGGAACCAATACTCAATTCCAAATTCATTTCAACAAATTACTACAAGAGAAATTCAAGTTGAAGTTAATGAGTTAAAGGCTCAAGTTAGGATCCTCAAACAAGATATTTTAGATCTTAAAACCAAAGACCTTGAGTTAGAAACCAAATTTGCTATTTTAGATTCTCACAAGCGCAGTTCTTCTATCATCCTAGAGGGTGATGACTCTATACCTATCATCTCAATAAAAGAAGTTGCATATTATCAATTCGTACAAATTTTCTCTCAAAGTTACCCTCTAAAAATGGTATTCTATAGTTAAGTTGATGATTGGTGATTTCTCCATAAGTACAGCTTGCTCTCATTGATAGTGGAGTAGGTTAAAATTGTAAAAGAAGAGAAATTGTTCCAAATAAATATTGTGAAAGAAATAAAGAAAACCTCTGCGGTGCAAGTGGAGAACTTTTGAATATCAAATATAAATTAAATAAAGGATAGATCCAAAATAATGATTATTATTTTAAAATTTTATTTTTAATTGTTGACAATATTACAAATGATCCCATTCTTGGTACTCCCTTTCTAATAAATATTTATCCTTTTTATGTTAATGATTAGGAGTACACACTAATATTATGGGTAAACAAATTTCATTTAAATTTCTATCCTCTACAAGGGAAAGAGATGTCTCTCTTTTGCGGACATTCTTTATTTTTAGACAAATTAATAGTTTACAAACAAACTCGAATTACCTATTTGCAAGAAGAAATTTCTTACGTCACGATCGAAGAACAATTGCAAAATTCTTCAACTCAAAAAAGAATTCTTGATCTTAAGCAAATTATAAAAAAAAAAAGTATGCTATGATGTTCCTAAAGCTTTCTAGGAAACAAAGAAGCATATAGTTTCCTTAGCTTATATGAAAGATTTTGATGAAAGTAAAATTCCGATGAAAGCTCTCCCAGCTCAAATGAATTTAGAATGTCTCGAGCACTCGCAAAAAAAAAAAATTCAATTCTTTTTTAACAAGAAACACATAAGACCTTATAATTCCCCATGGAGTTGTGTTGCATTCTATGTTAATGATGTTGTAAAAAGGAAGGTGGAGTTCCTAAACTCGTTATTAATTACAAGCCACTTAATAAAGTTCTCCAATGGATCCGGTATCCAATTTCTAATAAAAGAAATTTATTAAACATATTATTTGAAGCCAATGTATTTTCAAAATTTGATATGAAATCTAGCTTTTGGCAAATTCAAATAGCCGAATTCGATCGCTACAAAGCAACATTTGTTGTTCCATTTTGGGAACTATGAATAGAATGTGATGCCTTTTGGAATAAAAAATACTCCTTTTGAATTTCAAAATATTATGAACGACATTTTAAACCAATATACCTCTTTCATTATTGTTTACATTGATGATATACTAGTGTTTTTTATAACCATTGATCAACATTTCAAACATTTATAGATATTCTTACATATTACTAAGAAAAATGGATTAGTCTGTTTCGGTTTCGAAGATGATTTTGTTTCAAACAAAAATAAGATTTTTGGGCATGACATTTATGAGGGAATTATTAAACCTATTATGAGATCACTCACAATTGCTGATAAATTCCCAAATGAAATAAAAGATTTGCAAAGATTTTAAGTTGTCTCAATAATGTTTCGATTTTTTTTTTTTTTCCAAATTTGCGTCAATTGTGTGCTTATTTGTTTAGAAGAGTTAGAAAAAACCCATTCCCTGGATCGAACAACATATCGAAATAGTTATAGATATTAAACGTTGAGTTAAATCTCCGCCTTGTATTTGCATACCCCATTCAAACGTATTTATAATCATTGAAATAGATACATCTAATATAGGACATGAAGACATCCTTAAGCAAAATATCTTAAGTTCGAAAATAAAGAATAACTAGTTTGATTTCATTCAGGAATATGGCTTGGTTTCCAATGAAATTATTTTACTATTAAAATTGAAAGTTTATCTATTATTCTTTGTGTTTCAAAATTTCAAGATGATCTATTCTATAAATAATTCTTCTAAGAGTATGTTTGAATCGGTGTTTATAAAAACGTTTATAAATGCTTACAACTCTTAATAGCTCATAATAACTTTTAACAGCTTATAACGACTCATAATAATCAGTACGATTATAAGCTGTTATAACAGATTGTTCATTATAATCACTAATCATAACCTCATATAATAATAATAATAATAATAATAATAATAATAATAATAATAATAATAATTAACGAACTTTTCCAATATCATCTATCATTTATGTTAGCAAAACAAGTAAAAAATAATTGAATACATATAGAGAAAAATTTTAAGATCAACCAAATCGTGCCGATTTAACACGATTCAACCATCAACCTGGTCTAATAAGTCCAACCGATCCGACCGATTGAACCATTAACCTATTTTTTCAACTCGATCATCACCGGATCGGTTCTCTTTTAACATAGCCCCTTTGGTCTCTCTATACCGCCATTTGTGCAAATATGGAAAATCCAAAGCATGAACATTTACTGTTTAATTTTCAATTTCCCTCTTTTTTTTTTTCGGTGCCTCATCTCATAATGCCTCCTCAAAAATCACTTCTTCTTCTCCCTGGAAGAGAAAAACGCATCTTTCACTCTCGTTGGCAGCGCAATAGGGTTTCCTTCCTAATTTCCAGATCAGGAAGTTCTTGTCGACGAAATTGATCTCCGCCTTGAAAGTGGGGCTCCCCAAATTATCATGCCCTGATATGCTAATGTTAAGGTTTGGTGTCTCCTACTGCGATTTTGAGCTTCAATTCAGTTTGAGCTTCAATTTAGTTTGAGCAGTAATTAATTTATTTATTGTAGTTATCGATTTCTTAATTTGAGATATGTTACTCCATTTTAAGGTTTTATTTGCCCTCTTTTGACTGAGTTTCTTGCTCTCCAATTTTGCTCACAAATGCTAATTCTCTTTTCTGAATCTGTGCGTCTTTGTCTGAAATTTAATATGTCTATTCTCAGACCTCAACGGATAATAGTACCTAGCAGTGAGCAATCTTAAGGAGGAAAGCTGTGGCCAAGCTCCTATAGATATAGATTATATCCTTTTTAGGTTTCAATTGATTTCACATTCTGTTATTTAGGATTAAGTTCGTTGTTATGATCGTTTTTCTGAAATGTGCAATGAGCTTATGGATTGTTCAAATCGTCGAGCATTGTTGGCTTTTATGATGCTAAGCTGGCAGGGGCCTCTACGAGGTTTGCTTCTCGTTGATCATGGGGTCAACTAACCCATTGTCATCAACAGATGGATGATTCCTTTTGGGCTTGTCTAAATAGTTGTGTATTTTATTTTAAACATGAAGAGTGTAATGAAGTTGAAGAGGTGGATGATTTATTTGGCCTTGTATATTATAACTTGTAAATATTATATTCTTATTTAATTGACAATATTTACGAGTTCAAATTTTTAGTTGAATGGTTTTAAATTTTAAATATATTTTTATTTTACCCGTTTGACAAAATGCAAGATATGATGAGTTTTCTTAACATGAAATTTCATTGAGGATTAATAGTAAAAGTTGAGATTTGTTGGTAAAGTCAGTTTAAGAGGTTTATGTTCCTACTTGTTCTGTGCATTTATTGACTGTTTCCGTGTATTACAGTTTAGTTGTTTGGAGAAGATAAAAGGCGTTTCGTTGCTTGGAGAAGATAAAAGGATTTATAACACTGAGATCATAGTTAAATATACTACACTTGAATTCACGTTTACCCAAACCAGAGAATGGCAAATTACTACGACCTTAATGATATCCTTGCTGAGGAGGAGGTATCTCTCTTTTTTCTCGTTTGTTCTTTTTATATTTGATGTGATCTAGTTTTTACTGATGCTTATATTTTTTCAGCTCATCCCAGTTGTATTCCAGAAGGCAGCAACCGGAGTGGGACTTCTTGACCCCAGTTCTGAGACCAACAATGTAAATTCTCTAACTGAAAACAGAATGAAGATGTCAACCGCTTCCCTCCTGACATGTTTCTTGGCTATCTCTGCAGGTTGAGCAAGGAGCAAAACTAGAGCTCCCTTTCTGGCTTGCTCATGAATTGCATTCGAGACAAGCACTTACTATGAGCACCCCGCCTTGTTTCAATCAAATGTAAATATCTATTGACTGGATTCAGATTACGAAAAAAACATTGTGTTAACTGGCTTTCCTGCAGAGTCTAAACCCTCAAAATGAGACATTAATGGATTATATGTTCCCTCTGTCACTCTGATAGAGTGCGATAATTGTAACAATCGCTCTGTCCTAATCGTCAGTGTAAATACTAGTATTTGAAGTAGTCCTCAATCAAATTAATACATTAGACTAAGATACTTTATAATTTGGTGTAATTCACACCATTTCCTCAGGACGAGAAAGGAAATCCAGGCAGATGCTGCGTCGGTCGATCTACGAAGCCGATGTCAGTACTTCTATGAATTAGGATGCAAGATAGCACCTGTGTAAGTTTCCATTCTTTCAGATTATGCATGTATTTGTGACAAAAAAATGATATGTTTGTTCGATAGTTTGATGTCTAGTTGTCATGAGCTGCCCTTAAGGTAGATCCTAATATTTGCTTATAGCTACCTTCTGTTAATAACGGTGATAATTTTGTTATGCTTGCAAGCTTGTGACAGCTTTCTCCTCTTCTGTTAAGCAAGAGTATCTTCCTGTCTGCATGTGATGTCTAGTATGAAAAACTTCATAGTAACCTTTAAGGCTCTATTTGATTCTAAGAAAATTAGAAGGAAAGAAAAAAATGTGGAAAATGAATTTCTTTCCCTTGTTTGAATTGAAGAAAAAAAGTTTGATGGAAAAGCTCATGGAAAATTTTATTAATTTGGTCAATGATATTTTCCTTCCAAAATTGAGAGGAAAATGCAAGAAAAATTTCACAAAGAGAGAGAAATGGATGAAAACGAGAGAATTTTATTACAAAAAGTCATTAAGAATTTTCTCTCTCCTCTCAATTAATCAATGTTATTGAGTATTTTCTCTCTCCTCTCCATGACAATGTAGTGATGGGTAAGAAGTTGGAAAATGATTATACTTTTTTCCCTCTATTTTTCCTTGAACCAAACACAAGAAAAAAATTAATTTTCCCTTTAATTTTTTTCCTCATTACTTTTTTCCATTTAAATTTCTTTCCAACCTATTTTCTTCAAATCAAATAGAGCCTAAGGAAACAATTGAAAAATGTAACCAAAAGACATCTTCGCTTTCATTTGTACTGTTCAGAAGACTGCCTTTCTGATGGCTTGTTTATATCAAAGTTCTGATTGGTTATGCTGTTAGATTTGCCTATGCGAAATGCAAAAGTTCCTTCTGGTGAGATGTGGATGACTACTTTTTCCATCTGCCTCATGATTGGTGAGGACATCCTGCTGGGGAGATAATGCTGAAAGTTAAGTTCAGTACACAACTGAGCTAAAAAAGGCTTGTGGTTTCTTTAATGTTTCAAGGAAAATTCTTCCGGAAACATGACAGTAGAAACATGATTGATTGATCTCCTTCTCCCTAAGTATTATTGGCAGATACTCTTTTTGATCTGATGACTTAACAAGTATAGCTGGAAAAGGAAAGTGTAGTCAACTGTTAGATGAATTAGCTAGAGGGGTCGGTAGGTAGTTCATGGGTTACATTTATCACGCACAAAGATTCCTATTGCATTTGGTGTAGTCAACTGTTAGATGAATTAGCTAGAGGGGTCGGTAGGTAGTTCATGGGTTACATTTATCACGCACAAAGATTCCTATTGCATTTGGTCTTATTTTGTGCTTACCTTTGGTAGTTATGGCCACTTAAGACGTGAAAGCTATAGTTATTCTGGCTGATCCAGTAATCTGGCGGCATCCTAAGTTGTGCACTGAATGAAATATCGATCACTTTCATGTTTACTTTTTTCATTTAGGGTGGTCCCTTTGTGGAATCACCTAGCTTAATTGACGATTTTGGAATTTCTGGATTCACTGCCTTCTGTTGCCAAGACATTATCTTTTCTCCTTCTGCCCTCTTTTCTCTGGTCCTTAGCAAATTGGTGAAAGTAAAGCAGGATCCAAGGCCCAAATGTAGTAAGAGGGGGAGGGGAGGGGGAAGCAATTCCTCTACCAGTGCCTAATCCCTTGATCACCCGCATTTCTTTACTAGGAAGTGTTTCTCTGGACATGATAATTTCTTGGCTTGATCTTCAAATAAAAAGCTCTTCTTTGAGCGTTCTATAGTTCATATGGGAGGTTTGATGGCCTTGGTTCTTCTGATGGACAGGGTTGGCGATAGAACAATTGGATCATTCCTACTCTACTCATTTACAAACAGGTACAAGGAAGTAATCAGCAAAGCCCACACTACAGCTTTTACTATTTCGACAAAGCCCCTGACTCTGCTAACCAAGGAAGAAACTCATCGTAAGCTTCCAAATCCCTTTCTAGATTACAGTTTGCCCTGGAATATCATTCACTTGCTAAGCGTAATCGACATTTCACTGTGTTTCTGGTAGTGTATGAAGCGGCTCAATCCTCCATGGCAGCCTTCAAGAAGTGGAGAATGGGAGGGTCTCGCTTTGAGATACCTTCTGTTCTCGGCAGAAAGAGAAAACCTCTTGAATAATTATTTATTTTATTGTTCTTTTTAGACTGCTGAAGTAGAGTTTTGGAGGGGGGTCAAGGTTCTCACAATGTCATATGGATTTTGGCCGTAACAATCAGTGTAAAGATATGTATCACAACCCAACAAATTATAAAATTTGTGTTGAGTTACTGCATTGTGTCAATGTCAGACTAGTTGAATTATTGGGTAATTGGAAAATTGAGAACTTGACGACTCAAGTCAAAAAAGATTAACGCTAGAAGGAGGGCTTGAACCTCCGACCTTGTGGTTAACAGCCACACGCTCTAACCAACTGAGCTATTCCAGCTTGTTGACAGTGATGTGCGGTGTAAATTATATATTGAAAAGCATTGCTGTTAATAGTATCGGTGCTTTGTGTAGTAGTCATATTGAGCTTTATTCCCCACCCCCCAAATAAAAATTACATAAGAATTGATTAGATTTTTTTGAAGATTACATAGATAAGAGATTATCTTAATAGAGACATCATAAGAACACTTACAAAGTCAAGGTAGATAATCCAAGGATTGACTTAATAATTTATTTAAAGAAAACTTTTGTAGAAGTCATCTATTACCTAATGAAAATAGTTTTTTACCTAATTATATGTGTTTTAAATAAAAATTTTCACTTATTCTTCATCTAATTTAGAACTATATTGAATAATGATTAAGGGTGACAAAAGCAAAATTCATAATCTGACTACTTGCAACCAAAAATTATATTATATACCGTTGGGTATAATATTCCTATACACATCATTGTACCCCAAGCGATTTGCTCATCATGCGCGTTTTCATTCACCGACCATAACATATTTACTTGTTGCTATATATTCGTTCATTTTTAAGATTTCGAGCATCAAACAGGGACCACCATATCAACGAATGAGACATCATCACCATCCTCTCTCTTTACTCATTGTTGCATTAGATCGCAAGTTTCAGCCATGTCTTGATCCTCGATTTCTGGCGTTCGACCATTGATGAGCCAAAACAAGAACAATGGCAGAGAATTCTGGAGTTGCATACAAAATTTTAGATGAAAGCCACGTTCTAGCAGATGGTGCTAATGCTTCTAATTGATTTTTAGGTAGTTTGATTTTGTTTTATTCTCTTTTTTTCATTGTTAATCACTGAGAGATTAATGTAAATGTTGTGTTTTTGAGTTGATGAAGCTTTCATACTTGTCAAATTTATTTTCAAAATTTTGATGATTCTAATAGGTGTTTGTTGAAGTTTTGATTATTGTTGATGAATTCTAATAATTTTCAATTTGGTTGTATTTGTCCTTGTTTTGCTGTTAGCCTTATTCTCAACGAGCTGCATTTTTAGTGTATATTAGAATAGTGTTTAGTGTTTAATAGGATAATATTTAATATTTTATAGATATTTGCTTTATCCGATAATATATGAAGTAGTAGAGATATTTTTGTTCATTGTTTTCTATTTTTGATGAATTTTAGTGATTTTCTATTTATTTTGTCCTTGTATTTGGTGTTATACTTATTCTATTTCTAATGAGCTTGGTTTTAGTGTATAGTAGAATATCATTTAGTGGTTTAAAGTATAATGTTTAAGTGTTTTCCATATTATACCAGTTTGTCTTCCTCTTAAGTTTAATGAATTCTATCAACTACAAATATTGCAGTTTCTTCAAATGGTAACTCTATAAAAGTAGTTGAGTCACAATTTCTTGGTAATAATGTTAAATCATTGGACGATGTTGAAGAATTATACACCCAATATGCATTCGAATTGGGTTTGGTGTTCGTTTTGGGAATGTTAAGTATAAAGGGAAAACTGATGTTGTAAGAGAGAGATAATATTGCTCTAGACAAGGAGTTAAGAGAAACACAAATGAAGAAGACAAAAAATATTCAAAGAGAAATACGCAATATAATTGTGAAACAAAGGTTGTTTTCCGCCTCGATAAGTTCGATGATTGGGTATGCACCCACCATGTGATGAACCACACCCATGCATTCATGTCAAGTAAGGAAATTTTTTTCATAGGTCTTATAGGATGGAGAAAGCTCATGTTGATTATTTTCAAAAACTAAGGAGAAGTAGGTTGAAACCGACATAAGTTTTCCGTATTTTGAAAAATGACACATTAAGATCTCCCGCCTTTGGTTTTACTTAGCGAGATATTTATAACAATTTAGAAAAGGATGAGAGGAGGACTTTGGAAATTGAAGATGCCAAACATTTGGTAGATACTTTCTCCAAAAGAGTTCTTAAGGAGAAATATAAATTTTTTATACTATTAAGTTGGATCCCGATGGTCATTCGGTCGACTTTTTCCGGAGGGATTCTCATGAAAAATGACTAAATTCTTTTTGGTGATTTATTAATGTTCGACACTACATACCACACAAACAAGTACAATATAATTTGTGTGCCTTTTATTTGTATGAATCACCTGCAAGAAACACAATGGTTGAATGTGACTTTTCGTTAAATGAAAAACTGAAAGTATTATATGGTTGTTCAAGACATTCCTAAAATATATGGATGACATTGCTCCAAAGATAATAATGGTTGATCAAGCTACTTCAATAGCTAACATAATAGTAGAAATTTTCCAACTTTTCATCATAGAATTTCGTTGTTGGCATAGAACTCGAGGTGTCAATCAATCACTTGAGGATGTTGGAGCTGGTTTTTACAGAAGGTTTGATCATATTCTGTTAAGATGCGTTATAGTTGCAGAGTTTGAGCTTTGTTGGATAAGGTAAAAACACTGAACACATTAGTAATGTGCATTGCACCTTAAAAAATGTACACTAGAGCTCTGCTCGTTGTTTCTTTTGCATATTAGTTACTGAGTACAATTGTGCGAGGTCATCCTTGGATGGTATTACGTATTTTCAAAGACTCATTTTTCAGGAGGAGTTTTGTCCTCTCAAAGGAGTGAGAGTACAAGTGCGTCATTATCAAAAGCGTTTGGACAAATTAGCGGGGTTGTACCTAAATAAGTCGAGTACCATAACTAAGAAAATACACTTCTTGGATTTAGCATCAATCTTGTCCCTTTTTTCTGGCTCAATCATCACATAAACAACACAACCAAATGTAGAAAGATAGGATAAATCAACTTCCTTACCACTCCAAACCTCTTCCGGTAGCTTGTTACCCAAAGGTACGGATGGTCCCCTATTAATTCAATAGACGGTTGTGTTGATCGCATCTGTCCAAAAAAACTTGGGCAACCCACCGTGAATGCACATGCTTCTAGCTCTCTCATTGAGCGTCCTATTCATCCTTTTTGCTATGCCATTCTACCTTACTTTTCCGGAAATAGTCTTGGTCAATCTAATTCCTTGTTGGGCACAATACTTCTTGAACTCATTTTTCTCATATTCTTCACCATTGTTAATCTTAAGCATTTGATTTTCAAACCTGTTTGATTTTCGATCTCTGCTCGGTTTCGGAAAAGTATCAAACATATCATATTTATTTTTCAGAAAATAAACCTATACCTTTATGTTATGATCATCAATAAAGGTTATGTAGTAGTATGCATCACCCAAAGATCGAGTGGGTGAAGGACCCCATACGACGGTATGGACAAGCTCTAGTTTGTTTGTCTTAGGTTCCATGCTAGCTTTGGTGAAGCGAACCCATTTCTTTTTGTCGTGAACACAACTTTTACAAAGTCCCATGTCAACATATTTCAATCCCGGCAAAGAACCCTTAGCAGCCCTAATCTTCAACCACTTCTCACTTATGTGACCAAGTCTATTGCACCAAGTTTGTGCACTCTATAGTAGAGTATAAGTCCCGGACTTTTCACCTTTAGCAAAAACTAATGTCCCTTTAACAAGTTTTCAACACGCATTACCAAACTTAATTGAACATAGCCCGTTTCATCTAATTGACTCACGAAATCAAGTTCTTAGTCAAGTTCGAATATACCGAACATCTTCCAGTTTCCAATGACCCCTATTAGAAGTCTTAATGTTTACATCTCCTCTCCCTAGTATCTCCAAATATTTGCCGTTGGCAAGATACATTTTGCCAAAATGTCCACTAACAAAATTGTGAAAATATGTCTCTACTAGACGACGAGAGAAACGAATCATTTGAGTCAACGAGTCAAACGCTCTATAGGACTACCAACACTCAAAATAAGAGCATCACCAATATCTTCAATAGAGTTCACAGAATAATGATCATCATGGCGACTATTGCTTCACCTCTTGTTCTTAGGTTTAGGATTATTTTTCTTATGGTGCCCTTTTTCACCACAGACCTCAAAACACAACCTCTTTTGGGTTTTAAGACCGACTCCTTGCTTTGGACCTTGACCAACCTCTAAACTTGTTTTGATCCTTTTGTTTCCCCTATCTCAAACATGCAAAACACTCCTCGATGACTCTCTTGAATCTTTCTTACGAATACTCTAGTCAAGATAACATCACAAATTTCATCATATTTTAGTGCTTTTGACCCTTTAGCATCCCTCACAGCGAGATATTATAGTGTCCCAAGATTTAGGTAATGGGGATAATTAAATCAAGGCCTTTATTTCATCATCCAAATTAATCTTTACTGAAATTAGTTTTGAAATTATCGGATTAAAATCATTAATATGATCGACCACACTAGTGGAATCATTCATCTTAAGATCAAATAATAAACGATACATCAAATATACCTTATTCATGGCGGAAGGCATCTCATACATGTTTGACAAGGCCTCAAGCAACCCCTTTGTACTTGTTTGATCCATCACATTGAAAGTGATGTTCCTTGCCAACTTCAATCACCGTTCTTAATGCTTGTCGATCAAGAACTCTCGTTCCTGTGCTCCATTGTGTCCGGATTATCTCCCAATGGTTCATACAACTCCTTCTGGTACAACAGATCCTCTATTTGCAAATTGCACCTTCATAACACAAACTCCTTCCCGTCAAACTTTCAATCTTAACCTTTCCACCCTCCATTGTTTGATGTGATCTCGTAACTAACCCGACTTTGGTACGAGTTGTTAGGATCGAGAATCACACTCAAACAATAATCAAGAAACAAGGAAAGAAATCAAAACCGAGACACAAAGGTTTTTATATGGAAAACCCGAATCGAGAAAAACCAATCATCGTGGTAGAACCGCACTGGCACGATTCTGGCCGTGCCAATAAACAAGTCATCAGGTGCGGTTCCCTAGCACGGTTCTAGCTGTGCCAATGTTCTACCTCAGCTTTTCTTTGCGTTGCGAGTGTGTCTAGGTTGTGCTACTTTGTCATGGTCGTGCCACCTTCAGCCATGGAGTAAAGTCTTGACCGTCTACGCCAATGCTCATTACACTCCACACCTCAAGAGTGGGTTATTCTCTTTTATTAGCACAGGGCTTGTCCATTCATCGTTCCTGCTCCAGCCCTCATTATCCTAAATTTGTGCGGTTTTCCTACTCTTAAGTAATCATGGCAGGTAGTCGCTTTTTAACTTAAAAAGAGGGATTGTTTGCGGAACATAAATTTGATGCACTATGCATAATGTTGTCATTCATGGCAATCCCACTTTCAGGCGCTTATGTTAATTGAGAGCACACATGCTCATGTCCGGACGCACACTTGATTCCATCACATCAAACATGCCTTTGAATACTGGATAGGGATGCTAAATGTGACAGTTTTCATTTGTCAAAATCAGCCTAACACTGATGACGGCAGTTAAACAGACGAACGTCTGCATTGCATTTGCATAATAGATTTAATTATAAATAGTGACACTTAAGAATTAAATCCATATCAAACACCAGCAACAACCCCCACCCGCAAAAAAAAAAAGGGTTACATAGGTTCATTTAATTTCTGTTTGATCTTACATAGGTTGATCTAATTTCTTCTGATATATCACAATTTGATGAAACGGAAGAATGTCAACAATGAGGTTGTCCCAGTTGTCCGATGACAGCACCCCAACAGTCTCCATTGCTCCATACTGAATGCAACAGGCAAAAAAGAAAAAGAAAAGGGGTTTCTGCTCATCAGCCTGATAAATTAGAGATCATATAAACCACTTGGTACTTGAGAAATACACTCACATTTAGCAGGCTGCTCAATCCAAGGTCCGTTCATAATATTCAGAATGCTACACGCTTCACTATATTCTAAGTCTGGCAGCAGCTTTGGCGTAAGCAAAAGCACCTGCAGGAGAAGTTGCAGACATCCATAATCACCAGGTAAATAAAAATAAATTTTCCATCCACAACAACAAAGGCAAACAAACCACCACTCCATAGTTTAGTATACTCGTTACACAATGAAGCACATTAGGAGTACTATTTCAGGTTTATGCAAACACATTCTGATCAAGAAAGGTTTGTGCAAGCATATAATGCTGAAGAAATATGAATAAACCTCCTCAGCCTGAAGGCTCAAGCAAATGGGAAGAAAGCGCACATAATTGAGCTTCCCAGGAAATGATTCCCAAGACAACCGCCTGTGGTGTAAGATAGTTTTTCCTTTAAAAGAACCGAAGAGCAATTTCCCATGGTCCATAACTGATCTAGTCCAAACAGGTATCAGTGAATTCTACCTTTGTGAGGAAAGTGCCAATTCTGGTGCCCATTTTCCACTAGTCAAACAAGAAACCAAAATCCACTTCCTGTGAATTCGTACAAAACACGTCCACTTCCTAGCAACAAATGAGTCCAATCTCTGCCTAACATGTTGTACAACCACTCCTCCCCAAACTAATAACAAGATTGCAGCTGGATATTATAGATGGTCATGAAGCCCACCCACTATTAGGATCATCACAGATTTTTGCCCATGCATGCATATAACCAGACTTTATCCTCCAAGACTTGATGATTATGATTTAACTATTATGGGAATTTAGAAACAGAATGCAAATTTTCCAAAATAATAAAGCAACTATATTCACAATTGAAATCATGGAACAAGGAAAATCATGAGCAAAAAACCACTATCCATACTGGGGTGTATTTGGTTGACTAGCAGCTCTCACCAACTGCTGAAACATCTTCCTCTCATTGATTGGATCCATTCCTACAAAAACACCAACACTAAGTAAATACAATTTCAAATTACATTCTTAATATTAGAGCTGGAGACTACCTTGATTAATTTCATCCACCACCCTAAATGGGCAATTTGTAAGATCTTGCAGAGAAACAAGATAAAGTATAGTTGAAACTGAACGTTCCTACACACACAAACACAGGGAGCCATCAGGTACAATCCATTCAGCTACATTACTCAGAGAAACAACTTGGAAATGAGCAGTACCCCTCCCGATTGATGATGGGCACTAAGAACTTGAAGCTGTCCTGATTGCCTGACAAACACATGGTGGAATTAGCTAGTGCAAGGGAATAATTATCATACAAAGTGAATAGGCTCAGGCAGGAGGCACTTGTGGCGAGCTCTCCCAGAGAATTAACTAAAATGGAAAATAACTATAATCTTTTATATTTTGATGCACCTAGTCAATCATACTTGCCCTTATATGGGCCAGGCCACAAATTCTTTTATCGAAAGCAATTTCAATATGTAGTCTTCTCAAGCACATTAATCAGTATGTTCCAGCAGTGGCCGATCCAGAAACATTGTACATCAGTATCCACTTTTGAGTTTTTCTGAAATTTTATAATACCAATTAACTTTTTATGGGTGTCATAAAAATTTGAAGAACTTTTCACAAAAAATATGACAAACTTTTCTCGCCTATGGGTTCCAGGGGACCCTAGTAAGCTCCACATAGCTCAGCCATTTTGTATGTCATTTAGAAAAATTGCAAAGTAAATTAAACAAGGAAGCACATAGCATCTGAGTCCATTTCTTTTTAAATTTAAATAAAGAGTGGAGCATGAGGTGTGACTAGATAGCTTTTCCCTATGTTTAGTATCTGCTAGACTTTCTATAACATGGACAGAAAGGTCAAAGCTCCCATTTATTCAGAGCATGAGGTCTGGTTTTTCTGCTTTAGGTAAGTGAAGCAGTACCCACAAACACAACTACATATATAAACTTCAGAATACAATTGTGCCTCATATTTTAAGCCAAACTAACTAGTGGTAATACAGGAATGAAAGTGTTACCTGAACTTCACTTTTATTACGATACCATATGCACGGAAGTCCATGTCGTGCTCGTCTACCATTAAAAAGATAATATCATACTGTCAGTCTGAACAGAACACTTTTGCTAAGAGTAAATCACTCCATTCAAGCATATAAGAGTATACCTAATGATACTTCCCCTGCAACTGCCATCTCTTGGAAGTTACGACCAAATGTTCCATTGATTTGTGAAACAAGATTCCGCAATGTTGGAAGCCAGCTACCCTGCAGTGTTCAGAATATTATTTTAGACAGCGATTCTATCCACATAACACATGAACAAAGAATCCAACATGAACTAAAGACTGTGCAGGGTAAAGTTTCAGAGTCAGATTGTAGGGAAAGAACATTTATTTTCTAAACCTACAGGATAAGGCATTCACCTTCAAACTATCGATTTCAGCTAAACAAGCCCTCAGTTCCTGTTCCTCTTCTTCAAGAGTTTTTGCAAGTTCTTCAATCTGTGCAAGCATATAAAAGCATTTTTTTTTTTTACAAGAAAAAAAGAATACTATATAATAACAAAAAGGAATGGATGCAAAGCTAGCATCTTAAAGAGGGAATATATACATCCAAAATAGATTCTATACACAAAGTTGCAAACATCAAAAGAAGAAAAGACTAGCAGATGCTCCCATTATCCTAAAGATTAAGTCTGACGAAATTATCTTTAATGCTTTAAAAAGGAGTTTCCACACCCACGAAAATTCTTCTAGTTCTCTCTCTCCAAATCCTCCAAAATTTCATGTGTAGTATATAAGAAATACAACTCAAACCAGATGGATAAGCAATAAGGCAGGTAGGTATCACCTTTCTCTGTCGCATTTCATATTCTGCCAAAACGTTTTGATTAAGAAGAAGAATAGAACTGGCTTGAGCCAGATTATCTTGAATAGCAGCTTCAAGTTCCTCGATCGTAGCAGGCATCTGTATGTGTACATAAACAATTTATCTTTAGGCCCAATTACAGTTTAGCAACAAATTTTTAAGTCTCAATAATCATCCAACATGTACAGGACCTATGCGCTATACAATGCAAGCAAAGATACACTTTTCTCTGATTGCAAATGACAGAATAGGCAACGTTGATTAGAATGGCATATGGCATTGGAAACCAATTCATGTATATTCCCTAAAAAATGCCAAGTCTGTTATCTCTTGCAGGTAAAGGTGTGACCACAAGAATTTTTGGGGGTTAAAATTGAAGTGGTGAAGTAGAAATGAGGAACAATAAAAAGTAGAAATTAGCTTTCTATAGCAAAGCCTTTTAATAATGACAACCTAATCTGCAGGACTGATTAAGTTCATGTTACTCGTAGCAGTCTATTACTTCAAAAAACATCAATAAGGGTGAAAATTGATTGTATAAACTAGAATAAATTAAACAATTTTCAAATGAGAAATCCTTCTCATAAAAGAAGCAAAGAAATTGCCAGGGGAAAGGAAGAGTGCCAAGTTCTTCCATAAGAAAGAGCCAGGGTTCTACCCATACTATGGCATCAGTTCCAACATCCTCAGGAGAAAAAAAAAATGCAGTGACATTATCATACCATAAATTTGCTGGAAAACAGAGGAGCATGTAGCTTATGCTTAAGCTGGAGCAACGTCAACTACTTATGTATCCAGAGCATAGACCTACTTTGAGCACTTTAATTTCTTCAAAGTAACAGGACAGTGACAAGGCCAGGCCAATTGTGGTCAGGGCGCATTACTTGTAATAATGTTAGTCCCATGCTAATGAAAATATCAACAGCTACAATGGCACAGAAAAAACTTTCACAATCTATTAATTACAATGAAAACCCTGAAGGACAATTGCGTTCAAGTTTTTGCTTCCTTCCACTCCTCCTCCGTCATAAAAGAACATAGAACTTTGTTTTCAGGCTAACCCAAAAAGAATGTCACCTTGCCTCAAAAGAAAATGTTTTAGACTTTTACACACTACTCTCAAATAATTTTGCTACTTAGCAGGTGTATGTCATCAGCAAACTGCATGACAAATTATTTATTGACAGACTCTCGATGACAACAGGGCATCAAGTATATTTGCAACAAGGAAACATCCACTTGGCGTTTCCATATAGTGCCAATAGCTAGTATCTAAAGACTGAGGTCTCCTTAACCACTAGTTGATAACAAAAATCTCCAAGGAAAGATTGCAGCAACCTGTCAGCCAACAAATTGTCAAATGTTTTTTCTCGCATTTGTCTTCAGGAATCAGAAGAAATGCTCCAATCATGACCAGTTCCCTACACAAGTGAGGAAGCAACATACAACTATAGCTGCATCACCAACACAAATAATGCAGAAAATGAGAAACATCTTTTGGTCAAACTCATTCCACTGGTGATCTTCCATATTAAAAAGAAGCTACTGGTGATCTTGAACATACAAATTGATGATGTCCAGATATTTCAGGGAAGTTCACAGGACTAATTTTTGTCTTTATGTTACCCTATGTGAATTCCAGGCAAGCTCATTGATCTTAACACAAGATTGTGAACAAAAAACATAAAACAAATGAAACCCAACTTTGATGTAAAAAGAAAGCCAGTAGCCTCACCACTCCAGACCATCCTAAGACAAAGCGAGAAAGGATAAATCTGTCTAGCATCACCAATTGTGCATGCAAAATGACAAAGCAGGACACAAAATTCTATTTTAGACAACTTTTTCATGGTAACTAGATAAGCAGAAAGACAATGCAAATCACATTCTAAATTTAGAGCAAGCCTATCTGGTTTTACAAGTTCTAACTTTCAGAGGTAAAGAAAGCCTTTATTTCTCTGTTAAATTATCAAAATAAAATTATTAAACAAAATATTACATTTTTAAATGTTTCTTTAAAAAAGACATTTGATGTAGTCAGGAAACAACAGTGCCTAAATTTTCCTGATATCCAAGTCAAATATGCGCAGACACAAAACAGAGAACAAATACAAGTTATGGAGCATCATGTTACTCATGCTAGAAGGTGAAGGGAAATTGCCAGCACGTGCAGACAGACCTCTTGAAATGCTTTCTTAACTTCAGGAGTGATCTTCGCCACAGACTCTGCATGTTTCTTGGCATCTGTAAGCAGCTCCCTATGCCGTTCCACTTCTTTGGTACCTACTCAGAGCATAAAATAAACAGTCAACACTTGTATGTTATCATGCTAATCATTAGAAACTAATTAAAAAGGAAGCCTTTAACATTATTCAAGTAAAGATCATTAGTGATAGATACAAAGTGCTTAGGACCTCTATGGGAGATAATTTAAATTAAAAAAAAAAAGGTCATACTGTATGCCTTGAATTCAAATTGAGAAGAGTGCTAAAACGGGATGTCCTTGTTTTCTTTTGACAATAGTGGAGGGGTCTCTTAGACTCAAACCTCTGGCATAAATCCCATCTATTGTTTTGTGTCCACAAAATTTTTCTCTCAACAAGTACTGAGGTTCAGCCTTTTGCAGATGGACAGTGATTCCTTCAACTGGACAGACCATTCCTTCTCTAAAGAAAGTTCTTAGTTTAGATTCAGCATGACTGGCTTTGCTACAGACAACTGTCAACAGGGTATACAACCAGTCTGTCTATGTGATGGTTTTAGAGACAACATCTTCCATGGTGAAGGAAGAGTCAGATCTACGAATGATCTTCAATTAACCTTGCTACATTTCACGCAAGAAGATTATAGTAGTAGAGAAGGAGAGGGGAAGAAAGGAAAAAGTATGAGTCCTGAGTCCTCCTCCTTCAAGAACTATCTATCATTGTAAAATTGTGTGCAAACCACAGTATGGCCCCCCAAAAAAAAAAAAAAAGCCTAAAAAGACCAGGTATGAGTCTATACACTGAAGTTAGACCAAATAATTGAACTGGTTTAATTTATAAATGACCCAGAGTTTTGTAGCATAGAGTCATCCCTTACCGACAAAACCCCACAGAATCACATAAAAACACTCTACCAAATTTGTTTTTGTCATCCATCCCAAAACAAAAATTATCAGAAATTGTATTGTAGTCTGGCAATCCAGCTCTCTCCTTTACCAGAAATTGAGTGCTATAGAAATTTTATGTCTTCTATCATGGTAAAGGGGTGTTATAATTCTTTGGGATATAGGAAGTCTGCTATCCACGACTTTTATTCTTTGGAGATATGTAGAAATCTTATGTCTTCTATCATGATTGACTTTTATTCTTCTCTTTTCGATTAAGCGGTTGAAAAACAAGTGGCTCAAGAATTTATTCTTTTTGGAGGAAGGTTTTTGTTCCCCTTTAGATGTAATTGATTTTGTGGATAGTCTATTTTTGGATATAATTAGCTTTTCTGCAATGCTTATTCAGCATCTTTTCTTGTAGCTCCCTAAAATCCCCCTCAATAAATGTCCACCCTTTAGCGGGTACAAGAAGGAGAGGCTAGAAAAGGCAAGGGGCTCAACTAGTTTCAAAGTTATGCTAAGGGTATAAATTGTTGAAAAAGTAGAAGGGATACTCAAAATAAAAGCGCTACGCCCCTCTGTCTATTAGAAAAGTGGAATCCAATACGAATTAAGTGCAAATGTAACAATAGGAAAATTTTTTAAACCACTTTCTCGGGAGCTCGCACAAGTACCCCGAAGGGCCATATACACACACACACACACACAACTTCAACAAAAAGAACAAGGACCACCACCGGCAGTGTGTCCCACCAAGACAAGGTCTAGCAAAGTGCAAATGAACAAAGCCATGCACCTGGCAAGCAAAGAGCCTGCTTCTGATAAACACCTGAGTAGGAACTTCATCATGCAGCAGCTAGTGCATAACAGTAACAAACATATCAGATGAACTCATTCTCCTTGGACTTCAAATTTGAAGACTTTTTATCAAAAGCATGGTCCAAGCAAAAGCCTTACCAAGCCACCTAAAACTTTTGACATCCAATTGAACTTAGCAGTTAGCAAAGTATCAGAACTAGGTCAATTCCTGGCGGCTAGGAATTGAATGAAAATAAAGAATTACTAGAGTCTCCTAAGCGTACTATCCAAATAAATCCAGCATACATAACAAACAAACGAGTTCAATGAGAATAAACGAGAGGGACATATATTACCAATACAAAGCTTAACAAATTCATAAAGAAATGTGAAGGAAAGTTAAATCTCAAGTTATTGAAGAAGAAATTGATTCAAAGGGATATTAACACATACATTGCTGTAAGTGCAGGGTTGCTTGCAAAGCAAACTTCTCCTGCTGCTTCACTTCCAATTCAGACTCACGAATCTAAAGGACCAAAAAAATGGTTACAGAAAGTATTTCTTTCTAAAAAGAAGGAAAGAAAAGGCACACCAATACAGCTGGAAACACATATGCATGTTAAACCATGAACAACTTGCCATAATTCCAACTATAATATTCGTCAGCAGTAGACACATTTTCTCATAAATGATTCTCAATTAAAGAGATTACATCACAAAGATAGATAATTGTTCAACAGAAGCATCTGGGCCCAATCTGATAAATCAAAAACACTAAGAGGTCCAGCGGTCAAAAGACAGCGTTCTTACGAGAATTCTTTTCCCCTCCCTCAGAGATGTTAATATTTGATTGATCTTTGTAATTTTAAGTAAACCTTTAGTCTTCTTAAAAGTCAGTTTATTTGAGTTTGCATGATCTTTTCATAAAAAAAGTTTGCATGTTCTTAATTCCTGTGTTTACAAGTTTGGCTAGATAGTATAAACAACAAATTTGATAACTTATGGAAAGAGTTGGCAGAGCATTGCATTCATGATGAAATTAGAAACACTAAGCGGTAAGAAATAGACTTTCTTTTTTTTATGTATAGCAAAAGGCATTGCCCCATTGGCCCACTTCCCATAGATGCAGGTAAAGCTGTTGACTAAGGTTTATCGTGATTAGTCTCTGACAACCAAATCTCCTCTAAAATTAAAGTTTGGAATTAGCTTGGCAAATTTGAGTCATCGGTTTGGTTTTCTGGGCCCACTCGAATTACATAGACTTATTTTTCATGACTCCACATTTACAAGGCAAAGGAAGACATGGCAATCTGTCGTATCCTTGATTGACATTTTGAGATCATTAACATGGAGATGACAAAATATAAATTTGTAGAAATGCAAACAATATGGTGAAAAACACCAAGAATGGGAGGGAAAATAATTGATTTGCTTCAAACATATCCAAGTTATATACATAGGTAATATCCACCTTTCCCATTGAAGAAACAAAATATATGAGCCAACAAAGAGCAAGCTGATGAACTTATTAGGTGCTCCGCTGTCAAAGGATAACTATAATCTAAGCATTTCCTCAAGTTCCAAACTTGCCTAATTCCCATCAACATTTGCAGAAGTTTTTAAACTTTTAGTTTAGCCTAGAGACTAGGGTGACAAACAGTCCCTTAAAGTAGTTCCTTATTGACTCACATCTTGAACTTCATCAGTCAGACAGGCCTGCCACCAAATTCTCATCAAATCACCCAGGACGGATGGTTACTTCTAGTTTTTTACATCATCCATCTTTATGAAATCAGAAAAAATAAAATAAATAACTACCTTTCCTTCAATTTCAAGAGCAGCCAAGTGTTTTTCAGCATAATTCCATTTGTGTGAAAGAGCTTCCACAAGTAAATCCTGAAAAGGGATAAAGAAAGTGTAGGGCTTCAAACTAGATTATCCATCTTCAACATTATTACATCAGCAATATTGAAAAAGAGCAGGGAGATTTGCCTTAATATCAATTGCATTTTTAAGCCGCTGGACATTCAATTTCTTTGCTTGATCAGCAAGGATGACAAGCTGGGCATCAACATCTCCCTCTTCCTCAATAGATTTCAATCTGGTCCTCTTCTGGTCTGGATCACAAGATACCATGCAAAAGCTATTATATGTGAATTGGAATAATGCTAACAAAAATATTTTGCATACAGATATGGATGCTCACTGATGCGGTTTTCCATATCCTTCCGTCTTTTCTTCTCATGTTGAACCGTGTTGAAAATTTCCTCCTACACAGTATAACAATAGAATTAAACTTTTTTAGCAAACCAACAGACATAAATCAGAAAACTTGGTCTTTTATAATATATTTAAGCACACCCGCTGCTTCCGAAATTTAGCAGCTTCATTTTCAATCTGGCTTAGCTCATGCTGAAGGGATCTGACACTCTGATCAAGGTCACTGATTGTCTGTTCCAGCTCAGCTTTCCTGGGTCTGAGAGAATCAACCTCTTCATTATCTGAACCTGCAAGTCGCAGAAACTCAAAATGTCTTACGCTGCTGTCTGAACTGCAGATTCAAGAAGAAGAAATGAAGCAGCAGAGACTTGCCACATGAAAGAAGTTCGGATTCCGAAACTGGCACCACACTAGCAGAGACATGATCACCATATCGAGATCTGGACCAACTATAATGATTTGCAGGAGTCCAAAAATCAAGTATTCCCATCTTTCCAACCTCATCTGCCCTCCGGTTAGTTTCCTCTGTACCAATGTACTACCAAATTTGGACAATTAGTAAGGACTAAGCACTGATATGCCACAATATCTAAGACCAATAATGGCATAATTGCTTAGTATCCACACTCAAGACTATGAAAATTAGAATACTTAATGATGAGGGACAGTGAGCCTACAGAATGGTCAAGTCCAGACTGACTAATCAAAACTTCCTTGACAGCAGGAGGAGCATCAAAGACTTGATCAAGCCGAGAAAAATGCCACACCTTTTCATCTGCTCAATCACAAAAGGAAAAAAAGATAAAATACAGAGGAAGAAACTCTTACTGTCCCAAGTTAGGGATAGACAATTGCTCTGAAATGGTATACCTCATCAGATATTTGAGGGGGACCTCTACGATGTTTATCATTCCATACATAATTTAAAATTGGGACGTCAAATTCCTTCATGTTTCTCACCAAAGTGTCTCTGTCACCAGGATCCTGAGTAATAAAAGACTAAATTTCCAAGCAAGTGAAACAAAAAGGCATGAGATGGGTTCCGCTTTCACTGAAATAAGAACAACCACAATTACACAAAAAAAAAAAGAATCCTAGCACTTTAAATGTATATGAACATAACAACAAATGATGTAGCTGCACAAAATTCTAATTTACCTGGCCAGACATAACAAGCCAAGCACAAAGATAACTATGCTTCACCACAAACCCAACCCCCCAAAAAAAAAAAAAAAAGAAAACAAAAAGGAGTAAAGAAAGAGATTGAGAGAGAAGAAGCTAATAATGAAAGAAATACTGCACAAGCAAAAAGATGCATGCAACACACTCCCCATGACAAAATCTGAGAGAATCCCCCAAAGGCCCACAAAAATCTTTTCAACAACCAATTGTATGAAAATACTAAATATCCCTTCCAGATGTACTTGATGATAGTATTATGGGAAAACTCTTATGAGATCCTTTTCCTCAAAATACTTCTGTTCCAAAAGGCAAACATTTGGCAATGCAGCATGCAATTGTGGTTTGAAACACACATTTTAAGAAAAATAGTAAGATTCATAGAGTAGATGCGTTTTCATTCAACATTAAAATATTCTCGCATTGTGAAATGCAAATATTTTGACTAAAAAAGGAACTTTATAGTGGCTTTTGCCTAGAATTATGAGCCAACATTCAGCACGCAATGATTTTTGCATTAAAGTTACTATGAACATTCCTTTGTTTTAAAGACAAAATAATTAGTAAACAATTAAGATATCCATTTCACATGGTGTAGGAGGTTTCACCTACCAATCTAGATTTTTAAACAATTGGGTCGCCCACGGGGAGGAGGGGGTTGGTTTCCTCATCATGAGGAATGAACTGGGAAGTACCAAAATAAAGCCCGAAAAATGGATGAATTCTTCTCCCACAACACTCTTGAAAGAAAAGAATGTAGTACAGGCATCTAGTGACTACTTTGAGCAAACAAACAATTAGCAACTGCAACATAGTAACTCAGAACATGTAAAAGAAAACTAAAACCTGATGATGAGACTTGATACCTTCCAGATGTAAACTGGAACCTGACCTTCCAAGTAGTCAGCATGGGATTGATCTTTCACATTGACCTAATATACACACACAAAAGAACTAAAATTACAAATGTCACTACACCAAATACAAAGCCACTATGGACATTGACCTAAATTTATGTACAGCAAATTAATTAAACTTTCAAATTTTCACTATATCAAATGCAAAGCCGACAAGTTCTTTAACCCTTCTAGAAACCAAGCATGTTTCAATTCAAGATCACATAAGTTACTCGAGCCCGTTTAAACTTGGAACATAAGATTAGATAAAATGCTAGTAAGGGTAAGGTTGTCTATATCTGAATCGCCCTAGACCCCGTAAAGCGGGATCCACAAGTAAGGGTTGTTGTTGAACATAAGAATACCAAAAATAATGCAGGGAGAGAACAATACCAACACAGTTATTTTTCTCTACAATTCACCACAAATGGCCTCCGGATTGACCATATCAAAATCAGGAATTTGAGTTTAAAATACCAAAGAGGCGCCACATCATCTTTATGGCTCTTATCGAATTTGATCAAAGGGATAAAGTTCACGTCCCAGAAATTTGCAAAAGGGAGAATCTGGATAATAGCAAAGGTGCATATCAGGGTTTCCCACAAATGTAGGATCAAACACTAAATCAACAGGAACAAGGTCCAGACGACTAATGAACAGGAATTAGACAAGGTTTCCAGACACTTGTGGGCAGTTTTGAGCCTCTGGTTATGAAGTTTAATGGTTGTAAGCGGTAGCTGAAGTAGAAATAAACAGACATATAATTGAACATCTTAAAATTCATAGCCAATCCTAGCAGCTAACAGACAAAGGAAGTGGGAGAAAAACATGAAAACTTAAGTTGCAATTATCCTGACAACAAACTTGTTAAGCACTATATTTAAACAAAAATATTTGCATTGGACTCTCAAATCTCTAACATAGTTACGGAACACTTGTGATTAAAGCTCCATTTTCAACCAAGGGCATTAGGGCATGCAACGCATTAGGTAATGGGAAATGCAACACATTAGGTAATGGGAAATGCAACACCTAGAGACACACTAGTACCAGATATTCACTGACAAGTCCAAGGAATATTAATATCAAGACCCATAACTAGTATGAACTCTTTTGGCAGGTCTATGTAATCATAACCTTGTTAGTAGAAGTCCTTATTTGGCCTCAACAGAAAACCCATAATCACGCTATGCAACAACACTACTGCTAAGTGAGGATTCCACCAAAGTGGGGTACAAGGAGACCCACACAAATGCATTTTACCCCCTCGGAAACAAAGAAATCTTTTTGTTGCAAGAACTACAGAAACAAAAAAAATTGCAAAGGCAATGTGAAACTAGATTAAGAAGCAGTATGAAGAAAGCTGGGCAACTAAAGGGATAAAGAAAACATGAAAGGGAGGCAGTCAAATATTCATGCTAATATGAATAAATAATCAAAAGACATTGACAAGACAAGAATAAAAGACCATGGGACTTCATCCAACAAAAAATAAGAGAAGGCCATGACCAAGGACAAAGGTGATCACACCTATGCTACCTCCACAGATGTTTGTCATATTGAAATAAATATTATAGTCACAGATAGCTACCATAAACACCTCCCGGGCCACTTGTTCCCAAAACACAGATAGCTACTTATTGCACAACTTTAGTTATCATGCATACCGGTTACCATTTTTTTGGGGGGCGAGGTAGGCATTTTCCAAATTATTCCAAAAGTAAAAGTTAAAAAATTAATCAGATTCCTAAAAGGGTGTAATTGTACATATATCATCTATAGCACAAGTACCTCAAGTAGAACAGGCCCATAGACTTCTCTCTTCAACTGATGACGATGTTCTTGCAACCAACGATAAGCTTCAAAAATCTTATCTACCCCAGATTTTTGCAATTTGTAAAGTAACTTGGAATTTCTATTTTCCATATTTTTTAACCTACAATGATTTCAAAGTTGAAAATGAGACGCAGTAAGATAAAATCCAAAAGGCGTGCTATCTAACAAAGAATACCTATCAACCAATTGCGCCAAATTTCTTCTGCTCTGAGCTAAAATCTTATCCTTATCCGACTTTTGTTGACGAATGTGCCTCGCATTGTCTTCAAGTTCTACAATTTGAGCCCCCAATTTTTCCTACCAACATCCATTTAATGACAAGAATTAATATAAGATACTAGAAGTGCTGTTAACAAAGACAAAAGTAGCCAAAAACCAATCGATCACAAACTAGGAACAAATTACCAGGAAAAGGTACAAGGAATCTACTAAGGGAATGACAGAATTGAAATCCATTCACCCGTTAAACATAAATCACAAAGATATAGCTGAATACAGAATATCATTCAATCATACAAGAAAGGTCAAAAGAAGGCCAAATAATTCCCCTTCCATTCGAATGAATTTGAGCTAGTGTACTTGCAGCAGTGTAGGTTGGATATTGCATGCAAAGAAAAATAAGAAAATAATATAACCCACAAATTCATTCTTCGGAGGTTCAAAATGCGGCAAATTTGCAAGTTCAAGCTCAGCAGCAGCAAGATCTTCTTTAGCTTTTAAAATCCTTTGTTGACGAGACTCCTCTTGTCTCTTCAGGTCTTCCATTTCCTTGTATTTTCCTGTCACTTGCACTCCCTATAGAGTTGTCCAAAAAGTGATGCCAATTATCAAAGTTATATACACAAGCATCCAACAACAAGAAAGGCAAGCGGGAGACAACCAACCCATTGATTCTCTTTTTCCTGAAGTTGCCTGAGCTTACGGGCATTGTCAGTCAAAAACCTGTTTGCGTCTTTGCACTTAGAGTCATGCAACACCTTTTCTTCTTTATGCTTTCTGTAAAATCAAGATCCCACTTTATTAGCAAGCATAATACAAGTTGAAAAACTAAGCCAAATCAAAAATTGGCAATCCAAGGGGAATAGAAAAAGTAGATAGCAATTGCGAGCAGTTGCTGCCAAGAAGCCAATGACAAGCAGTACATTCAATAAAGAAACTATTCACATCATAATAAATATAAGCCAAGCTCTTTCTTATTCCTCTTTTCAGATCAGAAAAACAGAGTAATAATGCTACTAACAGTAACAAACGCATGTCCATCAAATAAATAAATAAATAAATATTTATATAACACATGTCCATCACATGCAAGATATGTTGATGCATCAGTGTCATGTCCATGTCTTTTTTCTTTTCTGATAAGTAATTAATGTATAAATGAGACACTAAGGGATGTCACCCAAGTACAAAAGGGGCAACTACAACAATATTATGCCTTCAAGCTCTCATACATAATACGATCTAAAAAATCCAAAAAATTCAAATTTCTATCACCATTAAGTACAGAATTTCCAACTATACAACATTTTTCACGAAGTAGAGCTTGAAATCTTGAAATGACAAAGCTTTGTCCTCCAAAATGTGCCGATTTCTCTCTTTCCAAGTAGCCCACCAAATGGCCAAAGGAATCATTTTCCAAACTCCAAGAACCCATCTCTCATCATCTGTCTCCTCTAAGCCACCAAAACATCTTTTACACTAGATGGTTGGACCCAACAAACCCCCATCAAAGAGAGAGATAAATTCCAAAGCGAAGAAACCCACCAGAAATGCACAAGGAGATGATTCGGAGTTTCTTCCTCCTTAAAGCATATGTGTCATTCCCATATCCATGCTTCTGAAACAAAAACTTTACCATCAATCCCTCACCTTATGACTGTATCTAATTTTTGTACACATGGTAAGGATACAATTATACTGCATGCTCTAAGGAGGCTTAACCAATAATTTGACGCAGACAATATTCAATCCCCCACAGTCTATGTCGGTAGGTCTCTCTTTCCTTTTTTTTGTTTGGGGGGGATTGTCTAGTTTAGCCAATAATAATGTTTTTAGCAAAATCCACAAAGTGCCCGTTCGCAATGAAACAGACTGATCGGAAAGATTTTGGAGTTGAGTGAACCGCGTTTTCTCCCAGCGGCAGCAGCAGACATGCAACAAGACAGCCGCATTAGAGCTATTCTGCAAAATTTCTCGACTAAAACCGCAACCATGACAGCGACTGACCACACTTTGAAATTAGCATTGAAATAGTAGTAAAAGGTCAACAGCATTGCATTAGAATAGTCAAACGAAATATGTCATAGAAGAAGGTAGAAGAATAACTGTGGATATTATCACAGAGAGAATAGAGAGTACTCAACAAAAATAATAATGACCATAATAAAAACTTGTTGCATGAAACCAAAAGACATACTCAATAGGCACTTTAAGATCACTTAGCATCTTTGCAGCTTCATCAAATTTCCTTTTTGCATCAGCCTCCTGCTTTTTGATTCAATGTAATCAGCCTTTTTCATATCATACTTCAACCATGGCAATTTCTTCTTCATCAACTCAACCTACGAGTGATGCATAAAGACATACTTGATGTTAAATGACATCACAAATAAAACCCATTCGTCCCAACTCCTTTCACATGATGAAAAGGAAACCTGCGTTAGAAGCTCTTCTCTCTGACGAACTCGCTCAACATCCCGTTCTTGTTCAGCATGTTGTGCCTTCAGCTGATTTAACATCCCGTTGTTGGCATCAACAGCCTAAATCAGCAGAAACAGTATAATGAAATGATAAAATGGGAAAATGGGTGAATTATGTGAATTACAAGGAACTCTACTGCACTCTCCGGCGATGAAGATCAAAATCAGTAGTCAGTAACTCACTCTTTGGAGTCTCTCTAGCTGAGAACTTTTTTCTATAAGAGCATCATGTTGCATTGGCAGCTGAGGATCACCAATAGCATTTTCTGTTGCACGTAACAGGTCGACAGGAGTTAACTTGGCAAACTCGCAGACTTTGTCTTGTGGCAGAAACTGCACCCCCCCAACACACACACACAAAAAAGATTATTACACACAAGGGAAAAAAATAAAGTAGAGGTAGAAACCAAAGCAAGTAAACACAAAAGGAGAAAGCACAATAAATCATGGACACAAGAAAAGAGAAACACCATGGAGTAACATTATATTAACTGATCAGCATGCTAATAATCAAGACAACCTATGCCCAGTAAACCATGAACTTAGGAAGTGAAGAATCAATTCACAATTTTTCCCTTTTCTTTGGGGAGAAGTTTAGAATTACATAATTATTGCACACTTTTGTACAAACTTCACTATATCTAGCAAACCATATAAACACTAGAGGTCAAGTGCACACACTAGAAGAGGTGAAAACACAGAAGCAATTCCTTGTAGACATGGCAAGTTAAGCTCAAGAAAAGCTGAAGTAGAGCTGAAACTTCCATAGACCCAACTTTGCATAGTTAGTGAAGCTTACTAGTTATTCCTGACATTTTCTACCGTGGCTACTGGCTGAAGGCTGACATCTCTCCTGTTCTTTCTAGATTTTAGATGCTGTACGTGCACTTTCACATGCTCCATACATCTACCCTGTTATTTGTATGTAGTACTTTCTTTCCTCCCTTTACCATCCAGCACTCTAACCAGGCGAATAAGGTAGTGGCCAATAACATCAAAAAATTTGTTCACAGCTGAAAAATGTTTTAGAAGATAATACTAATAGCTAAGAAACACCACGAAAAGTCAAGTGTACGAGGCAATACGGCATTTCTCATTTGCTGAATCATCATTGCCAAGGAAAGCTAAGCCAAAGCATTCTTTCATTTAAACCAAATTTCAGAGGCTGTGTTTTGAAGAATAGCAAGAAAAACAGCTCACCAAGTCAATATAACCTTTCAAACAAATATTGTGATCATAATCCCTGATTTCAGATAACAAGAGATAACTAACAATGAAATATCTACAAAGTGACCAACAGTGGGTTGTTTGAAGGGGTGGCGGAAGGAAAGAAGCTCTTCCACTGTAGTTAGTTGATCTCTTACATTTTTTTCGGGTATAAAAGTAGAGAATTCTATTATCACAAGAAGAATGTTTCAGGAATGTTGTGTAATAAGAAGATCCCAATAGGACTAAAGGGGAGAGTTTATCTTATGGTGGTTAGACCAGCATTGTTATATAGAGCAACGTGTCGGCCAATTAAGAAGGTTCAACTCTAAAAGTTGTCGATCGTAGACATAAGGATGATTAGGTGGATGTGTAGATATACGAGGTTGGATAGGATCACGAATGAAGTGATAAGAGACAAAGTACGAGTGGCCCCCATAGAGGAGAAAATGAGGGAAACTAGACTTAGGCGGTTCGGCCATGTCAAGAGAAGAAATTTAGATGCAACAGTGTGGAGATGTGAAAGGATTAACCTTTCGGTAGAAGAGGCCAAATTTGGAACAAAGTTATTAAACACAATTTGAAGTATTTAGGACTAACGGAGGACATGGTCCAAGATAAGAGTTTGTGAGGTCCAGGATTAGGGTTATGGACCTTAAGTAGCTCGATTCTTGCCATTCCTTTGGCTCTTGAATATATAAGGAATAGTCACATGTTTTAGTTATTATTTTTATTGTGTGTTTCTTTCATTTTTTCATGTTACTAATTTTTTATTCTTGGAATGTGATATTATTATTCAACCAAATGTTATTTTAAGATATGCACTTGCATTTCTTATTTATATAATGTTATCAAATATTAGCTTTTACTGCTTATGTATCTATACTTCTGTTTCAAAAGATTTCTGAACACATAAATGTTTTCGCAAACTTTTTTATTGTGGATCTCTTGGAATCAGTCTCCTACTTGTAGATATGCTTCTAGAGTAAGGTTGCCTACATTTGGATTTCCTCGGACCCATGCAAGCAAGAAGCATGGTGATAGTAGTAATTTTATTACCATTGGCAACAAACAAATTTAATCAGTTCACATTCCCTTTTACCAACAAATGCCTATATTCTTTGTATTTGTGATTCATCGTAGCTATCAAATTTGATCTCAAGTTGTTGCTGTACTGAGAGCCAAATCTGCTCTTCAGATTGTTGGACTTCTCTAAATATTACTTGATTCCGCACTACCCAGGCATGATAATGGTAAGCTACATAGGCAGAAAATATCACCCTCTTCTATAGTTTCCCAGTTGCCTCCTTGTAGGCAAGTGCGAAGATCAAGGGATTGTTATTGCATCTCAATCCTATCCAATTACTCATTCAGTCATTCTTGACCTGACAGCACTTGTAAATGTGCACTGAGAAAACAAATGGTCTATAGTTTCCACTGCTGAATTGCAGAGCTTACAATTGGTATCAACTCCATCATTGAACTAGGCAATCCCAAGAGCTATAGGAATTCTCTTGTGCATCAGAATCCAAAGCATGTATGAGTACTTTAGGAAGTTGAATTTATTCTGTACCATTTGATCCCAATTCATTTTAGTCTGGTTAACCTGCAACCATCGATAACACCTCTTCAAAATATATATTCCTGAAGCATGGAACTGCCAGACGAGTAAATGCAGTTAGCATTAAAACCTGGTTTACATTGTTATTTGGTCTTGTAGAGCTTTTCCAATACCAGCAACGATGTGCTGGTTTATACTCCCACCAAGAGACATCCTTAAGGCATTGTTCATGAACCCACTACACCCACAAGTTATCACCTTTATGAGCAACATCCCATATGTAGTTTGCAAGCAAAGATTTATTCCAAGCTTCAGGTTCTTAATCCCTGATCCACCAATTTTTGGAGGAAGATAAACCAGCTCCTACGCTATCAAAGGGACTCTGCTATATTGCTCTTTCCCATCCACAGGAAATTCGTGCAAACAGCTCTCACTTCCTTAAGCACTTGTGGAGGAAGCAAGAAAATCCTAGACCCAAAGCCAATAACTCCCATTAGGATTGAATTAATCAACAATACTCTGCCTGCACATGCTATGTTCCTGCTGCCCCATACTTTGACCACAGCCGTAAGCTTGTCTACAAGTAAAGAGCAGTCACTCCTACTCCTACTCAACCCGGCAGATGTGATGTGAACTCCAAGACATTTAAAGGGAAGAAGCTCCTCTACAAAACCACTACTAGCAACCAAATCATGTTTCCAGCTGTCCTGCACCCTTCAATAATGATTTGAGATTCGTCCCTATTCACAGTCAGCCCTGAGCAAACTCATTTAAAACACCCATTAAAGCCTAGACGGACTTGGTCTCTCCCCTTTAGAGAAAAGTTATCAGGTCATCAACAAACACTAGATGATTCAAACGCACACTTTTGCATCTAGGATCACAACTAAATGTATTCCACAAGGCTACCAGCTATAACATACTACAAAGATATTCCATAGCTGGTATAATCGGCAAGGGGGCATGTGATCACCCTGTCTAACCCTTCTAGCACCATGGAAAAACCATGAGAATTTCCAATAGAATAAAGTGAATAAGTCACTGATTTCACACAGATCATCCATCTAACCATCTTCTGTGGAAAATGGAACCCATAAAGAACCTCCTCTACAAAATCCCAATGAAGAGAACCATATGCTTTCTTCAGGCCAATTTTCATTATGGCTCTAGGAGATATTGACTCTTGTAGTAGAAGGGATCTTTTCTATGAATTTTGATTCTCTTTTGGGTGAACCACGACATTATGGAAAGCTCTATAAAAAGTTACTGGGATGAAAATCATGAAAGCAACCTCAACAGTGAACAAAACCACTGTAATACAGACAAACTAATATACACTGTGGTACAAGACAGTGCAAAATTAACAGAAATTTTAAGGTACAAAAAGTGCTATGAATGAAAAGAAAGCAGTTTGCTAAAATCTACAAATGTCTGCGCACATCACAACACCTACTCACAGAAACTGATGAACCATGATGCCCATTGGTTATGAGTAATAACTAGCATAGCCAAATGATATTAAGGAAGAAAAAGATACTCTAGGAAGAAAGAGTTCTAAATACATGGGGAACAAATATGTCTCTAAAAGCAGCAAATTGCACATTACTACTACTTTAGAAAAGGAAATTTGTTAATTTTTATCAGCATTTTCTCAAGGAGCAAAACCAAGAGAAAAAGCTAAGCCCTAAAATTTCTGGACATAAATAAATTCCATGCATCATCAACAACCAAAATCAATTTTAAACTTTCCATGTAACCACAATAACAAAGTGGAAAATCACCTGAGTCAAATTGTTGATTTGGATATTGAACCTTTGAACATTTTCAAGAACATCCTTCTTTGGTACTGTTCTTCCTGACACCAATATAATTTGCATCAGCATTTATGAATTACTTCATTCTCTTGCTCCAAGCAGTAAGATGACAAATATAGATGACATCATTGTTTCAATACAATGAATAAGATTATTACAAGCAACAGAACAATTGTCTTCCATTTAGCAACCTGTACGGCATCTTTTGCATATAAGAGACACAATTTCCAGGCTTTATTGTTTAAATTGAATTTTAAGCATTTGTTTTCAAGGAAATTGAATAAATATCAATAGAGAAATCAATAATTTGAAATTACCATCCTTTTTCTCAATACTTTTAATGGCATAGGCAATTCACTGTCAGATAACTTTAGAATTTTTAGGAAAAAATGTACATGCATGATGAGAGCCCAAAATGCCATCTGAAATAAAGGTTCTTCACCAAAACTTAATCAAAAGTCTATTTAATTGCATACACAGGCTGGATTAAACAACTACAGCTAGAAAGCCCTCATTGAAAAATAATTTTAGAACCTTGAGAAAAAAGATACACTATGAGAGCCCAAAATACATTCTCAAATGAACGCTGTCACCAAACATTCTATTTAAATGAGTACACACTTACAAAGGCTGGATTAAACAACTACAATCCAAAAGCCTCAAAGGTTTCGAAGTTCACAAGATTTATAGTAGAAGAACTCCATGAATAAATCACAACTATGCAGTCAGAAACAAGTATTACAAGAGGTTTCTGAATCCAAGCTCAAGAGCTAGCAGTATGTGCAAGTACACATAACCAAAAACAAAGACAAACAAAAAGACTAGGGAGACATCTCCACCTTGACCTAATTATCTTGACCCCTTGGGGGATTTTTTTTTTTTTTTTTGTTATACATCCCTTTTTCAGTTAACATTATTTTTTTTATCAACTAAGATAGAAGAAAGAAACAAAAAGGTAAAAACATTTATAGTAGACCAAAGGAACAATGGCAATATTACCAATACCCATATGAACCCAGCAATGTTTGGGTTCATGGAGATCAATATGAACAAAGCCTAACAAATAGCTAGTCTTTTGACGACTCCCCTGAGGTTGTTTATAAAGTATAAGAATCTTTTCTTCATGTAACACCGCATTTGGATATGATAGAGGTAACAGGAATGAAGATTAATAGAAGCAGAGGTGATAGAGAGGGAGACAAAAGCAGGTTAATATACTCACTTTTGTTTTCATATGTCATTGAATGTGATTTGGAGTATTGAGAATGAACTCTTCAAATATCTTCATTCACACTCAATTTCAAAAACAATAAAAAGAGAAAATATGAGGAATGAGACGAACTGGAACCAAACAAGGGGTACTAATCCCTCTTACCCGGTCCTACCTTTTTCTCTGTGCTTACTCCGAATAAATCGGAAGAGATGGGGCTCATATACAACAACTCCCTTGCGAGAGTTTGGGAAGAGATGGGGATTATATAATTTCTACATTTTGAGTTTGATTCACATTGCAAGTTGCTACATAACACAAACAAAGCAAAAGAAGACAAGTTTTCAGGTAAAACAATATTTTTCCATTCCACCCCACCCCCTCCCTAGAAAGCTAAAATGATTATTATTAAAGTAAATAATTGTTGAGATAAAAGGATCACAGTCTAAGGACATGAACCGGGTCCTTTGGATGGTTAAAATGGTGTGGTTTGTGGTTGAGTGTGGGTAAGTGTGGATTTTGTTTAGGAAGTGTGGTTGAGAATTGTTGAGAGCAGTTGAGTGCAGAAGTTCTCTACCAACCACCCAAAACAACTGATACAACAAGACAACATACATCAAAACAGAAAAATCTCTCATTCCATGACAAGTAAAATTTATAGCTTAATTTGACAATTCTTTTGGGGCAAAACTAAGTTGTGCATTAACCAAATTGTCCTATATTTGCAACTATTGTATCATTAGCTTACCATTCAATAACCACTCTGATTTGTTGCTTGTATCTATTCTACGCGTGATGCAAATCTGCTCTTCTCTAGTGTCGCCCCTCAAAGTGATCTTGATATGTCCAGAGTCCTCTCCCCGTTTCACGTATGCTCCAATACTACCAGCCCTTCCAAGTATCTGCAAATCAAAGACAGCCGAAGATTGTGGTCAAGGTACCACAACAATCACCTCGTTACCCCCTAACACAAAAGGAGGGAAAAAGTGTTTTTTTTTTTTGGGGGGGAGTAACGTACACTGCCAATTAAGAAGTAAATATACCAAGATTAAACAGGATAGAGAAGAAGGTGCTTATGATTTAGAAAGGATAGGCAAACCTGAGGGTCACCACCTAGACCAAGCGCAATAGCACACACAATAGAGCTCTTCCCTGACCCATTTGGACCAATGACCAAATTCAGACGCGACCCAGGCTTGCATTTCAAGTAACTAAAAGTCATGAAATTATGGAGCTCGATCTCAGTTATATTCCCCGGCAAATAATCATCCTCCCCTCTGGAAAAATCAATCAAATTTTGAGAGAGAGATAGAAAGGAAAACAATAAGCACTGTCGGGGAGGGGTCGACAAAGAAATGGACGCGGAATTTATTTCAGACATTAAGTGTTGACGAATTGGGAAAAACATGAAACCATAAATTAGGATTGAGTGCAAACCTGCTGATTTTGGGGCGTTTTGCACGGCGCAGAGACATTGAAGAAGATTGTTTCCTCCCTCTTCAACTTTACTTGCTGATTTCGGAGACGAAGCTAGGGTTTCCCGACTCACAGAGATGATAGGATTGTGTCATCTGCCCTGCAGAATTTTTTCGCGCCAAAATCAGAAGGTGCTCTCTTAAGCCTTTTGCGAGCCCAGTGACGGACCCACGAATTTAAGCAAGGCTCGAAATAAATTAAATAATAGTGTTGAAATAAAATTGAAAAATTTAGAAGTGACTGAACTTACAGAGTGCGGTGCGGGAGAGGGTAGGAGGTGCCGTGACCGTGAGTTTGGGCGGGCGGCTGGCAGTGTCGGGGTGAGGGGATGGTCTTGGCGGCGGTGTGCTGCTGAGGTTTGGGGCCGGCGCCGGCGGCCACCAGCCGGTGGTGTGGTGGGCAGCTGGGAGAGAGAGAGAATGCGGGAGAGGAAGGGGTGAGTAGAAGAGTAGAAGCCGTGAGTGAGAGGGGAGGCTGGGCTGGTAGTGGTGGGCGTGGGCTGCGGCAGCGCTGCTGCTGCAACGGTTTGGCTTGGGGGCGGCGGCCACTGGCCGTGGTGGGGGCAGAAGAAATCGCGGTGTGTAAGGCTGTCGAGCAAAGAAACTAACGCAAGGGAAAGGAAGCTGAAAGGAGCTGAAAGTTGGATTTTGAAAAAAAAAGGAAGATGACATTAGCAGGTTTCGAACACCCCACCTCAAGATTGCGCTGTAAATAAAAGCCTTACCGTTAATCAATCGGCTTTTGCTTCTTGCAACTTTTATATAAAAATTATTTTTGTTTGTTTTCTGAGAGGGGGTCAGCTGACCCAGTGATCCCTCTGCCAATGTACAAGCCGGTTCGGAATTATTAGAATACTTTATGAGACATTAAACCGGATGCACCTGGTCGAAACCAGTCCACGATTTTCCGGTTCAAGGTGGACGAGCTCTGGTTGGACTTACCTTTGTTATAACTAGCTTGAATTCCCACACAATACGTGCAAATATAATAAAAGTTTGTAATTACAAAGAGAGATACACAATAGTATTGCATATCATAACACTAAGGACATGGTAAGAGGGTAAATAATCATGCCTTTAGCATACCATTAGCTCACAATTGCATAGTTTTACAAAAAAAATTTAAAATGTTTGGAGTCATAACCAATATTTCAATATTATACTTAGAACCCATAAAAAGTATGTTAAAGAACTGCAGTAAATATTTTATTTATATGTCAATAAAAAATATATAATATTGTATGTGAGTATGGTATACCATAAAAGCAAGATGAAGATAATAATATGAAGAGGGTGAAATAGAGAAGAAAAAGATGAGATATTGCCATATTGGTATGATAGAGGATTAGAATGAGAAAGGGAAAAAACTTGCTAAATCACATATGGCTTGTGAAAGCTACTTTGAAAGTATTATAGTATATATAAGTCTTCATACATGATTTGTTTGCTTTGTTTTAGTTCAACCAAAATTAAAAGAAAAGATAATAAATGTAGACTTATTCTAAAATATAAAAAAAAAAAAAAACCAAGTATTAGTATGACCACGATGAAAATTATACATTACATGTCTCTCTTCTCTTCACACATAACATATATTATTGTTGTGTTCGACCCTTAAAAATAGGTTCATCACATGTCCCTTTCTGATCTTTTGCCCATCAACCATTGTGATGAAAAGGAATTAAAAAATTCTCAATAGTCCAAAATTTGTTAGCTTGTCGTACGATTACAAATTAAACCACTACTTAGGATTATAATAAATAATATAGCATAGGGAAGTAGGAATCGAATCCATGAGGAAAGATATAATAACATGCAAACTTTAATCTAATTAAATTTACTACTCGTTAAAAACAAAATAGAAAATATAAATTAAAAAAAAATCAATAACCAAAAATCATAGCAAACTATCTAAAAACTAAATAAATAATTTATACATAATAACAAAACTATAATAACCTAGAAATATTTTTGTATATTTTTTAGGATAATTAAAACAGAAAACTAAAGTAGAAAATAAACAAATTCTAAAACAGAAAATTAAATAAGTAAAATTTTACATTAAATTAATTACGAAAATAAATACTAAAATTATCCTGAATATTAATACTAATTTTCTAGACCTAACCAGACCCTTAAAAATATAAAAATAAAATTTAAAACGAAATTACGAATTTATTTAACTAAAAACCTGCATTAGTTAAATTCAAGAATTAAATCTGAAAAATTATCAAATTAATTCCAAAAATTATAAAATTTAATCACATCAAACTAGGACTTTATCTAAACCCTAAAAGAAGATAAAACATGAAAAATAATAAAATAAACTATTTTAAAACTAATTTCTAACAAATGACTCAAAAATGTAAAAGCCGACAGAAAAATAATCTAAACATTAAAATATATAAAGACTCAAAATTAAATTAAAATAAAATTCCTAAAATAAACTAAAATACTGATCTTTAAGGATGGATAACGAAATTAATAATAAAAGACTATAGATTTATAAATAAAAATTGACAAACTAAAGAAAATAACTAAAAAGCAAATAAATAATTATCAAAGATATCAAATTTATAAAAACACTTAGTATAATCTATATCCACCATGAAAATTATTATTTATCATTAACACACGAATTGATCTACCCATGAACTAAACTCGTATAAGACAACCACTAGCGAGATCTTCCTTGTTTTTCCTTATTATTAGTTTACTTAGGCCTAACCCTAATATAAACCCTACTAATATTGATAACCCTATCACTAGCTAGAGGCGGAGCGTCTTTATGGTCAAGGGTGTGGCGACAAAAAAATTTTTAAAATATTTTGCTTTTCTTTATTTTTAGAGCAAAAAATTTAAAATTGTAATTAATTGGACACCCTTGAATTTGACCCAAAAGACATTGGACACCCTTATTTCAAATTTCTAACTCTGCCACTCATTACTAGCACTAGAATTTAATCAAATTAGAGCATTAAGTATTAGAAAAATATCATCCGGCACCTAATAACCAATCTACTAGCAAGTTGATTTTAAAAGAATCTATGATAATTTCCTAATTAAAAGAGATGGGTATGAGCCATCCATGATTAACTAGGGTGATACTTATGTTTAAAAGATCAAGCGATTACGTACTTAAACCCTTTAAACTATCATATGAATTTATATAAAAGTAATTAGCGTGCGATCTAATTAATTAGATATAAAAACATAAACATTAAACACAAATTATCATAAAATCATGGATGAAATCAATAAGGCAATAAAGATCGAAATTTTGTTTCAAAATAAATAATTTAACATGGTCTCAAGTAGATTATACTAAGTATAAAAATTACTCACACATAATGTAATTTAAAACACGTAAAAATAACATCTTTAATATTAAACTAACAATAAAAATAAAGTATTAAAATAAAATTTACAATAATAATACCACTACTATAATATTTCTTCTTGGCACGATGATGATCAAGATGATGGTGATAAGGAGGGTTGGTGATGAAGATAAGAGGTGATGATGTGAAGAGTAGAGAAAGGGAGGCGTAGGTAGAGAGGTGGGAGGTGGTGATGAGGTTATTTAATTGAAGTCACTCTATTTTTTTTATATATCCACCATTGTCATGAGAAAAGATAAAAAATCTCAATATTCTTAATTAATCACAGCTCATCTCTTTTTCTTTTTCTCTTTATATATGAAATTTTCCTTCCATTTTTCTCTCAATTTAAAAAAAAATATCATTGACCAAATTGACTAAATTTTTCATGATTTTTTCATGAAACTTTTTCTCTCTTCTTTTTTTCAATTCAAACGAGAGAAAAAATTCATTTTCCATAATTTTTTTCTTTCTTTCTAATTTGTTTAGAATCAAATTGAGGCAAAGAGAAATCCAATTTTCCAACAACTCATTTGCAATGAATCGAACAACTAGGCAATTAAGTAAGCAATTAAATTTCCAATTGCAAATAGTGGTTAATGGAGAAGATAAAGAGACAAAAGCTGAGCAAGTGAGTTTATGGGTACGAGACACTGAGAATTGGACGGTTCATCAGAGAAGAAAGAAAAGAGGGCTTTGTTGTAGCCTCATCAGAGCGGATTCTAGGGGAGAGAGCGAGTCCGCGCAGGCAAGAGAGGTCACCGGGACCGAGACTTCAAAAGTATGAGACCTATGCCACTAGGCTTCTTGACTTCTTGTGCTTGCAGGTGAAGAATCTCGATTAATCACCGTGAAGCGTTTTTTAGGGTTAACCGTAATCGGTCCATGAATCGAAGAGAAAATCCGGTTCGCAACCAAACTGATTTTCTCTGATCGATCTTTTGAGAGAAAATCCGGTTGGCAACCAAACTGATTTTCTCTGATCGATCTTTTGATTTTGGGTTTTTTCTATACGCCCCATAATTCATGGACCACATATTAACATATGGGTTTTAAAGGAGAAAATTAAGGGGAAGGCTTAAAGAATTATAAAAGACAAAAAAGTTGCATATTCATTGGACTACCATACTAGATAAGTCCTAGAATTACAATGGAATTCTCACGCCTGATTAGCTAGATAAACATGACAAATACACACATTCATAAGGCGCGAATGAACCCTAGATACATACATCTTAGGGAGTAATATTTTTACACCTAATGCAAACTTCAACAGGACGGCAATGGACTTCTGGTGTTATACTTCAAAGTGTAAACTGCCTAAACAGCAATGCTAAGATCAAAATAAATAGATAAATAGATCAAGCGTACAACTTCTGGTGTTATACTTCAAGCATACAACTTCAACCAAAAAATAAACAGATCAAGCGTACAAGTACGACCCACACGAAAAGCAAATTGTCCAATGTCAAAATTACAAAATCGGGGGCGGAACTGCAAAGGATTTGCTGCTGCATATAGCTAATTCCAGAATAAAGACCCACATAAGCCACATATGAAATGACTAGATTGCAGTAAGCACGTAAACTACGGCCAAGTAGACAAACTTCCACATGCCAACATTACTGGTCATCTGCAATGGGCTTCCGAACCAAGAAGAAATACATAGGTGTGAAGATCTCTCTCCTGAAGCATTAAGATCAAAGCACTTTCATCAGGTAAGTAATAGCATGTTATAATAACAACAAATTTACCTTCGCCTACAGAGACCATGATGTCTCACAACAAGAGTCACAACATTTAAAAAAGAAACGAAACAGAAGAAAAAGAATATTAGAGTTAATATGAATTTAATATTAAATCACCTTCCACCATCAACCAATCCTTCTGCAGCTTTTTCAAGAAAAGATTGAACTCTCTGACTCCCCTTCGGAGCAAGGCCAATGAACTCCAGAGTCTTAACCTGCGTTCAAGAGACAAGGACATGATAGCTAAAACAGCACAAGGAAAAACATAAAATTATCTTCCCATCTCGACCATACTCAGCTTACCAAGTTTCTCGTGAAGAAGCGTCCAACAGCAGTTAGACGGAAACTACTCAAAGAAAAGTGATTCTTATCCAAAGGCAAATACCAAGGAACTGGAGAGTCAACTGCAAGATCTTTCTCCCAGATTACCTTCAAATACAGAATACGTTCCCATTTATTACAATGGGAGAATCTAACTCAAAAAACCAAAACATAATGGAATATCCCTAACTACTAACCTCAAAGCCTGCTTTATTCAAAGCGTCAAGGCACTGTCTTGTTGATCTGATGTCAGGAAGGCCATCACCGAGCTCAATTTCAGCCTGGATTTATCAAGTGTCACCATCAAAGAGCATAGGCATAATCAACCTCTGAGCAAATTGTTAGTATTCACTACTTGCTGTACTGTACCTTGATTTTCTGGTGTTCTTGGTTATGGGGATCAAAGGCGTCTGTCATGCACCATTCATATGCAGCAAAGTGTTGACCAGGCTTCAATACTCTGTATATCTCTTTGTAGCACCCAACCTTTGCACAACAGGTAAAAAGATAAACAAATAATAAAACAGAGAAACGAAAGGAGTGAAGCACCAAAATGATCAAGCCAATGCAATGCAATTACAGCAAGTGAAAAGGACATCAACGCTTAGAGGGCACTTGAAAATTATAAATAAATAATAGCTAATCAGCAATAATGTTCAACATACTGCATCTGGAGCATGACACGTTGCCTCAATAGCATATACTGCATCAAAGGAGTTGTCAGGAAATGGCATTTTCATGAAGTCAGCCTGCACAGTCAATCAACCAGAATTGTAAGCTGTTGAGTAATTAATTGCAATATATCAACTATACATTTACATGCCACCCTAGCCAAAGGAGCACATTTGAAGATGAAATTATGACTTATGTCTGAAGGATGGGGTCCAGGGCACTGTTCTATACAAATGAGACGAATATGATCCTACTTACCTTTACAAAATTGCATGTCTTATCCACTCCTGCAATCCGGTTCAGTTCCTGAAGTGCATAAAAGGCTCAAACTTGGAATTAAAATCAGTTAATCATGAAGAATTTTACAAGCTCACTGCTCAAATATTCTCAGCAATTGACAAACTGTTGAGTCACAGTGGCGGACCTACCCGCTGGGGATAGATGTGGTGGGCACCCATCAGCCAATTATTTAAAAACATTATGTATAAAATTTTCTCAATTTTTTTCCCAAGGGACAATCATAAATAAAAATCAATCAGTAAAGTTGTCTGAGTTGTAACAGTCTGGCAGTGAAATAAGACCTTATCAAACCAATGCCACAGAACCTATGTATAGACGGATCATACACCAAGATGTGGAAGTTTCACTTTTTCAACAATCTAATTTTTATAGAGTCAACACAACAAAACCTAGCAATTGGGTTAGAACATAAAACTACCGGCACCTAGTGTAAGAACTTATGAAGCAACACATTGGATTTTTTGAAAGGAGAGGAAAGTATGCACAAAATGTTTAGCAGAAAAAAAGGAAAGAAAAAGGAAAAAGAGGAGTGACAATTGAGAGACTGTACCTTTCCCCTAGTAATTTGATATTCATTATTATTCAATCCTGTCACAGATGCTGAGCTGCCAAATATTAAGCAATTTCATTCTCAGGACAAGTAATACAAACCCAGTTGTCAAATGACATAATGCTATAAAATGTGGGTTTACATTATGTACAAACAGGACACTCAGTCTTATTCTACCCACCACAGGAACTAAAACTCATTAGAAGACCTGGCTCTTTAGTCCTACAAAGCAAGACTGACTCTATTTTTTTTTTTTTTTTTTAAATGAGTTGCAAGGCAAGACTGAAAAAATAAACAGTTTCACCTGACAACACACAAGAAACCAAAAGAAGAACAAGAATATGTGCAAGTGATATTAAAACTGCAGAGTCAAAGAATACCACGGGAAGCACATTTTGTCTATGATAACAAAGGACCCTCAATCCCACCCTTCAAGAAATAGGCCAAAGTAGGCCTATAGATAACTACCCCCAAATTATGCAGCATATAAAAGTTTTGCTCGAAGAGGTAGCATGAACAAAATGCAAGAGCCACAGAATACGAATATAGCATTTAGGACATAAATAAACGCATGACAGCTGAAATAAGATTATAGTATATGCCAGAGGTCTCACCTAAATCTTGAGATTTCCCTGAGTGGTCCACCAATACCACATCCCACATCCAAAACCTGAGGAATGTCCAAAAATCCAAATTGAGGACAACATTGAGCTCATAACTCATATTTTAGAAGCTAGTCCACTGCAGACCAGAGAAGCAAGGAAAATTGGAAAAACAACCTTCTGTCCAGGTCTTAGACTTAGTTGCAAAGCTAGGAAATGTTCATGACGTTTGATGCTCTCACGAAGAGATTCCCCATTCCATCTGGAAACAGAGCATGAAATATGCATTTTAGGAGGGAGGGGCTGGGGAGGCCAAGTTAACGACAAGATGAATAGATATAGTGTGTTATTTGCAACCAAAAAAAAAAAAAAAAAAAAAACCCTACCTGTGTGCAAAATGAAAGGACTCTCCCCACCCAAATTCATAGAAGCTAGTCACTAGATCATAGTACTTATTAACCTGAAAAGAAAAATTATATCCAATAAGGGTATATAAAAAAAAGAATCATAACCAGTCCCACTCTATGTTACAATGACAACAGCAAGCAAGGAGGACTAAAAATTATGGATGGAACTTAAGTGTTGTACTCATAGCCCCATAATGTCATAGTTCACAGACCGAAGAGCTAGTTGTGTATTTTAGCTTTATTACCATGTCTGTGTAGTTGGTTTTCCTTTCCTCCTCCTCACCTCCATAATAAACATGATACTTCTCATACCTGAACAAGAACACGCATTTGATGAGAGAGAAGAAATAAGAAATCCGTCCGAGTGTAACAAAGGGGTCAAATTCCCTCCATTGACATAAATCTCATCATTGCATGCAAACGAATGCAATACGGTGAAATTCTGTTACTGGGGTCTGATCTGGATTCAGAAAAATGTCAGCAAAATGACTACTTTTTTTTTTTGAAACTTGGATCAATTTTTGTAGGACCTGTTTGGGTTGGCAAAGGTAGGAGAGTTACTAAAAACAGAACTGAAATTCTCACAGCTAACTCACTAACAGCTTTGCCTTAGGAGAAACATAGATAGATCACCAACCATGCAAATCAACCTGGAAAAGGCGACCATGAGGCAAGGATAACACGAGATTGACAGGTCACAAACAGCGGTTATCTAAAATCTACTCAACCACCAACATGTGGACCACATTCACATTAACACATCGTGTTCGTTAAAGAGATCTGCCACCCAGAAATCTAATTTATCCAATGTCGTAAAAAGAATTATGATCAATCAACATGGTACATTGACTCGGGAGAACTCGAACAAACCCTTAAAACAGATTTGCAGTATCCAACACAGAGATATGTACTTCAGTAGTAGAATAGAGAGGGAGAGAGGAATCACTTCTCGACCGCAGATAGTACATCGTCCTTCTCGATCTTTCCGCCAACACCAGAAGCGAGATCCAAAGCTCCAGCCTTTGCCATGCTGCGCAAGTAATGGTATCAGTACAAAGATCCAAGTCAACACCGGAAGAGGAAATTAAACAGAACAAAAAAGAATGCAATATCGTGAATCAAAGCCAAGTGGGCAATCATGACATGTATGAGGAGACGAAGGGAGAAAGAGTACTTAGAAGATCCGAAAGAACCTTGGGGAATGACACAGCTTCTGGAGGAGGGGGTGTGTCAATAAGCTACTGCTGCACGGGGTTGGGATCGTGGGTTTCGTTGGTGGTTGAAAGAAGATGAGAGAGAGTGAGGGGTGGGGGGTGTTCGTGGAGAGCCTGGCAGCAGAGGAGAGAGAAGAGATTGAAGGAGGAAGGGGGGCGAGGTGATCACGTGACAGGTTGGCAGCAAAGGGGAAAGAGATGGGTTTTGGGCTCGGTTTGGGCAAAGTGGGAGAGGGAAGTGGGATTCGGCAAGTCAAGCCCAATTTTTCAACACTTTTTATAAAATAAAACAAAATTAAATTAAAATTTCTAATTTAATAATTAGTATGAACAAAATAATATGTTAAAAGGCATTAAAAATTTTATATTTTTGGACTCAATGAATATCCTTACACTTAAATTTTAATTGTCCTCGAGTAAAATAAATAAAAATAATTTAATTGTCCTCGAGTAAAATAAATAAAAATAAAAAAATCCTAACTCACTTTCGTAGGAATGATGGTTATATTTAGCGTATGTAACAAACTCTTTAAATCTCTATGTTACCCTAGTAGACGAGTTGGATCTCATAAAGGATTTGTAGAAGATTTACCCATAAAATTTGGAAGAAGAAAATGGAAAAAAGACAATTAGAAACCTTTTTGAATTTTTGAAAATTTTCACAAATATATACAAGAATGGGGATGCAATACACACACTTACTTTGTATAATCCTTGTAATCTAACTGTCAGATTAGTACATATACAATACACATATCTAGACTCTTAGTTCTCACTCGATGACATCCATACACTAATCTTCTCTTCTATCGAAATATGAACAAGCCAATTTGGTAGAACCTCATTTTAGGCAAAATGTGACACTCCCTCTCAATTTTTTATTTTTAATGAGGTGCTTCACTCAGTTCCTCTCCTATTGATACAAACCAATCATATGTTTGGTCAAACTCCCAATTCTCCATCACTCGTGACGGTAAGATGTAATACAATCAAGATGACTTTTTCACATATTGTAATGGAGCTTAGGGCACATATCATAGGGGAAGAACATTTGGGACATGTGAAGTTTACAAAGCCAAGTTCTAATTGAGCAAGCAAATCACTTTCTTAGCAAAGCTCGAACTTTTCCCCCACTTCGCCCATTTATGAACAACAACCGCTGAAACCCTCGGATCGAGTACAAAAGAAAGCTCATTAGACACTCATCATGCCAACCTTTTATTCTTGTTTCTTGTTTCTTTCTTTTTTTTATTTTTTATTGTTCGCATGAGAATTGCATAAAAACAACTCAAATCCAATGATTCCTACAAATAACCATTTTGGGACTTTTTAAAAAAAAAAATTCATCATCAATTCCATTTCAAACCAAGAAACCAAAGGAACCACCAATCTCAATAAACTCAACTACTAACCATCTCACAAGATGTTGCTTCGCTAGATTTGGTTAGGTACTCGTAACGGTGTCTAGACCAAGTGTTCAAGCAAATTAGGTGCAACAATAACAGGTAAAGGCTCAAAAGGGCTAGCGCAAGGGTAAACAAACGTAATCCTAGGATGGTCGTTTGGCTCATATAGCTTGAAAAACGAAGAAGGCCTCTATCATATCACACATACAAGATGTCAAATGTGGTCTCCAAGAGAGAAAGAGCAAGTTCTAAAAGTATGCATAATGGGAGAGTCACACATGAAATGAAACAAGAGACTAACGATACTACAAATATGTCTTTTTATTACGGTTGATTTATGACGGTTAAAAGCAAAAACGGTCATGAAATATGAGGCGGTGTCATTTTTGTAAATAAGTAGTCTTTTATTACACTTATGACTACGATTCTTTCACTGAACTGTAGACATAGGTCAAGTCTGTCAACTTTTGACTCGTGGTTCCGTGAAAGAATCGTAGTCATAAGTCCTCTTTTATAATGGTTCCTCAATTGAACCGTAATGAATTGTTTGTCCGAGATAACCAAAAATGCGAGAACCGCTATCTCGCTGCTGGCCACCCCCAGCTTTACAATCTTCTTTCTACTCCCACTCTTACTCTCCCTTTCTAGTTGCTCTCATCCACAACCTCATATCTAGATCCGCTTGCTCTCATCGCCCTTGTTGTCGGTACGCTCTCTTCGTTGTTGTCGCTCTCCTCACCGTCGTCGAGCTATCGTTGTCCTTGCTTTCACTCTCGTTTGTCGCTGTCAATGTGGTTGCTTCTCCCTCTTGCCTCTCACTCACTCTCGCCGTTGTCGTCGTTTTTCAATATCAATCTTTCTCCTCTCTTATTTTTTTATTTTAAGTTATTTGCAAAATAGGGTAGGATGAATGTATTTGTGGTACTTATTTGAATGTTGAGAATGGGGGTAATGTTTGAGATTGTTGAAATATTGAATTGTTTATTAAGAATATGGTAAAATTTGTTTAGTTTGTTAAGTTGGAAATTCATGAAATGTTTGAGATTTTGAGAAATGGGTTTAGGAGTTTATAATTTAATTAATATTAAGGAAATAGAGTGATAGTTAGAATGGTAAATCGAAATAGTGTATCCAAATTTATTTAGGGTTTAGAGAAATAGATAAATTTTTGGATATAGGGTCATCCTCAAAAACTTGTCATAAAGATAAATTTGTATCCAAATTTGTTTATTTTGATGAGGTGATGTTGGGGTGGACTCATTTATCCAATTATTGAAATTTGTATCCAAATTTGGTTAGGGTTTAGAAAAATAGAAAAATTTATGGTTAAGGATTTGAGGAAATTGAAAAATTTATGGTTTAGGGTTTAGAAAAATGGAAATATTTATGGTTAAGGATTTGAGGAAATTGAAAAATTTATGGTTTAGGGTTTAGAAAAATGGAAATATTTATGGTTTAGGGTTTAAGGATCAAAAGGAAGAAAATTTAATAGAAATTATTCCCCAAAAACTTGTAATAAAGATAAATTTGTTATAAAATATGTTTATTTTGATTAGTTGATGTTGGAGTGAACTAATTTATCCAATTATCTAAATTTTCGGTTTCCTTTTTGGTTGCGAGTTTGTTGTATTATACATGATTGTAAAATAGAGTACATGATTTTTTTTTGAAATTTACGTAATGCATAAGACAATAATGAATATGAATAAAATGTTGAGGTCATCCTTTAATTTGCTTTAACGACCCATGACATAATAAGAATCGGAGTTTCTATGATCCTTGTTGTCTTTAACAATAAGGTCGGATTTACAAGGAAAAATATAGAGTGTATGTGCAATATGAGTCAGTCCAAAAAGAATGGGAAGAGGGGTAAAGGGTTCAAATGGGAACAAAGGTGATAAACAATAGGGAATTATTACTAGTTTTCTCATTATTTATCATCTTTATTTCTATTTGAATCCTCTATTTGTCTTCCTTTTCTTCGTGGACCGACCCATGTTGGATGTACACTCTATGTTTTTTCTTGTGAACCTGACCTCATTGTTGAACACAACAAGGGTCATGAGAACTGTGGTTTTAGTTGTGTCTTGCATCATTAAAGTAAATTAGAAGGTGACCTCGACATTATATATATACACCCTTACGCACCAAGTAGATGGAAAATGCTATATATTTATTTAAAAGAATAGAAATTTAACTACTACAAAAAATAAGAAATTATAACCATTTAAGAAAAAATAAATATATACTAAATAACATTGTTTGTTTTCATGTAATTTAATGAATGTCATGCTTAATTGTGTATAATTGTGCTTATTTTACTTACAAATCTATGGTAAATTATCGTATGCATTTTATAAGGTTAAAGAACCCGTTCAAAAAACTGTACATAACAAGTTATCCTATGTCGCGATACGTGCATAAATGTGTGTATAACGCTCGGGATGTTAGCTTGGTATGTATAGGTTTTTAAATTGTTCGTTTTGGACAGTTTGAGAATAATATAATAATATGTTGTGTGACTATTATAATATTTATCATACATTTGACAAAATATCACAATGCTCATTTCCCTCTCGTTCTTCGGGTGCAATTATGATGACAATGAGTTCGATATGTATGTCCTTACCTTATGTTACCATACAATTAAGTACGGATGTACACATTAGCCATTTCATTTTCGTTTGTTGTAATGAAGGACTAAGGGGAAATATTGCCGGAATTTTGTCAAATATATGATAAGATTTTGCTACATGGTTTAGGGTCATATTATTCTTAAATGGGTTTAGGACTATCTACTCCTAAAGAAGGATCTTAGGCTCATGTCATATTATTTGTACATAATTAAATGATAAAAGTGCGTACTTTTTGAACTGTATGTGGTGAATTGCTTCTCGTGTTTATGAGTAAGGTATGTATTAAGTGTGGATTTATAGCGATGGGAGGAGTGTAGAATATCGTGATGGTGTTAATAACTTTTTAGAGACTGCCATCGAACATGCAACCAAATTTGGAGAACAGTCCATATTTTGTTCGAGTTTACGGTGTTTTAACTCTTCTAGATTGCTCCCTAAGGTTGTAAAAGGTCACCTATATCAGCATGGATTTGGCACATCTTATAAGGTGTGGGTATGACTTGGGGAAGAGGAGTCCGTGAATAATGGCGTAGGAGAAGAGGAAGGGTATGATGAAAATGAAACTATTAATATGGAATTAGAAGATCGATCTAAAGATCTGGTTTGTGGAGTAGAATAAGGTGAATTAGTCAATTAAACACATGTATTAGAGCGATCATTAGCTGATTCGAAGAAGCCTCTGTACCTAAGGTGTGGTAATATATCCGTTTATCGGATGTGTTGAGGTTGATGAACTTGAAAATGACTAATGGCTAAAGTGACAAATGTTTCATGGACTTGCTGAGTGTGCTTAAAGATATACTCCAAGAAGGCAATGTCCTTCCCGATCATACATATGAGGTGAATAGGATGTTGTGTCCTATGGACATGGGGTATAAGAAGATACATGCTTGCCCAAACGGTTGCATATTGTACCGAAAAGAACATGCACATAAACACAAATGTCCTAAATGTGGTGTATCTTGATACAAAATGAAAAACATCGATGGAGAGAGTATTGAGGGACCTCCCGCAAAGGTGTTATGGTACTTGTTGATAATACCGAGGTTTAAGCGCTTATTTTCAAGTGCAACCGATGCCGAGAACTTGACGTCACATGCCAATGGAAGAGACTCCAATGCGAAACTATATCACCATGCCGATTCTCCTTAGTGGAAGAAGACCGATTCATTGTTCCCAAAATTTGGTAAAGAAGTATGAAATTTACGTTTGGGTCTTTGGACAAATGGAATAAACCCCCATAGTGACCTTAGTAGCAAGCACAACACTTGACCCATTCTTTTGGTTATCTTTAACCTACCATCCTCGTTGTGTATGAAGCGGAAGTACATTATGTTGTCAATGCTCATTTACGGGCCTAAACAACCAAGAAATGATATAGATGTGTACTTCACACCTCTTGTTGAAGATTTAAAGGTCTTATAGGATGAATGTGCTTTGATTTTTGATGCATACGAGTCAAGAGCAATTTACATTGCGAGCTATGATCTTCATCAAAATCAATAACTTTCCCGGATACGGAAACTTGTCCGGATATATCGTCAAAGGCCATAAGGCATGCCCCATTTGTGTAGAGGGTACTTGCTCCTATCAGCTTAAGCATAGAAAAAGACGACCTATCTCGGACATCGAAGTTTCTTCCCTTTTTCCCATCAATATCTTAAGAAAAAGAATAAGTGAAGGCCAAAAATTTCTTCCCTTTTTCCCATCAATATCTTAAGAAAAAGAACAAGTGAAGGCCAAAAGTTTCTTCCCTTTTTCCCATCAATATCTTAAGAAAAAGAACAAGTGAAGACCAAAAGTTTCTTCCCTTTTTCCATCAATATCTCGAACACCGAGATGGATTCTGCTCTAACTACATTAACATGACATCAAATTTATGAACAAGTGAAGGATCTTGATGTGGAGTTCGGCCATACTAACGTCAATCCGAAACGGTGTGTGGAAAAACAAATTAATATTTTTTTATCTTTCATATTGGAAAGAGTTGTATGTGAGACATAGTCGTGATGTGATGCATATAGAGACATCAATTCGAAATAGTTTGTTATGTTATACATGATCGTAAACTAGAGTACATGATATTTTTGAAGTTTAAGTAATGAATATGAATAAAATGTTTGGGCAATTTAATTTGCATTAAGACATAACAAGAACCAGAGTTCTCATGACTCTTGTTGTCTTTAACAATGAGATCGAGTTCACAAGGCAAAACATGGAGTGTACATGCAATGTGGGTTGATCCACAAAAAATGGGAAGAGAGGTAAATGGTTCAAATGGGAAAAAATGTGATAAACAATAGGGAATTATTACTAGTTTTCTCATTGTTTATTTTTCAAAACAACGATGAAATGCAGTCGTTCATTGATGAGCACAAATCTCTCATAAGGAGACAATACCGAGGAAAAAATGAGATGTGGGTACTGTAGACACCTAAAAAGTGTCATCCTTTATCTCATTATTTCTATATTTTGTTTTGTTGTCCCGATGATGATAATCCCGAGTCCTTTTTGCGGCTTTGGATTTCGGACTGTGATCGATCGGTGCAATATAAGCCGATAAACCAAAAAGAACCTCCAACACCACTTAAATACCCCTTTTCCTTTGGTCGGTCCACAAATCCTCTTTTCTTTAGGACAGTCCAAGAGCCCGGTCGAGCCTTTAGAGATTGTGGAGTCCCATGATATGTGCCAAGAAATTTCAAGTACAGAATACCGCATTCTACTTTTATCCAACTCGGACAAGGAGTCGAAGACTCAAAGACGATGTTCAAGTGTTGCATTTCATGATCAAGAGCATTAAAGTGTTGCGTTTTGAGATTCACGAAACAGCCCACATGAGGCTTGAAGCTTTCCCATCTAAACAACGTCGGGTTGATGCCCGCTTTCTAGAAGCCTGGTAGAACGCTGCATTTTGAGCTTAGAGAGTATGATAATCACCAGTTTAGTCTTAATGACTAATTAACTAGTAATTAGCGCAGCTGAGAGGAATATTAGAAGCGTTACCGCCGCTTTATACAAAGAGCGAGATAACTCCTTTGAAAATATAATATGAGCAGGAATCCACTATGTCACTTATAAAAATAAAGTTCAAAACATCTTAGTCACCAAACTTGTACTATCTAAAGACAAGTTGACGAGTATCATCATAATTACAACTTATTTAATCGGAAAATATATGACTTACAAACATCACATCCCTTACTACCATTGTAAGCTTCTAAGTATCGTTGACCAAAACAAATATGTCTACTCCTTGCTTCCATCAACATGAGCATTACCTAAAACAAAACATACAAAACATTTTGAAATAGTGAGTTGAAGCTCAATACATTTATCCTTGCACTCGTAAATGAATATTACGTAAAGTTATTTGTGAGCACGTGCATTTCAATTCATTTATAAATCAAATAGGAAGAATATAGTAAAACAATTATTAATTTATAATCTGAGTGGCTCCTTACGATCATCGGTTTCCCTAAATATGCGCATACCCAAACCGATCGGCAAAGCACTGGTTGATAATGATCAAATATATATGTGTGTGATCACAAGTCCGATCACGCTGGTATGATTGATATGGGCGAGCCACATAATAGGTGACAAATAATATTTGAAATGGTTCATTTCATTAAGCAAACCATTTGATATTGTTATGTATAAACATATGGGTTTTCGTAAGGCACAAGCAATAAACGTACCTTAGCCTTGATATCCTTTATCGATATATAATGATATGCATTGGCTCGACAACCGTTGGAGGATCCTCTTACTGCTACTTAAGTAAATAATTATATAGTCAATAATTTGATTAGTTATTCCTTATAGGTTTTAAATCTTTTTATGCAAAGCTCAATATTTTATTCTTAGATTAATTGTTATAGTATGATTTTCTTCGGAAATATTTTGCTCTTTATTTAGACCATTCCCATGGATCATCATATTAACCCCCAAACACACTTAATTACTACTAGGCTACAAATTCATAGTTTATGTGCTCAGGATTCCTTAATAATTCATATCGGTATTTATGTGTATATATATATTCTTTTCTTTCAATAATATTATTATATTAATTTTCTCATCATTATTTTTCACAAACTTATATTTCCAACCTTTTTCATATATATGTTATAGTTCTATACTTCTCACATCAATTAAAAAGTTATTCGTATGTAATCAATTTTATCTCGGTTTATACTAACTTAAAAACGAAACAATAAAATAGAAGTGAACTTTTAACATCCAAGGTAGTTATTTAATATGGCCCCTTATTATTAATTATGAACTAACTCGAAAATTTATGCAAAATTGTCACAAATTCCTATAGCAAAACCTTGAGCGTTTTGGTCGGATTCTAAAGCTAATTTAGAAAATTCATATCTTACTCATCCGATGTCGAATCAAGGCATAAAATCAAATTTAGAAAGCTTGAAAAGTGCTCTAAAACTTTAATTTAAATCATAAAGTCCAAAAAGAATAATAAGAACCTTAAAAACTTACTTGAATCGAAGTGCTCCCAATTTATGCAAAAATTGCACCGTTTTGGTAAAACGGTCATAACTCGAATTGTACACCTCCAAATCCAGCAAAATTTGATTTGTTGGAAAGATAATGTCTTGTTCTATGTTGTAACATATTTATAAACTTAATACATTCCAAATTACTCCATATTTTAGTTTTATATACCCCTTATTTTACACCTTATTTTAACTTTTCCCTTCTCCTACCTTCCTTACTCCCTAAGGGTAACTTCTTTACTCTAACCTTTGAACATATCTTCATTTATATTTTTAATCTATACTTTTTTTTCCCCAAATAACACATGTAACATAATTTCAAGATCATTTTTCCTTCTCTCTACTTCTTTTTGTGTTTCTTTATCTACCAAGCAAAAACCTTCAAACTCTTCATGTTCTCCATACTCCTTTCTTTCCTTATCATTATTTTTGGTGTGCTTCTTCTTGATGCTTTAAGAGAGGAAAATCAACTATATTTATAGGAATTTCAAACCAATTCATGCATGATACTTGTCAAGTTGTTTTTAGAAAACCAAATGCTAAAACCATGTGAATTTTTAAAAATTATGGCTAAACAAAACCATGGTTTTAGTAAATTCATGTGCAAGCTAAAACAATGGCTTGTGTGTGTGTGTGTATATATATATATATATATAAGTGTGTGTGTGTGTGTGTGTGTGTGTGTGTGTGTGTGTGTGTGTGTGTGTATATATATATATACACACACACACACACACATTTATTGATTTATTTATTTATTTGCTTTATTACTAAGTATGTATTTGACATAACTTTAATTGACTTGATTTTGACTTTGGCTTGACCAATTTTATATGATTAGATAACTTATTAAATATAATGTCATTAGTTTTGATACTTGTGAATTAATTTAATGAACACATAATTCTAATTATTTTTATAAATATTAAGGCCAAGAAAAATATTATACGACCAATTAAATGACATATTCAAATCAAGTATTCATAAGCAAGTGTCCATAATTGATCTTATTTATTAAATTTATTTTTACCCTATTTATATAGAGCATATGTATATGTTTAAGTGTGTTACTACATTTTTTTGTAATGTTATAAGGATGTAATTCTATTTATATTATTTAGTATTTGACATTTAATATTTAGCTCGATCATTTCATTAGTAACCTTATCTATCCAACATATGCATAAATTATATGTTTGATCGAAGACCTCCACGGTAGTTCGAGCCCTGTAAAAACAAACACTTATAAATTTTGAATTAAAGTACACTCACTCGATTAAGTTAGCTTAATTGTTGTTTAATAATATTAATTAGGGTAGGGTTGTTACAATGACTCTCATTCCCATATGGCTTCCTGCCTTAACATCACGTTGCGGTTAAGCTAACCGAGAATATTCTCATTTAAATGTTACTTTGTTAAAATTGATCTTGAACATTCATCTTTCTACTTACTACCGTTGAATACGTGCAAAGAGTTAAAGAATATTTGACTATTCTGATCTCGGGGCACTCATTCAACTCGATCATTGCCTTACCCTAAACACAATTCACAAAACTAGCCCTTTTCTTCGGATTCTCAACATTGCATCAAGAGATCCGACGAGGAGATCCAGATCGGCAAGGTGGGACAACTTGAGGGTCATATTTCAACCTTCGAATGGTTATATTTATTTTTGTTTTATTTACTTTCCGTATTTTGGTTTAAGACATGTAATCGCTTTAATTTTCTCCCGACCGATGTAATATTTTATTTCCCACTTTTCTTTCTTTTATCGCTTTCTTTATTACTTTGCTTTATTGTTTTCCTTGTGATGTTTTAGTTGCTTCAATTTCGCTTCGCATGTTGTATGTTTGCTTTCTTACATCTTTATTAACACACTATTCAAAAACTAGTAATGACTTGTCTTCGGACGGCGGAATGCATGGATTTATCCCTACGTTTCGTACCCTCGCCCCTGAATCCGATTCTTGGTTCAAGACCGATGGAGTAATCTTTTACCCTCTTTTAGTCTTAGTTTTCTCATACTAAGATTGGAAGATAAAATTTTATTTTTGTTAGTTTTTCTTCCCTAAAAGCTGACCTAATGACTCCCTTATTTTATGCTTTATTCTACGCAATTCGTATCTCGGTGTTTTCCGGTTTCATGACAAAATGGCGTTAGGATCTCGATCCGCCCACGGGCGAGACCGAGGCTGGCTTCACCAGCCATGTCCCCGGCCGGTGCCCGCCTTCCCCTAGTACAAGCTAAGATCGGCATTGTGGGATGGCGGTGGTGGCTTCGGTCCACCAATCTAGCCCTAAAGCCCCACGACAAAATCATAACCCTAATATCATTTGGTCCTTAATTAGAAAATAAGATCTCGAGACTTCTAAAATAATTGCTAAAATAAAATGATTAATAAAATCGCCAATCAAATATGATTTAATTCATTTCAATTCGATCGAATAAAATTCGAAAATCTTAATAAAAGGTTCATCCCCACATATAAAATCGACTTTCTAAAACCATCTTCAAAATCAATCCTTTAAAAAAGAGAGAGCCGACATGAGTGGGGAAGCTCGGAGAGGCCCTCCGGCGGCCCGGGCCGTAGTTTCCTACAGGTATTGACCTAATATAATTGCACATTTGTCAAGCTGGTTCGGAGATAACAGTCATCACTAGCCAATTGAAAGAATCACAATATATCTCGCAAACATTAGTAAGCTTAGCTAGAGGGCTCCAATTGGATATCATTCTTATCGTGGGTATGACATCAATTGATACTCTTTCTACACAAAGAGTTAGGACAATAGGAGCACCATGCAAAATAGTAGGGTCACATTGGAGACTCTTGCACTTCATATTTCCAGATCTAAGGACAAACATCCCGTTGTAGCTAAAATGTCATATTACTGAGTCATTGAAGAGATATGAGAGCTAAACTATGTTAACTTCCATGAGCCCGTTCTCCGGTGCAAATGGGTTGACAATAACAATGGTGTCCGCGTTGATGAGATGTGATTCACGATGGCCGATCTCACAAGAGAAGGGCCTAAAAGGATCAATTTGTTATGGCATCCCAAATAAGACAAGTGTTCTACGTTGAGGACACTGGCTAGTGATAAGTGGTCTATTGTTTTTCGGGGAAAAGGCATATTACTGGTGGAGATGGTGAAGATGTGTGTGAGTTTATTGAGGAGACCCCATCTTCTCTTTGAGAATTCTTGTCGAAAATGAGGATGCCAATTTTGAAAGATTGTATTTAAGGGTTAACCATCGGGAGGGGATACATATTGAATATAAGTCCAAAGGAAGGGAAAAAAGGGTATAAACCATGTAATTATATCAACTCGATAAGAACATTGTTGTATAACAATTTTATTGATAGATATCCATATTTTTTATGTTTCCAGCAAATGCAACTTGCTTTTTAGTATTTCGACCTTAACGCTTTAACAACTTATTGTTCGATGTGGATGAAAAGGACTAAGTTGTCCGATAAAAGGGAGAAAGCTTCTTCGAGTAAATAAGTGATTTATACCCTTTTTGGTCTCTAATATCAACTCGCGCTTCTCAACTTGAAACTTTTGGTTATAAAATCAAATCAAGTGATTTATACCACGAAGTTCCAACTTGAGAAGCGGGAGTAAGAATAGCGACCAAATGTTAGTGTTGATGTCCTTTCTAAATTATGATCCTTCTATGTTTGTTACTGTTTCATGTGGAAAAGTTGTTGCTTAACGATTTCCTTAATTTTAAATATATGTTGTCCAAGCTACACTGCAAGAACTCAAAGTAACCAAAGATCAATCCGATATTCAAGATATGAGACCATGACAAAGAAAATAGAGAATGCTTGGTGAGATGTATTTCTTGTGTACTCATTTTTCAGTATTTTATGACAAAAATTTCATCTCTTGATCTTGGAATTTTATGGTATAAATGATTTCAATATTTAAGCCAAAAGGTTCATCTCTATTTACCCAAAGTGATGTTTTTTAGTAGATTGAGTTATGTCCTTGTATTTATGACTATATTGCTTACTTGGAGTTCATGCATAGGCAGTATAGACAACAAATATGATGTATATATGTTGTCCAAGCTACCGCTGCAACAACTCCAAGCAATCAATATCGTCATATAGACAATCATATAACTAAATCTACAACTAAATCTACTACAAAAGCATTACTTTGGGTAAATAAAGATTTTCCTTTTGATAGAAATATCGAAATCGGTTTATACTAAAAATTTCAAGACGAAGAGATGAACTTTTGACATAAATACTGAAAAAGGAGTACTCTTTGTATTATATCTCTTGTAATGCAATGTTTGATTAAAGTCTGTGAAACATGGAACTGTTGTGGTTGCAAAAGTGTAAAATTTTGTTTGTTAAACAATTGAGGCTATTGGTGGTTTGTCTGTGTAAATTGTTGTGGTTGTACGTGTATATTTGTTTGTGTAACAATTGTACAAGGGGTATGAAAAAACAAAAAAATTATAAAAATTTCAGACCTATTACTACGGTTCTTCAGGAAGAACCACGGTAATAGGTTTGCAAATAACCTACTACTATGGTTCTTTGTTAAAAACCGTAGTAATAGGTCTTGATCGCTGAAGAGGGGGATTTCGGCCCGGACCTATAAGCTGCGGTTTTTAACACGTAACCGTAGTAATAGGTGAACCTATTACTCGCGATTCTTTGTCCAAAACCGTAGTAATAGGTTCTCTATGACTACGGTTGTCCAAACAAACCATAGTAATGAGTAATCTTTTACTACGGTTTTGAGCTGTAGTAAAAGATGTCCATCTACAATTACAACCACATACACGATGCTAGATAATTATAGTAAAAGGTCTTCGGTAATCATAATTAAAAGTGGTTCCTATATTAGTGTAAATATATAATGCATTAGTCATAGGTTCAAAGTCTCATGGGTTCATCTACCAAAGTCAACAAGCTTACTCAAGAACATCAAGGTTCAAATTGAGGCAAGGATATATCACTTTGAACCAAGTTCTAACATGCACATCATATCTATACACATCTAACAATCACGTCAAAAGGGTTTTTAGCTAATTAGAAATGTATACAACTCCCGAAAATAGTAAAAACGTGAAAGATAGTTTTTTTCCCCCAAAGCAAGACTTGTCCACCCCCACACCTAAACTTGGCAATGTCCTCATTGGGAATGAAAGGAACCTCAAAGGAAATAAGAACTAAAAAGAAAACATATATTTACAAAACGAAAAATAAGATTAAAAAATAAAGAAAGAAAAGGAAATGACTCAATTGTAAAAGAAAAGGAAAAGAAAGTCTGAAAACAATGCATCAAATATATACAAAAATAAAAATAAAGTGAAATAAGAAAAGATAAAAGAAGGGAAAGAAAATTTCATCAAATTAGGTCGAGTGTTGGATGCACCTTAACTATCTCATCAGTACATTACTCCTCATATTCCGGCTTGCGAAGTATCGGACACTCCATATCCTTTATGCTTGGTTGTTCAAAAAGCTGTTTTAGTCTCTCGGACATTCATCTTGACCTTAGCACCACTATAAGAATCCTATATTTAAAGCTGTACCATAGGGGAAAAACATGAGTAACAATATATGGACCCGTCCATCGGAACCTTAATTTCCTTGGAAAAAGATGGGGCCTAGAGTTATATAAGAGCATTTTCATGCTCGAACCTCAACTAAAGTTTCTTCGACTCACAATATAAATTATCCGTACCAACTAAACTAGTGTCGACACCAAAAACAACCTCGGTGTCGTCCATACGTGTGCTAGGTAAGGAGAAAGAAACAATGGGTAATTTAGTCAAGGGAGGATCAATTTCTTCCTCTAGTTTGGACTCTAAAGAACGGAAGACTTATTATCAGTCATCATCATAGAAAATGACCTCAAGTTTAGCGGAACTAAGACTAAGGTTGATTTCATGTAATACGTCGAGACTCCTTTATCTTACCATTAAGACATGCAAGTCACTTCATTTTGTTCATCCATAATGTAAGATCCGTAATTTTGGGTTAGGAAGTTATAGAAGTTAAAATAATTATTTAGTTTTAATTAAATAGAGTAGGTCAAATGACCAAGTTATACGTAATTAGATATTCGTTAAATCAATTGAGCAAATTATTATTATCGGATAACTACTATTAGCGGAGCATGTTAATTTCATCCTCTTCATTTTCGCCCGGACCAACTACTGATAAACCCGAGATTGTAGATGTTACGTGTGTGAGTTTAACTATTATTACGAGAAAAAGGAAAAAGTGGAATAAAAAGGGAGTTAAGTGGTAAATTGGAAACGTGATTAGTGTGAATTAGAGTGGTGTGTTGGCAACATTTAGTAAAGCCACACAAGGAAAGAAAGAGGGAATTAAGTGAAAAGAAGGAAAGAGGGCTCGGTAGAGCCCGAGCAACGAGGAAGGAGCAAGCGGGAGAAACAGAGAGAGGGAGGGAGAGGGAGAACGCACAGGAGGCTGGAGCATAGGTCGGTGGCCCACTTGAACGGCGAGCGGCGGTGGGCAAAAGGAGAGCGAAGCTCGGAAAGACGAAAGGAAAAGAAGCAGAGCCAAGGGAAAAAGGGAAGAGGGAGGACTGAACGGAGAAAGAAAAATAGAGAGAGAGAAAGAGAAAGGAGGCGAGTTGTGCAAGGGCTAAGGAGGCCGAGCGGGGCCGGCGATTGCTGCGAGATCCAAAAACGGCGGTCGGTGACGCGAGTAGGCGGTGAGCGAAGGAAGAAGGTGGGAAGCTCGGGTCGAGTGAAAGGCGGAAAGAGGACCCGAGCGAGGCGGATGGGCGAGAGATCGAGAGGCTAGGAACCGGGAAAAGGGATGACGACAAGGGAGGAAGACCGGAGGGCGAACAAGCGAGGACCGGACACGAAATTGAACGCAGAATGCGGGTGACAGCAAAAGAGGTGGACAACAAGTAATTCAATCGATTCCAAATCCCATAATTCAAGGTGGGTAATCTTATACTCTAAACTATTAGTAATTTTGAAACCCAAATGGATTTATTGTGATTATTGAGTTTTGTTGTGAATATCGAATATGTGTGTGATTAAACCAGTTTAGTAGTTGCTCAAAGTTGAATTAGGAGTCTTGAAGGGATTTGGTAGTTGTTTAGGCCTGAATTAGAAACCAGGGAATTCGGACGGAGTTAGATTGCTTGGGTATAGTGAGTAGTATCGAGAATCCGGTCGGTTGGGGACGAGTACGTTGTGGTTTGGGTATAAATTGTGAATTAATATTTCAGATTAAGCCTTAGAGATTTAATGAGATTGCGACATTAAGAAATGATTGTTAATATCGGGAAATAATGAGTGAAGTATATAGAGGAGTATGAATTCATATTGAGTGATGCACAAGCTGAGGCATGGGAATGAGAAGGGGATGATTGTCGAGTTAATTGAGTTTGAAGTATATTTAAATCCTCGAGGTTGAACTAAACATGAAGGTAAGTGAAGCTAACAGAAATTGAATAATGAAAAGTGATTCGAGTTATATAACTAAGGATAGACAAACAAGAGTTGATTAATAAGATCACGACATACAATGGGAGTTTGAGGAAGGGAAGTGACGGGCGAGGGAATCGTAAGGTTAAGTTGAGTTTAGAATGTATCTAAGTCTTTGAGATGAAATTAAGTTGGATGATAAGCCTAGCAAGAGGAACTTAAGTGATAAAGTGAGATTAGGAGTTATATGGCTGAGTATGAGCAAAGGAAGTTAATTTATAAAGTAGAGACCTCAAATGGAGAATTGAAGTAAAGACAGGGAATTGTGAGAAGTTGGGACGTGAGCAAACGAAGTGGATTCACTAAGTAGAGACATAGAATGAGGAATTGAAGTAAAGACAGAGAATTGTGAGAAGTTGATACGTTGAATCGGGTGGTGTCCGCTTATGGTTATTGTGGCTCGGAAAATGGAATTAATCGTATTAAATTAATGGATTGAGAAAGGCATAGTTAAAAGAGTCGAGAATGACTGCTTGCATTGAATGGTGGTTATTCGTGTTAAGTGATTGCTTTACGTGATGCTCAAAAGTAGTTTTGTGTTTTACGTGAAATGATCGTTTAATGCAGCTTCTTGTGAACTCCCTTTCAAACATGATTATGTTTTAAAGAAGCGAAACTTGTTTGAGAAAGTGAATTTATAAGGGTGACACGTGCGGTCATGCCTTCTTTGGTATTAAACCAAGTTGAGAAAGTCTGTTTGAAACAGATGCGATGAGTGATTATGTGCAAGTTATTTTGAATTGACTGGCTACGGATCGTTTAGCATACCAAAGGATTCGAACCGGGGACGCCTAGTTAGAAACTTCAAGGGAAGGGTTCTAACGAGGGTCTTGCGGTGGCAGAATGTTCGATTTGAGACTTCCTAGAAGATAGGTCCCGTGGGCCTTTTGTTCGGGTCGCGCCACGGAAATGAGAAGTGCTAGTTTGAATCCTCCGAAGGCCAAGAAAGTTGATTCGAGTCCCAAAAGAATTGTGCATGAATGTGATTCCGTGCTTTTAAATGATTGAAGAGTTATGATCTTTACATTGCAAGAGATTTCATTTAAAGCATCTAGATTTGTATTATGTTATTATGTTTTCACCGATTTCATTATTATGAGTAATATGCGTAAAGAATTTCCATTTTAAGGGTATAAGACTCCGGTGAGCCCGTGGTTTATTGCTCACCTCCACAAATTTACCCCTCTTCCTTCCCCAGTGTTGCGAGTACATTTTCGAAAGTATGATCTACACTTAGCATATTTCGGACTCCGCTGATTGCTTGTTCTTTGTATCGTTGAGTGATTCGAGTCAAGAATATGCATTTCTTATATTTCTCAGCATTGTAGTTTGTAATTTAGTTCATATAGTTGTACCATATGTATAATAAACCATTTAGATTGTTTTAAATTTTATCACATGATTGGTTGGACTCCGGCATGTGGCCGTTGAATTGTATACTCCGAGCGTGTGGCTCGTTGAGTTATATTGTGGTTTTATGCGGGGTTTTAAGGCTTTAAACTTATGGGATAGTCCACATTACAAACAAAACTTTGTCGAAATTTTTAGGAAATCTCAACTTTTTAGAAAACCACCTTTATTACCTCTAAGTTGAATTTATAGGGCCGAGCGACATCCGATAGAGCTTGAGAGTTCCCGCAAGGAACTCCGGCGATGTAATACTCCTAGGGGTGTTTTGGGGTATTACACATAATCCTTATAATTTTATAAATAACAACATAGCGTTGATGAGATAAGATTCGTAATAAGGACAAGAACTAGTATCATGATAAGAGGAGTTACACATTTTATACCAAAGAGGGGTAGGATCGAGAACACAATGGGATAGTATGTAAGATTTAGCATGATAAGCACAAGGGTCGGGGAATGAATATTCTAAACACGAAAAGCCTTTTCACATTTACAAGTATCCTGACTGAGCAATCCATTCAAGTAAATCTCAAGTTTCCTCAATACTTTTTACATAAAAATCTCAATGCTCTAAAAAGCATGAGTTTCACTATTTACACTCTTATAGACAACATTTAATGCTTCCAATTTCTCTAGCCGTTATTAGAAAGAGCAAGAAGAGCATTAAGTCGATCAAAGTACTGATAAAATAATTCATGCTCATATTGCGGATATTGGTTAATAGACATATTTTCAATTTTTAGGAAGAATTACGTTAATCGCAAGTGTAAGGTAAGTTGTAGCTAATCGGCAAGCACATATCGTGTCCACAAATAGTTGTGTTTCAAATACCAAAGTTATCTTAAGCTCTCAAGCTTCACGAATCAAGAAATATGATAGATATGATTAGGGGTGAGTGGTTTCGGTACCCTGTCTCAAAATTAGGAACTTGACCCTTACCCTATTTGACCTGGTTCATGAATTTTAGGAACCCGACCCTTACTCTGTTTGACCGGTTCCTAAATTTTAGGAACCCGACCTTAAGCCTCAAGTTCCGGTTCCGGTTCCAGGCTACCCTGTTCATACCATCATTCGTATGAAAAAAAAAACTTTAACGCCTTAAAAACTTACAAACATCAACGCACGTTAATCATTTAATGAGCTAAAGTTCAACAAGAAACAATTAAATACCACAATTTTTTAGCAATTTTTTACAAAATCAAAGTTGGTAGTAGAAACAACGTTCTTAAAGGGGATGTGATCAAAATCTTACAAAGTCTATTCAAAAACTAATACAACCAAATATCTCAAGTTCATTAATTAAATTTAAATAAAAATAATGCAACATTTAAACTTCCATTGCATCTTCAACATCAATAACTTATCCATCACCGTCGGCAAGATCTAAGAAATATAAAATAATACAATTTAAACGGTTCCAGGTTCCGGTTCCATGATTTCATTTTAGGAACCTTACCCTTACCCGTTTGACCGATTCCTAAATATTTGGAACGTTACCCTTACTAGTTTGACCGATTTCGATTCGGAATCTTTCGGATTTGGTTCCGGGATACCCATCAGTCATACTCACCCTTAGATATGATAACTAAACAAATCCTAGAAAGTAATAAAAGGAATATTCGAGTTATAATGTTACCATTTAATAAACTAATTAATTAAGCCAAGCCTAAACCTACCCGAGCTTATATAAGTATTCGGGACTCGGTCGATCGCACCATTAAAAAACTTACTTAAACCACACTTTTTAGGGTTAAGAGTTAGTCTAATTATTCTAACTACCTACTTTTATGGAGTTAGTCCAACTAAACTATAAAAATAGTAACTTCGGACCTATCTACGATTTAAGCTATTTTCATGTCAAAAACCTAACTATTCTCTCTATAAAAATTGGCTCCACCTTTCGGTGATATACTAACCACCCAAAAATATAGATGAAAAGACCTTTCGGACATCTTACCGAACATGTGGCAGGTAAGAGCAACAATCTCAAATACTAGCATAAACTAGGTAAATTAAGACTTATATAAGTTTAATTAGTCATTAAAAAGGTTAATCATAATTAAAATGACCCAAACTATCAACTAATTAGCATAAAATATAATTAATTTAACAACTAAACTAATAATGATTGATTCAAATAATGGCATAAACTAACAAATTAAACTTAAACATAAAATTAAAAAATTAATTTAACTAATACGATCATCAAAAGATAATAAAAATCAAATCTTTAAAACTAAACTAAACAAACTAAAGAAAAAGGAGAGACAAAAGGGAATAAGTTATTACGAACAAATCGAACTGAAATTAAAAACTGTCAGAAATTAAATTAAATAGTTAAAACAATTATTAAATCTAAATTATTTGAGTCTAAGATTTGAAATTAATAACCTAAATTACAACTAACCTAATTAATTACTACGCTAATGTTGCCCTTCCTCATACCTAATTCTTGTTGCCTTCCTTTTCCCTTTTTACATCCATCAAAAATTCGACCACCTAATACCCTAATTGTTACTAATCAAGCCCAAATAAGCTAATACAAAAAGTGATTGTCATGGTCCACGTGGGCCTTGATTGGAAAGAGAGTAAGAACAAGAATATCGGGTTATCAGTGCTAGTAGTTAGGCGTAGCACGGATGGGCTTCACGGAACTACATTTGATCGGCTCATTTTTTTCCTCTAAATTTGTATTTTTAGCTCACATTTTTCACTATTAGCTCGATCTAATTTATTATTTATGAAAGTAATTAATATAAATAAAATCTTCAAAAATTATATTATTTTACCAATCAACGGCTCACATTTTTCACTATTAACTTGTTCCAATTTATTATCTATAAAAGTAATTAATATAAATAAAATCTTCAAAAATATTATTTTACAAATCAAAACCTAAATAGATAGGAGTAAAAATAACCTAATAATTAGATCCCATATGTTCAGATAATATATTGCTGGCTCATGGATTATTATACTAAGATACTCCATCATGAAGTTGGGTAAGGGGGCCATAGTTGTCACTCGCAGTTGCAGTAATTTAGCGCCTATATAGTTTTCCAAATTGCTTACGAACGAGGGTGTTTAGGCACAATGTAGTTTGTTCGACCTAACACTTGAGTGATATTTTAGTTTCTGCCGTCTGGAACAGGAGGTTCATTTTTTTTTTTATCGTTAAATTATAACATAAGTACACATTTTAGGGAGAATCAAATTTGAATCTTTCTTATAAATGTCAGTCATTTTATCACTACGTTTCCTTAAGGGGCCCATCTGAGAAAGGATATTGGATGGACATTTACGATGTTTAGACCATCCACAGCCTTGGGCGCGTCCGGGAAGCGCGCCTGACGTGGCGCAGCGCCTGAGGCGCGGTGTCTCACAGCAGGCGCACTGCTTTCCAAGGCGTGCGCAAAAGCTCGAGTAAACGGGTATGGGGAGAGAAAGCGCGCGGATGACATGGCTGTTTATGAATGGTGAATGAGCTGTAATAAATTACCATAAAAAGTTGAGCTGCTTTAATTAATTCTTCTTGAGAGAATACAACCATGGTCTCAATTCGGAGGATTGAGTTTTATCTATACAACGACTATTTTATTAGCCGTTGTAATTTTTTTTTATAACGGTAATTTTTTTAATTGTTATTTTTGTAATTTTTTGTGTGTATTTTTACTGTATAAATACCTATTAATTTGGCAACTTACTTAGATTATTTCATTATTACATTTTTAAAAATTAAAGATCTTAATTGAAGGTAGTTTGTGAAGATTAAAGTGAAGAAAATATAGTAAGATTTTCTTATCCAATTCTAAAATGTTTTTATTTCATTTTGATATATTTTGATGAGATGAATATTTTATTAACTATGTATTTTAAAATTATTATTTTTATAATATGTTTATAGGGGTGTTGGAGGTGTGTAAATCAATATAGAAGTGAAACAAATTGTAAGTTTTTCTATATATATATTCTTGTTATTTTAAATTATAATTAATATTTATATGAATATGTTTATTATGTAACAAAATTATGACCATAATAAAATTAAAAAATTATATGAACAAATATTACATGATTGTGTATTTATGGTTAATTGAATATGTAATTTAATGTTTTAATTAGTTAGAATGGATTCAAAATATGACAGACGTGGTTACACACATACACACACACACACACATACACATATATATTTAGTATGGATTGTGACATATGTTGGAAGGTATATATGTATGAATTTAGTATGGATTAGATATGCGACATATATGATAATAATAATATGTATAATTGTAATATATGACATATATTAGAACTTATATGTTAATTTCTAGTTAATTGAATATGAGTAAAAAATTTGTACATATTAATTGAACAAATGTTACATAAATACGAATTTATATATGTTGGAAAATTATTTTAAAAAGTCACTAAACTTTATTCTAGTGTTTTAAAAAATTACTAATCCTTACTATAGGGTTCAATTAATCACAAAAATTTGAGTTGAAAATAATTGTATCTAAGTCAAAAAAACATAGGTGCAAATAACTGTATTGGTTGCCCACCACCACATCACCACCACAGCCTGTGGTGGTGCCTGTGGTGCTAGGCAGCAAATGATACCTCTTTAGCTTATAATTTTCTTTGGTTCCTCTTAGACAAATGGACCAAAATAACTTTCAAATGAGACTTAATAATTTTTTAGAGTAAAGTTTAGTGAGGTTATGGTTAAATATATTTCTTTATGGTTAGATGTTATATATTACTTTATGATTAATTGAACATAAGTTAGAACTTATCAATATATTAATTAGCTTTATTTAGAAGTGGACATAAACATATTAACATGTTAGAAAAAAAAAGTGAATTAATTTAGAAGTTGACGTAAATTTTCTTTATGTAAATTCAAAAATGTTACATGGATATTTACTTATATATCTTAGTGGTTATAGATTACTTTATGTTTAGTTGAGCATATGTTAGAACTTATCTATATATTCATTAATTATAAAAATGGACATGAATATGTTAATATATTAGAAAAATATGTGGAATTAGTTTAGAAATTGACATAAATATATTATTTATATTAACAAATATTGACAAGTAATGTGACTTAACTTCAAATTGATTACATTTCATTCCATGTAGGTATTAGTTGTGATCGAATATAGATAATAATTTGGGCTCATTTACAAGTTTACTTAATGAGAAAGACAACGAAACACAACATTCACGAAATAGTAATACAAATACGTCTTCCCATGCTCCAAAATGGCCTTGTCCACCACCATCTCCCCAATATCCATACATGCATTATCCAATGCAAAGTGGTAAATCATACATACCCCCATAATATTACCCCTTTCCACCTCATCATAATTATGTATTGGGGGCAAGTAACTCCACCCCATCTTCAACCCCAACCCCATCATTGAGACATTCAAAATCTCCTATTAACCCAAGCAATGATGAAATTGAAGTGCTTGAGGAGGATCCCTCATCGGGAGGGGGAAGAAAGTGGATAGAGGATGAAGATCGTCGTTTAATTAGTGCTTGAATAAACACAAGTATAGACCCTATTGTCAGGCGGACCAAAAGAAGGAAGGGTTTTGGAAGAATGTGGCCAAAGCCTTCAATGAGCACCTTCCTTCAGGAGCTGCTTGACGATCTTGGAAGATTTGTAATGGACGTTGGAGGAGGTGTGCCCCTTTGACGTCTAAGTGGACGGGTATTGTGGATGAAGTTTACCGTTTCAATCGAAGTGGGACATGTATGGAAGATGTTATTGACAAAGCACAAGAGTTGTATTCTCTAAAAATGGATGAGAAAAAGTTTGAACATGTGGTATGATGGCGACTACTCCGTGAACATTCGAAATGGAAGACTTTGTGCTTCGAAGTAATGATGGTTGCCCAAAACGAATAAGGCTTAATGAGATGGGAGCACACTCTAACTCATCTACCCCTGTCGATAGGCCTGGGTATTGGACCGGGTGTCCACTGGGTACTAATGGGTGGTCTAAAAAATAGGGCCAAAACCCATTTAATGACTTAAATGGGCTAGGCATAAAATGGGCTACCAATTAGGTGAATTTTTGGGCCGGGACTGGGCGGGTAACCGGGCTTTCTTCTGTTCATTCTCTTTCCTTTTCATTTGCCTTCTTGAAGCTTCTCAACCCATTTTTGCTAGGGAAATCAGAAGCCATGTAAAAGAATCATATCCACAAATTTGAAACAAAAAAATTAAGAAATTAACTAGGAAAATTATTATTCTTAACCAAATTTGAATTCAACTAATTCAGACCAAAATCAACTTTAATAAAACCTAAAATTCCATCAAATTTGAATTCATTGGAACCCTAGAAAATTCACCCATCGCTGTCCGACCTCCTTCGGTTCTGCTGTGCTTCTTCGCCTTTTATAGATCTCGGCCTCCTTCTCTTGTCTTCTATTCTTGGTCCCGACCTGAATAGTCTATTGTGGATGGAGTCCTAGCCCGCCGAGTAGATAGTGGTTGATTTGGATGTGGTCTCATGCAGCGAGGGAGAGCAGAGTTGGAAATGGTTCAGTGGCTTCGGTGGGGGTAGCATGAAGAGGAAGAAGATGATAGTTGGGGTTTCAGTGTCCGATATCGCGAGGAAGAAGGAGAATATGGTTATGGGCTGGGTTTTGGGGTCCCTAAGATAGGAAGAAGGGTACTTTGTTTGGCGGGAGAGGAAGTGAAGCTAAGGTTTCGGCCGGAGGGGAAGCGAAAGGAAGAGGAAGATGGGGCTATGGGTTCCGGCGTGAGACAGAGACAGAGACAGAGAGGCGTAAGGTTGATAGAGTTTGATGGAACAGGCAGGAGAGGTTGAGGGGGATGAAGATAGGTATTTTAGTGTTTCGATGGAGGGGTTTTAGGTGGGCCAGTTTTGAAGCGAAACAGTGGAAGTCCATGGCCTATCCTCCACCCAAATTAACTAGCAAATGGGAAAATGGCCGGTTTTGAAGCAAAACAGTGGAAGCCCATGGGCTGGGTGTAGAATTTTCGTTTTGATAGTATTATAAGGAAAACTTGAAACTATTACTCAAATTGGGTGGAGTGTTTTTTTTTTTTTTTAAGTTTAACATTTGCTTCAATTATTCAAATTGGGTGGGCCTTGGGTGGTCGGGGCCATTTGACCCATGACCCGACCCATTTGAAAAAGTTGCTGCCCATCCCAGCCCGCTAAGTAAGTGGGCGGACCCAACCCGGCCCAGCCCGACTCGTTGCCCATGTCTACCTGTCGGTGAGGATCAATCCGGTGAGGATGGGGGTGGTTTTTTCGCCCTATTGGTAGAAAAGCGGCCAAGAGGAAGCTGAAGGAGAAGGAAACAAGCACAACTGATTTGGTGGCCGATGAACTATCTACAATGACCACAACTGCAAAGGAGAGGAGCAAGATATTGCGGGACTATGTGAAGGAGCAAGTAAGGAAGGTAGATGCAGCTGAAGAGTCAATTCGCCTCCGATGTGAATATGAGCAGCGTAAACAATTTGAATGGGAGGCAAATGTTATGCGGATGAACCTTGATAGTATGTCTTACAGAGAAGCATAATATTTTAGAGGTGTGCAGGAGAAGATTTCAAGCAAGTATCGTCAAACGTTTGAGTAAATCTTTCTCCTTACCTTGAATAGGACTAGTCGTAGAATTAATTTTAGTTGTAGTTAAAATTAGATATGGCATAACGTTATGTATGTTTCTTAGCTTCTAAGTAATTTTTTCAATTTTATTTGTGTGAAAACTTTTGTAACAACTTTTATGTGTGTAACGAAAAATTTCAATTTGCTTTTCATCATACCTTTCGTCTAATGTTATGTCCACTATTAATATTATATTTGCACAGGTGTCGGACAATGGATCATCTATCTTCATCTTCATCACCACCTTCGACGACTTGACATGGATAATTGAAGAGTCCGATGATGATATGCCTTTTTTGGAAGTATTACTTGAAGATGAGAATGATTCCAACATATGCTTAAGATTTTACCGATTGCTAGAATCGATGGACCTTCATCTTCATCCAGGCCACGTAAGAAAAAAAGATATATTCGAAGAAATCGAGAAGAAGCTCACAATCGCTTGTATCAAGATTATTTTGCATATGAACCCGTGTATACAGAGAAATAATTTCATCATAAATTCCGAATGCAAAAACATTTATTTGTTTGCAGAGTATAAGCCCTCAAGAATTACTCGATTACTTTAAGTTATGGTATGATGCACTTGGTCGGCCAGGCTTATCACCGCTAACTAAGTGTACCGTAACCATGAGGGTGTTGGCGTATGGTATATCTGCCGATTGTGACGATGAATACTTGAAATCGGTGAGAGTACAACACTTGAGTGCATGAAGAAATTCGCCGAATGTGTCATTAATGTTTTTGGACATGAATACTTGAGAAAGCCAACTCATGCTGATTTCGATCGTTTATTACTCGTAAGGGATGCCCATGATTTCCCATGAATGTTGGGAAGTATTGATTGTATGCATTGGGAGTGGAAAAATTGTCCAACAATATGGAAAGCAGCATTCGCTAAAGGTATATACAAAGTGCCAATAATTATTCTTGAAGCATGGGCTTCATACAATCTTTGGATATGTCATGCCTTCTTCGGATGCCTAGGAAGTCTCAATGACATCAACGTCCTCGATCGGTCTCCAGTGTTCCAAGAGTTGTATCAAGATCAAGCTCCGAAATGCGAATATGTTGTCAATGGTCATATGTATACTATCCCATATTTTTTGTCGGATGGTATATATCGAAATGGCCTATGTTTGTCAAAACGATCCACTACCACAAGGTCTAAAAGCAAAATTATTTACTGAACGGCAAGAGGGTGTAAGGAAGGATGTGGAATGAGCGTTTGGTGTCTTACAAGCTCGTTTTGGAATTATTCGTGGCCCTTGTCGTTTAATGGAAGAAGATGACATAGGTAAAGTAATGAAAGCTTGTATAATACTCCACAATATGATCGTCGAAGATGAGCGAGATCAATACAACCTTGCTTATGATTATGATTATGAGCAAGGGGAGGCATGCACCCTGACACCTAATGTTGAACATGATCATCACCCATGTTACGGAACTTACTTCCGAAAATCAGCTAACGTTAGAGACAACGGAACTCATGCACGTGTGCAAATGGACTTGGTTGAAGAAATATGGAAATGAAATTTGGCGTGACAGAGAAATGAGTGATCCATTTTTTTTTCATATTTTCCGTATTTCATTAGCGTTGAATTTTTTTTTCATATTTTATTTTTTCCATATTTACGTGTTGCATTATTGTAGTAACATTGCAATTGTTATTGTATCTTTTTATTTAATTTAATTTAAAATAATATTGTATTACTTTTTTAAAAATTTTCATAACCTAAATTAATTAATTCAATCTTCATAGTCCATCAAATAATTCTTTTTATATATTCATAAAAATAAATAATAATACAAAATATAAGATGTGAAAATAATTAAATATGTTGATGAGTGGGTTTCATGAGGATTATTTAAATAGGTGAGCCTTGTTGGTGAGTCTTACATTATGGAAGTAAGGATTTAAGAGAGAGAAAAAGTAGGCCCTTTGTTGATGTGTCATTGTAGGTTCCTCGCTGGGTGAGCCTAAAACAAGCTCAACCAATGGAAATGCTCTTAGTTACTATTACTCCAAGTCAAAAGTGCGTTGGGAGCCAGTTTATTTTATCATACCTGTCACCTTTTGTAAATATTAATTTATGTCTCTTAACGTTTGAGAAAACACCAAATTCGGACGAAGGGTGTGATCGGATAGAGATGAACGAAATTTTCCATGTCCCTAAAATGTTGAAGCCACTTTATTCACTTTGTTAGACCTCGTTTTTGCCTGTTTTTAAGGCATTATTTAGCCCAATTCCGTGATGATTTCAATGATATTTATTTAGTTTTGGGTTAGATTTTGCTCATTTTCTCTTTATCGTCACCTAAGTTCGTAAATCTCTTTATTATAGGTTTTTGGGCTTAAATTTGAGAGATTCGAGGTAAATTTCATGAAAAGCGATGAAGAGAAGAGTTCGGGCCCAAGAGGAGGCAAGAAAGAAGCCTAAAACACATCAAGAGAAGTCGCACGACCCCTCGTGCGAAGCCTGCACAGCCGTGCAGATCATCGAGCGAAAGGCCCGAAGTGAAGGAAGGCTGCACGACCCCTGTGCACATCTCGCACGGCCGTGCGACAAGTTACGGAAGATTGAAGACGCGCACGGTACCCCGTGCAGAATCTGCACGGCCGTGTGAAACGAGCAGAGAGCACGAACGCGGCAGATTTTTCGCACGGTACCCCGTGCGACTTTCGCACGGCCGTGCGACTCATCGTTTCAGCGATTATTTAAGTTTCCTAATTGTATTTGTTGAGGGATTCTATTCCATAATTTAGAGATTTAGCTAGGGTTTCGAGAGGGCTCGGGAGGAGACTCAAGAACACTCTTTATTGTTCATCTACTTCAAGTTTTTATGATTGAATCGCATCAAAACTTTTTATTCGGTAATCGTAATTTCTTCTCTTTATCTTTTCTTCACAATTTCTCTTTGTTTCTCTATGGCTATTTTCTCCAATCTTTGTCAATTGTTTAGTATCATGTTTAGGGGCTAATTTCTTTACTTAGGTTGGGATTGATCCCTATTATGCCTTGATAATCATGAATTGAGTAACAATTGGGTTGTTCTATGCTTTTTAGGTTAGAATTCACTTCGTTCATCACTCTTTCATTGATTGCCTCGAGAGAGGACTCATATGCTTTTATTAGGGTTTTGTGGAACATCGAAAGATGAAAACTTACCTAGAATGACGTTGTGAACGATTAGAACTTTGATATGAAAACAATTAAGGTTTTAATTGGGGGTTGTGAGATGCATTCATTGTAATTTTGCCCTTTATTAATCCCATGAAAATAGGTGATTGGATTGTGCAAGATTAGTCTTTGACCTTCGAAAGTAGGCGAAGATAGGCTTAATTGGTGTCTCCCTCTTCTAAACTACTAGCATAGGCAAATCTCAAGCGGTATTCGATTCTAGTTTCAGGCATATTAGTGTGATTAATCCCAATCTAAGGCTTTTTATTCATCGGTTTCTCTTAGTTATTTTGTTATTAGTTGATCCAAAAACCAAATCATTGTCGAACTGAGTTTTTACCTAGATTAGAGTTTTTAGGTGGATTTAGTATTTGAAAACGAGTTCCTTGTGGACACGACCCGTACTTGCTCGGTTCCTAGCTACAGCTGCGCCGTGCACTTGCGGTATAAATATTTCTCTCAACACACTTCTTATAGTTATTAGTTTCCTTTTCCTCCCTCATTCTCTCTCCAATTCTCATCCTCAAAAACTCATGCTTGGGAATCCTAAACAATTAAAGATTATATTGTGTAACGTAATTTACAAGTTGGTCACCAAGGTTATTTCTAATCGTTTAAAAACTTTCCTTCTTGACATTATTTGTGTGTCCCAAAGTGCCTTTACACTGGGAAGGTTTATCTCGGACAATATCCAAGTGGCTTTTGAGATTTTCCATGCTATGAACTGTTCTTTGAAAGCGAATGGAGATATGGCGATTAAACTTGATATGGCGAAAGCTTATGACAGAGTGGAGTGGTGTTTCCTTAAAAGGGTTATGTTGAAAATGGGTTTCACTGATGGTTGGGTTAATTTGGTTATGTCTTGTGTGGAATCCACTTCAATGTCTTTCGTGATTAATGGTGAACCGAGAGGTTTTCTTCGGCCTAAAAGAGGTCTCCGGCAAGGAGGCCCTATCTCTCCATATTTGTTTCTTTTTGTTGCTGAAGGCCTTTCTTATCTTCTCTCCGATGCAATTCACTCGGGAATTAAAAGAACATACTATTTGCAACGAAGCTCCGATGATCTCTCACCTTTTGTTTGTCGACGATACTATGATATTTTGTGAAGCAACAGAGGGTCGAGCTGAAATTGTGACCAATATTCGGCTATTTACGAATTGGCGTCGAGGCCAAAAATCAACTTTGACAAATCTAGTGTTGCCTTTAGTAAAGGGACACGTGCAGCTCGGAGAGAGGCGGTTTCTTTGAAGCTAGATATTAGGGAAGTCTTATCTCATGACAAATATCCGGGGTTCCTACTCGGATTAGGAGGTCAAAGAAGAAACTGTTCCTCTACATTAAAGATCGTATTGGAAAAAGACTGAATAGTTGGTTCGACCAGTTACCTCTCGTGGGCGGGAAGGGAAGTGCTAGTAAAGGCGGTTGCCAAGCAATCCTTACCTATGCTATGAGTGTTTTTCTGTTTCCCAAGGAGCTTTGTAATAAGATACAAGCAATGGTGAATAGATTCCGGTGGGGTCACTCTACAAACTCCCGTAAAATTCCTTGGGTTGGACGGAATAAATTGTGTGATAGTAAATCATTTGGTGGCATGGGGTTAAGAGACTTTGCTGATTTTAATCTAGCTCTCCTTGCACGACAGGTATGAGACTAATTAGTAACAGAGACTCCTTAGTGTTCCAAGTCCTAAAAGCCCAATACTTTCCGAATACCACTCTTTTTGGGGCCTCGCCCAAGTTATATATGGCGGAGTATTTGGAATGCCCGATGGGTTGTATCTCGTGGCATGAGATGGCGTATAGGGGATGGTTTTTCAGTTAATATGTGGACTGATAAATGGCTACCTAGACCTCACTCGTTCAAGGTGATCACAAATATGGACTCGAGGTACTCGCTTATTAGGGTCGGAGATCTTATTGATAGGAAAGCTTGCACTGTAAGGAGGATATGCTTGAATAAGATGTTTCGCCGATTGATGTGTACTTGTATAAAATCTATCCCTCTCTCTCGTTCTTTCCCTACGAGATAGGCCCCTTTGGCACTTTTCGTCAACGAGGCGAACTCACTCGTTAAGGCTGCCTATCATCGTATCCGAAACTAGAACAATGTAGATGAATCGGGATCAAGTATTACTGGAGCTCTAAGTCACCGGAAAGAGCTAAGGAGGGCATGTCCGCGCGTCATATCAAGGCGTTTGTGTGGCGGGCCTATTCCCGGTCTCTTCCCACGGCTGTAAATCTAGCAAGCCGCATTCCAAACTATCCGAGAGTCTGCGGGATCTGCAACTTATCCGAAGAGGATGTCCGCCATGCCCTTTTCGTTGCCTTCAAGCGGTATCGATCCGGAACTCAAGTAAGTTTTCTTACTCTTTGTGGGAAGCTGGCTTCTCTACTCCCGAGGACTTGACTCTCTATGCCAAATCTAAATTGAGGATTGAGGAGTGTGAGGAATTCTTAACCGTGATGTGGGAGGTGTGGAATGCCCGCAATCGGAGACTTTTGGGGAAGGGGATCTCTCGATGGCTGGTTTGTCTGTCAAGACCATAAGTATTGTAAATGAATACCGGAGAGCTTACTTTGCCATGACTCTGCATATATCACCGAGAATGGAGCAGTGGAGTCCAACTAGTTACGGGCAGTGGAAGATCAATGTTGATGGAGGAAAGTTGGACGAGTTGGGGCTTTGGGTGGGGTGTTGTTGTGCGGGACGGCTTGGGGTCGAGTGGTGCTTATGGGGTTCATCAAGGCAGTGGCTTCCTTGGCCCTGAAACCGAGGAAGCGAGAGCACTATTATTTGGGCTGAAGTTGGCACTCGGATAATGGTTTCCCACGAGTTATTGTTGAAAGTGATTGTGCTCCAATTATTGCGAAGATCTCCAAAAACACTTTTATAGGTTCTGAAATTGGTTTGTTTATTTATGATATTTTGGATACTCGTAAGTCTGTTTGAGTCCTATTTGTTCTCACATATCCGTAGGGAGGGTAATAAGGTGGCTCATGCTTTAGCCCACCTTCGACCCTTCGAGCTTTCTAATAGAGTGTGGGTCAAAAATGGCTCGGAGTCGGTATTAGAGTTGATCATAATCGATGCTTCATTAATCCTTGATTAATAAAGCCAACTTTTCTTCGATCAAAAAAAGTGATTGGAAGCAATGATCTGGCAAAGATTGAAGTTGTGTTATGTGTTTGACATGTCGTTGGACTTATGAAGCTTGATTAGTAAGTCAATGTATTTGTATGCCTATAATATTTATTTTGAGGGTATTCGACGTTAATAATTCTTATTTATTAAATGATGTTCAATGCTTTGTATTTTGAGCACTTCTGTTGTATGTATCATCATCGAATTTAACTTAATTTGACTTAATAATTTGATAATTTCATACCTTATTTGTTACACGTGAATGATAGCAATAGAAAAAGTGAACAAAATATATCATCCACCATGTATTATACTTGAGATACTATGTCATTAAATTGTTAAGTCAAAGTGTCCATGACTTGATGTTATACACAAAATGAATATCCCTAAAGTTCAGGGATGCGCAATAAATCATAGTATATTTATTACTTGCAAATGATAATACTTAAAAAGTGAAATAAAATATATTACTTGTTATTTATTTGTAGTAAGTAAGTTACAAGGTGATTAAATCATAAAGTCAAAACGTGATGACTTGGTGATAGCATATACTAAAATAAATTCTATCAAGAGAATGACGTGTTAGCACTATTTCTTAAATAAGGATTATAGACATCCTCTAGAGCGGAGATGATTGGCGTTAACAAACTCTTAAACCAAATTCAAAAGTTAAAAATAAATTATATTTTTGAATAAAATTACATCAATTTTTAATACTATGTAGAATTATAAGGATTACATAAAAATAATAAGCTAATTTAATATATATCAATTTATATTATTTTTTTAGTGGTTTAGATGGGTCAAAATCATTTTACAATCAGAAAGGGAGCAATCAAACCTAACACTTATTGAGAGCCACAATCTTAACCTCCAAGCAATACCTCATTGGCCATACTAGTTAACTTGATAGTAAAGTGGTGTTTAATTGTTATCAAATAATTATCAGGCTTTATGTTTCCTGTTCATGTCAAAACAAATAAAAAAAAAAAAAACACATAGCAACATATACAACATACAGCGCCATCTTGGGTTTTTTTTTTCTTCAGTAAAATGACAGGAAAAATACATCCCAAAGATGATTTTTTCCCTTATAACAAAAGACAAAAACAAGCAGCATGGCACTATTAATTCTGCAAGAGATCTAAAGAATAAATTAACATAAGTTTTTGAAGCATCTTAGCTTGCCTGATGAGCATTGAGCTTGTTCTTGATCCACTTGAAGCTGTTTTTAACAGAAGATTTGAGCTTACCTTCAGCAGTGTACATATTATAAGAAGCTACCCTCTTCTTCCTCTTACTATCAGGATCATTAGGTGCAGAAAACGCCCTGCTGTAGTGATTGCCATTGAAATTGTACGAGTTCGATTGCTGTTGTGGCCTCCCCCTCTGGTTTTGCTGATAATTATCGTCTTGGTCGATTTGCCAGTAGTAGTCTAGCTTCCCATACTGAGGAGCTGATCGGCTCTTCTCCATGTCCATTGGATTTCTCTGAGGATTGAAAATATATGAATAATGGTTGCTTTTTGGTGGGTTCGGTTTAAGTTACTTTGGGTTTAATTTGTACGAGATGCTTATTTTATAGCTGTGTTTTTTCTGGGTGTAATTATTGTTATCACAGATGATGGAAAAAGTGGGACTGTAGAAGCACGTTTAGGGGACATAACATGCGGCGATCTTGATTAAGCCTGGCATGCCGTTCTTTCTTTCTTAAGACACCAAATATTACAACAGAGAAAACCCTCGCATGCTTTCTTTCTTTCTTTTGATTATCAAGGTGAGAAACATGTGGTGGTTTTCGAAGATTCTGGACAACCTCCTAATTGTGTCCTAACTCATATGTTCACTTACAGCCTAGTAACCGTAAATACCTAATTCAGAAATCACATATTCAACTCACAAGTCTAGTAAGTCGAAATATATTTTATCTAACTCTTACCGCTAACTTACTGCTCCTTACCATTACAACCTAAGTCTTATCGGTCGTGACTGCCCTACACCACTTACCTTATGATGTTGAAGTGAATATATCTGAATATTTGAAGTAAATGAAAAGAAAGACTGAAATCATTTTTCAATCCTCACCCTAGTCAACTTTTTGCAATGTCCCCTTCTTTTATCTTGATATGTGTTACTTTTAACCCCCAAATTTGATTATATGGTGTCATGGCCACAGAAGCCTTACTAATATCAAAAGAAAAATGTTTAAATTCTAAAAAATTGTAAAAAATAAAACATTTGCAGAAATACATCATTAACATTAGGGGGCAAATGACGGAAATGGCCAAAACAAAAAGCCTTACGACGAAGTTTCAATAAATAGAAGAATATGCAAAATTGTAAATAAATTAAAGTAATTTTTTATGAAATTAGAAAAGATTTAAATGATTTATTAAAAAATGAAATTGGAAGAAAAATAAAAAAATAAAGAAATAAAGTAAGAAGCTAAACTAACAAAGCACCACAACAGGCACTGAAAACATAGAATAGCACTATAATATTTAAAATTTAAGGACGAGGCTGAGCTTCCAAGTGTTGGGAAAAAAAGAACTCCTTAAAATATAGGATTCTGCAAATTAATAATAACAAGGTGAGAGGAGATATTATGACTTGACGCATGCGTAGCAGTCTTAGACTATATTATCATCTCTGACCTTGTTATTATTGTACTGTTTTGCAACATCCTCATCCTGTATTTCCAATTTTCCCTCCTAATTTCTGAAGGTAGTTACTATATTTTTCACCTCTTTTATGTATCAACTCCGGTGCAGGAGACTCAAATGACAATCCTTTCAAGACACAACCTATATGCTTCCCGTGCCATTATGCACATATGGTCGGTAAGGTAACAGAAATAAGAAGACTGTTTTAAGTGACCTAAAATACTAATAGAATTCCCTATTTGAAAAATATCAGTTGAAAGTAATAGTTTTCCCATAAGTGTTTTCTCATGAACAAAGTAGCCTTTTTTATCAGTATATGACCCGAAATACTAATAGAACTCATGGAAGTACAGAAATGAACATTCGCGACCAAAATTGTTGATTTTCTCAACAAAACAATGTAAATGTTGCTGATTTTTAGTGAAAAGGTTAAGAAGAATATAATATAAAGTATTCTGCAAAAGTTTTGTGACAGAGAAATAACTCTAGTAACGAATTCTTTTGAGATATAGTGTTTTGCAACACCAATAACTGTTGCTTAATTTTGCTCCTGAAGTATTGCTGCTAGTAATCTTCCATTTCTCCCACAGTCAGAGGCATCACACAATCATATTCCTGCCACGGACTAGGTTTAATTCTCCAGACTTTGTCTACAGTTTGGTGAGATGGCTTCCGGATATTTTATCCCATATTTTTCAACAATAAAATTAATATCAAAATTGTCTTACTGAAGCTATGTTTTATTTTTTATTTCTTTTATGTTCGGAAGAGAGAAGAAATACAATTAGTCTCAATCTAGCTAATCTACACCAAGCGGCCCCAATATTATCTACTATGTATAAATTTCATCTACATGTGGAGATAGAGAGAAAATTTGAATAGAAAAAATTTGACCTAAGTTATACAGTAATACCCATATTTGTCTAAGTTTTTGCACTATGATACTGGGAGTCCTGGACTTCGATTAATGGAATTCTTACATAAGGACATAATTAAATACAAAAAAGTTGGAATACAGACATAATACCATGCATCAGTAACTTATTATAACCATAACCAAAGCCCTCTTATAACCATAGTTAACTTACTTTTCCATACATAACGGCACACAACTAACGTATAAAATGACACAATTCCACTCATCCCTCAGAACTGTGACAATCTCCCTCGTTCTTGATCATCTTCCACCACAGACCACAACCCCAAGTCATTCCCATTCCTTGCAGAGCAATTTGCGCGTATCTCCCCTTGTTTTCCGGTTAACACGCTAAGTTGTCCCATTTTTATCATTGCGTTCACAAACTTTTCAAAGAACAAGCTCTGGTTAAGAGCAAAGCTTGTAACAATGCCTTTAGTCCTCTTATCGGTGTACAAGTCCTGGTCGGAGGTGAACAAACCCTGGCGGTTCATCAAGTCCACGTAGTACTTGTTATCGAACTTGTTGGGAGTACGAATGTCCAACACTGTGGTACTATTTGTGTTTGAGGTAGGACATGTAACTTTAAGGTCCTTAGCAAATGAGGCGTTCATGGTTGAGTCTTGAGTAGGGTAAAGCCTCGAAGTGAAGGATTGGCAGTGGCCCCGACCAATGGTGTGTGCCCCCGAGAGGGCCACAACATCTGTGGGGTCCAATTTCTTCTTGGAGAGCGAGTCGAGTATGGTTGTGGTGTTGCTACTAGGTGGAGGGAGGTTGGCTAGCGTTACTTCTCGTGTTGCAAAGTTTAGACTGTCTCTCCTCCCCAAGGGAATGTCATATTGTGGTCCTCCTGACTGCAGATCATATTATAACATGTATGTGAGAACAATCATTTTCTTGATTTTTCTTTTAACTACAGTTTATATCAGTATCTTATATTATGATTTCGGGTTATACTTAATTTGTAAAAAAAGATTTCGGGTTATACTTAATTTGTACTTTTTTTTTTTTACAGAAAATAATGTTTTGGTTGATTATAGAATATAATCCCTTTTGAACTACGAGCGTTTAAGGTAAAAGTCCTCACAACAAGTGTACTTTTGAGGATTCGAACTTATGTTATCTTTTTATCAGAGTAAGACCGCTACTACCCCAACCAACTCCTTATTTAGTACTTTCTTACAGAATATGAGTATTTTATATATGTTTTAATATCTCCCAAGTTTCATAATTGATTAGAATTTTAAATTATATGAGAGATTTTGATCAAATGTGATAGACACAGCAAATTAATAATAAATCTTACACCAGATAAGATGTTTTTACTATATCATGGTATAAATATTAGTTCAGAGCAATATTTGCCCTCTTGACATCAAGGCATGAGGTATGGAATTAATTGGATATTTCCCATTCATAGAAAACCTAAGCCGAGCTATAATATTCCAGTTAAAATCTAAGAAATAACCCCAGTCTCATGATAGAAAGTAAAACTTTGGATACACATATATATCAAGGTGGATTATGCTCTCCTCTGTTGTAATTATAATGTATACTGTAAATCAAAAAAAAAAAAAAAAAGGGAAGAGAAAATGAATATTACCATTGAAATGAAATATTTAATTTGTTCTAAGATTAAGAGAATTTTCTCTCGAAAAAGTAGGTTATTAAAAATTATTACCAAATAGACGGAATCACGAGCGGCAAGGGCAGTAATATCAGCACAGGAGACAACTTGGCCACATTGACGATGCACAAGAGCTCGGAGGTCATTTATTATCTGAAATGCTTCAGGCCTCAATGTTAAGTTTGGAGGCTCACTTTGCTCACTTGGTCCACTTGTTGATCCATCTAGCAACACTGATCCATCACATCCCTAATATACGTGATAATTAAACATGATTTCATTAGTTATACGATAAAAAATTACCCGAGAACATAAAGAATCAAATTGATCGATATATAAAAGAAAGCCCACATCTAACCTGAAACTGTCTCACGTGTAAAAAAGGTTGGAAAATGTATATGTAAAGCTATTATTGTACGTACCTGAACGAAGCAATCATGGAAATGCATGCGAAGCAACCCGGCAGCTTGGGTGATGTCCTTGAAGACTTGGTTGAGATGGTTTCTAATTATGGCTTCCAACTTTGGGCAGGTGGAGTCATAGAATGTGTATGACAACCCTTTCACCACTGGTGCTGTGGTCTTGGCCTCAGAGCTTGATGTTACCATCGCACATACCACTAAGAAAAGAGAGAAAATGGAGGAAGCCATAGTTTTTATTATCTCTTTCTAATTAATCCACAACTCTTGGGTAGGTGTACAAATGGACGTGTGCTTTGCTCAATTTATAACCATGAAAAGGAACGTTAAAAGTTCTTTTTCAATTTATAACCATGAAAAGATATTATTTAATAGTAAAAATCATGAAGAGAAAACAAAAATAAAAATGAAGAAACCTTCTGAAAAGTCATAATTAATTATTGCATAAATCTTTAAAAATTACCATTTGCATTCAAAGTAATGATGGGGTTCGCCTAAGTGATGGAAAGCAGGGGCGGCTACTTTCTCTGTTTTATGGAACACACTAATAAAAAAATTGCATAGTCCCACATATAACACAAGTAATTGGAGAAAAGCAGTCAGCTTTTTGAACAAGCTGAAGCGAATGAAAGTTCAAGGAATCTCTACTTCCATTTTCATGTATTTTCTAAAAGGAATATTAGTGAAGAAGATGACCCTTTGGTATATGCTGGCATTGGTCAATTATGTATCACACCACAGTCTCACAAACGTTATACCGTGGATAAGAAATCCGGCGATATGACATATTTTGAAAAGAGGGACCACAAAGATAGGAATAGGTTTTACAAAATTAAAATAAATTATCACATGTGATTGTTTGATTTATTGACCCAAACTTATGGTATAATTTGTATCTCATCCAGATAAATGTTAATAAGTGTTATTTTTATTTTTCGGGGCTTTCCAACATTTAAGTCTACAAACTAAGAGTGTATTTGAACATAGAAAAGTAGCTTGAAAAGAAAAAAAAAAGAAAATTGCTCTTTTTTTTTCCTTTGTTTGGAGTAAAGAAAAAGGGATGAAAAATATTTTGATAGGAAAATCTTGGAAAAAGTTGAAAAAGTTAGTGCAAAGTATTTTCTCTACTAAAACATGAGGAAAACACTTGAAATTAATGAGGGCCTCCCCTAAGCCCCCTTGCCTCTCTCTCCTCACTCTCCTCAACTAAGTCGTCTCCTCTCCTTGCTATCGCTCTCGTTGCTCTCCTCGCTCTTTTCTCTGCCGACGATCTATATCCTTCGGCAACGGTTTCTCTCCTCCGATAAATCTATCACTCTCTCTCCCACCCTCTAGTAGCTCATCCCCTTCTCAAATGCCATAAGCTAGGGTATTGGTGGGGAACCTATTTTCCGGTATTTTGGTGGTTTAATCATTAGATGTTCTATAGGAATTGAATTGAATACTATGGATGATATTAATCAATGAACAATTCCTTGTTGATCAAGTTCTAGCTTGGTTTTAAGGTTCAATATGGATTCAGGCTTTTTGGGTTCATTTGGATATATAAATTATGTAAATTTGTGGGAACTTGATGTTGTGTGTTTGTGATTGAGTGGATTTATCTATCCGGGTTGATTTCAATTGAATTTTTATGGCGCTAATTATACATTCTTTGCTCTAATTTTGTTGTCCGGGGTTAGCTTTTAGATTCTCTGTTATCCTCCCTTGTGGTTGGTCTGTATATGTAAATATGTATACTTTACTTTGAAGAGGCGGACGACCTACTCTTTCTTTGTCTTGCAATCACCTATACGAGTTTGGCGCCGTTGCTTTAAAATTGATCACCTTGGTCTATCTTGAGCCTTGATATGCTAAGTCCGAGCTAGTTGTCTCTATATACTTGCTCGAGTGTGAAAAATTAAACAGTGGGGGATCCACAATACTATGTGGTGGAGGTTGTGATTGAACTCTCCGATGCTGATTTCATGCATTCTCGACTTAATTGCTAAACGCTAAAGGAGGACTTTACATATAATGCTAGTCAATCAAGGGGATCACTCATAGATTCAATCAGCTTCTTAGTTGAATAAGAAAGTTAACTATATAGCGAGTGTTATGTACGTATGTATGTGGCATGTAATATGTTGGATTATTAATTGATTAATCCTACAAAGTTGGTTGTTTCTGGATTATGAATTGAATGCGGTTGTCATGTATCTTGCATGGTTCCAAAGTTACGTTGTTAAGAAGAGGACATTGTTCGGTACTTAAATATCGGATATATTGCCTATTTTTGTCCGACTTTAGCTTTGTAAGGATTTTTATTAAGTTTGCTTTGTTTTGTGGCATTTAGGTTAAAGTGGAGAGCTGACTCATTGTGGAGGCATCTTGAGTTGATGCAGGTTCAAAGACTACAAGTACTGCCATTTGGATGACCAACAAGGCCACACCATAAAGAGCAAAGGAGCTCGGAGTGGTAGCAAGACGCCCGTACCAACGTTGCGTTTCCAGCCTACTCAATCTCCAAATCAAAGAGCAACATGGGAAAGATAGTGTTAGTTGACATGGTCGTGTCACTCCCCTGAAAGCTTAAAAGTTTGTTTTGTCGCTAGGTGACACGTTTTGTGAGATGCCTATGTCTTTTGAGCATTTTTCCTGGCCTATAAACACCTCCTTTGATCTCCATTTTGACTCTCTCTCTCACTTAGCCAAATTTTCCTCTTTTAAAACTAGGGTAAGAGTAAGATAGATGAAAATTAAGTTTAGTTTATCAAGAAATTCGAAGATTGAAGTTTGGATTCGTAAAGTTGGATTTGTTTTCTTCATCTTTAATCAAGTTGGCCTCTTAAACTCTTTTCTAACTTGCTTGCTTATTGTTATACCTATGTTACCTTGTGTTAGTTTAGTTTCTTTAAATATGTTTATAGGCTATTTTTCCCCACTAGGGTTGGAGTTAGGTTTTATTATGCCTACTTAATGTTGTATTAGGGTTAATTTAGCTTTTTCAAGTGCTTGATTTGGTTGGTTCCAAACTAGTCCAGCAAGTGTTCTATGAAATGCTCGATAGGACCTTTTCATCTAACTCTTGGGAAAATAGTACCATTAAAAGATTGGCTATCTTGTAGGCACGAGACTAGGGTTGGATGGTAGAGATTCAGCATGAAAGTAGTTGAGTCTTACTATATCATAGATTTCCTTGTCTCGCAATTTAACGCCTTCGGCTCCTTGAAAATAGGAAATTGGAAGTGTTAAATTGGCTTTTACTCCTTAAGAAAGGGCTTGGGCCGTCTTCATTTGTGGAATCGACCACTTACCAAGTGGATCAATAGCTTTGGTTCAATTAACTCAAGTACTCCCTAATACTAGGCATATAATTAACCGTACCACAATTGAGTCTTTTATCTTTGTCGTTAAACCGATTTCTATTTTAGTTTGTTAGTAACTTAGTATTTTTCCAGCTCATTTGTTCTCATCTAGATCGAATCGATTAGGTAGCTTGGTTCTTAAAATCGCGTTTCCACTGTGGATTGACCCTTGTGAGTATTCACTTGAGGGTTCTATTTATTTGTGATGCGTATGAAATACAATGAACAAATTGGTGCAATTATAGGGGAGATAATGTTATTTCGATATTAAGCTAACTCAAGAGATTTTGAGCTAGATTTTCCATATCATTCCTTGAGTTTGCTCATCGCTCCTTGTAGTGTATGCACAGGAGGAGTTAAGCTTCTCATGACCTAGCCACTTTTGACGCCAAAATTGAAGCAACGACCCGTACTCGTGGTGGTAAAGCAAGAAGGTGTAGGAGAGAAGCAAGAATGGTAAACCCGATCAATCAAGCTCTCCGGGATTATGCCATGCTCGATGCTAATGGGGCCACACCAAGTATAGTGAGGCCAGAAGATCAAGCCAACCAATATGAGCTAAGACTAGCTTTGGTGCAATTTGTCAAACAAAATCAATTTGGAGGTTCACTCATTGAAGATCCAATTGCGCACCCTTACCTCATTCGTGGAGACATATAGCACTATAAAAGTCAATGGCATGACTGATGAAGTCATCCGATTATGGATTTTCCTATTCTTTTTGAAGGATAGGGCTAGGGCTTGACTCTAAAATGAGAATCCCAACACTTATACAACTTTGATGAATTTGTTGCATGTCTTTCTTAGCAAGTATTTCCCTCTTAGTAGGACCGTTATGTTGAGAAATGAGATCACTTCTTTCTCACAAATCAATGGAGAGTCCCTCTATAAAGCATGAGATCAATTCAAGGAGCTTCAATGAAAATGTCCACATCACCAAATTCCAGATTGACTTCTAATCCAAATGTTTTACGAGTAGGCTAAAACTAGAGTTGAAAATTGCTTTTAATGCAGCCGCCAATGGTGCTCTTAATACAACGACCCCAAGCCATGTGAAGGAACTTCTTGAAGAAATAGCCTCCAACAATTATCATTGGCAAAGTGAAAGGGGAAATCTCCAGAAGGGGGCAAATACAAGGTTGATGTTTTGATAAGTTTGGCAAGAAATGTAGATGTTCTAACTCTTAAGGTGGACCAGATTCGTTCAACTCCTTTCTAAGAAGGTGCATGAAGCGGGAATGTGGTTATGTGTGAGGTTTGTGGAATACAAGGGCACCTTGCCTATTAGTGCTAGTTGAGGGCCATTTCTCAAAATGTGATAAGTGAACAAGTGAGTGTCCTCCACAATTTCACTTCTAAGCCACAATATAACCCATGCTCTAACACCTACAATCCAGGTGGAGAAATTATCCAAATTTCTCTTGTAAGAACAAAGGACCTTGTCCTAATTAAATGTTCTGGGATGACGCTCTAAATTTTTTGTAGTTAACAAATTATATGGAGGTTCTATAAACATAAAATTCATCCTTGTTGCTTATAATTTGACCACAACCAACATTAATTCAGAAATTTACAAAACTTATATATTTGTGTGATGCTCTTGGATCCTTTTCACCTAAGTGATTTTTGTTCTTCACTCTTGCACCCTCCCTCCTTGCCGGTGTTTTGGTATCCTTATAAAAATTTCGCTGCTTGTATTCATCGAATCCTTCTTTATGTGTGATGTAGTTTTGGTGATGATTCATGCGTTTTCGAAATACAATAGAAAGAGCTTTTGGTGTTCTTAAAAATAGATTCACATTGCAATGAGCTTTTTACTCTGTATGAACAAGTTGATATAGTGCTTACGGAATGCATATTGCACAACTATTTGATGGATGTTGATCTAGATATGGAGCTTATAGAAGAATTTGATCGTGAATTAATTAATGAACCATTTGGTGGTTGCTTTCTAAATTCAACAAGTGAGAATAGAGAAATGAAAGAAGTCCAAGATAAGTTGGCTAATGAGATGTGAAGAGATTATAATAGTGGTAGTAATACTAGGTATGTCAATATTTCTATTTCTTGTTTCTATTTAACCATATATAGCTGTTTTAGTTTATGGTTCAATTTGTTGTTTTGGTTTATATTTCATTTTTTATTTTTGTTTCCGTTTCTATTTCACCATCTACTTGTTGTTTTAGTTTAAATTTCAGTTTTTGTTTTTGTTGTATTTTTTGTTTCCCGTTTATTAACTTTCTGTTTCTCATTTAATTTTTGTTTTAGTTTATATTTTAGTTCTATTATCCATTTTCATAATCGTTTGCTTTGGTTACGGGATGAATGTGAGCTCCAGGATGAATGTGAGCTCCGCAACCGAGAAGAAGAACTTGACATGGATTGATGAGATGGATGAGGTTTTGGTAGATGCATTGTTAGGTCAAATGGAGAATGGTCAAAAAATGGATAGCATATTCACTAGCTTTGCACTTACTAGTTTGTGAGGAGTTGAGATCTCTTAGGTCATGTATGAATGTTGTAGCTGTGGCTCTTCATAAAGGCAACTTAAGAAATTATACCGAAGAGTAGCTTTATAATGAGATTACAAAGGTAAGCAATCATATTCTTTTTTATTGTAGGAACATGACAACTCCTCTGCAGTCTTTCTCTTGTCTCACTGCCCTCGGCCTCTTTCTCTGTCTCTTTGCCTTCTGTCTCTTTCTTTGTCTCTTTGGCCTATTATATGCAAAACATTTTCATGGGCCTTTTTTTTGATTTGCTGAAAACCCTAGCTTATTACTTGGGTTTTTTTATTAGAACCGTGGTAATTGGTTTTCTTACCCGTCTATTACTTTTTAGCGTATTTGACATGTCTTTTACGTGCCTGAACATTGATAATTAAATACTATTGTTTTTTTATAGTAATCATCTTTAATCAACTTAGGAATATGGAAACTCTAGTTACCTTTCTGCTTTGTTGGTTCGATTTAGAAATAATCAGTACTCTAATATAATTGGTTTTTGTTGGTTATTTTCATTGATGAATGTGAGTGTAATATGATAATTTTGTTCTTGATGCTATTGAGTATTATTACCAAGTTGAACTCGCTCAAGTTGACATATCCTCAAATGTGGAAATTGTGATGAATTTGTTTCTTTCTTAGAATCTTATTGCTACCGAAAATAACATAGAGGTGGGAGGGGGAATGTTGAATATCTATATTGTATAAGAATAAGAAAAATGTAGAAAATAACTCAAAGACGAAGAAAAAAAGGTTAGATATCCCTGTGAGTGTGAATGTCGAGTCATTGATAAATACGAGTTTGATATCCTTAGTTTATGGAAGAATTGGACCTCTAGCATTATCATTTCGAGTGGAACAACCCCAATAGCAATAGATAACTTGACACGACTCACATATTAATGCTTGGTAGTTCCAAATTAGAGGAGGATCTATGATATCCCAATTTGTAGGGATGTACGATGTCCCTAACTATCATTTGTACTTCCTCTTTATCCCTTGCTATTAGTGTGATATGGACTTTTTTTCCCTATATCCAATTTTGTTTCTAATGCTTTCTTGGATTAATAGGTTGATAGTTTGAGCAATTTTAGGAACCAATGACCCTTCGCCTACCCCTGTGGGAGGTGGCGGACTGGACCGGAGTTTCTCCACGAAGCATTGGCTCTATTGATTTTATTTTTGTTAGATTCTTTTGAAATTTGATTTTTGAAAGTTTATTTGGAAAGTGGGGTGCGCCTCTTATTAAGATTATTTCTTTTTAGAATTTGATTTTGAAACAATTTAAGTGAAGGTGTGATTGGCGATTTATATTAATCATTTTATTTTAGAAATTAATTTTAGAGAAGATCTCGGATTGTTATTTCAAGGTTAAAAAACCAGAAAAATAAAAAGCTACATTTTATCGTGAAGCTCTTAGACCAAACAAAGAAATCTGGTTTGGCCGAGAACCGAGCCCAACTACTAACGAGCACCGGCGTTAGCTTGCGTTGACCGATAACCGAGTGCGGTTATAGGGCGGTGACCGAGGACTCGGTCTCGACCCTATAGCCTCGGTTGTCAAAATGAAACCTCATTTTTTTTTTCATTTTTAGCCTGAAATGCCGAGTAGCAAATGAGAAGAAATAGGAGTAAAACACAAGGAGTTGTAAGTAAGTTTTAGGAAATAAAAACTAAAAAAAGTAGAAAATACTCTTCCAATCTTAGTATGGAAAAACTAAGCTTGAAAGATTTTTAAAAGAGACTCCATCTATCACAAATCGAGAATCCGGTGTTCGGGGTGAAGGTAAGAAATAAAAAGAAATGCTCTCCATTCCGCCCGTCAACGGACGACCTTTAATAATCTAAATTGTGAGTTCAAAAATTATATTCAAACAGCCAAGTAATCAACATGCGATATAAAAAATAAAAACAAACTAAACATGCTAGGAAAGTGATAAACAGGGAAATAGTAAAGCAATAAAGAAAGCGAGTAAAGAAAGCGATAAAGAAAGCAAACGAAAGTAAAAAGGAAATTAAAAGTTACAACGAATGGGGAGGAATTAAAGACGATTACATCTCTAAAACCGCAATATGGAAAGCAACAAATAACTGAAATAAATAAAACCATAAAAAGCAAGCTTGAAAATGGATCTGGTGCCTTCGGGTTGTCCCACCTATTGATCTTAGATCACGAACGGATTCCAGCGGCATAACGGTAGGGCAATGAGATTAAAAGGAAAGCAAGGCCTTTTGTGGAGTTTACCAAATGGAGAAATGAGCAACGGTATGGACAAATAGAGATAGTAGAGAGTGGGAGAGAATGAGAGGAAGGATTTTCCACTTTTGGGGGTTTTGGTAGCTGAAAATGGTGCTTGCAAAAATGAGGGGGAAGGGGCTCTATTTATAGTAAAAATTAGGATTGAAATGAAACCCTAAATAACCAACCAGCCATTGGCTTAGGCTTGAACCGGACCCGAGATTTTCGAATTTATATAATTCAGAAAACCGGATATCCACCTGGACTAAATGACACCATTTGCGAGCCCGAGATTGCGGTGTCGACTTAAACGACGTCACATGGACGCCTCGGGTTGCATACCTTGCTTGGCCGCTCAAAGAAAACAAAACGTCGTGTTTTTCATAGGTTGGAGCAATAAGGCGCCTATTTGGGTTCCTGGTTGGGAATCCGAACCTGGCTTGATTCAGCCAAAGAAAAATGGTTGGTAGGTCGGCCTAAGCGAAAAGGCTGATTTTTGTGGTGCTTGGTGGATTTTTGTAGTTTATCGGCTTCGTCATCCCGATTAAAACCCGATCATGATCCGAATTCATGAACGGGACTAGGATTTATCACCGAACTAACAAAATAAATAAATAAAAAAGGGATGACACGTTTTAGGTGTCTACAACAATATATCACAAATGAAGGTCTATCAAGCTTTTTCTCTTGACCTAATTCAGCGAGAGCTTTCCTTGCCTGCTCGAGTGCTCGTCATGCATTGTGGTTCAAAGTGAAGTTTGACAATGATGTTATATGATTTATTATCATCATATCTGTCATGGATTGTAAATTTTGTATTTGATTCTTAAAGCTGTTTGGAGAGGTGATGGGTAGTAGTGTTGCTTTAGAGATTGTTAGGCATTTAACTCGATCATTTTATATTAATGATAATGTTTAAAAGGTTATGAGCTCTCTTATCAAATATGGCAGGGTGTACATATTCAAATGTTATTATTAAATTTGGTTTTTGATTATTCAGTGTAATGGTGATTTCTTATTGATTTTATGTTGCAAGTAATTGGTGTGGTCGAGGTTAACTTACATCCGTGATATGAGAGCTTGTATGTGATAGTTTAAAAAATTTAGAAATTCACTAGCTTACTTTTTTTATTTTCCTAGTTAACTTTCTTGTTTCCAAACAATGAAAATAAAGTTAGTTGAAAAATCGACTTTTTTCCTTGTGTTTTTCTCTAATCCAAACAAGAGAAAAAAAAAAGTTTCTCCAAACTTTTTCCCTTCTCATTTTTCCCTTTGAACTTTCTTTCCAAACTACTTTCCTAGGTCAAAATAGGGCCTGAAAGTTGTCAAATCATTCCCCTCCCTCATAAGAGACCAATAATAATGTATTGAACTAATGAGACATGGATTTTAGACATTGAAACCTAAAAGCACGCCCAATACTTAGCATACATGAAATGAATTAGCTCATTTAGAGTAGCTTTTAACTAAACCCTAAAATCTTGTTCATTGCAGTTTCTACTATTCACAAATAAAAGTGACCTCGAGCAAAAACTCATGGTGTTGAACAATAGAGAGTAGGATTTCAAGTATCGTAGCCTAATTCTAGCTACTTAAGATATGCCAAATCAAATATGTGGGAAAATTAAATAATGAAAACTAAACTAAGAAAGCTAAAAAGATGGCTTGGTTGTGATTTTGCCAATTAATAATCTAATTAGCCAACACGAGGCGCTAACCTACCAATTTATGTTAGCAAATTGATATGGTCGGTTGCATTGAGAAAGTTCATCGAAGCCCACTTTCATGGATCATGAGCTAGTCTAAGTTGTCTAACTACCTATTTTCATAAGGTTAGCCCATATAGACCACAAGGTTAGCAATCCTTTGACGTAACTCGGGTTCGGGGCTATTTTCATGCCAAAATTCGGACTACTTAGTCTCCTACACTAGCAAATCGACCTCACTTTTTGGTGTAAGTGAATCGCCCAAAAATATAGATGAAAGCTCTTTCAATCATTTCATCGAACACTTGGTAGGCATGAGTGAAAACTCATATTTGCAAGTATAAATTGAGTTTGGTTAAGCCTAATACATGACTAATTAACTAGAAAAGGGCTAATCACAACACAAGCCAATAAAACTACTTACTAAACATGAGAAAATCTAAGCTAAAGTCTAAACTAGTAACATAAGAAACAAACATGGAGAGGGAGAGAAAACTAAACTAACTTTCATAAACCAAACAAATACAAATAAATCAACAACAAAAATCAAACATTTAAACAAAACATTTAGCTAATCTACACTAATCTAACCTAATTAATCTCCCTAATGGAATTTTATTTTTACTAATTACAAAACTAATCTAACTCCTAAACCCCAAGCAAGAGCTCTCTCCAAGAGAACTCCTTCAAAATCTCAGCCAAAATGCCCTTAAATAGGCATTAAAACAGATCGGAAAAGCATCCCAGGCCCTTGTAACACGGGTCGTGACACGATCTTGTCAAGTTGACACGGGTCATGACACGACCATGGCAAGTGACACGGGCATGACAGTGTGAGGCTCTAAAAGAAAAAGGAAAAAACCAGGAAACACGGTCCGCCTCACGGGTTGTGGGCTAAACCGTGGGACCTCCCACAGCCGTACCATGGTCGTGGGGCCTCTATATAGTCTCCTTTCCCTTTGACATTTGTTGGGCGGTATTAGGACTCGTCCGGGGTTCTTTCGGCAGCTTGTGATCACTCCAAAGGATCTTCGAGAGGTTCATCTTGGGTCGCGGAATGTCATAAATGCTTGAACCTTGACTATTGAAACTTACTTCAAACATCCGAAACTCTTGCGAAAGGTTCACATGGGCTTACGGGATGGTCTAACATGGCTACGACATGTTAAGTATGGATCTTTAAAGCTTGATTTGCTGAAGTTATAATCATTTTTGCTCTATTCTTTGCAAATTGTTGAGTTTGGCTTATTTCCTATAAAAGTAAATAAAATAAATAAAATCCACGACATTATATTGTTTACGAGCTAAAAATATGTGGCAAAGGGTTTATAAAGTATGTTGTTTACGCTCCCAACAAATACCTCCAAGCCTATCTTTTGCTCGTCCTCAAGCAAAATAAAAGAAAAACAAATAAAATAATATTCGACTCACTATTGCAAGAATTGCGGTTGCATTTGGCGTATGCAACAAGGCCTTGAAACCCCTTGGTAGCCCCAATGGACAAATGAGGTCTCATGAGGGTTTATAGAAGATATACCCACAAAATCCTTGAATCATATTTGTATTTTTCAAAACCATGATAAAAATGAAAAGCAAAGTGGAAGTATGTACACATTAATTAGTGTTATCACACTAACAACCTAGCTACCGAGATATATACAAGTGAAACATGCAATCAAGACACACTCGAGCCACAAATGCACTCTCGGATTCTTCTTTTTCAACGCACACAACACAACACAATATGTACACCTTGGTGCTCAACTGCAAAGTATCATCAAACCTCGAAAATCAAATTGCTAAAGCTACCACGGTCTCCTCTACTTAGATGACTTTCATGCTTAACTTCATATCTTTTTTTTTAAAAAAATTTAATTTTTAACACATATACACAACTTGATTCCAAATGTTCTTTTGCCCGAGTGGGTAGCTCTTGGATTTTGAGGTCCTTAAGTACTCCGGACGGAACACAAAGTAATCACATAATTGGGTTGTCTTCCCTTTTAGGGATTTTTAACTTGTGCATAACACTTATTTACACTAATTAATGAGCATTACGAAGTCATTAAGTTAAGAAAAGGTTCTCGGACCAACCTAGAAGCTAGATCTTCAAAGTGATGATTTGGTGAACAAGGTAGGCACACAATCGGACATATGAGGTGGGATTTTTATGAAAAATCAAAAGCTAGAACATATGCCAAGTGTTCAATTATGCAAATTTAACCTATGTACAAACTAGCAATCAAGCTACTTGAGGTTAAAAAAAAGGTCAAAATAATACAAGATTCCCAAAGTTATGTAAAACTATACAAAAAATAATTTTTTTAACAAAAAACCTGCACTGTTAAATGGGTGATCAAGCTGCGTTGGTGGTTCCCCTGTCCCGCCCTTTGTGCCACTCCACCCTTATTCTTTAAACCGGTGGATTTCTTGTAACTTTCGCTATCGAAAAAGGTATTGTCTAACCGTTTATATAGCCAACATTTTCTTGGAATCCTTTTTGTTGTGCTCTTTGATGACTTGTTCTTAATGCAAATTTATCTTCCTTGGATAAGTGATTTCAATTAATGATGTTTGGTGTTGATTTTCTTGCAAACACAGAATTAATCGTATTTAGTATTATTTTCATGCAATCACACGAGTTAATAATGTTTCAGGATGATGATGATGTTGTTTTCATTTGGTGTTGATTTTTGACGTTTCGTAAAATGATTATGTTATGTGGTACCGGAGATAAGTGATTTCAATTATGTGTCATATGCTTTGATTACGTCGAGGATAGGATAGGTGTAGGTGGGTAGGTTAACTTGCTCACGTGAGTTCCACGTGGATTGTGTTGTTAATTGGGTGATCACTTGCTTTGGTGGTTCCCCGTCCCGCACCTTATACCGCTTCGCCCTTAATCTTTAAACTGGTGGGTTTCTTTGTAACTTCCACCGTCGAAGAAGGCGTGGTCTAGCCGTTTTTATGGTAAAGATTTTCTTGTAATCTTTTTTGTTGTGCTCTTTAATGACTTGTTCTTAATGCAGATCTCGTCTTCCATGGATAAGTGATTTCAATTAATGAAGTTTAGTATTGATTTTCTTAAAATCACACAAAAATCATGTTTAGTGTTATTTTCTTGCAATAACACAATTAATCATGTTTCATGATGATGATCAGGTTGTTTTCGTTTGGTGTCGATTTTTAAAGTTTCTATAAAGTGATTATATTATGTGGTACAAGGGATAAGTGAATCTTGTACAGCTCCACCCTTAATCGTTAAACCGGTGGGCTTCTTTGTAACTTGCACTATCGAAGAAGGTGTAGTTTAGCCATTTTTATGGCCGAGATTTTCTTGCAATCCTTTTTGTTGTGTTCTTTGATGACTTGTTCTTAATGCAGATCTCGTCTTCCTTGGATAAGTAATTTCAATTAATCATGTTTGGTGTTAATTTTCACACAATTAATCATATTTAGTGTTATTTTATTACAATTACACAATTTATCTTGTTTCAGACATGATGATGATGTTGTTTTTCGTTTGGTGTTGATTTTTAAAATTTCGTAAAGTGATTACATTATGTGGTACTAGGGATAAGTGATTTCAATTAGGTGTGGGCCTTGATGACGTGGAGGATGGGGTGGTTATAGGTGGGTAGGTTAACTTGCTCATATGAGTTTAACGTGGATTGCTTTGTCCAACGGATGATCAACCATGTTGGTGATTCTCCGTTCTGCCCCTTGTGCCGCTCTATTCTTAATCTTTAAATCGATGGTCTTCTTTGTATCTTCCACCGTCGAAGAAGGCGTGGCCTAGCCATTTTTGTGGTCAAGCTTTTCTTACAATCCTTTTTGTTGTGCTTTTTAATAACTTGTTCTTAACGCAGATCTCGTCTTCATTTCTATTAAATCATGTTTGGTGTTGATTTTCTTACAATCGTACAATTAATCATGTTTAGTGTTATTTTCTTGCAATCACACAATTAATAATATTTCAGCATGATGATGATGTTTTTTTCGTTTGGTATTGATTTTTAAAGTTTATGTAAAGTAATTCTATTATGTGGTACTAGGGATAAGTGATTTCAATTAGGTGTCATATGCCTTGATTACGTGGAGGATGGGGTGGGTGTAGGTGCATAGGTTGACTTGCTCATATAAGTTCAACATTTATTGCATTGTTAAATGGGTGATCATCTGCGTTGGTCGTTCCTCGACCTACCCCTTTGCGGCTCCGCCCTTAATCTTTAAACCAATGGATTTCTTTGTAACTTCAACAATCAAAGAAGGCATGGTCTAGCCATTGTTATGGTTGAGGTTTTCTAACAATCCTTTTGTTGTGCTCTTTGATAACTCGTTCTTAATGCAGATCTCGTCTTCCTTGGATAAGTGATTTCAATTAATCATGTTTGGTGTTTATTTTCTTCCAATTGTACAATTAATAATGTTTAGTGTTGTTTTCTTGCAATTACACGCTTAATCATGTTTCGAATAATGATGATGTTGTTATTCATTTGATGTTGATTTTTAAAGTTTCTGAAATTGATTATATTATGTGGTACCATGGATAAGTGATTTCAATTAGGTGACATATGCCTTGATTACATAGAGGATGGGGTGGGTGTAGGTGAGTTGATTTGTTCACATGAGTTCCATGTGGATTACCTTGATAAATGGGTGATAAATTGCGTCGGTGTCTCCCCGTCCTACCCTTTGTGCCGTTCCGCCCTTAATATTTAAACCGTGGGCTTCTTTGTAACTTGAACTGTCGAACAAGGTGTGGTCTAGCCGTCTTTTATGGTCTAGATTTTCTTGCAATCCCTTTTGTTGTGCTCTTTGTTGACTTGTTCTTTACTTAGATCTCGTCTTCCTTAGATAAGTGATTTCAATTAATCATGTTTGTTGTTGATTTTCTCGCAATCGTACAATTAATCATGTTTGGTGTTATTTTCTTGCAACCACACGATTAATCATGTTTTAGGATGATGATGGTATTGTTTTTCGTTTGGTGTTGATTTTTAAAGTTTACGTAAAATGATTATATTATGTGCTACCAGGGATAAGTGATTTCACTTAGGTGTCATATGCCTTGATGACGTCGAGCATTGGCTTGGTGTAGGTGGGTAGGTTGACTAGCTCACATGAGTTCCACATAGATTGCCTTGTTAAATGGGTGATCAACTACGTTGGTGGTTACCCGTCCCGACCCTTGTGCCACTCCACCCTTAATATTTAAATTGGTGGGCTTCTTTATAACTTCCACCATCAAAGACATCATGGTTTATTCGTTTTTATGGTTGAGATTTTCTTGTAATCATTTTTTGTTGTACTCGTTTGATGACTTGTTGTTAATGTAGATCTTGTCTTCCTTGGATTAGTGATTTTATTAGTCCTGTTTGGTGTTGATTTTCTTACAAGTGCACAATTAATCATGTTTAGTGTTATTGTAAGACCCCAAATTTTAAGTAGGTTAATTATATAGTTAAATTAAATTAGGTGATTTCGTGCAATTATCAAGCGCTTATATAGTTTAATTAGTAGTTATATTCGCTCTTTTTGCGGAACCCGAATGGATGAAAACTCGAGACAACTTATATTCGCTATTTTTATTTTCTACCTAAATTAACCCTAAAAAAAAGAGAAAGGAGATAAGAAGGGCATTAGGTGTTAGAATTTTAAGGGAGATTAGTGTAAAGAGGAGACAGGTGGAAGCATTAGGAAGAGGATTGTGGAAAGGGGGAAGGAGGGGTTTTTGGTGTCATGACTCGGGTAAGGCCGGGGAAGGAGAGAGAGAAAGTAAAGGAGGAAGAGAGAGATGGGGGTATTAGACTCGAAAAGAACGGAAATAGAGCAAGAAGCACGGAAGGGGGAAAAGCGAGAAGGAGAACAGAAAGGAGAGGGAGCGAGTGCGATGACCAAAGAGAGATAGAGGAGGCCAAGGAGGTCGCCAAGCACAGCAGCCGGTGGACCCGAGGATAGCAACCTGCGACGTGGGTGGACGGCGAGCGAAGGAAAGAGCGAGGGATTGGGACAGAGCGAGAGGTAGAAGGAGAACCCGAAACAGAGAGCACAACTAGAACTAGAGGTAAACGTGGGAAAAGGAGAGACTAAGAAGGGAATGGGAGCAACAAAGAGGAAGAGGAACGACGAACAACGGTGAGGAATCGGCGAGACCGAGCCAAACACAACACGGAGAGAAAGAGAGAGGATGAGAGGGACTGAGCGTAAGAAGAAGAAGCGAAGGGCGAAAGACTTATGATAGAAGTAGAGAAGGAATAGGATGAAAAGGGACCAAGAGATCGGAATACAAAATGGAGTATTCAATAGCTCTTAGGTGAATTTCGATAGCATAATGCTAAGGCAGGAAGCCATGTGGGAATGAGAGCCAAGTCTCTCTTTTTATAGGGAGAGTTTAGGTCATGGAATGACCTATGATTAGCTCTCACCATCCGTCCAAAATCGGAGAAAAGGACAGATCCGAAAGAAAAGGAATTTTTGGATCGACCTAAGGCAAAAGGCTATTTATGTGGTGCTCGGGGATTCTTTGTGGTCTACTGGCTTCAGTCACACCAATCGAACACAGTCCGAGATCCAAATCCTTAAACATGACTTGGATTTCATGATCGGGCCAACAAATAAAAAACAGAGAAAATGATGAGACTTTTTAGGTGTCTACAGGTGGGTATAGGTAGGTTGGTTGAGTTGTTTACATGAGTTCCGCGTGGATTACCTTGTTAAATGGGTGATCCACTCGCATTGGAGGTTTCCAGTCCTAAACTTTGTGCTTGCTCCATCCTTAATCTATAAACCGGTGGGCTTCTATGTAACTTCCACAGTCAATGAAGGGGTTTTATCCGTTTTACGATTGAAATTTTCTTGCAATCCTTTTTGTTGTGCTTTTTGATGAATTGTTCATAATGCAGATTTCATCTTCCTTGGATAAGTGATTTTAATTAATCATGTTTGTGTTGATTTTCTTACAACCGCACAATTAAACCTCGTTTAGGTGATGATGATATTGTTTTTCGTTTGATGTTGATTTTTAAAGTTTCGTAAAGTGATTATATTGTGTGGTTTTAGGGATAAGTGATTTCAATTAGGTGTTATATGCTTTGGTGACGTGGAGGATGGGGTGGGTGTAGGTAGGCAGGTTGACTTGCTTACATGAGTTCTTTGTGGATTGCCTTGTTAAATGGGTGATCAACTGCGATGGTGGTTCCCCGTCCCGTCCCTTGTGTCACTCCGCCCTTAATCTTTAAACTGGTGGCCTTTTTTGGTAACTTCCACCGTTGAAGAAGCCATGGTATAGCCATTTCAATGGTCGAGATTTTCTTGCAATCCTTTTTGTTATACTTTTTGATGACTTGTTTTTAACGCAGATCTCGTCTTCCTTGGATAAGTGATTTCAATTATTCATGTTTGCTGTTTATTTTTTTTTGCAATCGCATAATTAATCATGTTTAGTGTTATTTTCTTACAATAACACAATTAATCATGTTTCAAGATGATCATGATGTTGTTTTTTGTTAGTCTGTTGATTTTTATAGTTTCGGTAATGTGAATATATTATGTGGTACCGGGGATAAGTGATTTCCATTAGGTGTCATATGCCTTGATAGCCTAGAGGATGGGGTGGGTGTAGGTGGGTTGGTAGACTTGCTCACATGAGTTGCACGTGGATTGGCTTGTTAGATGGGTGGTCAACTGCGTTGGTGGTTCCCCGTCATGCACCTTGTGCCGCTTCGCCCTTAATCTTTAATCTATTTGGCTTTTTGTAATTTTCACCGTCCAAAAAGGCGTGGTCTAGCCGTTTTATGATCGAGATTTTCTTGTAATCCTTTATGTTGTTCTCGTCGATAAATTGTTCTTATTGCAGATTTTGTCTTCCTTGGATAAGTGGTTTCAATTAATCATGTTTGGTGTTGATTTTTTTGCATCACACAATTAATCATATTTAGTATTATTTTATTACAATCACACAATTAATCATTTTTCAGGATGATGATGATGTTTTTTGTTTGGTGTTGATTTTTGAAGTTTCGTAAAGTGATTATATTATGTCGTACAAGGGATAAATTATTTAAATTCGGTGTCATATGCCTTGATGGTGTGGAGGATAGGGTGGGCATAGATGGGTAAGTTGCTTTCTCACATGAGTTCCACGTGGATTGCCTTGTTAAATGGGTGATCAAGCTGCGTTGGTGGTTCCCCGTCCTACTCTTTGTGCCGCTCTGCGCTTAATCTTTAAACCGGTGCGCTTTTTGTAACTTCCATCGTCGAAGAAGGCGTGGTCCAGCCGTTTTTATGGTTGAGATTTTCTTGCATTCCCTTTTGTTGTGTTGCTTGATGACTTGTTGTTAATGCATATTTTATCTTCCTTGGATAGGTGAGTTCAATTAATCATGTTAGGTGTTGATTTTCTTGCAATCACACAATTAATCATGTTTAGTGTTATTTTCTTGCAATCACACAATTGGTCATGTTTCAGGATGATGATCATGTTGTTTTTCATTTGGTGTTGATTTTTAAAGTTTCCGTAAATTGATTATATTATGTGGTATCGGGGATAAGTGATTTCAATTAGGTGTCATATGCCTTGATGACGTGGAGCATAAGGTAGGTGTAGATGGGTAGGTTGAGTTGTTCACATGAATTTCAGGTTGATTGCATTGTTAAATGGGTGATCAACTCCGTTGGTGGTTCACACTCCCGCCCTTGTGCCACTCCTTTAATCTTTAAACCGGTAGGCGTATGTGTAACTTCCACCGTCGAAGAAGGCATGTTATAGCTGTTGTTATGGCCGAGATTTTCTTGCAGTCCTTTTTGTTATGCTACTTGATGGATTTTTGTTAATGCATATTTCGTCTTCCTTGAATAAGTGATTCAATTAATCATGTTTGGTGTTTATTTTTCTATAATCGTACAATTAATCATGTTTAGTGTTATGTATTACAATTATACAATTAATCATGTTTCAAGATGATGATGATGATGTTGTTTTTCCGTTTAGTGTTGATTTTTAAAGTTTCGTAAAGTGATTATATTATGTGATATAAGGGGTAAATGATTTTTATTAGGTGTCATATGTCTTGATAACGTGGAGGATGGGGTGAGTGTAGGTGGGTAGGTGAAATTTCTCACATGAGTTTCACGTGGATTGCCTTGTTCATTGGGTGATCAACTATGTTGGTGGTTCCCCGTCTTGCCCTTTGTGCCGCTCCGCCCTTAATCTTTAAACCGATGAGCTTCTTTGTAACTTCCACCATCGAAGAAAGTGTAGCCTAGTCGTTCTTATGTTGAGATTTTCTTCCAATCCTTTTTATTGTGTTCTTTGATAATTTGTACTTAATACGGATCTCCTTTTCCTTGAATAAGTGATTTCAATTAATCATGTTCGGTGTTTTTTTCTTACAATTGCACAATTAATCATGTTTAGTGTTATTTTATTACAATTATACACTTAATCATATTTCACGATGATGATGATGTTGTTTTTCGTTTAGTGTTAATTTTTAATATTTCTATAAAGTGATTATATTATGTGGTATAAGGGATAAGTGATTTCAATTAGGTGTCATATGCCTTGATGACGTGGAGGATGGGGTGGGCGTAGGTGAGTAGGTTGACTTTCTCATATGAATTCCACGTGGATTGCGTTGTTAAGTGGGTGATCAACTACAATGGTGGTTTCCCGTCCCGCCCTTTGTGCCGCTTCACTCTTAATCTCTAAACCGGTGGGTTTCTTTATAACTTCCATCGTCGAAGAAGGCGCAGCATGCAGCTTTGCCTTTGATGAGTTGTACTTAATGCAAATCTTTTCTTTCTTAGATAAGTGATTTTAATTGATCATGTTTGGTTGTTTATTTTCTTACAACTGCACAATTAACCATGTTTAGTGTTATTTTCTTGAAATCACACAATTAATCATATTTCAACATGAAGATAATGTTGTTTTTCCTTTAGTGTTGATATTTAAAGTTTTTGTATAGTGATTATATTATGTGGTTCCGGGGACGAGTGATTTCAATTAGGTGTCATTTGCCTTGATTACTTCAAGGATGGGGTGGGTGTAGATGGGTAGGTTGATTTGCTCACATGAGTTCCACGTAGATTGCCTTGTTAATTGTTTGATCAACTGCGTTGTTGGTTTCCCGTCCCGCACTTTGTGCCGCTCTACCATTAATCTTTAAACCGGTGGGCTTCCTTGTAACTTCCACCGTTAATAAAAGTGTGGTCTACCCGTTCTTATGATCGAGATTTTCTTGCAATACTTTTTGTTATGCTCTTTGATGACTTGTTCTTAAAGCGAATTTTGTCTTTCTTGGAAAGGTGATTTTAATTAATCATGTTTGGTGTTGATTTTCTTGCCATCACACAGCTTAATCATATTTAGTGTTATTTTTATCCAATCACACAATTAATCATGTGTCGGGATGACGATGATGTTGTTTTTTGTTTGGTGTTGATTTTTAAAGTTTCTATTAAGTGATTATATTATGTGGTATAAGGGATAAGTTATTTCAATTAGGTGTCATATGTCTTGATGACGCGGAGGATGGGGTGGGTGTAGGTGGAAAGGTTGAATTGCTCAAATGAGATCCTCCTGGATTGCATGTTAAATGGGTGATCAACTACGTTAGTGGTTCCCCGTCCTACCTGTTCTGCTCGCTCCGCCTATAATCTTTAAATCGGTGAGCTTCTTTGTAACTTCCACCGTTGAAAATGGCATGGTCTAGCCGTTTTTATAGTCGAGATTTCCTTACAATCCTTTTTGTTGCACGCTTTGATGACTTGTTCTTATTGCAGATTCTTCTTCCCTAGATAAATGACTTTAATTAATCATGTTTGGTGTTGATTTTCTTACAATCGCACAATTAATCATGTTTAGTGTTATATTCATGCAAGTAACACAATTAATCATGTTTCAGGATGATGATGATTTTGTTTTTCGTTTGATGTTTATTTTTAAAGTGTCTCGTAATATGATTATATTGTGTGGTACCAGGGATAAACTATTTCAATTAGGTGTCATATGTCTTGATGACATGGAGGACGGTGTGGGTGCAGGTGAGTAGGTTGACTTACTTACATGAGTTCCACGTGGATTACCTTGTTAAATGGTTGGTCAACTGCATTGGTGGTTCCCCGTCCTTACCCTTGTGTTGCTCCACCCTTAATCTTTAAACTGGTAGGGTTCTTTGTAATTTCCACCGTCGAAGAAGGGTGTTCTAGCCATTTTTATGATCGAGCTTTTCTTCCAATCCATTTTGTTATGCTCTTTGATGACATGTACTTAAGTCCGATTTTATCTTTCTTGGATAAGTGATTTCAATTAATCATATTTGGTGTTGAATTTCTTGCAATCGCACAATTGATCATGTTTAGTGTTATTTTCTTACAATCACGTAATTAATCATGTTTCAGGATAATGATGATGTTTTTCATTTCATGGCTATTTTTAAAGTTTATGTAAAGTGATTATATTATGTAATACCGGAGATAAGTGATTTCAATTAGGTGTTTTATGCTTTGATGATGTGGAGGATAGGGTGCGTATAGGTGGGTACGTTGACTTCTTCACATTAGTTCAACGTGGATTGCCTTGTTAAATGGGTGATCAACCGTGTTAGTGGTTCTCCGTCTTGCCCCTTGTGTCGTTGCTCCCTTAATGTTTAAACCGATGGACTTTTTTGTAACTTCCACCATTGAAGAAGGCGTGGTCTAGCGTTTGTATGGTCGATATTTTCTTGCAATACTTTTTGTTGTGCTGGTTGATGACCTATTCTTAATGAAGATCTCGTCTTCCTTAGATAAGTGATTTCAATTAATCGTGTTTGTGTTGATTTTCTTATAATCGCACAATTAATCATGTTTAGTGTTGTTTCTTTGCAATCACACTATTAATCGAGTTCGGGATAATGATCATGTTATTTTTTTGTTTGATGTTGATTTTTAATGTTTCGTAAATTGATTATAATATGAGTAATCGGGGATGAGTGATTTCAATTAGGTGTCATATGTCTTGATGACGTGGAGGATGGGGTGGGTGTAGGTTGGTAGGTTGACTTGTTCACATGAGTTCAACGTAGATTGCCTTACTAAATGGGTGATCAACTCGTGTTGGTGGTTCCCCATCCTCGCCCCTTGTGCCGCTTCACCTTTAAGCTTTAAATCGGTGGGCTTCTTTGTAACTTTCACCATTGAAGAAGGCGTACTCTACCCGTTTTTATGGTTGAGATTTTCTTGCAATCCTTTTTGTTGTGCTCTTTGATAACTTGTTGTTAATGCATATCTCGTCTTCCTTGGATAAGTGATTTCAATTAATCATGTTTGATATTGATTTTCTTTCAATTGTACAATTAATCATGTTTAGTGTTATTTTCTTACAATCACATAATTAATCATGTGTTAGGATGATGATAACGTTGTTCTTCATTTGGTATTAATTTTTAAAGTTTCTAAAAAGTGATTATATTATGTAGTAGCGTGGATAAGTTATTTCGATTAGGTGTCATATACCTTAATGATGTGAAGGATAGGGTGGGTGTAGGTGGATAGGTTGACTTGCTGACATGAATTCCACTTGTATAACTTCTCCACCACCATAGAAAATCTCATAATGTCCTTATTGGGAGTCAATGAGTCACTGCGATAACTACACAACACATGAATCGTACGAAACAAGAAGACGACCCCAACAAAACAGCACATATATATAGAAAATCACTCCAACAACAACAAAAACACAAAATATATTAAAAAACAAAAATGGTGATTTTAGCCATCAAGGCATAAAAATATCCTAAATTTCATCCTCAAACCGATCGCCTATAAAAACTACAATCCTAAATATCCACAACTAAGCAAAAATAAATACAACCCTAAATATCCACAAATAAACAAAAATAAAAATAAAATAAAATAAAAATAAAGGGAAAAGATCGATTATACCAAATCGGGTATTGATTGCACCCGAACTATGCCTCTCTATGATGTCGCTCGGAAGGCTCAAGGAGTAACTACCACTCCTCGTCTCGGGACGGGGTCTCTAATTTAGATGATGTCAAAGCTCTCAGGAGCTTCTCGTGTGTTGGTGCATGCATTTCAAAGTGATGGAGGTGAGAGAACACTAGTGAATATGTAGCAAACAAAGTGAGTGTCCTCTCACATTTATCAAATGCCATAGAAAAGTTAAAGAAGGGGCGAAATGCATGTATCAACCAGACTTTCATAGGCATGTCCTCTAGGTATGCACAATTGGATCAAATAAGGGATCGTACCCTCTAATGTCACCTAGAGACTCATCACTAGCTTGCACGTATGAGGGGTGGAAGGGGATAAGGGGGACAAGATATAGACAAATTCAAGTGGCTAAGGAGAGGGGAAATTCATAAGCATAAGCTTAGGAGATGTAGCCTACACATAATCATCAACACATGACTTCTTTAGAGGAGCCTACTCAAAGTCTTGCTCTAGCAATGCAAACTCTTCCAATCAAGGTAGTGAATTATTTCAAGTAATTAAGAGTGAGGGAAACAAGGAAGGCTTAAACTTTTCCTCTAGTCTTGATCCAAAGAAAAATAAGACTCACCATCATCACACTAACTAACCTCAAACCTAAGAGATGGTGGCAAGGGTCGGTTTCATGCAATAAGTCATACTCTCTATTTTCATTCAAAATTTACACATGTCGTGCATATATTTCCCTCATTTTACTATCAAATGTAGCTAATTTGTCATTCATTGTATCAATCATCCGTTCAAGTTTGACATAACAATCATGGGAGATATAATATGGACATACCTTCACATCATGGTCAAAAGATTGGCAATTAAAACACATAACAAGAACATGATGATGATATGCATTTCCAAAATGATCAACAAATGGAAATTAGGCACGTAAATCATAAAGGGAGGGGGAAGGAGAACAAGAAGACTCACTACCATGCTCATTTTGCCATTGAAATCGAGCCAAGGAATCAAACAAATCCCACAACTCATCGGGCATTCAAAGCACAAAGACCACCATAACTCATAGATTTGAGGGTGGCTCGAGTCTCATGAGCTATACCCTTAAGCACGACATTGTAAAATTCCCATTTTTGATACGTGTTATCCATGTATTGCGCATGAAAATCATTAACTCTAGTAAGATAGCGTCAAAAAGGTTCATGCTCAAATTGAATGAAATAGAAAATCGACATTTCAATGATTTTTTAAAAAAATTTTTGGTTTCTAAATTTTTTTGGATTTCTGAAATAGAGGCCTAGCATTAAATACTCAAATATTTTCTAATTTGTTCGTTGAAGTTTCTACGACTCATAAATAAAAGTGACCTCGAGTGAGAACTTGGGGTGTTAATATGGAGTAGAGTTTCAAGTATTGGAGCCTATTTCTAGCGAATAAAGCTACGCCAAATCAAAGATGTGGGAAATTAAATAATGAAAACTAAACTATAATAAAGCTAAAAGGGTGACTCGGTTGTGATTTCGCCAATTAACGATCTAATTAGCCAACACGAGGCGCTAACCTACCTAACCTAAGCTAGCAAATTGAGTTGATCGGTTACATCGAGAAAGCTCACTCGAAGACTGCTTTCATAGGTCATGAGCTAGTTTAAGTGGCCTAACCGCCTATTTTAATGAGGTTATCCCAAATAGACTGAATACTTAGGAACTTATCCCTCTTTATGATTTTGATTCTTCCAAATTTTAGGCATTTATCTCTTAACTTAGAAAGATTCTTTATGAGTTTTAATGAATGTAATCCTAAAAGAATCCTTAACACTTTGACACATGCTTTGGATTCTTAATGAGCAATAAAATCACATAAGACTAGCAGCTTTAATAAACATATCTTTCTTAGTCTTAAAAATTAGTAATCGCTTGTGTCCGACCCATTCATGAGAATTGAATGAGCACTCGGTTTCGGGTTTCTAACCCGCTAAGATAGACTCATACAGAAAATTTGCCTAAATAATTTCACACAATTAACTTGTCTTTTCAACTAGCTTATTTCATATTTCAAAACAGAATTATATGTGATATTTCTAAGATACCCAGATTTATTTATTTGAAATTAACTAAACTGGCAAACACTAATATATGTCTATGTAACTCTTGAACTTAACTTTATTGTATCTATTATTTGAGTATAGACATAAATTGAATTAGAATAAATTGAATATTAGACTTGAAAAATTCCATTTTAAAAGATTAAAGATTTTTAGTCATTAATTGATTTATTTGAGACTAATCCTTATCTAATTTTGGACTAAAGTATTTTTATCCTTTGAATACCATTTAAATTTTGTTTTTACAGGTTTATTGAAACCGATTAATCTCAGTTTAAAAGCAAAATAAATGGTTTCTTGCCGTTTTCAAACAAGTACACGTAAAAACACTATTTTCAGTCGACTCGATACATCGTGTAAGGGTTGTTTGTTTCCATTTCAGGTAAATTTTAGTATTTGAGTGTAACTGCTGTTTCTACTACAATTTAAAGATATAACAAGTGGGCATGACTACTTTTTAAGGCTAGAACCTATGCTCAACGTATATATCCGGAATGGTTCTATTTCTTAGGACTCAAACTATCCGTTGTAACGGCTAGTTGATCCGTAAGCTCAAGCCCAAGGCACAATGGCTCTTTATTTTACTACATATAAATTGAAGCCTTGTGACAATACTTATAAGATTGCGGGAACAAATTCTCAACTCTTGCACATATGCTTCTAGCGCACAACTCTTGTACTTAGAACTTCAACTTTTTGAGTTGTAAAGAAAAGTCTTGTAAATACTTTACTCTCTTATACAGTTTTCTTCTTTCTTCCCTTGACTGAGCTGTAAGGGTTAACTCAGCTCAGTTGTGCCTAACTATAAGAGTTATCTCAATTAGGAATTACTAGAAAAGATAAGGTAACCTCTATTCCTAGGAAATACAATTCGGAGAGTCGAGTCCTTTGTATTTTGTGTATTCAAAATAGTGGATTTGACTTTGTGTTTGGATTGACACTAGCCTTAGTTTCTGCCTCGACGAGGGCTTCCACGTAAAACTATCTTTATATCTCATTCCGAGTCTAATCTAGACTCAGCTTGCTTTTTGGGTTTTGACCTTCATAAAGTGTTTTAATTTCCGCATTATTTCCTCATCACCCTTTTCACCCCCTCTCGTAGGGTGACTTAGACTCTCTATTTTAAACCTTCAATAGGTATCAAAGTTTAGCCTTTCAAAAAGAATCTAACCATCTAAAGGTATAAAGATCGGATGGCTCTAAACTATGAAGAGTTCGCTGAAAGAAGATCATTCACTAGGCCACCGAAGTTCAAAAGGTCCAACTGTGGTGACTGGAAGAAGCTTATGAAGTACTTTATTCAAGACTACGATGAAGAGGTATGGGAAGTCATCTCCAATGGAAACTATGTTCCCATCAAGCAAGTTGGCAATCGGACAGTGGCCAAAGTGAAGTCGAATTCACTACAAAAGAAAATGAACGACACGTAAAAAACTTCAAAGCTATGAACATCCTAATGTGTGTCGTAGATGCCTTAGAATACAATAGAGTATCACCTGTGATACAGCTGAGGAGGTGTGGGACACTCTTGTCACCACCTATAAAGGCGCAAGTCAAGTAAGACAAGCGAAGATAAGTCGAGTACCTTAACAAGTATGAAATGGTCAAGATGGAGGCTGATGAGAACATAACTCATATGTACATTCGCTTCACTAAGATCGTCAACAGTCTCAAATCACTTGGAAAGAACATGTCCAACAAAGAACTGGTCAAAAAGCTTCGAGGAGTCTTTCGAAGAAAGATGGGGCCCAAAGTTGACAACAATCAAGGAGGCTCAAGACCTCACTAAGCTGAAACCGAGATAAACTCATTAGGAAGCTTCTCACCTATGAGTTACACCTTGAGGAAGAAGAATCTTAGGTTAGAACTAAGAATAACATCACTCTTAAGGTCTAAGAGGAAGCTGGTCCCAATCCGAGCTCCTCGGACTCGAAAAAGATCTCATGGAAATTCTCACCGGAGACTTCAAACGCATGATGAAGTACAAGAAGTGGAAAAAGAAGCCCAAACATGAGATATTCAAAAAGAAGAAGAAAGGTAAATTCTCATCCCCTTCAAATTCTTCTTTAAAAACTCTGGTTGTTTTGAATGTGGAAGTAAGGAACATAAAGTAAAGGATTGCCCGAAGAGAAAGAAAGATCGAAGGAAAAAGAAGGCAATATTAATGATGGCAACCTGGAATGATAAAGAGTTAGACGATGATGATAACAATGAAGATGAATCAAAGTGTCTCATGGCCCTAACTCGACTTAGAAGCTGAATCGAGTTAGAAATTAAAACATCTTACACCGAGGAAATTGACCCTTAGGAGGTAATCAACTATTTCCTCAAATTCTCTAAGCAAGATTTAGCTAGATATATTTTTACCTTAGAGGAAAAGTCCAATTCGATTCTTCTTTGTTTAAAGAGAAACTTGAGTCTCTAAATTTAAGAATAAGGTTTTAAAAGCTGATTTAGAAAACCGTGGCTTAACATTAAGGTACTTGATACTAATTCTTAAGATAAGGAGACTAAGTTAGAGTGCCTTAGAACCGAGAATGAGGAACTAAAGAAAATGCTCACAGAGTCTCAAGATCTTGTTTTAAAACTCATTCAAGGTCAAAAAACCTTGATCTGTTTCTTGGTCCTTAGTGTGTTTTTTTTTTTTTGAAAAGAAGGACTTGGTTTCAACATAGAAAAGTTGGATAACTCCTATAAGAGTCTTTTCAAAAATGATTCTTGAAAAATTTATTTTAGAAAAGCTAAGCATGGTCCTATTTAGAAAGGGATTAAGCACAGAACTTTATCAAAAGAAGACTCCTCAGTCTGTTTACAAAAAGAAAGTTTTCACAAAAAGGAGACTCGGTTTCCCAAGAAGAAGGGTTAGAATCGGACCAAGCCCAAAATAATTTAAATATGGGTTCCCGAAAGCACTCTTCCCAAAAACTAACCTCGGTAAGGATAATTATTGGGTTTGTACGAGGAGATGAGAAGGGTTAGTGTGTTTATGTTTTGCAGGCACCTCACCTCGGACAAAGAAGAAAGATCCATGATACATCGACAAGTGGTTTTTCTAGGCACATGTCCGGAGATTCAAGACTCTTTTCCGAGTTAGAAATGATGAAAAGAGGAAAGGTCACCTTTAGAGGCAATAGTAAGGCAAAGATTGTATGTATTGGAAGAGTTGGTCATAGTGGCAACTCAGTCAGCCCGATCTACCTTATCAAGGGGCTCAAGTACAATCTGCTGAGTATCTATGAATTTTATAACAAAGGACAAGAGGTAAGGTTCACTCGGACCAATAGCTTCATAACTTATGCTACTTCTAACAAGGCAAAGCTTTCTAGTTTGAGGTCAAGTAACACTTATATCATCCCTCTTACCGATTCTACTCGGAATTTGTCATGTTTAAAAGCTTTAGTTAATGATAAATCATGGACATGGCATCATAGGTTAGGACATATTAGCATGCATACTATTAAGAAACTAGCTTCACAAGGGGTAGTCCAAGGACTCCTTAAGTGCAATTTTAAGAAAGATAAACTTTGTGATGCATGTACAAAAAGGAAACAAGTTAGATCTTCATTTAAACCACTTAAAACTATTTGCACTTCGAAAGTGCTTGAATTGACTCATATGGATTTATCCGGTGAAATCCCTGTTAAAAGCTTAGGAGGTAAATCATATGTACTTGTTATTGTTGACGATTTTTCAAGATTTACCTAGGTTTGCTTTCTGAAAAATAAGATCGAATCCTTTAAAGAGTTCATCAAGGTCCGCAAACAAATTCAAGTGGACTTTGAGACTCAAATCGAAGGATAAGATTTGACCATAGAAGGGAGTTCAACTACTCGGAATTTGCTGATTTCTACGACAAGAATGGTATCTCCCACACCTTCTTTGCACCCATAATGCCTCAACAAAATGGAGTGGTGGAGAGAAAGAACGGAACTCTTGAAGAAATAAGAAGGACAATGATAATTATAAATGATCTTCCTTACTATTTTTGGGCTGAGGCGGTGAACACAACAAAGTACACACTTTATAGATGCCTCATTCGACCCATTCTCGAAGAAAAATCCTATGAGCTATAATAGGGAAAGAAGCCCAACATCTCATACTTCAAGTCTTTCTGGTGTCGGTGTTTTGTGCATAACAATGGTAATGATCATTTGACTAAGTTTGATGCTAGTCGGACGAAGGCATATTTCTAGGTTATTCTTTACATAGCAAAGCTTACCGCATTTTCAACGAAAGGACTAATAAAATGGAAGAAAGCATCCAAGTCATTTTTGATGAAATTGATGATGGCAGAGTTAAGTGAATCTACCTTCTCATATTTCAAGCTAAATAGAAATGATGATGACATAGTTGAAACCGAGCTCAAAATGATGGAAAATAAGAGAATCGAGCTAACTCCAGCTGACCTAGTTCAAGAACCAGCTCAGACAGACTGAAGCACAAGATAATGTTGAGACACAACCAACTCAGACAGATGAAGAAACAAGTTTGCAACCTTCTAACCTGGTAAACCGGAGATCAAGTAAAAGCTTTTAAATATGCTTCTAGTCATCCACCTGAAAATATTATTTCGACATCAACTCAGGGGTAAGACCTTAATCTTCTTTGCATACTCTATGTACATTTTCAGCATTCATATCATTAATTGAACCTAAAAATATAATAGAATCCCTACTTGAACTTGAATGGGTAGAGACTATGTAAGAAAAGCTCTCGAATTTGAAAGAAACAAGTTTGGACCTTGACCAAATGACCACCGCCCATTTATAGGAACCAATGGGTTTTTAAAAACAAACTGGATAAAGAGGGGTTGGTAGTTAGAAACAAGGCCAGACTTGTAGCTCAAGGGTATAACCAAGAGGAAGGAATTGATTGCGGGAAAACCTTTGCACCTATTGCTAGGATTAAAGCAATCAGAATTCTACTTGCATTTGCATCTAGCATGAACATCAAGTTATATCAAATGGATGTAAAATGTCCATTTTTGAATGGTTATATTTAAGACGAAGTTTATGTGAAGTAACCCCTGGATCTGAAAACTCTCACTTTCCAAATCATGTTTTCAAATTGCAAAAGGCTTTATATGATTTAAAAGAAGATCCAAAGAGCTTGGTATGAAAGAATAAGTAGCTTCTTGGTTGAAAATAGATTTAAAAGAGGTTTGATTGACAAAAACTTATTTACTAAAACCAAGAGAAAGATTTTCTTATCATTCGGATATATGTTGATGATATAATATTTGGAGCTACTAATGAGATTTTATGCCAAGAATTTTCTAAGCTTATGAGATAAGAATTCGAATGAGCATGATGGGAGAATTGAATTTCTTCCTTGGATTGCAAATCAAGCAAGACAGAGATAGAATCCATGTCCACCAGTCCAACTATGTGAACGAGTTACTCAAGAAGTACAAACTTCAAGATGCTAAGCCGGAAGCAACTCCTGTGGGCAGCAAGACCGAATTGGACTCGGACGAGAAGGGTAAGTCGAGAGATCGAAACTCTACAGAGGTATGATCGGATCTCTACTTTACCTTAATTCTAGTAGGCCGGATATCATGTTTAGTGTCTTCTTATTTGTAAGATTTCAAGCTAATAAAAAGAATCACATCACACTACGGTGAAGAGAATCTTTAAATATCTTGCAGGAACTTAGACACTTGGTCTATGGTACTCAAAGGATTCAAGGTTGACTCTAGTGGCTACTCATCCGTTGATTATGCTGGGTATAAGGAAGATAGGAAGAGTACTTCAGGAGCATGCCAATTTTAAGGTCAATCACTTATCTCCTGGCACTCAAAGAAGCAAAACTCAGTCACCTTATGAATAGCTAAGGCTGAATACATAGCAGCTAAAGCTTGCTGTGCTTAGTTAGTATGGATCAAGCAACATCCAAAGAATTTAGAACTCGTAGGAACCATGACCGAAATTGCGCTTCCCCATAGTTTGCCTTTTACCTCTACCGGCGTAAGGGTATTTTTAGGGAAATGGGTTTTGAAAACGATTACGGATTTCGAAAGATGCATTTAGAAACTGGGGATTGATCTTTTAATAAGATTTCCAAATTTTATTATACTAGAAAGTTAAATCAGATTGAATTGATTGGTGTTTTTATTAATTATTTTATTTTAGCAACTATTTTCAGAATTCTAAGGATATTATTTCTTAATTGAAAAATAAAATTAGGGTTTATTGAATCTGCAATGAGGCTTTAGGGATAAACCGGTGTGAAAACACCTGTTTGAACCAAAGCCTCGCCTGCTGACCACTTGGTGCAGGCGGCAGCCTCCACCTAGTGGTGGCTGGCACCGGCCGAGGCCACAAATGAGTCCATAAGCTTCGGCCTCTACCCTGGCTGGCAAATCCAAAACCCTTATTTCTATCCTACAATAAAAAATAGCCGAGAAGCAAATTAAACGAAATAAAGCAAAAAGAGGAGTCGCCAGTTAGTTTTTAAGAAGAAAAACTAACAAAACATAAAAAGGTTTACTCTTCCAATCTTAGTATGAGAAAACTAAGACTAAATGACGCTAAAAAATGACTCCATCGGTCCGAGAACCGAGCATCGGACTCGGGGCAAGGGTACGAAATATGGGGAAAACCTTTCCATTCCGTCCGTCCGAAGACGACCATTACTAATTTGAGTAGTATACTAAAATCATGCAAAAACACAAGCAATCAACAACATGCTAAGCAAAAATAAAAAAAAGTAACCAAACATAATTAAAAGAAAGTGATAAAGAAAGCAATAAAGAAAGCAATAAAGAAAGCAATAAAGAAAGCGGAAAACTAAAGAAATTACATCGGGGGAGTGGAATTAAAATGTGATTACATCTCTTTGACCCACAATACAGAAATCGATAAAAAGCATAAATTAAATAACCGTCTAAAGGCCGTGGTTGCCCTCGGGATGTCCCACCTACTAATCTAGATCTCTATACTAGATCTTTTGATGCGGCAACGATGAATCCAAGGAAAGGGCTTGTTTTTGTGAATTTTGGAAGAGGTGAATTTGTAGGGAGTAGAAGAGCTTAGTTGAATAAATGCCCAAAGATCATAATAATTGAATATTCTTTACCTCTTTGCATAAATTCAACGGCATTGAATGGAAAAGAGGAGTGTTTTAGGATGCTTTTTAACGGAATAACGTTAATGGATGTGTGCTCGGGTTAGCTTTCTGCAGCCTAACACATAGGAGAAAGCCGCATAGGAATAAGAGAAAGGGCTCTCTATTTATAGGGAGAAGCCTAGGTCACAAATGACCTAGGGTTGCTCTCGGCTAGCCACTCAAGCAGATGAGAAAAATCGAGCCAAATATCCCGATATTGAACCGGATAAAGAAGAGATAAAACCGAATAGAACCGGGTAAATTTGGGATGGCCGGCGCCGCCATCCAGGCATGCCTAGGGTTTCGTGCCCTAGCGTGCTCCCAAGGGAGTCTCCAAAATGCAGCATTTCACTTAAAATTTGTAGGATGACCGAAGCCGGTCACGACGCCGTTTCAGGGAAAAAGCTCCTAGTCTCGTGTGGTCTATCTTAGAGCTTAAACGCAACACTTTGATACTCGTGATCATGAAATGCAACGTTCTAACGCCGTCTTCGTGTCTTCAACTCCTTGTCTGATTGGATAAAAGTAAAATGTGGTATTATGAACTTGGAATTTCCCAAGTACACGTCACTCGGACTTCTTGCCTCTAGAAGCATGGCCTGGTCTTGGATCGTCCGAAAGAAAAGGGGATTTTTAGATCGATCCAAGGCAAAAGGCTATTTATCCGGTGGTGGGGGTTCTTTGTGGTTTATTGGCTTCCGTCGAACCAATCAATCACGATGACGAGATTCAATTCCTCAAACAGGACTCGGGATGTCATCATCGGGTGCACGGATTAAAATATAAAATTAAAAAGATAACGGACGACACTTTTTAGGTGTCTACAGTTAGCCCCCACTTTGACCGAGTCTAAAAGACGAAAGGTCAATGTAGACACTAAAGGGTACTTAACTCGACTCGCATGACGATTTTGGATATTAGTTGTTGCGTAATATCCGGAATTGGTTTCTATTGAACCCGAACTCCGAAAGAGACCTGGACTTGATCGCGATGCATGCGTTTTGAAATCTGATAAGAGGGCCCTAGCCTTGGCTTGATCAAGACTTGAAGCTCGGTACGGTGATGCTGAAACTTCGATCGTTTTTTATTTGAAGCTTGGCTAAATAATCGATATACTAACATGTTCGTTAGTGGATAATTGAATTGACAAAGGTTCAGTATTTTACCCGAATAACTCGATCAAAAACATATTTAAAATATGAACCGAAAAAGCGAATTGGTGGGTCCAAAGGCTCTCACTTGCATGTATAAAGACTCGTGTATGACTGACTAACCCCTTGAATGTGTTTTGATTTCATGCATTCATCTAAATTTAGGATAAAATAAGAAGCATCCTAAAAGAAATTCATTTAACTAAGGCATATGCTTTATAATTCCTCATTTCAATATGACTTATTCTTGATCGAACTCAGACTCAAGTATATTAAGATTATCCGACTAATTATGAGACTCGTAAAGTAGAATCTGAGTTAGTTATGACAGATCGAGTAAGACCGACCCACTTAGATCTCGGGTTCGACCTACTCAGTCGGACTCGGACATTTAGTTTGCCTATGATATTATTTGTTTAATCATGCGTAATCGTAAATTGTCTAATTAACTCATGTGCCCATTATGATTGAATGATTATTTATGAGCTTTGGCACACCTAGAATCTGAGTATTTTGAATATTAGACTTGAAATATTCCAGATTCATAGATTAAGGTATTTAGTCATTAAATGCTTTATTTAGACTAATCCTTATCTAATTATGGACCAAAATATATTTATACTTTGAGAACCACTATGCTTAATGTTTTTGCAGATTTTTCTAATGTCAATAGTCCGAAGAAAAAGCAAAAACAAAAGGCTTCGACCATTAAAGCACTACCGGACAAAAAGTCGGAATTTCCGGAAAAGCGCAGAACTTACCGACGACCTTGTCATTCATCGTTTTGGATAATATTTTATTTCCGAGTCTAACGGTCTTTTCTTTCTGCTTTTCGAGTTTACATAAGATAAAAAAGAGTTGTTGGAAGCTAAGACCAAGGCACAATGGCTATTTCAAGGTGGTCAAGAAATATGAGTGACTCGGACTATCCGTTACAACGGCTAGTTGACTCAGCACAACTTCAACGAAAAGACGTTGGAGGCTCAACGGCTATCTCTTCAAGGCAAACTATTTATAGAAGCCTTAGCACAAGATTTCAACTGAAGAATGGAAGAAAAAGAGATACCATATTGAACATCTTGTCTAGCATACAACCCCCAAATTGTAATTCTAATATTCCGAGTTGTATTCTTCACGTCGGTTGTATTGGAATTCTTACTACTCTTCTAGTCTTTCTCTCTTACTGAGTTATAAAGGTTACCTTAACTCGGTTGTCCTAAACTATAAAGGTTACCTTAGTTTGGAAGTACCAGGTTAGATAAAGGAACTTCTAACCTTGGGAAAAATCGGAGGATCCCAAGTTGATAAGGTAACTTCATCTTAGAAGTACTAGGTCAGTCGGATAAAGTAAATTTTGAGCATGGGAAAATTGTAGTAGATTTGTTTGGGAACAAATCTAGGTAGTCATATTCATTATAATTGAGGATTCAATTAGTGGATTTGACTTAGTGTCCGGATGGACACTGTCCTTGGTTTTCTGCCCCATGAGGGTTTCCACGTATTTTTTTTTTGAGTTTATACTTTTCTAAGTCCAATCCGGACTCGGAATCACTGTTTAGCTTTCTCTAAGCAAAAAGATTCTATGTTTCTTCAAATTTCCTCATCACCCTACTTTAGGGTGACTTAGACTCTCCAGGAGTAAACCTTCAATGTATAAGGTGTCAAGAAGTCATATGCCACGGCTGATGGGACTCCATAAGCTAGGCCACCAGCTAAGGATGCGAAGTTGTTGCCGATGGGACATTACGGTGCCTCGTGGCCGGCGTCGGCCAACCTTTGGCAAGCGTGGCCCCTGGTGTGCTTTGCCGAATTTCCTTTGTTTCAGTCAATCCACCCAAGACCATGTTTTACCTTCGATCTCTTCCTTTACAAGAGCAAGCCGCAGCGACCATCGGGCATCCTTATACTCAATTTTTAAACTTGTACATATCTTATGCACACCATGCGAGCCGGATAATGACCCACCTAGTGGTTCTAACTTTTTCGTTTCTCCATATAGTTGAATTTCTTGTATAGAAATTGACTTAATCTTTCGATAGCTTACACCGGAGGATATCCACATTCCTAGTCTTAATGTAGATGTTACACGACACTGGGAATCTCCATGTTATGTGAGGATCCCGAAATTCCTGAGGAAGTGTTGGGCATCCTTTCCTCGTAACCGGCGTGGTGTAAAAGCTTCACTCTCTTTGCTTTTAGTGTTATGCTAAAAGTATTTTACTAATGCCATTGAATGAATTGTGTAGTATGACCGGGAGTAATCCCGAACTATATCTATTAGGTTTCAATCTACTCTTTAGGGAATCTAAAATTTCCTCATCGGGAGATTGAAGGTTTGCTCGGGAGAGTCCGAGTCACCCTAGAGGGGGTGAATAGGGTGATGAAAAATTCTTTCGTAAACTTCGTGTTTTTGTGCGAAAAGATGCAAAGACAGATTCCGAGTCTAAGCAAGGGGTCGGAAAATATTGGACTCGTAATGTAATGAATCGTAGTAAACACGTTCAAGAAGGCCGTCCGAGTCAAGAATGAACTCGTAAATAGAACACAAAGAATTTACGTGGAAACCCTCCCGGGCAGAAAACCACGGCCCGTGTCAATCCAGACACGAAGTCAAATCCACTATTTTGAGTCCACAAAATACCGTGAACTTGACGGAACCCGAGTTGCTCCCTTAGACAACTCTATACAAGTTTTCCTAGACTCGAAGTTCCCTTATCCGATCTAGTACTTCCTAGCTGAGATAACCCTTACAGCTAGGGACAACTAAGCCGAGATAACCCTTACAGACTTAGTCAAGGGACCTTACAAAGAATGTAAGAAGTGTTTGTAATCGAGTACAAGACCTTACAACTCGTAAAGTAATGAATTACAGAGTGGGAGTTGTAAGTTGAAGATTGAAAGCAAATACAATAACTTTGTTCAAGTTGGAGTATTGACAATATGTTCCGCTATCTTCAAGTCTTGTGAAGTGGCTTCTATTTATAGATAACCCGAGCAGAGTAGCCGTTATCTTCATCTCGCTGACCGAGAGTCCTCTCGTGACCGTTGATAAGGGCTTTCGAGTCACTCGGAAAGTATCCGTTGAAATATGGACGTTGGACAACGGTTCAACTCTCTTGGAAGTCCCAAAACCATCTGGTTGTGTCTTGAAAAGTGTGGTGAGAACCATCGTTAAGCTTGACTTTCCAGCTTTTCCGGATATGGAAGCGCATGACTTCGACACAATCTTCCGGGACTAGAGCAGGGAAGGTGAAAAGCTATATCTCGCTGGTGATTTGACGTTCAAGCTCGGCTACTTTTGTAATTTGAAAAGATATCCTCGATTGAATAATCTACAAAAGTAAAACACCTTCGGTTCTCAAAGTATAAAATACTTTGGTCCAAGGTTAGACACGTATAATAATATAATCATGATAATTAACTAACAGATTATCCGAGTCGGAAAACAAATGGAATATTCTCGAGTCTAATATCCATGGTACTCAAAATTCCATAAGACTTAGTCTCAAGCAAAGAATCAAGTTTCATAACGGATATCGAGTGGGAAAATACTTGATGTAGACTAAGCACGAAAAGAACTACGAATGCCGACTTTGCAAATAATAGAGTAGATATACACAAGTCGGATTCTGAGTGAGAGTGAACTCAGAATAAAGAACAACTTTTCCGAGTCGCTAACTCGAAAGGCGATTAAATAGATAAGTGAAGGCCGAAACGCATAGAAAAGATAATATTTCACTCAAGTAAGTTTCTAAGACACAGAGAATGCCTTGGAATCAAAACACTATATGAATGACATCGTTATACCCGATTCCTTTTGCATGACTCGTAAAGATATAGAGCAAGTGTCCGAGTCTTCAGAGATATTTCCCAATCTTCCGGGTAAGTCTCTAGTAAGTGGAGTGCTAACATTATTGAGCTTTTAGTAGGTATGCTAATAGCTCTTTCTTTCTTATAGAGACGGCGATCTAGAGTATTTTCATCGAGAGGTTTCCTTGGTGGATCAGAGCACACATCCAACAATCGACCAATGAGGGCCTTTAGGTGGTCTTCTTGAGGTAGGTACTTCCCGACGTTCATCACGGCGTGCCCATCGTAGGAGTACGTTTGAAGCGAGGCCTAGTACTTCCGTGCCTAGTTCGTTTGGTGTAGGGCCCAATTTTGCTCGAAGAGGGTCTAAACATCTTGCCACTTCGGACCTTTGACTAGCATGGGAACCCACTTTACTTCCCTAAGGCATCATATAGTGGACCATCCGATGAAGCTTCTCAATCTTGGGACTACGGAGGTAGCTCTTATCAAGGTGGTGAAGGCGGTCAATTCTCCACGCCTATTCTCGGAGGACTTCGAAACTATATCTTCGATGATGTTTCTAATGGCGATGAATAGTAGATCCTTTGATGTTGCTCGCTGCTGCTAATTGCGGAGTCCCTTGTAGGGTGCTATTATTTGTTTAATATTTACTTTGTAATGGTGTGACTCTTATGTAATGGGATGAAATACTAGATGACTTGATTTCTAAAGAAATGCTTTCTTTTATTAATATGATGCGGAAAGTCTTAGGAAAGAGTGCACGGACAAATCGGAAAAAAATGTACTAGCCCCCATTCCCCGAAAAGAAAATAATAAAAATAAAAATAGGAAAACTCAAGTGCATGGTCTAAAATAACTATACGGTGCGCACGTAAGAGTTGCAACGGAAAGACAAAATATGGCCCAAGGAGTGCTTGGGCTGAAGAAAAAAGCTAACAGGCCGGACCAAGGCAAGTGACCGACGTGGGCCACCCATGAAGACTGGGGACGGCGAATGGCAGCAGTAGAGGTGCAGTAGGACTCTAAAGCTTTAAAAAACACCTATAAATACGATTCACGCTGGTGCGTAAAATTATACCTTATGTAAAATAATTTATGAGTCAAATAGAAAATCAAGTGCCTTCTATTCTCTCTAAAAAATGAACTTCATAAGTGACTTGTCCCGGTAGATGCATGAGATGAGCAACACCGACGGATACGGTTTGTCAAACTACGGGTTGAATACATTAGTTAGTATTCATTAGGTGAAAGTCTATTGGACTTTTTAAGGGCTATTGTGACCTTCCGGGATCCACACCACCATGTCTTCAGGTTTGGGGATAAGGAATTGTGCCCTTGCTCGAAAAATTGGATGCTATACTAGGCATCCAAAGGCGATCAAAACTCGTCTTGCCTAAGCCTTCCGGAAACTTGCGTGAGACGTACAAATATCTACTAAAATTGAGCAATAAGAATATAAGGTGGATTCTTATTGGAGATCAGGTAAATCCGATGAACTCCGATGAAACACTATCGACACATGTATGCCTATTTCGAAGTGATCATTATTCCAAGGCAACAAGCGATTATTACATGCCTAATAGGTGGATTCCTGTTGGTAGGAGCCCGCGGGATATGGCGCTAGCGGCAGTGTTGTGTTTAGTTGAGCAATTGGAGAATTACTCGTTCTTTAACACTATTAATAGTTGCTGAGACGATCATAAGTTTAGATTGGGTTGAGGCAAATTCGAGGAAGACTTTACCGGGAGCCCCATGTTGCAGGTAATAAAATAATGGCCGACGAGACCAAGTGGTGTAGGTCGGTGGCCCACGCCGGCCACGGGCGTCGGTTCGACGCCACCGAGGCCGGGTCGCCTCGATTTACGCCGAAAGTCTCGCTGCGTTTTCATCGTTTTTTTATTTTGCTCCTGTTCGACCTAAGAGGTTAAACCTTTGACCGTGCAGGACACTTATTTATGTTTTTGCATCTATGGTGTGTAGATCTGGTTAATAGAGCACCTAAAACCGATCCATGAGCCTACGAGTACCGATGCATACTTAGCGGTGCACTTCGTTAGCAAAAACGGGAAGAGGCGGTAACCGATCGCCTTGCTTCCCGGTGGGAAGAGTATCTCAGGAATCACAGTAGCAATCTGCAAGTGGTATATCGTGCACTCGGAAAATGTCCCAATTCAGGACACATACTCTACAACATCCATATGTACGCTTGCTGGGCCTAGAAAGTAGCACCCATTACTTCCCGACCGTGTGTTGCGAAAGATGGGAAAGGATTAAGTAATCTATAACACCCCAAAACCCACTCTAGGAGTATTACATTACCGGAGTTTCTCAAAAGGAACTCCTAAGGCTCAATAAGGTGATTTCTCGTTTGGTTCTGAAATTTTCTAAAAATTTCGGCAGAGTTCTGTTTGAAATATTACCCAACCCTTAAGCTAAAAGCCTTAAGAACATGCATAAAAATCATAATAAAACTCAACGAGCCACATGCTCGGAGTACACAGCTCAATGGCCACGTGCCGGAGTATATTCACAACCGCCAAACCAACATTCCAAACCAATTGACAACCCAAGTTACAAACTAAGTTAAAAACTAAATTACAACTCGCTTAAGAGCAAAATTACCAAGTGAAAGGAAATTTATGGCTTATCAAAGCTACTAGTTTAGGTCTCTACACATACATCCAATTTCACTATGCACTATTGCATATTTACATAAGTAACCGCCTATATACAACATGCTAAACATAAAAACACATAAAACCAAACTTCAACTCACGACCATCAAGAACTTCAATCGTGGAAGAGGCGGAACAACCATCTCGGGGGTACCATGAATCGGGAGGGAAAAAAGGGAAATTTGTGGGGGTGAGCAAACCACACGCTCACCGGAGAGTCTTAAACTCTTAAAACGGAAATTCTTTACACATACTACTCATAATAATGAAGTTGGTGAAAGTATAATAACGTAATACAAGTCTAGGTATTTTCGATTAAAATCCCTTGAAATCACTTGCAACATAAGAATCATAACACTTTAATCATTTAAAAGAACAATTTGTAATCATTAAGAACTCTTTTGGAACCGAATCCTCTTTAAACAAAGTGGTGCAACCACCAATACTTTCTTTCAAATGCTTTCAATCGAAATTGAATCATTTCTACTCGAATCACTTCTCATGAATCACTTTCAATGAATTTCTTTTGGTGAATCATTTCCTAAGTTGTGAACTCGAACTAGCACTTCGCAATTTCTCATAATTTCTCTAATTTCTCTGGGCGCGACCCCGAATAAAAGGCTCCCGGGACCTATCTAGGAGGATTCCAATCGGGCATCCTACTACACCAGGACCCCTAGCTAGCGGCTCCTAGCTAGAATCCTTCCTTGTGCTAAACGATCCCAAGCAAAGTCGATTCAAAACAATTTCTTTAACACATTCACTCATCAAGCTTGTTTGAATAGTATTCTCAAATCAGTTTCACTTCTTCGAAATACGTTTTCATGCTTGAGAAGCATATATCATGAAAATTTCATTCAAGTATCAATTTGCATAAAACATAGAACTCCTTTCAAAATTAACTTTTGAACAACATTTGGAATCAAGTTGCTTTACAAACCAAGCATCTACATGTTAAGATTCAACATCCAAAGATAGCATATTTATTTAAATATTCACCCAAGTATCTAACATCTACTCATATTTATCCATATTCTACTAAAGCAAGAATTCCCTATTCCCATCTCGTGTAATTCTCGTCTCACTCTCCTTCCAAAACCACAATTAATTAATATAGATACATACTCTCTTGATACTCCAATTTCCGCTCCCTTCCTATATTTCAACGTTCATTTTTCCTTGACTCAATTCATTTTCAAGCCTAACGAATTCAAGAATTAAACTTCTCCGAGCCACAATAATCACAAGTAGTCACCACTTAACCCAAAAGTCCCAACTCTTCACAAGTTGTCATCTTTACCTCGATTTCTCATATTATGGCTCCACATTACTAACCAACTCTTTCTCACCCATACTCAGCCATATAACCCTTAATTTCACTTTACCACTCAAGTTCCTCTAACTCCACTTATCTTCAAGTTTAATTCAATCTCAAAGACTTAGATATGTTCTAAACTCAATTTAACCCGACCATCGCCCGCTTACCACTTCTATGTCTCACTTGTGCATTACTCGAGATAAACTCACACTGCCCCTTTTACTCCGAATCATGGTTTCCCAATATCCATAATTACCTTCCAACACGCAGAATTCAGGAAGCCTCTAAGGCTCAATTAACTCATAATTCACACCCCAATCAGAACTTCTTCATCCTTAATTGCTAACCGAAACTTCAATACTACTCATTTGACCTATGCAACCTAACTCCATCGGAATCTCCAGGTTCCCAATTCAGCCTTAAGTAACTACTAAATTTCTTCAAAGTTCCCAATTCAACCTTAACTACTTAACCCAAGAAAATTCTCTCATGTCCCGATTCAGCCTCTAACAACTTCCTAAATTCATTTTGTAGTACAAACATTCAATGTTCACAGCAGAATTCAATTGGGTTCAAAATTAATAATAACTTAGAGTATAAGACCACCCACCTCAAATTAGGGATGAAGGTTTGCTGAATTTCAGATTAGCCTAAGTCAGTCTCTTCCTTTCCTTCCTCTTCCTTTGCTGCCAGCCGGGAAGTCCCCTGTTTCACCACTTTCCTCTACACCCAACGCTTGCTCGGATCGTGGTCTTCTTGCTCGCTGGCGGTTTTTCTTTCGTTCGCCATCCGGCCACGCCGATCTCCGGTCTCCAATCTTTATCGCCTCGGTTACTCACGCTTTCTCCCTCTCCTCTTCGTCCGTCGCTACTTACGCTCGCCGGTCGCCATCTTTTGGTTCGCCGACCGCCTCGTCCGACCATCGTGCTCGCTTCCTCTCTTTGGGTCTCAATTTCGCCTCCCTTTTCGTGCCCTTGCTCCTTTCCCCGTGTTCGCCGGTCGCCTTTCCTTCGTGCGCCATTCGGTGCGCCGGCTTTCGGCCTTTGCTTCGGCACTCACACTCGCTCTCTCTCTCTCTCGCCTCTCCTTTCTCTCGCCTCTCCTTTCGTCGCTTTCCCTTGCTCCCGTTATCGCTCTTCTTCTTTCCTTGTTTTGCTCGGCTTCCTCCTTTCCCGAGCCCTTTCCTCCCCTCTTTTCACTTAATCTCTTTCCTTTCTTTTCCCCTTTTGCTTGTGGCTTTTCCACATACTGCCAATACACACTACTTACACTAACCTCTCATCTCCCTTACCCACGTAGTTAGTCTCCATTATCTCCTTCTTCCCCCCTTTTTGGTTTAGATAATCTCAAGGCAAAGGTAGAAAAAGCTAGCGTAAATTATCTCGGGTTTAATTACTAGGTGAGGGAGGGGAAGAGAGGAAATAATATAATCCGCTAATTTATTTATAAAAGAGTAGGATTAAGAACTCGTATTAAATAAAATAATTTAATTTAATCCTATAATCGACCTACTTAAAATCTCGGACTTCACATAATCCCACTTCTAGACTGCATCTAGCCTCGCTACTTTTGATCCGTTCGAAGGACTTGACAGCTCTAGGCGAAAGAAATCATGGCCTGAATACTCGAATGAATCTAGCTAAACTGCTGACACCTACAGGCAAACCAAATACTGCGAGTATCTCCTTATTATCTAGAATGTATAACGAAGTGGATCCCCAACGGCTTAAGGCATTGAGAGCTAGAGAGATAGATCCTAACGAAGCTATCCCTCGCTGCTGTACCTCTCCAAATTCGCGAAATAAACCCTCGACCGGCCCAACGTGCTCGTCAAAGAGAAACTGGAGCAAAAGAGGCTGAAGAGAAAAGGGCTCGAAGAATCGAGGAACTAAAGAAGCGTACCCAGGACAATAGGACTGAGTCTAGCGACCCCAAAGGAAAGAAAGTTAAGATAGAGTAGGGTTCGGATGTTTTTAGATTTAATTTAGGAAAGAAATAGGAGGATTAGTTTTGCCTCTTTAGAACAAATTTATTGTTTGTTTTCATTTTTTACAAGTAGTGTGCTTGCATTTTCCCTTTTATTAGCTATGTATTCAGGTAAGTAGTAGGCTTACCTTTTACTAAATAAAAGCAAGTATTATGCTATACTTTTACGTTTTATGTTTTTATCGCTCACCTAGAGGTAAAATATAAATTGGACCGCCTAATTAGACCACCCTTAATAAATAATACAGAGTAAAATACATATATGGACCGCCTAATTGGGCTATCCACCAAATGAGTGAAGGAACAGTCTAATTAGACAAGTAAAAGATAAATTACGAGTTAGACATAAAGAAGGATACTTTGGCCCAGCCATCCCATCGTTGTCCGGGTGGTGGCTGGCGCCGGCCACGACATCACCTAGTTGGGCCAGGCCCGGCCCGACGTCTAAAGTTGTGCTAGATGTAATATTTTTTAATTGATCCAAGTTTGTGTATTAAAATATTTCTTCACCATCTAGATCGGTTAGTTTCATCTGCTCCACCTGGCAATATCTAATTAAGCACAAATGGGCCTTGCCAATTAGGGTTAAATTTTCCTCTTAGATCTTGAATTGGTGCTCTAATATCTTTGAGGACCAAATCTCCAATTTGTAGGTTTTGAGGCTTCACTTTTCTATTTAATGCCCTTGCTATACGTGCCTGGTATACTTGGACATTATGTAGGGCACCGAGGCGCCTTTCATCCAACAACACTAACTCTTGGTAGCGTGCTTTAGCCCACTCTGCTTCTATAATCGACTCTCAAGCAACAATCCTCAACGAAGGAATGACAATCTCTATTGGAAGGACTACTTCCATGCTATAAACTAGGGATTAAGGTGTTACTCCCGTAAAGGTTCCGATGGATGTTAAATAGCCTCATAAAGTAAAAGGCAATTTATCAGGCCAATCCTTATAATTGACAACTATCTTCTCCGTTATTCTACGAATGTTCTTATTGGCGGCCTCGATTGCTCCATTGGTCTCGAAGATGATAAAGAGACGACTTGTGGTGCTTAATCTTGTATTTGTCCAACAAGTCTCGCTACTTCCTTCTTGAAATGACTACCATGGTCATTAATTAACTCGTAAATTACCTCGTAACGGCAAATGATATTATGGATAAGGAACTTAGCTGCCTGTTTGGATGTCAAGGTTATATAAGAAGTTTCCTTTACCCACTTGGTGAGGTAATCAATTGCTACTAGCTCGAATTCTTGATCTGCTCATTCCTTTAGAGTCACTTTGCCAATAATTTCTATTCCCAAAGCCGAGAATGGCCAAGGGGATGCTAATGTTGTCGAAAGGAAGGTGGTTGGTCTGTAAATTTGCATACACCGACATTTATGGCACTTTCCAACAAACTCATGCCGATCTGCGGCCATGATCGATTAGTAATAACCAAGTCTCTGAATCTTCCGAACCAACATCTTACCATTCATGTAAGGTCCGTACTCCCCATCATGGATCTCGTCCATGATGCGCTTTGCTTCATGTTGGTTGACGCAAAGTAAGCTAATCCTAGAGTTGGTTTTCTTGTACAATTTCCTTTGATTGATAAAGAATTAGGCCATCCTGATGGCTCGTTGGGCTCTAGGTGTGGAGTCCAAGGGATATTCTTGCTTATCTTGATATTGATGAATGTCATGATACGAACTAGTGGTTAGTATTAGACACCTCTAATGTGCGGACGTGCGCTAGCCGACTCCGTCACTCTATGTGAATGGGCATTGAATGAATGCCGTTAGGGATGTTGATCATGGATACTAATTTAGCTAATGCTTTTGCAAATTGGTTGTCATCCCTAGGAAAGTAGGTGAAAGAAATATTCTCAAAGTGTTTTGATAACTCTATCGGATGTGCTTGGTAGGGTGCTAAAGCTTCACTACATACCTTCCATTTTTGCGAAATCGATTAATGATCACACTGGAGCCACCGAAAACCTTGATGTTCTTGACCCCGATCTCTATAACAACTTCAAGTCCCATAATGCATGCTTCATATTCTGCGTCGTTGTTGGTGAACTCGAAGTCCAACTTGACTGAAAATGGGAGTATGTGCTCCCTCCGGTGAGACTAGTAGAATCCCTACTCCAAAGCCCTTTTGATTAGAAACACCATCGAAGTACATTGTCCAAATGTCCACCTTAACTTGTAATATATTTTTGTCCGGAAAGTCAAGGTGTTCGAGGTTGCGATTCAGTTATAGATAGATCAGCTAGGAATTCTAACACTAACCTTCTTTTGATCGCTTTTTGAGGGACATACTTGAGTTCGAATTATGACAGACATGACAGTTCATCTCGCTATCTTGCTGTTGATGGTTGGTTGCTTAAGTATATATTTAATGGGATCCATAGGTGCTACCACATGTACTCGTATAGGCTAACATGTAGTGCTTGAGCTTCTTGGTAGCCCGGACTAATGCCAATGATGTCTTCTCTAATGGCATCTATTTAGTCTAATAATCAAGGAATTTCTTACTTAAGTAGTAAATCGTGCGTTTTTCCTTCTCATCTCGTTGAGCTAGCATGGCACCCATAGATGTCTCTGTTGTGGTGATGTATAGAAGTAAAGGTTTTCCGGGCCGAGGAGGAACTATCACTAGAGGGTTAGCTAGCTATTCCTTAACCTTCTCGAATGCTTGTTGGTAGTCGGCATCCCAAATGGGCTCAAATCCTTTCTTCGACTTCTTGAAAATAGGTTCACGAGACCATAGTCAATTTCGATATGAAACAACCGATGTACTATAAACGTCCTACGAAACCTCATATTTCCTTCTCTCGTATTTGGCGGCGGAATCTCCCGAATAGGTTTGATCTTGGATGGATCAACTTTAATTCCTCTAAGACTAACAACATAGCCTAAAAGTTTGCCTGAGGTTACCTCGAAGGCACACTTTTGAGGATTGAGGCGCATGTTGTATTTTCTAAGTCTTTGGAAGAATTTTCGTAGACCGGGTAGGTGCCCTGTCTCGTCTTTGGACTTTATGATCATGTCGTCCACATAAACTTTAGCTTCTTTGGGGATCATGTCATGCAGCAACGTTGTAGCCATCCATTGTTATGTTACACCAGAATGTTTGAGCCCAAATGGCATCACCACGTAACAATACGTCCCCATTAAGTGATAAAGGTCGTCTTTTCCATGTCTTCTTCAGCCATCTTCACCAGATTGTACCTAGCGTAGCCGTCTATAAACAAAAGTAACGCATGACCCGCTATCTTATCTACAAGGATGTCGATATGAGGTAGCGAGAAAGCATCCTTAGGGCTCGCTTTATTCAAATCTCCGAAGTTGACGTACATGCGGACCATGCCGTCCTTCTTCGGAATCGGTACTATATTTGCTACCCACCGAGGATAGTGAACTACCTTGATGAACCCAGTCTAACCGCTTCGGACTTCTTCCTTAATCTTCAAAGCCCATTCAGGTTTCATCCTTCTTAGTTTTCGCTAACACGCTTAACGTCTTTGTAAACCGGAACTTTATGTTTTGCTATACTTGGACCTATCCTGGCATGTATTTGTAGGACCATGCAAAGACATCCATGAACTCTGTGAGGAGCGAAGTGAATTGCTTCGCTCTTCTCGGATCCAGTGTTTCCCCAATCTTTACCTTCCGAGATTGATCCATTGATCCTAGATTAATTATTATTGTTTCCTCTATTATTGGTGAACGATTTTCATGATCTTCCATAACTTTTATTAGTTCTTTATGGATTTCTTATTCATCATTAGAGGCAAAACAATTGAAAGCAAAAGAAGGAAAATAGTAAGAAGAAAGATTCACTTTATTGAAAGAATAAATGAGTACATTAGACTCATAAACTCGAAGATATAGAATTAGAGACGTAACTAGAAATAACAAAGGAAGGAACCCTAGTACCGGACTTAGGAAAGGGATGCGCTCCTAAGCCGATGGTGAATTCCTGGCTCTCTTCGGCATCAATCCAAATGATGTGCTTGGACCCTTTATTATCGATGTCAATGATGAATTAAGACGAATCAAACTACGGGTGCGACATGGCTGGTGACAGATCGAGACCGAATTCCCCTTTAAGTTCTTCTATTGTCCGAACGTAAGACCGAAAAGATTATTCCCAAGCAAGATTGGTCCGAGCTCGATATGGACTGTCCCTCTTCAAGGAGGTAGGGTGCCTCCTTCTCTAGTATATAGCAGTCATTGAAAACCTCTAAACTAGGTACTAGGATGCCCTTTTCCTTAATATAGTAGGGCTCAGGAAAACCATAATAAGGAAAATCGTCTCCTTCTTTTAGGAATTGCCCATTCGGAGTATGAGCAAAAGGTTTGATAGAAGCAGACTGTCCGAGGTACAATCCTTTTAACTTGAACTTCCCACTTGGCTTGGGCTGTTTCCTTAGCAGTATATTGATAACCTAGCCCAAAGTTGTAGTTGTTAGCGGGTTCAAGGGGTGGAAAGATAGGGTGGTATGCCCTGCGGCCTACAAGCAAGACTTGAAAAGTACCCCTTCTTCCTAAGCATCAAATGGACGTTAGGGTTGCCATAAGGATTGAAGTTTAAAGGTGCTTCATCCTTGTCTAAAGCGGCAATAGTCTTGAATCCATAGAGTTCCTCATCGTTGGCATTGTACTCGATCTCAACCACGGACTCTTTAAAGGTGCTAGTAGCACAGAGGCTATCCACCTTAACAGTTACAACTTGACCTTTGATGATCATTTTAACTTTCAAATGTAGTGTAGAGGGCAGTGTTTGATGATCACGCAACCAAGGGTGTCCTAGGAGTAAATTAAAGGTAGCTAGGATATCTAGGACTTGGAATTCGATGTTCCTTTCTACTGGCCCTATATTGATTTGCAAGGTCACTGTTCTCTTAGAATTATCATAAGCTCAAAGATGGACAGATCTGTTTAGAGTTATTGCTCTCTAATTCCTAGCCTTCTTGCGGTTCTCCAAGGACATACATTTACTCGCTTATCCATTATCTACCAAAGTTGAGGGAGCAAACTTGTTAATGCAAGTTATAGTTAAGTAGAGGGCATTGTTGTGTGCAACATCTTCTTACGAAGATTCTTTTGATCAAAGGTAATAGTTCCATCCCCACTTTCAACCAATCCTACTACTTCCTCTAGCATGGTTTCGTAAGAGACCTGGATCTTGCTTAGTGCGTTAATCAAAACCTACCTATGTTTCTAGGAAGTACATATTAATTGCCAAGTTAAGATATCAGCCTTTAATTTCTAAAACTGTTTAAGGATTGGGTCTTCTTCTTTAGTAGTTTCGGACTCTCTTGGGGCTTCCTGAGTTTGTTGTGGGCCCAGGGGTTCATTGTGCCATCCTAATCTAGTAAGGAATTAGATCGTTGGACCTTTAGGTTCTCCCCAAAATTTTTCTTCTTCTAAGGGTGGTGTGCCCCGAAGTTGTCATCGTCACCATTACTCTTTGTTTGAGGACATCTTCTTTATCATTTACCTACAACCCATGGACTTTTGGATCTAAAGACAGACGAGTCCCACTCGACCTGGAGTGGGTTCAGTGAAAATAGCCAAGGTACCACTAAAAGGATTTTTATTGTTACTTAGTTTTTAGGCAGCCTTAGGTAGAGGGAGTTGGCCATTTGAAACATTCTTTCTAGTTTGTTCTTAAATGTCCAACATTATTCGATGTCGTGTCCTTGTGCACGATGATACTTGCAAAATTTTATGGCGTCCCAGCTTTTGGACTGTTTCGCAGCTTCGAATCTGCTCCGATAGGTGGCAATTTTATCTTCCCCTTAGCCAAAAGACGGTCAAGGGCTTGAGTATAGGTGGTATCAATAGGAGTGTAATCAGTATATCTGTTGAGAGCATTGACATCCGCACCCTCGCTAGTATTGCTCGTATTGGAGGTTTTCTTATCTTTGGAGTGATAATTACCTCTATACCCCATCACGACTTTTGTGGTCACGGTGGATAGCTCCTTTTCTATTAGCAAGCCATCATGTCTAAGGGTTGAGAAGTTCATCATGGGTAAAAACTTGAGATGCTGATTGTAATTTGGCTGGAGGTTTTTCACGATGATCCTAACTTGGTCCTTCTCGGAGAGTCGGTCAACCATGTGGGCAGCCTTTGCTCTCCATCCGGTGAGGAAGTCCGTGAAACTCTCTTTCTTACCTTGTTTGATTAATTCCAAGTCTCTAAGAGTTACTAGCAAATCGGTGTTATAGGAGTATTGATGCAGGAACTCCTTACACGGATCGATCCAGCTTGGCAATCTTGCCTAGGTCGACCGTATTGTACCACTTCGTTACATCGCACGCCCGACATCAAATGACTACTATCCGGCCCGGGGATTCACTTCAATCCCTAAAGGAAAATTACCCCCAAAATTCACTATGTTTGACATCAAATTCCATGGGGCTGAAAACCCTCACCACCATGTGAGGAATGTTATAGGGACAATGACCTTAAAGAATGTACTTGGAGAACACATACCATGTCATCTCCCCATGGACGTTTGACAAAGACGTCATGAAGTGGTACAATGTCTGTTGACCACACAAGGTCAAAAATTGGCAGGATCTTTGCCTAGAGTTCTTACATCAATACTTTACAATACCAATCTACCAATCACTCTTTGGTACTTAGAGCTTATCAAGCAAGGAGACGAGGAGAGCTTCAGCGACTTCCTCACTCACTAAAGGGCAAAGGCCACCCACATGGTAGATCGACCTTCTAAAAAGGATCAGGTTATGCTTATCATCAAAAACCTAAAATCTACCTATGATCAACACTTGAAGTTCTTACCTTTCATGGACTTCAAAACACTTCGAGATGTTGGCATGCTTATAGAAAAGGAATAGGCATCCACAAAAGCTTCAATCAACTAGAAGATTATCCAATGAGCCCATCACTCACCAAGGATGATAACAAAGTGTGCATTTTCCATTTCCAAATCCATCCTAGATCTATTTCCTTTTTATATTTTCTAAAAAACCCTGAATCGGTATTCCTTTGTGAACAATAAAGGCCCGATTTACGCTATAACGGATACGTAGAAAGCCCATGAAGTCCGACCCCAATCCTAATTTTGACCTTAATTTCTAATTTTGCAAATCCAAAGCCACCCTTTGCCTACCAAGAGGAGTAGAAATCAATCAGAAAAAGAAACCAAATCAATTGAGGAAGCATGCCATTCTAATCCAAGACCTGAACTGCCAGAACGGTACATTGCGGTTTAAGCGACCTACTTTTCCTTAGTACTTTGGGGAGTGGGGACTAAAGTGCAATTTTTGACTTTGTCTTTTTGAACTTTTTGCATCATCTTAATAAAAAAATGCATTTGTTCTTGGAATAGAGTCTTGCATCCGTCTCCTTTGCATAAGTCAAACTCCTAAAAATACAAAAATTAATAACAAAGCACCCCGCAAGGAATTATTCAATCAAGTAACATTATCCATCAAGTCAGCATCAAGAAGGTCAGCTGCACCACCATCTTCAAGGAAATTCAATCAAACTAGTCAACTCTCCGACATTCGAGAAGAGTTAGACACAAGCACCCAAGAGAAACGTGGGGGCTTATGATCAAAAGGGTCATACAACCACAACAACTACTCAAGAATAGGCACCAATCTTCTACCATGCAAACGAAGAAGCTATTAGGACATAGACTAAAAATCTTAAAATTAAAATGGGGCACATAACCTCATTAAACCTCAAATTCTCAAGTAAGACAAATATATGTCCCTTTTTCGACGAAAGTGGATAGAAGTCGAGCTTCGGACTAATAGTGGTCAAGGTTCGGACACCCAAGCCAAGTCTAAGACTAGGAGCGGTCAACATTTAGACACTACGCCGAGCTTCAGGCCCAACGAGTAGTGAAGGTTCGGACATCCCACATCAAGCTTCATGCCCAATAGCGGTCAAGGTTCGGACAACCCATCGAGTCTCAAACGCAACAACGGTTAAGGTTCGGACATCCCCATCGAGCTTCGGACCAACAATGGTTAAGGTTTAGACAACCTTGTCGAGCTTCAGGCCCAACAAGTAGTCAAGGTTCAAACAACCCTATCAAGCTTCAAGCCCAACAACGGTGACGGTTCGGACATCCCCGTCAAGCTTCAAGTCCAACGAGTGGTTAAGGTTCGGACATCTCTAGTTGAGCTTCGGCCCAACAACGGTCAAGGTTCGGACATCACGCCAAGACTTCAGAACCTCCCCATGGCCAAGTTAAGGAAGCACGTTTAAAATGTGATCCGGTTACAAATCATCTTCAGGTAACACTTAAAACTATTTACATTTGATTATTAGCTAACAAAATTGTTAGTGCAGAAAGTTTCAGCCAAGCTTCGGACCAAGAACGATCAAGTTTAGGCCCCTTATCCTAGCTTTAGTACATTGACCGAGCTAAGCTTAAGATACCCATCCGAACTTCGGACCCAAGAATTGGTCAAGTTCATTCATCCATCGGACTTCAAACTTTACTACCCGAGTCAAGTTCAAGCTCCCGCCAAGCTTCGGACTACGTACATGGTAAAGTTTAGGCATACCAATCCGAGCTTCAGGTCTTTAATTAGCCAAGTTTAGGAATCAGCTACCAAGACTTCGGACTCGTTAGTCAAGTCCAGGCTCCCTTGTTAGAGTTCAAGTTAAGAGACAACTAAATTATAGAAACATTAATCCAAGCATCATCCGAAACAACGGTATGTACCCTTTAGTGTCTACTTTGACCCTTCATTTTTCAAACTCGGTCAAAGTGGGGTCTAATTGTAGACACCTAAAATGTGTCATCCCTTCTCTTGTTATTTATTTTGTTAGCCTAGTGATGAAATCCCAGTCCAGTTTACAAACTCAAATCACGCTCGTAGTCCGATTAGCGTGACGGACGCCTGATAAACCACAAAGAGCCTTTTAGCACCAAAAATAAGCTTTGGGCCGACCCACAAACCTATTTTCTTTCAGTCGAACCAAGCCCGGGTTAGGCTCCCAACCAAGAAACTCAAACCCGCATCAAAAACAAAACTCGCACCAAAATAGAAACCCGCCAAAAATGGAAACCTTTAAAAAATGGAAAGCTACCAAAACCGGCGCCGACCTTCTTCATACTATGCAAAAATGCAGCATTTCACTTTTTCCCTCAGCGGAAAAGCGAGGCACGGAACTCGAGGCGTCCGCATGACACCGTTTGTGACCGGCGCTGCGTTCCCGAGAGGTCATCCGAAGCACGGAACCCTAGAAACGCCCATACGACGTCGTTGGAGACCGGCGACGTGCATCTTGCAAATTTCAACAAGATATGTATGAGTTCAAACGGCGTTATTTATTAAAATTATTAAAAATGTACAAGTTTAAATGTTGTATTTTTGGTGAATTGAATATGTCCGATCACATCTTAAATAATACACTTATTTTTATAGAAATAATATAATTATAATAATATAAATTTCAATGTTATAATTAAAAATAATAGTTTTAATTTGTTGTAAATTTCTAATTCTCATTTATTTGAAATTGTTCTAGCTGCACCTAAACCATAGCACCTAAGATGGGAACTGGGTGGGATTAAGATGAAGTCGGAATTTTCCTAATGAATAAAATGTGTCGGTTAGTCGACCAAGTTGACTCTTTCTCAATATATTTTAAAATGGAGTAAAAAATCTCCTTATAATATTAATCTTTATTACTATTGATAATAAATGTAACAAAGTGTAACATGTGAATTAGTATAATAGAAGAGTTGAAATAAACATCACAATCTTACTCGAGTCATTAATAGAATGAATAACTTATTATCCTCCAACCCATTATTAGCCCAATCTTTCATTGCTCTTATTTGAACGGATAAAGCGGTCAAGTCGTTTGACTCAATGTAGTCCTCATGCAAATACCATGATAGAAGTTTAAATGTTTTTAATGTCCTTTTTAGAAAATACAAATACTATACTTTTCTCGCGAAGTATAGGCAATTTTAAGCAATAAATATGTAGGATTTTTATAATTTATAAAAGAAAACTAACTGATAAAAATGATGGTCTCAACCCGTTGGGTTGACCCGAAACCCGTATAACCTGATATACGACCACCTATATTTTACCCGAATCCAAAATACACCCAACCTGTATTTTAGCTGAACCCGAATACACCCGACCCATATTAACCCGTCTGTCCGAATTGACAGGTCTAATCACAACACAAGCCAACAAAACTACTCACTAAACATGAGAAAATCTAAACTAAAGTCTAAACTAGTAATATAACAAACAAACATAGGAGCAAAGAGAGAAAACTAAACCAACTTGTATAAACCAAATAAATAAATATAAATCAACAACCAAAAACAAACATTTAAACAAAACATTTAACTAAAATAACATTAATGTAGCAAATTAACAAGAACAAAGCAAGAAATAAAGAGAGAAGGAAGAAGAAAGCTTAGCTATTTGTGCTTCAAAGCTCCATGGTTCACAATCCTCAACCCAAATCTACACTAATTTAACCTAATTAATCTCCCTAATAGAGTTTTATTTTAGCTAACTACAAAACTAATCTAACTCTTAAACCCTAAGTAAGGGCTCTCTCTAAGAGGTCTCCCTAAAATCTCAGCCAAAATGCACTTAAACAGGCATAAAAACAAACCGAAAAAGCATCATTGGGCCCTCGTCATTTGATACGGGCTGTGACAGGGTCATGTCAAGTTGACACAAGCACGATTGTATCAAGCTCCGAAAGAAAAAGAAAGAACACTGGGAAAAATGGCCACCATGGTATGCCCCACAGGCCATGAGCTAGACTGTGGGACCTCTCACAGGTTGTACCGTGGTTACGAGGACCTCTAAATGATCTCCTTTCCCTTTGACATTTTTTTGCAGCATTGGGACCGGCCCGGGGTGATTTTGGCGGCTTGTGATATCTTCGAAGGGTCTTTAAACGGTGGTCTTGGGTCCCGGAATACCAAAAATTCTTGAATCTTAGTGTGGTAATTATAAAACTTATTTCAAACTTCCGAAACTCTTGTGGAAGGTTCACATGGGCTTGCGGATTGTCCAACATGGCTAAAACAAGTTGGATATGGATCTTTGAAGCTTAATTTGCCGAAAGTTTGTAATTTGTCGATTTTTATTTATGAGCTAATAATAAGTGACAAATGGTGTATAAAATACATCGTTTATGCTCCTAACCGACCTCCCTCCCTCCATGCAATACACAAATTCCTTCCCTTGAAATATAGATGTATGGTCACCTAAGAGGGATACAGTGAGCTGGCATACACTCACATCCATAAAAACCTTGTGACAAACATCAAACATTTAGAAACAACGTCATTAAGATTCACAATCCTATTTGTGATCCATACGAGACAAATAGGGGTTATCACCCCGTGTTTCCCACCCTACTCTTCCTCCTTGCTTTGCTATAATTAAGTTATTAGACGTAAATAGACTGGACCATATTGTAGATAAAGGGCGAGTCAATAGGGTCAACCGTTCTAGGTTTTTACAACCTTTGCCTTACAAATTCTCGTGCATATCAAAATAAACCCGCCCCTATGGTTACTCTCACGTCATGCAATCAAATATGATCCTCACATGACCCATTCCGACAATGCATATATTAGATGATTAGGCACTAATCCCATGGTGTACACATTAGCCCACTTGGGTTTAAGCCCTTGTCCATAGACCAAGTCATGTCTAGCGTCATGCATAAGGATGTGAACAGGCCATAGGTTCATATATCCATGCATGATAAGAGCCTACTTAAATCAAGAATTAATCGTGCAAAAGCCCACAAGGGCTTAGTCCATTCACGTTCATATCTAGGTTTCTTGGGTTTTATCTTGATTTCGATAAAAAAATTTCAGTAATTACTTCATAAAAGTTGTCTTACAAGCAGTGAAACAAAATCACAATATTTAATAAAAAAAAGTTAATTGTTTAATTTACATTGGTTAATTATCAACGTTAATTTTGTGTTGCATTGGTTAATTCTTAACGCCTTTTTTGGGTAAATTATGTGAGAAATTATGCAATAGAATGACTCACATTATATTAGAGTAAAAAAGGCTCCAGTTTTTAAGCGTGCCTTCTTTCTCCACATGCTATCTTCTCTTCATCTCTAGCTGTAACCTTAGCCAAAACCCTAATCGTTTTGCAAGTTTAAGTTGATGGTTGAAGGTCTAAGAATATACTTATAGTCTAATAAGTGTGGTCAATAATACAAGATTACAAAGTGCACATTCGATAGCTAAGTGAAAATTGAAAAGAAAACTTTCTTATGGAAATAAAACACAATAAAAAAGACGAAAATTTATTCTACTCAAGCCAAAAAAATTAGACTTTATGCAAGTAGAAACTAGTTCAAACCCAAGCTAAGGCTGAGCTTGAAAGTTTTTTTTCGATAATTTGTGTTAATAGACAGAGTAGACAAAGTACTCCAAAAAGTAGAAACAAAATAAGAACACCAACAACAAAGAAACAAAAAAACCAGAAGTTAAAATAAAAGACAACCAGCCACAACACGATAGGACAGTCACAACCGTCACTAGGGATTGTTGGGGGAACAAGATAGGGATGAAGGAGAAATTAGTAGCCAATATATCAGATGTATATGGGATGTTTTTATTCCAAGATTTAGACCACATTGCAACCCTTCACTTGATAATATGACGAAGTTTAATAGGATTAAGTTGTTTAAAAACATTCTATTCCTTTTCATTCAATGGGTCCAAGTTGTTCGAAGAAAGTGCCCATCCATAACCTTTTTCATGATTTAATTGGAAATTCTTTTACTTGGTCCAGGACTCGTAAAACAATCTAAATGAACCCTTGCATATGAGACAAAATCCGCTGCTAAACACTACCAAATGTCCCAAGAGATGGAACATTTAAGCAACAAGTGATCCAAGTCTTCTATGTGGGAAGAGCACAAGCTGCAGCTTATTGTTGGAGTGTTCATTATTTTTCTATATTAGTTGATAAATTTTTATTGTTTAGTAAGTATGTTGAGATAATTTAGAGATATTGGAGTCGTGTTTCATGATTTTTAGAGGTAGTGCAGTTATGCTTTTCATGGGTTGTTATCAACCCGGATTTTTCTATTTTTCTGTTTTGTCCGAGCTTATAAGAGCTCCCTGAATTGAATGGAACTATATCAGTTTCTGCAGTCATCCTCTTTCTCTCCTCTACTTACTGCAGCTATGCAAAAACTACAACTTTTCAATAGTGGTATCGGAGCCGAACCCCGAGATTTGCTTCACATCTTCATGGCCTCGGATAACAACAATTTCCTTCAACCTGCAGTCCCACGTTTTGATGGCCACTATGACCATTGGAGCATGTTGATGGAGAATTTTCTTCGCTCAAAAGAATATTGGTCATTAATTGAACCTGGATTTGAAGAGCCAAAAGAGGGGACAACTATGACGAAGCTCGAAAACCGAGTTGGAGGCAAAACGTTTGAAAGATTTGAAGGTAAAGAATTACCTATTTCAGGCGATTGATCGTCCCACCTTGGAGACAATTCCATCAAAGAAAAGTTCTAAAGATATTTGGAATTCAATGAAGAAGAAGTACCAAGGTTCGGACAGAGTGAAGCGTGCACGGCTTCAAGCCTTGAGAAGGGAATTCGAGACTCTCCAAATGAAAGATGGAGACTCGTCGCAAGCTACTGCAGATAAGGTTATGGAGATCAGCAACAAGATGCGAATCTATGGAGAGAAGATGGAAGATGTCACGATTGTAGAGAAAATTCTGCGCTCTTTAGCTCCAAAGTTTGATTTTGTAGTATGTGCAATTGAAGAATCCAAAGACTTGGATTCTCTTTCCCTCGATGAACTACAAAGCTCCCCGATAGTTCATGAACAAAAGATAACCGTAAGCTCTACCGTGGAGGAGCAAGCACTAAAAGCTTCGGTTAATATCCATTCTAATGGGTATAGAGGACGAGGTAAAGGCCGTGGTCGAGGCCGAGGAAGAGCAGATTATGGAAGTAGAGATTCCGGCAGGAATTTCAAAGCTGAAAGTGACCAAGTATCACGGCAAAGGCAGGGATCGTAATTATGACAAATCAAAGGTGGAGTGCTTCCGATGTCATAAGTTTGGCCATTATGCGTCGAGTGTTATAGTAGGCTACCTTCTCACAAAGAAAAGGGAGAAAGTGCAAAGTTTGTTGAGAAGAATAAAGAGACAGAAACATTACTTATGGCTACAACCCAAATTGACAATGAACCGGAGAAGGCCACTTGGTACATTGACAGTGGCTGCAAGCAATCATATGTGTGGTAACAAATCTGCCTTCTCTTGTTTAAATGAACGCATTCATTCCACTATTAGTTTTAGTGATTCATCTACTGTGAATATCTTGGGCAAGGGGGATATCAAAATTAGAACCAAGAATGGTTTTGAGGAAACAATTTCTAATGTGTCTGTATGTGCCCAATTTGAAAACTAATCTTTTGAGTGTTGGTCAATTGGAAGAAAAAGGTTATGCCATCACAATTAAGAATGGTGTTTGTGAGATTTATGATCCTGCAAAAGGTGTTATTGCTGTTGTGAAAAAGGGATCAAACAGGCTATTTCCGCTGAAAGTTGAGACTATTGAAACATGTTTGATGACTGAACTAAATACTCCTTCATGGTTGTGGCATTTTCGCTATGGTCATCTGAATTTTGGAGGCTTGAAAACCCTACATTGAAAGGGCATGGTAACAGGACTTCCTGAAATTTTAGCTCCTTCAAAAGTATGTGAAGAATGTGTTGTTAGTAAACAACCACGTTCTCAATTTCCGAAAGAAAAATCATGGAGAGCTCCAATGTTCTTGAGCTGATACATTCGGATATATGTGGTCCAATCAGTCCAACTTCAAATGGAGGTAAAAAATATTTCATTACCTTCATTGATGATTTTTCCGAAAAACTTGGGTGCATTTTTTACGGAAAAATCGGAGGCTTTTGCTTGTGTTTAAAAGCTTTAAAGCTCAAGTTGAAAATGAAGGAGGGAGGACTATTAAGTCTCTACGAACCGACCGTGGGGGCGAGTATTGCTCAAAAGAATTTGAAGCATTTTGTGTTCATCATGGCATTCGGAAAGAACTTACAACAGCATACACACCACAACAAAATGGTGTGTCGGAGAGAAAAACAGAACAATATTGAATATGGTTAGAAGTTTCCTTGCAAGAGGAAGGCTTCCGAAGCGGTTTTGGCTAGAAGTCGTGAACCGGGGTATTCACATCCCGAACGGATGTCCCACATTTGCGGTTCTGAATAAGACACCAGAAGAAGCTTGGAGTGGATGGAAACCAAATGTTGAGCATTTTAGAATATTTGGTTGTGTTGCATATGCCCATGTCCCAGCACCAAAAAAGGAAGAAACTTGATGCTAAAGGGGAAAAGTGTGTGTTTTTAGGTGTGAGTGAAACATCCAAAACATACAGACTTTTCAATCCTTTCACAGTAAAAGATTATGACTAGCCGAGATGTTATTTTTATGAAGAAAGAACCTGGGAATGGGATAACATGCAGCGTACTCAGGCTATATATGACAGTGATGTAGAAGTTACGGTTTCAAGCACTCGAAAATTCATCACATTCTGCTGCATCGAGTGCTGGAAATGGAAGTGTTGATGCTGAACATTTAGGTTCGGAGTTCCAGAATCCGAAATAGTGGAAGACCCAACACAGAAAGCTCTAACACCGAAAGCCGGGCTCTTCGTCGTGCTTCGAAAAAACCTCGCTTGGATGCAGGATTATGAGGTAACTCGGAATTGGTCAAAATGATGATGGTGAAGTTACACACTTTGCCCTATTTGCATATTGTGATCCCACAACCTTTGAAGTTGCTGTCAAAGAAGGATAATGGAGAAAAGCAATGGATGCGAGAGATGGAAGCCATTGAGAAGAATGATACTTGGGAGTTGACGAGACCTCCCAAAAGGCGACAAAACCATTGGTGTCAAATGGGTCTACAAAACAAAGTTGAAAAATAATGGAGAAGTTGACAAGTACAAAGCAAGATTAGTCGCTAAAGGATACAAGCAAGAGTATGGGATTGATTATCCGGAAGTTTTTGCCCCGGTAACAAGACATGACACAATCAGATTGGTGATTGCCGTTGCAGCAAAACATTCTTGGCCTATATTCCAACTTGACGTAAAATCAGCCTTCTTGCATGGAAATTTGGAGAAAAAGGTATATGTCGATCAACCCCTGGTTACATTAAAGTTGGAAGTGAGCATAAAGTTTATAGATTAAAAGAGGCTCTTTACGGATTGAAACAAGCTCCTCGTGCTTGGTACAATCGTATTGAGTCTTATTTTAATCGAACTGGATTTCGAAGTGTCCATATGAGCATACACTTTTGTCAAACTAGGGAGAAAGGGAATATGCTCATTGTTTGTCTTTATGTGGATGATCTTATATTTACTGGGAATGATCATGCTATGTTTAAGGAATTTAAAAAGTCTATGATGGATGAATTCGACATGTCGGACCTTGGGTTAATGCACCATTTTCTAGGCACGAAGTTGTGCCATCACATTCTGGGATTTTTATTTCTCGAAGAAATATGTTCAAGAGGTTTTGGATAGGTTTCAAATGCAAGGTTGCAATCCAGACAAGTACTCTCGTTGAGTTTGGCTCCAAACTTCACCATGATCCGACATGGAAGAAGATAAATAGCACATTATACAAATAGATTGTGGGCAGCTCGATGTATTTGAGTGCAACAAGACCAGATGTTATGTATCTAGTAAGTTTGATAAGCAGATACATGGAAACCCCGACCGAGATGCACTTACTTGCTGCAAAAAGAATTCTTCGCTACCTACAAGGCACTAAGGATTTTGGGTTATTCTTTAAGAAGGGTGAAGAAACCGGATTAATTGGTTATACTGATAGTGATTTTGCAGGAGATCAAGATGATCGAAAGAGCACATCAGAGTTATGTTTTTATGTTGGGTACAGGGGCTGTCTCATGGGCTTCTAAGAAGCAACCCATTGTCACCTTTTCAAGCACTCGAAGCTGAGTTTGTAGCTGCAACGGCATGTGCTTGTCAAGCTATATGGTTAAGAAGAATTCTAGAAGAGATGCACTTCAAACCAAAAGAAACTACGATAGTTTTTGTGATAATAATTCAGCCATCAAGCTTTCCAAAAATCCTGTTCTCCATGGCGTAAGCAAGCACATTGATGTCATACATTATTTTCTAAGAGATCTCTGCAAAGATGGATTGATTGAGTTGAAGCATTGTCGAAGTGAAGATCAACTTGCTGATATTTTCACGAAACCCCTCAAGTTCCTTCCTTTTAAGAATCCGAGAAGTTTATTGGGAATTTGTTCTATTGAGGATTCAGGGATACATGTAAACCGAAGCTTGCTGCAGCTGTCGCTTTAAGGGGGACTGTTGGAGTGTTAATTATTTATATTAGTTGATAAATTTTTATTGTTTAGTAAGTATGTTGAGATAATTTAGAGATATTGGAGTTGTGTTTCCTGATTTTTAGAGGTAGTGCAGTTATGCTTTTTATGGGTTGTTGTCAACCCTGATTTTTCTATTTTTCTGTTTTGTCCGAGCTTATAAGAGCTCCCCGAATTGAATGGAAATATATCAGCTTCTGCAGTCATCCTCTTTCTCTCCTCTACTTACTGCAGCTGTGCAAAAACTGCAACTTTTCAATAGTTATTGTGTTGTACCTCCAAAATGACTTTCTTGCAAAGTAAATCCTTAGTATTGAGCTTATTAAGTAGTTCTAGCCAAAGAAAGAATTTCACTTTTAGAGGTGCACTATTCATCCACATTGAGCACATCAAGAATCCACCACTGCTCCCTCATGGTCCAAAGTAACCGATTTTCAAACTAAATTGCTAACTGAGAATTTCTTCTTTCAGCACCAAAAGACCTGACCAGCTACATTTCTAACAGGGTGATATTGCCGCAACACTGCAAATATATCTTCAGCCCTCCTGAAATTCATGTGGTGAAAGTTGACTTTTCATGTCAAGCTTCATCTCCATCAATTACGTTCAATTTAACCCATACTAGATATGATTTCTTTATGTCGATTGGAGACAATGTACAAACTTGGGAACAATATCTGCAATGTATTTTCTTGAACCCAAGGGTCTTCCTAAAACCTTATTTTGGTGCCCTCTCCTAGCTACATTTTTGAGTTTCTGAAGAATGCATTTTGGATTGGTTTGTCTTCAGTTGCCATCTCTTTCATGGCTCCGATATTTATGACAAAGTCTGTGTTGGCAGGGCAATCATATCTTTTCAATGTATAGAGTTAATAACCGGTCTCCATAAAGCACCTTCTTCACATGGATATCTCCAACTCCATTTAAACAATAAAGTTGTATTTTTCATCGGTAAGCTTCCCACCCCTAGCCCACCTTTGTTTTTTTTGGTTTCTGCATTACTTTGCAACTGACTAGTGTACAAAATTTTCGTTCCTTCTGGCCACTCAACAAGAACCTTCTTTGCATTTTAATAATTTAATTTTCAACTTTCTTAGGCATCTTAAAAATAGACAAGTAATACACTGACAAGCTATTCAAAACTAACTTTATTATCATCAGTTTACCTGCTCTAGTAAGGCTGTCACTCTTCAAAGTACCAAGTCTTTTTTTTTATCTTGTCTAAAACATGTTGCCAAGATGCAACTTTTCTCATATTTGCTCCCAATGGAATTCCCAAGTATGTAATTGACAATTGGACTAAAGTGCATCCCAAATCAGCTGCTGCTCTATTAGCCCTCTCTTCCTCCTTACCTAGGACTATTAATCCAAATTTGTTGGAGTTCACTATCAGTCCAATAAAAGACTCAAAATTGAGGAGAATCCTCTTAATAATTTGCAAATACTACTCATTAGCCTCACAGAAGATCGGTGTATCATCTGTAAATTGCAAGTGGGAGATGTGAGTTTCTCTTGATCCAATAAGATTCCTCTGAACAAGTTTATTTGTGTTGATTTGACCAACATTTTATTTAGAACTTTTGCCACTAACATAAAAAGAAAAGGGGATAAAGGGTCCCTCTGTGTGAGGCCTCTTCCCATCTTGAATGATTGTAGGGTGAATCATTAACGAAAACTGAAATACTAGAGTTGATTAGGCATGCTTCAATCTAAGTTCTCCACTTCTCTCCAAAACCCATCTCTTTAAGCACTATATCCATGCTAGTCCAATTAATGGAGTCATAGACCTTTTGAAAATCCAACTTGAGCAAAACTCCTAACTTATTGAGCTTCTTGATCCAACTAACAATCTCATTTGCCACCAAATCCCCATCTAGGATTTGTGTACCATTTACGAAGGAAGTTTGGTTTTCCCAACTAACTGAGGCAACAACACTCTAAGTCTTCTGCTTAAGATCTTTCCAATTACCTTATAAATATTGCCAACCATACTAATAGGTTTGAGATCATTCAAGTCAACAACTCCCTTCTTTTTTGGTATCAAAGTTACCCAAGTTGCGACACTTGGAGGTATAAGGCCAGTCTCAGAGAAATGTAAATGTAATTGACAAAATCCTCACCAATGATTGATCATACATGTTTGATACATTTAAGGTTGAACCCATCGTACCCTGGTGCCTTTGAGGGATAACAACTCATACTGGATTCTTTAATTTCTTCCATGGTGATAGACTCCTTTAGCACAACACTATGGTGTATTGAGAAAAGATATTGAAACTTAAGATCTCTTGTTTCTTATACAACAATTTGAAGTGTTTGATGAAGGTTTGTTTAATGAGCCTCGCTTTAGTGATCTCTTCCTCTTGAACAATGATTTTATCAATCAGTTTCATTTGTCTTATCATAGATGCCATTAAATGAAAATATTTAGTATTTTTATCTCCCTCTTTAAATATCTTACATCTTGAGAGTTGCTTCCAATATCTCTCCCTTGCCATCCACTGCCATAAACTGTGATTGTAAAGCCTCTCTTCTGTGCCAGTCACAAACTGGTAGTTGTTGCCCTTGGACTTTCATGATCCATCTTCTCTATTTCTCTCTGGAATGCAGTAACCTTTTGATCAATATGGCCAAAAGCATCTTTATTCTATTTTCTCAAAGGAGCTTTAAGTGCTTTTAGCTTCGTCTCTAGTGGTAGTTCAATGAGTTGTAGCCATTCTTTCTTGAACACGCGTATAAAACTTGGTTCCTCCAACCAGCAGTCTAAGTTTCTAAATGGTACGAGGCCCCATGAAACTTGAATAGTTGTCGTTAACACAGGTGAGTGATCAAAAGCCTAAATATTAAGCCTAAATATTTGGGAACACATTAAAGAATTTTGAAGTGATTTGAATTTTATCAATTTGGCTAACTGCATTTTTCCTTGTTCAAGTAAAATTCAAATCAATAGCCAGGTCAATCAGTTGTAGATCTTGCACCATTTCAGATGGTTTGAGAGATGCAATATTGTGCAAATCGAATGTGATATTCAGAAATTTATTTTTAAGAATTGAGGGTTAATATATTTAGCTTAAATGAGCTTATTTATGTCTCTATCATTGTTTAGTTTTCATCAATATCTAACTTTGCAACAAATTGTATGACTTTGACTTGTTGTGGATTCTTGGTTTGTAAGTAGAGTTGGATAGTGAGAGTCCCATTGAATTCAACATAATTTTAATCTAAAAGGCTAGTCAAATGGGTTTTGCACCTAAAGCGCTCGTATATAAATTCATCACTCTACTTTCTCAACTTCCATATGAGACGCTAACTTACATATGGAATTTGCAGACATTCTTTTCATGTAATACTTGTTTAAACGAGATTTCGACGCATAAAAATTATTTTTATTATTGTACCTAAAATGTATCTGAATGGAAGAAAAGGTCAAAATAAAAAATAATAATAGCGAGATTTCTAATTTTCAAAAAGATGCCGACCATATTATTTTTGAGTACTTTCAATTTCAAGGATGAAAAAGGACATAGAACCACATTTCATTTTTAGGGTTTTTTTTTTTTAACAAGGGTAAACGGGATCACGAACACTAGGCTTGCTATCTAGAAATAGCTTAGTGGTGCTGTCTAGGTCCAAGGAGAGGACGGATATATTGTAGTCCAAGCCCATAAGCTCGTCAGTCATTCCGCCAATTTCCAAACAAAGAAATTAGAGGTCATAGGATTCGAACCCTAGTGGTTGTATTGAACAAATGGCAAAAGTGCTACTAGATCAAGAGGGCTTTGGCTATCCCTTCTGTGGGGTGGGCAGAGCGTAATGGGTATTGTTCAATGTGTGGGTTGGGATTAAAGAAAAAAGTGAAGGGCAATTTGGCGCATACACGATTTGATAAACTATGTAATTTAGAATAAAATTAGGCTTAATATCAAATAAATATGGACTTAGAGCCCCCTCTATAAATACTTGGGTATGTTGATTATCTTGCCTTAAACCCACATACGTACCCTTACACATATTTTCCTCTCTCTTTCTCCCTCGTGCCCCCACCCACCACCTACCCAAACACAATGGATAAGAATAAGCCAAACACCTCCCAAGACAATGAAGTGAGGAAAGGTCCTTGGACCATGGAAGAAGACTTGATTCTCATTAACTACATAGCTAATCATGGTGAAGGTATCTGGAACTCCTTAGCAAAAGCTGCTGGTATGTATAAACATATACTCAGCACTTTTTCTATTATATTCTTCTAGTTACGTTTTGATTTTGCAAACTTTTTGATTGTACTGAATGCTATATATAGGGCTTAAACGTACCGGGAAAAGTTGTCGACTTCGTTGGCTAAATTATCTCAGACCCGATGTTCGGAGAGGCAATATTACTCCTGATGAAGAACTCTTGATCATGGAACTGCATGCGAAGTGGGGTAATAGGTGAGATTGGGTTGCCCATATATCCCCTATTTCTTCAACATCATCATCATCTTCTTCTCTTCTTATGCTTGTTCTTTGTTCTTCCTCCTCTTTTTTCTTTTTTTTTTTTTAAATTTTGCGCACTCTCATCAACATACCTAACAACTGATATTATGTTGTTGGTTCAGTTGGGGTATACTAAGGTACGGATTCCTTTCGTAATTAAACCTCATTCTATTTCTTCTTTACCTGAAAAATAAACATTGTCTTTGTTGCATTTATATACATAGAAAATTCACACTATTCTCATCCTAAACTATATACAAATCAGTGTTGCATGTGATGATTGAAAGTTACTTATAATTTCAATAATAATTATACCCAAAAAAATAAACTTACATGAATTTCAAATTTTAGAATTTTCATTACTCAATATTTCATTACCGTATATACTTAGGACTTCTTCACTCATTTGATCTTTAGACAAAGAAGTCCCAAAACGTACATGAATTGATCATAATTTATAAACAAAAAATGCAATATATTTTTATTGATGGGATTGATGGAAACCTATAAGATGTAGAACTTCAAAAGTTTTAAGTATCACTCCGTAGTTTGTTGTAAGAACGATAACTTAAGTTTACTTGAGAACCTCTATGTCAGGCAAGGAAACTATAAGAAAGTATAGTTGATCAAGTTACTACTAAGTTATAGTTAGTTCAATTATAAAGTATTAGTAATTAAGAAGTTACTAGACAACTAATCCAAATCTCATTTGTATTGATCATTGTACCTCATTAATAAAAATTAAGAAGAAATCAATGGCCCCACAGCTCATGTCATACATAGGACAAGTATTATATCTATATTGTGCATCATATGATAAATTCTGAGACTAGATTTCTCGTGTACACATTATAATTTCTTTTGTTAAGAACCCCTAACTCAATAAACATCGAAACTAACAAGTCCTTAAAAAATAGGCGATTGAAGTTATTGTTAATCTTCCCTCATTTTCTATGTTAGCATACCTACTAAAATGGGGTTTCAACAGTGGTCCACTTACCATTCACCAGGCTATAATCTATTCTACCTAACATATTCAATTCCATCAAAGAATTGACACTAACCAAACACTCCCTACGCAATCCCCTCCCCTCAAAACAGAAACTTTCTCAGACATATATCATATCGTACTTTTATTCTGCCTTACATTACACGGTGTTGATCCGATCCGACTCGACTTGACCCACCTGTGTGGCTGCGTGTCAATGTTGTAGGGCTTGTCAATTAGTTATTGACACAAAAAAAAAAATCCAATGAAAAGAAAAAAAACCAATATGATTGACTGAAGCATTCCACTAACATTGCTAATTTTCGAAAATTAGAAACTTGCCATGAAATTAAAATCAATTCATTGTGAATATACTAGAGTCCACATAGTATATATATTTTTCTATCGTATACATATTATATATCTAATTTTTAATATATAAACACTTAGATGACTTGTGAAAAGGAACTACGTACTTCTAAAAGTATGTTATAAACTTTTATATGATTTCACTCACATATGTCGAAATAAATAGGGATCACATTGCATGTGGAAGATAAATTAATAATTAATTAATGCATGAAAGAGGAAACCTTTGCAAATTGTGCACATGTTTAGTTCTCTTTGTCAAATAGGGAAAGTACATACATGGTGCTCCTTCACCATCCCTTTGTCTTTGAGGTTGACCTTTACCCACATTTTTTTATTCTAGCTCTTCTTGGCATGGGTTTTCCTTTCTATTCTTACACGTCTAATCCATTGCTTTTATCACTATAGTTCCTACCCACATATTGATCTCATTATACCTAGTAATTGGCTCATTCGGTTCGGGTTAAATTCGGTTCGTGTTAATTTCGGGTCGATCTCATTCGGATTCGGTTCGAGTCAACTTCGGTTTGGGTCAACTTCAGGTCAATCTCGTTCGGGTCGGGTTCGGGTTCGATTCGAATTAATTTCGGATCGGGTCAAATTCGAGTCGGTTTTGGTTCGAATTGAGTTAAAGTCGGTTCGGGTAGGTTTCGAATATGGTTTCAGGTTAACCATATACAATACAATATTATCGAGTCCACCAACATCCCTTGGTATGGACCCGCTTGAATAGGATTTGAGGTCAATCAAAATTGTGTCACCACAAGCACAAAAGTCCATCCTAAGAAACTAACAAAAAAAAATGTGGGTTGGGTCAAATTCGGATTCGAGTCGGTTCGGATTTGGGTCCGATTCGGTTCGGGTTTGATTCGGTTCGGGTTGTAATCGGTTCAATTATATTTCGGGTCAGGTCGGTTCGGTTTCGGGTCGGTTCATTTCGGTTTCGGGTCAAAATCGATTCAACTATTTTGGATGTCGGTTCAATTTCAATTTCGGTCGTTCGGGTTGACCCGTTTGGTTAGGGTCGATTTAGCGGGTCTAGATCTCATATCTTGACTCATTTCAAAAAATAAAATGAAATTGTGAAACTTGACCAATACATTATTGGCTTTAAAAGAGATTCAACAAAAAAATAAAATGAAATTCATTTTACTATTTACGATATTTGGAAAAAAAATATTGAAAACACATTTTTATAAATTTATTTAACTTTTAGAGAAAGATATGAATTTGAAAGGATTGGATCCAACATAAGCCAAGTTCTACATATGCATATTTATCTAAACAAAATAAATAAATTTGTAAGACTGCCATTTCTGTGCAGAAAAACATGTGTTCATTAAAAAAATCAATACTATGAATTAGTCTAGTTTAAAAAATAACCATAAATTGTATCATTCAAAGAAAATAAAAGTAACTTCTACGCTCATAAAAATTACATCAAGAGCACACCAACCCATCATATATAATTGGTTTATTTAATTCTTATTCGTATATATATATATATATATATGTGTGTCTGTTAAATTAATAGTATATCGTATTAGTGGTTAATTCAAAAGACGTCTTTTTAATAAATTTATATACTAATTATTGGGGGAAAAAATAGGAAGAGATGTAATGGACTTTCTTATATTCTCCAAGTATGACAAAGTAAATGAATGGTTAGGCACAAAATGGAGGTTTCGTTTGAGGTTCATAGTTGTGAATGAATAAAATTGGGAAAATGGGTTTGTCATACAGTGTCACTCCTCAAATACAATATGTTGAAAAAATTAGTGATTAAAAATTTATGTTAATAATCGGTGACACGTGACTTCTTTGATATTAATTGATAAGTGGTGCTACCAATTTATAACTATTTTTCATTATTCTATATCATTAATTTATTTGCGTTTTTTTCCGTCAACATTTCCAAAGAACTTGCTAGTTTCGCCAATCCTCATGTTTTTCTCCTCTTTTTGGTATTTTTGTACCGTGGGCAAGCTACTAATCCAGTCTAAGCCCCTCAAGCAGGAGCGGAGACATCCATATGTTATGACACCCGTAGTAAAAACCTTAAAATTTATATTTAAAAATTCTAAAAGTTTCATAAAATTGTTAAATAGGACATTCATAAAAAATAATAATGTTTATAAAATTTAAGAATATTGAAAGAGGAACACCCTTAAATATATTTGCTAATTCTGTCACTGCCCTCAAGGAGACCTCCACTACGTTAACGAGTGGATCGATCCAATTCCTGGACATCTTTGGTAGATCGATAATGTTATTCGAAAATATTCAGTAAAAGAATTGTGATATATAAATATTCTAAAATCCATAAATAAAAGGGAGGTATTTTTTTCATAAATAGTGGTTTTGTAAGCACACATAAATCAAACAGAAAAGAGGAGAGCAGCATTTACCTAATAGCCATGACTTTACTTCTTATGGCAAAACCGCTTTCATTAGGTATATCCACAATATAAGCACATGCATTGGTCGAATTTAGGCTATTTTCAGCGTCATACTTTTGCCCGCGGCCTTACTATTGTCATGTAAGTTGCTTTATCATCAAGTTTTCGATTATCAGCTAACGATAATTTTTATGGAAAAATAGATGTAAAGATCGATACAATTGAAATTTAAGATTAAAATTCTTTTAGCAACTTTTATGAATTTTACCAGTTAGTTAAACTAATTAACATGCACCGAGAAGATTTTAATTGAGGTACTTTCTTCAAGCCTGAACATGGTGATGCATAATCTTATAACTAAATAGTACATAAAAATTATTTGGATTCTATCTAAAATTGACATTTTTTTATTTTAGAAAAATAACTAAGGGTAGCAGTGCATTTACTCTCTACTATGCATATATCTTGCATACCCTTGAGAGACTTGCCTGTGTTACTATATATTAATTCAAAATCTAAGCAATTTACAAATAAATACAGGTGGTCGAAAATAGCCAAACATCTTCCGGGAAGAACAGATAACGAAATAAAGAACTATTGGAGAACGAGGATCCAAAAGCATCTCAAGCACCATGCAGAGAGTAGCACAAGTTCAAGACATAGCTCAACATATAATCATCATCATCATCATCATCAACATCAACAACAACAACAACAACACAAGCAAGCGAGCTCAAGCCAAATATCGACAGCCTCAACGACTAATGACTACAACGGCTATGCCGGAGCAGCCACAATAACAAATGATCATCATCATCAACAACAACCCTACTTGCTCTCCATGTCTTCGTCATCTCCCTCAATAACCTACCGCGATCATCATCACCACCAAGCCACCATGGATAATCAGGCTGCTAATTACATCAACACAACTCCTCCTCATATAAATATGCAAATACAAATGCAAATGCACCCTGGGGCCAACAATAATGGATACAATTTATGGGGAACTCCTGAAGAAGATCTGTGGTCTGTGCAACTATTCAATGGATCAGATTAATTACACATTTGCATGAAACTACTTAGTAATTTAAGAAAAAGAAAGAAAAGATTACCGTACATTAAACTTTCATTTATACACAAGCTGTGTTTATTTGTATACATTATATATATACTTTATATATAATCTGATGTATTATAATTTCTTTACTGGAAGTAAATATGTGTGATTATAAGATCATAGAGTAGAGTTTTGTTTTTCGGCAAAGATAAATGTGGATTATTCAACTGGACTCCTATTTCAGAGATAATAGTCTCCATTAGGCTAAAAAGTAACCATAAGGAAGAGATTGAAAGGAATGTTTTGTTGTCGTGTTTGGCGATATGTTATTAACCAATTATTTAGCTTATCATATTAGGTGATTTGATTTTTCATATGATCTGAAATTGGCTTGGTAAAATGAATTTTTAAATATCGATTGGAGATTATTAAACAGCAAAAATCATAATTAGTTATGACAAAATTTCATTTAACTGTCTCGGTTTTAAACCAAAATCTAAACCTATTTTGTGATTAAAAGGTCATCAAAAACTTTCAGGGAAATGTTAGGTTTGCGCCCAATATCATTGACTGCAAGCTTCTATTCTACACTAAACGCCTCAACTAGAAGTTTCAATCATAATGTTAGGTTCAAATTTACAAGTTTTAATTTTAGATCTTTTTTTAAAGGATCTTTGCTATCTACCTTATATAATTTTCTGGGATGTTGGGGATACCAACTCCTAGTTATATTTTTCTTTTAAAAAGAAAGTCTTACATTTGATTCACCATTAAATTTACAAAATTCCAAATATGGTTGCATTTCGGCCCAATGCATCAAGTTTAATTATGAAAAATTTACTTATTTATCCATTCAGGTTTGGACAATTATTATACAATCCACTAAAAATAAATAAATATTTATAAGTTTATTAAGCTTTAGTTAAATATTTTTGAACCAATTCTGGCGGAATACTACGGGCAAAAGGGTAACATGCCATTATGGAATGACGAATTCACCCTTGGTTCCAATGAAGCGGGAAATCAACTTAAGGGTAAATTAGTCATTTCATGATGTTACGTTATCTTTTTCCTGGACTCCACTGTTTTCAGCCATAATTAATTTAGAAAGTATTTACTCAAATATCAATGAATCTACAAATATTTATCCAAAATTATTGTGTCCATCATAAATAAATGCCCGAAATTGGATACGATAATAAGCAAAATTTTCCTTTCACTATAGTACACTTAAAAATGGTCATCCCATGTATTACCTATATTTCCATATGATCTCTCTATTCATACCTATATGGTAGCTCAATATAATACTATCATCTTTTGTGACTACAAGGACGTGTAAAGTTGTAAAAAGTAATTTTAAAAATTGTAAGCAGATGTAAAAAGTTTTAAAGCTCTAAATTAAAGTTAAAAAACTAAAAATAGGTTCATATCTACCTATACTTGTTAAGCACATTAAATCATGACTTACCTAATCAACATCCAATTTTTAGATATAATCTATCCGTACATTCAAATAGCATTTGAACGAGCATAATAGAGGATAATGGATATAATATACGATGCATAAATATTTTTATTTCTCCTATCAGAATTTTCGCCAGCAATATAAATTACGGATGGGTTTTCGGGATTCGCTCAATTGAAATTCTTAAACTTAAACTAAAAGAAAAGATTAATTCCAAAGCATTTTTTATAGTATAGCAGACAAAATTACATTGATCTAATTGAAGAATTTTTTATTGATTCTAACTTTATCTATCATACAAACATATCGAGATAAATATTGAATCAGTACCTAGATTTATTTATGGCTCTCTAGGAGGCATATGCGGTGAAAATCTGCCCCTATTAGCTAGAGTTACGAGTTGGTATTATACTTGTTCTACAATATTTTCCCAAAAGCAAATAATATGGCACCCAGCTAAGAGCCAATCAAATGAATCTCCTATATATCATTATTAAAAATTAAAAATTTTAAAAATTCTCTTTAATTTTAAAAATTATTTTCTAAAACCCCTAAAGCCCGTCTATTTTTCATTTTTCATCCATTTGTTGACACATAACTTGGAACTACAAATTCTGAGTCCATGGTATAATTACTAATTGAGTTTGGTATAACTCCTCAGAGAATAATAGTTGGACTGTCACATCCATTGCTACAATCTAATGTACTAAATTAATTATTTGCTAAACCATTAGAGCTAATGATTTGACTAATATTAATAATCTTATTCTAAATCAATTAATTAATGAGAGAACTTCTCAATTCAGATACAATACTAGCCATTTTCTTTTGAAACAGTACAACTTAAGGAGTTATTGGCAAATTGTTGCTTTATCACAAGTTTTCCCCTTCTCAATTATAATGAGACTAAATAAACGTAATCTTTATGCTAAATTAACATATTGATTGTGGTCGTTAACTTATCAGCCACCATCATAAATCTAGATTTTCTCAACCCCAAAGAGAAATCTAACACTGGATTACAAAATATGAGTTAGAGTAAACTCTTCCCTCTCCATTTATAAGAGTATAAACCTATTAATAAGCCTTTAATCATTAATTTAAGTTTTTTGTTGAGTCGGTTCTTAAACATGGTGGCAAAGCCTCTCTGCAGGAAAAAGTCTCAAGATTGAATCTGAACAACCCCCATATTGATTATTACATAGGTAAGGAGGAATCCTTATTACTTCCACGCTTCAAGCGCAAAGGGCATTTGTGTGAGGGGCGTATTAGACTATAAACCTATTCCTAACCCTTTAACCATTAGTTTAAGTTTTTTATTGAATTGATTCTTGAACACCACTAACTAATTATGGATAGAAAAAGTTACTTATGAGTCCATTGAGATTCGGTATTATAATTTACGGAACCTACAATTTTAGATAAATAATTGTAGAACCTTTGAAGTTTGGGTAAATATTTTAGGGGCCCAAATGCAGCAAGAAAGTTGCTTTTTGGGGCTAAGAAATGATGCAGCCCATGAAATTTCTAGATGCCAATTCATTTTTAAGATCGAAAAAACAACTTGCTCGCCGATTAGGGCCCTTAAAACATTTACCCAAATTTCAAAGTTCCAAATTAGTTGTATAAATTATTATACAAAACCTAAATGGACCCGTATATGATTTTTTTCTTAATTCACCACACAGAAACAGTAATTTATTTTCCGTGTGGTGAATTAAGAAAAATAGAAACGAATGTTTGTCGCTAATTAGCTTTAGCGACGAAAATAGAAACGAAAAAGTTCGTTTCTAAACACCTCGTCGTAATTTTCTTGAGTTACGAAATTTAGCTACGAAAACTTTTCGTCTCAAATAGAAATGAAAAGAATTTCGTAGCTAATTTAAAATTTTCGTTTCTATCCGAAACGAAATGAGCTATGAAAAGTTGTTTCATCTCGGATAGCAACGAAAATTTTCGTAGCTAAATTAGATTTTCGTTTCTATCTTAAACAAAATTTACATTTCTAATTTAAAGTTTTCATTGCAATTTGAAATGAAATATTTGTTGTTTCTAATTTAAAAATTTTCGTTGCAATTTAATTATTTTCATCTCTAATTTATATTTAAATATTAATAATTAATAATTGCATTTCATTGTAATTATTTTAACCATAGAAATACACCAAAATTTATAATTAATAACCGCATTTTATATTACTAATTCCAAAGGATACATACAAGTCTAGATATACCAATACATATTCATCTCTTAGTGTTCAAATTTGATTAGTAAATTCTCATCCTATACATCAAGTCTAACCTAGTTGCTAGAAGGTGGGGTGGGAAGTGAGGAGGAGCCCTTCATCAAAGATTCTAAACTTGCAATCCTTGCGCTTAGTTCATCCTTAGTGGCTTTGAGCTGCTCCCTTGCAGCATGAAGCTCATTCTCCGACTTTTTCAAGCGGGCCTCCATTTGGGAAAGCACGGAGGGAACATATGATGTGGTTGTTGAAGAGCGACGAGCTACAATGTCCCTCTCCTAATATGCTTCGATTCACTTCCAAGGCCATAGACGAGTGCCCTTCTTGCTAACTTCCCTAGCAGCTTTAAGAAAGAGGGCATCATCTTCTACTTCGGCTCCTGCTCGTGTAGCATTCTTCTATAAAGCCTCATATTTATCCTATAATTAAGAAATTTATTAGACATAAGAATACATAAATATGGTTATTAAAACTACATATATTTCATATACACATTCAGGGTTAATATATTGCATCATCAAATAGAAACTTTAAGTTATGTTTTAAAGAGTATAAATTGGATCCTAAATTGGAGAAACCGAAAACACCTCCACTTGCAAGTCAAAGGCCACTTGACACGAGAACTTCAAAAATCCTAGAGAGGTGGGCAACCCTAAACATCTTAAAGTGGCTACTTCACCAACTATAGTGAATGGCATTGCTCCAATCTCAAATAGGAAGATCGAGAACCGTTCATGTGGGCTCACCGATGAACGAGATCAAGGTTTGGTGAGCAAAAGCCAACTAATGAAACCTAATTTTCGGAGACTGAAAAGGAAAATTAGGTGAGAAGATGGGTTACTTTTGTGCCTACTATATGGCTTCTACATTCAAGGTAAGCTTTGTTTTTCCTGTATGTAGTGTCTTTGTATCTTAAATCATTGGTTCTAATTATGTACTCCGATGTGAACATTTGCTTATCTAAACTACAAGTATTTCATCCACACACTTGTTCTCTACTCGATGTAGATGAGCCCCTAGAGAATACCTATACCTTGAAAACACCAACTTCAGGAATTTCTTCACATGAATGAAGGTGATGGAAAGCTAAGCTATTCCCCACAAGGACTATGCAGTCACCAGTTATCTCAAATTTTTCCCCATTTGTGTTGTGAAGAATAACCTATAAGCATTAGAGAGGTCTAGTTTGAGAATAAGAGGTTATCCAAAGCATGATGCTATATATTCCGTCTTAATTGTGTACAACCTAGTTGTTTTTTTGAGAATTTTTAAAAATTTCGGCGAGTTCCGTCTAAAAATTGGCTATTCCCCTAGGCTTATAGCCTTACACCTACACATAAACTACAATAGAACACTAGAACTTTACGAGTCACCCACTCGAAGTATCAACAATCAACTCAACAGCCACACGTCGGAGTCCAACCAATATTCAAGCAAATGGCAACATAAAAGGGAAAAACTATGAAATTAAGGTGATAATTGACTTACCCAAATAGCCTTAGATCGATCGTCATAAAAAACTGTCTCCAACCCTTCTTTTCTACTATGGATTTGCTTATATATTTGTGACGCAGATGAGGCCTTTTTCCATCTTGTTTTGCCTTTCAAGAAAAAGGTAAATGACACATAAATATTTATCTAATAATTCTACAATAATTTCATCGATACAATAAAAGTTACATATGAAACTATTTACCAATCGCCTTACCCATTGTGTAGTTGAGATTGACCTCGAGGTGTGCACTGTCCCCACTTTAGGTCCAAGTGACCTTGTTTTTTCTGTTTTGAGTGGACCTCTTCTTGAACGGATCGGTTGATCTAAGGGCCTCAACTTGTCTTTTCATTTCAACCGACATCCATGTAGTGATTTTTCTTTCATTACTTTAAAGGCAATGTCCCGAAGACGATAAGAGGCCTTCTTTTTCCAATTCTTGTATACCTTGTCATTTAACTCCTTGGGCCAACAATACTGTGCTCGAGGAAGCATTTCACAAACATAAGTTTCACAAATATAACATATTTGATATTTTAAATATATGTTAAAATTAGCTAATAAAACTACCTTGAAAGATCGCCACCAAAATTCTTTATGCTTATTAGGAGCCTTCCTCCAACAAGTACATGATAGCTGAGAATGACTCTTTAAATCTTTGGTAATGTTTTGGACCAAATTAGGATCATCAAACCTTAAACACTCAAAACATTTCTCAATATAAACATAATGTTTTCATGTATGTATGACATAATAATAAACATATCAATAGAGATTAAAGTACTTTTTCATACCAAATTCCATTATCGGATACTTGTTCCAATGTTCGAAGCCGGCTATGATCAAGTTGCGTCTCAATGGTCCCATCTCCATAATTGCATTAACGAGTAGGAGGCATCTATTATTCACTAATATGTTTACAAAGTATATTAAAAAATTACCACAAATATAATAACATAGTTAAAATTTCCCTAAATATAAATAACATAGTTAAAATTTCCACAAATATAAATAACATAGTTAAAATTTCCACAAATATAAATAAGAGACATTCAACAAAATAGACGATATAAAATAGACAAAAACAACAAAATAGACATAAATTAAAAGTTCAATAGTTAAAACTCAAGTACAAAACATGACATTTGGTGGATTAATTGTCATCTTCTTTGGCAAGCAATTCTTCAAGCAATTCTTCAAGCATTTCATCATCTATATTAATTGCATCTTCATCTTCTTATGACATTCTTCACTTTCAACGACGACATCAAACTCCTCTTCCTCTTAAATGTCACTTTCATCTTCTATGTTCAACTTTGATAAAGTTGGTGGGTTGTCATTGTTCTCGTCTTCAAAATGAGCCTCATCTACTTGGACATGTATAGTGGTTTTTGGCTTCATCTTAAGCACTCGTCCACCATTGCCTTTTGTCATTATTCATGCTTGGATAAGGTGTGTAACATACTTGTGTCACTTGGTATATGAGCACAAAAAGGTCGTATTTAGGATATTCCTTGTATGATTGATATCAATGAGTTTATAATGTTGATGAACATTCAAGCCATTTAAGAAATTAAACCAATCACATTTAAAAAGGATGGTTTTATATAAACAAGTATTCCCCACGTATGTCAGCTCAATAACTTCTTGCAAGATTCTATTCAACACCATCCGTCCTTTTTACGGAAAACTCCATAATTCATAGTGGACTTGTCCTTGCCATAGGAGTATGTATGGAAATTGTAGTTATTAATATAGTAGTGGTCCCACTTACATACATCTTTCCTAGGACCATGACAACAGATTTAATCATGTCATCTATGGTGATATGGGTGGCTGACATTACCTATAAATTTACCTCTATTAGACTAGTAATCAATCCACAATGTTATAATTAGTTTAAACAAGTCAAATTTCCTTACATAGTTTTTAAACCATACAGGGAATTCGTCTTCAAACTTTGCCCAAACATTTTGAATCCTAATTCTAGGATTTAATGTTACCATCTCTCTTTGAAAGATCCTATGCGTAAAAGTGAAGCATGTATTATTAGACTTGTTTGAATCAATATAAGTTATATTTATACTATGAGATTACTTACTTTTCAAAGAACATTAGTATCTCACAATTTAACAACACATACCCATATGCTCGCACGAAATTCGGGCTCATCCAAATAACAAATATTACCCTAGCTTGGTGCATTCCCAACATTGAGAGAAAATAAGTTGGGGATGTTTTCATTTGACTCAATATGACCACCTTTAGTCACATTTCGTCCCAAATCTCTTGTTTTTGTGTCAACACTTTCATCATAGTAGTTGACACAAAAGTCCGAGATTTCCTCCATAAGGTAAGCATTGTAAATAGAAGTTTCCACACGGGCCTTATTCCCTACTTTTCGCTTGAGGCCACCCATGCGCCTACATTTTGAGCAAGTAAAAATATTTCACACCATAAGGTATGCATTGAAAGTAAGGTTAAGTAAATTAATTATAAAATTATATTAAAATATTACCTTTCAAATGAATACATCCATTTGTATTGAAGTGGTCCACCAACTCTAAATTCATAAGGAAGGTGGACAAGTAGATGCTCCATTACATTAAAGAATGAGGGTGGAAATATTCTCTCGGTTTTACATAGTATCTCTGCAATATTCCTTGATCTCAATTCTTCTGGTTTGAAAGTAAACCAAACATCTTATGACATCAAAAATCAATAACCATCCACGTGCTATATATTCCATTATTTCTTTCCTCTCTACCAATAAATTCTTGGTCTAATGATCAAGATAAAAAATTCTAAATACATTAGGTCACAAGTTAAATTTACTTTTTCGTTACATTATAATGCTCTACGTAACTTTTCTAATTTAGAACAAAAATAAAATCTCTCTCTCCTTTCTCCTATGCAAAGATATAGGTCTACTAATGCATTTGCTGCCAATCAACAAGATTGATGACACAACAAAGATTCACATGTCACCCAAACAGTCAAGACACAATATTAAATGTTATAAATACCTAACTAAATTTATGGTCAATTGACAAATAGAAAGGTGTTGTGGCTATTTTTAGCAAATTAGAATGCAAGACTTTCCCAGTTTACTATTTTTGTGCATGGCCATGCAAGAGTGATACTCGACCTAAACTTAAACGTTTGAATTGCCAGCAGGAAAGTTTCATGTGCATGGAAGCTATGGCTTCCTCATCCTTACCATTCATTTCACATTTTTCTTCCGTAATCTCGTCCTCATATATGCCATTGCTATAATCCTAGTTATTTGACATGAAACCATTGAGCGCTCAAAATTTTAGATTCGGGTCAAATTCGAATCGGATTTAAAAATTGAACAACGTCTAAAATTTAGATGAGATTTTGAAGATTGAACCTGATTTTTAGTTTCGAGTTGAAAATATCGAACAAATCTAAATTTGGGTCAGAATCAAGTTCGGACAATAAATTGAAAAAAAAAAATTATCCAGATTAAAAATTCATATGAAATTTTGTATATTGGGATTTTCAGGTTAGGCAAACTTAGATAATCAAGTTGGACAAAATTTTAATAGTGCTAAACTATTATTAGAGCTAATTATTAATAACATCTATACACTATATAATGCCAATCTTTTCAAAAATATGACATGGCGGTATGAGAGTGAATTTAGGAGTTTCATCCAATAAAAAAATAATTTATCATTGAAAAAAATAAGCTTCCACTCTAATATGGACTTTTTTTACTTCATGCCAAAATAATAATAATAATAATAACAATAATAATAATAATAATAATAATAATAATATATAATAATATATATAATAATATATATAATTTTTTTGAAAAATTAAACAAAATTAAAAGTAATAAAATAAAAACATAATCTTAAACAAAAAGTTAAACAAATAATAAAATGCACTAAATAAATACGAAAATAAATAATTAAATTACCAAAATATTAAAACTATTTTATGGACTTAATAGCCTAAAAATCTAAAATAAAAATAAAAAACTAAATTTATAAATTTATTAAATTAAAAACATGCTTTAACCTAAATTAGTAAATATGTCTTGAAAAATTATCAAATCAGTTATATATTATAAAATTATCTAATTTTAATATGAAAAGTAAATAATAATTAATCATCATAATTAAGTCATAAAAATATAAAACAGAAAAACAAAACTAAGTAGAAAATTAATAAATACAAATATACGAAATTATTTAATAAATTAAATAAAAAATCTGAAAAAATAAAAAAGTAACCTAAAACCCAAAAATATTTTTTTTATAATTTTCTAGAAAAATTAAACAGAATTAAAAATAATAAAATAAAAATATAATCTTAAACAGAAAGTAAAACAAATAATAAACTGCACTAAATAAATGAGAAAATAAATAATTAAATTACCAGAATATTAAAATTAGTTTTTGGACCTGAATATATCCTAAACACCTAAAGTCAAAATGAAGAAACTGAATTTATTAAATTAAAGACCTACTTTAACCTAAATTAGAAAAAAATCTAAAAATTATCAAATCAGTTATAAAAACTAAGAAAATTAATACTAATAGATTAAAAAGATTCTAACTAAACCCTATAATAATATAAAAATAAAATTAACCGAAGAAGACTAATTTTATACTTTTAACAAACTGACTAAAACATAACAAAAACAAAAAGAAAAGTAATCTGAAAATTAAAATATATTAAGACATAAAATAAAATAAATATATATAGTTATGCATTTATTTATTTAGGGTTTGGATTGTATATTAGCTCTCATTTATTTTTATGTATATTGATATGCAATATTGTTTTGGACCTCAAAATATAATAATTTTGTCTAACATTATTAATTTTTCATTGTTGATGGTATTTTTTGACTTGGTGTCATAAAATTGTATTAGTTCAAAATATATTTATTATAAAAATTTTTAAAATTAAAATCAACAGGAACATGTTATAAAAATAATATTTAAATATTTAACTATTTGAGGAAGCAATTTGGTTATTACCTTCATCCTATATACATAATGATTTAATATACCTTAATAAATCATAAATTAATATAATAAAAATATAACAACTACATATATACTTGATATTAATAATTAAAAATGCATACAAGATAGAAAATTATTATTCAAATATGTTGTGGAATAAAACATAATGAATAAAAAGTTAGGAATTATATTGCTTCAGTTCGTAATTTGTGTACTTTAAGTTGGTAATTTGTGTTATGTTTAAAGGATTACAAACTTAATATACCAACTTTTATTAAGCCCATAGGATTTTGAATAAATTCATTTGTCTCAAAATTTTTGCACAACATACAGATCATTTTTTTTTGTTACAAATATAGTTTATTTTAATTTCTTCCTAACATGTCTATCTCGTGACTTATTATTGACAAATATATTTAAATCATATCTTTTACTATTGTAAGTTTCTAAATTATTAAAAGATGAGTATTTTCCATCAAACCTCCCCGCCATCTTGCAATAGAACTTCATGTTACTCTTATTATGTTAATTACTTGAGAGAAATAGTTGTGTCTCGAGGGAAGCAATTGGTTGTTAATCGAGTAAAACATGTATTTATAAAATATAAATTGTATCAATATTATTGCCCTATTGATTCACTACTAAAATCGCGATCAATTTTCAATATAAGTACAAAACACAAATGATTTTATTAACTTACGTCGCGAATTGACCTATCATGCCCTATACTATGATACAAATTACCTATTATTGGTAAATATATTTGGATCACTTCTATCATTATAATATTTTTCACAATAATCTCAATATAAGTAGTTATTATATGTTTAATTATCTTTGTGTGCAGAGGTAGGTAAGAATGGATAAATCATTGTATTCACCTTATAATTTTTAAAAAATGAGATCCCATTATAGGTATATGTATACTTTTTAAGAGTTCATGTAAAATTTAAGTCAATAATGTTTTAGTAGGTTGGTTGCATATAAATATTTATCTAGGCGTCTATTAAGTTAAATTAGTATTGACTTTGCAAAAAGTTATGAGTTATAAGTTTGATATTCTTTTATTGATTTGATGTATTTTATATTGTAATATTAATTTGTGACATAATGATATTTATTGTCATCTACGGATCATCCAACTCAATATCTACCAATCATATATTATTTCTTTTCCTACTAATATTTACCTTTTGATACCCAAACATATTGTCACACTATTTATATAACTATATGAGTTAGGATTATTTAAATTGTTTGATTCTTAGAGGGGCTTGACTTATTAATAGTCCAAATCACGTGTGTAATTTTAAAACTTGATGATATTTTTCAACATTCTTTTTTATTTATTATTTTAGATTATTAATTTATTCTTTTGAAATTTAGAATGACTGAAATATGAATGTGTGCTTGGGCTCTAATGATTTTTATGTGTTGGGTTCCGATAACTTTGATGAGTCATGAAAGCGTTTTCATTATGAGGGGATAACATAATGTTGTTAAAAGTGAAATCATTCAATAAAATCAAATGATCGAGAAAAAGAAACTCACAAGTATAACATCGCTGCGTAATTCAATAATTTATTAAGTTATGCATTGTACAATATTGCTCCGTGCATAACACGGGTCCGGACTAGTATCTATAATGTTAGAATATAAAATCTTACTTAGATCATCATAAACTGTAATTCATTCACTCCCATATTAATATATGTACAAGATAAGATTGAAGCTTTTTAATATACATACTTTAAGCGGAAATGGTATTTATATGGGAGGGCATGTTAACTTTTCTTGCACCTTCATTTGTCGTCCCATTTATTAAAATTTTCATTGAAATTGTTGTTGGATATGTGATATTCTCTATTTTCGTATGAATTGGTACTAGATGGTATTTTTTATGAATTGGTACTACGTGGTAGAATGCAATAATATATAGAGTTAAAATTTCCCTTCGAAAGTGATCAATGTCCTCCAAATTATTGCCTCCATATGACCCTTTAGAGTCTAGGATTAGTTTTACACGCTATACTGGATTGGTTTTGCTCCAAATTCCAATGGGAGTTTTATTTGGTTAACACATTTTGATGGAACTTTTTTTAAAAAAATAATCAAATACAATGGGATATTATATTTTTATTTTTTTATTTAAAACATCCACCTTGAATGTTTCAAAAACTTACACAGAGGTAACTTCAGGTTTGGTTTAACTATTTTAAGGTCCCTCGGGTATGAAAAATAATTCTTAACTACCCCGACCTTTACAAACAATTATTCAAAGGTACCCTCGGGTTTGATATAACTATTTTAAGGTACCTAAGGTATAAGAAATAACTTATAGGTACCCCGGCCTTTATAAAAAATTACCCGGAGGTACCCTAAGGTTTGATTTATCTATTTAAAAGTCCCTCATGAATGAAAATATACTCCTAAATTTAGTACTATGGGGAATAACTCTTTTAAATCAGGCACCTTAAGATTTATACACTCTTTAAACATTCAAATTTATATATTTTTAGTATATTTCATTTATGAAAAAATTATAACTCCTAAAAAGGTAACTTTTACGGTTAAACAACATTATACGATACCTTAGGGTAGTTTTTTATTATTTTCGATACCTGAGAGACTTTTTTATCATTTGTTGATAGTATAGGGTACTAAAGTGTCAATAGTCCTTCATTTATTGTTGACAATTGAGATAATAAATTAACTTTGAATTCTCTATCGGATGTAGTAATTGTCACAAATTGGGACATAACTCAAGAACTTGCGGGAAACCAAGATCCGCATATGGTAGGCTACTTGGGGGAAAAAAAAAGGAAAGCTAAAAGAGAGGACAAGCAAAAGCGGAGAGGACCAAAGAAAGCAAATACAAGTAGCTCTCAAGTGAACATAGACCCTCCCACACAATCTAGCCAAGCCTCTTAACCATGATGGATGTATTCAATCCTCTATTTTTTATTTTTTGTATCTCCTTTTTTTCTTAGGACATCTCTCTTTCTCAAAGATTGAAACTTGATACTAGGTGCATTATTTGCTACCTTCGAATGATCGTTAATTTTTTGGGTTTAAAATTGGTTTGCAAAAGAGATATATTTTGGGGGTTTATTTTTTTTTAGAAAAAGGGTAAATACATCAACTAATAGATAGCCCTTCTCACAAGGGTTCTACCCAAGCTATCCTCCATTAAAATGAAGAGGAAGGAAGATGAAGAAGGAAGGAAATCCCAAAACAAGGAATGGGAGATAGAAAGACCTACTCTTTTTGCCCAATCCGCTGATCCTATTGTCCTCTCGATAATGATGATTGATAAGGACATTACAACAATTCCTAAGGTAAAGATAAGTATCCTGAATGAGTGTCCGGATCTCCCATGGCGGTTGGCATTTTCTGCATAAAGCCTTAATAACCAATTGGTTATCGCCCTCTATGACAATAGAACGAAATCCTGCTTGGATAAGCTGCTCGTACTCCGTTCCTCATCACGAGTGGCTTCAGCTACCAAGATTGAGGCTGGCCCGGATTTGAAACTCCTGTTTGCATAAATCTTATATCCCAGCTCCCGATGATAAATCCTCCAACTACAACCGTAGAAGATTTTGATCCATCAAAGTTAATTTTGATGAATCCCCTGGCGGTTTATCCCATCTAATATGATGAGTTGAGGTGGTAAGGAGAGGAGATGATTGAGGTGAAGGAGTAGGAGAGTACAATCCATCAAATCTTCCTCTTACTCTCCATTCAACCCAAGTTCTTTTAGCTTTGATAATTGTGGAAACCGAACTATACCTTCCATTATTAAACACCGTATTATTTCTACTTTTCCATAACAATACCATTTCGGTTGGTTTATTAAGATTCCTAAACGTTTGAAATATATCGAAAGTGACGGATTATGAAGTTGATTGGTATTAATATCAAGCCACTTGTGGAGAAAAGTTTTCTCCCAAGTATCCTTAATAATAGGACATCTAGAAAAGAGATGATCAATCGATTCCTCATTTTGTTGGCATATAAGACAATAATTATCTACGTTAATTCCTCTTCTCACAAGTATATCCCGTGTAGCTATGGAATTATGATGAAGTTGCCAAAGAAAAAGTATCGTTTTAGGCATAACATCCAAATTCCATATCCACCCAACTTCCCAATTATGGTTCCAACCTTCCAAATTATGTGCATTCCATGTTGCTGATTTTGTAGTAAACTTTCTTGTACTCAGTAATCCCCAAGACACCGTGTCTTCCAAATCATGATTTGGAATGGGTATACTTTTAATTTTCCTACAGATGTTCACTGGAAGAAATAAGGAAAGAAAATGAATGTTTCATTCTTTATCGGGCATAATACATATATTGACAGATGCATCGAGTAATGGATTGTCATTCCTAATGCTATCATAATATCTGGAGCAATGTCGCTTGTCCACACCAAATATCATGCCAAAATTTTGTAGACTTCCCATTCCCAATTTTCGATTTTAATCCTCTTTTAAAAAGATCCCTCTCTTTTAGGAGACATCTCTAGGCCCAAGAATCCGAAGGTTTAGGTTTTCGTAAGAAGAAATTTTAAGATAAAGGGTATTTAAAGAGTATGATCTTTACCCAAAAATTATTCGGCTCATAAAGATATTTCCATATAAGTTTACAAAGAAAGGCTTGATTAACAGCCTCTGTTTCTTGAGACCTAGGCCCCCGTCCTTTTAGGCATGCAAATTTTATCCCAAGAAACAAAGGGAAGGCCTTTTATATCCTTTGCTTTGCTCCAAAAAAATCCTTGTTAATTATGTCCAATGACAAGGATGTGCTCTTTAGCAATTTAAACCATTACATAGTATGCGCAGGTAGTGATTCCAAATTTGATTGAATCGGAACCACCCATCCTGGTTTAGAAAGCGATAGCCTTACAATTCTACAGTTTCTTATCTACTTTAGCGAGGATATCGAGCAAAGGTAATATTATTTGTCCTACCTTTAAAAACCGGACACCCCGGATACTTTCCAAAAGAGTCTCTATGCAGAACATTAAATATGGATGTTACCGCAATTCTAACAAGCAGATGTCGCATTTTTGAAAAAACAAGGACTGATTTATGGAAGTTGACTAGTTGACCAAAGTGAATACGGAACTCATTCTAAATATTGCTAAGTTTAAAGCAAGTTTCATTGTTGGACTTACAAAAAGTAAATTGTCCTCAACAATAAGTAAACATGGTATTTTTTGCGCTCTAGGTGAGATTTTAATCCCAATCCCAAATTTTGGCTATATCGCCTCCAAGCTGTAATATGTAAGCAAGAAAGTCTATGCAAATTATAAATAGATATGGAGACAAGGGGTCATCCTGTCTAAGACCTCTAGATGGTCTAAAGAACCCACATGACTCATCATTGATAATCAAAGAATATGTGTAACGCCCCAGGTTACCCTTACTTAATAACTCCCTAATTCTAGAATATTAGGTAAGGTCGCAGCGGAAGTTAACGATCGAAGGCGTTACCGCCACCCTAACAAAAGGACAAGGCTGAATTAAAATACCATAATAACCAGTATCTATTAGTTATGCTTCAATAAGTCGGGAAACATTAAATGCTACGTCACAAGGTGTCCTGTCGATCGCTTAAGTAAACCAATCCCAAAGTACGGTTCGCTACATATTTACGAGATATTAGCGGCCGATACAACAAGTGTACGATAGGAAATAGGCAATATTTAATTACAACCCGGGTCAAACCCAAAATTAGCGAGGATGAGAATCACTGTGAGCATCTAACCCATCACAGAACAATGATAATGAAATATCCAGCTAAGTCTTGCTTCCGTCGAGCTTCTTAGGCGAAGGGCTGTTCACGGATGCTTTTCCTAAAAACAAAAACATCAAAATAATTTGAAGAATGAGTCTAAACTCGGTACGAACATTCCTGCACAGTCAAATAATTTTGAAACACATTGATTGAGCGCGCGCATTTCAATTCATTTTAGTTTGAAATCGGGGGAGAGAATATGAGTAAAACTTGCTTGCTGGTTATTATCCGAAAGTGGAACCCCTTGATAATTGATACGATCTTAGTAAGGTGCACACCCCCGGCCAATCGAAAATCCGAGTTGACGCCGTACGGGTGAAATTGGAGGGCATAAGCCACGATAATTGATAATTAAGCGGGGACCACTTAATTAGGTGACAAAACTTGATTTGCAAATGATTCATTATTAGTTATTTATATAAGAAATGTTGAGATTTGCTGAAATACGTGAATTGTCGAAGGGTACAGTGCAATGAACCTACCCGAATTGAGAATGTTTGTTTCTCCCCTTTAATAAAAATTTAAGTTACCAGGTAGTCGGCAACGAAGTGGTCCGAATTACGTTTCAAATAGATTTTTGTTGTTAATAACGCTTCTCTAGAGTTTCCATAATTGAATTCGTATAATCGTTGGCAATTTGGTTCATTTTCTTTATTTATTAAGTAATCGATTGAACTAAGATTTTTATTACTCAACTCCCTTGTGCTAATTCCGTTTAGATCTTAATTATAGAAGACTCGGACACCACACAACACTTTCTGAGTTTTATGAAAGGAATCAGGTATAACAATTTCTTACATATAGAGTTTTGATTCCAAGGCATTCTCTCGTACCTTAAAAACTTTTCCGAGTGATATGGTATCTTATCTAAGTGATACAACATTTAATTCATGTATTTCTTGCTTATTCTTGAATGACTCGTAAAACGGATTTGAGTGTCTCACTCGGTTCCGAGTCCCTCATTGCTTAAATTTATCGCATACCGATTAGACTAGTTTTCCGCTCGGATCCGACTTCATGTTATTTGTTCTATCTTGCTCGAAGTCGGTGCTTCTAGTCCGATTCATGTTTAGTCTATATCAAGTTATTTCACTCGATATTCTTTACGTTACTTGATACTTCGCTTAGACTAACTCGGATGGAATTTTGAGTTATATGGATATTAGACTCGGAAAATTCCATTCTCTTTCCGACGCGAGATAATTATCAACTTAATTATCTTAATTATTTTATTATCTGTGTCTAATCTTGGACCAAAGTATTTTATACTTTGAGAACCAAAATTGATTTACTTTTGTAGGTTATTCAAACGAGGATACACTTTTCAAACTACAAAAGTAACCGAGCTCGAACGTCAAATCACCAGCGAGACATGGCTCTTCACCTTCTCTGCTCCGGTCCCAGTAGATTGTGTCGAGGCTGTCTATTTCCAAATCTGGAAAACTGGAACGTCAAGCTTAACGGTGGTTTCCACCTTATCTTTCCAGTACACCGCTAATGGTTTTGGGACTTCCAAGAGAGTTAAACCGTTGTCCAACGTTCATATTACAACGGATACTTTCGAGTGACTCGAAAGCCTTTGTCAACGGTCATAAAGAGCTCTCGGTCAGCGAGATGAAGATAACGGCTACTCTGCCTGGTTATCTATAAATAGAAGCCAACGTTCAAGACTTGAAGATGGTCGAACCTATTGTTAATACACGTACTTGAGCAAAGTCATTGTATTTATTCTCAATCTTCTACTTACAACTCCCACTCTGTAATTCATTACTTTCGAGTTGTAAGGTCTTGTACTTAGTTACAAGCACTTCCTTACTTTCTCTGTAAGGTCCCTTGACTAAGTCTGTATAGGTTAACTCAACTTAGTTGTCCCTAGCTGTAAGGGTTATCTCAGCTAGGAAGTACTAGATCGAGATAAGGGAATTTCGAGTCTAGGAAAACTTGTAAAGAGTTGTCTAAGGGAGCAACTCGAGTTCGGTCAGTTCACGGTATTTTGTGGACTCAAAATAGTGGATTTGACTTCGTGCTTGGATTAGCACGAGTCAGTGGTTTTCCGCCCTGTGGGGTTTCCACGTAATCTCTAAGTGTTTACTTTCCGAGTTCATTCTAGACTCGGACTGTCTCAACGCCTCTGTTTACTTTGCCACTTTACTCTAAGCGGCTTTGCTGAGTCTATACTTTTCGACTCCGATTTTGACTCGGAATCCATTTTTGTATCTTATTTGGCAAAAGAGGCTGAATTTCTACAAAAATCCTCCATCACCCTATTCACCCCCTCTAGGGTGACTCGGACTCTCCCGAGCAAACCTTCAATTATGCACATACTCGTTAAAGTAGTCGATTAGACCAAGCAATGATATTCACACGATGTAATGCGTTATGGATTCAAATCAAGAAAAATGAAAATACATATATACATGTGTATATATATATATGCATATATACAAGTATTTAAACATTTCGTAGTTATTATTATTATTATTATTATTATTGTTATTATTATTATCATTATTATTATTATTATTATTATTATTATTACTATTATTATTGTTATTATTAATTACAACTAATTTGATTAGTTTACCCATTTTAGCGCTATTTTCAATCCTTATAGCTAGCTCAACTCTCATTTCGACATATTCAAGCGCCATGATTAAATAATTACACTAACCCATCAAATGTCCTTCCCATAGGTAAATTTCACAATTTACTTAATTGCTCAAAATTCATACGTATACGACCTTAAGGTTATGAGCATTCTTTTCAACAAAATCCCATTCACAACGAAATTAGGTATACCAAATGTTCAAATTTCCCACATGCCTCCCACACAATCTGTTATCCAACTTCAATCTCCCTGCATATTTTTCTCTTCCTTTATGTTCAATTCTAGCTAATTACAAAATGTAACTAACCCATCAAATTGCTCAACATTCACGCCAATTTACTTCCCAATTCAATTCACTCAGTCAAAATTTAACAAGAGAGATTATATTCATTCGCCTTCGTCTGCTTCAATATAACCATTTCCAACAAAATCCACCAAATTACTCAATCATATAATAAAACATCCCTAATCTTATTCACTAAATTATAATTTCCTAAAAGAAACCACATTCGTTCATGTTCATACACAATCAATCCATCAAAATGCCACAACTCAATCATCCACACCAATTCCAATTTCTCAAAATCAATCTTCAAATTCACTCACCAACATACTTCTAAGTCATATACTGCAATTTGTAATTGCAATTGCTTAAATAAATCAAAAACTTGATAATTTAGGGTTTAGTGTTTTACCTTCAAATTTGGAGAGGAGGATTCAAGAAGAACGAGCAGGGGTGGTGGGCGCGGCGGCTGCACCGGCGACCACCGGGCGGGGTTGGCGACTAACTCCGGCGGCTGCTGCGGCTGGGGTTGGCTGCTAGGTGGCCGCTGCAGAGGAACCGGGATGCGGGGAGCAGAACGCGGTAAGAGAGAAAGGAAGATAGCGAGGGAGGGAGAGAGCGAGATAGAGAGGGATGAGGGATGGCCGACGCCGGTCTTCCAGCCGGCATCGGTTGTGCCTGGTGGCCGAGAAGGCAGCGGCAGCGAAGGGAGGCGTCCGCGAGGAGGGAGAGGCAAGGGAGCACAGGGGAGGCGGACGAGGGCAAGCAAGTGAGGAAATTGAAATTGAACTTGCCCGATTATTTTGATCTTAACCGCCTCTCTTTTTTTTTTTAAATAATTCTAGATAAATCTATGTCCGGATTTTTCCTTCAAAAAAATCTGGTTTATTTATTTCATTTTTACATTTATTTTTATATATTTATTTATTTACTTATTTATTTATTTATTTATTATTATTATTATTTTCTTATTGTTACTTTTTAATTTTATTTTAATAATGATGTTCACAAATTATAACCTTAGTATGAGATTTTTATTATGGCCACTTCGTCGCCTTACCTGCATAACACATATATCAAAATAATTTAAATATAAAATATTGAATTGAAGTGCACGTGCTCGATCATATAAATCTTGTAATTAATGAATTAATTAAACAGACAATGTGGTTTAGGGTCGGGTTGTTACAATATGTGACAAGTAGAAATACATTCTCTAATCCATTAATCCGGATATAATGAAAGCCAAATTCCTTTAGACAGGCAAAGATAAAGTCTCATTCAAGTCTATCATAAGCTCTCTCCACATCTAACTTGAGTCCAATATATGCCTATTTACCTTTCATATTGCCAAACTTATTAATGATTTCATGTGCCAAAAGGATTTTATCATGAATATCTCTATCTCGGAACAAATGCACTTTGATATGGACCGATAATTCTTCGTAGAACCGGTCGTAGTCTCGTTAACAATAATTTTGAAAATAATTTTATACAAACTGTTACATAAACTAATTGGCCTATATTGCGCCATTGAAGATGGGTTTGCCACTTTTGGGATAAGAGCAAAAAAGGTGTGGTTAACCTCTCTAAGTAATTTACTATTTTTAAAAAAATCTATAACACATTGAATAACCTCATTACCAATAATATTCCAATGTTGTTGAAAAAACTCTGCTCCAAAACCATTAGGTCATGGCACTTTAGCAGGGTTCATTTGAAAAGCTGCAGCTTTAACTTCAACACGCGTAATCGGTGCTATAAGATTTAAATTATCAGTCTCTAAGATTGATTAGACCCTCATTACGTCTTTGCGTGATAAATCTATTAGTAAAGTCGGTAGCAAATTTCTATTTGATAATGCTTTTGTCATTAATCCAAACTCCCTAATCATACTTAATAATTTGAGAGATATTCGTTCTTTGTTTCCTAAATGTACAACATTTATGAAAGAATTTAGAGTTCCGATCACCCTTGATTAGCCATTCTTTTCTATAAAACTTTCCCCAAGTATTTTTGGTTAAACAAAAAGAGCCTCTCTCTTTGCTTAATAAGCCATGAGTGCCATTGTAGTAATATGAAGCTACATGGATTAACTATTAATCTATCTTTAACTTTTTATAATTGCGAAGAATTTTTCTCAATCTGTTGATGATAATTATTGCAAGAACTCTTGCCCATCTTTTTAGTTTAACTTTAATGTTCTTAAATTTACAAATTAGTTTGAATATACTTGTTCCCCTGTGAAAAGTATTCCATTGGTCCTTAATAATCTTTTTAACTTCTTTAAAGTTAGACCAATTATTTTGAAATCTAAAATTTCATCTCCTATTCCGTGAAATATCGGGATCCATGTTAAGAATAATATACGAGTGATCTCGAACAGGAAAATGGTCCATTTAAAATAGAGCAATTTGGGTAAATGTCAATCCAGTCTCTTCTTTCAATTGCTCTATCTAGTTTCTCATAAATGAGTTGGCCTCTAAGGAATTTTTTCCAAGTATAGATCCCGCCTACGAGAGGGAATGGTTTCTCCTTGTATACTGCGAACAAAATTTCTTATTCTTAGGAAATTAACCAGAGAAAATTTTTGACCTCCTATTTTTTCATTAAAACTTTCTAATTGATTAAAATCCCCTATAATACACCATGGTAAATTGATAAGGCAGTTGAGGTCTTATAAGTGATTCCGGAAGGCATCTTTATCCATAGCCTGAGTTGGACCATATGAAAGTTTGCTCTTGAAGAGGCTTAGTCACCCTAGAGGGAGGTGAATAGGGTGATGAGAGAATTTGAACAATAAATGGAAGATTAAAATCTATAACGAGACTTTGAGGTCTGTCTGAGTCTAGATTGGACTAAAAAAGAGTTAACTTAGAAATTACGTGGAAACCCTTCTAGGGTAGAAAACCACGACCAGTGCTAATCCAAGCACCAAGTCAAATCCACTATTTTGAATCCATAAAATACAGTAGAAAGACTTCACCGAATTGCTCCCTTAAACAATTCCTTACAAGATTTTCCTAGACTCAAAAGTTCCCTTATCCGATCTATTACTTCCTAACCGAGGTAACCTTTACAGTTAGGGACAACCGAGCTGAGTTAACCCATACAACTCAGTCATGGGACCTTACTCGAAAGTAAGAAAGAGAATTTGTAATCGATTACAAGACCTTACAACTCGTAAAGATGTTAAGTACAAAGTTGGAGTTGTAAGTAGAAGATTGAATATGAATATAAAGAATTTTGCTCAAGTGTGTGTAATGACAATTGATTTCAACAATGGATTCAGCAATCTTCAAGTCTTGTGAAGTGGCTTCTATTTATGGATGACCAAGCGGATTAGCCGTTGTGACTAGCTTATGAATAGAAGTCCTCTCGTGACCGTTGTAATGGCTTTTCCGAGTCGCTCGTAAAAGATCCGTTGAGATGTGATCGTTGTGCAATAGCTCTTGACTCCTTAGGATGTCCCAATCCACTGGTAGTATTTGAAAAGTAAGGTGGAAACCAACGTTAAGCTCGGTGTTGAAGATTTCCGGTTTAGAAACAGACAACACCGACACGAGTGTCTAGGCTTTGGTCGAAGTAGAAAAAGCCTTATCTCGCGGCGATTTGACATCTTGAAGTTGGTTACTTTTGTAATTCAAAAGTAGGATAACCTTGTATGAATAATCTACAAAAGTAAATCAATTTTGGTTCTCAAAGTATAAAATACTTTGGTCCACGATTAGACACGAGTAATAAATTAATTAAGATAATTAAGTACATAATTATCTCGAGTTAGAAAGGAATGAAATTTTCCGAGTCTAATATTCATTATACTCAAATTCCATCCGAGTCGGTCTAGAGAAAGATCAAGTTAGATAAAGAATATCGAGTAAGAATACTTGATCTAGACAGATATAGTTCCAACAAGACAAACCGACTTAAAGAGATGAATTAACGTCGTAATTCACCCGAACTTGGAATAAGAAGTCGGACCCGAGTTTAAACGTGTTAGAGCGAAGTGTTTGAACATGCGATAAATTTGAGTGTTGTCGGAGTGACTCGTAACTACACATGTGAAATGATGAGCAAAAGCATGCTTTCCGAGTCAGTCATAATCAAATGAAAACATATGCAATAGTTTCGTTACACTCGAAAAGGTTCTATACTCGCTCGTAAAAGGTTCCGTAATATTCGAAAAGTTTCTATATCGGTTAGAATGACTTGTAATCAAAACTTACCGAGAGATGAAGTTTGTACCTGATTCCTTGATAGTACTCGGAATGTTATACATGCAAAGTATGAGTCTTCACCATATATTCCAAAAATGATACATTCCTTTCGATTTCTTTTATCCAAGACGTGCGGATGGATAGTTCGTCGATCCTTAACCAGCACATTAGCTGTTATATTATACGAATTCCACAAAATCCACATCCCTCCGCAATGATTATATGGCATAACAAAATCATAATGGTCATATCCTCAAGAGGATATAATTTTTTTAGTATTAACCATATTGGTCATGGTTTCTAAAATGAAAAGAATATCGTGACGGAATTTTTGATTCAAGATTAAAATTTCCTATTTAACTTGCTTCTTTTTAGCTGCTTGAACATTCCAAAGAATTATTTTTATAATTCCAACCAAAGAATCCCAATATTAACCCATATTGGGATTAATTGAAACCCACAAGTGAGCATGCAACTTAATTACACAAACCCTAATCCGTACGAACATTATGCCAAGAGAATTCAGAGTAAAGATAAATAAGCCAATAGCAAAGAACAAACTGCAGAGCAAGTAAACGGGTCCTTTTCAAGATGGTCGAAACAAGAGCCTTGGGAAGATCAAGCGAGCCCGAAAATCCTCTCGATATTTTAGGGGTTTTAAAGATATGTCATATGTGTTTTTTTTGTAATTTTAATAGGATTATACCTATTTTGGATGTCCAACCATGTAAATGGTAGATTTAAGTTTTATAGGTGCTACTACATTTTTATTTTAATAAAAGCAAGTTGAAACATATTTTCCAGATTACCAAATTTCATTGTATTCACATTTACATGATTACAACAAAGGAGACAATAGCAACATTTCTAATTTTAATTTTAAATAATTAAAAAGTACTTATAAAAATCACAACATAAAAAAATTGTACATTTTGTAAGTACAAAGTTTTATAAATAAGTAACTATAAAATTAAAACAGAAAAAATTACAAATTTTATCTTGTTAGATGGGAAGAAGGTAAAAAATTAATATTTTAAATTTCAATAATTGAAAGTAGAGGTAAAATTGGTAGTCAACAAAAATTTTGAATTTTCTTTGGATATATAATGTCAATTTCACATTACAACAAAGGGAAGTATACTTAGGTGTATATTTTCATTCTTGAGGGGCCTTTAAATAGTTACACCAAATCTTAGGGTACTTTTGGATAATTTTTTACAAAGGTCGGGGTGTTTAGGAGTTATTATCATACTTGAGGGGCCTTAAAATAGTTATACTAAACCTGAGGGTACATTTGAATAATTATTTGCAAAGGTAAGGGTACCTAAGAATTATTTTTCATACCCGAGAGGCCTTAAAATAGTTACACCAAACCCAGGGATACCTTCGAAGACTCGGACACTCGCTCAATACTTTTCCGAGTTGTATAAAAGGAATCGGGTATAACAATCTCATACCTACAGAGTTTTGATTCCAATGCATTCTCTCGTATCTCGGATGAAGACTCGGACACTCGCTCTATATATTTCGAGTCATGCAAAAAGAATCGGTATAACGATGTCATTCATATAGTGTTTTGATTCCAAGGCATTCTCCGTGTCTTAGAAACTTACTTGAGTGAAATAGTATCTTTTCTATGTGATTCGGCCTTCACTTATCTCTTTAATCGCTTTCGGTTAGCGACTCGAAAACTTGTTCTTTATTCCGAGGCCACTCTCTCTCGTAATCCGACTTATGATTATTTACTCTATTGTTTGCAAAGTCAGCATTCATAGTTCTTATCATGCTTAGTCTACATCAAGTGTTTCCCACTCGATATTTGTTGATAGAACTTGATTCCTTGCTTAAGACTAAGTCTTATGGAATTCCGAGTATCATGGATATTAGACTCAGAAAGTTCCATTTCTTTTCGACTCGGATAATCTGTTTGTTAATTATCATGATTATTTTTATTATCTCGTGTCTAACCTTGGACCAAAGTATTTTATACTTTGAGAACCGAAGGTGTTTTACTTTTGTAGGTTATTCAATCGAGGATATCTTTTCAAAATACAAAAGTAGCCGGCCTGTGAACATCAAATCACCAGCGAGATATAGCTTTTCACCATCCCTCGCTCTAGTCCCGGAAGATTGTGTCGGAAGCCGTCCGCTTCCATATCCGGAAAACTCGGAAGGTCAAGCTTAACGATGGTTTTCACCATACTTTTCAAGACACAACCGATGGTTTTGGGACTTCCAAGAGAGTTAAACCGTTGTCCAACGACCATATTTTCAACGGATACTTTCCGAGTGACTCGGAAAGCCCTTATCAACGGTCACGAGAGGACTCTCGGTCAGCAGATGAAGATAACGGCTACTCGCCTAGTTATCTATAAATAGAAGCCACTTCACAAGACTTGAAGATAGCGGAACATACTGTCAATATTCCAACTTGAACAAAGTTATTGTATTTTATCTTCAACTTACAACTCCCACTCGTAATTCATTACTTTCGAGTTGTAAGGTCTTGTACTCGATTACAAACACTTCTTACACTCTTTGTAAGGTCCCTTGACTAAGCCGTAAGGGTTAACTCAGCTTAGTTGTCCCTAGCTGTAAGGGTTATCTCAGCTAGGAAGTACTAGATCGGATAAGGGAACTTCGAGTCTAGGAAAACTTGTATAGAGTTGTCCAAGGGAGCAACTCGGGTTCCGTCAAGTTCACGGTATTTTGTGGACTCAAAATAGTGGATTTGACTTCGTGTCCGGATTGACACGGGCCGTGGTTTTCTGCCCCAGGAGGGTTTCCACGTAAAATTCTCTCGTGTTCTATCTCTCGAGTTCATTCTAGACTCGAGACAAGACTCGCTGAACGTGTTTACTCCGATCCATTACATTCCGAGTCCAATCTTTTATAACCCCTTGCTTAGACTCGAATCTGTCTTTGATTCTTCTCTGTAAAAAGGGTGTGTGCTTTCACAAAGAATTTTTCATCACCCTATTCACCCCCTCTAGGGTGACTCGGACTCTCCCGAGCAAACCTTCATCGAAACTTCTTTGAGTAAAATAGTATCTTTCCTGACCGATACGGACATTACTTATTATATTTCTTGCTTATCTATAAGCGACTCGAAAACCGGTTCTTTGTTCCGAGTCCAGACATCACTCAGATTAATCGCAGTTTGAATAGACTAGTATTTCATCTTTTCTCACTCGGAATCCGACTTGTGGTTATAAGCCCTATTTTGTTATAGTCAGTATCCTTAGCTTGTTTTATACTTAGTCTATATCAAGTTAATCCTCTCCGATATTCTTTATTGAACTTAATTCTTCGCTTAGACTAAGTCGGATGGAATTCGAGTATCATGGATATTGGACTCGTAAAATTCCATTCCGTTTCGACTCGGATAATCGGTTGGATTATTTATCGTAATTATTTTATTATCTCGTGTCTAATCTTGGGCCAAAGTATTTTATACTTTGAGAACCAAAATTGATTTACTTTTGTAGGTTATTCAATCGAGGATACACTTTTTAAACTACAAAAGTAACCTAGCTTCGAACGTCAAATCACCAGCAGACATGGCTTTTCACCTTCTCTCGCTCCGGTCCCGATGAGATTGTGTCGGGGCTGTTTGTTTCCAAATCTGGAAAAGCTGGAACGCCAAGCTTAACGGTGGTTTCCACCTTATCTTTCCGGACACCGCTAATGGTTTTGGGACTTCCAAGAGAGTTAAACCGTTGTCCAACGTTCATATTACAACGGATACTTTCGAGTGACTCGTAAAGCTTCCATCAACGGTCACGAGAGGACTCTCGGTCGGCAGATGAAGATAACGGCTACTCTGCCTGGTCATCTATAAATAGAAGCCATCTCACAAGACTTGAAGGTTGCCGAACATATTGTTAATACACATACATGCTCAAAGTTATTGTATTTACTTTCAATCTTCAACTTACAACTCCCACTCTGTAATTCATTACTTTCGAGTTGTAAGGTCTTGTACTCGATTACAAACTCTTTCTTACATTCTTTGTAAGGTCCCTTGACTAAGCTGTAAGGGTTAACTCAGCTTAGTTGTCCCTAGCTGTAAGGGTTATCTCAGCTAGGAAGTACTAGATCGGATAAGGAAATTTCTGAGTCTAGGAAAAACTTGTATAGAGTTGTCTAAGGGAGCAACTCGGGTTCGGTCAGTTCATGGTATTTTGTGGACTCAAAATAGTGAATTTGACTTCGTGTCCGGATTGACACGGTCCGTGGTTTTCTGCCCCAGGAGGGTTTCCACGTAATCTCTAAGTGTTACCTTTCGAGTTCATTCTAGACTCGGACAGCTTTACGACTCTTGCTCATTCCGCTAATAGCCTTCGAGTTAAATCTTTTCGACCTCGTTGATAGACTCGGAATCTGTCTCTGTCTTGTTTTTAACGAAGTGCTAAAGTTTCCACGAAAACTTCAATCACCCTATTCACCCCCTCTAGGGTGACTCGGACTCTCCCGAGCAAACCTTCAATTGGTATCGAGCCTAGCCTTTCGGAAAGGATCTAACAGTCCAAAGGTTTAAAGATCGGATGGCTCGTAACACCGGAGAGTTCGACGAAGGTAGATCTTCCAACAGTGCCACCAAAATTCAAAGGTTCAAATTTCGGTCACTGGAAGAAGCCGATGGAATGTTTCCTTATGGATCACGACGAAGAAGTATGGGAAATCATACAACAAGGGAACTACATCCCAACGAAGACAGATGAATTCGGAATTCTTCCAAAGACAAAGGCCGAGTTCACGCCGACAGAAGCGAGAAGTTCGAAAGAACTTCAAAGCCATGAACATCCTCATGTGCGCCATAAGCTCGGAAGAATATAATCGAGTCTCTGCCTGTGACTCGCTAAAGAAGTGTGGGACACTCGGTCAACACCTACGAAGGTACAAGTCAAGTGAGACAAGCGAAGATCAGCCGAGTATCTTCACAAATATGAGCTTTTAAAATGGAGCCGAAGAGAACATTACCCAAATGTTCATACGCTTCACCGAGATCACCAACAATCTCAAATCTTTGGGAAAGAAAATCTCTCATGAAGAAATGTGCCGGAAAATTCTCGAAGCCTACCCAAGAAACGATGGGGTCCGAAGGTAATCGCCATAGAAGAGGCTCGTAACCTCTCAATCTTGAAGCCGGACGAGCTCATAGGAAAGCTTCGACCCATGAGATACATCCGGAAGAAGAAGATGCTGAGGGTACTTCCAAAAGAACATCGCTCTTAAAGCCTCGTAATCCAAAGAAGCAAGTCCAAGCTCCTCCGACTCGGAAGATGATCCTATGGCACTCATTGCAAGAGGCTTCAAGAGAATGATGAAGCACAAAAGATGGGATAAAAGGCCAAAAGAAGAATTCTACAAAAAGGACAAGAGAGACAGAAAAGGTAAGTTTTCTTCACCTACAAAGTTATCCTTGTCTAAAAATTCGGATGTTTTGAATGTGGCAGCAAAGACCACATAGTCAAGGACTGTCCAAAACGAAGAAGAGACAGGAAGAAGAAAAAGGCCATGATGGCAACGTGGAGTGATGAGGATTCATCCGAAGAGGACGAAGACTCGGATGACTCAAAGTGTCCGATGGCAGCCATCGACTCGAAACCGAAAAGGAGTCGACTCGGACACGGACTCGCACAATGAGGAAACCGATCCTCAAGAGGTAATAAACTATTTCCTCAAATTCTCCAAAGTTGATTTAGCTAAATACATCTTTACTTTGGAAGAAAAGTCCAATTCGATTCTTCTCATTTCAAGGAACAACTTGAGTCAATCACTTCGAGAGCACCTTTTAAAAAATGAATTGGAAAAGCTGAGATCGACACTCGAGAGAACTCAAGACAAGTGCTCATACTAATGAGACCGAGTCCGAGTTACTCGAAAAGAAAATGAGCAACCGAAACGAAGCTCATTGAGTCTCAAGATCTGGTTTTGAAGTTTTCTCAAGGACGAAGAACCTTGATATGCTCTTAGGATCACAATGTGTCTCATTTCGAAAAGAAGGTCTTGGTTTCAACAAAGAGGAAGAATCTAATTCTTACTCGGAATTGTTCAAAAGGATTCCAGAATCGTTAAGTTCAAGAAGGTCGAGGATGGTCCCATTCATAAAAATGAAAGGAGGACTAAACCCAGCACCTATCTACAAAAAGAAACCATTTTCTCCTGTTTCAAAAGGAAAGGTTTTTAAAAGGAAAGAGACACGGACTCAGTTCTCCGAAAAGAAGAAGACTCGGAATCGGACTAAACCCAAAGTCATTCAAATCGGGTTCCGAAGCACCTTCTTCCTCGTAAAAGGACCACAAGTAAGGAATGTTACTGGGTTCGTTAGAGGAAGTGAGAAGGGTTAGTTTTTCTCTGCTTTGCAGGTCACTCGAAAAGATCAAAAGGACACTGGTACTGGACAGCGGATGTTCTCGACATATGTCGGTGACCAAGGACTCTTTTCCGAGCTGGAGTCATATAAAGGAGGAAAGGTGACCTTTGGTGATGACAAGCAAGGGCAAGATAGTGGGCATTGGGAAGATTGGTAATGGAAATAATCTGGTGAGCCCAGCCTACCTGGTCAAAGGACTAAAATACAACCTACTTAGCATCTCCCGACTTTGTGACAAAGGTCAAGAGGTAAGATTCACTCAATCCAAGTGCTACATCACGGATGAGACCACCAAAGAGGTAAAGCTTTCAGGTAAGATATCAGGTAATACCTACATCATCCCTCTTTCGACCCAAGTCAGAACTTATCATGTTTAAAAGCATATCTTCAAGATGATTCTTGGATTTGGCATCGTAGATTAGGTCATATTAGCATGCATACTATCAAAAAGCTTGCATCTCTTGGTCCGGTTAGAGGATTACCTAACCGTGCTTTTGAGAAGGATAAAGTATGTGGAGCATGCACCAAAGGGAAACAAGTCGGATCTTCATTCAAATCTCTCGAAGACAGTTTCCACATCCAACGTGCTTGAATTACTACACATGGATTTATGTGGTGAAATCCCTGTAAAGAGTCTCGGAGGTAAATCTTACATACTTGTTATTATTGATGATTTTTCAAGATTTACCTGGGTGTGTTTTCTCGAAGCATAAGAATGAGGCCTTCAAGGAGTTCAGCAAGCTCGTAGAAAGATTCAAGTTGAGTCTCGGACTCAGATTCAAAAGATTCGAACTCGACCATGGAAGGGAGTTCGACTACTCGGAATTCTCGAGTTTTGTGACAAGAATGGAATTTCTTACAACTTCTCAGCACCCGAACTCCTCAACAGAATGGAGTAGTTGAGAGAAAGAACAGAACCCTTGAAGAAATAGCAAGGACGATGATGATTGAACACAACTTGCCTTACTATTATCAGGCGAGGCGAGTAAACACAGCCAACTACACTCTCAATCGATGCCTCATCGGACCCATTCTGAAGAAAACACCTTATGAGCTCTACAAAGGAAGGAAGCCAAATATTTCCTATTTCGGATCTTTCGGATGTAAGTGCTTTGTCCACAACAACGGTAAGGATCATCCGACCAAGTTTGATGCTCTGGTCGACGAAGGAATTTTTCTAGGTTACTCTTCTCATAGCAAAGCTTATCGTATATTCAACAAGAGAACTAACAAAGTGGAAGAAAGTATCCACGTAGTGTTTGATGAGCTTGAACAGGGAAAACCAAGTGAATCTTCATACTCGTAACCGAAGCTCGTAAAGGATGATGACGAAGATGAGTCTATAAAGACTCGTAAGGAGACCACTCGTAACGAGGAAGCTCGTAATGAGACAACTCCGGAGGTCGCTCCGAACGAGCAAGTCAATGAAGAAGATCACACGTAACAAGCTTCGAAGATCAAGCAATTCAACCATCAAACCTGGTGAATCAAAGAACTGGTAAAGCATTCAAATTTACTTCCGGGCATCCCCAAGAAAACATTATTTCGATATCAACAAGTGGAGTAAGAACTCGCTCTTCTCTTCATAATCTATGTGCATTCACCGCATTCATTTCTCTGATCGAACCCAAAATGCACTAGAGGCCCTGAATGAACCCGAATGGGTAGAGGCCATGCAAGAAGAGCTAAATCAATTCGAGAGAAACCAAGTCCGGACTCGACCAACCGACCTTCCGACCACCCAGCTATAGGAACCAAATGGGTTTTCAAAAACAAACTGGATGAGGGTGGAATAGTTGTCGAAACAAGGCTAGACTTGTAGCTCAGTGGTTACAATCAAGAAGAAGGAATTGATTGTGGGGAAACCTTTGCACCAAGTAGCTGAATTGAAGCCATTAGAATATCGTTGGCATTTGCATCCCGCATGCATATTAAATTATATCAAATGGATGTTAAGTGTGCCTTTCTCAATGGTTTTATTGAAGAAGAGGTCTATGTCGAGCAGACCTCCTGGTTTTGAAAACTCGTAATTTCCAAATCATGTTTTCAAACTTCAAAAGGCTCTCTATGGTCTTAAACAAGCCCCTAGAGCTTGGTATGAAAGACTCGAGCAGACTTCCTGGTTCAAAATGATTTCAAAAGAGGTCGGATCGACAAGACTCTATTCATAAAGACCAAAGGGAAAGATTTTCTCATTGTTCAAATATATGTTGATGATATTATTTTCGGTGCTACTAATGAATTTCCGTGCCGAGAATTTTCTCGAGTTGATGAGCCAAGAGTTCCAAATGAGCATGATGGGAGAACTCAATTTCTTCCTTGGGCTGCAAATCAAACAAAACAAAGATGGAATCTTTATCCATCAATCAAAGTACACCAAGGAACCGTCGAAGAAATACAAACTTCAAGATGCAAAGCACGCATCTACTCCTATGAGCAAGCAAGATAAAACTTGACTCGGATGAGACAGTAAAGCAAGAGATCGAAACTCTATCGAGGTATGATTGGATCTCTCGCTATATCTTACTTCGAGCAGCACTGACATAATGTTCAGTGTTTGCTTATGTGCACGATTTCAAGCTAATCCAAAAGAATCACATCTCACTGCGGTGAAGAGAATATTCGGATATCTTGCAGGCACTCGTAATCTAGGACTCGTGGTACTCCAGAGACTCGTAACCGAGTCCGACTGGGTACTCGGACGCAGTACTACGCAGGATACAAAGTAGATCGAAAGAGCACATCCGGAGCTTGCCGCTTCGGGTCAATCCCTAATATCCCGGCACTCAAAGAAGCAAAACTCGGTAGCTCTATCAACCGCAGTAAGCTGAATATATTGCCGCTGGAGCTTGTTGCGCTCGGATTCTCTCGGATAAAACAACACTTGAAGGATCTCGGATTATCTCTCAACTCAGCCCCAATCAAGTGTGACAATCAAAGCGCAACCGCATCACTAAGAATCCTGTCCAAGCACTCAAAAACAAAGCATATTGAAGTCGGTATCATTTCTTACGTGATCACTCGTAAAAGGGTGATATTTTACTTGAATTCATTCCGACTAATCTTCAATTAGCCGATATCTTTACTAAGCCACTTGGTGAAGATCAATTCTGTTTTATTCGAATGAGCTTGGCATGTTAAATGCTTAGTTTCGTGTTATGATTCTTGCATTTTTCTCGTGCTATGTGCTTTAGTTGTCAATAACCATTGGTTCAGCTTGATCATGTGATACTGGGCTGATAGTTAATTTCGTGTTTCGAGTCACTCGTAAACTTTTCCGAGTCAAACTCGGACGTAGAGAAAAATTTGGACATCAAATTTTCTCAAGCTATCTCTAGAACAAAGGAGAGTTTCTGATTATATTTTCAAACTTTTTTCTCTCTCTTTCTCGAGCGCCGCGATCGGATCTTAACCGCAGATTTCAAACCGTTGTTATCTCAACCGTTGAAGCGTAACTGTCACACCGGGCATTAATGATCGATGGACGGGTAAGACGGAACGGAGTTACTTAACGGATAGTGAACGGGCGCGCGTATTCTCTATAAATAACGTCTATTCATCTTCCTCTCGGTATTCTCAAAACTCCTTCCCTCTCAAACGAAAACCCTCTCGCGGAAAGTTGTCTACGTGAACAAGTGTTTCCTTGATCGTCCGCAAGTGTTGAAGAAGCTCTCTCTCTCGTAAGTTTTCGATCGCTCTCTTCTCATTTTCATTTTTTCTTCTCTTCTACACCTCCTTCTCTTTCCTCTTCTCTCGAAAAGTTTCATCTTTTCATCTCTCAAAATGCCTAAAAGAGGAAACCACCCCGACTTTCGTGTTTCTTCATCCTCAAAGAAACCTCGCTCCAACAAGCCGTAAAGCTCAACCCCTCTAAACCCATTGTCACCCAAAGATCTTGCGCTGGACGACAAATTCTTCCCAACAACCAAATTCTCCTGGTTGTCCCATATTCAAACCACCGGAGTCTACCATTTCTTGTGTTTCAGACGAGTTCATCTATCCCGAACTCGTTTCGAGTTCTATACTCACCTCTCTCACTCGAAAATGTTCTAACCTCAAGGGTTCGTAACATTACCGTTCAGTATCAACACCTCTCTCCTTCACGGATCGTTCAAAGTTTCTTCTCTCTTCTTGAACAAGCAACCCTATCCCCTTCATCGAAGTCGCCGACGACTTCTTTGAAAAGTACGCCACAGAATTCCCCGGGTCCGTAAAGAACTTTTCGTGACTCAGCTTGAAGTCGAAGCCGAGCTTCAGTGTTTCCTGCCGATGAGAACCTTCTTCTCACAAAGCATTCTAGCAAGGAGAACCCCAACTCCAAGCACCTCAAAGCTCTCTTCGATATCCCGGAGGGATACGAAGTCGACCTCTTCCCCTCCATCATTGAGCAAATGGCCGCCGTGCCACTCAACTCCAAACCAAGAAGAACACCTCCCTTCCTTTCGGTGCTCTTCTCACCCTTGTCTTCAAACAATTTCAAGTTCCTCTTCCTCTCGACCCTAACGCGGTGTCCGAGGCGGCCATTGTGGTCGGTAAAAGGAACTCTGGGGTACGGATACCAGAAACTAACCCCGGTGTCCGGGTTCACAACTCGTAGCCGAGGCCTCCTTCTCCACCTCGTACTCGTAAATCAACCCCTCTCCCTCTTCCCTCTTCACCTGGTGGTGCCTCCACCTCCAAGTGCTTCCAAATCTCTCTCCGCCCTCTTGTCTCCTCGTCTTCTTGGACAAGATCACCTCGGTGTCTTCGATTTCGGAGACATGCTCGGAGGTTTCAAGTCCTGTCCTTCGTGGTCTCGACCATCAACCAAAAGACCGGCCAGCCCCAGATCCGAGAGCAAGCAGCCTCTCGTTCTTGAGATGAGAGAGCTGGTTAAGGAGCGTAAGGAGCTGGCTGAGCTCCTCGAGAGAGACGGCCCAAGGCGGCTCAGACCCGTAAGACTCGCACCCATCTCGAGACGTCTTCGAGCCTGAGCCCGACCTCCTGGAGAGCGAGGAAGCCGAGGAAGCAGAGGAAGAAGCAGCGAGATGCAGCGGAGGACGCCGAGGAACCCGCAGCTGAGGCAGCTCCTTCCGGGCCAAGGGAAGAAGAGGCCGTGGCAGCTGCCGAGGGACAACTCCGCTCCCCAAGTTCAAGTTGTCTGTACTCAGCTCGCACAGCCAGCCTCGAGTGGGTCGAAGATCTCGCTCCTCCAGCCGAGTCGCCCAGAGCAGCCCCTCCAGCCCCGAGGTCCCAAGGGAAGAACCCTCGATCCACTTTCTCCGGTCGCCCACTCGGAGCCGAGCCCCCGCGAATTGTTCCGGCTTCTCCCTTCGCCGCGCTCAAGCACATCGTCAAGGTCTTATCAGCGCCGGCGCACCTCCGCCTCCACTCGAAATCCCCTCCCTCCTAGTTGGAGCCATGCACCGAGTCACGATTCCTCGTGCCTCCGCACTTCGCTTTCAAAATTTTATTTTGTCCGGACAATTTCTGTGTATTACTTGTACTTTTCTCCCTTCTTTTTGTTTCTTGTTTTTGTTGAAAGGCAAGGGGGAGAAATGTAGTCGAAACTCGGTTGTCTTGTCTAGGGGAGTTCTTTCCGCCCTTGTAATATAATTTCTTTTATGAACCGAATGCATTTCATTATTAATTTCTGAGTTCTTTCTTTTCCGAGTGAATGAGTTCAAGCATACTTTATTTTGCTCGATATATTGTATATTGCTCTGTTCAATATGTCTTACTTTTATTCGAACTACTCGTAATCAACCTATTTCCCTCTAACAAAGTTTCTGTTTAAGTATGGAATGCCTTTCATCAAAAAGGGGAGATTGAAGACTCGGACACTCGCTCTATATATTTCGAGTCATGCAAAAGAATCGGTATAACGATGTCATTCATATAGTGTTTTGATTCCAAGGCATTCTCTCGTGTCTTAGAAACTTACTTGAGTGAAATAGTATCTTTTCTATGCGATTCGGCCTTCACTTATCTCTTTAATCGCTTTCGCTAGCGACTCGTAAAACTTGTTCTTTATTCCGAGTCCACTCTCTCTCGTAATCCGACTTATGATTATTTACTCTATTGTTTGCAAAGTCAGCATTCATAGTTCTTTTCGTGCTTAGTCTACATCAAGTGTTTCCCACTCGATATTTGTTGATAGAACTTGATTCCTTGCTTAAGACTAAGTCTTATGGAATTCCGAGTATCATGGATATTAGACTCGTAAAGTTCCATTTCTTTTCCGACTCGTATAATCTGCTTGTTAATTATCATGATTATTTTTATTATCTCGTGTCTAACCTTGGACCAAAGTATTTTATACTTTGAGAACCGAAGGTGTTTTACTTTTGTAGGTTATTCAATCGAGGATATCTTTTCAAATTACAAAAGTAGCCTGGCTTCGTAACATCAAATCACCAAGCAGATATAGCTTTTCACCATCCCTCGCTCTAGTCCCGTAAGATTGTGTCGAAGCCGCTCCGCTTCCATATCCGGAAAACTGGAAGGTCAAGCTTAACGATGGTTTTCACCACACTTTTCAAGACACAACCGATGGTTTTGGGACTTCCAAGAGAGTTAAACCGTTGTCCAACGACCATATTTTCAACGGATACTTTCCGAGTGACTCGTAAAGCCCTTATCAACGGTCACAGAGGACTCTCGGTCAGCAGATGAAGATAACGGCTACTCGCCCGGTTATCTATAAATAGAAGCCACTTCACAAGACTTGAAGATAGCGGAACATACCGTCAATACTCCAACTTGAACAAAGTTATTGTATTTACTAATCTTCAACTTACAACTCCCACTCGTAATTCATTACTTTCGAGTTGTAAGGTCTTGTACTCGCTACAAACACTTCTTACATTCTTTGTAAGGTCCCTTGACTAAGCCGTAAGGGTTAACTCAGCTTAGTTGTCCCTAGCTGTAAGGGTTATCTCAGCTAGGAAGTACTAGATCGGATAAGGGAACTTCGAGTCTAGGAAAACTTGTATAGAGTTGTCCAAGGGAGCAACTCGGGTTCTCGTCAAGTTCACGGTATTTTGTGGACTCAAAATAGTGGATTTGACTTCGTGTCTGGATTGACACGGGCCGTGGTTTTCTCGCCCCAGGAGGGTTTCCACGTAAAATTCTCTCGTGTTCTATCTCTCGAGTTCATTCTAGACTCGGACAAAGACCGCTGAACGTGTTTACTCCGATCCATTACATTCCGAGTCCAATCTTTTATAACCCCTTGCTTAGACTCGTAATCTGTCTTTGATTCTTCTCTCGTCAAAAGGGTGTGTGCTTTCACAAAGAATTTTTCATCACCCTATTCACCCCCTCTAGGGTGACTCGGACTCTCCCCGAGCAAACCTTCATCGAAACTTCTTTGAGTAAAATAGTATCTTTCCTGATCGATACGTACATTACTTATTATATTTCTTGCTTATCTATAAGCGACTCGAAAACTGGTTCTTTGTTCCGAGTCCAAGCATCACTCAGATTAATCGCAGTTTGAATAGACTAGTATTTCATCTTTTCTCACTCGAATCCGACTTGTGGTTATAAGCCCTATTTTGTTATAGTCAGTATCCTTAGCTTGTTTTATACTTAGTCTATATCAAGTTAATCCTCTCCGATATTCTTTATTGAACTTAATTCTTCGCTTAGACTAAGTCGGATGGAATTCCGAGTATCATGGATATTGGACTCGTAAAATTCCATTCCGTTTCGACTCGTATAATCGGTTGGATTATTTATCGTAATTATTTTATTATCTCGTGTCTAATCTTGGGCCAAAGTATTTTATACTTTGAGAACCAAAATTGATTTACTTTTGTAGGTTATTCAATCGAGGATACACTTTTAAACTACAAAAGTAACCTAGCTTCGAACGTCAAATCACCAGCAGACATGGCTTTTCACCTTCTCTCGCTCCGGTCCCGATAGATTGTGTCGAGGCTGTTTGTTTCCAAATCTGGAAAACTGGAACGCTAAGCTTAACGGTGGTTTCCACCTTATCTTTCCGGACACCGCTAATGGTTTTGGGACTTCCAAGAGAGTTAAACCGTTGTCCAACGTTCATATTACAACGGATACTTTCGAGTGACTCGTAAAGCTTCCATCAACGGTCACAGAGGACTCTCGGTCAGCAGATGAAGATAACGGCTACTCTGCCTGGTCATCTATAAATAGAAGCCATCTCACAAGACTTGAAGGTTGCCGAACATATTGTTAATACACATACATGCTCAAAGTTATTAGTATTTACTTTCAATCTTCAACTTACAACTCCCACTCTGTAATTCATTACTTTCGAGTTGTAAGGTCTTGTACTCGACTACAAACTCTTTCTTACATTCTTTGTAAGGTCCCTTGACTAAGCTGTAAGGGTTAACTCAGCTTAGTTGTCCCTAGCTGTAAGGGTTATCTCAGCTAGGAAGTACTAGATCGGATAAGGAAATTTCGAGTCTAGGAAAAACTTGTATAGAGTTGTCTAAGGGAGCAACTCAGGTTCGGTCGGTTCATGGTATTTTGTGGACTCAAAATAGTGAATTTGACTTCGTGTCCGGATTGACACGGTCCGTGGTTTTCTGCCCCAGGAGGGTTTCCACGTAATCTCTAAGTGTTACCTTTCCGAGTTCATTCTAGACTCGGACAGCTTTACGACTCTTGCTCATTCTCGCTTAATAGCCTTCGAGTTAAATCTTTTCGACCCTGTTGATAGACTCGGAATCTGTCTCTGTCTTGTTTTTAACGTAAGTGCTAAAGTTTCCACGAAAACTTCAATCACCCTATTCACCCCCTCTAGGGTGACTCGGACTCTCCCCGAGCAAACCTTCAATTGGTATCGAGCCTAGCCTTTCGTAAAGGATCTAACAATCCAAAGGTTTAAAGATCAAATGGCTCGTAACACCGAAGAGTTCGACGAAGGAAGATCTTCCAACAGGCCACCAAAATTCAAAGGATCAAACTTTGGGCACTCGGAAGAAGCTTATGGAATGTTTTCTTATGGATCATGATGAAGAGGTATGGGAAATCATACAACAAGGAAACTACATTCCAATGAAGACAGATGAATTCGAATCCTTCCCAAGACAAAGGCCGAGTTCACACCAGAGAAGCAGAGAAGTTCGGAAAGAATTTCAAAGCAATGAACATCCTTATGTGCGCCATAAGCTCGAAGAATATAATCGAGTCTCCGCTCGTGACTCGCTAAAGAGGTGTGGGATCCTTTAGTCAACACCTACGAAGGTACAAGTCAGGTAAGACAAGTAAAGATTAGTCGAGTATCTTCATAAATATGAGCTTTTCAAAATGGAGCCAGAGGAGAACATTACTCGGATGTTCATTCGCTTCACCGAGATTACCAACAATCTCAAATCTCTGGGAAAGAAAATTTCCCATGAAGAAATGTGCCGGAAAATTCTCGTAAGCCTACCCAAGAGACGATGGGGTCCGAAGGTGACCGCCATAGAGGAGGCTCGTAACCTCTCACTCTTAAAGCCGGACGAGCTCATCGGAAAGCTTCTAACTCATGAGATACATCTAGAAGAAGAGGATGCCGAGGGCAGTACCAAAAGAAACTTAGCACCGAAAGCCTCGTAATCCAAAGAAGCAAATCCGAGCTCTTCCGACTCGAAGACGATCCCATGGCACTCATTGCAAGAGGCTTCAAGAAAATGATGAAGCACAAAAGATGGGACAAAAGGCCAAAAGAGGAATTCTACAAGAAAGATAAGAAAGACAGAAAAGGTAAGTTTACTTCCCCGTCTAAATTTTCTTTGACTAAGAATTCTGGTTGTTTCGAATGTGGCAAAGAAAGACCACATAGTCAAGGACCTGTCCAAAAAGGAAAAGGGACAGAAAGAAGAAGAAAGCCATGATGGCAACATGGAGCGATGAGGATTCATCGAAGATGATGAGGACTCGGATGACTCAAAATGTCCGATGGCAATTTCGATTCGAGAGCTGAACAGAGTCGACTCGGACTCGCACAATGAGGAAACAAATCCTCGGAGGTAATCGAATACTTTCTTAAATTCTCCAAAGTTGATTTAGCTAAGTATATTTTTACTTTGGAAGAAAAGTCCAATTCGATTCTTCTCAATTCAAAGAACAACTTGAGTCAATCACTTCGAGAGTACTTCTTTGAAAAATGAATTAGAAAACCGAGACTCTCATTCGGAGAACTCAAGACTAGTGCTCAATCTAATGAGACCGAGTCCGAGCCGCTCAGAAAGAAAATGAGCAACTAAAAAGGAAGCTCACCGAGTCTCAAGATCTGGTTTTAAAGTTTACTCAAGGTCGAAGAACCTTGACATGCTCTTAGGATCACAATGTGTCTCTTTTCGAAAAGAAGGTCTTGGTTTCAACAAAGAGGAAGAATCTAATTCCTACTCGGAATTGTTCAAAAAGGATTCTAGAACAGTAAAGTTCGAGAAAGCCGAGCACGGTCCCATTCACGTAAATGAAAGGAGGACTAAGCCCAAAACTATTTATAAAAAGAACCCATTCTCTCCTGTTTCAAAAGGAAAGGTTTTCAAAAAGAAAGAGACACAAACTCGCTTCTCGAGAGGAAGACTCAAAATCCGACAAAACCCAAAGTCATTCAAATCTGGGTTCCGAAACACCTTCTTCCTCGTAAAAGGACCACAGTAAGGAATGTTACTGGGTTCGTTAGAGGAAGTGAGAAGGGTTAGATTCTCTCTGTTTTTGCAGATCACTCGTAAAAGATCAAAAGGACATTGGTACTGGATAGCGGATGTTCACGACACATGTCAGGTGACCAAGGACTCTTTTCCGAGCTAGAATCATACAAAGGAGGAAAAGTGACTTTTGGAGATGACAAAGAAAGGCAAGATAGTGGGTATTGGCAAGATTGGAAATGGAAACAATCTGGTGAGCCCAGTCTACCTTGTCAGAGGACTAAAATACAATCCGCTTAGCATCTCCCAGCCTATGCGACAAAGGTCGGAGGTAAGATTCACTTAAACTAAGTGCTACATCTCGTATGAGACCACCAAAGAGATAAAGCTCTCGGTAAGAGATCCGGTAACACTTATATCATTCCTCTTTCGACCCAAGCCAAAATTTATCTTGCTTAAAAGCATCTCTTCACGATGATTCATGGTCTTGGCATCGTAGATTAGGTCACATTAGCATGCATACTATCAAAAAGCTAGCATCTCATGGTCTCGGTTAGAGGTTTACCTAACCGTGTCTTTGAGAAAGACAAAGTTTGTGAAGCATGTACAAGGGGGAAACAGGTCGGATCCTCATTCAAATCAATCAAGACTGTTTCGAAATCAAAGGTGCTTGAACCGCTACATATGGATCTATGTGCTGAAATCCCAATAAAGAGCCTCTGAGGTAAATCCTACATTTTTGTCATTATTGATGACTTTTTAAGATTTACCCGGGTGTGTTTTCTCAAGCATAAAAATGAAGCCTTCAAGGAGTTCAGCAAGCTCGTAGAAAGATTCAAGTTGAGTCTCGCACTCGGATTCAAAAGATTCGAACCGACCATGGAAGGGAGTTCGATTACTCGGAATTCTTAGAGTTCCGCGATTAGAATGGAATCTCTCATAACTTCTCAAGCACCAAGAACTCCTTAACAGAATGGAGTAGTAGAGAGAAAGAACAGAACCCTTGAAGAAATAGCAAGGACGATGATGATTGAACACAATTTGCCCTACTATTTCCGGGCCGAGGCGGTCAACACAACTAACTACACCTTGAACAAATGCCTCATCGGACCCATTCTGAAGAAAACACCCTACGAGCTCTACAAAGGGAAGAAGCCAAACATCTCATATTTTAAGCCCTTTGGTTGCAAGTGTTTTATTCACAATAATGGTAAGAATCACCCGACCAAGTTTGATGCTAGGTCGGATGAAGGTACTTTTCTAGGTTACTCTTCTCATAGTAAAGCTTATCGTGTCTTTAACAAAAGAACTAACAAAGTGGAAGAAAGCATCCACGTAGTGTTTGATGAGTGTGAACAGGATAAGCCAAGTGAATCATCATACTCGAACCGAAGCTCAGTAGAGATGATGATGAAGCCAAGATTACAAAGACTCGGACTCAACCCGCTCAAAATGAGGCCACTCGTAACGAGGAAACTCGGAATGCGACAACTCAAGAGCTCACTCGGATCGAATAAACCAATGAAGAAGATCACTCGGAACAAGATCAAGTGGTTCAACCCACAAATCTCGTGAATCAAAGAACTGGTAAAGCATTCAAATTTACTTCCAGTCATCCCCAAGAAAACATCATTTCGATATCAACAAGTGGGGTAAGAACTCGTTCCTCTCTACATAATCTATGTGCATTCACTGCATTCATTTCATTAACCGAACCCAAAAATGCACTAGAGGCCCTTAATGAACCTGAATGGGTAGAGGCCATGCAAGAGGAACTCAATCAATTCGAGAGAAACCAAGTCCGGACTCCGACCAACCGACCTTCCGACCACCCAGCTTATAGGAACCAAATGGGTTTTCAAAAACAAACTGGATGAGGAGGGTGTAATAGTCGAAATAAGGCTAGACTTGTGGCTCAGGGATATAATCAAGAAGAAGGAATTGATTGTAGGGAAACCTTTGCACCTGTAGCCGAATTGAAGCCATTAGAATTCTGTTGGCATTGGCATCCAAGCATGCATATTAAATTATATCAAATGGATGTTAAATCTGCTTTTCTCAATGGTTTTATTGAAGAAGAAGTCTATGTCGAGCAGACCTCCTGGTTTTGAAAACTCGGAATTTCCAAATCATGTTTTCAAACTTCAAAAGGCTCTCTATGGTCTTAAACAAGCACCTCGAGCTTGGTATGAAAGACCGAGTAGCTTCTTGGTTCAAAATGATTTTAAAAGAGGTCAGATCGACAAGACTCTCTTCATAAAGACCAAGGGGAAAGATTTCCTTATTATTCAAATCTATGTTGATGATAATATTTTCGGTGCTACTAATGATTTTCTCGTGCCGAGAATTTTCCGAGTTGATGAGTCAAGAATTCCAAATGAGCATGATGGGAGAACTTAATTTCTTCCTTGGGTTACAAATCAAACAAGACAAAGATGGAATCTTTGTTCATCAATCAAAGTACACCAAGGAACTGCTGAAGAAATACAAACTGCAAGATGCAAAGCACGCATCTACACCCATGAGCAGCAGAGATAAAGCTTGACTCAAATGAGAAAGGTAAAGCGATAGATCGAAACTCTATCGAGGTATGATTGGATCTTTACTATACCTTACTTCCAGCGAGCCGGATATAATGTTCGAGTGTTTGTCTATACGCAAGATTTCAAGCTAATCCAAAAGAATCACATCTCACTGCGGTGAAGAGAATATTCAGATATCTTGCAGGCACTCGGAATTTAGGTCTATGGTATTCCGGAGACTCGGAACCGACTCTTACTCGGATACTCGGACGCGGACTACGCAGGATACAAAGTTGATCGAAAGAGCACATCCGGAGCGTGTCAATTTCGGGTCAATCCCTAATATCTTGGCACTCAAAGAAGCGTAACTCGGTAGCTCTCTCAACTGTTGAAGCTGAGTATATTGCCACTGGAGCTTGTTGCGCTCAAATTCTTTGGATAAAGCAACACTTGACAGATCTTGGACTATCATTCAAATCGGTACCTATCAAGTGTGACAACCAAAGCGCAATTAGCATCACCAAGAACCCTGTCCGAGCATTCGAAAACAAAGCATATCGAGGTCGGATATCACTTCCTACGCGATCACTCGGAAAAAGGTGATATTGAACTTGAGTTCATTCCTACTAATCTTCAATTAGCTGATATCTTTACTAAGCCTCTTAGTGAAGATCGGCTTTGCTTTATTCGGAATGAGCTTGGTATGTTAAATGCTTAATTATATGCTATTCTTATTCATTGCATAATTACGTGTTATGTGCTTTCACCGTTAATAACCATTAGTTCACTTGATTCGGTGATACCTGGACTGATAGTTATTTCGTGTTTCGACTCACTCGAAACCTATCCGAGTCAAACTCGGACGTAGAGAAACTTGGACTTCAAATTTTCCGAAACTATCTCTAGAACAGTGGAGAGTTTCGGATCATATTTTTCAAAATCTTTCTCTCTCTCTCTCTCTGAGCGCCGTGATCGAGATATTAGCCGTGGATTTCTAACCGCTGGAATCTTAACCGTTGAAGAGAATCGTCACACCGGTCTTTGGTGACTGATGGACAAGCCAAGTCCGAACGGAGTTATACTTAATGGATAGTTGACGGGCGCGCTTATTTTCTATAAATAATGTCTATCCATCTTCATCTCGGTACTCTAAACTCCATCTCTATCAAACGAAACCTCTCGCGGAAGATTACTACATGAACAGTCATCCTTGATCGTCCGCAAGCGTCGAAGAAGCCCTCTCTCGTAAGTTTCGACTGCTCTCATCTCTTTCTTCTACATTTTCTTTTCCTCTATTCTACATCTCCTTCTCTTTCCTACTCGAAAAGCTTCATCTTTCCTTCCTTCTCTCAAAATTCCTAAAAGAGGAAACCATCCCGACTTCCGGGTATCCTCATCTTCCAAAAAGCCTCGCACCAATAAGCCGAAAGCTCAACCCCTTCCAAACCCATTGTCACCCAACGACCTTGTGTTGGACGACAAGTTCTTTCCTACAACCAAATTTTCTTGGTTGCCCCACATTCAAACCACCAGAGCATACAACTTTATGTGCTTCGGTGAGTTCATCTATCCCGAACTCGTTTCGAGTTCTACACTCACCTCACCCACTCCGAAAATGTTCTAACCTCTAGGGTTCGTAACATAACTGTTCGTCTAAACACCTCTCTCCTCCACCGCCTGTTCAAGGTCTCCTCTCTCTTCTTGAAAAGCAACCCCATTCCTTTCACTCGAAGTCGCCGACAACTTCTTTGAAAAATACGCCAAAGAGTTCCCCGAGTCCCGGAAAAACTTTTACGTGACTCGGTTGAAGTCGAAGCTCGTCTTCGTGCTTTCTGCTGATGAGAACCTTTTTCTCACAGCATTCCAGCAAGGAGAACCCCAACTCCAAGCATCTCAAAGCTCTCTTCGACATCCTTGAGGGATACGAAGTAGACCTCTTCCCCTCCATCATTGAGCGGATGGCCGCTGTGCCGGCTCAACTCCAATCCAAGAAGAATACCTCCCTTCCTTTCGGTGCTCTTCGATCCTTGTCTTCAAACAATTCCAAGTTCCTCTCCCCTCGGACCCAAACGCCGTGTGCCGAGGCTACCGTTGTTGTCGGCAAGAAGGAAGCTGCAGGGTACGGATACCGGAAACCGACCACGGTGTGCGGGTTCACAACTCGGAGCCGAGGCCCCCTTCTCCACCTCGGACTCGAAATCAACTCCTCTTTCTCTCCTCTCTCCAACTGGTGGTGCCTCCACCTCGGGTGCCTCCAAAACTCTCTCTGCTCTCTTGTCCCCGTTTTTATGGACAAGATCGGCTCTGTGTCTTCGATTTCGAGACATGCTCCGAGCTTTCAAATCTGTTCTCCAAAATCGACCATCAACCAAAAGACTGGTCAATCCCAAATCCGAGAGCAAGCAGGCTCTAGTTCTTGAGATGAGGGAACTGGTTAAGGAGCGAAGGAGCTGGTCGAGCTCCTCGAGAGAGATGGTCCTAGGCGGCTCGGGACCACGATGACTCGGACACGTCCGAAGCGCCTTCGAGCCTGAGTCCGACCTCCTCGGACGAGTAGGGAAGAAGAAGAAGAAGGCTGCAGATGCAGAAGCTGCAGATGCCGAGGAACTCGCGGCCGAGGCGAGTCCTTCCGAGCAAGGGGAGGAACACCAAGAAGAAGCGGGGGAACTGGCGAGGGTCGACTCGCTCCACAAGCTCAAATAGGCTGTACTCGGCTCGAGACAGCGATCCGGGTGGGTCGGAAGACCTTGCTACTCCAGCGGGTCAAACAGAGCAGCCCCTCCAGACTACCGAGGTTCCAAGGGAAGAACCCTCGATCCACTCACTCCAGGTCGGCCACTCGGAGCCGAGCCCCGACAATAATCCCGGTTCTCCCTTCGCCGCGCTCAAGCACATCATCAAGATCATATCGGCGCGAGCGAACCTCTACTCCCTCTCGCCTCCACTCAGAAATCTCCCTCTCCCTCATAGGCGCCATGCACTCGAGTCACAATTCCTCGGTTGCCGAGTCTTCTTCTTTCGAAATTTTTTTCTTTCTTTTTGTCCAAACATCTAAGTTGTACTACTTGCTCTTTTCTTCCCTTCTTTTTCTTGATTGTTTTTGCTGAAAGGCAAGGGGGAGAAATAGAGTCGAAACTTGTTGTCTTGTTTAGGGGAGTTTTTCCGCCCTTTTGAATTTTAATGGATTAATGCATTTCATTATTAACTTCGAGTTCACTATTGCTAGCATATCTTTTCCGAGTAAATGTTAAAGCATACTTTTTTTTTTTTGCTCTTATATATTAAGTATTGCTCGATCCATTGAGTATGTCTTACTCATCTCATCTCATGCGCAAACCACTCGGAATCATTTTTTTCCTCTAACAAAGTTTCTGTTTAAGTATGGAATGCCTTTCATCAAAAGGGGGAGATTGAAGACTCGGACACTCGCTCAATACTTTTCTCGAGTTGTATAAAAGGAATCAGGTATAACAATCTCATACCTACTGAGTTTTGATTCCAAGGCATTCTCTCGTATCTCGAAACTTCTTTGAGTAAAATAGTATCTTTCTGAGTGATACGGACATTACTTATTATATTTCTTGCTTATCCGTAAGCGACTCGAAAACTCGGTTCTTTGTTCCGAGTCCAAGCATCACTCAGATTAATCGCAGTTTGAATAGACTAGTATTTCGTCTTTTCTCACTCGAGAATCGACTTGTGGTTATAAGCCCTATTTTGTTATAGTCAGTATTCTTAGCTTGTTTCATGCTTAGTCTATATCAAGTTAATCCTCTCCGATATTCTTTATTGAACTTAATTCTTCGCTTAGACTAAGTCGGATGGAATTCCGAGTATCATGGATATTAGACTCGGAAAATTCCATTCCGTTTCGACTCGGATAATCGGTTGGATTATTTATCGTAATTATTTTATTATCTCGTGTCTAATCTTGGGCCAAAGTATTTTATACTTTGAGAACCAAAATTGATTTACTTTTGTAGGTTATTCAATCGAGGATACATTTTTCAAACTACAAAAGTAACCTGAGCTTCGAACGTCAAATCACCAGCAAACATGGCTTTTCACCTTCTCTCGCTCCAGGTCCCAGTAGATTGTGTCGGGGCTGTCTGTTTCCAAATTTGGAAAACTGGAACGCCAAGCTTAACGGTGGTTTCCACCTTATCTTTCCGGACACCGCTAATGGTTTTGGGACTTCCAAGAGAGTTAAACCGTTGTCCAACGTTCATATTACAACGGATACTTTCCGAGTGACTCGAAAGCTTCCATCAACGGTCACGAGAGGACTCTCGGTCAGCAGATGAAGATAACGGCTACTCTGCCTGGTCATCTATAAATAGAAGCCATTTCACAAGACTTGAAGGTTGCCGAACATATTGTTAATACACATACTTGCTCAAAGTTATTGTATTTACTTTAAATCTTCAACTTACAACTCCCACTCTGTAATTCATTACTTTACGAGTTGTAAGGTCTTGTACTCGATTACAAACTCTTTCTTACATTCTTTGTAAGGTCCCTTGACTAAGTCTGTAAGGGTTAACTCAGCTTAGTTGTCCCTAACTGTAAGGGTTATCTCAGCTAGGAAGTACTAGATCGGATAAGGGAATTTCGAGTTTAGGAAAAACTTGTATAGAGTCGTCTAAGGGAGCAACTCGGGTTCGGTCGGTTCACGGTATTTTGTGGACTCAAAATAGTGAATTTGACTTCGTGTCCGGATTGACACGGTCCATGGTTTTCTGCCCCAGGAGGGTTTCCACGTAATTTCTAAGTGTTACCTTTCTAAGTTCATTCTAGACTCGGACAGTTTTACAGCTCTTGCTCATTCACGCTTAATAGCCTTCCGAGTTAAATCTTTTCGACCCTGTTGATAGACTTAGAATCTGTCTCTGTCTTGTTTTTAACGGAAGAGCTAAAGTTTCCACGAAAAACTTCAATCACCCTATTCACCCCCTCTAGGGTGACTCGGACTCTCCCGAGCAAACCTTCACCTTCGTGTAATTTTTTGTTGAATGTTTGATACTAAATTGTACAAATTATAATAAGTTTGAATAAGAAAATAATGTAACCCTAGGAAGTTGAGTTAGGCTACAATGAGTCATTACTATTCAATATTAGCTGTATATATTGAGATGAGTAATTTCAGCTCCTTCCTACTTTAAAAATATTTCTTATAAATATAACTCCAAAATTATATATAATAAAATGTAAGTTGTTTTTAGTTAACTAATAATTGAAGAGTAATTATTGTTCTTCTTTTCCTATGTTGTTATCCTATGAGTTTTTAAGGAACTCATCATTAATGAATCCATGAGTGTAGGGTACTTCTCCTTGACCTTGTCTCTACAAGTAACAATGTCATCAGTAAAACTGCTTGCTGAATATTCAATGAGTTCTTCCATATAAGCACTTGTTTTCTTATATTCATCAAAATTTGTGAATTTCTTGTTGTCGAGTCATAGCCAATTTTCACTCTTCTTGAATTGCATGTTTTTCTTCTGTAATTATGTTTAACCTTTGTTTGAGGATTACATTCTCTCTCTCTCTCCGTCATTTTCACACGAACATGTGACAAGAACATTAAGGTCTACAAAAATTATTATTTTTTAAAAAAATCGAGATGATAATTAATGTGACAAAAAAACAACAACAATAATTTTATTAATAATAATAATAATAATAATAATTATTATTATTATTATTATTATTATTATTATTATTATTATTAGTACTACCTAAATAACAGCATTAGAAGCTTCATTAAAAGATGTGGAGTATCCATTTTCCTAATATCGATCTAAATCATGAGCAGTAGATGTTCCTTTAGCTACTATCTACCCTACAAATGAAGGATTCTTTTCTAAAATAGATGTGATTGATGGAAGATCTCATGATGTTGTGAATACTTTTTAGTGATTAAGCAGATTTATCTTGTTCAGTACCATCAAATGAAGTTTCATGGTCATTATCATAACCATCATCTTTTCTCTCCTTGTTCAAAAACATAAGAAGTGCATCTCGATTGACTTTTGGAGCTATTTCTATTGAAAAAAAAAAAAGTGACATAGAATAATTAGGTTTAAATTTTTTTCACCAACCATTTTTATAATTGAACTTTTAATTTTACAAGACTCACCCTCCAAATGATCAAACCCAACCTTAACGAGAAATTCTGTAAGACCAACTGATACTTGGGATGTTTTTTATTTTGTATCGATCTAATTATGCTTCTATAAAATTATTTGTCCGACCTTCATCTCTAAAATCAAAAATTCTATTTTCTTGTTCTTCATAGATGCATTTACTTTGTACAAGAATAATGTAATGATTAATGCATCATTGGGTAACAATTAGGGCATCTTTTTTCTTTAGAGTGATTCATTACCATGAAAGCAAGACTTGTATGAGCACTCTTCCTATTTCTTATATACCCTATTCTATGAATTCTTTAATTTCTTTATCAAATTCTTAAATGGTTTGGTGTTTATACACATTTGTTTAACTTAAACAATGGTATTAGGATTTATCGAGTAATGTTCACAAATATATTATCTTTATCCAAAAATTTGGGAGGATTATCAAAGTAGAGTTCTTTGCATAATTCTTCCCTGTTGTTCTATAATCTCTTCTTTAATGTTAAGCTCAAGTAGAGAAATTTCTAATGCAATTTCTCGTTGATCTGTTATTACTTTTTCACCAAGCTTGTTGCAAGTAAATTCAACTATTTGATGACCTATAAGCCTTGCTTAGCTTATCAATAGGAACAAAATGACCATTTATATTGAATGGCTTGTGGTTTGTGTACATGGAGAATACAATCTTTGGAAATTATTTTCAATTATTATATCATGCGATGATTGGTTAGTTGCCAATAATAATGGTATTATGCATTGGACGCCACATATTTCTATAGGCACCTTTTTCCAAAATTTCATTGTGGCTCATTAGATTATTGTTTGTTGTCCTTACTTGTAAAGGATTTTTCCTTGTTTTCACATGAAATCTTGAAGTAACGATATTTTTCCGAAATACAGAGAGTAAACACTATCAATGTAAGTACATAATTCATATTTATTGTATTCCTCTAAGTATATATTTACTAGGACATAATTGCTATTAAGATTTTCTTACTGATCTCATATGAGATCTTTATGGCCATATGATTAAACTCATCTTCATAATTGAGTTCACTAATGATTTTTCTCTTATAACTAATGACCTTTCGACCTAAGCATGCACTTCTATCCACATTTCGTCGTGTAGTTTTAAAACTCATGCCACTTGTTTCACTAATCATACTAATTGTGTTGTTTTCCTCAGTGGATAATAATCGCTTAATTAATTTTCTTTTAACTTCTCTCCTAAGGGTAGAGTGTTAATCTCATCTAGTTTAATCAGATTTACTTGTTGGTAAATTTCTTTAAGATATAATTATTTGCTTCTTCTTCATTGGTACATAGTACTTCATGTTAATTAATAATAATACTTATTAGGTCGAGGTCGGGTTAGGTTCATATTAGTGTCGAACCTAAAGGAGTTGAAAATAGCCCGACCTAAACCTGACCTATATAATAAATGAGTATGAAATTTTTGATCTTAACCATTTATTAATTAAACGTGTTGACTTTAATCTAACTCATTTAACTAATTTAACGAAAATACAAACTTAAAACAAAATAACACAAATTTGCAAACTTGCTTCCAGTTCAAGCAGATTGGGAATTGGCCCAAAAATTTTGTCACCGCCCCCCAAAAAAATTTATTCCCCCAAAAATTCTAAAACTTAAATTTTCAATTCCCACTAAAAATAATCATAAATAGTAAATCGATAAAAGGTATACTGATCGACCTATTTAACTTGATTAATTAGACGTTTTAAATATGTTTTTTTTGGTTTCGAGATTCTCAACCCGAAACTAACCTATTAATTTAAATGGTTTGTCCGTGTCAACCCATTTATATAAGCATGTTGAAAATTGCTACACAAACTTGTCTAACTTCGTGTTGGTTGCAAGTCTGGTAATTGTATTGGCTCAACTTTTCCCATCTCCGATTATCTAGTTTAGTTCTTCTAGACTTTTCACATCATCAAACATCTTTTGTGGTCTGTCTAGATTATATCTTTATATTCCATTTTCTGTTTGTGAGGTTTCCTAAGCAGTTGGCTTTTCTTTAATTTTTAGGGTTTTTAATTCTTGCAAAATGAAATTTATTTTTATGATTTTGAAATTAATATTCATATTGAAAAGGAACACTCTTATCCAGATCAAACTTTCCTCTGTGTCTTCTTTCATTAATAAAGAGAGATGCATTAATGACAATTTCACTAACAGTAAATTGAGAGGAGGATTAGAGATCAAATCGTGGATAAATGGAATTATTGTTTCTTAGCCAAACAACTTTGAAGAGTTGTGAAAACTTAGCAAGTGTTATGGGTTGAACTTTGTCGACAAAGGTATCTTGAGAATGGTTGCATTAACTTTTCTTTTCCTAAACTTTAGTAGCCACCTTCCTGGCATTGTCTCCTTAAGCTTAGCACCTTATTTCTTATCAGTCTATCGTCAAGTTAGACAATGGTCAAGATACCTTTTTCTAGTTTGATGATTGGCTTTCTGAAGGGCCTCTTATTGAGAGACAATTTGTTGCTTGTCCTTCCTAATACCGAACACCTTAGGGTTTGTTCTTTAGCTAGAGGTGAGTGTTGGAATCTTCCTCGACTTCGATATCTTCATTCAAGTGAAAGCTATTTCTCCCCCTTCTCCCTTCTCCCTTCTCCTTCTCACAAGATAAAGGTAGATATTGTTGTTGGTGTTGTTAGAACCGTCGGTTATAATTGGTTTTGGTATTTTTGTTCCTATCTATGGAGGGCATAATGCAACGGCCATGCTTGAATGATTGAAGGAATCTCTCATTAAATCTTGGGAGTATAATCTCCCAAAAATTAAGATCGATCTTGAGGTGGAGGCTATTGAGAAACTTAAAGAAGAAGGGGAGTCTAACAATGCTCAAGCAATAACATATGTTGCTTGCCTTGGTTAAGTAAGTACCTAAAGAAGCCTTGGTCTATGAAAATCAATCATGTGATAAGACAAGTTACATGGTAGCCGTACTTGTTTGTCATGCTTAATGAAGAGTAGTTGGAGCCGGTTAGGATACACACTTGTAAACACAAATTTCGAGTCTAAAATAAATAAAGACAGGAAATTAGGAAACAAATATAAGTTGTATTGATTTTTGTTTAATGGGTACAATCTCCGTATTTGATACAATAAATGTAATCCTCTTATTCAATCTCCTTGTAACTTGAACGATTCGAGGCGTCGTAGCTTAATCTCAAACGTTAATGTTGAGGCGGATGATGAACGCTTGAATGGTTCTTGATTTGAGAGTCTTGAATTTGAATCGTTGACTCCGATTTACGAACGGTTGCGGACTTTAATCCTTGGCGCTTGGTAGTTGGATGTCGTTTGCGGTTTGAACTCTAGATTTTGCAAATGCTTGAATCTGTCCAAAAAAATGAGGAAATGACCTCTATTTATAGCTTTTTGGAGCTAGGGTTTGGCTTAGGCCATAATTTAGTAATCATTTCTTAAAAGAAATATTTACTATTTACTTGCATCATCAACGACACGTGGCAACTTCTAATTGGCGGAATTTGATTTCTTTTTATTTTAATTTTAAAGGCTTTCCAAGGTCAATTTTACACGTGGCAATTCGCAATAGGTGGAATTAATTTCCACGTGGCGACATAAAGTCGTCTAACGAATTTTTGCCTCCTACAAATGCCCCTTCGAGAGTCACTGCGTTCACGAGCTTTCTTGAGTGCTTGGAGCAATTGTATCTCGAACATTTAGAAGATGATTGATACGGGTTGATTTTAATCACTCTCTTCATTTACAACTTTTTAAAGCGGCGCGGAATAATACTCGAATAACCTAGGTCGTATATTTAGACTTGTTTAAGTATAATTCGCAGGATATCCTTGCTTTTCTTTAATAAATAAGATGCAATTTTTGGATAATCGTAATTGTACACAAAAAAGATAAAGCATGTACAGAATGGCTTTAGCTTCAATAAACTTTCACGCTAAGGCTAGCGATGATTAATTAGAACCATTTTCATTTTAAATTAATTGCTTTTCTTTTCACTACAATTCAACATACTGTGGCCATTTATGGTTTATAACAAATGATTCTTGGGTTACGGGTTATGACACGGCAGCGTCATTGCCCCCTTCTCCAGCTATTCAAAGCCCACGTTGTCTCCCACTTTCCCAAAGCATCACTGGCTTCTCTCTCTCATCAAAACCTCCAATGGCTCTTCTCTCTCCCTCAAGCTCTCTCTGCTCTTTATCCCGACAGCCGAAGCCTTCGCCGGAGCAATGCCTACCGCCGCCGATCTTTTTCCAGTCCCGAAGCCAGTGCCTTTCCAGTGGGTGGGCAGGTCTCCGTCAGAGCAGCCACTTTCCGGACTTTTTCAGCCGTCAAACGCGTCGCCGTCTGCTCCGTCCGGTCCCGAGGCTAGCGCTTTTCCGATGGTAGATCTTCGTCGAGGCAGTCGCCCTCCGAGCTTTCATGCCGCCAATCGCGTCGCCAACCACCGTTCGACGGCTTCGATCGGGGCAAAGACGGCGGTACCGTGTTTTTTCCGACTTCAATCCCACTGGTATACGCGTTTCCTCGCTCTTTTTTTTTTTTTTTTTTGGCGAGTTCTGAACCCGGTGTTCTCTTTCCTCTTGTTTGCAGAACCCGGCGACATGGGTCTCAAGTGTTGAAGCCAAAGAAGGCTACTCGAGTTAGACTCGTGAGATCTTGTTTAGACCCATTCGAGGTTTTCTTCTCGATGGAGGGGTAGTAGCGAACTGGGTGCCGAAGACACCATTCCACCTCCCGCTCCCTTTTTTTTTTTTTTTTTTGTGTCGGAGTTAATAGGTTACATAATGAAGTAGGAGGCTCTTGGGATTTGAAGAGTTTATATTTTGTAAACTGTTGTTTATCCGAGAAGGATGAAATTTGAAAAGTTTATAACTGACTGGGAATTTAGGTCTCAGGATCAGAGATGATTATATAAACGTATTATATTTACTCTGCTTACTCCCTGTGCTGAGTTCGTCGTTCTTGCCCCCTGTGCTTCTTGGCTTTCGAAGACTTGTGCCCGGGTTGCAGGTTCTATTTCTTCTTTCCTTCTTTTTTTTTTTTCTTTTTAAAAATAAATCTGGACACAGATATGCAACCTGGACATGGGCTTGCTCTGTGTTTTCTTTGTTGTTGTTGTGTATGCCGAGACTTGCTTCATTCCCTGTTAGCTTTGAAATTTTAGTTTGACACTGATTTCTGCTTGTGAAGTTTGTGGCAGTCACACCATACCTAGAACACCACATCTTAGATTCAAATACTTATTTCTGAGAAGTTGAACCAAGACGCTTTTCTAAGGACAATCTAGAGTTGAAGTCAGCATGCTGATCTGTGTTGTGAATGGTATGTCCTTGAAGACACTTTAGTTTAACCGAGTTTAACTAGAATTTCCTTTTTCAGTTTATGATTTTAGTCAAGTCCGATATCTGTTCTGAATGGTGTGTTGAGTCCAGCATACTCAATGAATTCTTCTGAGGCATCAATTTAACCAAGGTTAATTAGGATTTCCCTTTTTTTTTTGATGGGAGAAAAGAAAAAAATTTCCCATGGATGTCTGTTTTTCAAGTATCTCTGAAAGTGTTGAACCTTGGTCATCTTATTAACTCTGACCTGAATTTTTTTATTCTCAACTTTATTTTGTTGTAGAGTTGTGGGCAGTTACTCTATCGAAAACAGTGCTTCAGAATGAAGTGTCTGGATAAGGCCTTATATGTTCGAAATACCCCATCACTAGAAGGAAAGTTTGCCTTGGGTAGCAACAGGATTTCAGGGTATTTGTTTGATTTAGTAGGCGACCTTGTGTACTGGTGGTACATATCCTGCTCAGATTGTAAATATTGTGATGTTCTGCAGGAATATCGTTTTCAGTTTCATCACCAGAAAAAATAATTTATTGCTTAGAGGGTTATTTTGCTTTCCATTGCCCACAAACACTGGAACTCTTGTTTATTACCCTTTAGGCTTTTAAAATCCCATGTATGTCAACTTCTTCGGACAATTTTAGGATAAGCTCCATTTGGGAATGCATAAATGTTCACGTGAATTTTTTTTTTTTTTCTAATGTGGTTCTTGCAAACTTCACTGTTGTTATTCAGAGTGGATTATTCACGTCAACACTTGACTCGGAGACATCAAAGCGAGCCGTTCAACTCATCCGGCTTAGAGACGTTAGAACAATTTATTTGATTCTAAGTCTCAAAATTGGCCATTCGATTTATTCAACCCGGTGACGCAGAGCTTCGAACGAGTCATCCAGTTTAGAGACGTTAGAACAATTTATTTGATTCTAAGTCTCAAAATTGGTCATCCGATTTATTCAACCCGAGCGACACGAGCTTCGTAACGAGACATCCGACTTATCCTAGGTTTAGAGACGTTAGAACAATTTATTTGATTCTAAGTTTCAAAATTGGCCATCCAATTTATTCAACCCGGGTGATGCAGAGATTCGTAATGAACCATCCGACTTATCCGGCTTAGAGACGTTAGAACAATTTATTTGATTCTAAGTCTCAAAACGGGTCATCCAATTTATTCAACCTAGGCGACACATAACTTCGTAGCGAACCATCCGACTTATCCAGCTTTAGAGACGTTAGAACAATTTATTTGATTCTAAGTCTCAAAACGAGCCATCCGATTTATTCAACCCAGAGACATTAGCGTCGTTCTCCTCCTTTGCCGAAGACGATGGTTTATTTTCTAGAATCATCATCTAAGTCCTCGACACTATTAATCGTTATCTTGGATAGAAAGGATGTTCCTAATGAAGAAGGAGTGACATTCCTGGTAGATCCACCAACACCACTTTCCTCCAAACAGTCTCGCTGACGACGACCTTACACAGTCATGTTGGAGTGTGGAGTGTACTCGAGACATGTATACTCCGGAGGGGATTCCTTCACCTCGAAATTCTTGAAGCTTAATTCGCCACTTTTTACGACTCCAATCCCTTCTAGAGAACCGACACCTTTGCTCTATCACCGTATAGCCGATGGCTCGGTGTCTTGGGGCAACTTTTCACCATGCTTCACCGATAACTTTTTTATTACCGGGTCTTGGGAGTGGCTTGAAGATATTCTTAGTCGTAATGAGAATAGACTAGTCAAATGGAGATTCTATAATGGTCTTTTTGCATCCTTATTCCACTACTTTCGGGGCATTTTGTAAACTCGGTATCCTACCGATAATACATTCTCGCACCGAGACAGACGACAAGTCAATTTCCTTATGGGATTTATGGATTATAGGTGGGCTCCCTACTAATGGGTCTTATTACGAAGAAGTGATTCCATCAACTAAAGAGCTTCTTTCTACCGGCCAAAGCCATAGTGATATTCCCGAGACTTGTACCTTCCTCTTTCGTCGCATTTCATAAATTATGTCAGGATGATGTTAATGGTACAATCCAACTCCCGACTTCGACTGGGTGCGCTTTTGGTTTCGTGGAAAGGTGATCTACACGACCCCTCCTCCACGTGTCAACAGGAAGAGGACTAAAGCCCCTGCACTTACTTCTTGCCCATCCGGAAAAATTAAACCTTATTCACCAAGAACCAAGAAGGACAAGGACCCTTTCGTCACACTCAAGATCCCGGAAGAGATGATTGAAGAGACCTACCTTACCGCCATTATAGCATGCTCGGTTATGACCTTTGTGTTGCCAACCAACGAGCCATGTCTTATTCGTCCGTAGGTGTTCAAAGCTGCCAGTAAACTTGCTCACGGAGAGCGTATGAACTTGGCGATCCCTACTTTAGCTAGCATTTATTGAGGATTGAACACTATCTCTTCGGCTAAAAGCTTGCATAAGTCGGAAGTCATTTTCCCTATCCATTATGTTTATGGATGGCTTGGAACTTATTTCAACGTCCATTTTGAGCATCCTCATCAACGCTATGGCTTACCCAAAATGATCGGATTTTCAGGGAGAAGATGAGCCTAACCCCCGACCTATCAGCAGCTCGAGAGCTGTTAAGATGTAAGGATGTTGCCGCTTATGTACACTAATGCTCTCTTTAAGACGGAGACAAGCAAGTTCCATAGAATTTTGACAGACACCAAGGATATGTCTCAAAGTTGGCGGGCTTATATGATTTGTCTTCGTTACGGGTTTTTACCCTTCGGCAACAAAAGAAAATCATGATTGAGCCATACTTCCCTTGTAAGTTTGGGCGACAATTCGGCTATCACGAAGATGTATTGGGTGAGGAGAAGAAGGAAGTGCATAAAGGTACTTTGGAAGAAGCATGACGTTATTGATTTAACCTAGCATAGCATGTAACTAGATCCACTCGTCTACGTCCCTCTTCCTTCGGACAAGCAATCCATATTAGCTACCAAAGCGTATATAAGGTGGTGGAGATCTTTTAGAGGCGATCTTTTTCCTCTTGATTCCAAACGGCCAAACTGTGATTTTTGCGCCCACGAAAAACTAGTAAAGCAAAAGTTGTCGATGATGTTTCGCACTAGTTGTTACCAAGTGGAAAAGTGAGTGCACACAAACCGAATATACCATAAGTTCATGAGACTACTCCTTCTCCTATTGACCCTAATGAAGAAGGGGGCGATAGTTCTTCGGTAGGACCGGACCCGTCTCCTCGAAAAGCGGGACGTGTTCCCCGGAAAAGAGAAGATCAACGCTTTAAAAGGCTTAGGGATCAATCCCTCGACTGGTAGTGACAAGGGGTTTTCGGGATCAAGAGATACAGCGAGATAGCGTGGAGGCTTTACCAAAGTCTAAGGGCAAGGCCAACAAGTGCAGCTGATGCATCGCAATCAAAGGGCGAGTTCGAAGAAAAGGCATATCTTATTGTCTCACACTTTTTTTTTTTTTTTTTGGTTTTAACTCATGTGATTTTGCTTATGATGTAGGGGCAAAATGTGGGAGTTAAGAAGAAGACCAATGTCACGGTTAGCCATAAAGATAGCGAAGACACCGTGGATCGTACCTATTGCGTAAGCATATGGAGGAGATTCCGTTGACCACATGCCTTCACCAGTGAAGCGGGTAAACGTTGTGCCCTGTTTAGGCAAGAGAGCGGAGCGTCCTCATTCTCCTACCCCATCGGTCTCATCCTATCTTCCAGGAAGAATTTCTTCCCGTGTGTTTGATGATTTAGCCACAAGTACGCAGCAGCGCTTTTTGCATTATCTCGAAGAAAATTGTCCCAAAATCTACAGATGACATAACTCATATGAGAAGAGAAGTCGAAGAAATATACAACACTTTGTCATCCTTTCGGGCCGATTACTCAAAGTTGAAGAACAATGTCGGTGCGTACTTGAATGAACTTAAGCAATACATGAAGTTGAAAACTCGATTGCAGGATTACACTCGGCTGCAGAGGTATTAAGCAAGCGGACAATTTTGTTAACGCAACTTGAGGAGGCCAAAGCATTTGCAGGAAAGATCGGCGATGAACTTGATAAGGAAGCTGCTTCAATTGCCCGAGTTCATAAGCGAAGGAAATTACTTGAGGATGACATTGAACGAGTCAAGGTCAAAGAACAGGAGTTGCAAGACTCGTTCAAGAAAAAGGAAGCTTTATTGAAGAAGGTCAACGATGATGCATCATCTCTTCAAAAGGAAGTTGTTGCATTGGATGCTACCCCTCAAGCTACTCGAGCAGAGATAACTTAGGTTGAAGCAGCCAAAAGACGTGTCCAAGAACTTTTAGGCACTTTGGATGGATAGACTTTATTCAGTGCTTTTATCTTAGACTCCTTTTTTTATTGGAATTTATTATCGTTGTGTTTTTTTTCTTTTTTTTTAAACTTTGAAATTATTCATTGTTGTTACTAGTTTTGAGTATATTGCAATAAAGCCACAACTTTACTTTAGGTTTCGAAATAAAGATGTGATAATGTATGTAATACCAACAAACTTTATTTATCTTTTTTCTTTTGTGGTTGTGCTCAAGTTTATTCTCAAGCTGCCTACGTACCTATAGGGATTACAATACCCTAAAGGATCAAGCCAAACGTAGTTCAAACAAAAAGGAAAGAGTTTATTTTTTATTTTTTCGACCGTTCACGCTTATACTCTTGCGGGCCAGGAGTAGTACATTTAATTGCAACTTGAAAGAGTGAGCAGTTTAAGCTCTTGCTTAGGAGCTTACAAGAGACGATGATCAAGAATGATAAATCTTCAAAAATTTCCCATTTATAGGGCTAACTCGTACTCCTTCGAGTGTCAACTATCTTGTAGGCACCATTTGTGTAGACTTCCCGCACCACATAAGGACCATCCCACTTTGAAGTGAACTTGCATCCATTCTTGTGAGACATGATGATTGGTCTTCTTACCGCAAGTACCTGATCTCCTACTTGAAATGAGCACAGTCGAACCTTCTTGTTGAATGCCCGAGATAGGCGAGCTTGATAACATTCTAACTTCGTTGTGCTTGAAGTCTTTTTTCATCCAAGGCCTCCAACTCAGCTAAACGAAGCTTCGATTTTCATCTTCTGTCAAGCCTTCTTGTATGGCAATACGAAAGGATGGAATCTGAAGTTCTAATGGCTATATAGCTTCAACCCCATAGACCAAAGCAAAGGGAGTTGACTGTGTTGGCGTTTTATACGTGGTTCCGTATGCCCATAGAGCTTCACCTAACCTCTCATGCTAATCCCGTTTGGATTTCGCGACAACCTTTTTAAGCAAGTTGCACAACGTTTTATTAAAAGCTTCGCCGGGCCATTTGTATGAGCATTATACATGGAAGACTTGTGTTGAGCAAACTTGAACTTTTCGCACTGATCGTTCATTAGATTGTTGAAAAATGGCTTACCATTGTCAGTAATGATATATCGAGGTACACCATATCGATAAATGATATGTGTCCTTATAAAATCAACAACGTTCTCCTTTTTACTTCCCTCAATGCAATTGTTTCTGCCCATTTTGAGAAATAATCGATAGCGGCCAAGATGTAAGCGTGACCAGCAGACGATTTGGGTGTGATTGGGCCAACAACATCCAATCCCCGGGCTTCAAAAGGCCAAGATGCCACCGTAGGATGCAACGGCTTCCGGAGGTTGATGTATAAAATTTGCATGAAATTGACAAGCCTCACATTTCTTGGCGTAATCTATGCGAGTCTTGAACCATAGTGGGCCGAAGTAGCCCATCCTTTTGATGCGATCATAGAGTTTAGGTCCTGACTGATGTGCTCCATATATACCCGAATGAGCTTCCTCCATTGCTTCCCTTGCTTCTTTCATGCGGAGGCATCGCAACCAAAGACCATGAAAAGAGCGTCGATATAGCGTCCCATTATAGTGGAGGAAACGCGGAGCTCTCCGTTGAATTTCTGTCTTATGCCCGAGATCACTAGGGAGCTTCCCATGTTCTAAGTAATCGATAAGTGGTTGTCGCCAATCTTCTTCATCCGCTTCACATGCACTTACCGCATTGGTGTCTTCTACAAAAGTTTCATCGAAGGTGTCACAACCCATCGGCCACATATTGGAACATCTATGGTTTCTTCGCCCCAGTGCCACAAGTGGCTGCAAGATTTGCAAGCGCGTCGCCCGTCTTGTTGGCACTTCGAGGAACATGTTCTAACTTGACCGTGTCCAATCTATCTAGCAATCGTAGGGCATGCTTATAATACGGAACAAGGTCTTCCTTCTTAACTTCATATTCCTTTAGGAGTTGATTAATAACCAACTGTGAGTCACCATAAATATCGAGATCTTTGATTCCCATCTCAATTGCCATCCGAAGACCCAGGATTAACACTTGATACTCGGCCATGTTGTTTGAACACAACTAGGTAAGTTTGAATGAATATGGGAGAATATGTTTCTCGGGAGAAACAAAGACTACTCCTGCACCAGCACCATCGTGTCTTGCTGCCCCGTCAAAGTACATTTCCCACGGCGGGAGGATGTCGATGAAAAACACATCTTCTCCAGGCAAATCGTCATTTAGTTCCCAGTGATCCGGTATTGGATGATCGGCCAAGAAGTCTCGCTAATGCCCGCCCTTTGACGGCTTTCGTGGGACGTAAACGATGTCGCATCGCTTTAAGAGAACAGACCCACTTTGCAAGTCTTCCGCTTAAGATTGGCCTTGACAAAATGTACTTAATAGGATCAGCTTTAGAAATGACTTGAACTATGTGAGATTGCATATAATGCCTTAGTTTCGAATGGCAAATATGAGAGCTAGACAGATCTTCTCAATTGGGGAGTAATTCAACTCAGCTCCAACCAAAGTATGACCGAGGTAGTACAAGGCCCATTCCTTCCCTTCTTCATTTTTCCGAGCACATAATGCCCCTAGTGACTTATCCTAAGCCGCAATGTAAAGTATTAATGATTTTCCAGAATTGGTGCCCCTAGTACTCGGAGGATTGGACAAGTACTTCTTGATGCTTTCAAAAGCCCTATGGCATGACTTTTCCCATTCGAAGAGTGCATCTTTTTTCATGAGGTGGCTGAAAGGATGACAACGACCAGCCAGATTTGAAATGAACCTTCGAATGTATGCCAACCGACCTTGAAGACCACGAAGCTCTTTGAGATTGTTTGGTTCAGGCATTTCTTGGATTGCTTTGATCTTTTCATGATTGACCTCAATGCCTCTATGACGAACAATAAAGCCCAAGAATTTTACAAAGGTGACACCAAAGGCATATTTGAGTGGATTCATCTTCAATCGGCATCTTCGCAGCTCGCTCAAAGATTTGACGAAGGTCCCGCAAGTGTTCGACCTTTCCTTGGACTTGACCACTAAGTCATCAACGTAACATTCTACTTTCTTATGAAGCATGTCATCGAAGATATTCCGCATTGCCCTCCGATATGTGGCCCCGCATTTTTCGGACCGAATGGCATCACTTTATAACAAAAGATGCCTTTTAGGGTATAGAAGGCCGTTGCTTCTTGATCTTCCGGCGCCATTTGAATTTGATTGTACCCTACAAGTGCAATCCATGAATGACAAGGCTTCATGTCCGGTGGTAGAGTCAATCATGAGCTCAGTGATCGGTAGCGGAAAATCATCTTTTGGACAAGCCTCATTCGGATCCCTGAAGTCTACACAGATGCGAAGTTGACCATTTTTCTTCCTCATAGGAACGATATTTGCGATCCATGTTGGGTATTTTACCTCACGAATGAATCCCGCCTCTATGAGTTTGTTGACCTCCCTTTCGATTTCAGGTACTAACTCTAGGCGGAAGCGCCTCGAGGTCGTTTCTTAGGGAAACTCCCTTTCTTATCGCCGAGCGATGGACTCGCAACTTTAGGGTCTAGCCTCGGCATTTATTTGTAACTCCATGCGAATACATCCTTGTACTCGAGAGAAGGTTGAAGTACTCGTTCTCTTCCTCTTGTGTAAGTAAGGAATTTACATAGATAGGGCGCAATTCCTCATCGGTTCCAAGATTCAATTCTTTCAAATCGTCGACCGTAGCTTGCCCCCATCCTTAAGAGTTTGAGGAGTTTCGCAATCTCTATCTCTCGAGTCCGAATCCTCTCGTTCCCGAACTATGATATGGTTCGATGAAGCTACTTCTCCTTGCCCTCCATTCTTCTTAAGACTAGAGTCAATTCGCCGACCAGTAAGGACCACAAGTGCGTCTTTTCACTCTTAGAGAGCCATATGTCTTCACGTCTAGTGTTGAAATGCGCTTCATACAAGAGGGGATAGAACTTTGTACCTCATTCGTATCGCCAAGACGGTGGAACACCGAGTCTTTCTATAGAAGGGGTGATGGTTTAAACACATCTTCCCCTTTGTTGATTCTCGCTGAAAATCGAAGGTCTCGATTGCCCACTTCCTTTTATTCTATAGAATACGTAAGGTTTGGGATTTTGGCCTCCCCTATTCTTGTGAACACGGAAGGGAGTCTTTCCGAGGTAGACCATTGCAACCTATCGAACACCGAGGATTTGGCGGTAGGCTGGACATCTTCATGATCGTCGTCCTCCACTTCTTCTGCCGTGATGTACCGAATGATATATTGTTTGTCTTTCCGTCGCCCGGATATCCTAATTGGTTGGGGCGGTGTATAGCCTAGTCCGACTTTCGAGACTTCCACCGAACCACCCCGCTTTTGAATCTTCTTCCGGGTCCCATTAATGCCATAGGTTTCAACTTCAACCACTTTCCCTAGTGAAGCGGGGTTAGCGAAGTCGTAACTCGCTTTCTCCATGAGCTTATACGCGTTTGGATCAAATCCTTCTTTGGTTCGCGTATGTGGCAAATTATCTTCCTCCTCGGGCGGGCTTTCAAAAGAAGAGACAAACCCGAGCGGAGGGGGTGTAGTTACCTTCGGCCGATACACCTGTCGTACCGACATTACAACACTTTGTTTCAAGACATTCATGTCGGGCTTGTTGGTCTTCTTACCATCTTGGATGTCGAGTTTCTACTTGTACCTCCACTAAAAGGGGAATCACCCTCTTTACGACGAGATTTCGGGACATACCTTAGAACTGGAGGTGTTAGATTTGTCGTCACAGCTTGTTGATCTTGCTTAGCAGGTTGGCATGTACTTTCCGCTTGCTACTCGTTTGAGCTATCTTGTTGCTATTTTGCACTATCATCTTTTGGTGCTACTCGAGTATCCTTGACAACTTTTGGGGCAGCCTTCCCTGTAGAAGAAATTGCTAATGACACGGTTTCCTTAGGTGATGTACCTTCTTCAAAGAACCGAGCATCAACGAAATGTGACTCGCTTTAGTAAAAGGCTTGACATCCCCATCAATCTTTTTCTCACTACCACGGTAGTATTTGAGGCACCGATAAAGAGTGGAAGCAACTATTCCGTGTTCATGAAGCCACTGGTCGTCCAAGCAACAACTTGTAAGATGTTTTCGAGTCAATCACGTGAAAGATTGATGTCATCGACAAATCGCCCATTGATAGTTCAAGACGAATCATGCCAATTGCTCTTTGACCTTCAAGGTTGAATCCTTGAATCACCATCCAACTTTTGGAAAGCTCTTCCACGGTGATACTTAGATCGGTCATCGTGGATTTGGGCATGATGTTGACAGATGATCCTCCGTCTACCAATATGCGCTTAACTTTCTGTTCTCTTATGTAACCCGTCACAAAAAGAGGACGATTGTGAGGCTTAGATCCTAACAACGGATCATCGTCGGTGAAAGTTATAGCAAGTGTTGCAAGTGGCATATTGATTAGGCCTTTTTGCTGGTTCTCCGACATCCTTGATCTTATCTCGTGTAAAGATCTCGGGTGGAGCAAGGCCTCGACTACATGTTGGCGCATTTCTTCTAGCAAATTAAAAATTTGCCTCCAACCCATGTGTTTTGGTAAGGCTTCTAGTGCCATCGAGTCTTATCATCACTTTTCGAAAGACTCTCTTGCACTTCGTCTTCTTGATCTTCTTCATTCTCAAGCTCTAAACACGACATCATGTTCACCGTGGCTTTCTCGAAGAAATTTGATGGGAAGAACTCCTCTAAGGTGATGGGAACCAGTGGCCCTTGCTCAAGTAAATCAACAGGTTGGATTTCTGTTTTTGCTTGTCTTTGACCTTTTCTTGCTCTTTGGACACTTAGGGTTCTTCCTTTTGTTTTGTCTTTTTCTACGATGACCAGTTGGTGGATGAACACAACTTTCTTTCCTTGGTTTCCGACGAGTGACAAGGGTCCATCCCTCTTGATCTTCGTCCGGAATGTCTACAGATAGAATTGACTTCCATATGTGGTGCTTGTACCATTAATGGTAAGATCACCGGTTCTAGACTCCCGAATTGAAGTGTAAATACTTCTATTTTGGGAGATGGAGCCCAATTAGGAATTTCTTTCGACAAGACTGTAATGGTCATGAAAGTGGAGAATTTTCTAGTTGGATGGAGGTGTAATTGGTCTCAGCCGTATCGTCAACATCCAATATGATCTTCCCATCCTTTGCCAGTTGCATAATACGCTCCTTGAGCGTAATACATTTCTCAAGAGGGTGACTGATAACCCTATGATATCGACGATATTTCTGGATCGTAAATCTTTCCAACTTCTTTTGGCCATTTTGGTTCGAGAAGCTCAATTAACTTGTTTTCTAGCAAACCATCCAACATTCCCGGCAAGTCCGAGTCCGGGAATGGGTACTTCTTCTCCTGAAGCTCTTTTAGCGTAGGACGTTTCTTTGTAACATCCTTGGAGTATGTGATCTTCTTTTGCTCGGCTTGGGCTTCCCGTAAATTTGCACCGGCTCTCCAATGGAAATAGACATGGACTCTTTAGTCGATGTTTTCGAGGACTTAGTACTCTTCTTGTACTCGCCCCGATCCTTCTTTGTATCGTACGAGGAGGAAGACTTATTACGACGGCTCGTTATTGTCATTTCGATGTCATGAGCCTTTGTAGCCAATTCCTGGAAAGTTCGTGGCTTGCTCACTTGTCAAATGTAAAGCAAGTCCCATTCCATGCCATGAGTGCACATCTCCACGCCGGATGCTTCGGACAATCTATCCTTGCATTCGAGGTCGAGGGCTCTCCAACGATTGATATAATCGAGAATTGGTTCCTCTTTTCGTTGCCTTGCGTTAGTCGGCTCCGTCATACTAACAACGCGTTGGGTGCTATAGAATATGTTAAGGAATCCCTGTTCCATCTCGCTCCTAATTGTTAATGGATTCTGGCTCTAGGTCCATGTACCAGTCAAAAGCAATTCCTTTCGTAGTTCGGACGAACCGCTTCACCAGACTTATCTCCTTCCGTGCCAGCATTGCTGCAAGTTTCGATGAAATCCGCAATGTGCTCGCTTAGGATTCCCTTTACCATCGAACTATTGGAATTTCGGTGGTTGATAGCCGTGCGACATTCTTAGGGCATTGATCCTCTTAGTATAGGGTTTCGTGTACAGGTGAGACTTACGAGACCCTTCTTCTAATTGACTCTTAACCGCCTTTGCAATTAAGTTCTGGATTTATTCAACGGACATTGAGGTCGGTGAAGCCTCTTTTGGTTCATCATCGATTCTTCATCGTGGTTGGACTCCTTATCGGACCCCTCGTTGTCGAGCCTTTGTTAGAAGCTCGGATGACTTCTTCTCTAACTTCTCTCGTCAGGCTAGCGATTTGTTCGCTTTGAAGCTTGATTTGTGCATCCTTTTCGCGCTCTCTCTAGCAAGTCTTGCTAGTGTTTCCCTCATCTCATTAAGTTGTTCTTCAATATTGATAGCTCCTGTCACCATTACCGGCATGATGACAGAGTGTTAGAGGATTCGGCTCGGAATGAGAGAACGACGAGTCTTTAGGAGACAGGGCGTGGAATCCCCACTCGGAATAACCATCGCCTTCTTCTTCGGACAAGCATGAAGATAGGGTTGGTGTGAGCTTGGAGTTCGTCCATCCCGCAAGGAATTGTCTCGCTTCAAATTGAAAACGTAAACAGCTCCCTCCTCCGGATCGATATGTGACACAGCTTGATTGACTCCTTTAAGCAGGTTGGAGTCAAGGTTTTGTAGCTGAAATGGTGCGGCTATACTTGGTTCATTCACAGCGAACAAGCAATAGCAGCCTCTTGCCATACTTCTAGTCATCATTCTCGCTAGATGCATTGCACTGCGTTGGTGGGTCCCCGAGAAGTGGATCCAAGTAGTTTTGTTCTTTGAAGATTGAGTGACTCGCGTTCTTGGGAGCCATGTGTTCTTCAAAAGATGTAGAGTGTTGATTTGTTTGGAGAAAAAGATGAGAGGTAGAGAGGTCCCACCGGCGTGCCAAAATTTGTAAACACAAATTTCGAGTCTAAAATAAATAAAGATAGGAAATTAGGAAACAAATATAAGTTGTATTGATTTTTGTTTAATGGGTACAATCTCTCGTATTGGATACAATAAATGTAATCCTCTCGATTCAATCTCCTTGTAACTCGAACGATTCGAGGCGTCGTGGCTTGATCTCGAACGTTAATGCCGAGGCGGATAATGAACGCTTGAATGGTTCTTGATTTGAGAGTCTTGAATTTGAATCGTTGACTCTTATTTCGAACAGCTGCGCACTCGATCCTTGGCGCTTGGTAGCTGGATGTCGTTTGCAGCTTGAGCTCCGGATTTCGTAGATGCTGAATGAGTCGAAAAAATGAGGAAATGACCTCTATTTATAACTTTTTGGAGCTAGGGTTTGGCTTGAGCTTTGGGCTTTGGGCTTTGGGCTTGGGCCCATAATTTAGTAATTATTTCTTAAAAGAAATATTTACTATTTACTGCATCATCAATGACACGTGGCAACTTCTAATTGGCCAGAATTTGATTTCTTTTTATTTTAATTTTAAAGGCTTTCCAAGGCCAATTTTACACGTGGCAATTCGCAATAGGTGGAATTAATTTCCACGTGGCGACATATAGTCGGCTAACGAATTTTTGCCTCCTACACACACCCTTCCACTTTTCCAAGCTAAATGGATATTACAAACAGATGAGGAAGCTATGGAAGCAATTTTTATGATCTTCCATAGCTTTTATTAATTCTTTAGGAATTTCTTATTCATCATTAGAGGCAAAACAACTAAGAGCAAGAAAAGGTAAGAAGATGAAAGATTCACTTTATTGAATGAGGAAACGAGTACATCAAACTCAAAAGCAGAATTGGAAATGAAAGAATTAGAATTAGAAATAATAAAAGAAGAAGAAGAAATACAAGCGCTAACACTAGACTCGAAGGAGGGTGCGCTCCTAGGCTAACAACGAAATTCTTAGCCCTCCTCGAGCACCAATCCAAGTAATATGCTTGGACCCTTCTATATCAGCATCGATGATGAACCCGGACGGATCGAATTGCGGATGCGACATAGCTCGCGACATTACCGAGACACAGCTCCCTTCTAGATTACCCTCTTGACCGAACAAAAGGCCGAAAAGATTGTTTCTAGCGAGATTGGTCCGGGCCGAAAAGATTGCCTCTTCTTCTAAATATAGTAGTCGTTGAAGATTTCTAAACCATGTACTAGAATACCCCTCTCCTAGATGTAATGGGGCTCAGGAAAACCGTAATAAGGAAAGTTGTTTGCTTCTCTTAGAAATTGTCCATTCGGGGTAAAAGGAAAGGGCCTAATAAAGCGGACTCGTATGTGGTGTAGTCCTCTTAACCTAGATTTCCCACTTGGCTTGAGCTATTTCCTTAGTGGTAGGTTGATAGCCTAGCCCAAAGTTGTAGTTGTCAGTGGGTTCAAGGGGTGGAAAAATAGGGTGGTATGCCCTTCGACTGCAGTAAGACCTGGAAAATACCCTTTCCTCCTAAGCATCGATTGGATACTAGGGTTGCCATAAAAGGTTAAAGCTAAAAGGTGCTTCATCCCTTTCTAAGACATCAATGGTTTCAAATCCATACAATTCTTCATTATTAGCATCATGCTCGATCTCCACTGCGGACTCTTTGGAAGTGATAGTAGCACAAAGATTATCCTCGTTGATAGTTATGACCTGACCTTTGATGATCATCTTGACCTTCCGATGCAGTGTAGAGGGCACTCGCTCGATGATCGTGCAACCAAGGACGTCCTAGAAGCAGATTAAAAGTAGTTAGGATATCTAAGACTTGAAATTCAATATTCCTCTCCATTGGCCCTATATTGATTGGTAAGGTCACTGTTCCCCAGATCTGTTCTTCTAGAATTATGGTGTGCTCGGAAATGAACAATTTGCTTAGAGAGTTGTTCCTCCCTAATACCTAACCTCTTAGCAGTTCGCCAAGGACACACATTAACTGCCGATTCGTTGTCTACCAAGGTTAAGGGAACAAACTTGTTAATGTAAGTTACGATTAAATAAAAGGCATTGTTGTGTGCAACGCCTTCTTTTAGGAGATCCTTCGATCAAAAGTAATGGTTTCATCCCCACTTGTTAACCAATCCTACTACTTCCTCTTGTGTGGTTTCAGGCGAAACTTCAATCTTATTGAGTGCATCGATTAAAGTTTGTCTATGTTTCTAGGAAATAGATATTAATTGCTAGATATAAATGTCAACTTTTAATTTCTGGAGTTGCTTAAGGATTGGGTCTTCTTCCTTTGCAACTTCGAGGTTTTTTGGGGCTTCCCGAGTGTGTTGTGGACCCAAGGGTGCATTGTGCCATCCCGATCTAGTAAGAAACTGAATAGTAGGGCTCTAGTGTTTCCCAAAAAGTCTTCTTCTAAGGGTGATGTGCCCCGAAGTCGTCACTATTGTTGTCAACATCTCTTATTTCGTACACATCTCCCTAATCACTTACCCACAGCCCTGGACTTCCGGATCCAATGGAGGTAGGCTAGGAAGCGGTTGTGACTCGTCGATATCTTAAATAAAAATAGAAGGATCCCACTGACCTGGTATAGGTTCAGTAAAGATGGCTAAGGTGCACTAAAAGGGTTTTTGTTGTTACTCCATTTTTGGGTAGCCTTAGGCAGGGGTAATTGGCTATTTTGAAACATATCTTCTAGTTTGTTCTTGAATGTCCAACACGATTCAAGTATCGTGTCCTCGTGCACTATGGTATTTGTAAAATTTTCCCGCGTCCCAATTTTTAGACTTTTGCGGTTTCGATTCTCGCTCTAATAGGTGGCAATTCTATTTTCCCTTTCTCCAAGAAACGGTCAATGGCTTGAGTATAAGTAGTATCCATAGGAGCTTAGTCAGTATACTTGTTGAGGGCATTGACATCCGCACCCCGTAGCATTGCCGACATTGGATGTTTTCTTATCTTTAAAATGATAATTACCTCTATATCCGGTCGCGGTGGACAGCTTCTTCTTCTATTAGCAAGTCAAGCATCTCTAAGGGTTGAAAAGTTCATCATGGGTAGGAATTTGAACTGTTGATTATAATTGGATTGAAGGTTCTTCACAATGATGCGAACTTGATCATTCTCGGAGGGTTGGTCAACCATATGGGCTGCCTTTACTCTCCATCCGGTCAGGAAATCAGTGAAGCTCTCCTTCTCGCCTTGCTTGATTAATTCCAAGTCTCTAAAAGTAACTGGTAGATTTGTGTTATAGGAGCATTGATGGAGGAACTCTTTGCACAAATCTGTCCAATTGGCGACCTTGCATGGGTCAACCGTATTATACCACTTCATGACGTCGGTATCAAATGTCCAGGGAAGATAATGTGGTAAGTGTCTTCGAGAATGTTCCTAAGAGTCATTTCTCTCAAGAAGTTGCGTACGTGATGATGGGGATTCTCGAAACCTTTGAACTTAATATCGGCGTGGTAAACTTAGGAGGTAGTTTACCCTTGGGGATTGAAGTGAATCCCTTATGATCGAAATAATGATTGTTGAACATGGATGACTCCTCAACATCCGTTCTATCCGATTTATATGGGAATCGGATCGAGTTTTGGATTCAGGCTTAGGGATTCAAGTTTAGGACTATCCGGAGAAAATTGGATGGGTGGAGGTGGTATAACCAAAGCCATTTCCCTTTTCGCAAGCTTTGCTTCTTCGGGTTCTTCTCTTCTTCTACGTTCAACTTCCTCATCTCTCTTAATAACCTCAATAGCCCTTATGATTTCCTTAAGATCTCTTAATATAGAGGATATCCTTGGCTAGACGTTCTAATCTTTTAAAGCTCGGATTCCGACGATACTCGGTTGCCATAGACTTCCTCACAAAGGATGAGGTTTATGACCATGTAAGAGAAGATCACTTTCAGGAGGAAGGGACTCAAGTGCAAGACTGGAAGAGACTAAGGATTTGGATACACATAGAGAATGCAATGATGATATGATATGATGAATAACTTAATAAAATGCTTCCTATATGATAATGCATTTCCTTATTTGAGATGAACTTTGGACTTATGCAGAATAGGAGAGATAGACCTACCTATCCTAATATGAAATGATTTTTCTTTCTTAGCTAATGCAAATGAACTTACCTAATATGAGATGATTTTATTTGGCTAATGCAAATGGACTCACCTAATATGAGTATTTTATTTGGCTAATGCAAATGGACTCACCTAATACGAGATGATTTTATGTAGTTAATGCAAATGGACTCACCTAATATGAGATGATGCAAAATGAAATGTGAAGATGCAAAAGAAAATAAAAGGATTGGACAATAAAAAAGGGAACTTCTGGTAAGACCCTTTCACAAATAGCAACTACTTAGGCTATTAGAAAGATAATTTTAAAATGATACGGAAAAATGCAAACAATCGACCAACCTTATTAGGGAAAAAGGTATTTTGACTTTTGGCTAAATGCACATAACGGACCGACTCTAGGAAATTTATTAAAGTGTTTTATTTGCACCCATGCAAGGGTCTAAATCAAGCACTTCTCACCTATTCCTAAAGGCTCACAAGCGGAAGATTAAATCTAAAACAAACACATTCGTCCAAGCATGCAAATGAAATCGAGAGGAAAACCTAGAAGTCAAAAAGTTCTATAGCCCAAGAGTTCAAGATTTTGGATATATGGTGACACATATTCCGAAATTTGGTCCCCCATGGGTTGCACGGATAAGGATACCAACCAGAATTTTGGTGCCTCTCGGTGAACTAAAAAGGTTTAGCCTAAGATGGCATGCTACGAGGGAGGAGGTACTATTTCCTCGGGCCAAGCCTAGTTGGGCCCGTCTACGAGAACCAGTGGGAACCTCTCTCCGGAAAGGGTAAATAGGGGGTACAATAAAGTTTTCCTATTGGTCATAAACAATATTTAAACTAGTTCAAAGGTTGCTAAAAATGCGGTATGTCTAATGCAAGCACATCATTAATAGCACACTACTCAAATTTTCAAGTTTCGCCCTCTTAATAAAAAGTTTATTCCCAGATGGAGTTGCCACTCGTAGAAACCACGGCCAGCTGGGCCCCGCCGAGCTTCCCCACTTGTGTCGGATCTCTTTTTTAAGATTACTTTTGAAGATGGTTTTAGAAAGTCGATTTTGAAATGTAGGGGTGAACTTTTTATTAAGATTTCCGAATTTTATTAAATCAAGTTGAAATGAATTAAATCATATTTGATTTGTGGTTTTATTAATCATTTTATTTTAGCAATTATTTTAGAAGTCCCGGGATCTTATTTTCCAATTAAGGACTAAATAATATTAGGCTTATGATTCTGTCGTGGGGCTTTAGGGCCGGATTAGTGTGAAAACACCAGTCTGGACTGAAGCCATCACCGTTGCCCCCACGGTGTTGGCCGTAGCCTGCACCGGGGAAGGCGGCGCTGGCCGAGATCTCATGGCTGGTGAAACCAACCTCGGTCTCGCCCAGTGGGCAGATCTAGAACCTAATGTAATTTTTTCTATGAATAGAAAACACCGAGATGCGATTTTGCTTAGAACAAAACATAAAATAAGCTAGTCGCCAGTTAGTTTTTAAGAAGGAAAAAACTAACAAAAACACAAAAAGAATATTCGCTCCCTCAATCTTAGTATGGGAAAAACTAATACCGAAAAAGACTAAAAATTGACTCCATCGGTCTTAAACCGAGAATTGGATTCAAGGGCAAGGGTACAAAATGTAGGATAAATCCCTCCATTCCGCTCGTCCAAAACGGTCATTCCTAGTTCGAGTAGTGTATTAATAAAGATGTAAGAAAACAAGCATACAACATACGAAACAAAATTAAAGCAACCAAAACATAACAAGGAAAACGATAAAGAAAAGCGGAAATAAAAGATTACATCGGTCGTGGAGGATATTAAAGCGATTACATCTCTTAAAACACAATACGGAAAGCAAATAAAATGGAAATAAATATAATCGTTCGAAGGTTGAAATATGGCCCTCGGGTTGTCCCATCTTGCCGATCCGGATCTCCACGCCGGATCTCTCGATGCAATGGCGACAATCCAAAGAAAAGGGCTAGTTTTGTGAAATATGTCTAGGGTATGGCAGTGATCGAGTTGAATGAGTGCCCGGATATCAAAATAATCGAATATTCTTTAGCTCTTTGCACGGATTCAACGGTGAAAGATGAGTGTTTATAGAAATTTCAACAGAGTGATGGTTTGGTAAAAGTATTCAAGTTGGCTTTCAGCGAGCATGATGCTAAGGCAGGACACCGTATGCGAATAAGAGTCATACGTCTCTATTTATAGGAGAGGACCTAGGTCACAAATGACCTACGGTTTGCCTCTTATTAGACGTCCAAATAGCTCAAATAAAACCAAGCCATTCCTTAAGAGATAGAACTGGACCAAAAGATGATAAAACCGGATAGAACCTAGGTTAAAAGAGGAGGCCGGCACCAGCCAATCGGACCTCCCAAGGTTTCGTGCCCTAGTTGTGTCTCCAAGGACTCTCCAAGCTAAAAATGCAGCGTTCCACCATGCTTCTAGAAGGTGGGCGTCGGCCACGACGTCGTTTAGAGGAGAAAGCTTCTAGCCTCGTGTGGACTGTCTTGTGAAGCTTAAAACACAGACACTTTGATGCTCCCGGTCATGAAATGCAATGCTTCAACATCATCTTCAAGCCTTCAACTCCTTGCCTAACTTGGACAAAAGTATAATGCGGTATTCTGTACTTGGAATTTCCCAACACAAATCACGGGACTCCCCAATCTCTAAAGGCTCGGCCCACCTCTTAGACGGTCCGAAAGAAAAGAGGATTTGTGGACCGACCCAACGCAAAAGGCTATTTAAGTAGTGCTTGGGGGTTCTTTGTGGTTTACTCGGCTTATATTGCACCGATCAATCGAGTCCGAAATCTAAATCCACAAACAGGACTCAGGATTATCATTATCGGGCCGACAAAACAAAATACGTAAATAACAAGATAAAGGACAATACTTTTTAGGTGTCTACACCACCTCGTCGTTGGATAAGATCAATAAAAAAATTTTGGAGTAAATCTAAGGATGCTAATGGCCTTCCTTTTATTTCATGGGACAAAGTTTGTAGATCAAAAACCTGTTCTCTTTGCCTATTAGAATTAGTAAAATTTAATTATTACCTATTAGATAAAATTTTGTAAATTCCTAAATCTAATTGTATTTAGATAAAATTTTGTTTTTTGTAATAGATAATTATTACCTATTAGAATTAGTAATAGGAGTTTTGATAATAAAAATTTAATTAAAAAATTATTATTAAAAGTTCTTACCCTTATAAAGAAGGGTTTATGTACCTCTTATGATTGTGGTGGGTGTATAAGCAAACAAAGTGAGGGTGAAAGAATCACCAAAGTAAGAACCCTTAGAGGCTTCTCATGACTATCCCGACTAGATGATAGCTAGGGATGGCAACGGGCGGGTTTTCCCGGCCCGTCGGGGTCGTGGCCGGGGTCGAGGGGAGGTTTTGTGCCCCGAGGCGGGACGGGGACGGGGACGGGGACGGGGACGGGGACGGGGGAAATTCCTCCCCGTCCTCATTCCCTCGATATTGAAATTACATATATACCCTAAGTTTTGTGCGTATAAGTCATGGGCGAGAGGTAATTTCAATAATTTAGAATACATGCCCTAGGTTTTCGGATGTTTGCCTCATTTGCCATTGCACCTCCCGCCTCTCTCTACCTGCTCCGTCTCTCTCTCACTCTCCTCTCCACAACCACTGTCGCTTCCCCGCCGACTTTGCTCTACTGCCGGCGCCGACTGTCGCTCTGTCCGGCGTCGACTCTCGTTGTAGCCTCTCCCTCCTCTCCTTTCCTCTTGCGTCGTCGCTGTTGTCGGGCCTTACCTTCTCGGTCCTCTCCTCCTCTCGTTTCCACCACCGCTCGCCTCTCCTTCCGGCGTCTTTCCCTCTCGCGTGGCCGGGCCTGTCATCACTCCGCTGCCCGGAAGACCACCTGCTACCCTCGCCTCTCCTTCCTCGCGACTCTCGCAGTGTCCACTCTCACCGCCGAGACATAGACCGTGGTTATGGACTTGTGGTAAGCTCTCCTCTCCTGTGTCCTTATTACATTGATGTTTATGCTCTGTTGCTTGTTGTGTTTAATTGATGTTTAGCATCACTTTAATTTGTTTAGCAACTAGTAGTTAGGGATGTTTATGCTATGTAAGCTCTCCGTCACGTTGAAGGTACAACCGGAAGTAAAATATCTTTGAATTGTGTTCATATTCTTGTGTTTAGCAAGCAATCTACAATTCAACTAGATGGGGTGTTGTTGAGCTTAAACTAAAGCTTGATTTTGGAAATTTGCTATCTAAATAATTATTTTGGTTTGCTTAGAGGTAGGGCTCGGAATTTTACTGTCTTAATTTTGTTGAATATGAGGGTGTTTTTTCTTCGAGTAATCGGTTGTTATTAGGGTTTTTGCTTGTGATTTGAGATGTGAAACTTGGTGAATTTCTATTATTGTGCTGTAGAATTGTTTGAGGGAGGGGAGAGAGAGACACTCTAAAGTTTTAAGCTGCAACAAATGGTCTTTGAGCTTCTCCGAATTATTAACCAACCGCAATTTGTGTTTCATTAGAAAAAGGATCTTTGTTTGCCCATGGTTTTTGAATCTTCCTTCCTTGTTTGAGGTGATTGAAAAGAACAAGTTTTGTTCTTCTATAGCTGAAATATATGACTGATAACCAACTTTTTGCCCATGATTATGTTGTTTTGATCTTGTGAATACATTGAGCTTAGGTTGATGATGAATTTGCTATAGAAACTTTTTGAATTTATCACTTAGAGTTAAATTTGATTGTTGATGATAATTACGGATCATGGCGAGTGCCAATGAACTATCTCCATGTTCTACAAATAAAGACCCGGAGAGGGGGAATCAAATCCAAATCCAACTCCAACTCCAACTCCAACTCGCTCCATCAACCTATGATTCGTCCGGAACATCGGATCGTACCGAGGATGAGGTGGAGACATTAACATTGGGAAAGAAAAGAAAGTTTATCTCGGATGTTTGGCAACATTTTGGGTATCAAGTTATCAACGGCGTACCGAAAGCTATTTGTAATTATTGTGGGAAAAACTTGGTGGTAATTCAAAAAATGGTACGAAGCATTTGCAGGACCATCATAAAATTTGCCCTATGAAAAGACATAGAGATATCGCAAATGACTTTACCCAAAAAAAGTTGAAGATAGAGTCTTCCGATGACAAACAAGGGCAAGTGTTGTTTGTTAATGGTTTTGATGAAGAGCTTGCAAGGAAGGAACTTGCATATATGGTAATAGTTCATGAGTATCCTCTTACTATTGTGGAGCATGATGGGTTTAGAAAATATTCAAAGGCTCTTCAACTCGCGTTCAACATGATATCAAGGAATACACTTAGAAAAGATACTTTCAAAGTGTTTGATTTTGAAAAGGCAAAAACAATGAAGTTGTTAGGAAGTGCTCCAAGCAAAGTGGCTATTACCACGGACATGCGGACCGCTCAAAATCAAAAGTGTGGTTTTATAGCCATAACGGCCCATTGGATTGATAGCTCATGGAAAATGCAAAAGCGCATTTTGAGGTATGTTTATTATTTGTGCGACTTTTCTATTTTTAGTTTTTGTTTCAATTTCTTTTTCAGTTTATATTTTCGGTTTCGCCCCTTTATTTTTCATGTTTCGTTTTTTTTTTTTTTCGTTTCGTTTTCGCCCGGTTTTTTTCATGTTTCGATTTTTTGCCTGTTTTTTTTCATGTTTCGATTTTTGCACTGTTTCGTTTTCGCCCGTTTTTTTTCCTATTTCGTTTTTTGCTCGTTTACGTTTTTCGCCCGATTTTTTCCCGTTTCGTTTTTGCTCGTTTCGTTTTCTCGCCGGTTTTTTTCCTGTTTCGTTTCGGTTTCTCTGCTGTTTCGTTTTCGTTGCTGCCCGGGTTTTTTTTTCCCGTTTCGTTTTCGCTTCGCTGAATTTTTTTCCTTTTCTCGTTTGTTTTCCCGTTTACGTTTCTCGTTTCGCCTGCTTTTTTTTTCTGTTTCGTTTTTGTTTTTGCACTTTAATTGCATTCTGTTTTTTGATGTTTGCGTTTTCTACTAGGTTTGCATATGTTCCTTGCCCTCATACCGCGGAAACCATATCCGAAGAGCTCTTAAAGTGTTTTTAGAGTGGAATATTAGTAGAAAGCTATCAAGCCTCACAGTGGACAATTGTTCTTGCAATGCTGCAATAATTGCCATTCTTCTAGATCGTTTGAATCTAAGGACACTTCCATTGATGGGTAAGCATTTCCATATGCGTTGTTGTGCACATATTCTTAATATCATTGTTAAAGATGGGTTGGAGATGATTGAGAGTTCAATTGAAAAGGTTCGTGATAGTGTAGCATATTGGAAAGCAACACCTAAAAGAGAGGAGACTTTTAGAGAAGCTTGTGATAGTTTGAGTGTGCCTTACTTCAAGAAGTTGAAATTAGATTGTAAAACGAGGTGGAATTCAACATTCTTAATGCTTGAAACAGACTTTGTTGTATAAAGAAGTTTTTCCTAAGTTGGCAAGGAGAGCAACAAGTTATAAATGTGTTCCTTCCGATGAGGAATGGGAGAAGGCAAAAGATATTTGTGGTAGGTTGCAAGTATTTTATGATGTGACTCGGTTGTTCTCCGGCACTAGTTTTCCTACTGCAAATGTTTATTTTCCTAAGGTTTTTGAAATTCAAATAGCTTTGAATGGTTGGCTTCGAATAGGGATGTGGCTATTAGGACTATGGCTCGGAAGATGCTTGATAAATTTTTGAAATATTGGGATGTCATGCATGGAATATTAGGAGTTGCATGTGTTTTGGATCCTAGGTACAAGTTGAAAATGGTGCAAGCTTGTTATAGTACTATTCTTGATTTTGATGTATTTGATAAGGTTGTTATGATCAAAAATGTTTGCTATGATTTGTATCATGAATATGAAGAGAAGTACAAACATTTGAAGGCTTCTTCTTGTACTCGTTTCTTATGATTCATCTTCTATGACTACGGATTCTAGTGTGGGAGTTTGCCTATTGGGAAGGATATTTATGATAAGTTTGATGGATTGATTTCAATGGATCCCATGGCTGTACCAAAATCTGAGTTGGATATTTACTTAGAAGAGGCGGTTACCCCAAGGGCTGATAATTTTGATATATTGGTTCATTGGAAAGCGACCACAAGGTTTCCGATTTTAGCTATGATGGCTAGAGATATCTATCCCATCCCTGTCTCCACGAGTAGCATCGAGTCCGTATTTAGCTCGGGTGGGAGGTTCATTACCCCACATCGCAATCGCTTGTATCCCAGGACTTTAGAAGCTTTAATGTGTGCTAGAGATTGGCTTTTGGCTAAATACAAATCCGACCCGGAAGGTATATGTTTTTATTCTTTAATGAACTTTAGTATGTGCATAGTAAGAATTTCTTATATTTAAATGTTATGATAATATATCAATCAATAATTCAATTTTGTATTTTTCATGTTGTAGATGATGATGAAGTTGTCTCTTATCACCATAATACTATTGATCAAGATCATGATGCGGAAGTTGATGACGAATTTGAAGTTTGATGGATGAATGATGTTGGATTGTACAAGAACATTTATGTTTTATTATGATGGTTGTATTTGTATTTAAACTATGAGGACTTGTTTTTTTTTTTTTTTTTATTTTGTATTGTTTTTTTGGCTTTCCTTTAACTTTGCATGGATATTGGATCATTGTGTGAAAAAAAAATGGTTTGGGCTTCATTGTTTAGGCCTTTAAATTTAATCATAGATTGAGTTTCACATTTATGAGCCTGTTTGAAGTTTGGGCTTCCTCTGGCCCACGTACAGGATTCGAGAAATTGGGGCACCGGCGGGAAGTGGATCCCGGCAGGGGCGGGGGCGGGAGCAAAACTCTCCCCCAACAGCAGGGTCGGGGCCGGGCGAGGGGCAGGGTGAGGGGCGGGGAGTACCCCGTCCCCAACCCGCCCCGTTGCCAACCCTAATGATAGTGTACTACTATAAAAAGAATGGTGTGAATTAGGGTACATCTTAAGTTTGAAAAGATCTCGAAGTTATACTAGTTAATTTGTTTGTACTTAAATTTCCAATTCCCACTTCTTATTGTTGATTTTCATTAAATTTTTAATATTATTTTTATTATCTTAAATTACTTCTACATCATTACTCTAATTTGACGTAATAAGAAGTTTACAGTAGAACCTAATTTCTTAACAAAACAAACATGAGACCAGCCCCATGGTAATTATAGGGTACCGACTTATGCTGATATTGACCGACTTATGCTGGACTTCTCATGTGCCTCCTGACTAACAATTTTTGATATGACAACTTTTGAGATTACATTCTCCTATCATGATTCCGGGTCTAAAATGGTAGGAAAAAATAAATTGGGTGGTTTTAAATTTAAAAAAAAACAAAAAAATTAAAACAATTCTTCCTGTTTATTATTGATCCCATGTCCATAAATCCAGGACCATATACTAATTTTTATGAGCAAATTGGGGTGCTCATTAGAAAGTCCAGGTGGGTTTGGCAGGACAGTGGGTTGTACCTTCGGGTAAAGGGGGAAGACCCACAGACCTAAACAAACCATGTGATGCAGGATCACAAATAAAAGCCTAAGACTGTCCCGGCATGGCAAATAGACGACAATCACTATTACGAACACAAATTGCATACATACGTCCTGCACGTTGATGGTTTCACACTTGCCGAGAAAGCTAATGCGAACCAACAGAGCAACACTTCATCGAGAGTCAAAAATAGAACACAGTTACCAGAAAGACAAAATCGAGCCTGAGTAGAAGAAAGATAAGAGGACATTCAACAAATAGAATTGGAAGATGGATAATCAAAACATATCATGTAGATGAATGTTGAAGCAAGTTGTGCAATGCATTTCCATCTGTGCATAACATAACAGAAGCAATGCCTGTCTAATGACCAGATAAACCAGATGCATACACCAGAAACCAAAATCAAGAAACCATACAAATACACTTGCAGGTCATTAAATAGCACAAACTTTAAAGCAAAATTAGTACATCCTCCTCCGAACATACACAAACATTGAGCCAATCTTGCAGATCCAATTGCATAGATTGTGACCTCCCCATGGCAGCCAAGATCTCAAGTTTCCTATCTTATGCTATAAACCCGTCATTACTAATGTCTCCTATCATAGTAATGACTCTTTTATCACATGGTACCCGCCATTGTGCATAACCATCATGTCACTCGATACAATACAAGTATCAAATCGAAAATAAAAATATTTGAAGAGCACCACTTATAGTCACCAAAACACCCCAACTCAAAACACTGACGAGGAAAAAAGAGTAACCGGTACTTGATAGAGACAATCTGCAGCAACTCAGCACAAAGTTTATGCCCTTCCAAAAGAGGGAAAAAGGCAAGAGCTACCAAGTGCATCATCGATAATCATGATTCATATTGTAACATCAATTTCCGAGAGCTACCAACTCAGGACAAGGTTTCTTTCTTCTAACATCAATTTCCACAATTTCACATTGCTCAGACTAATGCGTACTAAAAACAATGTGCATTTTCAATAATCATGATTGATACTGTAACATTTTTCTACCAATAATAAGATTTGAGTACTCGAACATAATTTGCAAAGACCATTGATGAGAAGACACGTAGCTAAAAAAAACATGGAGCAAAAGTAATATAGTCCTAGTCTCAGACATCCAAGGAAGGATTGAAGCAGCATAAGCTCTCAAGCCCGGCGAAGGCGAAAGCTCTTAGGCGGCCACTGCGAATGTTCATGAGAAACAAGCCTTGAAGTTTGTCATCACAGACATGTAACCAAATTAACAAATGCAAATATGACTATGCTAATTGATAACCACTCTTCTTTTGAGGCATCCCAATTAACTTGTCTGACAAAATATTCAATGCAAAGAACAGCTAATTGTGTTGCACTGGACCTTTCAAAGGCAAGCCACAGCCGTCAAGCTACTTTGAAGTTCAAGTATAGAATATGCACACAGAGAGAAGTCATCACAGGCAAAAGCTAAGAAAACAGGAGAGCACAGAGAGTTGAAAAGTAATTACAACACATGGAACTCTAAAACATTAGCAGCATGTCAAAGATTGGATTAAAATATAGTCTCAGACATCCAAGGAAGGAATATAAGCAGCACAAGCTCTCAAGCCTGGCGAAGGCGAAAGCTCTCAGGCGGCCACTGCGAATGTTCTTGAGAAACAAGCCTTGAATTTGTCATCATAGACAAAAGACCAATGGACATACCCAAAATTAGATTCTTACAAATAGTATACATCATGTCAATTTCACACCAAACTAAGAACCTAAGAAGATACAAAACCTAACATACATTTTTACACCAACAAAGATGACCAAATAGGACAAAAGCAATAACAAAATTACTACCCTGTAATCTTAACCTTATCAAGCATCATAAAAACACTTCAACGTTGAAATCAATTTCAATGCATAAACGGTTGTCGACGTCAAATGAAAATGGTCTGGACTCAGACATCCAAGGAAGGAAAGAAAGCAGCATTAGCTCTCAAGCCCGGCGAAGGCGAAAGCTCTTAGGCGGCCACTGCGAATGTTCTTGAGAAACAAGCCTTATTCTTTATCATCATAGGCACAGACCCTTGTATCAAAACATCCAAAAGATGGGATTTTTAAGTTCCAAAAGCACTTTCATCACAAATTCTGACTCAAACATGTATTACATACATACCCAATACTCGATCTTTTTTAAGAAAAAAAAGGGGGGAGCCCTGAAAGACAAGGAAAGGTAGGAAAGAAATGTGCGTCTCATGGCCTGTCCAAAGCGGTAATGGCAGCGACGCCGCTCCGCAAGGCGATGGAATATGAGACCGCCCAACAAAAAGACGGAGAAAATCCGAAGATTTCCTACAACGTCAAAGCAGGGATTAATCTGTGACGTTTTACTTGTGGGATTTGCAAACACAGAAATTTCAGTTTGCCCCAGAATATTAAGTAAAGGGATTTTGGAGAAATCCCCGTCACAATTCTCAGAATCGAAACGTAGCAAGTAGCGAATACAATTGAATGAAGAAAACGAAAAACAAACAAGCGTAAAGTATTAAGATGAAGAACTGAGAAACAGAAAATATCAAAATTAGAAGAAAGAAATCAAGCGAATTGAATAAGGTGGCTATGGGTGGAGGAGTGTATATATACGTTAAGATGGCGATGGGGTTTAGGGTTTAGGTTCGCCGACATAGAGACCGTGGAAGAGGAGAGAGATTATCGAAGACGGGCTATGGTTGACACTAGCACATTCCAGAGACTTCTGAAACTTGAAAATTACAGTTTTTTTTTTTTGGGATATTTATAGTATAATTACACTTTTTTGTTATAGAACAATATAATTATAGTTTAACTAGCTAAGACCGCGTGTTGCGGCGGATTAAATTTTAAACAAAATAATTCATTGAAACAATTTTTAAATATTCACTATTAGAACCCAGTTCACAAAAAACAAAATGATACATTGAAACTATTGAAGGAAAGCCCTAACTAAGACCCACGCTTTGCAGCGGAAATAATTTTTGAATGATTATATGAAATTTGGAAAGTATTGTTAAATAATTATTTAATACGTATAATATTTAAATCAAAAGGTGTTACAACTCCAATTAAATAAGAAGATGTAAAATAAAGAAAATCCAACGGTGAAATTACAACATGGTAACCATGACTAAAAAACATACAATAAAATAGCAAGAGTCATGTATACATGAATATCTAAACACTTATCGCTATCTATCCATAAGTTAGAGAACAATCAAATTCATCATACAGAGCACCCCAATAAAGAAAAAGAGATGAGGGATCCAAATCTAAATATAAAAAAAGTAAATAACAAAATAGTCATTATACGTGCCAAAGTTAGGAGTTCAAATAAAAGAAAAGTATGTTAAGAGAAGGGGAAAATGACTTAACACCGGATAAAATCATAATGTAAGTAATCTAATTGTTTTACATCTCCCTCAAAAAAGATAGAAAAACAACACATAAAAAGCCAATGAGGCAAGAAAAAACATAGAATAGATTAGTATAACAATCATAGGAATGGTTGTAGTTCTAGCCTATTGGTAGCCTTCAAACCGTAAGTGTCCAAGTAAATAAGACATGTCAAAGATTCAATAAAGTCATAAATCTTCATACGAAACCACTTCGAACACATGAACAATCTAATATGATTATTACTAATCTAGTCGTTACAATCTTTAATTCAATGACCCACATAGCAAAAATAAGAACTCACCAAACTATTACAATCTTTAATTCAATAACACAGACTAATAGAAAAAAACACCTAACTATTACATATATTTAATTCAAATGATCGAACATTATATGGACCTTTCAAAAATATCATCTCGTTAAAAAAGTAATAACGGTATCATTTAAAAAATTATTTTATATCATGTTACGCAAAGTAGTCTTCATATACTTCATCACGGAGAAGACTCTTTCAACGAATTACAATCTTAAAATTTTTCATTTTCTCTTCTTTCTCTCTAACTTAAGAAGACATAATCATGGATTACAATCTTAATCATTACATTCCTTCTAAAAGCAATAATAAGCTATTAAAATTTAGAGCTACTCAATTAGAGATCAGAAAAGTACATAACTCCCATAATTTCTATTCCTCAATATCCAACATCTCAAGTTGTGTCACATTTAGATATAAACTCTCAAATTTATACATTAAACTCCTATCTCCTTATTAAATTAAAGAACGTTCCTCTTTTCTTATCTTCTTTAAATAAAAAACAGAAAATTGAAGTAGTTAGTCGAAAAACCTTCTACATTATAATTCATATCAAAAAGTGAATATTTTTTTTGTCCAAAAAATGTTGAATAACTTACCAATTATTGAAAAGTCGAAATTCCTAACACCTACTCTTTAGTTTGTGAATGATGTAATAAAAACTGCTATTTGTGGTCATGGATTGCATAAAATCGTTCAGGGATTTGCATACACTTATCCACTTAATTGAATTATTACCATAACGAAGGGATAATTATTTATATATTGTCAAAAATTGTCAAGTTGGAGCTCGTTTTAGGTTATCTTCTATCAATTACTTCATCCAAAGTCCAAATTAAAATTAAAAAAAAATTGATTCAAACATCAAGACCCTAACCATTGCTTAAAGAAGAGGAAGAAAAGTAACATAAATACCTCTCAGTGGGTGACAGCCGTGGCCTTTCTCCTCTACTGGCGCTTAACGATAGGCAGTGGGCACCGGGAGGAGGTGGTCAAGGGACAAGCAGGTCGAGGGAGGAAGGGAGGCAGAAAGTGTTGGAAAGAGCGGTAGAGGGAGAGGGGGAATTTACTCGTAAGGGTTTTTGTGGAATTGAGAACAGAGCGAGAGAGGGGAGAGATAAAGTCTAAGGTAGGGTCGTTGATTTAAGGAGAGAGAGACGCATGCTACATAGGCTATAGGCGACTCCCTCCACCGCTTCTTCGACTCCTCTTCCATCGACGCCAATGGGCTTCGCCGCCGCTGCCGCTTCTCAATCTCCCTCTCAGCGGAAGTTAGACTCGCCACCCCCCGCCATTGAGGCTCCTGGGTCGCTGTCGAGCAAACCCGACTCCGGCCAATTTCATTTCCACTCGGACAACGATTCGGATGAAGATGGAAGCATTTCCGATGGGTCCCTACACCATGTCTCCCTCTCCATGAGCCTCGTGATGATGTAACCAAATCCGAATAGGTTCAACCCGTACTGGGTGGAGGAGAGAGTATAGGAAGAGGTAGTTATATGCATATGAATTACATAAAGCAAGTATGTGACACCTCCTCTCTCCTACCATCAAAAGCTATTGAGTTTAGAGACTATTCAATTTGGGGAACCTTCATCATCTTCTTATAATTGTCCCGCATTCCCGCTCATCAATTTTATGCCCCGTAAAAATAATCCCTCCTCATACTATGATTTGGTGGAAATTATAGGAAACGGGTTAATGAAATTATGCAAGACAGAGTGAGTTGAAGAGTATTGAAGAAGAGGAAGTAAAATTACAGAGAGCAAGCATCGGCAAGAGAGAGAGAAGAGGAAGTAATTTTATTGAGAAAGAGAGACGGTTAAGTGGAGAGAGAAACAAAGAGATTAGTCAACAAAAAATTGACAAATCAAGATTAATTCTTAAATTTAATCAAAGGTTGTGAATTACTTTCATCCCTACAATTAAGGGAGAGAAGTAAACCCAACTTTGCTTTTATATATTAATAGATTTATGTTTATATTTTTTATAAAATTTTTTACACTTTAATTATAGATTAAAAATTACATTGACAATTACACCCTTCTCCCTCCCCCCCACTATCAGTCTCTCTATCTCTATCATGAGTATATTCGCGTATATTCGCTGCTAATTTTTTAAGATAGTGATTAATATTTTGGAGGACGAAAAATACTATTTATCTAAAAATATATATCTCTTTCCTTCCCTCGGCCTCTATTTTTTAGTCTCTCTTTCCTACAATACTTTTTTATATAAAAAATTATTTTATTTTTAAAATGAACTTTTTTAAACAATTTTCTATATTTTTTAGATAAAAAATAAATTATTTATGTTCTAGATAATTTTTTAAAAGTTTTAAAATGAATGAATTTTAAATTATTTTACTTTTGTTATTATTTTTTTAGTATTACTATAAATAAATTAACTTATTTTATCACCAAAAGAATTAAGGTATTAATTTTTATGCATAACATCTTATATACTTTTGGGAATATTTGTTCCTTGTTATATGTATGGTTGAACGAACGGAAAAATAGAAAAAAGATTAGGCCCACAAAATTCTCCCTCTTATTTTCCCGTTCGTCCAACCATCTCGTGACATATGGTGAGGAGAAGATATTGCCAAGTACATATAAGAGGAGTTGAATTTTGTGGGTCTAATATCTCTTTCTCTCTCATATGATTATATGCTCCCACAAGTATTTAAAAATTTGTAATTTTTATGATCTAACTTTAAATGAAATTTAAATTTCAAGTAAATTATAATTTTAAGTTCATTACTATAAAATTTTAATTTTACAGTTTTAGTTTCTTCTTATTTCAATTAAATTATTTAGATTTGGAAAAATATAAAAATTTTGTTCAAATTCTAAACCTTAATTGCTCCACTAGTAAATCTAAACCATAAACATTAAATGTAAAATACCTTCAATAGTTAGAATCATGATTAATGTTATTGATGACATATATAACAATTTACATATGTTAACTTGAAAATATATATAAAATGATTTGGGTTAACCTAAATCAATTTTCTTAATAAAATTAAAAAAACATTTGATAAAGGAAGTTGAGAGACCCCAACTGTCTGTTGAAGTGTAAATTGAGAGTACGGGATTTTTGTATCCACAAAGATAGAACTAAATCAAAATCAGGTTACTAATACGACTCGAAGACTTAAAAATTGAAATCACAACTAAACCGAAACTAAAAGCTACCAAACCAAATCAACTCGCCGCCAACAGAATACCGTTACGAAAATAAGCAAAGAAAACGACAACTAATTAAAATCAATATATTTAGAGGTTGTTTGGTTCACCAAGAGTGGATTGGAATGAAATGAAACTTGAAATTTGAGAAGAATGAAATGATACTATTCATAAAATCAAGTATTTGGTTCACATAAGGAATAAAATCAAAACTTAATTTCTCCTATTTGGTTTAGTTATGGAATAAAATCAAAACTGTTTTTAAAATACATTTCCCCAACTCAAATTATGTTTTTCATTGTAAATGTGAAGAACCAGTTTTGGACCTTTATTTTTTAAAATAAAATAAATTTTATTTATTATCCTTAATAAATCCTTTATTTTTTTATAAAGTTTACATATTAAAATTATATATCATTATAACAAAAAGATATGACAACCAAATCAAAATAACAACAGATGAACTTCATTAACTTTATTTGAAAATAGTTTCATAACGTGTGCTCCAATTAAAATTAGCAAATAAAATTTATGTTAACTTTCACCTATGTGCAAAAGTAACATTTTCTATATAAACTTTATCACTTACTTAACATTTAAAAAATTTAAGTGACATATCATAAAATAAAAATAAACATAAGCATATTTTATTAATAATTGAAATTTGATAAAAAATGGAAGAAAAAGTTCATGATTTATTTTTTTTTGGAAAAAGAAAATCGATTCCTTAGAGTATTGAGATTTGATATATCTAAAAATGGGAGGAATCAAAATCTTTAGATTTGCGGGATTTAATACCCTTAAAAATTAAATCTCATTCTTTAAAAGTTCAATCAAACACAAGTTATGGAATTTTGATATCTAAAGGTATCAAATTTCATCAAAAATTACGCTAAGGTACCTTCAATTTTTGGGCAACTATGTTTTAGACCCAATATTCTCAAAAATGATTTTAAAGCATCTTAAATTATGGAGTAAACTATATTTAAGGCCCAATTTCGATCCGGAGGCTGGACGGAGGTGTGAAATGTATATAATACCCATCATTTCTCTCTCTCTCTTTGCTGGCTCTTTTTGTCTCTCCTTCTTCCCTCTCTCATCCCCCGCTCTCTTGCTCATTCTTTGTCTCTCGTAATGGCTTCTCACTCTCTCTGTTCATCTTCTCTTCTTGTTCATCTTCCCTCTCTCGTCCCATGTTCTTTGTTTCTCTCGTTCTCTCGCCCTCTGTCTCGTTCTCGCCTCCCTCTTCGCTCTTCTTTCTTTGTCTCTCTCGCTCCCCATTCTCGGTCTTCCTCTCTCTATCGTTGCTCTCATCGCTCCCTCTCTATTTTTTGCCTTTTTATTCTCCATCTCTCCCCTTTTTTGTTGCTCTTGCTCGGAACCAGCACTTCTCCTTTGTAACGCCCCAAACACCATTACCTAATAATCCGTAACTTAGTATTATGTATGGCCGCAGCTGAATCTAACGATCAAAGACGTTACCGCCGTTCTAAGAATAGGATAAGGCTAAGTAAACGAAATAAAACTAAAATACAATTTGCATATCTAAATGTTACATGTTGGTTGGATCCTTATGATGATAAATACTTACAACCCAAGTGGTTAAGGCATACATATTGTCTAAACAGGACCCAAAATATAACTTAGAGGCATGCTTGCATATATTTCAATACAACCTCATATACTTCTTTAACGTGAGAACTTACGCAACCTCTAATAATCTTCAAAATTAATCCCAAGCCACGATTGAGGTGAAATCACTCGTGAGCATATAAACACCATCGTAACCACAAATGCAACATGTCCAGTTATGTTTTGCCTTCGTCGGTCTTGGTAGGTAATTGACTGTTCAACAATGCTTTTCCTAAAACAAAAATAGTAAAATATTTCAAAAAGTGAGTCGAAACTCATTATGAACATTATGCACAGTCAAATTTCTTTGAAAATATTTTAATTGAGCACGCGCATTTCAATTCATTTTAGTTCGAAATTAGAGGGGAGAAAATATGAGTAAAACTTTCTTGTCATTTATTATCTATAGTGGAACCCCTTCTATAACCGATGCGATCTTTGAGTACCCCGCCCGACCGAAAACCCGAGTTGAAGCCGCTAGGTGGAATTGAAGGGCATAAGCCCCGATAATTAATAATTGATAATTGATAACCGATAATTGATAATTGATAACCGATCGGGGACCACTTAATTAGGTGACCAAACTTGATTTGCAAATGATTCATTATTAGTTATATATATAAGAAATATTGAGATTTACTCGAAACATGTGAATTTTCGAAAGGTACAGGCAATGAACATACCTGAATTTAAAATATTTTCCTCCCCTTTATGAAATATTGATTTAGTGGCTTGTCGACAACAAGAGTGGCCTCGCTGTTGTTTCAAGTAATATTTAAATTAAGTTTTATTGCAATACTATCTCTAATTAAATTTGCATAATGTTTATAACTTACTTCATAAAAATTAGTTAAGCTAGCTTTGTTGATCTTTACGTGAATTTGATTTGTTAATTTACTTATATCAAAATATTTTCATTTTCAAACTGCACTTATATCTTAACTATTGCAACTTGTTTAACATACAAAAATATGATTCTAACTAGTGTTGTTGTTATTATTATTATTATTATTATTATTATTATTATTATTATTATTATTATTATTATTATTATTATTATTATTATTATTATTATTAGCTACAACTAATCCAATTAGTTTGTCAAGCCTAACATTATTTTCAATCCTTGTCATTCGCTCGCTCTTCACTTCGTTACATTCAAACTCCATAATTAAATAATTAACCAAACCATCAAATGTTTTTCCATGGAAAGATTCCGTAATTTACTTAATTTGCTCAAAATCCATATATCCCACAACATTACTTTAAGGTTATATGCATCATTTACTCAACAAAATTCACATTCATATACACAATTAGGTACACTAATGCTCAAATTTTTCCATGCCTCTAAACTTACTTATTATCTAACCTCAATCTCTACACAACTTCTCTTTCTTTTACTCAATTATATCCAATTCCAAAATACAATGAAAACAATCAATTTACTTTAAATTTACATCAAAATATCCCCAATCAAATTCGCTAAATCACCATCTCACAAGGACAATCACAATTATTTATATTCACAACACAATCACTCCACCAAAATACCAAATCACACATATTCACACTAATTCAAACTTTTCCAATTCAACCCTTAAATTCATACCACAAACATATTTGAAAACGATATAATTCAATTTACAACGACAATCATTAAGTAGATAATGAAGTATGATAATATAGGATTTAGGGTTTTACCTTCAAACCCAAGGGATGGAAACTAAGGAAGGAGGAATAGTGGTGGTGCATGGCTGCTCCGACGACTACTGGGCGGCGCCGGCGTCGAGCTCCGACGTCCGAGCTGCGGCTGGTGGTTGGCCGACAGAGTGGGCAGCGGCAAAGGCAAGGCGGGCGTGTGCGCGCACAAGAGAGAATGAGAGAGAAGCGCAACCATCTTTCGGGCAGTGGTGACGCTGGATTCCGACCGGCGTTGGTGGAGTTCGGTGGCCGGAAAGTGAGGCAGTTGGCAAGAGTGGAGGAAAGTGGAGGCAGGGGAGGTAGGGAGCAGAGCAACGGGAAGCAAGCGAGAGGGATTGAGGAGAGAGAAGGTGTGAATAATGAAGGGCCTAAAGTTTGAAGTCTGTTTTAAATTCTTCTTAATTCTCTTTTCTATCTTTTTTTTTTTAATATTATGGTAAATTCCATAAGCTCACGTCTGGAATTTTCCCACAAAAAAATCTACATTTTTATTTTTAGTTTTATTTATCTTTTTTTAGATATATTTTGTTTATTTATTTATTTATTATTATTTTTCGTTAACTTGGGTTATTAAATCAATCTAAGAAAATACACACTAATATTATCACCCTTATCTTCTCTAACTTGTAATTAATCCTTTGTTTTACTAAATTTATCGTTCATTTCATTCTAATAGTGTTGTACATAAGTTATATGATCCGTTTTAAATGTAACGCTTTGGTTAAAATATAATCTTTCATGACCTTATAACCATGTACTTTCGTATTTATACTCGTTATATATTTATACAAACTTTTAAATTTTCTCCTTAAATATATGTGTAAATTTACAATCATTATTATGAAATTTTATTGGAGGTCACTCCCTCGCCTTAGTTGCATAACACACATATAAAATATAATCCAAATGTCGAATTGAAGCACGCGCGCTCGATTATATAAATTTTGTAATTAGTAAAATAAATAATGTGATTTTAGGGTCGGGTTGTTATATCCTTGATCGAAACGCTCACCGGAGCAAACCCAACCTCAACAACTTGGCCGGACTTGAGAGAAGGAGAGAGGAACTTATGAATTTGCAGCGAGTTGATAGGATGATTGAAGGGATATTTGGGTTGGGAATTGGATTTGTCTGGTCCGGTTAAGATGGGGTGTATGATGGGTTTTCTCCATTTTAAGTGTTCTCTAATGGTGGAGCTCTTTGATGCCATTGCCATGGGATACCGAGAGAGAGAGAAGAGAGAGTTTGAGAGGGAAAGTGGATGAAGTTGAGGCTAATGGAGAGAGATAAGGGTAATTTGGGGCTTTTAAGTATAATTTTTAAAAATTTCGCCTAAACACCCGGTTTTCGACATCATTGGTCGGAATTAGACCTTAAATATAGTTTACACCATAATTTAAGGTACTTTAAAATTATTTTTGAGAACATTGAGTCTAAAAATAATTACCCAAAAACTTGAGGTACCTCAGACGTAGTTTTTGCAAATTTCATTCCCAAACCCCAACCAAAGACCCCTTTTACAAATCAAAAGTGAACCTAGAAAGCATAAGTAACCGAACAAATCATAACTGGATCAAATGCAAGAATTAACATCATCAACGAAATTGACATCCTCTAAACAAGTCAATTGCAGTGGCAAAATTAAGTGAATAAATAGCCCGATGATGAAATCCCGAGTCCTGTTTGAGGATTTAGATCACGGATGGTATTTGACTCGGTGTGACAAAAGCCAATAAATCACAAAGAATCCTTGGCACCAAATAAATAGCGTTTTTGTCTTGGGTCGATGCAAAAATCCTTTTTCTTTCGGACGGTCCAAGCCTCGAGTTAAACCTCTAGAGTGAACGGAAGTCCGGCGCCGCGTACAGGGAGATTCCAGTGCTCAAAACGTCGCATTTTATCAAGAGTGTCCAACCCAGACGCGGAGATTGAAGACATCAAAACGACGTCGTGTCCGGCACCGCGTTTCATGATCGAAACATCAAAATGCTGCGTTTTGCTCCAAGACAGTCCGCCCGAGACACGGAGCTTACTTCCTCAAAATGACGTCGCATTTGGCACCATGTACCAGGTCTTAGCTCGCCTAAAATGTTGCGTTTTGCCTAAGAATCTCGTTGCAACACGGAAAAGTTAGACAACTCAAAACAACGCCATTATGGCCGGCGCCGCCAATCCCGGGATTTGGTTCTATCCTTTGATTTTCTAGCCCGATTTTTTGTGATTTTGTAGATGGTTCTTGCACTTCTTTGGATGGTTGATCGAATCTTAACCCTAGGTCATTTTGTGACCTAACCTTTCCCTATAAATAGAGAGCTTAGGCTCTCATTTTGTATACGTCTTATTCCTTAACGTCACGCTGTTGCATACTAAGTCGAACTACTTATTCCTTAGCGTCAAGCTACCAAAAAGTAACCAAACCAACTACAAAAACCTTTCGCCTAAGCATTACGCCGCTGAATCATGACTAAGAGCCGCTGAATATTCAGTTATTCTAATCTAAGCTAATCTTTCCAATTCTCCATAAATCTCTTTATTCACCTCCATAAAAACTCACAATAAAGCCTTCTCAAATCACCACCATCGCATCAACGGATCCAGATCCGAGATCCGGATTAGCAGGTGGGACAACTCGAGGGCATCAATTCAACCTTCTCGATGGTTATTTATTTTATGTTTTATTGCTTTTCCTATTGTGGAGAAAAATTTATATCACATCAAATTCCTCCCCGCCTGATGTAGAATTGATTTTCAAAAATAATTTTTAGTTTTTCAAAAATAGGTGTTTGACCTAATTTGTATTTTTGAAGTCCAAAAATAGTTTTAAAAGCTAGGCCAAACAGGCACTAAAAATTGAAGAACTAAATCGAAAACTTGGACTTTGGCGGGCTCCGGTCCGTCACACCTTTGCCACCGCAGTCCGGCCTCCCTTTGACCCGGCTTCGCTGCTCCTCTTTATAGCTCTTGGTCTCACTTGTTCCGATCTTCTAGCTTCACCCGGCTTCGTTGTGGATAGAACCCGAAAGTAAAGGGATAGAATTTGCAATGGGTTAGACTTCGGTGCCGTGATATAGCCGAAGAAGGAGATGAGCCTTTGAGAGGCTTTGGTTGAAGGAGAGGCGTGCGTGATCGGGTTTCTTCGAGTAGAGGAGGACCGAAGAGGATGAGAGGTTGAGGACAAAGATGGGGTCTTCGGCCAAGCAAAGTGAGAGAAGAGCATTGCAGTGGGTTTTCGGGTAGTAGCAAGGGCCGAATGGAAGAGAGGAGGGTGATGGCTGGTATGAAGAGAGTGAGAAAAGGCTTTAGGGTTTCGTTGTGAAGGGGGCGAAAAGGAGAAACAGAGCTGAGGTTTTTGTGGGCTTGGCGTCACTTGAGCCCAACAAGTATGGCAAAGTTTGGTCTCGATCCGGGCCAACTTTAAATGATCGATTTAACATTTCTTATTGGGATGTCCTAGAGTTGTCATTCACTTTCAAAATTTGGTAATATCAAATGTATAATATTTCTAAGTACCCCTTTTAAATTTTAAAAATATTTATGGAATGGAAGGAAAATTTTTTAAAACCAATTTAAATTCAAATGTTAAGGCCATTAATGGTATTTATTCATTAAAGAGATTAGTTCATTAATTTTTGTTAAAATACATGAAAAATCAAAGGTGATATTATTTTTAACACGGAAAGAGTATGTAAAAAAATTAAAACGAAAAACTAATCTTCATTATGAAAGGCCCTCCCTGTCCATGGGACAGACGCAAAACTTTTATGCAATTTGTAGGAAGTTGACTTTTATAAAATTTTAATTACATAAAATAAAACTTAAATTTATAATCATATAAGTTTTTCTTAGAGTTCTCCCGTCCCTTACATAGGCATTTCCACCGGTTTAAAAAGCACTAGGTGCCAAAAAGTCATTTTATTTTAATTTCTTTAATTTTTTCAATCGAATCAATATCTAAAAGTATTGTTATTTTCTTTCTAATAAATTTTCTCTCTTTTTGTAAGAGTTTGATTTTCTCTCTTTTTTTGTAAGAGTTAGGGTTTCTTTTTCTTTTTTTTTTCTCGTAAGAGTCTCGTTTCTCGTCTTTGTGCAAGTTATTTTTTGCCAATACGTGCGGGGTTGTTAATTCGATTGGAAGATATATTTTTGATATTTTTATTAATTAGTTTTATTAATGTTTATTAGGCATGATTAAACAATAGAATTTCATATGGCTCGATTGAAGTAATGGTTCCTTCAGAGTTGAATTTATTATATCACACAAAGATCTATTGTACAAAATTATACAAGAGCTCGCCGAAGTTCGAGAAAGACAAATTGAAATCAAATAATACAATTTGTGGCCAAATTGATACTTTAAGCATAGAATTGAATGAAATATATTTACCATTAATTTTGTTAGAATAAAAATTTATTTTAATATTTTAAATTTGTTCTTATTTAAAATGTCATATGATTTTTGTTAGTGAAATTTCTCTTTAAAATAAAATTGCAAAAATAAAAAGGTAAAGGGTTGCCAATGCAAATTCTTAAATACTCATAAGAGCACATACTCACAGATAGAAAGAGAAAGTAGGTTCATAAAATTTCCTACTTTTTCGTTCGATCCAACCATCTATTAACATATGACGAGGAGCAAATACTTACACGTACATATAAGACCTTTTAAGAGCTTTCCCAAGACAGAGCTTGGGAAAGTAGGCACGTCTCGATGTGATGCGCCACCCGAGACGCGTCCTTTCACAGGTGGAAGAGTGTGTTTTCGAGGCGTACGTGTAGGCGCAGCTTCACGACACTTTTTTCGCTTAAGGCTCAAAGCCTCATGGCAATCGTTAATTGGCTCCACAAAATCCACTTGCACACTCTCTCTCTCCAAAGATAGCCCACTTGCACTCGAGCTCTCTCCTCTCTCCCGGCTTTGCTAACCCTTTAATTTTTTACATTGCTTATTATTATTATTATTATTATTATTATTATTATTATTATTATTATTATCGTATGAAAATAAATAATAATTACTGTTTTAATATTATTATTTAATATTATTATTAATATTATATTTTTTATTTAATTAAATTTCTAATGTTATTGTATCATTTGTTTTAAAAAATTTACAATCTAAAATAATTAATTTAAATCTTTATAATATATCGAATAATTTTTTTATATATTATAAAATAAATAATAATAAAATAAAATAGGTAAACTAATTAAAATATATTGATGAGTAGGATCTATTGTTTAAATCGGTGAGTTTTGTATTGTAGAAATAAGGATTTAGAAAAGAGAAAATTGAGACCCTTAACAATATTTTTTTTGGTAAGCGAGTCACCTGTTGGACCCTTATATCGTGGAATAGGATAGGTGAATGTCAGTCCATTAACCTCCACCACACAATATCCTCACAAATAAGCGACATTGTTCCCACCCAAATTCAAACATGGGTGGGTTGGATGGAGAATAGAGGTAGTGGCCACCACGCCATTAGCCTCCTCGACAAGACCCTTAACTAATATATTAGTATAGTCCCCCACCAAATGAGCTTGAAATATGTTCACTCACTGTAGATGCTTGTGGGCCTGGCCTAGGGCGTGATTACCTACCTATACTGGGAAGCAACGCTCATTTTTTTCTCTAAGAAATGTGTAAATTTTAATTAGGAAATACATTTAAAAATTAGATATCCAAATAGGGCTTCTTTTGGCTGATGAATTGAAAACTAACTGAAGCGCGAGAAGGAGAAGGAGAAGAAAGAAGAAAAAAGGTAGAAGATGAATATGAAGGCCTAAATCCACCAGATCAGCCGCAATTCATTGAGGGCTTCGGTTCGAATTATTCCTCTATGGCTTGGGTAAGTCTAAATTTCGAGAAAATTTAACATTTTGATCATCAATTTATCGAATCTCTTTCTTCCACTCTCAACCTCTACGGAACGCAATGGTTTCATACAGCATTAACAGTAAATTCAAATATGCTTGCAATGGTTTCATACAACATTTACGGTGAGACAATGTAATGTCAATATTATGAGTAGGATATCATAAACCTGGTTATTATGTTAAACAAACTAGTGTGTTGTGAAGAGTTCTGTCACTTGTTTGCTATATGTTGTGACTTGTTAGTGGAGAGGTTAAGATGGGCGTTTTCCGGAATTCCCATTAGGAATCAAATGCTTGCTATAGGGGTTGCATTATGCATAACATAATTTCTAATCAGGATTGGGAATTGAATCTTGGGAATGAGATTTGATTCTGTACAGAGCTAAATGCCCTTTATTGGAGTTAATATTATTACTTCACTAGCTCATTTTAGGATGTAGAGTTGCTGATATAAACATTTGTGGAGGTTGTGGGTAATGCTTAATTTGGCTTTAAGAAAGTACTTGATTTAATTCTGTCAAAGGAAAAGAAATTAACTGTTTGATAAAGATAAGAAATTAAGTGCATATTTTAGGATTGTTATGTGTTCATCTAGTTGAGCTGAAAACAGCACTTGCTTCTGGATACTCTGTGTCTGTGTGCTAAAAATGAGCTCTTTCTTTTCAATGAGAAGATCTGTAAATAGATATTTAAGTATTAATGCTACAATGAAAGCATAGGTGAAGTTTCATGGATAAGTCCTTTGTTGGTTCAAATTTTGCCTTCTACCTGCTCTTTTTGATGGATTTAACTGGTTATTTTGGCCATAACTTCAATCCTTTAGCTCCCCTTGTTACTTTTGCATAGATTGCTGCTTGATACATCTTGCAAAAGGAATTCTTTTTCAAGAGTAGTGATGGGAGTTTATGACTAGATACATTATGGGTTAGTAACTTTATTATACTTGAGAAGTAATTTGGTCAAATTTTTTCCCTTGTTATTTATAGGATATAAATTCCCATTAATGCTATGATATTAACAATATGAGAATTGGAATTCAACAAATTTATGTTGGAGGGATTTCCATCACTATTCCCTCATCATAGGATCACTATTTGTTAACTGGAAGGTCAAAACTGGGAGAAGGATGCAAAATAGCAATTTAATGTGTTAAAAGCTTTTGTTTTAAGAATAGGCCAACAATTTATGAGAGTTTTCAAAGCCTAAATCCATTTGCATTCATTTTGAATGCTGTAGTTTTTACCGGATAGCTTCCACAGTTCAGACATGGAATTTAGCAATATGATGTGACTGATGTTACTTTGATCATTTAATGCACAAAGTCTCTTCTATGATGTTTCATGACAAAAAAACATGTTATGAGCTTTATTTTTTCATATTGCTAATGAAGTTTCCTTCGCACTTTCTTGTTATATTTTTTCCCTTTCCATGTGTGAAGTTTTCATAACGCTTTTTGTATGTTGACACCTGATAATGTGAAGTTTTTGTTTGAAGGATGAGTATTTTGACAAACCAACTGGATGTATACACATAAGTCAGAATGAGTTTTCATACCGGAAGTAAGACACTGCTCTACTCTTTTTATGGACTATATACATGTTTTGTTCTTTTGTTGTATGTTGATATACAATGCAATCTAGAATATGGGCACTTTTGATACCTACTTATACATCACTGGCTGACTTTTCCTAAGCATAGTGTTAGTTTGAACCTTAACCTTTCCTTTATTCCCTTCTGTGGGTGGGTGGGTGGATACACATGCCCACGTGACTAGACTTGGCAAATTAACCCGGCCTAATCCATGACCCGAAATCTGAATCAAACCAAACTTAACCTAATAATTAAAAAACTAAATTAAGATGACCCGAACCCGACCGGAACTTGACCTAAACATTTTCCACAAAAGTGTTTTTCTCCGCAAGACAAGCTTGTTGGACCAAAAATTCAGCTGACCAGAGGCAATTCGACCTGAAACCTAAATTGAACCGGACTGGAACTCAACCAATCTTAGTGACCTGAACCTGGCCCAATGCAAACTAATCCAACCTGAAACCATCCTGAATGATCCAATTGCCAGGTCTACACGTGACTTGCTAATATCTGGAAACACTTGTTAACTTCGTTTCTTATAAATTCCATAAATGAGCATTACCAAGTGGGCATAACTTCAAAGGCAACAAAATGTGGTTTCCTCAAATAGCATTAACTTGTTCTCTCAAGAGAACGCTTCCCACCCAAATTCCATTACGACAGACCACCATTGATCCACCGGCCACCCCCTTACCATAGTCTTCTACATCCTTGCTGTAGGCCTCAGCACCGGTTGCACTGCCCTTGTTGCTGAGTGGTGTCCACTTTTGGAGACTACCATTATCCATCCTTGTCATTGCCACCACCAGGAGTGCTATGGCCACCATCATCTTACCTAAAACTTCGTCTATCGTGACTGTAGAATGGGAAAGAGTCTTCCTCATCGCAGAAGTTGTACTTGGAAATAGTTGCCTAAATAATGAGCAATATTGATCCCAGTGGAAGTTCACCTTCGAACTCGAACTAAGCTGCATAAGGATTCAAAGCACGATGTGCAAAGGGTATGTGAAATCAAAAGACATTTGCTGCTCCATTATCAGTTTGTTGGGGCATTTTAGGTATCTGCTTTCAGATGCTTTGGCATTTCTTGCACTGCCTCAAAATCCATTGGGGACCATCTCTTGGCTTGGGGAGTTTCTCGGTAGGTAAGTGGAAAAAGAAGGCTGTGGTCATAGTTCGTGATTTTTGGAGCATTTTGGGAAGAGAAACAGAATAGTCTTCCAGGGTGTGTAAATGTTTGTTCAGTGTATGGAAGTAATTTCTTCAAGATTCTATTTTTGGGATAACAGGAACATTTGCGTTTTCTCTCTTAATTTGGCAGAGTATGAGGATAGCTTACTTTCTGGGATGTATATAGTTCCTTTGTACGGTGTTATCTGTGCATCTGTTTCTTCTGATAATATGTAAATATATTCTATTTTCCTTATTCGGAAAAAGGATCAAAACAAGGAAATTTGTTGATGACATCATCAATGGTGGCTTGGCTCCAAATTTGATGAAGTTTTCAACTCTTAGAGCATTTGCAATAGGATATGATATGAACTTTGGGTCCAACAAATTTTGAACATGAAACTTCAACCCAAGAAGTTCGATAGTATTCACATTTTAGGTTCTGAAGGTTTCATGATTTTCTCAGGCACAAGAAGCAGAAGGATGAGGATGTTGCCATATGTGAATGCAAATATGATCCTGATGATCCTGACAGTGCATGTGGTGATGGATGCCTGAATGTACTAACTAGTACAGAGTGCACTCCTGGTTATTGCCCTTGTGGTGAACTTTGTAAGAATCAGGTATGTGCTATATCGTCGTATCTAGTTATGTACTTATCTTCAACAATTTTCCCTTCAGGGTGATCTCTTGCTTGTAATAGTTATCCTTCTTTCTCGTAGTTTTAGGCATTTGATTTCAGCTGACTTATTAGTCCCATGTGTCATATACACAAAGCGATCGGGATTAATTGCGGGGGACAGGAAATATTTTGGCAATTGACTTTAGGTGTCAACTACTGAATCATGGCTGTCGGCCTCTTGTTATGCTATTTTCCTCGAGACTTGGGTTTTGTTCGATCTCGAAACCACAGAAAAGGATTTGAAAAGAAAAAAGGGTTTAGAAAGAGGAAAAGGATGTTTCCATCTTTTTTTGAAACTGCGCCTTCGAAGACCAAAAGCGTTTGTGCGCTTTAGTTTTAAAGACTCGTCATTCAGGCGAGCCGCTAGTTTATCCTTCTGCAACTTTTATGTTCAATTAGTGGAACTTCTTCATTATTGTTAGATTCTCGTTCTTTTAAGGCTTTTGAAGGCCTTGGTTCTCATGTATATGCTCTCTCATGGTGAGTCCTTTGATATGTTTTGAGAATCTAACCAATTCAAGTTTGACTCTTGACATGCATGTCTTAGCAGAAATTTCAAAAATGTGAGTATGCAAAAACTAAGTTGTTCAAAACTGATGGTCGTGGATGGGGCCTTCTCGCTGACGAGGAGATAAAGGTAAAAGACTTGTTGTAACATCGATTTTCTTTGCATAATTTTTTTTTCAAAAGAAAGTCATTAATTTCTTTGAAAATGCCTTTTGATTGGGTCTGCAATTGATTAAAGATCCTTGTTGGTGTTGGAGATTTTCCACCCATGGAATGCATTATGCAACTGAATTAGGATCCTTTGAAACTGCCTATCATCCTTTCATCACTCCTCCCCCTAGTGTTCAAAGTGCAATTGTGGCATAACTGTCTAATTGACTCCTTCAATGCAAAATATGTATAAAATGCTAGACTTGTGTTAGCTACCCTAAATTCGAATTGTCAAATTTTTGTTGGCAATTTTGTCTGTCTAAAGTGTCAAATCAATGTAGTGGGTTAAGCATCCTTTATTCTAACTATGCCAGTATTTATCTTATTTGGTGTGCTTACTCTACTCAATCCCTTGGTTCAATTCCTCAGGCTGGGCAGTTCATTATTGAATATTGTGGGGAAGTAATATCATGGAAAGAAGCAAAGAGAAGGGCTCAGGCTTATGAAACCCAAGGTAGGTTGATTTTATCTGGTCTTTCTTTATATATATATATATATATATATATATATATATATATATATAAAACCATTAGCAATGTTTGATGGAAACAGAACTTAACCTTTTAAGTTGTTTTCTTTTCAGGTCTGAAGGATGCATATATAATCTCTCTTAATGCCCATGAATCAATTGATGCAACAAGGAAAGGAAGCCTTGCTAGGTTCATTAATCATTCATGGTGAGACTCAGAATAATGTTTGCTGAATGTGCTGATCTAAGCTGCTGCTGTGACCGCCTGATCTTACATTAACTTTCCTTTGATTATTCAGTCAACCAAACTGCGAGACAAGAAAATGGACAGTGCAGGGAGAAATTAGGGTCGGAATTTTTGCAAAGCATGATATTTCTGTTGGAACTGAACTGGCATATGATTACAATTTTGAATGGTATGGTGGTGCAAAGGTTCGGTGCTTGTGTGGGGCTGCAAGTTGTTCTGGATTTCTTGGGGCGAAATCGCGTGGTTTTCAGGTACAGTAACTAATGAACTTATTGTAATGGCAAATATTTAACTGTAGCGTTTATCTGGGTAAGCTAATTACATGCGAGAGACTCTCATAAATCAATACCTTTTTTTTTGGGGGGGTATAGGATACCAATTTGGCAATGTTTTCTGTTTATTAATATTTTCCAACTGGTTAAGGCCTGTAAGCTTTTACCAGACTACAAATGAAGCTTCCAAAGTCTAAAAGTTCTTTTCCACGTATGTACTTAAACCACACATACTCCTACCACCGAAACCTTTGAAGATCTCATATACAATGTAATGCACACCCAGTTCATATTGCCGAATTCAATCAATTGACTAGCTAGTGGTCTGCCTGCTGGGAAGTAACATTTTCTTGTTTGACACATTTATATGGAACTTTTCCTTTATTATTACTACTTTTGTTTCTTTCAACTGATTGTTAATGACTTTGGGTATAGATGCTTGCATTGCCTTCTTGTCTCCTCTGCATGCTCCTTCCCCTTCTCCTCATCTTTTCCCTGAAGAGAACTTCTTCATCTTCTTTGTAAAATACATTTGTGCAGTTGGTCTTCCAATTTGACGGTGGTACTGCACATCTTTGTGTTCTCTGGAAGTTGGAAGGTGATAAAACGTGTTTTGCTTTTGATTAGTTATTTGAGGGCAAGTTGGGGACTTTTAAATCCGCGTGTCTTATCAATATCTCCATCGTTTATAGTTTGATAAATTGACGGACACATTCATTTGTTACGCATTATTTCACCTTCTACTAATGTTGACTTTCTCCATAGTTTCTTTTGGATGGCTGAAAAGCTAAATTTGGATTTGTATTACATTTAGTTATTTGTGTGCAGCTTTTTATGCTGCTATGTTAATATGGTCTCTTTAATGCTTCTTGATCAGGAAGATACGTACCTCTGGGAAGATGATGATGACAGGTATGGAGTTTTCAATTGGCCTTTTATGTTTTTCTAGTCTATGGAGTAAGCTGAAATAGTAGTGAATTGTCAATTTTTATTCCAATGATTTGTGCACGGTCAATTCTACATTCTGCTTGTTCTATATTAAAGCTTTGGCATAGCCTTTCCCTTCAGGCCATCTTTAGAAATTATTTTCTCCCTAAAATCAATTGGAGCTAGCCTTCACATAAATTTTATTTCAATTTCAAGTGAACTTTCCTTGAAGACAGGCATTTCTGAGAATATTGTGGAACCTTTGTCTTGTTTCAATCTCATTATGTCCCTCCCATTTGCCCCCTATTTAGGTATATATTCTTGTTTTGCTATTTCTTTCTTTTTGTTGTCTCTTCCTTACTGGTAAAGCAATTTTTTTGCCCCTCTGATCCATGAGATATTGACATGACCTTGCTTGATTTACAGATATTCAGTTGAAAAAATCCCGCTTTATGACTCAGCTGAGGATGAGCCTTCAACACAAACATTCACGGGTACAAACTTCGCTGCTCTCCAATTTGGTGGTGAGCATGATGTTTACTCTGTCATGATGGATGTTGATAGGGCTTCTGGGTGTAAGATTGAATCTCCCATGGATATTGAGCCACTGGATTCTGTTCGGCCAAATGGGGACGCAAGGGATCTTGTAAACAATAATGTTATGGCCTCGAAGAAAAAGCTAAAACGCTTGCCTAAGGGAAAATCAAAAATCTCCAGCAAAGGGAATTTGATATCGATGATGTTCTCTCACTTTTAACAGCAAAAGAAGCAGAACAAGAGATCCTGACATTCGAGGTACTGGAGTCAATCTTGATAGTCTTTCCATTATTGTTGTGTTGATATTGGCTTTAGATGTAATGTGATTTATTGGTTAATCTTTGGCATATTAGGTCTGAATTACTAGCGGTGATTTCACTGGAGCATGCACGTTTTTTTTAATTTTTGTTTTTTATGCTTTAATGCATGTTGCAGACCCTTACCCTAAGCTGGGTTGCAGCCTCAAGGTTGGCACTAGGGCACTGGAGTGCATATTTTTGTACCCAAACATTACAGGTTTCTGATGGCATTAAAGTTAAGAGCTTTGAAAAATTGTCCAGCATTCATGTCATCATCATCAATGGTGTCTAATTCTAAGCTACTTCATCGTATTATCCATCTGCATGTTCAGGGGCGTACGTATGTTTCCTCTAGCTGCCCTTTTATGGGGCAATTTCCCTTTTTTTTTTTCAGAAACAGTTGTCTGACTCATGCTGGTCTGCGAAGCTCTTCTTGTTAGCAAACTTTGCGCAATTTTAGTTGGAGTAAACTGCTGTGGTGGTCCAACCTTGTCAATTATCGAACTATATGAACTTGTACGTGTTTCATGCTTAATACTCGGGTCATATAATTTATTAGAGTTGATGGATAAGCAGGTTACCGAGTTCATCCATCTTTGTACTCCATGAGTGCAATTGTTCCTTAGTTTCTGGATGGTGGGTTTGTATGATCAACTTATTTTCCAAAGTGTATCAGTGTTGACATATGGTGCTTTTGTCAATTTTCCAAATGCTTATAGATAAATGCCCCCTTTTTACGCTCTACATTTGCTGATATGCTGCAGCTGTCTGCCTGATGTTGACAGTAACCAAGTAATTTCAAATTTGACCTGTACGTCATGAACCTGCCAGCCTCAAACCAGACCCAACCTGACCTCTTCAAAAATCAAGGAAACTGCGTCGTCGATGCCAAATAAACACGACCGGAAATTTGCCGAATGAATATTCATATCATATTCTCGTCACCTCCCTGCCCCACCATGTGGTCTAGGTCTCATGCTCTTAGGCTCTTAGCCAATACTAGCCCAAGCTACATCTGGACCTCTCTGGACCCTGCAAAAAGTGGGACACACACTGAGAGGAGTTGTATTTGACCAAAAGCTAGGATTAAAGATGAGACATGAGAAATGGAGCCCTAACCTCAACAGTTTCCAGCGACCCAAATGTTCCCTAACCCAGGATTACTATCCTGAACTCAAAATGACAGGGAATTCAGTCTCATTGGTTGTGCATATTTTGCAGGAGATGAGAAAAGATGCTTGCTCCAATCTTGAATCCTTGTATAATGAAATACGACCAGCTATTGAGGAACATGAAAGAGACACACAAGACAGTGTGCCAACTAGCGTAGCTGAGAAATGGATAGCAGCCAGCTGCGTGAAATTGAAGACAGAATTCAACTTGCATTTTTCGATTGTCAAAAACCTGATGTGCACTCCGAAGAAATCTGGAAACGTCAGACAACCGTGTGATGAATTGGATGATGGAGTTAAGTTACTGACTAATGAATGATAATATCTTTCTGCCGAGTAACCTGTGGGTGCTCATTTATGGGAATTAAGCCCTAGAAAAGCAAGTACAGTCTTTAGATGCACAGAATTAGAGTTTTTGGCGTAGGAAATCCAAGTCAATAGAGAAGCTTAGTTATTTAGTTGACGAAAACTCTTCAATGTGATAGTTCCTTCGTACATTTAATTCATGTCCTAGATGGACTTGATTTGAATTTGGGGACATGAGTACTCCACAATGTTGTCTAAAACTCAAGTTTATTGTATTAGCAGATGCCGAAATCAGAAATGTCACATTTACTTGCAAAAGATAACTCTCTCTGCGATTGACGAGGCATGGCACAGTGTAGGGTTCTTATGCCTTGTTTTGTTGGAGGTGATCAGTCATGTATGGTCATGTGGTACAGAGGGAGAGAAGTGAGAGCAGTATGAGGGAGAAAAAGGGTCAGAATATGAGTGGGAGTTTCTTAAGCCTCGTTTGGTTGGGAATGTTTCAATTCCGAAGTTAGTTACGAATAATCTTGACCAAATAAACGCAGAATTTTTATTTTAAAAGTTTATGTCATAGCCAGATAATCTTTGGGTTAACCAATTGACGGCTAAGTGTGGGATATGACTCAACTAACGCAAATGCCCCCTAATTTTTAGTCCAAGCAATGTTTGCCATACTAATTCCAATTACAGATATGCATGATTCTTACTGAAATTGGTGAATTCACTATTAAATATGCCATTTGAAAAGTTCATGAGAATATCTTGTTAGAACAATTACCTTGAAAGTATAACCGGACTTAAAAACTTGATATTATGCCTAAAATTAAAGCATTTTTGTGCAATTATGTCATAATGCTTTTCCATCTTGAGGTACTTTTCTTAGAATAGGCACACAATTGGATCCAATTTGTCCATCTTTCATGCTCATATTGAAAGTACTGACCATATTTTTAAGCATTGTCTTATTACATCCGAAGTGTGAGATTTAACCAAATACCTATAATTGGTTAGCCAATTCACAATTTACTAACATTACCCCTTCCGATAGCGAGGGTTTGCAATCTCTAGTTCTTATAAAAATCTCATATTATTACTAAAGTTATTCTATGGAGTATTTAAAAGAGTAGAAATGTTGTCATATTTAATAACGACTTTGTTTTGATTACTTCACTTCAAACCCTGTTACATGCTAAATATAATTGAGCAGAATGCAAATCTCGTACAATACTTTTCTTCTTTTTTTTTTTAATTGAAGGACACATAGATGCAATTCATTTATGAAATTAAAATTTAGGTTTTTGAATACATTCAATAAGGACATGAATTATAGTCGTTAAAGAAATGGTATAGTAATAGTAGTAATTGATTCATCTTTCAATAAAGCGTGAGTTCAAATTCTATCATAGTTTCCTCTTATTCACCTTTTGGTCTTCCATGTCTTCTCCTACTTTAGATGCTTCTTTGAAATACTCTTTTTATATATTTAAAATTATTGAAAATAAACTGCTTTTTCTCTTAGTTTTTTTAATAAAATTTTTCGAGATGATTGAAAATAAAAACATATAATATAGAGTTAAAATTTTAAATTCATCATGTTGTTGTTTATGCTTATGTCAATTATTTTTTATAATAATCCAAAATATTTATATATCATCTCCTTCATGAAAATGATGCATTTTTTAAATTTTGGTATCCACATGCATATGATTATTATATAAAAATCCACAAAGAAACAAATTAAATATTACAAAAAAAAAAGAGATGAAAATAGAAACATTTTGGCTATTTTACCGTTGCATTGGGTTGGTGAACAACCAAAAATGCAAATGAATAAATGAAGGCTTCCTTTTCTACAAAGACAAGGAAAAAAAAAGGAGTAGGAAAATTTGCACGTTGCAAAAACAAATTGATTTTTCTTTTTTTTTTTGGGGTTTTTGGTAAACAACCTCCATTACCCTTTTTCTTCTTTTTTTTCCTCCTTGGTCAACCGTTGGTGGTCAAAGGGGACACATGTTCTTCCTTGGACGATTTTAATGACAGATTGCAACTTTTTTTTCCCACGTGGCAATTGGAAAATGCATGTCTTTACTACCTTTTGACTGTTTTTGAGTGTTACACAATACACACACACGAGGGCTTGGTGAGGTTACTTTGGTTGGTGCCTACACTTGTCAATTTACTTTAGACATATAGATAAAGGTGTTGTATAAATAAAATTCAAAGATGTAGACATATATTTTTTAATTTTATTCTTCAGAATTGACTCTAATTAAACTTAGCTTGCTTGACTCATGCTCACTCGGTCATATATAAATTAATTAAATGTAAATATAATTTTAGATTGTTTAACTCAGATTTCAATTCGTATTTTTTTTTTTATTCATGAAAATGTTTCAAATTTAACATTGAATTGATCAAATGTAAAAATATATATTACCTTGAAATTCTAGAACAAGGGGAGGGGAAAGAGAGTTTGAAAGGCTAATGAAAATTTAAAAGTCAAAAATTCAAATTTAGATATAAATAAAAAAATCTCTAATTTAATAATAAATTACTTTTAGTCATGTTTATAATTAAAAAATTTATGTCCGATAATAGTAAAATACAAATTTCTTTTGTAGATAAATAAAAAAGAGAAGATCGATCGATGTTAAATAAACTCAACCATGCTAGATTTAAACTTGCCTTGGTAAGGCCAACAAGCCAGCTCCGACTAGGATTGACTTAAGCTGGAGTCAACCTTTAACCAAACCTAGTTGTTTGAAACTCACAAGGTTTAGTTTGTTAAGAATTTTGAGTTAAATTTTGATTTATTCGAATTAATGTTGGGGCGATCCTCGTCAAACCAACTTGACTCATTATAATTATATTTGTTTGAATAATATTTTCCAATTTGAAATTAATACCATCAAATTTTTAACAAAAATAAATATTAATTAGTACTAAAAATAATCAAACACGATAATTAAAAAACCGAAAGTAGGATCACCATGTATCAATGATGGGAGTAATAACTAATGGGTTTTTAGATGACATTAATTCAATCTTTAGGGAGATTGGATATATTAATGCAATCTTTAAAATTAGCACAATAATTTCAAAAATTTAACTGTTTTGCTGTCACGTTATCACATCATTAAGTTATAATCACCCAAATTTAGTATAGTAAAAACAACAAATAAGGTGAAAGATTAGATTATTGGGGCTGATTTTAAAGGTTGGATTAATTGTATTCAATATCTCCAAAGATTTTGATTAATATCGTCCTAAAACCCATAATTAATTGTTACTCCCTTCGTTTTACAATACATGTCACTTTAACTAATATTTTTCGTTTCAAAATATCTGTCACTTTACAATTCCAATGACATATTAGTGACTAATTTACCAATTTATCCTTATTAATTACTTTATTTCTCTCATTTTTCTTATTAATTTTCTTCATTCCCAATGAAAATTAGGGGTAACTTGATCATTTAACATAAATTTTGTCTTAAATTTTATATTTCTTAGTATTCCCATATAACCTTAAAACGACATGTATTTTGTAACGGAGAAAATATCTTCTAAATGAAGCGCAGTTTTTAAAGTAATAATAAAGTACAACATGAGACTGATTATTATGATTATTGATTTATTTTGAGGGGTTGTTTGGGGGTCATTATGCAACTCAACTACTCCCTTTTTTGGTCTTTCATAGTGACAGAATATTATCTAACATATATAAACTTATAGTTGATACCATTTAATTATGGAATATATATATATATATATATATCTCATTACTTTTAAATTTTATATGCACCCACGTTTCATGTAAAAAACAAAATATACGTCAAAAGCGTTCAGCAGATTCCTTTACATTCTGAAATTAGAAACATAAATTAATAAATATTTTAGTAAAAAGGCAAGTGAAAGCATTATTATTTAATTTATTTATAAGATAAAGATGAGAGTAAAGAAGAGTATTATATTTCTAAATCAAGAAACTTGACTTGTGAACGATTATTATTTAATCAGCTTTTTGAATTAGACGTGGAGCTTTCTAAATTTATCTCCTTTATCACACTATGATGCGTCTCAAGCAAGAAATTATTGTGCCTTTTCATCAGCATCGAACGAGGCATGCCCTTTTTCAATCTTGACCACACAGTTTTTTTTTTTTCGGGATTTCATTTTTTAACATAAATGTTGGCTTTGGAGCTGGAAATTTCATAGTTACTTTATTATAATTAATCATGCTTTGTTGAAACTACCGTAATTTACAAATTCTTACATCTATCTAAGAACTTATACTTTTAAATGTCTGTTTGGTCTGCAAAATTTCTTCTATTTTTCTGTTCATTTAGTTATTTATTAAAATATATTATAAAAGTATAAACTCTCAAGTGTACAATAGATGCGGTAAATGATATTTGCCTTTTTGTGTGCTGAGTGTAATAACATATGGTTTAGAGAAGACAACTAACGGGGTAGGTGGAAGTAGTCATGGTGGTGAATCCTTTTGATACGAAAACTGAACAAGATTCTTATTGTATTTCTAATTTATTAATAGGTTTGTATTTATAGAAAATATGGTAAAAGAAGTTTAATGACAAAAAAAAATTTGAAAATTTGAATTTTAGAATTTGAATTTTATTAATTTGTTTGTATATTATGCATGACGATTGAACTTTAGAAATTTCTCTAGGGTTGCATTAAATTTGCAGAAATAAATATTATTATCCGTGCGTTGAATATCATTGAATCCACCTGTGTGAATTGAATTTGTCTAACTTGATTTTGTTGTTGTATTTGGAGCAAAAGAGTGGCACTATGGGTTCTAGCCAGTGCGTTGTACGTGAATGCATGTGATCTTATCCTAGCTACTTTTAATTAAACTCATAAAATAAATAAATAAATAAATAATTAAATTGTAGTGATAAATTAAATTAAACTTACAGGCTTAATTTTGGCTTGGAAGGACTTGTGAGTGACCTTCCTTGGTTTACCTCACTAATTAATTAATTAATTAATTAATTAATTATTCCCATCTCATCTCATGCAAGGGTTACGTTGTTCTTCCAGTTCTTCTACACGTGGTTATGTATTGAATCTATACTTGATTAAGTCGTGAAGCTACTGAGGGGTGCAACTTTAAATATTTGACAAGTAATTAATGTATATAATTAGTTTATTAAGGTTTCATCTTGAAATTAATTGACAATCGATCAAGTATTTATGAGATTCTATCTTAATTAATTGACTAGTTTATATATATACTTAAGACCGTCTTTGTTATTAAATGTGTGACAATATCGTACCGACTACTATATTTTTCATAGCAAGAGAAGCAAGACTACAAGAGGGAGGAAGTAATAAAAGAGGTTTTTACTTTGAATACTCAATAAACAAGGGAATTCGAGTATAATGTGTAAGATAATTTTATTGAAGGAAAACAATGTAATACAAATATACATATAATCAACAAAAAGATAACTATTAGTACTCAAGCCTCGACATGTTAGCTAGAAAGAATAAGATGCTCAAGCAACGACTCGGTTCAATTTAAAAGCTTCTCCAGTTGATTAAGATACTAAATAATTCCTTTTTCCCCCTATATGTTGAATGTGTTCTCTTATAATATCCCAAAATGCTTTGATTTTAAATGTCACTTTTTCAAGTATTTTGAATGACAATATAAGACCCCACACTTATAATTACCGTACCGTTTTATATATTTTTTTAACAGATAATTTTTAACATATAAGTACTTATTATATGTATGATTTATGACACTCGTATACCTTAAAAAATATAATTAAGATTTTATTGATATATAGTTGTTTAAGTTGTACATTATCCTTTTCATAATTTCGTTTCTTTTACACTCCTATATTTGCTATACATATAATTGATACTATAACACATATGACTTCTAAAAGGGGATGGGCAACAAAATTCCACTTCCATTACCTATAAGAATTTAGTATACAAAATTATACATATCCTTGTGTTCTCAATCTAAAAAGAACATAAATACTTCTATTTAAATTTCCATATAATGTCACATCCCTCAATTCAATAACATTTAAAACTTTTATGAAAATAAAAGATGATATCCCATCCTCTCATAAGATTTGCAATTGTGCCCAATTATATAATGATTTTTTTATAGTTATAGCATTTTATAATTGGGCAAAACCACAACTCTTGTAGGGCATAAATCATTTGCAACAAAAATAAAAAGATCCAAAAATATTTTTCCCGCACCTACTTATGTAAAAGCTTCATTTAACTTTTTTTTCCCTGGAAAGAACGGAATTTAACCAAATTTATTTTTTTATAAAAAATCTAGCCGGTCGACGAAGGGTGATAGGGCCCAGATTGACCCCAAGTCCTCGGCGGTGCACCCAATTGACTTTGACCTACCGCCGGCCGTAAAATAGCCGGTTTATCCTCGGAGTACCCCTGAGGATATTCAAATGACAGAAACGACGACGACGACGCCGACGACGGAGAGGAGGAGAGAGAAAGCGGATCGCCCATTGAAGGTGACCAAGTCGAAGAATACAGCAAATTATCTAACCCGCCTGAAAAGTTCAACTCGCCGGAGCTCTGTAACAGCTGAGAATACTCCCAGTAGTCTCTCATCGCATCAGCCGTGCTCGGTTGGTCCTGAATCGCCGGAGAAATCCGAGTCCCCGGAAAAGAGGTCGGCTGCGGCGCAGAGGGGGCGGCGATTGACGGAGATTGGGGGAGGGACTGGACGAATTCCGGGAAGTTGAGTTTGGCTCTGTTTCCTCTGAAACGGAGAGCGGCTTCGTCGTAAGCCCTGGCGGCGGCCTCGGCGGTCTCGAAAGTGCCGAGCCAAACCCTGGCGGCCTTGTGTGGGTCTCTAATTTCAGCCGCCCATTTGCCCCATGGCCTCTGCCGTACTCCTCTGTATTTTCTCTTTCTCTCTCCTCCTGCGGCGGTGGCGATGGCGGTCCTGAGTGATGGCTGTTGATCGGTGAATGACGGCGGCGAACTGGCGGCAGTTATGGGGTGGAGTTGTGGGAGGGCTTGATGACTTTGATCGGTTTCTTGTTTTACTGTGGATACAAATTACAAAAATCAGTCGATTTTAAACAAATGGATAATTCTTTTACAGACAAAATTATGAGACATAAAAGAACGTAGCAGTGTTGTATCTGGAATTTGGACACTAAGCAAGCGGGTTATTTATTTCTATTCCAAATTTACAAAGTTTATTTGGATTAGATTAATAAGATTTTAATCGGTTTAATTTTTAAATTGGATTTTTTTTAAATTTTAGGTTGATTTTTTACCAGTTGATGTATGTTGGGATCGGTTTGATTTGGACCATTTTAATTTTGAGTCAACTTCAATTTAACTATTTAGAGTGTCAATCCACACATAAATTCAGATTATTCGATTCACCTCAATCAATTAGAGTCGACTTATACCAAATTTAAAAAATAGAAAAAACTAGTAAGAATAGTTAATGTTATTTGGCATTTTAAAAAATTAGAAAAATTCCTGCATCTGCAGCATTGCCTTCCAACTTTATGGGAACTTGCCATTAATTTGGTCTCTATTAATTCTTTTGACCAAAGAGACTCACTATTTCCTTAATGAGATTAATGTCAAAAATATTTTTTTCGCCACATTAGTAATTGCACTTACCATATTAAATTTTTAATTGAATAATATATCGCTATTTAAAAAATAGTCGTATAATTTAAGTTTAAGATATTCCTTTTAAGAAGGGAAAAGAATCTAATACTCAATTATGTATAAATCAAATGACTTATTATATTTTTGTAAAAAAATATATTGGTAATAAACCATCAGAAAATTAAAATAATAAAGCTTATACAAAAGAATTTTGCAGACAATATGCACATGTTCATCGTGTTTTAGTTAACCTCAATGATATACAACACAACAATAATAATTAACAAAACATGATAATTTACGTCATAATTAATGAAGAATGTAGTAGAGACCCGATTTGAACCCGAAAAAGAAATGGCTTAGAAGCTGACAGTCCAATACTTACCACCGCTAGGACCAGGTGACTCGGCGCCGCCAGCTGGTGCAGCCAGTGATCCTCTAAGATGCTGATGTATTGGAAACCCACCACCACCACCCACCTGAGCAAGAGCAACACTACTTAAAACCTCCTCCCGGCCTCTCTTCTGCCCCACCTCCGGATACCGAGCCGAGTTGGGGTCAGCCCATACGTACTCCGGGGGCAGCACATCCGCCCCGAGACGACGTCCGTGAGTGCCATCACCATAGCTGACGTCTCCCAGCTACTAGACACACCACCGTACTGATCCTCCTCCCCGCAGCCGCCGCCTCTCGGGATGCATCCACGTGGATTTCTCTCTGGCTGGTTCCTCCGAAGCCGAGGTACTCCCTTGGGTCCGCCACCTTTAACAAACACATGTAATCTCAGTAAACCTTTACGAGTACCGCTATTCTCTTACTATATATAAGTCGACTTTTTTCCTCTCTCTCTCTCTCTCTCTCTCTCTCTCTCTCTCTCTACAGAATTGTGTTGTGTCAGTAATATATATAAGTCGACAGAAGGAGAGAGATGATTCTGTTGAAGAGGTAGTTGAATTGATGAGAAAAATGGGTTTATATTAATTCCAGCATGTGATGCAAAAACGATGGGATAAAAATAATAAAAATAAAAAAAGAAAGAAAGAATTGCCGACTTAAGAAGGATATATGAATGTGTTCACACATGCAAGCTTGAGGAGAAGCGTTGAATGGTGAGTCAGATAGGCGCACGAGGAGAGAGAAGAGATGGTAGACACGGGGTGGTGAAGGGGTGGCTCTTGTGATGTTGCCAGGGACATGTCGGCGAAATGGAAAGAGAAAGGGAGGAGGGGCGGAACTTCATCTTCATCTTCATCTTCATCTTCTTCTTCTTCTTCATCATCATCATCCTCGTCTCAAATTTGGATACCTTCAACTCAAATAAACTCAAACAATCTTTCTTCTTTTTTTTTTTTTCTTCCGAGTTACTTTTAATTACCAATGTAATTACTAAGAAAAATATAGAAGACGTCGATCATAATTTAACTGTAATAATTATAACAATAATAAATCTTGGACCGACAATAATAAATACTATTTTCTCGTTTATTATATGTATGTATTTTTTGTTTTTAGTAATATATATTTTCATATAATATGAAATTATAAATTTATGGTCTGTTTAAAATAATTGTTAAAATTAACTATTGTAGTTGAAATGATTAATTGTTATGGGTGAAGTGAGTTGGAATAATTAGTTGGAATAATTATTATAATTAAAATGAGTTAAAATAAGTTAAAATTTATTATAAATACTGATATAAAATATCATTTCAAACATGTCTTAAAAATCTCTTACTTGCATTTCACTTTGTATTGGTCGGTTCATATAACTTTCGTTGAAAAATAGAATACAACTTATAGCTTGGACATGCATTGGTCGAATTCTCATCAATACCAGTACTACTTAATAGGGGCGGAGCCACTTTAAGGTATAGGGTGTACACCCTTGGCCCAAAAAAATTTAAAAAATAGTTTATTTTTGAAGCAGAAATTTCAAATTATAAATAAGTGTACACCCTTTAATTTGATCGAAAACAAATTGAATACCCTTATTTCAAATTCTTAACTCCATCCCTACTACTTAAACACCCGATACGACTAATACCAAGTTAGACTATCCATTGTTATGATTTTGGTGCTCGAGACAATCTAATTTTACAAATTCTTTAGTTACGTATCGCGGTTTATATTGCGTATGTTAGGAAAAATTTTGAAGTTTTGAATGTTGGAAATTGGCATGCTTTTCTTGTTCTTCTAAAAGTCCCACATTGAAGTTTTGCTAGGCTTCACTTGGGTTTTTATATCTCCTCTCTTGGCCACTATTTGAATATTAGTATTATGGCTTGGGGGTGAGGAGCGTTTGGAGCAACCACACGCGCGCGCGCGCCGCCCGGTCCGGTCCGGGCCGGGCGCGGCGCGGGCCGCGGGCTGTGGGCTGTGGGCCAAACATTTATTCTTTTTGGAGAAATCTCCTTTGACTTCCGTTGACCAATTCTTTGCGTAATTGTTATTCGGAGATTTTCATGGCAGATTATCCTCAATAGTGGAGAAAAATCCTCCACTTCCTCCTTGATTTTCTCCACTGCTTTTGCTCCAACAAGTCATATGTTTTCACTATAAATACCGAGCCTCCTCTCCTCATTTGCACACACCGAATCCTCTTCCTCTCCTCTCTTCTCGTTTCCTCTTCTCTCGGGCATAGTTTTCTCGCATATTCCATTCACTTTGCTTTCGAGTGCACGGAAGTAAAGCTGCTGTGGAAACCTTGGGGAGCAACCGACTGTCACGATTGCACCGTAGTCGGGCCGTTTTTGCTTTCGGTCGGTGGTCATACCACGACACGAACAATCTACTAATTTCCTCTAGCCATTGGTACTCGTCTTTAATTCCAACAATCCGAAAGCAAAAATATCTATTCATTTCTACTCACCGATGGTCTGTAAACTTCCACAAAGCTCTTTCCGACCTTTCAAAAATTGAACCCCTTGATGGAAACAACTACAAGCGCTGGTCCCGTAAGTCGTTGATCCTATTCGAACAATTGGATGTGGATTACGTTCGTCCACAAACATTGCCGATGACAAGTCCGAAACCTCTACCGCAACGGACAAAGATAAAGAGAAGAGCACCTCCTCTCGCTACTGCGATGCTTGCTAAGAAGAAATTGGAGAAAGACAACAAAACTGTCCGAGGCTATCTGCTGCACCATATGACTAACCCATTATTTGATTTATTTATTGATTATAAATCGCTAAGGTTATATGGGAAAAGCTGCAAGTTAAATATGGTGCGAGATGATGTTGGCAAAAAGAAGTACGTGGTTGGCGAATGGCTCAAATTCCAGTTACAGATGACAAGCCAATCATGGAGCAAGTCCATGTCTACGAAAACCTTGTGTGCTGAAGTTGTCAACGAAGGCATGAAGATGTGCGATATCCTTCAAGCCAATGTGCTCATTGAAAAATTCCCACCTTCCCGGAGTGACTACGAAATCAACCGAAGCACAAGAAAAAGGACCTCACCATGCAGGAGCTGATTAGTCACATGAGAACGGAAGAGGCTAATCGTCCGAAAGATAAGATGGATTCTCTTTCTTTGAATTCTTCTAAAGCTAATTTGGTTGAATCTTCCGTGCAAACAAATAAAGATAGGTTCAAAGGCAAAGGGAAGTTCAATAAAAAACAGAACAATCCCAAACAGCGAGAACCGGATGAACAAGTCAAGCAACAAAATTCAAAAACGAAGGTAACGTGCTATGTCTGCGGAAAACCAGGCCACAAAGCCTACCGAGTGCAATCTCCGCAAAGGACCAAATCAAAAATCTGGTGCACAAGGAGCTGCAAAACCCACGAGGCCAAGGCACTGCACAAGTCAACCTTGCGTAAGACGACGAGATTATCACGTGCGATCCACTGTGGAGGCGAACTCGGTGGCGAGAACCAACCGAGTGGATCCCGGATTCCGGAGCTTCAAGGCACTTTTGCGCCAACAAGGAACCGATGCACGAATTTGAAGATGTTGCTGACGGAGAACATGTCTACATGGGAAATTCAACAAGCTGTCTGGAGTGTTGGGTAAAGGGAAAGTTCTTCTCAATTTCACTTCGGCAAAAAATTATGTTTGACTAATGTGTCTGTATGTCCCTTCCCTCCGTAGAAACTTAGTTTCGGTGGTCTTCTTAATCTTGCTGGCATTAAAGTTGTTTTAGATGGAGGGGTGGCTATCATCTCTCGGAATGGAGACTTTGTTGGAAAGGGATATCTGAATGGGGGTCAAAAGGAGGTTTATTTGTTCTAAATGTTGCCTCCGAAATTAATGGAAATGCTTCTAGTTCCGCTTATATTGCTTGAGTCTGTTGATTTATGGCATGGTAGACTTGGACATGTTAATTTTGCTTCATTAAAAAGACTTCGTAATATGCATTTAATTCCTTCGTTAATATTGAAAGCATATCGAAATGTCCTGTTTGTGTAGAAGCAAAATATGCTAAGAAACCGTTTAAGCTCTGTAACTAGTAGACAAACCGAACTACTAGAGTTAATTCATTCGGACTTAGCAGACTTCAAGAACACGGTTAGCAAAGGTGGGAAAAGATACTATATTACCTTTGTAGATGACTACTCTAGATTCACTAGAGTATACCTCCTTAAATCTAAAGATGAGGTCTGAAGAAATGTTCTTGAGATATAAAGCGAAGTAGAAAACCAACTAGATAGAAAGATCAAGAGGCTTAGATCCGATAGAGGTGGTGAATATGGAACCAATGCCCTTCTGCTTTTTGTGCATCAAATGGAATAATCCATGAGGAAAGTGCCCCTATACTCCCCAACAGAATGGGATAGCTGAAAGGAAGAACAGAACTCTTAAGGAAATGATGAATGCCATGCTACTAAGTTCGGGCCTTTCGGATAACATGTGGGGGAAGTCGTTTTAACTGCTTGCTACATTCTAAACAGAGTTCCTCATAAAAAGTTAGACCAAACCCCATATGAACTGTGGAAAGGGTATGCTCCAAATTTGAGTACTCTCAAAGTATGGGGATGCTTGGCTAAGGTTCCTTTACCTGACTTCAAAAGACCCAACATTGGTTCTAAGACCTTTGATTACTGTGTTTATTGGTTATGCTCAAAATAGTGCTTGCATATAGATTCATGTCATTACCTGATCTTACCATTTCGAATCTAGAGATGCTTGTGTTCTTTGAGCATGTGTTTCCTTTAAAGAAAAATGTGACCAATACCTTGCATGAAAATGTTAGATTGCCTGTTACTAGTTCGAGCATCTAACAATCAAATTGATGAGCCTAGAAGGAGCAAAAGGCGTAGAGTTGAACTCAACTATGGTCCTGATTTTATTACTTCCTTCCTAGTTGAGAACTTGGATGTTGATGCCATAAGCTGATGAACTAGTGTCAATCTATCTCATTGAGGAAGATCCCAAAACTTATCAAGAGGCTATGAGGTCTATAGATGTCAATTTACGGAAAGAAGCCATTAAAAGTGAATTAGATTCTATAGAGTCTAATAAAACTTGGGAGTTAGTAGACTTGCCCAAAGGTTGTAAGCCTATCAGTAGTAAGTGGATCTTCAAAAAGAAATTAAGGCCTGATGGTTCTATAGACAAGTATAAAGCAAGATTGGTAATTAGAGGGTTTAATCAAAAGAAGGGCGTTGATTTCTTTGATACCTATTCCCAGATGACCAAAATTGCCACCATCGGAACCTTAATTGCCTTAGCAGACTATCAACAATCTAGTCGTACATCAAATGGATGTAAAGACCGCTTTTCTAAATGGTGATTTAGAAGAAGAGATTTACATGTCTCAACCCGAGGGCTGTGAAATTCCTGGTCGGGAGCATAAAGTGTGTAAGCCGAGAAAATCCCTTTATGGTCTTAAGCAAGCTCCCAAACAAGTGGTATGAAAAGTTTGATAGCACTTTAAAGCTAAATGGATTCCCGATAAATGCATCCGACTCTTGTGTCTATTCAAAATCCTTTGACTCAGATTGTGTGATCATATGCTTATATGTGGATGACATGCTAATTTTTGGTACTAACTTGCATGTTGTTAATGAGACAAAGAAAATGTTATCCTCACATTTCGAAATGAAGGACTTAGGAGAAGCCGACGTGATCCTAGGGGTCAAAGTCACAAAAACCAACAGTGGGTTTTCTCTCTGTCGGTCTCATTACATTGAAAAAATCTTAAGGAGGTTCAACTGCTTTGAGGTAGTACTGTTAGAACTCCCTATGACCCTAGCATACACCTTAAAAAGAACAGAGGACCTAGTGTTTCTCAATCTTAGTATGCTAAAATTATAGGAAGTGTCATGTATCTCATGAACTACACTCGTCCCGACATTGCTTATGCGGTTAGTAGGCTGAGTCGATATACTCATAACCCTAGTCAAGATCACTCGGGATGCCCTTTTTCGCTTACTAAAATACTTAAAAGGTACCATTAATCGGTGTTTGCACTTTAACAAATTTCTCGTTGTGTTAGAAGGATTTTGTGATGCAAATTGGGTATCCGATAACGATGAAGTAAGCTCCACTAGTGGTTATGTGTTTATTTTAGGTGGAGGAGCTATTTCGTGGAAGTCCGCAAAACAGGACTTGTATAGCTCGATCCACCATGGAATCTGAATTTATTGCTCTTGAGTTGGCGGGTCAAGAAGCGGAATGGTTAAAGAACCTATTGGCGGACATGCCGGTATGGGAAAGGAAAGATGCACCGGTTTCTCGCATTGTGACTCGCGATCGGTAATCGGTGTTGCACACAACGAGTGTCTATAACGGAAAGAAGAGACATATCCGGATTAGACATGGTGCGATAAAACAATTGCTGAAACATGGTGTTATTTCCCTTGAGTTTGTAAGATCCGAAAGAAACATTTCGGACCCACTTACTAAAGGACTAACGAGGCGAGTGGTACTCGAAACGTCGAGGGGGATGGGACTCAAACCCATGGATTGAAGCGAGTATGGTGGATACCCTTTAGTGGTCAAACGAAACTATACTAAGACTTCATAAATACACTACACACCTATCCCTATGACATACTCGGTAGTGTTTATAAAGGATGAGCTATTTATGCTCTTAATGAATCCATAGCCTACTAAGGTGGTGCTATTGAGAAGCACTTGATGGATTCACCGCAAATTATCTGTGAGGTTGAGCAACATTATGCTCTTAATAGTTTCATATCCATTATATGGTGGTCTATACTTGAGATAGACTTGATGGAACTACCTACGTAAGTGTGAAGGTTTGGCCACCTTCTATGAGAAACTTGGTATGTCTCTCTAGAGCACTTATGAGACCCGAGGTATGCGCATGGCTTTTATAAAGCGCAAAATTTATCTATCGCGGAGTATGCACAAATTTGAAGGTTGATATGTGTTGTGGGGACCTCGTCTAAGGTGTATCAAGTTCAAGACTAGTTCACTTGATTACAACTGGATGTTGCCTCATTTCACTATGTGTCAATTCAATCAAAAGACATTGACATTTAAGTATTTACCCTTCCTATGCCCAGAAAATTCCTTTCCTTTACGTTACATGCCATTTGTGGGGATTGTTGGAAATTGGCATGCTTTTCTTGTTCTTCTAAAAGTCCCACATTGAAGTTTTGCTAGGCTTCACTTGGGTTTTTATATCTCCCTCTCTTGGCCACTATTTGAATATTAGTATTATGGCTTGGGGGTGAGGAGCGTTTGGAGCAACCACACGCGCGCGCGCCGCCCGGTCCGGTCCGGGCCGGGCGGCGCGGGCCGCGGGCTGTGGGCTGTGGGCCAAACATTTATTCTTTTTGGAGAAATCTCCTTTGACTTCCGTTGACCAATTCTTTGCGTAATTGTTATTCGGAGATTTTCATGGCAGATTATCCTCAATAGTGGAGAAAAATCCTCCACTTCCTCCTTGATTTTCTCCATCGCTTTTGCTCCAACAAGTCATATGTTTTCACTATAAATACCGAGCCTCCTCTCCTCATTTGCACACACTCGAATCCTCTTCCTCTCCTCTCTTCTGTTTCCTCTTCTCTCGGGCATAGTTTTCTGCATATTCCATTCACTTTGCTTTCGAGTGCACGGAAGTAAAGCTGTTGTGGAAACCTTGGGAGCAACCTGGCTGTCACGATTGCACCGTAGTTGGGCCGTTTTGCTTTCGGGTCGGTGGTCATATCACGACACAGACAATCTACTAATTTCCTCTAGCCATTGGTACTCGTCTTTAATTCCAACATTGAACCCTTAGAGACTTTGGTCGGACAGAAAGGAATTGTCGTACATAGAAAGTTTTGAGTGGGAGTAGCCACTTTATAAACTCGGCCTCTCTAAGTCTCTTTGAAGAAGCAACCAAAGGGTAGGCTTATACCACACACATGTGTGCGTTGCCACCGTCGCTGGCCGGGCGAGGGTGTGGATTGAGTTTTTGTCTTTTTACTGTAAATTCATTTTGTTGTCATTAGAAATTATCACTAATAGTTAGTTTCACTAAATTGGATGCTTATGTTATTTGCAAAATTGCAGTGTTTTAGGAAGCTAATTTTTCCTCTTTCAAAACTTGATTATTCATTAATCGAAGTGTTGTTTTCCAAGCAAGGGTTTGGTTGCTGATTTACCACTATAAAAGGGCTCTTATATATGTATCGGTTTTACACACACAAAATTCTTTTCTCTCCTTATCTTCTCTCTTCTTGGGCATGGTCTGTTTACCTCCATGTGGGTAATCGAGAGTGTGTAAGATTCCTCAAAACTTTGTAATCTTGGAGAGTGATTGCCATAAGATAGTTTCTACCTCTGCTTAGGCAAAATCATTTTCAAGATAATAGTTGTCTCCACGCCACAATACTTTGATTTTTCTATCTTATAATTCCTTATCAGATTCAATTAAGATATCTCCTTATTATATCTTGTGATTTTTCTCATTATTTCAAATAACATATAATTGGAACCTAGATAATTGGTTACAAGCTTACTTAGACATAGGGCATATTCTTTTTGACTTTTGAGAAGAATTTATCGATACTCATTTTTGAAACGTACTTAAGTTTAATTATGCATAATGTGCTAAAAAAATATAACTAAAAAATTTCAATAAGTATTCAATTGCATTAAATAATGTTAAAATGTATTAAAAATTAATTAATATTGAGTTGTTTGAAACGATATATTTATCTATTTTCAACTTATTTTAGCTATAAAAACTAATTATTTCAACTCATTCACTCATTTCACCAATAACAGAGAATCATTTTAATTCATTTCAACTCATAATAATTATTATAACTAATCATTTTAGTTTATTTGAATTATAATAAATTAACTAATTATTTCAATTTATTTGAATTATAATAAATAATTATAATAATAATTTAAACAGACAATATAATATTTATAATTAGTTAAAAAAGATATAGCGATAATTATGTGAAAGACAGTTGTGTGAGACCTAGAGAGAGAGGTGCAGAGGTGTCCAAGTGGCAACCAAATGGGTGGCCTACTCTACTCAGCTTTTCGGGGATCTTCTCTTCCTTTTTTTATTTAATTTTATTTTCTTTGTTTCTCTCTTTCAATGCATCGAGCAAAAAGCAGTAACGTTGACACGTGTAAATCCTTGTTCGAGGATGATTCTTTGCTGCCAGGTTCACTGCATTTTATTCACAATTAAAAGAGAAGATATGTTTTGGGTCCTTTTTTATTGTTATTATTATTTTCCCTTGCATTACAAATGGTAAATTTTCCAAGGACAAAAATTTCACGTGAAACGAATCTTCTGATCACATGTATAATAAAAATTATGTAAAAGAAACTATAAATATGTGCCACTTGCTACTTGATCAACATAAGTAGTAGCTTTGTTGCTCTCTCTTTTTTATTTTTTTATTTTTATTTATAATAATAAATTCATTCATTCATTTATTCATAATTAATTGATTAACAACACTTATTATGAATTCAGTAACACTTAGCTAGTGTTTTAGATTTCTTTCTAATTTGCTAGTACTATTGATGTAATATTTTATTAATTTGATCTCGTAACAAATATTAGGTTCACTCGTTAAAACATCCATCGAATATATATATATATATATATATATATATATATATATTCATTTTGTTCGTAATAAAATTTTATCCAACTTGATAATTTGGCATGATCCATCCCAAAAGGTTGAGGTCTAAATTTTAGAACTTGAACCTATTTGAGTTAGGCTTATTTTTTTTAAAAGGTTTTTTTTTAACTGAAAATTTTAATTTTTAATAATTTTTCTAGAATTTCGTCTTTTAATAAGAATAAATAAATATTCAACCTAACTTTAAAAAAGAAAAATTCGTACGTTTCTCCCCTCTTTCAATATTTTTTCTATGTTTCCTCTCTTTCAAGTGACTATGGTAGTAATCACTCCCGTTCTAAACTAAGTTTCTCAATATATCTATGTAATTTTTCCTTTTCCATAAATTAGTTCTTGAAAAGAAGTTTAGCACCTAATAAATAAATTTAATATATTAGATTATTTTTTATTTGGAAAAAATTATTTAATGCTTATAATATTGGAGAAGAAAAAAAACCTATTAAATACGCCTCTAATTCATAGTTTGATCCGAATCTAAAATTTTAAGATTAGTATTTAACACTACCAAAGTATGAGTGACTTGTATTTTACCTGCCCTTCTAAATTGACAGATCTAAAAATATTATTATGTTAAAGAATAGATATGTTTTTTAAAGATATTATTTATTCATATTTGCAACAGTGGTTGATCTTTTCATTATACTATTTATTAATCATATTTGGATAATTTCATTATTAAATTAATCAATTAAAAACATGTAATGATCTAAGCGTGTCGAAAAATAAATAAATAAATAAAATAAGTACTCGTTGGAAACATGGGAAAACCATCCTCTTATTAAACTGGAAAGATGCTCTTTTAATGAAGTAGTATTGCTACATACATTACCTATAAAATACTATTTTTTTTTTTAATTATTATGAATCTGGATGTTCCCCCTGAAACTTCGTACCTCGGCATTTTCCATAAAATAGTAGCTGTACATAATTTACTTATAAAATATATCATTTTGGATTATTAAATACTACTTTTTTTATACATGACATATAACTAAATGACTTCGATTATGATCGCACAAAAAAAAAAAAAAAAAAGTGTCTCAGTGACATGGACAAAAAGAGAGAGATAGAGAGAGCTATTTGGACCCAAATAATACTTTCCAAACAGTTGTTGCCCATAATCTTTTGCGGAAAGCTTCTTATGGAAATTATTATTTAAAATTTTATAAGCTAGTATTTCTACTTGTTTGGTTGGGTGTTCTCTTTTGGATTGAACGTATTTTAAATGAAATTTTATTAAAAATTTACTTTAAAAATAGTTAATTTTACTAAATAATTAACAGTTATTAGCCAAATAGGATCATTATAATAAGAGTTGTCAGTTGTTATTAGAGTTAACATGATAAGACTTAACAACTTGTAGATACAAAGATATTGAAAAATATCATTAACCGGACAAAGAGAAATAGAGCTTATCCATTAGGGACATTGAGAGATTTTATATGCTGACGAGACATAAAATTAGTTAGCGAATAGGCATTTCTATCACTAATCTTTGTTGCTATTCCGTAGCAAATTTCGTTATTTTGGAGTCAAAATTTCTTATTATTGACACTTTTTTTTTTTTTGTTTCTAGTTCCATCGTTAAGGTTAAAATTACAAAGTCCGTTGTTGTGTTTAAAATTCCTTATTATTGCCATTTTTCACTAAGGTTAAAATATAAAATTAAATTTCATGAATTTCAATGGCATAAAATTACTTAATTCAAGAAATAAAAAACCAAACCAAGAAATATATTGTATAAGATTCTTTCAAGAGAGAAAAAAACAATTATATTGTAGTATAAGATGGGAAAGGATACGCAAAATATTTAATAAATTATTTTATTTTATGAAAATGTACTACTATATATATTAATGAAAATTATTACCTCTTTACAAATGTAATATATTTGTCTTGAAATTACAATATGATTTAAATTGTTTGCGGTGGTTGTTATTCTGCTATTTTAGCCAAGTATTAATGTATTATTATTATTTTTTAAGAAAAAGTATTAATGTATTATACTACTACTAATACTATAATGTACTCAATTCAAATCCCTACTTCATTGACTGACTTTAGAAAGAAAAAAAAAACAGAGAAAGACAGCTAAAAGAATAAAATATGCCATGTCACGTGAAAAAATAACAAAGGCGATTATAATAAAATAAAAAAATTACAATGAGACCAAATAAATAATTAAAATTACAAGTAGTAGAAGCTTAATGACGATATTAGTGATGATAATGATGCAAGTGTACAATTGAAGTAAATTATGTTTATTATAATGTTGATGATCAAAACACGTTTTGCAGCATTTTAAAAATTATAGTAATTAGCTTAATTATTAATTAGTTTGGTGGAAGTTATCATAAAAAATAATAATATATATAAACAATTAAACAAGTCTAGGAGCCCATCCATTTTTATTTTTTATTTATTGTTTTTGGGAGTGAAGGAGGCTATCCATTTAGAATTGACGATACATTTATTTATTTATTTATTTATTGTTTTGTTTTGTAAAACCATCATAATGCAATGAAACTAAAATATAATTCTTTGGGGTTTAAGAATAGATGTTGCGTACGCTTCATATTTCATGTATAATTCAATATTGAGGTCATTTAGAAAGATTTTTCAAGCTAAAGAACCATTTGCTGCGCGAATTATTTAATGTACGACTTGTTAAGATTTTAGTTTGATATATTTATATACAAATTTTAAATTGATGGTTGAAACACTACATTAAAAAATAAATAAATAAATAATGACATGATTCAAGAGAAAAAATCTAATCATTTCTGAAAAGTGAGTGTATGAAAATGAGAGGTGAATTTTAAAATATTACAATGAAATACCAATTATAGTAATTTGCATCTATAGAGTCGTATGTATTCATGGTGCAATTTATAGAAATTAGAATCTCGCGCACCCCTTTTTTTTTTACAGAAAGAGAAGTTTCATTAATGAAAAGTCATACGATATCTACAAAGATAATTATTTTAACAAAAATAAATCTAAAACAGGAAAAATAAATTTTTTTATTTCGACAAAATTAATAATAAATATACTTCCGTTTGACTATATACTTGCAATATCAATCCGGCCACAAATCGTGTTTTTCGACTTTAATTTACCTTTTCCAAACGTCGGCAAGCTATTGCGCAATTTCATAAAATATATCTCCGTGTTATATAACATGAAGGAAACACTATTTTGATCGAGCATATGAAATTCTATTGTTGAATTATTCCCAATTAAAACCAATGAAACTAATTGTTAAAATATAAAAATATATTATCTAATCGAGTCACCAGCCCTAATAAAACTTGCACGTACTTATAACGAAGTAACTTGCACAAGAAGAAGTAAAACCCTAACTCTCACGGAAATTTCTGCCGAAATTTTTTTTGGAACTCCGACAGAAATTTCCGTCGAAATTTGCCAAATTCCATCGGAATTCCCGTCGCTATTTTGACTTTTTTTTGTAATGAAATGTAAAATTGGTAGGTTATATAATCGAATACATTATCTACGTAGACGTATTTTGAACTTTAAAGAGTGGATATTATAAAAACCTTCCTTACCTTACACGATAATTCAATATGAGGCATACTAACTGTTTTTGTTTAACAATATCTCGCTGTTTTATAATTTCAATGACATATTAATGATTAGTTTACCAACTTTACCCTCATTATCCACCTTAATATTCCCTCGACGACAAATAAATAAAAATATATATAATATATTCTTAACAAGAAAATTTTCTAAAATAACTTATTTGATATAATTAAAATATAAAGACTGAATGTAAACAGAAATTACAACTCTAAAATAAGGAGTATGTATTAAAGTGAAAAGCAGTGAAGGACAATGTAATTCAATGAATGCACCGTCGTACGTATGAGGCTAATATTCTGTGAAAATTTCCATCATTATCGACTCCTTTTTTTGGGTCAACCGATCATTGTCGAATTGTACTAACGACCACATTTCGGATCAAAAGCAAACGCATTCCCCCACAAAATTGCCAAACATATGTTAGTTATGTAATCCATTTACATTAGTTGTCTGTCATCATGATTAATTTCGCTTTTTTCCAATTTATTCACAATTTTTTAAGTAATAAAAATGATATGATAAAAACATTTTTTAAATTTTCTTCTATGCGGAATTCATGATTTCAGAGTTCAACTAACTCCGATTTAGGATATATTTGATATAATTTTTTTTTGTTTGGATCTCTTGATAAAAATAATGTTAACATAAGAAAAAAAAATTAGTTTAGCATTAAAAGAAGGTTAGTTAAAAAATAGGGTTGACATTCTATATAAATAGTAACTTATCAATCTGTCTCATATAAAAAGTATAATAAAAGATAGTACTATTTAGCAACAATTTTTATGCCCTCCCTCTAGCGACTTTTTAAAACTGTAGTAAAAGATCCCTTTATTACTATGATTCTTTCTTTGAACTGTAGTAAAAAGTCGGGATATGACTTTTACTACGGTTCTTTCTTGAACCGTAGTAATAGATGAATTTTATTTACAAAAATGTTACCGTCTCATTTTTTAGTACGTTTTTAACCATTGTAAAAAGTTCGCAGTAGAAAGTCACTTCTGTAGTAGCGTTTGGTGCACACTTTCAGTTTTGGGATTCCATTAATTGTGTTCTGCTCATGTATAATCAGATTTCCCATCTAGATACAAGACAAATAAAATAAAGAACACAGGATGATACAGAACTTTAGCTCATTTCATCAAAGATAGCAACTGATATTTGACAAGGAAAGTCATTAATATTCTGTTGGAGCTTATGCCTATTGGACCACTGAATGGCGCACCCAAAAAATTTGCTCTCACATTGGTTTTGAGCAAAATCCAATACAACTTGTAGCATGGCCAAAGTGTATAACTAATTCTCATGCTCTGTATCTTAGAGTGGCTGTAAGAGGAGGGATTGTATCTTTGTTTGGAACGAAAATATTTTGTTGGAAAATTAAGGTTTTATTTTCTGGTGTTTGGTAAATAAAAATTTGGAAATAATTTTCTAAAGTAAAATATTTTCCCTTAGTTAGGAGAAAATAATTTCTTAAGTTTTTGGGAGAAAGTTAATTTTCCAATGCTGCCCTCTCACTCAGCCTATCCCCTCCCTCTCCCTCTCGTTCGATTGTCGCATGAACCCCAAGGGGTCTCTCGCTCATCGCTCTTTCTCTCTCCTCTTGAGTCCTCGGTCATCGCTGTTTCTCTCTCCTCTCGAGTCCGCTCAATCATCGCTGTCATGCTCAATTATAGTTCAACAATGGAGGTCATCTCGCTTCTGTCTCCTCTTGCTTGCTCACTCGTTCAACAACGGCAAAAAACTAGATCTATGGTCTTGCTTTCTCTCTCCTCTCGCAGCTTCAAACCTCTTCACCATTTAAGGTATGAAATTTTGTTGATTGATGCTTTTTGGTGGTTTCTAGTTTCCGATATGTGGTTTTATTAAGTTAATTTTTGCTAATTTATTATGGTTCTTCTTCTTCCTCTCGTTAGGGTTCTTCTTCCTCTATTAACACACAAAAACATGTTGGTGGCAATCTGGATCAATCGACGGAACTCTCGCCATTCTCTACTCTTTGACCCTTCTTCTTCTTCTTCCTTCACTTCCACTTCCTTTGTTAAGGTTCACCTTCTCTTTTGATTGCTAGAATTCTTCTTTTTTTGTGATGAATTTGCTTTCGTTTTGTCTAATCTACAAGGATTAACTACAAATTCCGTAATAGTTTGCTGATTTATTATTTAATTGAGTACGTTACTAGTATTAATTTCGAATTTAGTTGATGCTAAAAATCATGTTATGAATAATACAGGCCCCAATGACTTGGCAATTTCTATCACCATTAATTTATCAAATAGGGAAGAAAGAGAATGTTTTGACTCGCTGGTTGTCTAAGTTAATTATCAATTGACTTCCATAATAGAAGACATTTAGTTCAATAAGGAGAAATTGTAGAAACTTCATTCGATCGATATGAAAAAGAAATGGGGAATAGTTCAATCTTAATTTTGGGCAATGTGGGATTATTTCATACAGGGGTAATATTGAATGAATATCATGGGGCTTAGTATGTATTTGAAAATTTGACGAGAACTCACCTGAAAGAGTTTGATGAGAACTCACCTCCAACAAATGCCAAGAAGTTGTTTAATCTACGTCATTCTTCCTTGAGTATTAGTATAGAAAGGGCATTTGGTGACTTGAAAAAGCGATTTCATGTGCTAGACGCAGAGCCATTTTGGGATTTTAAAACTCAAGTGGATGTCGTTCTTGTATGTTGTGTGTTACACAACTTTCTTAGGATTTTGAATGCTTGTTCAGTTAGCCTTTTGAATGTTTGTTCAGTTAAATTGAGGTTCTTGAATTGTTAGTGGGACCATATGGACATGTGAGATTCATGTGACCCAAACTCTTTTTCCCTTGACGTATGATAGAACAATGATTATGATATAATTATAAGTTTTTCAGTACAATTGTTAGTTTTTGGAACTCTTAATTCGAAATTTCTAGAATTTTTTTGGGTTCTATTTTTTTTAATTAATGAGGATAATTGTTAGTTTTTGGTGTGAGGATAATTGTTAGTTTTTGGTGCAAGGATAATTGCAAAGATCTCAAAAGAAAATTACCATACGATGGGACATTTGAACTATTAATTGGAGGTCCAACTCTCAAGTGTTATGCGTTCTTTATTTATCTAATTTTTTTTTTTACCTTACCTTTTTCCAGTTAGCTTTATTTGCTTTTACCATACGAGGGGACATTTTTTTCATTGAAATCATTCTTTATCAACTAATAATCATCATAATATGAATCAGACTCCAACTCCCTTTAATTTAAAAACACAGTATATTAGTTACGTCTAACCGGAATTCTTTACACTATACGAATCCTTTTTCATTCCTCAGAAATGAAAATAATTCTGGATGACGTTATTATAACAATATACCATGTTTAATAGACTTTCTGAAAATTTAATTGATCTAAAAACCCAAAAATCTAGGGTTTCATATACATTATTCTATGAACCTAATCACAATAAACATTACACCCGAATCGTCCAATCAAATTGAAAGATCAGCTGGCATTCCAGAAATATGGACCAATACAAATCTAATCTGGAAGGATTATAGGGCAAACTCCTTAAAACTCCTCAGACTTGGGCCTGTAAAAGTAAATGATCCACCAAAACACAATCATACCATCTGTTCTGATTATGTCCTTTCACACCAAATACAACGGGACATACAACCACAGGAGGGAAGTTTGGATAGACAAAACTTATTACAAAATCAAATTGGTCTATTTGGACAGTAAGGTATAGAGAGATGATTCCTCATTGACTGAATTTTAAATCCGTATACATAAACATGATATAACAACCTCTCAAGAATACAATCTTCGACTCATTAGTCACAACTTAAGCTATTGGAAATGTGAGCATAGACGATAATCACCAGAAGCAAAATCAACGCAAGCCTTACTACTCATTGTTACTGAAGTATCAAAAACCAAAACACCACAAGGTTAAAACTTCCTTCTTGCTATTCTCCCCCAATTCTTAAGGTAGTCAAGCCTCCCCACAAGGTATCAAAAATGCAATCTAAACTCCAAAGCTACTGAAATAGTTGGAAAAAACCTGAGAATTATTTGGGTGGTTTATCAACATGTGTGGCTCCAGATGGCTTCTCTGAAGCAGTAGTAACAGAAGAGCTGCTGCTAGTAGCTGATTCTTCAGCTTGAGCAAGTTTACGGAGATGCTCTTGAAGGGCTCGAACTCTATCCTCGGTCTTGTGGAGCTTCCTCCACCTGTATGCAAACCAAAGGCCAAATCCACCGTACACAACTGCATATGATGCCCATACATAAGGGTATGTTTCTGCATGTTCCTTGAGCTCACGATATTTTGCAGCGACCCTCTCTGCTACCCCTAGGTCCCCAACAGCTTGATCACCACTACCACTTTGTTGGTTTCCTTCTGCGTTTTGCTCTGTGGCCATAATTATCAATTCTAGATACTTCTCAGGCTGAAAAGAGTCATTTGAGAAACTAGTCAAGGAGAAGAACCACTTACTACACTAGGGTTTTCTACTCGAGGAAAGCAACGAATGATATTCTGGAGAACATATTTTCATTTGTTGGCTTGAGAAGAGAATTGGAAAAAGCAATGGTGCAAAAATAGAATACAATCCCAAAGGAAAGGCATAATGGCAAAAAAAAAGGTTTCATATTAGCACAACAAGAACCTCTATTCACTAGCAAATTAAAATTTGAACAGAGGGATCGATTCTGGATGGGGATCAGAATCATATACGATTATTTAAAAGTTTAACCCAGGTCCAACCCGTCGAGATCTCTAATTTTTGGGTTTTTGGATTCCGGTAAAAATTCACGTTTCATTTCACATTTTTGTGTTCAAACCCAATATTAAAACTCACAAATACTTAATATCAGTATTCTACTTAAAATTTGGGATCTAGAGCTTGAAGGGAATGATGATCCCCTAATTACCTTCTTGAAAAAAATTTCCATTTAAAACTAAAATAGATAATTTTACACACGTATTATCACTCACAAAATAGGGCACAATTGCACAAAGCCCGCAAATTCACAAACAAATCCCACTCTGCTACCAATTATACACATTACTCTCCAAGCAATTACACATATTATTCTACTACCAATTACACAAAAAAATCACAAATTCACAACCAAACAAACACAGAAAATGTGAATTGAACGAATCAAAATCCTACTAATTACTTCATCCAAGTAAAGTCCAAACAACAAATACACAAATTAAAGACCTTCCATTTTTCCTCCAATTAAAATTGATTCAGAAATTGCACCTCCTCAGTCACTCAGTGGACAGCGGTGGAAGGCGGTGGTGAAGGCGGCGGACCGACGTCGGCAGTCAAGGGAGGAGGGAGGGCGAGGCAGAGAGAGGGAGGAGGGAGACTGGGTATAAAATTCATTCAAAAACTCAAAATCCAAACCATAACTTGAATTAAAGAAAGAACTAAGAAGAAGAGGAGGAAATTGCAGTACATACCAAGTTGTCAAGGGAGAGATGGCGGCGTCATCAACTGGTAGCCACCGAGTGGCTGTGGTCGAGTGCAGCAGCAGTACTAGGCACCTGGTAGGAGGAATCGGGAGAAGAGGGTCTAAGTTAGGGTTTGGGATTGAGGAGAAAGAGAAGGGAGAGAGTAAAATGGGGTGGGGGTCAATAAAAAATGCAGCAAAAAAACATATAATTTGGGCATGAAAAGACTCGAACACAAAACCAATAACACTTAGTTGTTTTGGGACACTAACCATTGGACAACACAAATTTTCTTACAATTAATTGAGGCCAAAATAAATATATTACATATTTTAGGGTGTGTTTGGTTGGGGGAAAAATATTTTTCATGGGAAAACAAATTCCAAGGAAAACCATTTTCCACCCACATTTTCCTTTGTTTGGTAGAAGGGAAATAATTTTCTAAAGATTTATTTTCCTTTGTTTGGTAGGAAGGAAAATAATTTATTTTCCAAGGAAAATATATATATATATAGTGATGGTGAGACAAGATAGACTACATACATTGGTACATATCAATCATTTGTAAATAGTGAATGTGATCGGGCAATAAGATTAGTGATAAGGATTATAGTTAAGATTGTGCAAAAATCAATACAATTGTACTCGAAAAACTTATAATCATATCATAATCATTGTCCTATCATATTTCAAGGGAAAAAGAGTTTGGGTCACATGAATCTCACATGTCCATATGGTCCCACTAACAATTCAAGAACCTCAATTTAACCGAACAAGCACTCAAAAGGCTAACCGAACAAATATTCAAACCCTAAGAAAGTTGTGTAACACACAACATACAAGAACGACATCCACTTGAGTTTTAAAATCCCAAAATGGCTCTGCGTCTAGCATACGAAAGTGCTTTTTCAATACACCAAATGCCCTTTTTACACTAATCCTCAAGGAAGAATGACGTAGATTAAACAACTCCTTGGGGAGGTGAGTTCTCATCAAACTCTTTTAGGTGATATCGAACTTTCCTATAAGATGGTACAAAACCTTTTCGAAGAGCATAAACAAAATCTAGTAGAAAATATTTCCCTACAAGAGAACAAAATTTTCATTACTATCTAAGTGGTATTACTTTAAGGGGAAAAAACAAATTATCAAGTGATACCTTCCGGGGCATGGAAGCCTCTTGAAACTACATCATTTAACAACCTAGAATCATGTGCTGAACCTTCCCACCCAACTAGTACATATGTGAACTTGAGGTCATCGAAAGATAAGGCAGCCAACACATTTTGGGACAACCCACCTTTTCTATTCCTATACCTATCTTCATCTTCGACGGTACAAATGCACGCACATGAGTGCCATATAAAGCTCCTATACAATCCTCAAACCATGGATAAAACCTACGAGTTGTTTGCAATTTTAAGAGGGGTAGAGGAGCTAGGAGGGCTAAAAACTTTGGATACAACTTAAGTACAGCTTTAAGAACCTTGTGAAAATAGATATGAACGGTCCAAGTAGAACGGAAGAATCTTCCTCCTATTACCCTAAATCTTGCATTATGACCTAATCGGTGTAGAAATATCAAAACTTGTTCTCTAACACTCATATGTATAGTGTTAGCAAGAAGTCCCCTCCTTTCAAAGAGTTTCACACAATGTAAAAACAGCCATAGGGCTCATTCGAATTTGGTCAATACAATGTCTATCCCCACATAACAATACACTATTTATATAATTTTCTCTCTCAAGATCTCTATTGACATATGGTTGACGTGGGCCTGGAAGAAATTCATCACTATTTGTTTTCTTATACTTTTTAAGAAAGACTAATGTTCCTCCTACAAAAGGAATAGTACACCGGTGACCACAACTTCTTCTTCTTTTAATTCATCTGCCATCTAAAGAATATAATTAAAGTCAAATGAATCAGTCATATTGCACAAAAGAGAACAGAGGTTCATAATATAAATAGAGTATAGAAAGGGCATTTGGTGTCTTGAAAAAGCGCTTTCGTGTGCTAGACGCTGAGCCATTTTGGGATTTTAAAACTCAAGTGGATGTCGTCCTTGTATGTTGTGTGTTACACAACTTTCTTAGGGTTTTGAATGCTTGTTCGGTTAGCCTTTTGAATGCTTGTTCGGTTTTGAGGTTCTTGAATTGTTAGTGGGACCATATGGACACGTGAGATTCATGTGACCCAAACTCTTTTCCCTTGACATATGATAGGACAATGATTATGATATGATTATAATCCTTATATAGTTTTTCAATACAATTGTATTGATTTTTGCACAATCTTAACTATAATCCTTATCACTAATCCTATTGCCCAGTCACATTCACTATTTACAAATGATTGATATGTACCAATGTATGTAGTCTATCTTGTCTCACCATCACTATATTTATATTTTTTCCTTGGAAAATAAATTATTTTCCTTCCTACCAAACAAAGGAAAATAAATTTTTAGAAAATTATTTTCCTTCTACCAAACAAAGAAAATGTGGGTGGAAAATGATTTTCCTTGAAACTTCATTTTCCCATGAAAAATAATTTCCTAGGAAAATATTTTCCCCTCAACCAAACACACCCTTAGAGTGGCTAAAGAGTGGCTAAAGAGGAGTGTTAGGCTTAGTTGCATGAGTTTTGAGCATTGATTTCTATGTACATCAAGTTATAAAGTCTAGGTGGGATTCGAACCCGCGTCTCCAAGCACTATGGCACGCTGTTATACCTTTGAGCTAATATGCTTAAAAGTTTCAACTTTATTCCACAACATTTATGCTAAAATGATATTGTAATCTACTGTATGACATATTGCTAAAATTAGAGGTCCAACTTGATTCCATAACTTGATTCGAACCCACATTTATGCACGCTACTCTTCATACATCTGAACTAAGATCTTGTACATGAGAGTTTCACACTGTATGGTATTGTAATCTAGTGTATGACATATTATTAAAATGATAGTTCTCTCAATTGGTAATTGTACCTTGTGCGCAGTGTCTGCAATCTGCATATCTACATAATTATTTTCAATCTTTCCAATCCAAGAAATGAATCTATACTAATGGACGAAGGCTGAATTAGGACCTTTTAAAAGTCTGTAATGGCACAAAACTCCTTTTAACAGTCTACAATGGCACAAAACTCCTTTTAAAAGGCTGAATTAGGACCTTTTAAAGGTCTGCAATGGCGCAAAACTCCTTACAATGACAAAAATAAGGTTTAATGGGTTCTTGTGATCTTATCTAAGATATGCAATGATACAAAACTCCTTTTCAAAATCATTTCTTAGTTACAACAGATTCAGTGTTACAACAACTTCACCAATCTCAATCTAGTTCGCAAGCATTCACACACTCACAGACATCGTTACAACATAATCGAGCAAAATCTCACACACTTAGAGACATTGTTACAACAGAATTGAGCAAAATCTCACACACTCACAGACATTGTTACAACAGAATTGAGCAAAATCTCACACACACTCACAGAGACAGAATTGAGCAAAATCTCACAGAGACAGAATTGAGCAAATTACCTGGTTTGACATTGTTACAACAACTTCAAGAATCTCAATCCTTTGCCCACATGCTCAATTCCAACAATTGCGACCACGAACCCGACTTGGCCATGAATCAAAATCGCATAACATTAACCCAAATCAGAATCAATTGAAAAATCCAATACCGAATTCGATTTCTCCTTCCCAAATCACAATCAACTGAAAAATCAAGAGAGAAAAAAAAGGCAAATACCTGCGATTTTGTCCTTCCCAATTCGATTTTAATAGCGACGAGAGTGAGAGAGAGAGAGGGAGCTAGGGTGTAGAGAGAGATGTAGAAGGAGATATGGGCTCGGGGGTCAGCGACGAAAGAGAGAGAAGGGGTCAGCGATGAGAGACAAAGAGAGAAAGCGGCTGGGCTGGGTGGGGCAAGGGGAGGGAGCGGGGCTGGCTGAAACAGAATCTAAAACGGGGAAGGTCTAGGTTAGGGACAGGGGCTAACAACAAAAAACTTCGAGGTAGCTTAAATTTTAGGTCAATTATTTTTTAAACCCATAATTATTAAAAAATTAAATTAAGGCGTCTTAAATAATTAGACCAACATAGTCCAATTTCGAGGTGGACGTTGAACGGAGCTGTTAAAAGTTCAAAAAGCCCTTATCTTGTTCAAGGCATAATAAGGGGTTCCTGAAGTAGTTGAAGAGAGACAAGCATTCTTTGAAGAAACTTCACATTGAATGGCAATGGATGCTACTTTGATTCTCCCTCTTCATTTCTCACTTTCCCGAAATCTCAGACAAGCCCCCTCTCTCTCTCTGTCCTCCTCCCAGCAACCTCATGGCAATTCCAGGCAACGACGCCATTCAAATCGAAATCAAAAGAGGTTGCCCTTTGTGAAGAGAGAGAAATTCAGAAGATTCGATCTCAGTAAATCAGCCAAGTCAGGCACTCCTTGCTCATATTGTCTGTCCTGGTCGTGGTCGAGTTAAGAGGTCGATTTCTTAACTGCAATAATCAACGCAGAATCGGGTTGCTGACGGATTAGTCGAGGACCCTCATCGTGGTCATCTGAATCGAACCTGATTTTCAAGGTTGCGAAGAGCTTTTTCCATTACCCTTTTCGATTCAGTTAGTGCTCATGCTCGAAAACCTTAGGTTTTGATGTTGGGAATTTCAAATCTTTGATTTTTTTTCCCCCTGTTTATTTGAAGCTTGGTGCTGGTTCTGGTTGAAATTCTTAGTTTTGGGTTTGGTTTGTGGCAAAAGTTTTGATTTTTCTGATAATCTTTGACTTCAATACGAAAGTTTTGATTTGAAGCAATTCTTTGTTCACAGTTTGCAGAATTGGGGGTGGAAGAGAGAGAGAGAGAGAGAGAGAGAGGACAGAGGAGAGAGGAGACTAATTGACAGGGGAGGGGCGTGTAATTTTTGCATTTTTGTGAAAGTTGACAGTTGGAAAATTACACCCTTGGCATCAATAGGAATAATGAAGCAGAACGACCCCAAAAATAATTATGAAATAAAAAAATAGGGCAGATGAAGGTGGAGATGGAGATGGAGACGGAGACGGAGGTGGAGGGGAAGAAGGAAGGAGGAACCTAAGCTTCACAAAAGAGAAGAAGATAACAGTTGGAAGGGGAAAATAACAAGAATTTTTTTAAAAATTTTTTTAGATTAAAAGGAGGGTGATATGGGGCATTCAAGTCAACTATTTTTATTTCCCGCTTAAATGGTCGGAAAAGTATAAGCTTAGGTCCGGAATTGGACTGTGTATATGGTTGGCCAATTATTTAAGGCGCCTTAATTTAATTTTTGATAACTTTGAGTCAAAAAATAAATGACTTAAAATTTAAGGTAGCTACTAATTTTTTTTTTTTTTTTGCAGCGGCTAAGGATCTTTAAAAAATAATATCTAAATATAAGCAATACTAAGGATCCATTCAGGACATTTAAAAAACAAGGATCAATTTAAGATCCATTTAGGACCTTAGATCCAAAGGATTTTAGTGGTTTTGAATCTAATTCTTTGAGACGCATTGGGTCTAAACTAAATTTAAATCTAGACCCAACAAACTAAATTTGAATGTAGACAAAATAATACAAAAATAGGTCTGAATTTTCAGCTAATCTAATCCATATTCGATGCATTGTCATTTTGGATGCATTGTCATTCCTAATTTAAGGGTTCGAATCACCTGTGTATTTAGATGCATTGTCATTCCTAATTTAAGGGTTCGAATCACCTGTGTATTTAGATTTGATTGATGCTTAATGATTGTAGAGTTCCTACACCTCTATGTTTTGTGGGAAATTAAGTATCCACAATACTTCATGTCGAGTTTTTCACAATTCATTAAATGAGAGAGAGAGAGAGGAAGGAAGGGGGGCAACAAACAAAGAAAATGAGGAACTAAAAGTCTCTCATGGTTACAGCAAAGTGAAGAAACACAACACAAAAGTGCGTGTGTACAAATTCTGACAAAGAATAGAGAGCGCCTATATCTCTATCAGGGCAAGAGAGGCATGAATATACAATCTGACATAAGGCGAGCACAAACTGAAATAACAATAGTAATGCACTTTGCTTTAACGTGTTGGAAATGAAAAAACGGTTCCCATAAAACAGGCAAAGTCACCTTTCACACATTGTTTTACCACATGGCCACTCACTCACCATTCCTCGATCATCAGTCATCGAGTCACTCTTCATATTGACTGAGACTGAGAGAAGGAGATGCGTATGATGGAGCCCCGAGAGAGCTGGCGTTCTTGCACACCAGGGCCTCAGTTGCCTGCTCCTCAGTTTCAAACAGGACCAGGGCTTGCTTCTTGCCATTAGTCTCAAAGATCTTGGTGCTTAGGATGGTGCCGTGCTCCTCCAAGTGGTTGATTATGTCTTCCTCAGTGATGTCCTGAGGGAGGGTGGAGAGGTGGATCATCTTTGTCGGGAGCAGCAGTAGCGGTAGTTTTTGGCAGCATTACGGTTAAATCGGTTGAGGTTTGAGTTGACATACTCATGGGCATCAGCACCCGGAGTTATGTTGGGATATCTAGAGAAGTTGACATCCATTCGCTTGCTAAAAAGCATTGCTCCCTACATTTGGAAACAAAGCACACTTTAGTTCTGATTAAAGAAAATAGAGCTAAAAAGGATGCCAGAATCTCCCCACGAAAACATAGGGGCACAGAAGCGCCACTAAACTCAATTTAAGTTCTAACCACAATAGGGGTAAGCATGTGTTTGCAGGTACCCAGAACCTGTCAGAACCTATTTCAGTTCTAGCAGTTTCGAATTTAGGAACCAATTTAGCTCTGTTGCCTAACATGAAATACCTAGAAATTGCTCGGGTCCTAAAGCTGCTTCAGTAGAGCATAACAAATTCTCCAATTGATACTATTTAGAACAGTTCTGCTTCTGGTTTCCAAGGGCTAAAAATCCCATCTTTCCAGTTTCAGCTGTGGCCCTTGGCTTTAGATGCGGTTACTTTGTATATGCTCACTCCTAGTGAAAAGTAAATGATAGTTTGGAATTACAGATGGAAGTTGCCCTCTCACAAGAGCTACGTCTGATAGTTTTATGAAGTACTTAGAGAAACACAAAGATCAGAAATTCACCTAGAGTCATACCTTCAGAAAGTGAACAGCCAATTCAGCTTGAAAACCATCACCCATCTGCACCAGGGCATGATCTGGTTTATTGCGAAGAAGTTTGATCCTCACTATATTCCCATATAGAGAGAACAAATTAAAAAGTTTGTCCTCATCTATTCTCTGAAAGGAAGACACAAGCACAAATGAGGATGTTGTCATCCATACGAAACTCAAGCAAATTACCCACCAACACAGAAAACTTACATCCGGATTCAGATTAGATGCAAGGATAGTACACCTGTCATTCATTCCAGTTATTCCAGGAGGAAAAACGCCACCAAAAGCAGCAGTAATAGCTGCATGGTTTGCCATCTGAAATAAACAATGAGTATGACCCTGTACAGTCTTGGCCATACGAGGATGGCAAAAAGGAAAGCACAAAGAAAGATGCCTAAAATTCTCATAACAGCTGGGTGGATATTTTGTTCGACCTCCCAACCCAATTCCAAAGAGAAGTGGAACAGTGGCAATTAAGGAAGAAAGCAACCTTCAAAATTTAAAAATGAATGTCACTCATCTTGCTGAAACAAAATAAATCCCTTGTGTCATCGATGCTACAGTTATTGGCTTCAGAATTTGTAATGTCCAGCATTTGGTTGGGGGGGATCATGCAAGCATAAAATAGGGTAAAACACATGCTAATGGATTTACAGCCAAAGGTGTACCACATGTTGACATATAAATAACACCAAGAAGACACTTGATGCTTTCCCATATTAAGAAAACAAAGAAACATGAATATGAAGAAAAATAAGACTAACATGGCAGATATTGAACCCAAAGAAGCAAATATTTCCCATGTAAAGAAAGCAAAGAAACATGAAGGTGGAGAAAAATAACAATTATGAGGTAGATATTGTGTCAAAATAAGCAAAGAAACATAAAGGAAAGGATGGAAGCATTTGTGTCACCAATGAAAACAATCTTCATGACATCACTCAATGAAAAGTACCTGCGAAAATGCAACTGAAAGATAACAAACCAAAGAATACATCAGAACTTGTACGCATATGAAGATAAGAAATCAGGAAAAATCACGTTGTCAAGCTGCTCAACGGTACCTGCAGGAGCTCCAGTTGCAGGAAGTGAATATAAACCACCAGCATCTACATAACCAGACTGCCACATAACAATTCATTGAATTTAAACTGATACAGCGCAAATGTTCCCATTTGAATATCGATTAGTCTAACAGGGAAATACCTGAGAAGACCGGCCTTTGGGTTCTGAAGGCAAGGATGGATTGGTAAAGTCCCTAACAAAGCAAAACAAGAATATACATTACCGCGGTGACACAAATGCTTCCAACACTCCTATAATTCAGAGTTTCAACAAAAACATCAGCAAATCAGGACCTACCTTGTCCGCTCATTGTTATAGTGCACTTGCAATTCTTCAAGGCTGAACCAAGATTATCAAAGCAAAAATACAAATGGAACATCAATTTTATGGTAATTTCCAAAATCAAAAGATCAATATAAGCATTAAAATGGAATAATGCAAACAGATACAGATAAAGCCAAAAGCACTAGCCAAAATAAATAAATAAACCAAATTTTGAGAAATTGAGACATACTTCGAATATTGAATATCCAACTGACAGCAGCCATCATAGATATTGCGGCCCTAAACAAGATTCTGTAAGGTTAAACTATTCCAAAGCAAACACCAGAGGTAAATTCTCTTTCCATAAATTGAACTGCAAACCTGAAGTAATTCCCTTGCATTAACTGCACTCTGGTGTGATTGATACTGAATAAGGGCTTGAAAACCTACAAAACAAGCACACTCAGAAGAAACTGTACCACTGAAAACAAAGCAAAATGCACAAAGAATTCAAAGCACCCTCTCTAGTCACAAATAACCAATAGTAGATCCAAAAGAAAACATCCATGGCAAAAGACAATGTGTAACTTCATATAAAAAAAATACACCATAAAAGTACGGAATGGTGGGATAATCTCCGCTAACAAACATATTACATGTCAACAAATCTAAATGTAAAGTTGAGTTAGCCAAGAAATAGTTCTAGACAAAGAGAATGAGAGGGAAAAGAAAGGAAAATAGAAATAGAAAAAAAGAGAACTTGAAGAAGCTGACCCGCTGACTTCTGAAACGTGACAATCTTCTCCACAAATCCATGGGGAGAAAATACTTGATGCAGCACGTCCACAGTTATCGGATATAGCATTTGATGGATTGTAACTAAGACAATTCGATTGGGCTGAGTTTCCACAGATGCCCCACAGCAGACCAGCATAGACAGAAAAGGGGGAGAGAGAGAAGAGAATGAATAGAGAAGAATATAGAGAGATGAAGAGAGAAATTATAGAAAGAAAAACATGCAATAATTTGTTTCATACAAGTCAACAGAAAGACAACCAAGATCACAAGGAAGGCATAAGAGTAATAATATAGAAGACAAGAACAGAGGCCATAAATTACAAAACCACAAATCACTTAAAGAAGCTTTTTTTTTTTGGGGGGGAGGACCAAGTCACTGCACTACCTACCAAAGTTACTTCCAAACAAAGCACTGTGCAACTCCAACCAGTATGTACATAAAGATATCCTCTCAAATTTTAGAAATGCTACTAGAGCTAAAGAGGTTTATGATTGCTTTCTGTAATCAAATTCCTGCTCTACGGGTTAACAGTACTGTCAACAAGGCATTCAACTCACTCGATTCAGCTTTTGGCTGGAGGCTGAAAGCAGATGCTACAGGAACATTTTCACAGCATCAGACAAGGATCACTGTTAATCACAAAGTAGTGGTGGATACTCTATAAAGGTTTTCCAGATTCTAGTCTCCCTATAACTGCACCAAGAGGAAAGAAAACAAGAGGCTGTAGAGCTGTAAAAAGAAACTTCCATACCAGCAATCAACTGAAAGATAGGAACTTCAAGTTCACAATAGTCGGCAGAATGTGGTCTGGGAGGGCAAAGATCTCCTCCACCCTTGCCATAGAAGGAAAAAGGTGTGCAACAAAACATATGAATTAACAGTGCCATACAGCACTAAGCTATAATTGACCAAGTGTCCTACAACAGTGAACCATGTTGGATCAAGTATTTCAAGTTCCAACAGATGAGATATCACAAGGCTAGAGTCCTGCACACCAACTGGGTAAATGCATCCAGCAGAAAATAATTAAAATTTGATGATCCAGGTCATATTCTCGAAACTCTCCTAAGTCTCCATATTCCAAGTATGTTATATGCAGTCCATATGAAAACCACCCTGAAACTGATTCATGTATAGGTTAGGACATTAACACTATTCCTCACATCACCACACAGTCCACGCTACTTCAAGCATCTCAGGAATATGCATCTACCATAACCACGAATTGTCCAACCACTAGTAATCAGAATGAAGTGGTAACAAAAAGACAGCTGAAGTATTATAATCATGGAACTCTTTTCCATATCAGGACTGAGGCGCATGATACATCAATAGAAGTATACATGAATGATATATTGAGACTTGGTTGACACCGCAAGCATGCATGCCAATATCAAGAGATAAGCTAAATCATAGCAGTATCAAATACAGATGTTTAATACCTAGCGGACAAAAAACAGTGATAAAGGTATACAAAACACAGATCAGACAAAGCCACATGGGCAGCGCCAGATACATCAATCAGCTTAGAAACAGAAGCATAGAATACAAACTCTTAAGATCAATCAAATAAGCTGCATTAAAGCATTCTCAGACACAGATGACTTTTGCAGTCAAGACCAAATGAGGAAAGGGGGTATATAAGATATTATGATGTATATCAGAAAATACTGCAAGTGCTCATATCATGCAATCACTTTTACTTTCATGTAAGCATATCAATTCCCAACGGCACAGGAAAACATGACTAAAACAAAAACCTTTTACATAGACAATGTATACCAACCTCATCTCCTCGGCCATGGGCATTCTGATCCATTGTCGTTAATTCCTGATGTGATGAGAATTGAACATACACATTTCTTCCCCTGGAGGCAACCAAAGAAAGAGTGTAGCAATATAAGTGAGGCTTTTGATTACATGGATGCCAAAGGCAACAGCCTGCAAACTTCGGAGGTCCAATCACAAAAATGAGTTAAATATCCTGTCCAACTTATCCAGGGTAGATGCACTTGAAGATTAGCATTTTCTAGGGACTGGGTCAGATCTAAATAACTAATTCTACTTCTCTACCTAAAGTTGCCATCAATTTATTTTACTCAACAAATTAATTGAACGGGAATTCAGCAATGAGGAAAAGAAACAAATCATTAGACAAGCCTCATCCCCAACAGCCACCGCTGAGACAAAGAAACATATCACCAGATAAGCCTCAACCTCCCAACCACCACCACCGCATAGTAAAAATCCACTGAAGCATGTTGCTAGGTGGATCCAACACATGAGCAGCTTTACCAGTTTACGTACAAGGCTGTTTCTGAGAGGCTCTCGAAAAATAGTTTGAAGAGAGTTTTGAAGAGTCCAAACATTTTGACAGAAATACAAAAGGATCACGACGAAATTAGAGATATGAAGTAATAGGCATATAGAACTAGTAATGTAAAAGAGCATTTTGAACATGTGAAGAAATACTACATGCTGCCACATCCAACATATGAATGAAAACAAAAACAGGCTCAATACACAATGCAAATGCAACATCCTCCAGGCTTTTGGATTTGGGATAATCCAACCTGAGAAAATGGGTTCAGGCTTGACTATGATTTGCAGAAAGGAAGACTAGTACAGAGATCCTTTACCTAAATGGTATTTTCACTATGCATTATATCTAATAGCCTCAGATGTTAACCACATACAAAGGTATTATATATTACTTGTATCAAGAGCAAGGCATTAAGAGCTCCTTTTTTTTTTTTTTTTTTTTACCTATTACCAATATTAGTTCTATTACAAAGAATGTCCTCACAAATGTTTACCAATCCTCCTTAATAACTTACAATGAGCAGATTGTCAATAGCAATGAGATCACCAAAGACACATTACTTGAAATCATCCATGCCCCCAAAATTGATCAAAACAGCATGCAAATTTATCAACATGTGGACAATGTTGTAAGCTCGTTCGACCCCCCAATGTCCAGGTAATTGTAAACGCCCGAAGATTCTAACAGTCAGAAGAGCAGGTTTTTTATGTGTGTGTTTGCACGAGCGAGCGAGAGAGAGCCCCGGGGGGATATATACAGAGAGAGTACGAAGAACAGAAAAACAAAATAATTGAACAGGCAGACTCGAACATAAATTGATGTCATCAAACAACAATTAGCCCGAATCACCTCATGTGCAAAGTGTCAATATGAAGAGAACCATCAGACAAAAGCATCTTTCCGCCAAGACAACATCTCTGACCACCCTAGCTATTAAATTTAGTTGTGTCATACCCACCAACTTATAAATTCTAGAAATCAAACCAAGAGAAGCACTCTTCAAATTGCCAATTCTACCGTGGACTTCGGTCAAACAAAGATAACAAATAGATAAGTGATGGAAAATAGAAAGAATCAATGAGTAACATAACAGCACAAACAAAAAAGCACTCTTCTACTGTCAAAATACGCTCAAAAGAGAGATTCAATCATGGGATCCTATAACAAGGGAGAGCAAGACTTACCTCTACCTATGTATGTGGACAATTAGTTACAGGAGCCAAAGGAAGACCTTCAGACTCCATATCCAACTCAAGATTAGTTCCAATAAACCCATTTCGATAACAACTTACTCCAAATCCAATAATTAGGCAACAGTTTGTTGATAATCACGATTCACTAGTATAACAAGAAAAAAGATGTATCACTTCACTAAGAAGGGGGAGGAGCAATGTATGCTGAAGCAGACACTATAATTTCTACCTTTCTCTAAAAGATCGAACAGCCACATTACTCAGAAACTTTACTAATTGGACAAAGAAAAGGACAATGTTCACTAGTAAGAACCAAACCACTACTAGGTTTGCGCACTAACCATGATCAGTGCCGATATATCCACTGATCCACCTCTACCATATAGGATAAAACCCTTCAAATTTATTATCTCATCCAAAGAACCCGTCGGATGGCATGTATTTGTTCAGGTTTCAGCTTATGGGAACATATCAATATCAAAATGAAACCAGAGGCATGAAAAGCATCCCCGAGCTAGTTTAAAGATTCATACTTTTCCGCATTGCCTGAATTCTTGAGTAGTCTACCTCCCTTCGAATTTGAATCCCCAAGAGGGGGGCTATGGAATAAAAAGCATATTGAACAGTATCCCTGAAAAGTGCTCTTACTTGCTTTACACCAAACCTCCCCTATTTTATCTTTACATTTCATCATATCCCCTCTTTGCAAGGCTGATCTCATTGCTTATTTCTCTTTCTCTCATTGTAAAGCAAACTCCATCAAAGAGAGGGAAATAGTGAAGGGGAGATTGAGCAATAGGATATGTTAATCATAGTTAACAAGAATGCTCTTACCCTGCAATCCACATACCATGGCCAGGAAATGCAAAGTCTAAATTAGAATGAAATTATGTAATAAGCAGCTCAGTCCAACCGGGATTCTGGTAACTATAGTTTTAATAACCACCATCATTAACAAAAGATGATGAGAACCTTGTCTGACATCAATGAGTTGGCAAGCACTGCACCTGCTGGTTGGTGAAAGAAAACGAGGTGGAAGGAGAAGAGAGAGACAGAGAGGATATACAAAGAAGGAAGTCAGGTAAAGGCAATTCAACAATTTGAAAGGTTAAATCAGCCACCAGCCACATCATCAATGGCTAACAAGGGTCATCACCAACAGCAAGGAGACTGAGGTGAATCAAGAGGAAGAAAGTAGGATAAGGGAGAGAGAGAGAAAGACAAGGAAATGGAAGAGAGGAGAAAAAGGGGCTTCATTCGAGATGAACGAGTGATACCTTAAGATCACTTGATTCCGTTCCTTGTCCTCTTTTTCTTCACCAAGCACAAGAAATGGGTTTAATTCCTAATGTCTGCTTCCCTTCAAGAAACGAACTTTTGAGAGTTAGAAGTACCTCAAAAATTGATATGACCTGTAATAAGGACCTCTAATAACAATCTTGTCAATTATAGTGACCGATCAAACAAGAATACACTCCACACGAGAGTGATCCATTTACAAAGAAGATATTCATGACAGTATACACTAGTCTCAAATTAAATATAGAAAATAAAACATCTACACAACATATACTATTCCAGCATTTCGGATACATCTGAAATCCAATACCCAGAAATTGCTAATTTCAAAGTTACTGGTGCCTGCTTAGGTATTCAGGATCTCATTTCATTCGTTGAAGATTTTAATACTCATAAAAACTTAAAATTTCTACAGTAGTGTGTGATAACATGAAGTAGCAATGGAAAATAAAAATAACAAATCCTGAACTATGAACAGGGGGTATATGGTTATGAGACAGCAAACTATCATCCAACAAAGCAGATTTAATTCTCTCACAGTAGCAAGGAGATTATCCAACCTTCCTACAGAATCAGTATACAACAACAATTGAAACTCTACCACCATTGAACAAAGCAGGTTCTTTATCTAGCTGAAGGTATTTAACTTTAAGTCACAATGATGGAATATTATTTAGTCAGCAAAAAGCACAACCATAAAGTAACTGCCAGTTCTTCCCCTGCTTTTGAACATCAAATTTTACAACCAACAGCCTATAGTTTATCAATACAAAATAGTCTTATGAAATATTTATGATTACTCATTAAAAAATAGTCTTATGAAAAGAAATTATACACTCTCACCAACTTTGGACCATTATAACATGCAAGCAACCCCAAGAATAAAGAAAACAATTTAAACAACACTGATGTGCAGATTAAAAGCCTTGTGGAGAAGATAATCAACAGACCTTATACTTGGCTGCACATTTGCATAGAACTGCAACACATTGATAGCTGAAGCAACATCTTGCATTTGAACAAGAGCCTGGCAAAATTTTCCCCCACAAAAATCTCTCAACACAATGTATTTGGGAAAAAAAATTGAAGATAGTTCTCTCCAGCAGACACACAGAGTAAACCTGATTTTTGCACGTAGCATCACTAGTTTTGTAATAACTCCAAATGGTTGGAATAGCTGCAGCAAGTCATTCTGAGGGAAATTTTTTCCATCAGTTGGAGTATAACAAATAAGCAAACACATGAAGCACAAGACAGAACATGACCTTATTTCACTTTAGACAGAACATGGATACCAATACCAGACATGGATATGATCATCACTGGAGGCCCCACTTCTACCTTCAAACAATTCTTAGTTTCTTACCCCTTTCTCCATCCATCCCTCACTCTCAACAAATAACCTATACATATGGAACATCAGGAAAAACATTGAAAAACTATTGAGCACTATATCAGCACCTGATCACCCAGATATGTTGATTAGCATGACCGACTGTAAAAGTCGAAGTTCTACAGAACTCATATAAATGCAAATAGAGATGCAGAATTCTGATCCCGTTATTATAGAATAACAAAAGGGAATCTCCAAGGCCAGTTCCTTTTAGGCATAAGGCTGGAAGCGGTAAGGAGTTATAAGAAACCGTAATGACTTGTAAGGAACTGTAAAGAGCCATAAGAAACATAATTGTAAGGTTAGTTGTAAGAAACGGTAAGGGGCAGTAAGATAATTGTAGGGTTAGTTGTAAAAAGTTGTATTGTATGTAACTCGAGCTTTAAAGAGTTTGTAAGGAGTTATAAAGGTGTAAGCTAAAGCTAAAAGGAACAAATAACTACAAGTCACCAAATATAGGGGTATTGAATTTATGAGCCTAGGAATGCAATTTTATTTTAGAGAACGGGCGTAAATCAGAAATTATAGAAGCAAGCAATGAGACTAGCATATGGCAATCATAGTTCAGAAAAGGTGTATGATAGAGTGCCCAAAGACATACTTTGGAGGAGTTCAAACAAGAAGGGTAATTCATTGTCATGTATTAAGGTACTAAGACCCTGTTCCATTTAGCATTAACTTACACCTTCTCACAGCTCCTTAGAACTCACTTTACAACTATTTCCAGCTCCATACATGTGCTTACAGTTCCTTACACGGCCTAAGAGACATGCAGAAAATAGCAAGCACTTGCGTTCGTTCGGACTCTTAGAGACATACAAAGTAATTTTCCCATCAAGACTGGTCTTTAATGCCTGGAGCCCTTTCCTTACTCAATGTGGTCTAGGATATACATGGATGACATTAACGAAGGAGTCTCTTACTGGCCCCTAGTCACCCAATTTATCTTCTCATTTCCATAGTATGTTACCTAGTCAGATATGTTACTTACCTTTTCATGTTTAATCTTTTATTTTCTAAAGTGCACTTCCTCACTCCTAATTGTGCAGACGCTTTGCACGATGCCTTAAGCTATCTTGGATTTTTTTTTTTAACAGGATCATCATAATTCTTCTACTCTTTCCAAAATTGATATTGTTGTGCCACTGCCAACAGTATTTAAGTTTACAAGGGTAAGGCTATGTACATTGTACACAAGGATTAGATCCCACAGTTAGCAGGATTCACCTTTGGTTGCTATTTCACAATGGGATAACTGCATGGTTTAAAATGCAGCCGTTAAGCAACGAAATGGCCACATCAGAGATGCTTTGAAGTTGTGCAAACTCGATTTTCACCTTTGAGAGCCGTTATATGCTGTGCGGCTGCCGCATTAGAACAATTTTGCAGCAGCTTATCGACAATATATAGTCATGAGGGAAATGCCACCTTTTAATATGAGAAACTCCTAAACATCTCAACTCATATGCTAGGGCATGCCGAGCATATCCTTGCAATCAGAAATAGCAACAAGATGGGACATGTTCAATACCATGACTGAGATATTTGGTCTTGTCTGATAACAAAGGAGAACAGGAAGTAACAAAACTTTAAATAAATGATAAAGCCACACGGAAATTGAGAAACTCCAAGAATTAAGGAACACCAAATAAAACAACAAAATGGTGCCCCAAGCAACACCAACCCCCCCAAAAAAAAAAAAAACACTTTATGTGATACCCAAAACCAAAAAACAAAAAATAAAAAAACAGAAAACTGGAAGCTGAAAAACAATAAAAGGATCAACATTAATTGGTACCTCGGATATTTCATGCCCCACATTGCGGACATGGATAACCTTGGAAGGTTCAGCCATTTTCAATTTTTTTATTCTTTTTCCTTTTCAAACCTGAAAAGCATAAATCATAACCAAGTCTCTCGTTTCAGTAATTGCTAATAACAACTAATTCTTCTACCCGATATCAATGTCGGGTACCCCTGAATTTTGATCAAGATCAGTTTTTACAAAAAAATCGTGGATAATACGAGTTTAAATTTCAATTAAACGAAAAGAAAAGAAGGGGTAGGAAAGATGGTCTCTTTTCTACAACTAAATAAACACTGATTACTTCTCCAAAATAAGGAGGCAAAGAAAAGCGAGACAATCAATATACATACAAAGCAACCGATACTTACTTACAAGATGTGATACAGAGAGGGTAGGAAAGAGGAAGTGGGTCTGTAGGATCAGAGAGAAGTCGATGAAAGGGAGGAGGAGGGAAGGGTGAGAGGGAGAGAGAGGGGGGAGGAGGACGACCAAAATGAAACCTGGGGTCTCGCCCTTTGTGCTTCGCCTGTAGCTCCTTTGCCCTTTTGGTTTTTTTATTTTTTAAAAAAAACTTTCCAAAAAATTTTTGGCAAAGGAAATGGAAACACAACAGTCAACACCTAAATAGGCGTTCCCTCAGCCCTTTTTACTAGTAGGTTGTCTTCTTCGTTTGAGCGATACCGTACGACTTCTAAACCAACTTATTCCAGTAAAGATAAATCAGACTTCTAATTTCAACTACCTTCAAACGAAAACATTTATCTACTAAATTAAACATGGCATCCTCTTCAAAGGTGCCAAAGATTGTGGTATCTATTGAAGCTTTTACTGAGACCAAATGGGACAACTCAAATGTCCCTACATTAAAAATGACTAGTTCATCCCAAATAAGCTCTTAATATTCTTTCTATACCATCCATGTGTAGGCAACTCGAAAATTTCTCGTCAAGGCCTTCTAACTTGGCTCATTTACTCCAAAACTGACATTAACAAACCACATATTTTAGATGGAGGTATACTCTTCGAGGATAAATTCCACTTCCTACCTTGACTCAAACTTTAAAAGAAATTTAAACTTTCCCATGTCAATAACCCTTAGGCTCTATTTGATTATAAGAAAATAGGTTGGAAAGAAAATTTAAATGGAAAAAAGTGATGAGGAAAAAAGTTAAGAGGAAATTAATTTTTTTCTTATGTTTGGTTCAAGGAAAAATAGAGGGAAAAAATTATAATCATTGCATTGTCATGGAGAGCATAGTCAATATCATTGATTAATTGAGAGGAGAGAGAAAATTTTTAATGGCATTTGTTAATAGAATTCTCTTTTTTTTTCATTTCTCTCTCTTTGTGAAATTTTTCTTCCATTTTTCTCTTAATTTTGGAAGGAAAATATCATTCATCAAATTGACAAAATTTTCCATGAGTTTTTCCATGAGTTTTTCCATCAAACTTTTTTTCTCTCATTTTTCTTCAATTCAAACAAGGGAAAGAAATTCATTTTCCACATTTTTTTCTTTCCTTCTAATTTTCTTAGAATCAAATAGAGCCTTAGACAAGATTGAACTTCACGAGTTATTGCAGAGTGCATCCGCATCTAAAGGACAATTCACCTCTCCTGTTAAGCATGCTTGTAACAATTGCATATTCTCTTGAGCAATTACTCTAGTGATCACCTTTAAATTTATGAATATCGTCCCCTTCTTGACTCCTTCGACTATGTGTGTGTTGAGATTAATGTTTTTTGGTGTCCGCATTTCTCTCACTCCAAATGGCACCATTCTTCCACATCTTTTTGAAAAAAGATTGTGGTTCCAAAGACCTATGCTTCTGGTACCTTGCCCATTGAATAAATAATTTGTTGTTGAAGATGAAATTTTCATGCATGTGTTTGATATCTTGCTCAGCTTCTTCTTTGTTCCTAAACCTAATAAACCCAAATCTCCTTCGAGATCTCCTACCCATCTTTGATAAAAGGTAAACATCCTGGACTCTTCCAAATCTTAAAAAAAAAATGCTTTGCTTAATGTGAAACTATCTATTCTTGGGGGTAAATTAGAACTCTTCCCTCCCTCCACTTGTATCATCCCCTATCCATGTTACTCTCTCTCTTCTCATTCTCTCGTTGTTGGATTTATACTTCCAATAAGATTTGATTTGATTCTTATTTGGAGAAAAGTTATATTTGATTTTAGTTAACTTCAAGTTAGTTAATATATATAATTTAATAAGTTTATCTTGCAATTAAAATACTATTTGACTTTATTAGAGGAAAAGGGATGGGTAGGGTATGAATTTTAAAGGAAAAGGTGTAAGTAAAACTCACATGTGCTCACCTTTTGGATCTTAATGTTGGAGTTATAAAAATAGGCTTCACATTAATGATTTAAGAGGCCTTATCATGCTTAAGCTAATGAGAAACTTCCCATATTAGTGATTTCCGATTGATTTTAAGTTACTACCTCATGGACTTTTTGCTCATCGAATTAAGGTTAAATTTAAATTTATATAAAATTTAACTCCTAGGTTTTCATATTTGATTAGAATGAGTGAAAGCTTGCTCATCTTAATAATTTACCTAACTAGCACAAATAAAAAGAAATGCTTGTCACAGTAGGAAATTCAATAAATAAATTCAAAGCACTAATTTGCTTGGAGCAACACTTTTTCAATTTTCGAACATTTAAGTAACTTTTGAAAGGTTCATAAACCTTAACGATTTCATGTAGTATTTCATTACTTTCTTTTAACGTAAAATGCCTTTGTAATTACTTATGTTTGAAATTTTTTTCTAGATTTTTGAAAAGTTATTCATTGTTAATTAGTCTAATATTCATCAACCTTTAACATTTAAGTGCAACAAATAATTTATTTTTTTGGTTAGAATGAAGCACAAATGTTGATATAGGTGAAATTTGAACTTACTTATCCGATAACAACTCCTAAAAACATTATCAGTTGAATCAACCGACATCCACATTAAATTATAATATTAAGTCTAGAAGTTAGGAAAATTTACCATTATACTAACAACTTTACCGGTTGAGCCTAACTTATTTTCAAGTTAGGATGTTTTGTGCAAGTTAAACTTACCTTGACCCAAGTAAAGAACAATTCGGCTACATCTTTCTTGTTTTTGGCTGCATATTGTCAACTACTTACCTTCCATGGGATTTATTAGATTGTCCTTGCATTAAATGTAATGAGTTATAAAAGAACATCAAAGCAGATTGGTAATCAACTAGGATTTTAGTCACTTATTCTTTTCCAGGCTTTAGCTCATTGACCTATAATGTTGAATTTACACTCCACAACACATGATCCTCGGTCAAGATCATATCCAGGTGTTGAAAATTTTGCATACATAATCTGGTAAAATCTTTATCCTCTTGCAAATTGATCGATAAATTTTGTTTCGATCAATCTCGTAATCAAAAAGTGTATTTCATTTTGCAATATAGTCCAGGCACATTGTTAAAAAATGCATTATGAGAGTTTGCTTGGCCAAACTATAAGAGGTTATTGAAACGAGGGGTTGACTTGATCTGTTTATGACATTGATAGCAAGTGTCCAACAATGACTCATACATTTGCTACTTGAATTGTTTTCTACTTGAATTTTTTCACATCCTAGTTTTCAAATTGTTTTGCTGTTTATGATTTTTCTCTAATGGACTGTAGCTCAATCTTTCCTTTGGATAGTAAACGGCCAAGTACTTAAGCATAGATAGTATCTATTGGAGTGTAGTTAGTATACCTATTAAGGGCATTGACATTTGCACCACTACTAGTATTGCTTATATTAGAGGTCTTCTTGTCCTTATTCTAATAAACACCTCTATAACTTGCCACGACTTTTGTGGTCAAGGTGGATAGTTCTTCTTCGATCAATATTCCCGCATCTATAAGGGTAGTGAAGCTCATAAAAGGTAAGAACTTCAAATGTTGATTATAACTCGAGCCAAAAGTTCTTCATAATGATTTTAACTTTATCTTTTTTGAAAGGTAAGTCTACCATATAGGTACAAACTGTTCATCTACGAGCTGATGACAATTCTAAGAGAACAGCTTTAGGAACAGTGACTCTCCCAATCAATGTAAGGCCGGTGGTTAAGAATATCGGATTTTAGGTCCTAGACATCCCCGCCACTTTTAACCTCCTTCTAGAATGCCCTTGGTTACAAAGTAGTGCCCTCCACACTGGACTAAAAGGTTAAAATGATCGTCAACAGACAAGTGGTAATTGTTAAATGGGATAATCTCTATGCTGCAATTACTTCTAAAGAGTTTGTCGTTAGAATTGAGCATGATGCCAACGACGAAGAGCTATATGGATTTGAAACTGTAGCTCATGTAGAAAAGGATGAAACATCTTTTAACTTCAATTCGTATACTAACCCTAGTGTCCATTTGATGCTAAGGAAGAAAGGGTATCTAGCTATCGATCGGAGGGCATACCACCCAACTTATCCACCCCTTGAACCCACTAATAACTTCAAATTTGGTTTAGGCTACCATCCAACTGCAAAGAAAGTAGCCCAAGCTAAGTGATAAATGCATGCTAAGAGGACCGCACTGCTAACAGTCCGCTCTATTAAGCTCTATCCTCGCACATTAATTGCTACACCCTCCCCATCCTCCATGTCATCGAGACATATGACACCTAATTGAAATCACTTATCCCTATTACCACATAATATAATCACTTTGCAAAAACTTTAAAAATCAACACTAAATGAAGAACAACATCATCATCATCCTAAAACATGATTAATTATGTGATTGCAAGAAAATAACACTCGAGCATGATTAATTGTTTGATTATGAGAAAATCAACACCAAACATAATTTATTAAAAAATCACTTATCCAAAAAATACGAAATCTACATTAAGAACAAGTCATCAAAGAGGACAACAGTTAAGATGCACCGTAGGGTTCCTCGGAGACCATATCGTTCATCTGCGTCATTCCATCATCTTAAGAAGAAAGCGAAATCGAAAAGACGGAGGATTGAGGTACACACACACACACACACACACACACACGGATATTCTTTGCATCATAATTTTTAGGGATATATATCAAAAAAATGTTTAGGGACAAAACTAATTTATTTTATTAATATTTTTATAAGATTCTCTCCTTAATAACAACTCTAAGGGTTGTTGTCATCAAAATCATTTAAATTTTTCTATAAAGTTTATAGTTTTGTTTATCTATTGAAAAGCTCTAATTGAATCATATCTAAAGCTTATAATTTTGGGGTGACTACAAGAGATTATCGTATATATTATATTTATATCTATTTTTTCTAAAATTCCTTTTTGTAATTAGCGAGAAAAGCAATTCGAGCACAACAAAAAAATTTATTTTCTTCTTATTTCATAACAATGAAAAAAATTTACAATTACAAATAACTACTAGTTAGTGAGGATTTTTTTAAAAATTTTTTAAATTGATAACAAAGAATGGTAAAGTATATTTTATATATTTTTATTCCAAAATTAATGGATAGAAAAAAGATTCAAATTTAATATACTCTAACCTCTATCTCATTTATTTCATCTTTCATGATATACACACTCTACGAGGGACTCTCTATGATAGATTTTCTCTCTCATCCCGATTATTTCTCCGGGTTCGGTTAAGAGCGAGAACACGAATAAGAGAAATGAAACAACGCGATATACTAATATGTACAATGTGAATAAGAGATTCTACAACAACCGAGTTCCACTGCGCCTAAGTTCGCCAAAAGGAAAACAACGCGAATAAGAGAAATGAAAAAAAGAAAAAGAGAGGATTATTATGATGGACATGAGAGCTGTAGGGGAAGGAAAGGAAGACCAGAGTGTAATAAGCATAACGCATGTAAAAATCCATTCCATCAAATTATTCGAATTCATAATTTTAAAAATACTCAATATGATCATTAAAAGTTTTGTTCGAATTTAAAATTCAGGCGACAAATCTCACATACTAATCCAATTTGATCTATATCTATATTTATCTAGTATATTATATATTATACATTATATTATAAACTATATATTATGTACTATATTTTAATAACGTCAAGACCTATTTTCTCTTTTAGAAGGCCCTAAAAAACATAAGAAAAAAAGAAGTGAGCATGGACTTACGATTTTCTTCACGTTGATTTTAGACAGATCGGTAGTATATGTCGATTGTCACGAGCCACCAATTAACACATTGTTCTAGCCTCCTCCATGTGAAAAAGATCACACGACGACTCATCTTCTTCAGTTTTCTCTTCTTCTTACCTCTCACTTGCAATGAAACTAAGTTTTTTCAATTTAATAAATGATAGACAACTTTTATCAAGATGCATATTGCCAAAAAAATAATGATATTCTGGATGATCCCAAATTAGTTGGACAATGTGATCACGCAAAAAATAGAGGGAAAGCAAACACCGGCTCCAGCTCATGCAAATCGGTTGGATAATGGATAGATTCTTTCATGCACATAGAACTTCCTATGGTTCTTATATATTATAAATAGCTCTCCTTTCCTCTTCTCATTCACCAAAACTTTCATCTTTCATATCCCACAAACGAAAAAATGGACTCCTACAAACTCCAACTTAAAGTTGCAAAACTCGGGTATCTCACCAATTTCGAGCCTTCCTCTAACGCTAATGGATGAAACACGCTTGGATTTTGGTTAAATGCAAATTGTGATGGCTGTGGGATGGGATTGGGTAAAATATTAGTCCCACACACAAAACAGTGGACTTCAAATCATGATTATGTATATTATTTTAGTGAGGTGTGTTTTCATCTTCTAAGTATATGCCTTTTGTATTTCACTTTTATTTTTGTTACCTTTTTATCATTAGATTTGTCACTCATCTAAGTTTTGTTTATTTAGTGTGAAGAGTGTGAGAATAGTTGCAGAATTACTATTGAAAGTGACAATTATACTCAAGTAATTGAGAACCGAATGCAACATGATGAATGGATCACAATTTTGGAATTCACAACAAAAGGTTGTGCTCCAAGCACCCTTGATTCGATTGAATTTGATGCTAATGAAGAATGGGTTGCTCACTCCAGACAAGTAAGTTCAAAAGTCTTTTGATGTATGCTACTAGTTATTATAATTACATTCATAATTAATTTTTATCATTTTAATTGATGGCTAGCATGGATTTAACACCGAGACTTTCTTCCTTATGGGCCGAAACCCATGGAATGCTGAGATCTACGTAGAGGTTCCTGCACGGAAAGACCAACAAAATCGTGATGGCAATGCAAGCATGATCTCCCGAAAGACTTGTGATGTGACCGTTTCAGCTCGTCTCCAACCTATGTGAACTAGGATGGCTTGTTATTCACCTCTTAGTCCTCTAATAGTTTCACTTCTTCTAGTTTGTTGTGTGTGTGTGATGTAGCCACTTTACTGTCATCATTAAGTATTGTTTACGGTTTGCTTTTCGGAGTTATTCCTTCCACGACGTCATGTGTGTGATGTAGTTAGTTGGTTATCATCTAATACTATTGTTTAGGGTTGATTTTCTAGTTTCACTTCAATAATTATTAGTAGTGTTACTTTTTTAGCGTTCATTTCCTATAATGGATTAATATTGTCGGATGAGTTTTATTTAGCTTTAGTAGTTATTTAACCCGTGGGGTCATCCGTGGTGGTGGTTTTCCGGGTTTCCAGCTTTTGCTGGCCAGGTTGCCCCACATCGTGGCGAGGACCCGTGGTGGTCGGCAATAGCTCTAAAACACTCCTTTTTTTTGTCTTTTGCATTTTGTCTTTCGTGGGTTATCTATATGGGAGGTATGTTTTAGATAATTTACAACCTCCTAAGTCTTGTATTTAGCTAAAAAAACTCATTAAAATATCCATTTAAGGCAAATAATAATCAAACAAAGATTAGGCAACTCATACTAACATTTCCGATACGCATCCCTAAAAGTACTACACTAAATGTATATATTATTAGCGCACTTTAAACATAAAGAAAGTCATGATTCCGCAAGATTTAAACATGTTTGATACACTCTTATCTTCATGCACAAATTTATAACAATAAAAAGAGAACTCCAACTAAGTAGATGGTAATTATCATGTTTCTACGCTCTTTTCCTTTCTAACTTCCTCCTAACATATATATATCAATGAGTCACTCTAGAAACATATGCATGCATCAATTTCATAAATCCCTAAGCATTCAAAGTAGGTCCACAAGCACACCTGGAAAATTCATTTTGGTTTGGAAAGTAATATATAGTAGGGAAGAGAAGGAAAGTAATATACTAATATACGAGTAAGTAAAGAAAAGTGGAGTAAGCAAACAGATTTTTGACCTAAATACTAAGGTTTTAGGAAGGAAGGAGTAGGTTTTTTATGTTTAGACCTTAGGTTGGTAATCATGCTATGAGATTTATTTATTCTAAGCAAATAGCAAGCCAAATAAATATTTTCTAAACTTACTTCTAATAATTCCCAACGGCCATCAACTAACAAACTTGTAAATAAATACAAATATATATGCTAATTAACACAATATGTAATTTATGATCAATATTCAATTTACGTTATTTAGTAATAAATCACATATATAAATCAAAACTTCTTTGTTTAATCTTTTTTAATTTGAATATCACATGTGCTCTTGTGGATGTGGGCTTTCATCGTTCATGAAGAGTTGGGTTTCGGTTTGTTGTGCACTCGTCTATGAATAGGATATATGGCTGATTGCGAATGATTTTTTTCCTTCTTTTTTAATGTTCCGCTTTAGATATTTCTAGTTTGTTTTTTTCTTTCCAGTTTCGTTGTTCTATTTTTTCTAAATCTTTTATTTTAGTTATACTTGCTAAAATCTGCACATTGTCTCGAAAATTGCAATCTTTCCTCTAAATCATCCTAATCTAAATATAATTATTTATCCCTGTAATATTTGACAAATGAAAAACTTTTTAATCACACAAAATACACAACAAGTAATCCAATGAACCCAAAAAAAATAGAGCACTATTGCATGATAATCGAATCTAGATGATGGGGATATGTTTTGTGAATACTCAAAGGTGATTTTTTTCATTTATATGCTCCCAATGTCTAAAATATATAATTCATACTCTATTCTTTTAGGGTCTATATGATTCTTGGAAAATTGGGTGGAAAGAAAATTTTTCAGGAAAGAAAGAATTTTTCTTGTGTTTGGTTCAAGGAAAATGGAACGGGAAAAAATCATGTGAAAAATTTGGTGGAAAATGGAAATTTAGACGAGTTTATTTTCCTTCCAAAAACATAAGGAAAGTTGGAGGAAAATTTTCTATGAAGCTCTTGTGCTCTATATGTCTATGCTTCTCTCTACTTCCTTATCTCTCTAATTCTTTCGATCAATCAAAGTCTTGCTTATACATAATTTCACGGTAAATTCCATTGCTAATCCGTCGGTAATCAGCGACGAAATTGTAAAATTTTGTGGCTGATTCATCGCCAATTTTTTAAAAAATTAACAATTTTCTGTATTTTTGAGTGCTTAATACCAAAAATCTTGAATGAAATATAAATTTAAATAATCCGGCAGCATAACAACATCAAATTCAACTTCAATTCAAACACAAAAATCATATACAAACACAAAAGTCATAAATAATCCAACTTCAACCAACATCCGTAAAAACTAATTGAAAAAAAATACAAGAGTATTACATTCTTTACAAACACAAGTTATGTTCTTCATCTTCCTTTTCCTCTTTTTCTTCCTCTTTCTCATTATCTTCACCTTTTACCTCATTTTCATTCCAACCATGCCTATCAAAATAAGTTATATCAAATCCTCTAAAATTTGAAATTTTATAGTAAACAAAGTAAATTATAAATACAACAAAAAATGAGGGAGGATGGAGAAAGCATACCTACAAGAGGTTAAAGGTGGTTAGTTGGTGACGTGTACGGTGGTGGCCTCTTGTTCTCTCACACTCTCACTTTTCTCTAATTCTCAATCTATCTCTCCTTATGGTTTTGCCGACCCTCGTTGAAGTTGGGCTTTTATTTGCAACATAACAACGAATCGACGGACGCAGATCCGTTGCTACTTAAAAAATTGAGTTAGTAACGGAATCGGTGACGGATCGGTCCGTTGCTAACTAAAAATTTGCAAAATTTTATATATTTGAAAAATGAAAATAAGCGGCTCATTTAAATTTTGAAAATTTTGGATTAGCGACTGAAAATTTCGTCGCTAATTTAAATTTGAAAAATTTATATTTTTTCAAATTAAAATAGGCAGCAAATTTAAAATTTTAAAAATTTTGAATTAGCGACGGACTAATTCTATAGCTAATAAAAAAAAATTAAAAATTAGATTTAGCGATGGACTCGATTCCGTCGCTAAATAAAAAAATTTTAAATTAGACTTAGCGACGAAATCAGCGACGGATTGATTCCATCGCTAATTAAAAAAATTTAAAAAATTTATTTCAAAAATCCGTCGCTATTTTTTCCATTTCCGTCGTTAGGTCCGTCGTTAATAAGTAAAATAGCGACAAAATTTTTTTCCGTCACTAAGTTAGTTTTATCTAACAAATGTCAGTTTCTCGCTAGTTTCCGTCATTATATAACGTTTTTGTAGTAGTGAACGTATTAAATGTATGTATACGTAAATAAAAAATCTAACCGTATCACACAATATTATAACTTATTAAATTCAAGGTTGTTAGAATTAATATCCTAATTATAATCGATTTGGGGGTGGGGGTGGGATGGTTAGAATCAGAATTATAGAATTGGATCGAGGATCGTAAGATTCTAATATTTGTTTGTAATAATAAAATTATTTTTTATAAAAATAAAAATATTTGCAACATTCATAAAAATTTATAAAAATCCAGTGCAATTATACTCTATCGAAGATTTTGATACAAAATATAATTATTTGTGGGTACTTTATGCATTTTATTTAAAATCGTGGAATTAGATTCTAATGACTCGAGGATCGTAGAATCGTAGAATTATTTTACAATTTTACGATAGATTTTTGGAATTAAATTAGGATCATAAGATTCCAATGAATCGTATAATCGTAACATTGTTACATCCGAATCAAAAGTTTAATAAACATCATTAAAATGCTTATACACATGAGTATAAATTATCAATAATAGGCTAGCATATATCATTACAATACTAACACACAAAACTATACTTCTACCCTCCTAACTAAGACGAATAAATATGTACCTTAAAAATAATCCATTTAAAATTATATAATTTATAAGCGTTTGATAGGCACACATAAGAAGTACATTTCCATTAAAGCTTTTGAAGACTCGGACTCGAAACTATATCATTCCGAGTACTACCAAAGACTCAGGTACAAACCTCATCCCTCCTAAGTTTTGATTACAAGTCATTCCGAGTGTTATAGAAACTACCGCATATGTTTTCATTCGATTTTGACTAACTCGAAAACACATTTTGGTTTATCTCCTCACATTGATGTTTCGAGTCACTCGGACATCACTCGGATTTATCGCATGTTCAAATAATCTCTCTAACATTTCTTATCCGAGTTCTAACCGCATATTCTAAAGTAAAGTGAATTACGGTGATAATTCATCTTTCTAAGTCAGCATGATTGTTTGAGAATTATTTTTCTAGATCAAGTATTTATACTCTGATGTTTTCACTCTTATAACTTGATCTTTCTTAAGACCGACTCGAAGGAATTTGAGTATAATGAATATTAAACTCGGAAAATTCCACTCTTCTAGGCCTAAGATAATTATACACTTAATTGTCTTAATTAAATTATTATCTCGTACATAATCTTGGACCAAAGTATTTTATACTTTGAGAACCAAAATTGTTGACTTTTGTAGGTTATTTAAATGAGGTTATCTCATTTTTGAATTATAAAAGTAACCAGCTTCAAGTCGTCAATCACCAAGCAGACAAGGCTTTTCTACTTCGAACAAGGCTCAAATGCTCGTGTTAGGGTTGTCTGTTTCCAAAACTGGAAAACTTCAATGTTAAGCTCAACGGTGGTTTCCACCCTACTTTTCGGACAACGCCAGTTGATTGGAGCACCCTTAGGAGTCAAGAGCCATTGCACAACGTTCACATCTCAACCGATCTTTTATGAGTGACTCGGAAGAACTGTTACAACGGTCACAAAGGATGACTTCGTTCGTAAACTAGTCACGGGGCTAATCTACTTAGTCATCTATAAATAGAAGCCAACTCTCAAGACTTGAAGATTGCTGGATTTATTGTCTATACACATTACTTAAGCAAAGGTCATTGTATTCATACTCAATCTTCTATTTACAACTCCCAACTTGTAATTCATACTTTTTGAGTTGTAAAGTCTTGTAATCAGTCACATACTCTTTCTTACTTTCGAATAAGGTCCCTTGACTAAGCTATAAGGGTTAACTCAGCTCAGCTTGTCCCTAACTCGTAAAGTTTACCTCGGTTAGGAAGTATTAGATCGGATAAGGGAATTTTTGAGTCTTAGGAAAACTCTGTAAGGAATTATTTAAGGGAGCAATTCTGGTTGAGTCGATCCGCTGTATTTTGTGGATTCAAAATAGTGGATTTGACTTGGTGCTTGGACTAGCACTGTCCATGATTTTCTACCCCAGGAGGGTTTCCACGTATATCCGAATTTACACTTTTCCGAGTCCAATCTAGACTCGCATTGTCTTGATTACTCTTTTCAAGCTTAAATCTTCCAAGTTTGCTAAAATTCCCTCATCACCCTATTCACCCCCTCTAGAATGACTAAGACTCTCCAAGGGAAAACCTTCAACTTTCGTACATATAACTATTATATCTTGGTAGTCTAATTCAAATGAATATAGTCTTCCAACATTGTAAAAAAAAAAAATAGAAAACTTTAAGGAGTACATATAATTTAACCATCATAGAAAAAATTCATTCACATTGTAAAAGAGTATAGGCCCTGTATTCCACAATGGGTAATGAAATGCACACCTAAACTTCTTACAAAAGAAAAAAATTTAACCATCATAAAATTCAATTATTTAAAATCTATAATAATGTTTGAACACTCTTATTTTTTATTAATAATTAAAATCGCTAATAAATAATATAATAATATAATCATGCATTAATAAAAGCTTGTGTCTTGAAACGGGTTATACCCTCGGTAAAAAAAATTCACACATTGATGAATTTCAATTATGAACTAAAGATTAGAAAATAATGTGCCATTAACCTTTTTGTTTACGTCCATTGATTAATTTGGAGAGAAATGTAAGGAGTATTGTATTTTTAGAATATAAAAGTATATCAAAAGTTGGAAATACTCACAAAAAAATAGAAATAAAAAAATTAATTTAAAGTATTCACTTACAAAACTTAAAATATTCAAATATATTGATGAGACAATATATAACATAATGATCATATTTATGAGAAATTTTATACCTACTTAAATACTTGTCTCGTGGAGTTATTGTCATGACATGATGATGATATGAAATATGAATTAAAAATTATAATTCAAGTAGTGTTAAACAATATAATAGCTTCTAATTAAAACAATACATAATTTAAGTTAAAATAAATAATTTCTTACGCATAAAGATATTTCATCCCAACAATGGCCAAATTAATATGTAAAGAGTAAGAGATGAATATGATTATACTAATATATTTAAAAGGGAGAATTAATTTGAAGTAAAAGAATTAATTTTGAAGAAAAATGAAATGTAATAGCTAATTAGAGGGAAAAAAATTATTATTTTTTTTATCAAGGACTAATTTTTGATTTAGATTTACTTTTATTTGAATGATAATGTTAAATTTGATAACTGCATAAATATTGCTAGTTATATATATATATATATATATATATATATATATATATATATATATATAGAGAGAGAGAGAGAGAGAGAGAGAGAGAGAGCTAATATATATATATATATATATATATATATATATATATATATATATATATATATATATATATATATATATATATAATCTTTTCATAAATTATGTTTCAGATATTTTTGATAAAAATAAATAATTTAGTTTGAATTTCAATAAGATAGAAAAAGGAGGGACACAATTTGAAAGGGGTTATTTTGGCGGGATTTAGTATAGTGCAAGTAACAATTCAAAAAAAAAAACATTTCAATTATAATATTAGATTAGATTTTGTAAGTATGTTCAGAATCATTAATTGCATAGTCACTTGTAAGTATTGTTGGTAACTGTTGTTAAAAAGTTAATGTTTTCTAATATTTAGGGATATATATTCAAAAAAAAAAAAAATTAGGGATAAAGCTATTTTATTTTATTAATATTTTTATAAGATTATCTCCTTAGCAACAACTCTAAGAGTTTGTCCGTGCTTATGCACATAAAATTTAAAAAAGTTATATTACCCCTAAAATAATGTGATATTATTTTCAAAATATTAATACTTTTAAATTATTTTCAACTTCTTTTTATCGTTTTTTCTATTAGTAAGAGTTCTTATGTGTGATTATAATTCAAATTCATTAAAATAAAAAGAACTCAATTTAATATTTTCTTATATGAATTGTATATAGTGACAATTTTAAATGGAGGAATAAGATCTAGGATATTAAAAAATTAAAAAATTAGATAATAAAATGAATATAAAATTTTAATTTTAATAATTTTAACTTATTTTAACTTTTGCCCATTAAATTTTATATTGGTTATATAGCTATGAAAAATGTACTAATAATTTATACTTGCTTATGTATAATATTAATTTTAATTATTATTTTGAAATATAATTATCTTCTTTCAATCTTGAAATTAAAGTAATGGTAAAAAGTTGGAAGAATTTTAAGGATTTTTCTTTAATTATATATGATTTAACTAATGCGATTGGCGATTGAGATTCTTACTAATTATTTTGGAAAATATGTTATAATATGTGCAAATAATATTTTCTCCTTTCTTCTCCCCTTTCCCAAAAAATATTTTTCTCTTTTGATATTTGTTTATGTATGGTTTTGTCTGCAACTTAGTTCTATTTATTTTTAATTTTTTTATAAAAATACCGATGACCTTCATTCAAATCCTTAGAAATTGTAATTAATCACCAAGAAGATTATATATAATTCCTAGACAATTTATAGATGCACGAGTCCTCTAGCATAAATTTATAAATAAATTATGAATTGAAGATATGAATCCTTATGAAATAAGTAAAAAATTCAAATAGTTAGAAAAAAAGAGGCACTAATAAAACACAAGTAAGCTAAAATAAAGATGCAAATGGTATAAAACATAATAGTTATAGTAAATTTAGAATTTGAGATTGAGAATTATTTTTCTTTTTATCAAATAATTTGAGATTGAGAACTAATAAGCCATTGTAAATTTATACGAACAACCTTTGCTATTGAGTATCAATAAATACAATGCTACTATGCCTCTAAAACAACTTAATCAAAATATGCTTGAAGCACAACATAACCAATTGATCAAACATATTATACATATTTTTTAAATCAATAACTATGCTTCTAGAGATGAGAGAGAGGAGGAAAATTCTTATATATGTGGACTAACTATTGCACGTCTCTCCTTTTTCTATGTAAATAAGAAATTTGAGATGTAAATGATTATATTTTTTTCTTTTATTTATTGATAAAGTATGGGATTTCTCATTACCAACTAAAAGGAAATATCATCAATTACATAATCCAAAGGGAGAACAAAATGTGCAGGCCTTTTAGATCAATTCATAATGTAGGAATTGTTGAGTTTTGAGTTTCTTAAAGTTCTTAGCTAGATATGTGGCTCTATCTACTATCAAACTCATTCACTGGATAGATAATTTCCTTCTACTCATCCTTATACCCTTGAAGATGCTTTTGTTTCTTGTACCCCATAAACAATAGGCTTTTTTTTTCTTTTGATTGACTATAATTAAGACATGTTTTTAAAGTTAATTTGACATGATTTTCTTTTATTTGAATTTTTTATAATCTCATAAATTTGATGATTTTGATTGACTGCTTTTAAGGTGATAAATAGAATGTATGTCACATTTTACTAATATATGATTGCATTTGAAATTTAAAATCATAACAAATAGGAGGGAAGTCATTTTAGATATCTGGTTTTGATAGATGTAATGTGGTGTAAGATAGCATTTAAAAAATATTTTCAATTATAGTGTAAGTTAAGATTTAATTTTAAATAACTATCTTTTTTACTGGTATCTTAAAAGCATATGAATCAAACAATGTCCACAAAAAAATTACTTACACCATATTTCTTCTTTTTTTTAACTTATTAGAATTTAAAATTATATTCATACCCGTTGATATTTAAAAATATATATATTTTTAAACCCATAATATATAAGACATTCTTTTTATAATTTGTCTTATACTCATGATTATTAAACTCTCGATCTAGATCACGATCATACGATTCTACGATCCAAAAACTTTTCATCAATCCAACTCCCATTAAATTAATATACTTATTAAAATTTTATGATCCTAATTTTGTTCCAAAATTATATCGTAGGATTGAATTGAGAATATAATCTTACGTTTTGCATGGAAGAAAACAATTACAATTATTCAACAAAAATTAAAATTTAGCATTAGATTTATACCTTTTACGATAGAACACTATGTGTTCCCGTACAATAAGTGAGGAAAGACACATGGGAAAAAAAATTAATGGAAATGCTCGTATATTAATAATATTTTGTATTTAGAGAAAGATTGCAATTTTAAGGAGGAAGATTTGGAAATATTTATTGTTTTCAAATTAACAATTAAGAGAGTTTGATTAGCAAATATTTTGGAAGATTTATTACCAAATTGAATAAATTGGAGGGAACGAATTTTAGGGCCTTACTTTAGGCGGGATTAAATGTGGTGCAAGAAAGGATTCAAAAAAAAATTCAATAATAGTAATAGATAACTATTATACGTTCATATATATAACTATATACGTTATTAATCTTCAAGTGAATATAGTCTTACAACCTTGTTAAAAAAAGGAAAACAAGTATGGAGTACATATAATTCAACTATCATAAAATTTAATAATTTAGAATTTACAACAAAGTTTAAACGCTTATATTTTTATTGGTACTTAAAATCGCTAATAAACATTACAATAATATAATCACACATTAAGAAACATTTTTGGCCCAAAATATAGTATACTCTCGGTCAAAAAAAAAAATCATGCATTGATAAATTTAACTACAAACCAAAGATTACACAATAATGTCCAATCAACAATTTTCTTTTTACATTCGAGTGACATATTTGGAGAGACACATGGAAGATTTTATTTTTAAAATATAAAAGTATATAAAAATTTAGAAATTCCGTAACACCCCTAGACCCACCCTAGGAGTATTACATGCCGGGGTTCCCTGGAGGAACCCCTAAGGCTGCTTAAGTTCTCAACTTGGGGTTAATAACCTTTTCTTGGATTGGCGGAAGCGCGGTTCTAGGTTTTTAAAGGTTTTCCTGAAAATTTCGGCAGAGTTTCCTCCGTAATATGGCTAATCCCATAGGCTTAAAGCCTTGACCCCGCACGAAACACAATTTTAAACTCAACGAGCCATATGCTCGGAGAAACACAACACAACTCAACGAGCCACACGCTCGGAGTATTCACATAGGGCTTTTACATTCATGGTCAAAACTTAAGTTTAAATACAACCGATCTTTACAACATCCTTACAAACAAAAGACAAATAAACATGCAAGTAAGACCGACATCTCCTATCCAACTCGCTATTTCGAAAGCCAAAGGCAACTCCTGCGAGTCTTAACCGCTGTACCTGAAATTTTGGTGAGGTCATGAGCTCCACTAGCCCAGTGAATAATCCCAACCCAACCCCGGTTTCACTTTGCACATTAATTCATTAACAAACACACGTAAGTTCACAATTCATTCATAACATACGATTCGGAGCATACATGCTTAAGACATGCGAGATTCTAAACTTACCAACTTGCCGAGAAACATAATGACATCAATTACTCATGAATTCAATCAAACATACTACGTTCATCTTTCTACACAAGTAAGTCATAGAATCATTCATCATGTAAAGCATTCATCACGTAAATTATTCATCAAGTAAGTCATTCATCATGTAAAGCATTCATCACGTAAATCATTCATCAAGTAAGTCATTCATCACGTAATTCATATCTTGATTCTTATCGTATTCATTTCTTATGAAATCGGGATTCGCTCTTCTTCTCATTCTTTTTCTTGAGTTCAATCGTGCATTTCATAAATCATCGATTCGTTCTTTCTTGTTCGTTATGCACGATCATTCACTTCTTCATATCATATTTCGTTTAAGTCTTCTTAGTTTCGAATGGAAAGAAGATTTATGCACTGCTCTAAAGACCCAGTTCTTGGAGCCAAAACAATTCGTGGGTTCGGTTCACGAAGGCATACAATTTGTGGCCTCGAGGCAAAACAATTCGTGGCCTCGAGGTAACCCCTTCCCCGAAGGACGCATACCGTCAATAATTCTTGGAAGCAATTCAATTCGTGGCTTCGGGTTGACAGACACTTCTATGGCCATAACTTCGAGAGGGTTCTTTAATTCGTGGGGTTTTAGATCAATAACACAATCCTTTCTCCCTTCTTTAGTTTTTATGTTTCTTATCTTCTTATTATCTTCTTATTACTTATACATAAGATACACTTAATTCATATAATTCGTGCTCAACACGTTCATGCGTAACTTCTTCAAAACAAGCAATTCACATAAGCAAGTTCCAACTCAAGCGCAATCAATTCATTTACATACGCATGCTTATGTCATTTATAATTGATGTAATTCGGGATAAACACATAATCACATAAACATGTCAATTAAGATTTCCATCAATGAACTCATCGTTTTCATGATCGCGTAATATCGCGTATAAGTGGTTTATGATTCTACAACTTTCCTTAATCGATATATATCTTTAATCTAGCCACATAGCTTCTTAAATTTCAGTTCTTAATTCAATTACTCATTTAGTTCTGATTTTGCTCAAAACAGGACATTTTCACTTAAAATTGCATATCTCCCAATCTACTCATCCAATGCATACCAAATTTTACAGGAAATTTCCATAAATTGCCAAGAAGTTGCAAATAAGTTTTCAGGAAATTTGGGCAACACATGAATTCGCAGAAATTCGGACATCATGCATATTTACCGAAAATCTGCACATAAGTCATGAACTTAACTTTCTGTTTTTCCCCTAATTCTCGCTCAAGCTAATCTCATCCAATTTTCAATAATCATGCTCAATAATACTTAAACATCACAAATTCAGAATTAGATATCACATAATCACAACATGCTCTTTGATTCGTGAGTTGCTAGTTTCGTAAATTTAGGCCTCTAACTTCTTCAATTAGCTTAGGGTTTCTAGTTTCATGCTTCGAATTTATGTTCAATCCACCTAATTCATTTTATTTTAGAGGATGAATTCAGGTTACTCACCTTGGATTCTTAGAGGTTCTAAGAATTTCAGTTTTGGAAGGTTTCGAATTGGGTTTCAACTTCGTTTCCTCTTTCCCTTTCTTCCTCTCGGTTCCCCCTTCCTTCTTCTTCCCAGCACCCACTTCTTTTACCTTTGCTCAAAATCTCGCTGTCTCCCTCTCGCTCTGTTGTTTTCGGGTTCACAAACCCTTGGCCTCGGTTTTGTTCGGTCTCGCCGGCTCCTTTTCGCGCTCGCCGGCCGTGTAGGCACGCCATGCTCCTCTTCCTCTCTCGTCCTCGCGCCGGCTCTCGTTGTCCTCTCGCTTTCCTCTCGCTTCCGCGTTCTTTCGTTCCCCTTTCTTCTTTTGCTCTGCTCGGCCTCCCGAGCCCTTGCTCTCCTCGCGCCCACCGGCGGCGGCGTCCTCGCCGTTCAGGCGGCCACGGACCTCCGGCTCTCGCGCTTTCTCCCTCTCTTGCTTTCCCTTGCTCCCTCTTGCTTTCCCCTATTTCTGCTTTCCCGTTCTTTCTTTCTTTCCCTCGCTTCGCTTCTTTCCTTCTAATGTCTTAGTCCCACTCTCTCTCCTCTTTTCCTAATTACACATAATGGGCTGCTGTCCAAGTTTAATTGGACCCCTTAATCTCCTTTACTCCCACAATCTGCCAACTCCTCCTAAAAATGCCAGCAATCTCCATTTCTCATTCCCTTTTCTTTTATTCTAATTGGGCCCAAACTAGCTTCACAAGGCCCAATTTAGCTAGCCCACGCTCGGGTTTTAGTTCTCGACTTCTAATTCCGACTTGGAAAAATTCTAATTCATCTTAATTTAATAATTTTGAATTTTTCACTTAACTTTTAGTAATTTAATTCACTAGCAAGCAAACACCTGAAATTTCGGGGTCTCACAAATTCTCACCTGAAAAAAAAACAAAAAAAAAAACAAAAACAAAAAAATAAAAAATAAAAATATAATTTTAATTCAAAATATTCACTTGTAAAAATTGAAATATCCGAATATATTGAAGAGATAATATACAACAACATGATCATGTTGATGAGAAATTTGGAAGATTAATACTTAGTCATTTTATGTCCATTTGAATACTCTCTTGTGGGGTTATTATCATAGCATGATAATGATATAAATATATGTAAAAATAGAAATGATCATAATTCAATTAGTGTTAGAAGATATGATAGCTTCTAATGAAACAATATTGAATTTGAGCAAAAATGAATAATTTTTACACAAAAATCCCAACAATGGCTTAATTGATAGGCAGAGAGTAAGAGATAAATATGATTATACTAATATATTTAAAGGAAAAACTAATTTGAATAAAAAGAATTAATTTGGAAAGAAAATAGAATTCAAGAGCTAATTAGAAGAAAAAATTATTTGTACTATATATTTGTAAAGGAATAATTTTTTATTTTTTTATCAAGGAATTATTTTTAAATTAGATTTTCTTTTATTTGAATGATAATTTTGAACTTAATAACTACATAAATATTGCTAGCCATATAGTATTTTTAATGGTTATTTTTCGATAAATAAATATTTTTAATGATATTTGGAAAGTTTAATAAGTAATACAATATCCACACACACACATATATATATATACTTTTATTTTCAAAAATTAAAATGAAAAAGCTAGAGATATAATTGATATTAAACAATCTCTACTTTAACGGCACTCATAAGTTTGCCATGTATATATCATTGCAAAAGAAAAAAAAGAAGTGTAAATCATTGCCAAAGTTTTGTAATAAAATTATTACTATGTTAATTATTTGTATCATCTTTCCATAAATATATCTTTGACAAAATTGAAACAATTTAGTTTGAATTTCAAAAAGGATAGAAAAATGAGGGAAGTAATTTGAGAGCGGTTATTTAGACAGGATTCAATGTGTAGTGCAAGTAACAATTCAAAAAAACATTTCAATTATAATATTAGATTTTGTAAGTGTGTTTAGAATCATTAATTGCATAGTCACTTGTAAGTATTGTTGGTAACTATTGTTAAAAAAATCAATCTTTTCTAATATTTAGGGATATATATCAAAAAAAAAATTAGGGATAAAGCTATTTTATTTTATTAATATTTTTATAAGATTATCTCCTTAGCAACAACTCTAAGAGTTATTGTTACCCAAAGCGTTTTAATTTTTCTATGAAGTTTGTAATTTTTTGAGGAATATTGGATCCGAATAATACAAACTTTGGGGTGTTGGCCAAATTTAATACGAACAATTTCCTTGAATGCGAACCGAACCAACTTTGGGGATATTTTCCAATATCGAACGCCACCGAGTTGTATAGGCAGCGACTCGTCGGGAACGTGACGTGGCAATATTTTTGGACACGTGGACGGCGAAGTCAATTATTTGACTGGATTAATGTATTTATTGACGGTTAAGGAAGATTAATTTGGCCAAAAAAAAACTAAACTAAAATTTAAGTGGTTGTTAAGAATTAGAACGTTAGTGAGGCCTAATTTAACCTCCATCTCTCTTCTTTTCTGCTCTTTCCATGAAAATGTGTCTTTCCTCGGCAACATCTTCAAGCATCGTATTCAATTCTCCATCTCTCTCTTCGTATCTCAACCTCGCAAAGATCTTCGTTTTTATTTCTCTCTTTAGTTCAAAATTCAAAATTACGGTTTGTGAAAATTGAGAGTTGAGAACATTAGGTGGAAGAGGAAGAATAAATTGGTGGTGGAAGTGGTTAGAGAGGAAGAAGAAATCGAAGATCGAAGAGGTTGAGGTTGAAGAAGGATGTCAAGAGCAAATCGAATGGAAGAGTCTTAAAAAGAGGCCATATTCACTCGGTGGTAGGATCTTCAAGAGCAAGCAATGAGCTGGTTCGGGAAGAATTGGTAAGATGTTTTCATAATATTCCAGCCATTAAGCGGATATGTAAGAAGCCCCCAAATAGAGGGAGAAAGTTCCATCGATGCCTTTTGTGGAAGGTAATTTGTTTGACAATTATTATGGAAATTTATGAAATTAGGTATTTTGAAAGTTGAACAATTGCTGAATGTAAATGTACTTTTTGTGAAGGTTCCAAATCAAAATTGTGGATATTTCAAGTGGGATGGTGATGAAGATGTAAGCTTGAATGAGAAGAATGAGATACTGAAAGAATGAGTTGAAGAGTTGATTAGCCTTATACTTAACTTGAATATGGAAGTGAAAAATTTGAAGGAAGTGACGACTAAGAGTAGCAAGGGAATAATCCAAGCAGAGGTATCAAGTGAAGTTAGAGACTTAATTGAAGAGAACAACAAATTAAGGAAGAAATTAGCCAAAGAGAAGGTGAAAAGGGATAAGGAAAATGAGCTACCGAAAGCTTGCAAGGAAGAGCTTAAGGGTATAAGGAAGAATGGAAATCAGGGTTGGCTTTATTTGCTTGCAATTGTAGTGGTTGTAGTTATGTTGGTTAGGTTCATTTAAGAGGTAGAGGGTAGGGTAGGGTAAATGGTCTCTTTTGTTGGAAGTTTGGTTGATGAGAATGTAATGAGGTTGGATATGTATGGTCTCTTTTGTTAGCTTATAAAATTGTATGTGACAAGTTTAGCACTTATTTGCTTGCTATTTTATGAAATGAAGTTTATGTTTTGTTCTCAGTATGAACTTCACTGCAATGAATTTGTTTGCTTGCTATTAGGTTACTTGCAATGAAGGTGTCATATGTTAAGTAGGATGAAAAGCAATACATATAAAATGCATGGAATACGAGTGTAAAGGAAAAGCAAACTATATATCACATAATTAGTCCGAATAATAATATTGGAACATCAGAATTGTTATTTGTATAAGCAAAGCACAAATGACAAGCTTGTGCTGTAATCAAATTGTATAATATGTCTGGCCATACAATTGTTTGCTGACTAAATTAGAAGGATTCATACAAATACAACTAAGTAATAGGCTTAACATAGAGTTAGTTACTGGCCACAAAAGCTTGAGTCAATAAAACCGCTTGCTCAAGCTGAACAAAGGATGAAATGGCAGTTGAAGTTGCTGCAACCTGGGGAAAAAACAAAAATGTATGTCGATTACTATGGAACATTGGTGGGGGCTGCTGTGAATGCATTATATAAGTGAAGAAACATACATTATCTGATTGCTACCTTATGCTTGCTGCACTCGCTTTGCCTTCCTCTTCCCCTTCCTCTACCTCTTCCACTTGCCCTTGTTCTTCCTCTTCCCCTTCTAGTGGAAGGTGCAGCAGTTACGATTGCAGTTGCATGAAGAGTTGTCAATGGAGTTTTCCTTGGTCTACCCCTCCCTCTCCTTTGTGTGGGATAGTATTGGTTGCTTGGGCATCCTTATTTGGACATGTCCTCTTATTATGACCTATTGCAAGTCATTTCCTTCCCATGTCTAGTTAAGTGACCTGGTCTCCTGGGATCTTCATGAGGATCTTTTCTCCTGTTTTTCTTCGGTCGGCCAGGCATGACTTTGACATCTGGGGATCTAGAGGCATATCCATGGGTGGCCAATGTTTTTCCCCAACACATGGTAAGATTGGAAGTTCATATGCTCGCATGTACATTTCCCTTTTGAAATATGGGTGGATGAATTCATCGACATCTTCTTTCAGCCAAGCAAGACAAGCAATAGCATGGCAACATGGTATTCCAGTTAAATCCCACTTTCTACACATACATGTTGTAGCATTCATATCTACATGGAGGCTATCAAGCCTATGACTAACCTCGAACACCCTATTTCCGGAAGGGATGGGTAGACAATATCTAAACTCCTCTCTTTCTTTTTCAAACTTTGCCTTTATTCTAGGACAAACATCACCATCAACATTTTCCATTTGTGCTCTCTTAACAACAAGCCTTTGCATCAAAGCTAGCCTAATGTCCTCAAGCATGAATATGATATGCTTAGACCTAACTTGAACTATGTACGCATTGAAAGTTTCAGCCATGTTGTTCACAATATAGTCACACTTACTAGTTGTACTTACAAAGGCCCCGTAGAAAGTCTTAGGGTTGTCAGCAACAAAGTCATGGGAAGCAATGGGGGAGGCTTTCTTCAGCTCATCCAAGGCAAGGTTGAAGTCGGTTTCATTGTATGCCCTTGCTGTATTCCAAAACATCAACTTCAGCTCCTCTCCCTCATGTTTTTATGCCATTTTGCATATATATATCTGGCACAATTTCTGTGCTTTGCCTTAGGGAACACAAGATGTACCGCATGTAGTATGGCCTGAGGTTGAAAGCATCATAATTTCAATATTAACAAAATATATGTGTGATATTAATATGAAAGTATGAACATAAACCAAATTGATGTGGAAGTTGTTACCTTATGCATGTCCGATATGATTGTCCACCCACTGCCATCTATGCTCTCAATACAAGGTTGAAGTTGGGATAGAAACCAACCCCAGCTGTCATTATTCTCTCCCTCTGCCACTTGCCCATGCAAGAGGGAACATATGATTGTTCCCATTAATACATATTGCTGACATTATGGTTCCACCAAGAAATGTTTTAATGAAAGCATCATCTATGCAAATGACATGTCTACAGACCTACCAAAACCCTTTTCCTTAATGCATCAAAACACACAAAGAACCTTTGAAAAACAGGAATTTGTTTGTTATTGATGGATCAGTTTCAGAATGAAAGTGCTGCTATTGTTTGACCTCGTAAGTTCCTCTAGATACCTTCCAAGTTTGCAGTAATGATCTCTCATTGAACCATGCAATAACCTCGCCAGCAGCTTGCCTAATCTTGTAAGCATGCCACTTAGTAATGCATAGGGAAAACTCTTCCTTTACCATGGCTTGAATTTGCTTAGTCGACAAATGAGGATAGTTTTTAAAGTTCATCAAATAAAACCGAGCAACCCAAGAAGATTTCAACCGAGGATTTTTCTGCATGTCTTTGTTACACTTATGTTGATTATCACCTGATTTCACCGTAAACGTACCCTTTTTCTTATCCCATGAGCAGTAATACCCTGAACTTGCACTTTTCTTTGCATTGCACAAGCATTTTCCTCCTCTTAGTGTTAGACACTCGTGAACTTCATAGAATACCCTTGCATCAAAGCATACTTAACCACAACATCGTTGAACTTTTTGTTGTCTCAAAAGTCATGCCAACCTCGCCACTTCAAGGTCTTGAAATTTGTTCTCGTCATCAACTGCGTCAAGTTTTCTTCTTTTCTTCATTAACCTACTACCCTCTTCATCACTTGCAGCAGGGTCGTTCATCTTAGCATCGAGTCCTCATACTCACTTTGCCGGTTAGCATGAAATACTTCATCACCATCATCGATCCGCATTGCATCTTCATCATTCACTTCACTTTTAATTTCTCTTAAAATTGTATCTCTTCTTGACTCTTCCCTGAACTTTTCTTCATTTGTCTTAATAGTGTGCCACTCTTCACCACTAGTATCCACATCATCCAAGTCTGTTTCTTCCTCTTCAAACCACTCCTCCCTAAAGAAGCAAAGTGTACCTCACCAATCTTCCTTTTCCCTTTATCTCTACCACACAATGTGCAATCATCTAAATCCTCTTCTTCACTCGGTGGTTGGTAATCACTATCGGTGAAGGATTCACTCATACATTCTCCCCTAAGTAGCTCATCCCAAGGAATAGAGGAATCTGGCCCGGGATCTTCCCAATCATACTCTTCAACAACTGCACTACTTTCCCCTCTACTTTGTGTTGTTTTTTCAACTACAGGACCGCAAGTGTTTTTTTTGGTTTTTGGGGGACATTGGGCTTTAGGAGAAGCATGCGCTACTTCTTTCATTTTTGGCCTTTTTTAGCTATAGGGAGGTTGCTATATTTTGGGTTGTAGGAGAATGGGCCTTAGAGGGGGATTTTTTGTTTTGGATTGTAGGGGAGGTCGTTGTATTTTGGGTCTGCAGGAGAATGGGCCTTATAGGGGCTTTTCTGTTTTGGGTCAGTAGGGGAGGCCGTTGTATTTTGGGCTGCAGGAGAATGGGCCTTAGAGAGGGATTTTTGTTTTGGGCTTTAGGGGAGGATGTTGTATTTTGGGCTGCAAGAGAATGGGCTCAGAGGGGGCTTTTTTGTTATGGACTTTAGGGGAAACAAGTGGTCTTTTGGGCTGCAGGAGAATGGGCCCGAGAGGGGGCTTTTTGGTTTTGGACTTTAGAGGAAGCAAGTGGTCTTTTTGGGCTGCAGGAGAATGGGCCTCAGAGGGGGATTTTTGTTTTGGGCTTTACAGAAGCAGTGGTCTTTTGGGCCTCTGGAGGGGGAAGTGTTGTTTTGGGCTTTAAGGGACCCAAGTGGTCTTTCTTGCTTGTGGGTTTTTGGCCTTTTTGCCGCTGCTTGCCTTTTTGGTTTTAGCCCCAAGGGACTTTGATTTTGTAACGCCCCCAATCACCATTACTTAATAATCCCCTAATTAGAGAATATTAGGCATGGTCGCAGCGAAAGTTGACGATCGAATGTGTTTCTACCGCCCTAATAATAGGGCCAGCTGAAATAAAATACAATAAAAACTCGTGTCCATCGGTTATGCTTTAGTAAGTCCCGATAGCACTAATATCATGTCCCAATGGCTAAACAATACAACATAATTAAACCAACCCCAAAATACAGCTTCGATACATTTATACTATGCAAACCCATATAACCGTCTGCGGTAAGAAACAAGCAACATGTAATACATTCCAGTGGTCAAACCCAAAACTAAATAAGGAGATAATCACCGTGAGCGTCTAAACCCATCATAGATATTATGGAAACGACATATCCAGGTAGGTCTTGCTTCCGTCAGCTTCTTAGGCAATGAGTTGTTGACAAAACCTTTTCCTAAAAACAAAAACAAGTAAAATAATTCAAAGAATGAGTCGAAACTCAGTACGAACATTCCCGCACAATCAAATATCTTTGAAAACATTTTAATTGAGCGCGCGCATTTCAATTTATTTTAGTTTGAAATTAGAGGGGAAGAAATATGTGTCAAACTTGGTTGTAGGTTATTATCCGAAAGTGGAACCCCTTGTACAATTGATGCGATTTTTGAATAAGGTGCACACCTCCCGGCCGACCGAGAACCCGAGTTGAAGCCGCGCGGGTGAAATTGAAGGGCGTAAGCCCCGATAATTGATAATTGATAATTGATCGGGGACCACTTAATTAGGTGACAAAACTTGATTTGCAAATGATTCATTATTAATTATATATATAAGAAATATTGAGATTTGTCTGAAACATGTGAATTTTCGAAAGGTACAGGCAATGAACGTACTGGATCGAAAATCTTTGTTTCTCCCCTTATAGAAATTGAAGTTACTAGGTAGTCGGCAACGGAAGTGGCCTCAATACTATTTCAAATAGATTTATGTTAATAACGTTTCTCTTGAGTTTCAATGACTAAATTCGTACAAGTGTTTGCAATGTATTCATTTTCTTTATTTATTACGTAATCGATAAAATTAAGATTTTTATTACTCAACGCTGTCGTGTTACCTCCATCTAAAATATTGTCCACAACACATAATTGGCATAAGAGATTTGTTTAAGCTAATTATTGACGTTTTAGACAATTTAATCGTTACTCCGCTTAGATTGAAAGACTTTTATTTCGGACTTCTAATTATGCCTTAGCTATTATAATTTGTTTAGCGTACAAAATATATGCTCTAATTATTATTATTATTATTATTATTATTATTATTATTATTATTATTATTATTATTATTGACTACCCCCAATTCGATTAGCTTTACCAAGCCTAACATCACTTCGAATCCTTGCCACTAACTCACTTTTCACCTCATTACCTCCCATAAATTAATTAATTTCTCAAATTACACATATGCCACAATACTCTACTTTAATTTAAGGATATACGCATCGTTACCTCAACAAGGTTCACATTCACATACACAATTAGATATACTAAATTTCTCAAATTTTTACATACCTCCAACACAACTTATCATCCAAATTCAATCTCCCTACACATTTCTCTTCCTTTTGCCCAATTGTAGCCAATTCTAAAATGCAACGAAACTATCAAATTACTCAAGATTCACATCATTACATTCCCAATTTAATTTACTAAATCACAATTGCACAGGAGGAATCACATTCATTCACCTTCATACACAATCACTCCACCAAATCACCAAATCACAATCATTCACACTAATTCCAATTTTTTTCCCAATTCAATCTTTAAATTCATATCATAAACGTCATTATAAACTATATAATTTAATTAACAACTACAATCACTAAGTAAATAATGAAGTGTGATAATTTAGGGTTTAGGGTTTTTACCTTCAAAACCTAAAGGATGGATACCAAGAGGGAGGAGCGACCGGTGGCCTGCGTGCTGGAACTCCAACGACCTCCTGGTGGCACCGGTGATAATTTCCACCAGTGAAGGGCATAGGAAGGTGGCCGGACATAGTGGCTTCACAGGCAAGGGCCGAGGGCAGGTGCACTACGGGGAGAGAGGGAGTGCAAACGCGAAAGAGAGCGAAACGACAGTGGCGTTCGGCCGGTGCTAGCGCCAGCTGTTGGCGCATTTGGTCGCTGGAAACGACGCGACAGGGGGTGGAGAGGCAGGGCGATGAAAGCAGAGGAACGAACTGGAGATGGAGAAAGAATGGTGAGGGGAAAATGAAAATAGCTTCGTGAGTTTAATCTGGATCCTTCCCGATAAAAATCTCCGATTTTTATTCCTATTTTTTTTATTATTATTTCATTATTTCATTATTTTTATGTATTTTTTTATATTTTATTTTACTTATCTTATTTCATGTATCCTATTTATATTATTACTATTATTATTATTATGTTATTCTAATAATGCTGTAAATAGATTATACGATCTGTTTTAAATGTAACGCTTTGTTTAAAATATAACCTTTAATAAATTTTAAAACCATGTATCTTCACATCTATACTCGTTATATATTTATACGAATTTCTAAATTTTCTTTTTATACATATTTGTAAATTTATAATAATTAATATAAAATTTTATTGGAAGCCACTTCGTCGCCTTAGCTGCATAACACACATATAAAATTAATTTAAATATAAAATATCGAATTGAAGTGCGCGCGCTCGATTGTGAAAATTTTGTAATCGGTAAAATAAATAATGTGGTTTAGGGTCGGGTTGTTACAGTCTTCCCCCTTAAAATAAGTTTTGTCCTCGAAACTTGCAAGTTTGGAAAGAAATTTAGATTGACCTTAAAACAAGCTAGTATATTTTTTTCCCTCATGTCTTCCTCAATCGGTTTCGATGTCATATGGTTCGCCAACGGACTTTAACCAAAGGAATGCTTTTAATACCGACTTTCTTAATCCTATAATCCAATATTTGAACCGAAATTCTTCATATATTAAATTTCCAAGTGATTTGTAGTAGCTCTGCCGCAATATTATGGCTTGGAATGGGTATATACCTCCCGAGTCGCTAAATATGAAAGACGTAATTCTCATGTTCGAGTTCGGATGACACAGCTACATATAGGATACTTGATTGAACTTCTTTATAATCTCATATGGCTCATTATTCCTAGGACTTGATTTTCCCTCAACTTTGAATCTTTGACCCCCTTTTAGTGGGGACACTTTCAAAAACACTTTTATCTATATAACTCTTTTGTCGACTTTAAGTTTCCTTGATGTGGTCTTAAATCTTGCTAACCTTTTCAGTTGTTCCTTAGGTCAACTCAGTCCTATGGTCAATGCTTCATTCAACTCATTCCAACACAATGAGGTTCCGCATTTCCTTTAATACAATGCTTCAAATGTGGTTATTTTAACGCTGACTTGATAACCGTATTATAGGAGAATTACACCAAAGATAAATCATCTTCCCATTTTCCTTAAATCATCTTTCAGTGTGCCCCATTGTTCCTGGATGATATGAACTACTAACACTCGGTTTAGTCACAAAAGGTCGCTATAGAGCTTGCCGAAACGCATTTGAAACCTCTTGTCACTATCATATATGATGTCCTTAGGTGTTCCGTGTAACCTAACGACTTTTTTTTTTTCAATGTATAATTGTATCAGTAACTCTACATTCTATGTGTCATGTGTTTGTACAAAATCTGTAGATTTAATAAGTCGATCGACAATCACTCAAACATTTTTTTCATTGAAGCAATAATAGGTAATCTTATGGCAAAGTTCATTGAATCTCATCTCCAGGTAGGAATCTCCAAAGGTCTCAATTCAACAACAGGACATTGATATCTATTTTCCTATTATACCCTCCAATGTTCGATATTAACCATTTCACAAATGAAGCACTTATCTACATATTTTGTAATATCCTTTTCATATTATTCTATCAAAAATATTGCTTCAAGTCTCTATACAATTTTTTTTGTTGGGCGTACTGAGTATTGTGTATTGTGAGCTTCCTCAATAATTCCTTTTTTTTTTGTTTTAATTCCTCTTAATTTGGCACGCATAACTGATTTTGAAACCTCAAAGTTCCATCCTCATGTACTACAAACTAGGAGATTTTTCCCTTTTAATATTTGGCTTAATACTTTCTCTAACTCAACATCATCATTTTGGCCTACTTGGATCTCCTTCATTATAGTAGGTTGTACCTCTATGGCCGCCGAAATCCATCTATTTTTCCATCCGAGACTAACTCAACACCTACACTCCGAAGGTCCTGTAAAACAGTGGGTTGGGTTATTGTCGTTGTGTCCAAACTATGTTGTGTCTTCCTACTCAATGCATCAACCACGAGATTCGCTTTCCCTGGATGATATTGTATTTGTAAATTATAATCCTTAAGTAACTCTAACCAGTGGTGTTGCCTTAAATTGATTTCTTTTTGGGTAAAACAAAATGTACTTCAAACTCGATGGTCAGTATGAATCTTGCATGTCGCGCTATATAGGTAATGCCTCCAAATTTTTAGAGCAAGTATAACAACGAGACAACTCCAAATCATGGGTAGGATAATTCTTTTCATACGGTTTGAGTTGTTGGGATGCATAAGCTATGACTTTTTCATCCCGCATTAACACGCATCCTAACCCATTTTTAGAGGCATCACTATAGACAGTATACTCTTTACCTTCGACAGGTAAGGTAAGAATAGGGCTGTGGTTACCCTTTTCTTTAACTCCTTAAAGGTCTCCTCACATTTATCCGACCACGTAAATTTTGTTGTTTTCTTCAACAAATTGGTCAATGGCGAAGCTATTTTTGAAAAATCTTGTACAAACCTCCTATAATAACCTGCCAACCCAAGAAAGCTTCTCACTTCTATAACATTGGTTGGCCTGGCCATTCGATTACTTGCCTTTACCTTGAGAGGATCGACCTTAATTCCTTCTTTAGAAACAATGTCCCCTAAAAATGTCACTTCTTCTAGCCAAAACTCACATTTTTGCCATTTAGCATACCATTGATGTTCTCTCAAAGTTTGCAGCACTATTCACATATGCTCATCATATTCTCTCTTATCCTGAGAGTATATAAGAATATCATCAAGAATCACGACCACAAATTTATCTAGATAAGTCCTCAAAAATTCTATTCATGAGGTCCATAAATACAACAGATACATTGGTAAATCCTCCGGGCATCACCGTAAATTCGTAGAATCCATATTTAGTTTTAAAGGTAGTTTTAGGAATATCTTCCTATTTAATTCCAAGTTGGTAAAATATACTAACTCCTTGCATTTTATCAAACAAATCATCAATTCGAGGTAGAGGATACTTATTCTTGACAATTATCTCGTTTAGCTTGCTATAATTCGAACAGAGTCTCAAAGTGTAATCGTTCTTCTTTATAAACAAGACTAAAACTCCCCAAGGTGGCACACTTGGCCTAATAAATCCTTTTTGTAGTATTTACTTAAGTTGAGCTTTTAACACTATGAGTTCCCTTGGGCCATCCTATATGAATTTTCGAAATGGGTTATGCACAAGAAATTAGTTCAATTTCAAAGTCAATCTCCATTTAGGAGGTAGGCCAAGTAAATTTTCGAGAAATAAGTATGAAAATTCACATACTAGTGGTATAACATTTATATCTGTCTCTTCTTTTCTATCCTCGGTAATATAACATAATTACCCCATGCAATCCTGTCTTAATAATTTGCTAGCCTTCATGACTAAAATTATGGAATACTCCTTTGTATCTTTTTCACCCCGAAAAGATACTTTTGTCCCTTTTCGACCCTTTAAAATAATCTTATAACCTTTATAATCTTTGTTCACTTCATGGGTTGTCAACCAATCTATTCCTAAATAACTTCGATTCTAACGGATCAAATTGGATTAAATCTATGGAAACACATATGACAACGAGCACATGCTGATAAAGAATTGGGCATTTTAAAACTTCTTCATCGGCAACCTAATTTGGCACTCTATTAGGGCTTTATGATGATTTGAGTTTAATTGAGAGGCAACTTGAGTAAATATAAATAAATGGGTGGCACCTGAATCAAATAAAACATAAAAATACCTTGAGCTTAGCACCAGTGACAATCGTCGTTCCTAAAATTGCGGTTTCTTTCTTGTTCATCGGTTACACTTGTCCTACAATCACGAGGTTTAAAAGATGGCGCGGGTCCTTCACATGGTGTCATTAGAGGCTTGGCAACTCCCTTCTCTACAGCTTTTTGTCATCTTGGGAAAGTGTTTACTAAATGTTCAAGGCTACCACACCACATACATTTATTACTACCCATTCGACAATCTGGTGCGGTGTGATTTGTTTGGCAACATTTCCCACATGGTTCGAAATAATTAATGAGTGACCCTTGTTGGGACTAGTAACATGTTTCTTTTGAACTACACTCTCACTTGTATTGTTTCACTTCCTTTTGAGTCTCTAGGATTTAAGGCCCTTAGTTCACTCTTCACTCGTTCAACCTTTACTACTCTCTCATATAATTCTTGATAATCTTGGTTAGATTGGCCAAGGGGTTGATGTCGAATGTAATAAGTCAAGCCCTCCTCGGACCTTATCATTTTCATCCTATTAGTAGCGACAAAGTCCGACAAATCTAGATAGCTCCATAAATTTATTAGCATGCTGCATTACCGTCATGTGTTATCCATTTCTAACTCTAAAAACTCTTTTTCTTTTAGTTGTTGAACTGTAGTTGAGTAAAATTTAACTATAAGCTCTTAAAAAAATTTTCCAAAGTGAACTCACAACCTCGAAATTTGTTTTTCATCGCTGCTTCACCGGTTAGATCATATATCCCTATGTTCACTTTTTTTCCTTTAGATGCCTCAACAACCTCAATTATCTTTTTCTTTCTCCTAATACATTCTTCTAATTCAAGCTGTATCAATCTTTCCACGTAAGTCTTAGGAGTACGATGAGTCACTCTGTCGGCTAACTTGTTAGGCTTAGAAGTGGATTCAGTAAGTGTAGGAGGAATCCTTTTCATTAGCTCGCCACCAAATTTCTCAAATAGTTTGGGTCCGTGGTATCGGTGAAAATCTCTAAGGGTATAAATTGGGGTTCACTAAGGATTTGTTGCGAGTTGGAAGGAGTTTTTGAACGCCTATTTGGCAAGTCCTCAATCATTGCCCAACTCTACAGTTACATTCGAAATTACATTATTAGTTCTAGCTGAGACATGATGCATCATATAAATATAAATTTTCCTAATTAATTTTGTTTTCCCTCTCCTACGAAACTAATTTTCAATAACTTCTAATATAAAACATACTTAGTTAACTCATACTTTCATTGTGTTTATATAATAAGCAATACCAAATTGTATGTTAGATTATCATTCAACTCTGAAAATTTTCATTGGTTGAGAAATCCTCAATTAGAGGAAGTCCCAAGGCTCGTTCGAGTGTCGGCTTTGTTTCTAATTTCAACTTAAAGGTAATAAAGGGAATTTCCTAAAAGAATTTGGTATTTTCAAAAATTTCGGCAGAGTTATGTTTGTAATATGGTCTACCCCTAGGTCCGAAGCCTTAAAACCACTTTGCATAAAGACCACAATATCACTCAACGAGCCACACACTCGGAGTATACAACTCAACGGCCAAACGCCGGAGTCCAATCAATATACATTAAGGCTTAAAACAACCTAAATGGTTCATAATACATCCGAAACAAACTATATAAACTTAATTACACGCTACAATGTTTAAAAGCATATGGAATGCATGTCAGCAACTTAAGTCATTACATACATCGTTTATTCTAGCATACCCAAAAGTATATATATCAACCCAACATTTACTACACTATATATACAACTCTCAAAACGACAACTTAAGGAAATAATAGTCGCGTAATTTTTCTAAAGCTCAAATCATGACACCTTAGAACCCTATTGCTCACAAGTGATTTCTAAACCTGGCTCCGATACCACAACTATAACGCCCCCAATCACCATTACTTAATAATCCCCTAATTAGAGAATATTAGGTATGGTCGCAGCGGAAGTTGATGATCGAAGGCGTTACCGCCGCCCTAATAATAGGACCAGTCGAAATAAAATACAATAAAAACCTCGTGTCCATCGGTTATGCTTTAGTAAGTCCTGATAGCACTAATATCATGCCCCAATGGTTAAAACATACAACATAATTAAACCAACCCCAAAATACAATGCTGATGCATTTATACTATACAAACCCATAAAACCGTCTCGCGGTAAGAAACAAGCAACATGTAATACACTCCGAGGTCAAACCCAAAACTAGATAAGGAGATAATCATTGTGAGCGTCTAGACCCATCATAGATCTTATGGAAACGATACATCCAAGTAGGTCTTGCTTCCGTCGAGCTTCTTAGGCAATGGGTTGTTGACAAAACCTTTTCCTAAAAAACAAAAACAAGTAAAATAATTCAAAGAATGAGTCAAAACTCAGTAAGAACATTCTTGCACGATCAAATATTTTTGAAAAAATTTTAATTGAGCGTGCGCATGTCAATTCATTTTAGTTTGAAATGAGAGGGGAAGGAATATGAGTCAAACTTGCTTGTCGGTTATTATCTTAAAGTGGAACCCCTTGTATAATTGATGCGATCTTTGAATAAGGTGCACACCTCCCGGCCGAACGAGAACCCGAGTTGAAGCCGCGCGGGTGAAATTGAAGGGCGTAAGCTCGATACTTGATAATTGATAATTGATCAGGGACCACTTAATTAGGTGACAAAACTTGATTTGCAAATGATTCATTATTAATTATATATATAAGAAATATTGAGATTTGTTGAAACATGTGAATTTTCGAAAGGTACAGGCAATGAACGTGCACTGGATCGAAAATCTTTGTTTCTCCCCTTATAGAAATTGAAGTTATTAGCTAGTCGGCAATGGAAGTGGCCTCAATATTGTTTCAAATAGATTTATGTTGTTAATAACGTTTCTCTTGAGTTTCATTGACTAAAATTTGTACAAGTGTTTGCAATTTATTCATTTTCTTTATTTATTACGTAATCAATAAAATTAAGATTTTTATTACTCAACGCTGTCGTGTTACCTCCATCTAAAATATTGTCCACAACACATAATTTGCGCAAGAGATTTGTTTAAACTAATTATTGACGTTTTACACAATTTAATCTGTTACTCCGCTTAGATTGAAAGACTTTTATTTCGGACTTCTAATTATGCCTTAGCTATTATAATTTGTTTAGCGTACAAAATATATGTTCTAATTAATATTATTATTATTATTATTATTATTATTATTATTATTATTATTATTATTATTATTATTAACTACCCCCAATTCGATTAGCTTTGCCAAGCCTAACATCACTTCAAATCCTTGCCACTAACTCACTTTTCACCTCATTACCTCCCATAAATTAATTTAATTTGCTCAAATTACACATATGCCATAATACACTACTTTAATTTAAGGATATACGCATCGTTACCTCAACAAGGTTCACATTCACATACACAATTAGATATACTAAATTTCTCAAATTTTTACATATCTCCAACGACAACTTATTATCCAAATTCAATCTCCCTACACATTTCTCTTCCTTTTGCCCAATTGTAGCCAATTCTAAAATGCAACGAAACCATCAAATTATTCAAGACTCACATCACTACATTCTCAATTTAATTTACTAAATCACAATTGCACAAGAGGAATCACATTCATTCACCTTCATACACAATCACTTCACCAAATCACCAAATCACAATCATTCACACTAATTCCAATTTTTTTCCCAATTCAATCTTTAAATTCATATCATAAACGTCATTATAAACTATATAATTTAATTAACAACTACAATCACTAAGTAAATAATAAAGTGTGATAATTTAGAGTTTAGGGTTTTTACCTTCAAAACGTAAAGGATGGATACCAAGAGGGAGGAGCAACTGGTGGCTGCGGCTGGAACTCCAGCGACCTCCTGGTGGCACCGGTGATAATTTCTAGCGGTGAAGGGCATGGGAAGGCGGTTGGGCAGAGTGGCACCGCAGGCGGGGCCGAGGGCAGGCGCACTGCGGGGAGAGAGGGAGCGCGAATGCGAGATAGAGAGAAACGACGGTGGCGTTCGGCCGGTGCTAGCGCCGATTTCGGCCGGAGTTGCTGGCGTCCGGTCACCGGAAACGATGCGACCGAGGGGGTGGAGAGGCAGGGAGATGACAGCAGAGGAACGAACCGGAGATGGAGAAAGAATGGTGAGGGGAAAATGAAAATAGCCTCGTGAGTTTAATCTGGATCCTTCCCGATAAAAATCTCCGATTTTTACTCCTATTTTTATTATTATTATTATTTCATTATTTTTATATTTTATTTTACTTATCTTATTTCATGTATCCAATTTATATTATTACTATAATTATTATTATTTTATTCTAATAATGCTGTAAATAGATTATACGATCTGTTTTAAACATAACGCTTTGTTTAAAATATAACTTTTAATAACTTTATAACCATGTATCTTCACATCTATACTCGTTATATATTTATACGAATTTCTAAATTTTCTTTTTATACATATTTGTAAATTTATAATAATTAATATGAAATTTTATTGCGAGGCCACTTTGTCGCCTTATCTCGCATAACACACATATAAAAATAATTTAAATATAAAATATCGAATTGAAGTGTGCGCGCTCAATTATGTAAATTTTGTAATCATTAAAATAAATAATGTGGTTCGAGGTCGGGTTATTATAGATTTTGGCCCACATTTTTCATTGTCTTTGGGGGAGGATGCTTCGCTTCACGATCGAGAGACGAGAGGGAGGGACCGGTAAAGGCTGAGCAAGTTCTTCGAGCTCATCAATAGTGTGTACAATGTACACATTGGCTTCCTTATGTTCATATATAGCAGCCACCATATCCCTATCTTCATCATCACTCTTCACCCTCCTCAACCCATAGTCAAAACTTGTCCCGGTATCAAGTAATAAAAATCTTCCACTCTCCCATACCCAACCTCTTCTCGCTATCCCTTTAACTCCCAATAACTCAACCTATCAATATCTACAAGGTATATTGTTCTAATACTTCCCCCTTCATACACTACCTTATTGTCATGTACAAACTTGTCCCCATGATGAAGATGCACTCGTTATCAAATCATCATCCATTTTTTCACTTCATCAAACATAAAATAAAACCAACAACAATCCAACCCTAATTCAGTCATAATTCAAGAAATTAATAACACTAAACAGAGAGTAACCCAAGTAAGCCAAAAATTATCACCTAACATTTTCATTTTTCCCCAATGCCAACCATAATTCAGGCAAAATTGAAGCTAAAATTTTCAATTTTCCCCCAAATTTATATACAGCAACAAGTAAACCCTAAATCAAACCATTACAACATTAATAATTATAAACCCAAATTCACACTCGGTTGCATTTGCATTTCAACATCATCAATTCACAACCAAATTAAAGCTACATTCAAGTTTTTCAATTACCTCATCGTTTTCTCAAAGGACCACGCACCCTCCGATTCCTTCAACCAAAACGTCTCCCACCAACCTCTTGATGATTTTGACACTCGCAAGAATCGTTCTTCGCAATTATACCACGAGAGAGACATAGATATAACGAGCATTCTACGAAACCCGGATACGAACAGAGAGAGAGAGAGAGAGAGAGAGAGAGAGAGAGAGAGAGAAAGAGCGAGAAAGAGATGAAGCCAGATGATGCAATTTACCGGGATGGACGAGTAACGATCGGGGATGAAGCAAGATGCAAACCGTGATGAGCGACAGATTTGAATGTGAGATACGAAGAGAGAGAGAGTGTTAGCTTGTCGTACAGAGCAACAAATTAAATCACTACTTAAACTTATAATAAACAATATAGCAAGGGCAAGTAGGGATCGAATCCACGAGGAAAGATATAATAACATGCAAGTTTTAATCTAATTAAATTTACTACTCTTAAAAACAAAACAGAAAATATAAATTAAAATCAATAGCTAAAATTCATAGAAAATTATCTAATAAATAAATAAATAATTTATGCAGAATAATAAAACTACAATAACCCAGAAATATTTTTTTATAATTTTTTTAGAATAATTAAAACAGAAAACTAAAGCAGAAAATAAACCAATTCTAAAACAGAAAATTAAATAAGTAAAATCCTGCACTAAAATAATTACGAAAATAAATACTAAAATTATCCAAAATAATAATACTAATTTTCTAAACCTAACCAGACCCTAAAAATATAAAAAGAAAATTTAAAAACCTAATTTACGAAATTATTTAACTAAAAACCTGCACTAATTAAATTCAAGAATTAAATCTGAAAAATTATCAAATTAATTCCAAAAATTCTAAAATTTAATCACAGCAAACTAGGACTCTATCTAAACCCTAAAAGAAGATAAAACATGAAAAATAACAAAAGAAACTATTTTTAAACTAATTTCTAACAAACTGACTCAAAAATAATAAAACTAACGAGACAATTAATTCTGAAAATTAAAATATATAAAGACTCAAAATTAAATTAAAATAAAATTACTAAAATTAACCTAAAATAATGATCTTTAGGGGGATGATGAAATTGATAATAAAAGATTTTAACTTTATAAGTAAAAATTAATAAACTCAAGAAAATAACTAAAAGCAAACAAATAATTATCAAAGATAGCAAATTTATAAAAACACTTAGTATAATCTATATCCACCATGTAAATTATTATTTATCATTAACACACAAATTGATCTACCCATGAGCTAAACTGTAGAAGACAACCACTAGCGGATCTTCCCGTTTTTCCTTAGTTATTAGTTTACTTAGGCCTAGCCCTAATATAAACCCTACTAATATTGATAACCCTAGCACTAGCACTAGAATTTAATCAAATTAGAGCATTAAGTATTAGAAAAACATCATCTAGCACCTAATAACCAATCTACTAGCTAATTGATTTAAGAAGGATCTATGATAATTTCCTAATTAAAAGAGATGGGTATGAGCCATCCATGATTAACTAGGGTGATACTTATATCTAAAAGATCAAGCAATTACGTACTTAAACCCTTTAAACTATCACATGAATTTATATAAAACTAAGTAGCGTGCACTCTAATTAATTAGACATAAATTCATAAACATTAAACACAAATTATCATAGAATCATGGATTGAATCAATAAGACAATAAAAATCGAAATTTTGCTTCAAAATAAATAATTTAACATGGCTTCAAGTATATTATGCTAAGTTTAAAAAGACTACTCACACATAATGTAATTTAAAACATGTAAACTAAATAAAACTAGCATCTTTAATATTAATCTAACAATAAAAACTCAATCTTTTCTAATCAAAATTACAAAACTAAATTATACTACCGATATTAGTTTCTTTGACCGGGAAGATGAAGAAGATGATGATGAATGGTGGCTGGCTGGGATATGGTAGCGGCAGCAGTGCAAGGAGCTAGGCGTGAGATGAGGATTGGTAGGTGATGATTGTGGGCAGCGAAGGGGGCAGCAAGGAGGGCAGCGGACAGCCAGCAAGGAGCAAGCAAAGGCTGCGTCCCGGGGTCCTCCAAGATGATGATAATAAGTGATATATATGGTGAAGGAGTTAGGGTTATTCCTCTTTCTTCTCTTCCAAGTTTCCTTTTCCTCTTCCAATTAGGATTTCCTAAAATATAATATCATAAAATAAATATTTTATGACATATTATATTTATGGACCGACTTTATATATTTTCTTGGATGCTTGTCTCGTAGCTAAAAATCCACTTTTAACGACTTTTCTTCTCTTCCCCACTTTATTCGATAATTTCCTATAAATAGACAAAATAGAATAAATTAGATAAAATAAACTATATAATATAAACTAAATAACCACTAAAAATACGTATAAAATACGACTTAACAGAGAGCGAGGAGCATGTCCGACAGGAAGAGAGGGAAACAGTAAAAAGGAGACAGAGGTTAACTAGCATTGAATTCTAATTACTTTAACGTTTTAATTTTAACTGTCATTAATCAACCTTTTTATTGTTAATCATTTTTGATAATATTAATCACTCCTAACTCACACCGAAACTCTTAATTACAGTCAATTTATTCACTTCGCCGTACACGTGTCTCAAATAATTGACTCCACCGTACACGTGTCTCAAATAATTGACTCCACCGTCCACGTGTTCGAAAATATTGCCACGTCACGTTCCCGACGAGTCGCTGCCCATACAACTTGGTGGCGTTATGATATTGGAAAATACCTCCAAAGTAGGTTACGTTCGCAGCCAAGGAAATTGTTCGTATTAAATTTGGCCAACACCCCCAAAGTTTATATTATTCCGATCCAATAACCCTTTTTTATCTATTGAAAAGCTTTTATTGAATCATATCTAAAACTTATAATTTTGGGGTAACTTTGAGAAATTATCGTATATATTATATTCATATATATTTTTTCAAAATTCCTTTTCTAATTGACAGAAAAGCAACTCGAGCACAACAGGAATTTTATTTTATTCCTTTTAGATTTCATAAAATTGAAAAAAAAAAATTAGAACTATAAACTCCTAATTAGTAAGGATTTTTTTTAAAAATTCTTTAACTTGATAAAAAATAATGGTGAAGTATATTTTATATAATTTTTTCCAAAGTTAATGGATAGAGAAAAGATTCCAATTTAATGTACTCTAACCTCTCTCTCATTTATTTCATCTTTTATCATATATAAGTTCTACGAAGAGACTCTCTTTGATAGATTTTCTCTCTCATCATGATTATTTGTCCGGGTTAGGTTCGGAGCGAGAATACAAAGGGTTGTTTTTAATGGATACTCATTAAGTTTGACGACTAATTACTTTTGGACGACTCAATTTAGGATTTTGTAATTTCATTCACCATCTCATATGTTGTGAATCACTTGACGGTGGCGCAAGAGGCGACAACATCCTCAATGCTAAGATGTATTATCAAGATCACCGCCAAACGGAGTCATCGGAGCCACCTTTACCTTCGAACTTAAAAGTGGATGCTACAAATTTTGTTTCAAAAATTCGTTGGGATACTCATAAAATGAGGTGACTTTGGTTTTTTAAACATTGAAGTTACCCCATAATCCATCCCCAAACATTTTAATTACCAACTAGAAACAGTGACTGAGATTCAAAAGGTACCATTAAGGGTTCGTAAGGCGCATCTAGGGTTCCTCAAAGACCATACCGTTCATCAGCATCATTGCATCATCTTAAGATGAAAGAGAGGGAAGAGACTATACTTGTTCTTCAGCATAACTGCAACATCTTAAGAAAAGAAAGACAGAGAGAGAGAGAGAGAGAGAGAGAGATACTCTGATAATGAATTGAGATGAAAGGAAATGGAATTGGTTGGTTGGGATACACTTTGCATCATGATTTATATATTTATGATATTCTTTGTTATTTTGTTCAGCGTAACAAGGCAGTGAAAGAATGTTACATTTTTCGAGAAAATATTACGTCTCGTTGAACAAAGAACAAAACAAAAATTTATTGTAAAAGAAATACAATTATAAATTTATTTGCATTACAATATTAATTATACCGACCAAACATCACATTAATTAGGTAGCGAGACTGCTAGCCGTGTAACTTGATAAATTGAAACCACTATAGAAAGAAACCACGCATGATGTCTCGTTACACTAAATTAAATTTTGATAAAAAGTCATAGCTATTGTAATAGTTTTATTTAGAATTTTTTATTACTAAGAAAATCTTTAAAACTTCCCTTAGCCAATTCATCGTACATTATACGATAAAAGGATTAGAGATTTATCAGGATTATTATTAAGAGTAATTATTTTAGCTAATACTTACAATATTGTTAATTTTATCACTAATTTGAAAAAAGTATGAAATCTTTTTTCTAATTATCTACCCATAATTAATTCTTTAAATTTTTTTATCTATTAGTTTCTTTAATTATTTACCCACTAATTTTGGTAAAAAAATTATATAAATACATTTCACTATTCTTTTCTACTTTACAACCGTATCATTTACCTTCCATAATTATCAAGCTTGTTGTCACTATTTGGTTTAGACAAGCTAGATCAAACATTTTATAGTTAAAGATGATTAGGAAAAGCTAATGTTCTTTTCTTTTCCTCTTATTTTAGGTTTATATTTTAAATTTTAATTTTGATAACAAACCTTTAGAGTTGTTGTTAAGAAGAAACTGTTGTAAAAATATTAATTAAATATATTGACTTTATTCCTAAATATTAATTAGTGATGAAAAGAGGAATTAATGTTGTTGTAGTATTATGATACTGCATAGTTTAATATTCTTATTTCCATTCCCTCACCCTCTAGCTTCTGCCAGAAAAATTAATATGTTAGATGAATTATAATTTTTGTTGATATACTTTCAGTACCAACACATTCTAATTGCTTTTATTTTTTTATTCTTAAAACCTCTTATTTTTATGGTGATATATTCCATCTAATTGCGCCATCTTATATAAATTTTAATTTGGTGTATAATTTTATAAGTGTGTTTAGAATGATTGATTTCATTAACACTTGTAAGTTTTGTTGGTAATTATTGTTAAAAAAATTCAATGCTTTCTAATATTTAGGGATATATATCAAAAAAAGTATTTAGGGATAAAGCTAATTTATTTTATTAATATTTTTACAAGATTCTCTCCTTAAGGACAACTCTAAGGGTTGTTATCAAAACCATTTAAATTTTTATATGAAGTTTATAGTTTTGTTTATCTATTGAAAAGCTCTTTTTGACTCACATCTAAAACTTCTAATTTTGGGGTGACTATAAGAGATTATCATATATATTATATTCATATCTATTTTTTTTTCCAAAATTCCTTTTTTAATTGGTAGAAAAGCAACTTGAGCACAACGTAATTTTTTTCCCTTCTTTAACAATGACAAAAATTTTAGAATTATAAACAACTACTAGTTAGTGAGGATTTTTAAAACTTTATTTTAACTTGATAAAAAAGAATGGTGAAATATATTTTATATATTTTTATTCCAAAATTAATAGACATAAAATAGATTCAAATTTAATATACTCTAATCTTTATCTCATTTATTTCATCTTTCATCGGATATACGCTCTACGAGGAGACTCTATATGATAGATTTTCTCTCTCATCCTCATTATTTCTCTAGGTTGGGTTCGAAGCGGAACACGAGAAGTTGTTTATAATAGACCCTCATTAAATTTGGCAATTAATTACTTTTGGACAGCTCAATCTGGGATTTCGTAATTTCCTTTATTCATTTCATCTGCTGTGAGTCACTCGACGATGGCGAAAGGGGCAAGGGCATCCTCAATGTCAAGATGTATTATTAGGATCACCTCCAGCGGAGTCATCGAGCTAAAGACCTCCACCTTCGAACTTGAAAGTGGATGCTACGAATTTTGTTTTAGCAATTCGGTTGGATACTCAGAACATAAGGTGACTTTGGGTTCTTTGAACATGGAAGTAACCCTAGCATTAACACCCGGACATTTTAATTACCCGAGTAGAAGCAAGATTGGGATTCAAGGGGCACCATTAAGGGCATGTAAAGCGTATCATAGGGTTTCTTAGAGACCATACTGTTCATCGAGCATCACTGCATCATCTTAAGAAGAAAAAGAAATCGAAAAGAGAGGGGAGAGCGAGGTAGAGAGAGAGAGAGAGAGAGAAAGAGAGATAGTGATAATGAATTGAGATGAAGGTAATAGCTTTGATTGGTTAGGATACTCTTTGCATCATGATTTTATATATTTATGGTATTCTTTGTTATTTTGTTCGGTGTAACAAGGCGGTCAAAGAATGTTACATTTTTGAGAAAATAATACGTCTCATTGAATAAAGAACCGAAAAAGATATTTTGCATTATAACAAAAGTACAATTATAAATTTATTTACATTACAATATTAATTATACTAACCAAACGTCACATTAATTAGGTAGCATACACAATTAAACTTGTAACTGGGGTAATTGAAACCATTATAGAAAGAAACCACACATGATGTCTAGTTACACTAAATTAAATTTTGATTAATAAAAGGGTGTGTTTGTTTCAGGTGAAAAATATTTTCTCAGAAAATTATCATTCTATTTTCCGCCGTTTGGTAGCATAAGTAGTGGATAAATATTTTCTAGGGGAAAATAATTTCCCTCAATCAAGGGAAAATAAATTTCCTTATATGAGGAAGGAAGTTAATTTTCCTTTGCTTCAATTAAGGGAAAATAAAGTCTTATCAATCGGATTTCAAGTTCTAAACTTCTCTTACTTTGCCACCTTCAATTTCTTTTTACAAGTTTCGTCCTTGTCTTTTTCCCTTTTTTGTTGTAAAGTTCATAAATGAAAAGTTTTTTTTTACAGTATTTGTTTCTTTTTTTAATTTCTATTATTTTATAGATATAAAAGTTTGATCATAGGGAGATCTACAAACTTATCAAATTTAGGTGCTCAACATATATATATATATATATATATATATATATATATATATATATATATATATATATATATATATATATATATATATATATATATATATATATATATATATATATATATTTATTTATTTATTTATTTGGGTTTTGAAGTTGAATTAGTTATTTACTTTTTCTTTTCATATTTACGGGGTTTTTATGGTTGGTTTTTGCATTTAAGTAGCTATTTTAGAAAATTATTTTTCTTCTACCAAACAAAGGAAAATGTGGGTGGAAAATGGTTTTACTTGGAAATTCATTTTCCCATGAAAAATATTTTCGCGAAAAATATTTTCCCCACAACCAAACACACCCTAAAAGTCATAACTAATGTAATATTTTATTTAGAAAATTTTTTTATTACTAAGAAAATCTCTAAAACTTTCCTTAGCCAATTTATGGTTTATTATATGATAATAGGATTAGAGATCTACCAGGATTATTGTTAACAATAATTATTCTAGCTATTACTTACAATATAGTTAATTTTATCCCTAATTTGAAAAAAATTATGAAATCTGTTTTTCAAATTATCTACCCATAATTAATTCTTTTTTAATTTTCTATCTATTAGTTTATTTAATTATCTACCCATTAATTTTGGTAAAAAAATTTCTTTTCCCCTTATTTTAAGTTTATATTTTAAATTTTGACTTTGATAATGACAGCCCTTAGAGTTATTGTTAAGAAGAGAATCTTGTAAAAATATTAATAAAATAAATTGGCTTTATCCCTAAATATTAATTAGTGATGAAAAAAGAAAATTAGTGTTGTGGTAGTGTTAGGATATTTCATTGTTTAATGTTTTTGTTTCCATCTCCCCACCTTTTGGCTTCTGCCAGAAAATTTAATATGTTAGCTTAATTATGTTTTTAATTGGTGTACTTTTGGTATGAACACATTTTAATTGATTGCTTTTATTTTTTATTCTTAAAACCCCATATTTTTATGGTGATATATTTCATTTGATTGCGTCATCTCAAGTAAGTTTTAATTTGATGTATATTTTACAATTGTGTTTAGAATGATTGATTGCACAATTACTTGTAATTTTTGTGGATAATTATTGTTAAAAGAATTCAATGCTTTCTAATATTTAGGGTATATATAAAAAAATATTTAGGGATAAAGTTAATTTATTTTATTATTATTTTTATGAAATTCTTAACTTTTTCTATGAATTCTATAGTTTTGTTTATCTATCGAAAAACTCTTATTAAATCATATCTAGAGTTTATAATATTAGGGTGACTATTAGAGATTATTGTATATATTATATTTATATTTAGTTTTTTCAAAATTCTTTTCTAATTGGTAGAAAAGCAACTCGAGCACAATACAAAATTTTTAATTCCCTCCTTAATTTCATAACAATGAAAAAAATTATAATTATAAACAACTACTAGTTAGTGAGGATTATTTTAATAGTTCTTTTAACTTGATAAAAAAGAATGGTGAAGAATATTTTATATAATTTTATTCTAAAATTAATAGATAGAGAAAAGATTTCAATTTAATATACTCTAACATCTCTGCATTTATTTCATCTTTCATCGTATAAACGCTCTACAAGGAGACTCTCTACAATATATTTTCTCTCTGATCTTGATTATTTTTCAAGGTTGGGTTCGGAGTAGAACACGATTGTTTTTAATGGAAGCTCATTAAGTTTGATGACTAATTTGGACAGCTCAATTTGAGATTTTGTAATTTCATTCATTCATTTCATATGTTGTGATTCATTCGATGAAGGCGGAAGAGGCAACGACATCCTTAATGTTAATATGTATTATTAGCACCACCGCCAAGCGGAGTCATCGAGCCAAAGACCTCCACCTTTGAACTTGAAAATGGATGCTACAAATTTTATTTTGGCAATTCGATTGGATACTCAAAACATGAAGTGACTTTGGTTTCTTTGAACATTGAGGTAGCCCTAAAATCCACCTTTAAATATTTTAATTACCTAGTAGAAGGAACGATCTGGGATTCAAGGGCCACCATTAAGAGCGCATAAGGCGCATCATAGGTTCCTCGGAGACCGTATCGTTCATCATCATCACTGCATCATCTTAAGAACAAAGCAAAATTGGAAAGAGAGGGAGGGAGAGAGAGAGAGACAAAGAGAGAGAAATTGTGATAATGAATTGAGATGAAAGTAATGGCATTGGTTGATTGGAGTACTCTTTGCATCATAATTTATATATTCATGGTTGTCTTTATTATTTTGTTTGGTGTAATAAGGCGGTGAAAGAATGTTATGTTTTTCGAGAAAATATTTGAAGACTCGGACTCGCTCAACGCATTTCTGAGTTGTATTAAAAGAATCAGGTATACGAATCTCTTATTCATAGAGTTTTGATTCTAAGGCATTCTCCGCTTTTAGAAACTTTTATGAGTGATATGATATATCTACTCTAAGTGTGACAACATTTACTTCATGAATTTCTTGCCTATTTCTTAGTGACTCGGAAAACGGATATGAGTGTCTTACTCATTTCGAGTCTCTCATTGCTCGATTTATCGCATGCCGATTAGACTAGCTTTCCGCTCAGGACTCGACTTCATGATATATGTCCTATTCTATTGGAGTCGGTGCTTTTATTCCGAATCGTGCTTAGTCTATATTAAGTTATCTCACTCGATATTCTTTATATAACTTGATTCTTTGCTCGGACTAGCTTCGATGGAATTTTGAGTTACATGTATATTAGACTCGAAAATTCCATTCTCTTTCGACTCGGATAATTAGTTGTTTATATATCTTAATTATTTTATTATCCGTGTCTAATCTTAGACCAAAGTATTTTATACTTTGAGAACCAAAATTGATTTACTTTTGTAGGTTATTCAAACGAGGATACGTTTTTCGAAATACAAAAGTAATCGGCTTCAAAATGTCAAATCACCAGCGAGACATGACTTTTCATCTTCTCTCGTCTCGGTCCAGAAGATTGTGTCGTGGCCGTCTGTTTCCAATCCGGAAAACTGAAACTCCAAGCTTAACGGTGGTTTCCACCTTATCCTTCAAGACACCGCCAATGGTTTTGGGACTTCCAAGAGAGTTAAACCGTTGTCCAACGTTCATATCACAATGGATACTTTCCGAGTGACTCGGAAAGTCCTTGTCAACGGTCACAAAGGACTCTCGGTCGGCAGATGAAGATAACGGCTACTCTGCCTGGTCATCTATAAATAGAAGCCACCTCACAAGACTTGAAGATTGCCGAACTTATTGTTAATACACGCACTTGAGCAAAGTCATTGTATTTATTCTCAATCTTCTACTTACAACTCCTATTCCGTAATTCATTACTTTCGAGTTGTAAGGTCTTGTACCTAGTTACAAACACTTTCTTACTTTCTCTGTAAGGTCCCTTGACTAAGCTGTAAAGGTTAACTCAGCTTAGTTGTCCCTAGTTGTAAGGGTTATCTCAGCTAGGAAGTACTAGATCGGATAAGGGAATTTCGAGTCTAGGAAAACTTGTAAAGAGTTGTCTAAGGGAGCAACTCAGGTTCGGTCAGTTCACGGTATTTTGTGGACTCAAAATAGTGGATTTGACTTCGTGCTTGGATTAGCACGGTCCGTGGTTTTCTACCCCAGGAGGGTTTCCACGTAATCTCTAAGTGTTTTCTTTCGAGTTCATTCTAAACTCGGACAGTCTCAAAGCTTCGCTTAATCTGCTTCTTTACCCTTGACGGCTTTTACGAGTCCATATCTTTCGACTTTACTTGTTGACTCGGAACCTGCCTCTATCTTGTCTTTGGCAAAAGAGCTAAAGTTTCCAGGAAAAACTTGCATCACCCTATTCACCCCGCTCTAGGGTGACTCGGACTCTCCCCGAGCAAACCTTCAATTGGTATTAGAGCCTAGCCTTTCAGAAAGGATCTAACCATCCAAAGGTCTAAAGATCAAATGGCTCGGAACAACGGAGAGTTCGACGAAGGAAGATCTTCCAGCAGGTCACCAAAATTCAAAGGATCAAACTTCGAGCACTTGGAAGAAACTTATGGAATGTTTCCTCATGGATCATGATGAAGATGTATGGGAAATCATACAACAAGGAAACTACATTCCAATGAAGACAGAGGAATTCAGAATCATTCCAAAGACAAAGGCCGAATTTACTCTCGGCGAAGCAGAAGTTCGGGAAGAACTTCAAGGCAATGAACATTCCGATGTGCGCCATTAGCTCGGAAGAATACAACCGAGTGTCTGCACTGTGACTCAGCAAAAGAAGTGTGGGACACTCTTCTCAATACTTACGAAGGCACTAGCCAGGTCGGACAAGCAAAGATAAGCCAGTATCTTCACAAATATGAGCTTTTCAAGATGGAGCCGGAAGAGAACATCACTCGGATGTTCATTCGATTTACCGAGATTACCAACAATCTCAAATCACTGGGTAAGAAGATTTCCCACGAGGAAATGTGCGTAAAGATACTCGAAGTCTACCCAAGAGAAGATGGGGTCCCAAGGTGACCATCATAGAGGAAGCTCAGAACCTCTCACTCTTAAAGCCGGACGAGCTCATCGGAAAGCTTCTCACTCACGAAATCCATCTAGAAGAGGAGGATGCTGAGGGCAGTACCAAAAGGAACTTAGCACTAAAAGCCTCGTAATCCAAAGAAGCAAATATGAGCTCCTCCGACTCGGAAGGCGATCCCATGGCACTCATTGCAAGAGGCTTCAAGAGAATGATGAAGCACAAAAGATGGGATAAACGGCCAAAGGAAGAATTCTACAAGAAAGACAAGAGGGACAGAAAAGGTAAGTATTCTTCTCCTTCAAAGTTATCTTTATCTAAGAATTCCGGATGTTTTGAGTGTGGCAACAAAGACCACATAGTCAAAGACTGTCCGAAAAGAAAAAGGGACAGAAAGAAGAAGAAGGCTATGATGGCAACATGGAGCGATGAGGACTCATCGAAGATGACGAGGACTCGGATGACTCAAAGTGTCCGATGGCAATCTCGACTCGAAGCTGAAAGAGAGTCGAACTCGGACTCGGACAATGAGGAAACTAATCCTCAAGAGGTAATTGAATACTTTCTCAAATTTTCCAAAGTCGATCGAGCTAAATACATTTTCCATCTAATTGCACCATCTTATATAAATTTTAATTTGGTGTATGATTTTATAAGTGTGTTTAGAATGATTGATTTTATATTCATTGGTAAGTTGTGTTGGTAATTATTTTTTAAAAAAGTTCAATGCTTTCTAATATTTATGGATGTATATCGAAAAAATATTTAGGGATAAAGCTAATTTATTTTATTAATATTTTTATAAGATTCTCTCCTTAAGGATAACTCTAAGGGTTGTTATTAAAATCGTTTAAACTTTTCTATGAAGTTTATAGTTTTGTTTATTTATTGAAAAGCTCTTATTGAATCATATCTAGAGTTTCTAATTTTGGGGTGAGTACAAGAGATTATTGCATATATTATATTCATATCTATTTTTTCCAAAATTTATTTTCCAATTGGTAGAAAAGCAACTCGAGCACAACAAATTTTTTTTATTCCCTTCTTAATTTCATAACAATGAAAAAAAAATTAGAATTATAAACAACTTTTAAAATTTTTTTTTAACTTGATAAAAAAGAACGGTGAAGTATATTTTATATATTTTTATTCCAAAATTGATAGACAGAAAAAAGATTCAAATTTAATATACTCTAATCTTTATATCATTTATTTCATCTTTCATCATATATACGCTTTACGAGGACACTCTATGATAAATTTTCTCTCTCATCCCGATTATTTCTCCGGGTTGGTTTCGGAGCGAGAACACGAAGGGTTGTTTTTAATGGTCGATCCTTAAGTTTGACAACTAATTATTTTTGGACAGCTCAATCTGGGATTTAGTAATTTCATTCATTTATTTTCTTCTCAACTACTTTTTGCCCGCACTAAAATACGGTATGTATTAATATGTAGAAATATTAAAGAGAAATTTTTATTATTTAATAGACGAAATTTCAATAATAGTTGTTATATCAAAAAGTAAATTCTAAATGACAGAAAAATATTTTGTAATAACACTTTTTTAAAAATAATTTCAGCAATAAAAAATTACGTAAATCCTAATTATGAATAAAGTAATATAAAATCGTCTCAAAATTATTGCTATTTATTCTATAACTCATAGTAGAATGAATAATATTTATTTTATAAAAAATAATGCCCAATAATATAAAAATAATATTTAGGGAAAAAAATTACATGATGTAAGCCAAAAATCTAATGGGGTAATTATATATATTATAACATATTAAAATGCTTGCATACATAAACCAAAAATCTAATCGTCACATAGTATATATATTAGAATCTATTAAGATCAAGGTTGTTAGAATTGATATGTTAGTTAAAATCGATTTGGGGGGTTAGAATCAGAATTATAGAATTGGATCGATTATCGTAAGATTCTAATATTTATTTGTAATAATAAAATTATTTTTTATAAAAATAAAAATATTTGTAACATTCATAAATATTTATAAAAAATCTAGGCAACTATACTCTGTCGAAAATTTGATACAAAATATAATTATCCATAACTACTTTATGAATTTTATTAAGAATCGTGAAATTAAATTCTTATGAATTGAGGGTCATAGAATCGTAGAATCGTAGAATTATTTTATAATTCTACCATACATTTTTGAATTAAATTAGGATCATAAGGTTCCAATGAATCGTATAATCGTAAGATTGTTACATCCGGATCAGGAGTTTAATAACCATCATTAAAATTTTTATGCATATGAGTATAAATTATCAATAATAGGCTAATATACATCATTACAATACTGATGCACATAACTCCATTTCTACCCTCCTAATAAGACGAATAGATAAAATAATCTATTTAAAATTATAAATTCATAAGCATACAATTTATAGGAACACATAAGGAGTACATTTCTATCATCCATATAAATATTATACTTTGGTAGTCTAATTCAAATGAATGTAGTCTTCCAATATTATAAAAAAGAATTTAAGAAGTACATATAATTCAGCCATCATAAATCCAATTATTTAAAATCTACAATAAATTTTGAAGACTAATATTTTTATTGGTAATTAAAATTGATAATAAATAATATAATAATATAATTATGCATTGATAAAAGATTAGAAAATAATGTCCTGAAACAAATTATACCCTTGGTCAAACAAAAAAAAACACACATGAATGTCAACTATGAACTAAAGATTAGACAATAATGTCCCATTAACAATTTTCTTTTTACATCCATTGATTTATTTGGAGAGAAATGTAAGGGATATTACATTTTTAGAATATAAAAGTATATCAAGAGTTTTAGAATATAAAAGTATATCGAAAGTTGGAAATACTCACAAAAATAACCAAAAAATAGAAATAAAAAAATTTAATTCAAAAGATTCACTTATAAAAATTAAAATATAATATATTAATGAGACAATATACAACATCATGATCATGTTTATGAGAAATTTTATACTCAGTTAAATAATGTCTTGCGGGGTTATTGTCATTGTATGATAATGATATGAAATATGAAAAAAAGAAAAGATCATAATTTAAGTAGTATTAAAAGATAGAATACCTTCTAACTAAAACAATATGAAATTTGAGCTAAAATAAACAATTTTTATGCACAAAGAGATTCCATCCCAACAATGGCCTAATTATATCGAGAATAAGAGATGAATATGATTATACTAATATATTTTTAAAGGGAGAACTAATTTAAAGTAAAAGAATTAATTTGGAAGGAAAGTGGAATTTAAGAGCTAATTGGAGGGAAAAATTATCTATGTTATATATTTGTTAAGGAAGAAATTTTTAAAATTTTTTTTATCAAGGACTAACTTTTAAGTTAGATTTACTTTTATTTGAATGATAATTTTAAATTTGATAAGCTGTATAATTATTGCCCGCCATATAATATTTTCAATGGTTAGTTTTTTATAAACAAATATTTATAATAATATTTAGTAAAAGTGTACTAAATAAATGCTTTATATATATATATATATATATATATATATATATATATATATATATATATATATATTTATATATATATATATACATACATACATACATATAGACGTCACTCTCTCTCTCTCTATATATATATAGAGATCATCTTTCAATAAATTATATTTCAGATATTTTTGATAAAATAAAAATAATTTTGTTTGAATTTCAAAAGAATAGAAAAAGGAGGGAAGCAATTTGAGAGGGGTTATTTAGGCGGAATTCAATGTGGTGCAAGTAACAATTCAAAAAGACGTTTTAATTATAGTACTAGATTGGATTGCTAGATCTTTTCAAGTTGATTGAATACGAAGCATCAATTTTTAATAGATATATTCAAGTTGGTGGTTAATTCAATACAAAGCATTTGTTTTTAAAACCCTGTTCTTTCTTAAACCTCTTTTTCATTATCTTTTTAAACAACTTCGTCTTTAAGAATCTAACATTCTTTTTCTCATATTATTGAGTCGTTATTTAAAGCAATAGATGGAGTAGGCATGGCGGTGTGGGCACTCGATGACTACGAGAGCGGTGACGACATCCTCAATGTCAAGATTAATTATCAAGACCATCGCCAAGCTGAGTCAACGAGCCAAAGAACTCTACCTTCAAACTTGAATTTGGGTCCGATTACGACTCGACGGCACCAAATACTATGATTATGCTTGGGACAACGTCCGGGAGTTTCTTGACGACTCAGTAGGATCTAGAGTCCTGGTGGTGAGCATCATGGAAGGTGGAAGCTTTAAAACGACGGTAAAGGGGGTGCTAGTTGTTACTTGGCGTACTAATTCGACTCGGACACAAGAAGGAGAGTGATGCTCCATATGCCTTGATGACGTGGAGGATGGGGTGGGTGTAGGTGGATAGGTTGACTTATTCACATGAGTTCCATGCGGATCCCCTTGTTAAATGGGTGATGACCTGCCTTGATGGTTCCCCGTCCCGCCTCTTGTGCCGTTCCGCCCTTCATCTTTAAATCGGTGAGCTTCTTTGTAACTTCCACCGTCGAAGAAGGCGTGGTCTATTCGTTTTTATGGTCGAGATTTTCTTGCAATCCTTTTTGTTGTGCTCTTTGATGACTTGTTCTTAATGCAAATTTCGTCCTCGGATAAATGATTTCAATTAATTACGTTTGGTGTTAATTTTCTCACAATCGCACAATCAATCATAGTTAGTTTTATTTTCTTCCAATCACACAATTAATCATGTTTCGGGATGATGATGATGTTGTTTTTTGTTTGGTGTTGATTTTTAATGTTTTTTGTAAAGTGATTATATTATGTGCTACCACGGATAAGTGATTTTAATTAGGTGTTATATGCCTCGAGGACGTGGTGGATGGGGTGGGTGTAGGTGGGTAGGTTGATTTGTTCACATTAGTTCCACGTGGATTGCGTTGTTAAATGGGTGATCAAGCTGTGTTGGTGATTCCCCGTCTTGCCCCTTGTTCCGCTCGTCCTTTAATATTAAACCGGTGGGCTTCTTTGTAACTTCTACCTTCGAAGAAGGTGTGGTGTAGCCGTTTTTATGATCGAGATTTTCTTGCAATCCTTTTTGTTGTGTTCTTTAATGACTTGTTCTTAATGCATATTTTGTCTTCCTTGGATATGTGATTTCGATTAATCATGTTTGGTGTTGATTTTCTTGTAATTGCACAATTAATCATGTTTCAAGATGATCATGATGTTAGTTTTTGTTTGGTGTTGATTTTTAATGTTTCGTAATGTGATTATATTATGTGGTACTAGCTAGGGATAAGTGATTTCAATAAGGTGTTATATGCTTTGATGACGTGGAGGATAAGATAGGTGTAGGTGGGTAGGTTAACTTGCTTACATGAGTTCCACGTAGATTGTCTTATTAAATGGGTGATCAACTGCATTGGTGGTTCACTGTCCCGCCCTTTGTGCCGATCCGCATTTAATCTTTAAACCGGTGGACGTCTTTATAACTTCCACCGTCGAAGAAAAGATGATCTAATCATTTCTATGGTCGAGATTTTCTTGCAATCCTTTTTGTTGTGCTCTTTGATGACTTGTTCATAATGTAGATTTCGTCTTCCTTGGATAAATGTTTTCAATTAATAATGTGTGGTGTTGATTTTCTTACAATTGCACAATTAATCATGTTTTAGGATGATGATGGTGTTATTTTTTGTTTGGTCTTGAATTTTAAAATTTCTATAATATGATTATATTATGCGGTACTAGGGATAATTAATTTTCATAAGATATCACATGCCTTGATGATGTGTAAGATAAGGTGTGTGTAGGTGGGTAAGTTGACTTGCTCACTTGAGTTCCATGTGAATTGTCTTGTTAAACAGGTGATCATTTGTGTTGGTGGTTCCTTGTCCTACCATTTATGTCTGCTCCGCCCATAATCTTTAAACCAGGTGACCTTCTTTGTAACTTCCACCATCAAAGAAGGCGTAGATTACTCATTTTTATGATGGAGATTTTCTTGCAATCCTTTTTGCTATGCTCTTTGATGACTTGTTCTTAATAAATATATCGTCTTCCTTGGATGAGTGATTTCAATTAATCTTGTTTGTTGTTGATTTTCTTGCAATCGCACAATTAATCATGTTTAGTGTTTTTTATTTTGCAATCGAGCAGCTTTACTATGTTTCAGGATAATGATGATGTTGTTGTTCATGTGGTGGTTAATTTTGATATTTCGTAAAGTGACTATATTATGTGGGTACCGAGGATAAATGATTTCAATTAAGTGTCATAAGTCTTGATGACGTGGAGAATGGGGTGGGTGCGGATGGGTAGGTTGACATGCTCACATGAGTTCCAAGTGGATTCTCTTATTAAAACGGTTATCAAGCTGCGTCGGTGGTTCCCTATCCTGCCCTTGTGCCGTTCCACCCTTAATATTTAAACCGGTGGGCTTCTTTGTAACTTCCATCATCGAAGAAGGCATGGTCTAGCCGTTTTTATGGTCAAGATTTTCTTGTACTCCTTTTTGTTATGTCTGTTTGTTGACTTGTTTTTAATGCAGATTTCGTTTTCTTTAGATAAATCATTTCAATTAATCATGTTTGGTTTTGCTTTTCTTACAATCGCACAATTAATCATGTTTAGTGTTATTTTCTGTCAATCACACAATTAATCATATCTCAGGATGATGATAATGTTAATTTTCATTTGGTGTTGATCTTTAAAGTTTCCGTAATGTGATTATATTATGTGGTACTAAAGATAAGTGATTTTAATTAGGTGTCATATGCCTTGATAACGTTGAGGATGAGATGGTGATAGTTGGTTAGGTTGACTTGCTCACATGAGTTTCACGTGAATTACTTCTTTAAATGGGTGATCAACCGTGGTGGTGGTTCCCCATTCTACCCCTTGTGCCGCTCCATCCTTAGTCTTTAAACCGGTGGGCTTCTTTGTAACATCCACCATCGAAGAAGACGTGGTCTAACCATTACTATGGTCAAGATTTTCTTCCAATCCTTTTTTATTGTGCTCTTTGATTACTTGTTCTTAATGCAGATTTCGTCTTTCCAAATAAGTTATTTCAATTAATCATGTCCGGTGTTGATTTTCTTGCAATCGCACAATTAATCGTATTTAGTGTTATTTTCTTATAATCACACAATTAATGATGTTTAAGAATGATGATGATGATGATGTTTTTCGTTTGGTGTTGATTTTTAAAGTTTCGTAAAGTGATTATATTATATGTTACCAGAGATAATTTATTAGAGATAAGTGTTTTCAATTAGGTGTCATATGCCTTGATGAAGTGGAGGATGGGTGCGTGTAGGTAGGTAGGTTGACTTGCTCATATGGGTTCCATGTGAATTTCCTTGTTAAATGGGTGATTAACTACGTTGTGGTTTCTCGTCCCGCCCATTGTTCCACTCCTCCCTTAATCTATAAATAGGTGGGCTTTTTCGGACCTATGACGAAGGCTCGGATGAAGAACCGTCGTCATAGGTATTCATATGACGATAGTTCTTTTGAAGAATCGTCATCATAGATTGACCTATGACTATGATTTTTGTATAGAATTGTCGTCATAGGCCTTCTTTTACTACGATTTTGCACCGTAGTAAAAAATGCTCACTTATAACGACGGGCACATAAACGACGCCCGATAACCGTAGTTAAAGGTCGTTTTGAACCGTAGTTAAAATTGGTTCCTATAGTAGTGTTTGGCGTTGATTTGTAAAGTTTTAAATGCAGCTTAAAAAATGTCCACTTATAAAAATGTCACATATGACGACGGTTCTATGAAAAACCGTCATCATATGTCTTTTAGATGCGGCTTAAAAACGCGAGAACATACCTACTTGTTTCCATGCCCACTTACTTCGCTCTCTACTCTCGGTCTTATCGCTTTCTACGGTTTCTCTCCTCCACATACCTCCTCGGATCTGGAATTTGTAGTTTCCTCGCCGATCGACTTGAATTGGTAAGCCCACTTACATCCTAGCCGTTGTAGTTTCCTCTATCTTAATCTTTTATTTCTTTATAGTTTCCTCTCATCTCTTTTAAGTGTAGATCTCTCAAACTAATTCTTGCTATCAAGCCTCTCCTCACCCTCGCCATTGTCAATTCTTAGGTATGAATCTCTATTCTCTCTTATTTTTGTCTTTAAGTTATTTACAAAATGTGTTATAGTTAAATGTTGAATGTATTTGCGATAATTATGTGAATATTGAGAATGTGGGTAATGTTTGAGATTGTTGAAATGTTGAATATTGAGAATGTGGGTAACATTTATTTAGTTTATTAAGTTGGAAACTCGTGAAATGTTTGAGATTTTGAGAGATGGGTTTAGGAGTTTAGGATTTGTGGTAATTATAGCGAAATAAAATGATAGTTAAGGATTGTAGATCAAAAGAGTGCATCCAAATATTTTTAGGGTTTTAGATTCGAGGGGGACAAAAAAACAACATACAACTCCTTCCCTTCTTCGGTGCTACATTCTTCTTTCCAAGGGATGGAGTAAGAGTAAATAAGAAAGAATTTCCAAAAAATGCAAGGGAACGAATACTAAGAAAATTAAGGAGAAAATGTTGGAACCTCATGAGAAAGGTAATGAAATTGATAGAAAAATTCATAGATCTAAGGGGGACAAGAGAATTGATAAAGGGAATAGAGATGATGATAGAGATCATACTCAAAAACAGAAGAATTTCCTACGGGTACAAGTCGTAGAAATAGAAAGATAATTTGGATATAGGGTCATCCCCAAAAACCTTCTCATAAAGATAAATTTCTATCTAATTTGTTTATTTTGATGAGGTGATGTTCGCGTGAACTTATTTATCCAATTATCGAAATTGGTATCCAAAGATGGTTAGATTTTAGAGAAATAAAAATATTTATGGTTGAGGGTTTGAGAAAATAGAAAAATTTGTGATTATATGTTTAAGGATCAATAGGGAGAAAATATAAATGTAAAAAATTGGAAAGGTATTTCGATATAGGGATCTCCCCAAATACTTGCCAAGATAAATTTGTTATCAAATTTATTTATTTTGATGAGTTGAAGTTAGGGGTGGACTAATTTATCTAATTACCTAAATTTTCTATTTCCTTTTTGGGTGCAAGTTTGTTATATTATAAATGATTGTAAACTAGAGTATATGATTTTTTTGAAGTTTATTTAATGCATAAAAAATAATGAATATCAATGAAATGTTGAAGTCATCCATTTAGTTTGCTTTAACAACCCAAGATATAACTAAAACCAGAGTTCCCCATAACCCTTGTTTACTTTAGCAATGAGGTCGAATTCACTAGGTAAGACATAAAGTCTATATACAGTGTGGGTCAGTCCACGAAGATAGAGAAAGTGGATAAAAGCTTTATTGCGAAAAAGTGATAAAAAATAGGGAATTATTACTAGTTTTGTGATTGTTTACCACCTTTCTCTCCAATAAATCCTTTATCCTTTTTCACTTTCTTCATGTACTTGATTCACCCCGCCCATAGACTCTATATCTTGCCTTGTGAATCTGATCTCTTTGTTAAAGACTACAAGCGTTATGGGAACTTCGGTTGTGGTTATGTCTTGGGGTTGTTAAAGCAAATTAAAGGGATGACCTCAACATTTTATTCATATTAATTTGTCCTATGCATTATGTAAAATTTTAACCAAAATCATGTCTAATTTATGATAATATAGAATACATCGAAATTGGAAGAAAAAGGAAATCATATATATATAGACACACACACACACACATAAACAATTGGAAGTAAAAAATTCTTTAAATGGGAAAAGGGATAGAGGCTTTATTGAGGGAGTTGGTAAGAATAATTCTTTGACTTAACTCTCTCCTTCGATCATAGTGAAAATGAGTTACAAAGCACTTCCCGCTGGTTACGAGAAATTGTGTGCGCGCTTTAATAGGGATCGTGTTGAGCAAGCTGCTGTTGCCAATTGCTGCCCATCCCTCGTTGCGAAGACATTCTATAACCTTTTGATTGATGATGCCATGGAGCTAGATTTTTAGACTTCGATGAAGCTTATGCTCTCAAACAAATTATGTTGCGTTTCTACCGGGACCTCCTTGAAGTTTGGGTAGAGCGCAACTTTGACCATCTTGTAGAAATATAGGCAAGCAATTTGTACTCATTAGCAAGTGATGCGACAGGCAACGACGCCACTTCAAGCATGGGCTCATCGTTTGGTCTCCCGCAGAGCAGCGGTGAATCGGTGGAGGGCCCTTTCTCTTATTCTTCTCCGGTCTCGAAGGAACTTATCGAAGGAGAATGGGAGGAACCTCCTAAGGAGAAAAAGAGAAATCTCCCTAAAAGAAATAAGGTTGTCCATCTCTACCCCTATACGAACTCCAAGCAAGCAATACATAAGAGGAGTATCACTTTGGGACAATGACAAAGGAAATAGAGACTGCCCATGAGATGACCTCTTTGTGTGTTCCTTCTTTAGTATTTATGCCAAAAACTCCATTTCTTGGTCCTTGAATTTTGTGGAATAAATGACTTCAATATTTATGCCAAAAGGTTCATCTCTGTTTGCTCAATGTGATGCTTTTTAGTAGATTGAGTTGTGTGCTTGTCTTTATGAGTATATTTCTTGCTTGGAGTTCGTGCAAAGGTAGCATGGACAAAATATATGATGTATGTATGTTGTCCAGGTTATCGCTGCAACAACTCCAAGTAAGCAATATCATCATAAAGACAATGACATAACTAAGTCTACTACAAAAGCATCACTTTGTGTAAATAGAGATGAACTTTTTCACATAAATATTGAAAGCGTACTCTTTGTATTATAATTTCACATCATTGTAATATATTCATTGCTAGAACTTATTGCGAACTACTGAATTCTGTTGTCGAACTTGTTCAAGATGAAACTTATTGTGGTTGTAGTAAGTAGAAAATTTTTATATATATTGAAAAATTACTACTGTTGGTTGTTGTTGTGTGTATAAGTTGTGATGTATTTTGTACAGGGGGTAAGGAAAAACAAAAAAACTATAAAAAATTCTAACCTATGACAACGATTCTGAATCGTCGTCATATGCCCTTCCTCGAACAATTTAGGCATTTTTGTGTAGGACCTATGGATGGTTCTAATGTAAGAACCGTCGTCATAGAGTGACCTATTACTATGATTTTGAACCGTAGTAAAATATGTTACATACAACAATAGCCACATACACGACGTCGGTTAACCGTAGTTAAAAATGGTTCCTATACTAGTGAATGGGTGATCAATTACATTGGTGGTTCCCCGTCGTACCCTTTTTTCCACTCCGGTCTTAATATTTAAATCGGTGGACTTCTTTTTAACTTCCACCATCGAAAAAAGATGGTCTAGCAGTTTTTATGGCTAAGATTTTCTTGAAATCCTTTTTGTTTTTTCTCTTTGATTACTTATTCTTAATGTATATTTTTTCTTCCTTGGATAAGTGATTTCAATTAATCATGTTTGGTGTTGATTTTCTCGCAATCACACAATTAATCATATTTAGTGTTATTTTCTTACAATCACAAAATTAGTCATGTTTTAGGATGACGATGATGTTTTTTGTTAAGTGTTGATTTTTAAAGTTTCTATAAAGTGATTATAATATGTGCTAACAAGGATAAGTCATTTCAATTTGGTTGACTTGCTTACATAAGTTCCACTTGGATTCCCTTGTTATATGAGTGATAAACTGCGTTGGTGGTTCCCTATACTGCCCCTTTAGTCGCTCCGGCCTTAATCTTTAAACTGGTGGGCTTCTTTGTAACTTCCACCGTCGAAGAAGGTCCGGTATAACCGTTTTTATGGTCGAGATTTTCCTGCAATCCTTTTTGTTGTGCTCTTTGATGACTTCTTCTTAATATAGATTTCGTCTTCCTTGGATAAGTGATTTCATTTAATCATGTTTGGTGTTGATTTTCTCGCAATCATACTATTAATCATGTTTAGAGTTATTTTCTTACAAACACACAATGAATTATATTTCAAGATGAGAATGATGTTATTTTTCGTTTGGTGTTGATTTTTAAAGTTTACGTAAAGTGATTATATTATGTGGTACTAGGGATAAGTGATTTCAATCAGGAGTTATAAGACTTCATGACGTGGAGGATGGGGTGGGTGTAGGTTGGTAGGTTGACTTGATCGCACGAGTTACACATGGATTGCCTTATTAAATGGAGAATCAATTGCATTAGTGGTTACTCGTCCTACCCCTTCGCCGCTCCGCCCTTAATCTTTAAACCGGTTGGCTTCTCCGTAACTTCCACCGTCGAAGAAGGCATGGTCTAGCCGTTTTTATGGTCGAGATTTTGTTGTAATTGTTTTTGTTTTGCTCTTTGATGACTTGTCTTAATGCAGATTTTGTCTTCCTTGGATAATTGATTTCAATTAATCATGTTTGGTTTGATTTTCTCGCAATCGCACAACTAATCATGTTTAGTGTTATTTTTTTGATATTACACAATTAATCGTGTTTCAAGATAATGATGATATTATTTTTCGTTCGGTGTTGATTTTTAAAGTTTCTCTAAAGTGATTATATTATGTGGTGCCATGGATAAGTGATTTCAATTAGGTCTCATTTGTCTTGATGACGTGGAGGATGGAGTGGGTGTAGGTGGGTAGGTTAACTTGTTCACATGAGTTTCACGTGGATTGCCTAGTTTAATGGGTGATAAAATTCGCTGGTGGTTCTCGTCTTACCCTTTATGCAGCTCCGTTGTAATATTTAAACTTGTGGGCTTTTTTGCAACTTCCACCTTCGAAGAAGGCATTGTCCAACCATTTTTATGGTCGAGATTTTCTTGCAATCCTTTTTGTTGTACACTTTGATGACTTGTTCTTAATACTGATTTCGTCTTCCCTGGATAAGTGATTTCAATTAATTATGTTTGGTGTTGATTTTCTCGTAATCGCACAATTAATGATATTTAGTGTTATTTTCTTGAAATCACAAAATCAATCATGTTTCACGATGATGATGATGATGTTGCTCGTTTGGTGTTTATTTTGTAAGTTTTAGTCAAGTGATCATATAATTTGGTACCGGGGATAAGTGATTTTAATTAGGTGTTATATGCCTCGATGACATGGAGGATAGGGTGGGTGTAAGTGGGTAGGTTGACTTGCTCACATGAGTTCCACGTGGATCGCCTTGTTAAATGGGTGATCAATTGCATTGGTGGTTCCCCATCCTTCCCTTTGTGTTGCTCCGCCCTTAATCTTCAAATCGTTGGGTTTCTTTAGAACTTCCACTATCGAAGGAGGCATGGTCTAGTCATTTTTATGGTCAAGATTTTCTTGCAATCCTTTTTGTTGTGCTCTTTGATGACTTGTTCTTAATGCAGGTTTTGTCTTCCTTGGATAAGTGATTCCAATTAATCATGTTTTGTGTTGATTTTCTTGCAATCGCACCATTGATTATGTTTAATGTTATTTTTCTGCAACCACACAATTAATCATGTTTCAGGATTATAATGATGCATTTTCGTTTGATGTTGATTTTTAAAGTTTACGTAAAATGATCATATTATGTGGTCCTAGGGAAAAGTGATTTCAATTAGGTGTCATATGCCTTGATGATGTGGAGCATAGGGTGCATGTAGGTAGGTAGGTTGACTTGCTCACCTGAGTTCCACGTGGATTGCCTTGTTGGGTGATCAACTGCGTTGGTGGTTCCCTGTCCTACCCCTTGTTCCGCTTCGTTCTTAATCTTTAAATCGATGGGCTTCTTCGTAACTTCCACCATCGAAGAAGGCATTGTCTAGCTGTTTTTGTGGTCGAGATTTTCTTGCAATCCTTTTCATTGTGCTCTTTGATGACTTGTTCTTAATGCAGGTTTCTTCTTCCTTAGATAAATGATTTCAATTAATCATGTTAGGTGTTGATTTTCTTGCAATTGGACAATTAATCATGTTTAGTGTTATTTTCTTGCAATCACACAATTAATCATGTTTCAAGATGATGATGATGTTTTTTTCATTTGGTGTTGATTTTTAAAGTTTCTATAAAGTGATTATATTATGTGGTACCGGGGAAAAGTGATTTCAATTAGGTGTCATATGCCTTGATGACGTGAAGGATGGGGTCCGTGTAAGTAGGTAGGTTGACTTATTCACATGAGTTCTACGTGGATTGCCTTGTTAAATGAATTATCAACTGCGTTGGTGGTTCTCTATCCCGCCCCTTGTGTCGCTCTCGTCCTTAATCTTTAAACCGGTGGGCTTCTTGGTAACTTCCACCGTCGAAGAAAGTGTGATCTAGTCGTTTTTGTGGTAGAGATTTTCTTACAATCCTTTTTGTTGTGCTTTTTGATGACTTGTTCTTAATGCGATTTCATGTTCCTTAGATAAGTGATTTCAATTAATCATGTTTGGTGTTGATTTTCTCGTAATCGTGTAATTAATTTTGTTTAGGGTTATTTTCTCGCAATCTCATAATTAATCATGTTTTAGGATGAAGATGATGATGTTGTTTTATGTTTGGTGACTTCCCTTACTACGGTTTTCCTGAACTGTACTATTTGAAGGATAAGGGCATCCTAGTCCCGGAGGTTAGAGATCTTCACGGACTGTCGGATGTTAGAGCAGGAGGCACCCTACCTTCTTAAAAAGAACAGTCCACTCTAGACTAAACCAATCCGGTAGAAAGCAACATCTTCGATCTATTGTTCAAACAAGAGAAGTGCCCCGAGGGGAATTCTGTTTTGGTACTCGTGGCAACACATGTCGCCCAAAGTTCGACCCATCGAGGTTTATCACCAATGTAGATGAAGAAGGGTCCAAACATATCAATTGGACTAACACGAAAAAGGGCCAAGAGTTTGCTTGTCACCCAAGAGAGCGGATCGCTTCGAGTCTAGGGTTACGGCTAATTTTGCTATTTCCAATTCTGTTTGTTTTTCTTCCAATTTTGCAGTTTCTATTTCTGAGTTAGATGTACTTCTTTCCTCATTTAGTAAGATGAATCTTTCTACTTACTTTTTGCCTCCTCCCATTCTTAATTGTTTTACCTCTAATGATGAACAAAAAACCCCTAAAGAATTAATAAAATATGTAAACGATCATGAAAATCGCTCGCCAATTATAAAAGAAATAATAACCATTAGTTTAGGATCTCCGGATCAGCCCCAAGAGGTTAAGATTTTGAAAACTCTAAGCCTAGAAGAGCATAAGCACTTTACTTCGCTCCTTACAGAGTTTATAGATGTCTTTAGGGATAGATCCCAATATAGCAGAACATAAAATTCCACTCTATGAAGATGTCAAACCCGTTAGCGAAGCTTAGAAGGATGAAACCTAAGTAGGACCTAAAGATTAAAGAAGATGTTCAAAAACAGCAAGAAGTCGGGTTCGTTAGGGTAGTCCACTACTCCCAATGGGTAACAAATGTCATCTCGGTCACGAAGAAAGATAGAAGAGTCAAGATGTGTGTCGACTTCGAGGACCTAAATAAAGCAAGCCCCAAAGACGACTTTCCTCTAGCCTACATAGATATCTTAGTTGACAATAGGATTGGCCACACCTTACTCTCCTTTATGGATGGTTACATCGGTATAATTAAGTAAAGATGGCTGAGAGGAAGACATGGAGAAAACAACCTTCATCACTCAATGAGGGATGTATTGCTATGTAGTCACGCTATTTGGATCGAAGAATGTTAAAGTCACCTATTAGAGGACGACCATGACTTTGATGAATGACATGATACACAAGGAAGCTGAAATCTACATCGACGACATGATCGACAAGTCCAAAGATAGGGTAGGGCACCTACCTAGCCTTAGGAAATTCTTCAAAAGACTGCGAAAATACAACATGCGCCTTAAACCTCGAAGTGTGCCTTTCGGATAACCTCAAGCAAATTATTAGGCTATGTAGTCGGTCTTAGAGGAATCAAAGTTGATCCATCTAAGATCAAAGTCATTCGAGAGATGCCACCACCGAAGATAGGGAAAGAAATACGAGATTTTCTAGGGCGTCTATAGTACATTAGTCGTTTAATATCAAAACTAACTATGGTATGCTAACCGATCTTCAAGAAGGGAGCTAAACTTATATGGGACAAGGAGTGCCAAGCAGCATTCGAAAAATGTAAGATGTACTTGGCCAATCCACTCGTTTTAGTTCTACGATAACCTAGAAAACCATTGCTTCTATATCACGCCACCATAGAGACCGCAATAGGGGCCATGCTAGCTCAACATGATGGAAATGAAGAGCATGTTGTGTGCTATCTAAGATAGAAACTCTTAGAGTACGAGACCCGATATAATCCCCTAGAGAAAATGCCCTTGGCTTTAGTTTGGGCCACCAAGAAGCTCAAACACTACATGCTAGCCCACTAGGTATAAGTAGTAGGGCTAATGGACCTTATGAAGTATATTTTGGAACAAACAATTGTCAACGAGTAAGATAGCTAGATGGATGGTTATATTATTAGAATTCAAACTCAAATATGTCCCACAAAAGGCAATTAAGGGAAGAGTCATATTAGAATTCCCAGCTGATCTACCAACAATCGAAGCATAACCGGAGCAATTTGACTTTCCGGATGAGGGCATCTTGTATGTAGAGGTTGACAAGTGAACAATGTATTTCGACGACGCTTCCAGTTAGAAGGCCTTTGGAGTAGGAATCATTTTAGTCTCGCCTTAGGGAGCACATACTTCCATCTCGGTTAAATTAGACTTCGAGGTCACCAACAACGCTCGTAAAGTACGAAGCATGCATCATTGGACTCGCAACCTATAATAGAGATAGGCCAGAAACATCAAGGTCTATAGTGACTCGAGTATGATTATCAATCAAATTTTACAAAAATGGAAAGTACGAAGTGAAGCCTTGGCACCCTACCAAGCGCACCTCATGGAATTAGCAAAGCATTTTAACAACATCTCGTACACCTACCTTTCCAGGGATGATAATCAATTCGTAGATGCCTTCACCAAACTAGCTTTTATGATTAACATTCCTGGCGACATTCATTTAATGCCCATCAATATAGAACGGAGGAGTATGCCCGTGCATGTATATGCGATAAAAGTGTTAAGTGCCAACCAAACTAGTTGGTACCATGATATTTACCGATATTTAGATAGTCATGAATACTCATCAAACTCCACACCTAGAGCCCAGTGAGTGATTCGCTTGTTAGTCGCGCAATACTTCATAAATGAGGGACAATTGTACAAGAAAACTAACATGGGCATTAGCTTACTTTGTGTCAATCAACACGAAGCAAATTGCTTAATGATTGGCGTTCATGGTGGAGAATCTAGACCTCACATGAATGAAAGAATGTTAGTTCAAAAATTCAATGATTAGGGTATTATTGATCAACCACGGCATAGATTACCATGGGTTTATTAAAAGATGTCACAAGTGTCAAGTATATGCAAATCTGCAGCACCAACCACCTTTTTTCTAAAGACACTTGCACCACCCTGGTCATTCACAATTTGAGGCATTGACATCATCGGTATGGGGACCTCTAAAGGAACAGAAGGTCACGAATTCGTTCTACTAGCAATTGTCTACTTCACTCGAATGGGTCAAAGCATCATTGTATGTGATAATAACATCGAAGCATGTGGCCAAGTTTATAACTCACAACATCATTTGTCGTTATGGGTTACATGAGTTGATTAGTGACCATGGCAATCACTTCAAGAAATAGGTAGCAGATTTATTAGATAAATATAAGATCAAGCATCACAAGTCTTCTCCCTATTTCCCATTTACCAATGGAGCAATTAAGGCGACCAACAAAAAATCTGCAAGATAGTGGAGAAAATAGCCATAAGTTATAAAGACTAGACCGACAAGTTGCCTTTCGCTTTATGGGGCTATCGGACCTCGATTAGAACCTCCACAGGAGCAACACCTTACTCCCTAGTATATGACATGAAAGCAGTCATTCCAATAGAGATTGTCATCCCCTCATTAAGGATCATAGCTGAATGTAAAATTCTAGAAGTACACTGGGCCAAAGCATGGTATGAAGAAATAGTTTTATTGGATGAATGATGTTTGAGTGCTCGCGTAATGTCCAAATATACCAAGAACGTATATCAAGGGCATTTAACAAGAAGGTTAGACCTCGTCATTTACGAGGTTGGTGTCATGGTCCTTAAGGAAATCGGAGCACTGTTCGGGACCCAAGAGGGAAATTTAGACCCAATTTGCAAGGACTCTACATCCTTAACTCAAATCCTTTCGGGAGGAGCACTCAAACTAACGAGACTTAGATGGGGATGAGTTATTTCAATATACAAATCTGGCCCAGTTGAAGAAGTGTTACGTTAAGTACTAAACTAACAAAATTAGGCAAAAATCAAGCCCAACCTAAAGTAGGCAACGACCCTAGCCGGGGTTAGTCGATGCTCGGTCAACGGGGGATGGTCGGGCTTAGCTTAGTCAGCCAATACCTCTTTCCCATATTTGGTCATTTTTGGGGACAACCTATTTTAGGCAATTCTTTGCTTATAATTGTTCTACTTTAGATGAGCGATTTAAAATAACAAATAACAATAAAGCATAAAAGTGAACACAAAACTTGCTTTTTACTTTATTAATAGAAAAGAGATAAGCCTAGTATTTGCCCGAATACATAGATAAAAAAGGAAAATAACAAGCGTAAAACTTGGAAATTAAATAAGTTCTAAAGAGGCAAAACAAATCTCCTAAAATTATTTCTTCCTAATCCTAAGCCCCAGTCCATCTTCAAGCAGCTTGACTCGGCTATGTCTCCTTAGGTTCGCTTCTTCAGTTCTTAAATCCTGCAAACCCTTCTCTCCTTTTCCTCCTTAGCCTCCACTTCTCTTCTATGGGCTTGTTCATTAGCTTGCCTGGCTACTTCGCAAGTCCGCAAGGGTGCTGCACCAAGAGCATTTCTCCTTTGGTCAAGTTCTTGAGCCCTCAACGCCTTGCGGCTCTTGGGGTCAAACTCCTTTATCCATTCCAAATAAAATGTGGAGACAACTACAGGTCACTTATCTACCGGCCTCGGTAACCACGGCAAGTTCATCCAACACTCGCTCAGGACTCGCAATCACCTACGGCTACCCGGAACATCAAAAGAGGCAGGGAGATACAATCCAGGTAGGGGATATCCTATACCTGATCCACTTCCCATAGGACACAGTCTTGGAAGTAGTACGTATTGGTTTTGAATTCTAGCAAACGTACATACGGGTATCTTGCAATGTGTGTCCTAAACTGGGACACTATCAAGTGCTTGATGTACCATGTTATGGGACGACATGCACTCAACTAGACCTCCCACCAAGATATAGCCCGATCGATAATGGAAGGGGCTGTCGTTGGTAGAATTGAGATGTTAAGTACTTGATTAACCTTAGCGGGTTCTCGCACCAGCCCAAAATGATCCACAAACCCGATCTTCACATAACGGATGCAAAAATTTAGAAGTATCCCGCACGACTTAATTCCTCTTAATTCGCAGCCCAACATGGGTTAAAAAAAAAGTTGGTTGGACTAGTCGGCGTTGTGCTCGACCATTAGTAACCAACACTCGCATTCCAGATCTTGTCGATGGGTTTCAGCAACAATCAATGGGATCGGTGAATGGTATTCCCCTAATTGTTCTGCGATGTTCGGTAGTGCAGCGAGATGTCATGTCTCTATGGCCTCTCACTAGTAGGAAGCCACCTAACATGCATATGATAATAGCCTAATGCTTCCGGATGCACGCCGGACCGACCCGGACATGGGACGGAAGTGCTTGCAATAGACTAGTTAGGTTCATCTCATTCCTATTCGAGAATCCACTCCGCAGTCCTTTTATTAAGCCCTATCAACTACTTGTAGGTTCTTGCTATATTCATTGATGGAATAGGAACTGCGGTGTAGTTTGATAATTGTAACAACCCGACCCTAAATCACCCTATTTATTTTAAATCACATTATTTATTTTATTAATTACACTATTTATATAATTGAGCGCGTGCACTCCAATTCGATATCTTATATTTAAATTATTTTTATCTCGTATGTTATGCGGTTAAGGCGACGAAGTGGCCCTAATAAAAATCTCATAATAAGATTTTAATTCGTGAGCATCGTTATTAAAAACAAAATTAAAAGTAACAATAAAAGAAAACAAAATAAGTAAATAAAGCAATAAATCAAAATAATCAAATCAGATTTTTCTAAGGAAAACTCCGGAGAAAGAATTCTCCGGAATACTTAAACAGACTTAAAAATTCCTCTCACCCCTCACAACCCAGGCTTATTCTCACTCCCTGCTTCCTTCCCGTCGTCCTCCCTCGCCTCACCATCCCCTCTCTCGTTGCTCGCCTCCTACTTCGGCCACCGGCCGCCACCACGCCGGCCGAAGCCTGCGCTAGGCGCTGTCCGGCAGGCCGGCTCGCCGCTCGCACGAGTGTCTCTCTCTCGCTCCTCGCGTTCCTCTCGCCTCTCCCCTGTCGCTGCTCCGACTCTCCAAGCCCCGGTCACGCCGGTTCCGGCGACCAGGTACCGCTAACGCCAGACGAAAGCCGGCGCTAGCACGGCCGAGGCCACCGGCCTCCCTCTCACGCTTATCGCTCTGCCTCCCTCGCGTGCTCTGTCTCCCCATCCGCCTCCACCTCTGCCGCGGGCCGCTTGTCGACCACCCACAAGTAGCAACGGCTGCCGGAGCCAGCCGCCGTCCCATGCTCAAGGGTCGCCGGGCAGCCGCCACGCACCACCACGCCCCTGCTCTTGCTCCCGGCTTCCGACTCAGTGAATTCAAAGGTAATGACCTAAACCTAAAATCATCAAGTTCGATTATCTATTTGAGCAATTATAATTGTGAAATTGAGTTATTTGATTCATAAATATGTTTGGGGAGTAAGGTTAAAGATTAAACTGGGAGAATTCGAATTGGTGTGGAGGATTTAGGATTCGTGTTTTGGTGAATTGATTGTACGAATGTGATTCCTTTGGGGAAATTATGAACTAGTGAATGAGATTGAGGATGCTTTGTTATCGAATTGAACAATTTGGTGGAATTGTTACATTTTGTAAATAGCTAGAATTGAACACAAAGGAAGAGAAAAATAGGCGAGGAGGATGAAGTCGGATAACGAGATGGTGTAAGAGGCATGGGGGACATTTGATCATTTGGTATGCTTAATTGGGATGTGAATACGAGTTACGTCGAGGAAATAACGCTTAGGCACTTAAAATGGAGTATATGCATGAGTTTTGTGCGATTCGGCAAAGTTGTGAAACCTTCGGTGGAAGGGCATTTGACGGATTAATTAAGAGCCTAACTATGGGAGTTGAATGCGGGGAAGGGAGAAGTGAGGAAGGAATTAAGAATAAGTGTTGTGTATATATATGTATCCCATTTTCAATCCAAGTCAATTACCAAATCGAATCACACCAAAAGCATCGAGTATCTAAATAGCCTAATCAACTTCTTTAATTAATATAAGTTATATTCAATAAACGCAGTAAAGTTAAGTAATACAAACATAAGTTTAATCGATTTTCATACGAATATAAGAAATGAAGTACATTGTTAAAGCTTATACAAATTCAAGCATTAAAACTCAAGAAAACATTATTAACTTTAGAAATCCATTTTAAACAGAATCGAGGCCACTTCGTTGCCGAATAGCCGATAACTCAAATTTCTGCAAAAGGGGAGAAACAAATATTCTCAATTCAGTACGTTCATTGCACTGTACCTTTCGAAAATTCACATGTTTCATCAAATCTCAACATTTCTCATATATATAATTAATAATGAATCATTTGCAAATCAAGTTTTGCCACCTAATCAAGTGGTCCCCGCTCAATCATCAATTATCGGGGCTTATGCCCATCAATTATCAATCATCGGGCGTATGCCCAACCGCGCGGCTTCAACTCGGGTTCTCGGTCGGCCGGGAGGTGTGCACCTTACTAAGATCGTATCAATTATCAAGGGGATCCACTTTCGGATAATAACCGGCAAGCAAGTTTTACTTATATTCTCTCCCCCGATTTCAAACTAAAATGAATTGAAATGCGCGCGCTCGATCAATATATTCTTCAAAGTTATTTTACGAGTACAGGAATGTTCGTATCGAATTTCGACTCACTCTTCCAAATATTTTACTTGTTTTTGTTTTAGGAAGAAGCATTGGTGAACAATCAACCATTTACCAAGTCCGACAAAGGCCAACCCTAGCCAGCCACGTGGCATTCGCAAATCTGAAGGTACATAGACGCTCACGGTGATTTTACCTTCAACCAGGGTTAGGTATGACCTTGGGAATTGTTGTACATTATCTTGTGGATTAGACAAAAGTCTAGGTTGTATAAATATTGCATTGCTAAACCCGTAAACTGTATTTTGGGATAACATAGCTACTTGGGTATTAAGTAGTTACTCCTAACAGACATTTTTGAAAAAGAACCGTGGAGGCCCAAACCATATTTCATTTTATTCCAATTATTTAGCCTTGTCTTTTTTTTTGGACGGCGGTAACGCCTTCGATTATTACCTTCCGCTGCGACATTACGTATTAGTCCCTAATGAAGGGATTATTACATAATGGTGATTGGGGCGTTACGAAGTGGTATCGAGCCGAGGTTTAGAAATCACTTGTGAGCAATAGGATTTTAAGGTGTCATGATTTGACCCTTAGGAAGATCACGTGGCTATTATTCCCTCAAGTTGTCATTTGGGATTTGTGGATATGGTGTAACTAATATTGAATTGAGGTATATACTCTTGGGTTATGCTACTATAAACAACGTACGTAATGACTTAAGTTGCTGACATGCATTTCATATGCTTTTAAGTTTTGTAACTTGCAATTAAGTTCATAAACTTTGTTTCGGATGCATTATGAGCCATTTGGGTGGTTTTAAGCTTTAATGTATACTGGTTGTACTCCGGCGTGTGGCCGTTGAGTTGTGTACTCCGAGCATGTGGCTCGTTGAGTGATATTGTGGTTTTGTGCGGGGTTTTGAACCTTTAAATTTATGGGATAGGCCATATTACAAACGGAACTCTGCCGAAATTTTTAGAAAATACCAAGCTCTCTTAGGAAATTCCCTATATTACCTTTAAGTTGGAATTAGAAAGCAAACCTGACATCCGAATAAGCTTTGGGAGCTCCTGTGATCGAGGATCCCTCAACCGATATGAATCCCGAGAGAATGATAATCTAGCGTGCAATTGGGTATTACTTATCATATAAGCACAATAAAAGTGTGAGTTAACTAAATATGTTATATTAGAAGTTGTGAGCAACTTGTTTCATAAGAGAAGGAAAAGATATTTGCACTGAAGAAAAAGAAGTATAGAGATATATTATAGCAATGGACATATGGTGAAGCGTAATGAGAAAAAAAATGAGGTTGTGAGTTCATTTGGGGTAAATCCTGGATAAGGTTAGAGCTAAATTTTACCCCATCGCAATTCGTGTACGAAAAGAATAAGGGCTCATGGAGTTAGCTATGGACTACAACATGATGGTAGTGGAGTATGCCAATAAATTTATGGAGATATCTAGATATGACTCGGACCTTTTCGTTATTGATAGAGTGAAAATGTTAAGATTTGAGGATGGCTTGGCCTATCATACTCGACATTAACTTGCTGGTTTATCTATCAAAGATTGTCAAGGATTACATGAAAGAATAGTAGACATAGGGGTTGACAAGTAAAGAGCGAACTAAGGGCTTTAAATTCCGGAGACTCAAAGAGAACTGAACAACATAAGTGAAAGTATAGTTCAAAAGAAACATATTACTAGTTTCAGCAAGGGCCATTCATTGATTATTTTTGAACCTTGGGAGAAAATGTTGCCAAATCGCAAAGAGGTGAATTATGGCTAGAGGAAGAGACATTTTAGGCATGTTGTTTCCAAAGAAGAGATTAAGGTCGATCCTTATAAGATAAACGCGATAGCAGAGTGATCCGGACCAACTAATGTCACGTAGAGGATGAGTGCTCTTGGGTTAGTAAATTACTACCAAAGGGTGCATCGAGAATAAATATCCGCTACCTCGAATTAACGATTTGTTGATCGGATATGAGGAGTTAGCATATTTTATCAACTTTGAATTAACCGGAAAGATATTCCCAAAGCTGCCTATAGAATTAAATAGGGACCCTACGAATTTACGGGATGCCTAGAGGATTTACCAAGGTATCCGTTGCATTCATGGATCTCATGAATAGGATTTTGAGGACTTATCTAGGTAAATGTGTGGTGGTGGTTTTGATGATATTCTTATATACTCTAAGCATAAGAGAGAATATGACGAGCGAGTTGTGAATAATGACAACTGCGTGGAGTACGGAGACAAAACACAAGTTGAATGTAATAATGACAACTTAGCTTGTGGTTATATGAAACCTCCATACTATAAGTATTGAGTCAGTCTCACATGAACAAATGAATGAGTCCCTAGCTGCGATAGAGGTATAATATATATATAACCATGAAGGGTATTCAGTTAGGCCAAGACGAGGATGTCGGGATGGGAAGGATTAAGAAAGACATAAAAAAAAAATAAAAATAAAAAAAAAAAATAAATAAAAATAAAAAAATAAATAAAAAAAAAAGAAGAAAAATCTCATGGGTTCAAGGAATACGCGAGGTGGAACCTTAAGGTTTCAAAATCAGTTTTGTGTATTGAAGAAAGAGGAATTGAAAAGGAAACTCTTGGGAAAGCACATAATACACGATATTGGTGCATCTAAGAGGAACAAGTGGTATAAAGACTGGAAACAATGTTTTGGGGGAGTAATGTGGAAAAAAATATTACGGAATCTGTGGACAAGTGTTCCAATTATCAAATGGTTAAAACCGAACGTTGGAGAGTACAATATGAAAAAAGGTATCAATGTTCCGTGGTGAATTGAATTGAGATCTTTGGAGATTTCTACATGGAGATGAGATTCAATTTCAATGAACGTTGCCATAAGACTACCTATTATTGCTTCAACAAAAAAATGTTTGAGCGATTGTTGATTAATTTATAAAATCTGCGGATTTTTGCAGAGATACTCGACACACCTATACACTAAAGAAATCGTTAGGTTACATGGGCATACCTAGAAACATTATATCCGATAGCGATAACAGGGTTCAAATACGTTTCGGTAAGCTCTATAGCGACCCATTCGCAACCAAACTCGGTGTTAATAGTCCATACCATCCAGGAACAGCGGGGCACACTGAAAGAGTTAATTAAATATGAGAAGATATACCGAGAGCTTGGATGTACGGTTTTCAATAAAGCAGGAAACTGATTTATCTTTGATGAATTCATCTTATAATACCATTATCGAGTCATCGATAAAATCGCTACGTTTGAGGCATTGTATTGGAGGAAATACGGAACCTCGTTATGTTAAAGTGAGTGGAGCAACACCTTGACTATGGGTCTAAGTGGACCTAAGGAACAACTGAAAAGATTAGCAAGATTTAAGACCACATCAAGAAGACTTAAAACGACAAACGAGCTATATAGATAAAGGTGTTTTGAAAGTATCTTCACCGAAAGGGGGTCAAAGATTCAAAGTTAAGGAAAAGTCGAGTCCTAAGTATATTGGGCTACATGAGGTTATAAAGAAGTGCAATCCAATAGCTTATATGCGTATATATGTATAGTTATTTCATCCGAACCCAAATATGAGAATAACATTTTCATATCTAGCAGCTCGAGCGGCATATACCAATTCCAAACCATGATAATGTGGCGAGCTACTAGAAATCATTAAAAATTTAATGTATGAAAAGTTTCGAGTGCAAATATTGGGTTACAAGGTCAAGAAATTCTGCAATAAAAGCATTTCCTTGGGCGGAAAGTACGTGAACTAACCATACATCCTCGGGAAGCCATATGGGAAAACTAAGGAAAACCCGAGAAACTAGTACCCTCACTTATTTTAAGTTAAGTTTTCAAACCTCATTGCAGAAGGCTCAAGTTTCGAGGACGAAACTTATTTTAAGGGGAAAGACTGTAACAACCCGACCCTAAATCACCCTATTTATTTTAAATCACATTATTTATTTTATTAATTACACTATTTATATAATTGAGCGCGTGCACTCCAATTCGATATCTTATATTTAAATTATTTTTATCTCGTATGTTATGCGGTTAAGGCGACGAAGTGGCCCTAATAAAAATCTCATAATAAGATTTTAATTCGTGAGCATCGTTATTAAAAACAAAATTAAAAGTAACAATAAAAGAAAACAAAATAAGTAAATAAAGCAATAAATCAAAATAATCAAATCAGATTTTTCTAAGGAAAACTCCAGAGAAAGAATTCTCTGGAATACTTAAACGACTTAAAAATTCCTCTCACCCCTCACAACCCAGGCTTATTCTCACTCCCTGCTTCCTTCCCGTCGTCCTCCCCTGCCTCACCATCCCCCTCTCTGTTGCTGCCTCCTACTTCGGCCACCGGCCGCCACCACGCCGGCCGGAGCGGCGCTAGCGCTGTCCGGCGAGCCGGCTCGCCGCTCGCACGATGTCTCTCTCTCTCGCTCCCTCGCGTTCCTCTGCCTCTCCCTCGTCGCTGCTCGACTCTCCAAGCCCCGGTCACGCCGGTTCCGGCGACAGGTACCGCTAACGCCAGACGAAAGCCGGCGCTAGCACCGGCCGAGGCCACCGGCCTCCCCTCTCACGCTATCGCTCTCGCCTCCCTCGCGTGCTCTGTCTCCCCATCTGCCTCCACCTCTGCCGCGGGCCGCCTGTCGACCACCCACAAGTAGCAACGGCTGCCGGAGCCGGCCGCCGTCCCATGCTCAAGGGTCGCCGGGCAGCCGCCACGCACCACCACGCCCCTGCTCTTGCTCCCGGCTTCCGACTCAGTGAATTCAAAGGTAATGACCTAAACCTAAAATCATCAAGTTCGTTATCTATTTGAGCAATTATAATTGTGAAATTGAGTTATTTGATTCATAAATATGTTTGGGGAGTAAGGTTAAAGATTAAACTGGGAGAATTCGAATTGGTGTGGAGGATTTAGGATTCGTGTTTTGGTGAATTGATTGTACGAATGTGATTCCTTTGGGGAAATTATGAACTAGTGAATGAGATTGAGGATGCTTTGTTATCGAATTGAACAATTTGGTGGAATTGTTACATTTTGTAAATAGCTAGAATTGAACACAAAGGAAGAGAAAAATAGGCGGGGAGGATGAAGTCGGATAACGGATGGTGTAAGAGGCATGGGGGACATTTGATCATTTGGTATGCTTAATTGGGATGTGAATACGAGTTACGTCGAGGAAATAACGCTTAGGCACTTAAAATGGAGTATATGCATGAGTTTTGTGCGATTCGGCAAAGTTGTGAAACCTTCCGGTGGAAGGGCATTTGACGGATTAATTAAGAGCCTAACTATGGGAGTTGAATGCGGGGAAGGGAGAAGTGAGGAAGGAATTAAGAATAAGTGTTGTGTATATATATGTATCCCATTTTCAATCCAAGTCAATTACCAAATCGAATCACACCAAAAGCATCGAGTATCTAAATAGCCTAATCAACTTCTTTAATTAATATAAGTTATATTCAATAAACGCAGTAAAGTTAAGTAATACAAACATAAGTTTAATCGATTTTCATACGAATATAAGAAATGAAGTACATTGTTAAAGCTTATACAAATTCAAGCATTAAAACTCAAGAAAACATTATTAACTTTAGAAATCCATTTTAAACGGAACCGAGGCCACTTCAGTTGTCGAATAGTCGATAACTCAAATTTCGCAAAAGGGGAGAAACAAATATTCTCAATTCGAGTACGTTCATTGCTCGTACCTTTCGAAAATTCACATGTTTCATCAAATCTCAACATTTCTCATATATATAATTAATAATGAATCATTTGCAAATCAAGTTTTGCCACCTAATCAAGTGGTCCCCGCTCAATCATCAATTATCGGGGCTTATGCCCATCAATTATCAATCATCGGGCGTATGCCCAACCCGCGCGGCTTCAACTCGGGTTCTCGGTCGGCCCGGGAGGTGTGCACCTTACTAAGATCGTATCAATTATCAAGGGGATCCACTTTCGAGATAATAACCAGCAAGCAAGTTTTACTTATATTCTCTCCCCCGATTTCAAACTAAAATGAATTGAAATGCGCGCGCTCGATCAATATATTCTTCAAAGTTATTTTACGATGACAGGAATGTTCGTACTTGAATTTCGACTCACTCTTCCAAATATTTTACTGTTTTTGTTTTAGGAAGAAGCATTGGTGAACAATCAACCATTTACCAAGTCCGACAAAGGCCAACCCTAGCCAGCCACGTGGCATTCGCAAATCGAAGGTACATAGACGCTCACGGTGATTTTACCTTCAACCAGGGTTAGGTATGACCTTGGGAATTGTTGTACATTATCTTGTGGATTAGACAAAAGTCTAGGTTGTATAAATATTGCATTGCTAAACCCGCAAACTGTATTTTGGGATAACATAGCTACTTGGGTATTAAGTAGTTACTCCTAACGAGCATTTTTGAAAAAGAACCGTGGAGGCCCAAACCATATTTCATTTTATTCCAATTATTTAGCCTTGTCTTTTTTTTTTTTGGACGGCGGTAACGCCTTCGATTATTACCTTCCGCTGCGACATTACGTATTAGTCCCTAATGAAGGGATTATTACATAATGGTGATTGGGGGCGTTACAATAATGGTGGTTGTAAAGAATGGCATCGAACTTTTTAAGGAGAGGGCCCAATTCTTTATCTCCAAACTTGAACATATGCTTCTCGGGTCCGAGAAAGATATCGTACCCCTTAAGAGTGTCTAGTGTATCCTCACCTACCTGATACTAAATAATGTGTTAAGGCCATAGATTAATAATCCAACTTTATTAACATCATTCATGTCATGCATCCAAGTGAGTTAATTCAACAACGAAATTCATTTTTGAGGCTTGGATGTAGGAAATTTTGAAGTGTTTGGGATTTACTTCGGGAAGTTTCAACTAGGTTCTCAAGTACATTTTCTCATAATCCTGTCGTGATCTTTTTATAGAAGTCTTCCAAGATTTCGCTTCTTGTTGTTCATGCCACTCACGTTAAACTAGGCCCAAGCCCGGTCCGTAGATCGACGCTAGTTTTTCTAGACCGATCTGCTGATCCGCTCGGGTCCAACACCCGCAAATTAGGTCGTTCACTCACTTGAGGCCCATTTTTATCTATGATTTATAGTCGAGCTACTCTGGACCTTGCCTTTTCAACTTACCATCTTCCATTGTCCTTTTCATTGTTTTCTTTTTGGGTGAATGGGGGCTATTCACATTTTTTCGAATTTGTCTATGAAATTTTTCTGATTTTTAACATCCGTACCCCTTGTATTATGTGATAATCATTTTTCTATCTATAAAATATGAAAAATAATTTTGAACCCCCGACATTACTAGGATATTAGAAGTGTAGTTAAATTTGGGTGAAAAAGTTGACCGGAGTATTTAAAAGACCAAAAATAACTCGACCCCACCACACTCAACAAGCCTTTATTTTATTTTAAATTCATTAGATTTAATGGGTAGAAGAAGATGACAAAGAGGGAGAGAGAAAGGACCCATGAGAGAGCTTCAAGTTTTTTTTTCCTTAAAATCTAATGAATTCAAAATAAAATAAAAGTCTATTAAGTGTGGTGGGGTTGAGTTATTTGAGGGTATTTGGTCTTCTAAATACTCCGATCAACTTTTTCACCCAAATTTAACTAGACTTCTAATATCCTAGTAATGTTAGGGGTTTCAAAATAATTTTTCATAATAAATGGGTAGAAAAATTATTATCATATACTACGAGGGCACGAATGTTAAAAATCCAATTTTTTTCTTTCGCATCATATAAATAAAGCAAACATTTTAAATCTAGTTTTGCATTCATATCCTTGCATAGAATCTAATAACAATATAAAATACATACTTATTAACTACAAAGCACCCTACAAGTGGTTATTCAATCATCGAAGAGATAGTTGCCCATGTCCTCCGTGATGGATGTCGAAGCTCGCCTATCCTCCGCCGCGTATGAAGAACTAACTCCACAATCCCAACTTGATTGTGAGGCCTCATAATAAGGCCCACTATAGGAAATTCAATGGAAATCGTATGGTCTACTGTAAGGATCAAGTGCTTGGAAAAGGGATAACATCAATTCCAGTTGCGGAAGAGCTGGGTAGAGGAACTAGGCGTAGGTGTAGATGAACTCGACCCAAAAATCTTCAGAGGCACTCCGCTCATGAGAACGCCAAGATGAACGTTGTGAAGTGCCATCACTATTAGTGCTACTTGGGTGACATCCGAGGGTGGCTTGTAGAATGAGCACGAGCCACAGAACCGCCAAGGAAACCTCCCGAAGAGGGAGACTTAAAACGGAGGTCATATAAAAGTAAAAGAGTGATTAACACAAATACTAAGAACTCATGAGTTAGCATTTAACTAACTAGGCTTACCCGAAACTATCGGAATGCATGGACAGAGAAGAAATCCTTGATTGCATGAAAAGCATACTGGAATCGATTCCTTGGAATTTAATCATGTTAGAAAAGCATTTTAGCATGCAACTAAAAAAAGAGCATAATACTCTAACCTCTTTTTGATTCCTTGGAAATGGATGCTCTATACATTCCATCTCCGGGAGTTCTCGAATTCGACGATACATGGGGGCTCTCCATGCAGAGACACATCAACCTCAAGACTAGGAATGTAGATATCACCTGGGAGTATCCGTACTATCACAAGGTCAATTTCCATACCAGAAATGTAATCAAATATATGAGCAACTAAAGCTTACTATTTCGTGTCATAATCTGTCCCAAATACTAACGATATGATGAACTTGCATCCAATAAATGTGTTTCCGAATACGCAGTGGTCATTTCTTCTTGCTTTTCAAGGGTGATCGAACGAAAATAAAACTTGGTCCGAGGCGGATCTTGAGGAACAAAGGGCGGCCATATGTTGTGATGAATTTGATGTGTAACTTGTTAACCAAGGTACCAGCAAAAACCAAACGGGCCCTCTAGTAAAAGTCACCTTTTACTCAACTCTCTCGTGACCGAGAACCGCGAAGAAAGCTAACTTTGGGACCATGGATGAAATTTGGCCTCCTCCAACACATGATCCATAAAAAACAAAGTGAAAAATCCGAGCAAAAGTGGTAAAGCACGGCCCATGGCCAGCATTGACTTCATCACGGCCCGAGTCACAGTCCATACCGGACCATGGGCAGGGGCATATTTCAAGATTGAAGAACACTCGAAAATTTTTAATCATTTTTAGTTTAAAATTTGGTTTGTAAAGTACATTGTTGAAGGCGGGCTGCAGAAATGCAATCCCAAGCGCATTTTGTCGCACAAGATGAACCTTTGCCAATGCCACCGTTGCTAGGAAAGATGGATGATTCCTTCAACCGGGTGAAAATTGGGGAAAGTACTCGTACAACAAATTTACCACACAAGTTAATTCTATATCCATTCAAGATAAATAGCAAAAGGCTAAGAGGAATAAGAGCATACCTAAATGACCCTGTATAGGCCACACTCGGAGTTAGCTAGGCCGCAGCTTTTTAAGAGTAGGCATGGCCCTAGTCGGTGCCAAGTTCAACCAAGCGTGATCGATAACTTTGTAGGTCAGTGCGGGCAAGTGGGCTTATAGGACCCACTATTTCAGCTTTGCCTAGTTTATTTCTCAATCTGTTTTGGCTAAATTATTCAGGTAAGAATATCAAACTTTTATGAATACAATTATTTACTAACAATTGTAGACACCTAAAAAGTATCATACCTTTTCTATTTTGTTTATTTGTTGGCCCGATGATGAAAACATGAGTCATGTTTGAGGATTTGGATCATGGATGATTGGTGCGATGGAAGCCTAAAAACCCCCTAGCACCACATAAATAGCCTTTTTCCTTAGGTCGACCCAAAAGCCCCTTTTCCTTCGGACGATCTAAGACAGGGCTAGGCTTTCAAAGACAACAGAGTCCAGATGATGTGTGCCGGAAAATTCAAAGTTCGAATACCGCGTTTTATTTGTGTACCGAAAAATTCGGTCTTCAACGGTTTAATTATTTATTATGCTTTTATGACTTTCCGTATTGTGGATTCGAGATGTATCGCTTTTAATTCCTCCCCGCCTAATGTAATATTTAGATTTGTCGCTTTCTTTTCCTTTTTCACTTTTTTTCACTTTCACTTTTCGTTTCTGCCTTACTTGCTTTTTTATCGCTTTCTTTATCGTTTTCTTTTATTATGCCCGGTCGCTTTTAATTTCACATGTTGCTTGCTTGCTTGTTTTGTACATTGTTTTAACTCACTACTCAAACTAGTAATGGCCATCTTCGGACGGGTGGAACAAAAAGGTTTATCCCTACGTTTCGTACCCTCGCCCTCGAATCCGATTCTCGATTCAAAGACCGATGAAGTCATTCTTAACCTTTTTCAGTCTTAGTTTCTCCCATACTAAGATTGGAAGAGCAAATTTTACTTTTATTTTTGTTAGTTTTTCTTTCCTAAAATCTCACCTGGCGACTCCTTTTCATTTATTCCTCCTAGATTTGCCTCCCGGCTATTCTTTTATTGCAAGATAGAAAACAAGAATTCGGGATATGCCAGCCGGGGCAAAGGCCGAGGCCGATCTCCTCGGTCGTGGCCTCCGGCGGCGTTGGCCACCATTGAGTGCAGGCTGCCACCCGCACCGAGTTGTCGACGAGGCGGGGCTCGAGTCCAAACCGATGTTTTCACACCAATTTGACCCTAAAGCCTCATGGCAGATTCAATAAATCCTAATTTTTATTTTTCAATTAAGAGATAATATCCCGAGATCTTTCTGAAAATAATTTCTAAAATAAAATAATTAATAAAGCTGCTATTCAAATTTTGTCTAATTCGCTTTAAATCGGATTTAATAAAACTCGAAAATCTTAATAAAAGGTTCATCCCCACATTTCAAAACCATTTTCAAAAACCCTAAACTTATCTTGTCTCTTCGAAAATCAAAGAGCTTTCTAAAACCCTCCAACGATTTGTGGGGAAGCTCGCTGTGATCTGCTGGTCGTGGTTCTTGCAACGAGTATACTAGTACGAGCAAAATTATTAAGCCAAGTTTCAAATCAAGAACTGATCAAGCTTTAGCAAAATTATCGAGCTTCAAGACTCGATCAAGCCAAGCTCGGGACTACATCAGCCGGATTTCGAAAGCATATCGCAATCAAGTCCAGGCCCCCTTTCTTGGAGTTCGGGTTCAACAGCGCCAATTCCGGACACCTTGAATTATTTGGCATCCAAAGCGAGGCAAAACATGAGATGAGTACCCTTTAGTGTCTACTTTGACCCTTTGTCTTTCGGACTCGGTCAAAGTGAGGGCTAACTTGTAGATACCAAAAACATATCATCCTTATCCCTTTTATTTCCGTTATTTATTTTTGTTGGCCTGGTTATGAAATTCTAGTCCTGTTTGCAAACCCGGATCATTATCGAGTTTGTTTGGCATGATGAAAGCCAGTAAAAATCGGCTTTTTGCTTGGGCTGGCCCATAAACCCATTTTCTTTCGGCCCAACCAAGCCCAATTTAGGCTTCCAACTAGGAAACCCAAACTGGCGCCGCGTTTCACTTAGGTCCGGGCATCAAACGCAACATTTTTTCCCAACGGCCGCATGGCACGCAACTCAAACATTTGTACGACATCGTTCAAACCGACGCACCATTTTTAGGCTTAAATTACAAAAACACATTGTTTTGTTCTCAGCAACCAACCGAGGAATGCAACTCAAGATGTTTGTACGATGTCGTTTTGAAGTCGGTGCCGCGTTTCACCTAAAAATTTCTATAAATAGAGGGCTACCCCCTCATTTTGAGTGCACCATTTTCAGCTATCAAACACCCCTAAGCTGAAAATACTTCATATCACTCTCTTACATTCTTTGCTCTCTCCATTTTATCACATTGTCACTAATTTTCCCATTTCTTAAACTCCACAAACAACCTTCTTTGTCCTCCATTTGAGCTCATCGTCATGTCATTATGTTGCCAAATTTTGCTCATGATCAAGTTTAGCAAGTGTCATAACCCGAGGGCTCATATCCGCTTTCAAGCTCTCTTTACAATTTTATTTATTTATGTCATTTGCTGCTTTCCGTATTGTGGATTAAAGATGTAATTTCTTTTAATTCCTCCACGCCGTTACTTTAAATTTCTTTTCACTTTCTTTAATTCTTTCTTTATTGCTTTTTTATTTGCCTATTGATCACTTTCCTACTATGCCTTGTTTACTTTAATTTCATTATCTTATGTTGTGTGCTTGATTATTAAACACGATTTTTAAACACACAATTTAAGTTAGTAAAGGTCGTCTATTGACGGGCGGAAAGGAGAGCATCCCTCTTCATTTCTTACCATCACCCCCGAATACCGGATTCTCGGTTTACGACCAATGGAGTCTCTTTCAAAACCCTCTTTCAAGCTCGGTCTTTCCATACTAAGATTGGAAGAGTATTTTTCTTTATTTTTGTTAGTTTTTACTTCCTAAAATTGATTGGGTACTCTTTTATTTTTCTTTTATTTCTTCCCATTTGCTTCTCGGCAATTCAAGTTGAACATAGAAGAATTTAGAGGTATAGAACAAGACTGATTCCCCACTTGTGGCCTTATAGCCGGCGCTGGTTATTAGTTAGCGCCGGTGCTTGGACGATAACGGGGCATAGTTCTTGGTCCAAACAGTTTCTTACTTTTTGTCCCGTAAGCTTTGCGAGCAAAATATAATTTTTTATTTTTCTATTTCCTAATCTCGAAGTAACATCCCGAGATTTCTCCAAAATTAAATTTTAAAATAAATGATTAATAAAAATCGTCAATCACCCTTTCACTTATACTTGTTTTAAAATCAGATTTTGAAAATAAACAATATTAACAAGAGGTGCACCCTACTTTTAAAAATCATCTTAAAGAATAAAAATTAGAGAGTCAATGCTTTGTAGGGAAACTCTAGTCCAGGTCCGCCCGACCCTCCTACAGGAAGGTATGCGAGGGGGCCACTGGTTCCTACAATTACAAATTTATATGAAACATGAAAAAATTGATATTCACAAAAGGTATTAATTGAATACTCTCATGCAATCTTGAGTATAACAAAACTAATTTGCAAAATAATTTAACAAAAAATTATAATTATAGAAATCAGATTAATATAAATCATGTTAAAAAAATAGGCATGGTCGAATTGTTTAATAAGCAGATGATGACAAAATGCCAGAAAGAAGAAAGAAACAAGCTCGGGGATAATGAGCTTAAAAACTCAAACCTAAAGCTACCTCCCCCAACTTCTCTCTCACTTAGGCCCTCATCCCTTTTCTCTCTCTGTGACCTATAAGCTTCTTCCTGAAGCTTCTCACCTCAACCAAGCATGACTCTTTCTTTTCTCTGGCAACCATGGCTACTGAGAGGAAGGTTACAGCCACCTTACCGCAACCGTCCCTCATCTGACTGTTCTCAAGTCATTCTTCAACCACCCTAAAACCCAAATGATGCAACCGCCTCCTCCACCAAAACAAAAGCTCACAGGTACATTATGATGCCCAACCGTGCAAATTTCTGCTGCCATCACATAGATCGGATAACGAGCGAGTCATACGGTACCGATAACACTGCCAACGTGCCACTAAGGTGGCGGTGCGTGTGGTGCATTCACCACTGGGGCGAGCATTTTCATGGGTTTTTGGTCGATATTACTTAGATTGATGCATTTGGAGGTAAATTTGAGGACAAAGGATAACAACAAAGCTTCCGTCGGTAGTGTGTGACCTACACGCGTCACCCTTCCTGACAATTCTGATGGGTCAGTTCGAACAAACACTCAATCTCCTTATACTCTCCTTTTTTTATGGGTTAGGTTGATTTGTATCAAACTGCTAGTTTGATAAAACCAGTGGTCAAAAACAATCATGTCATAAAAAATGGGGTTGCAAGGCTACGTAGGTGTCGTCACTGCTGAGGCGGTTAGGCGGGTGGGTTTGAGTTAAGGTATGGTTCAAAAACAAATAGAGGGTCGAGTGAACTAAGGCACAAGTCAGGGTTAGTCAATCGGAGACTAATAAAAACGAATTCGGCCAAAGCAAATACAAAACATGCTTTGGAATTAGACTTTCATAATTTTGTATAACATATTAAGAACACATACAGTCGGAACAAAATCAAGCAACCTGACTCTGATACCACGGTAAACCGATGATAGGTATAGTTGGGAATGTAGAAGCTAACAGTTCGATTTTCTGACGAATTTTCCGTGAATATCGAGTCGGGAATCTGCAAGTCCAGAGTCTTGAGTTCGGATCCTTTCTTGTACCCTTCCATTTGCACGAACCCCAATCGATCATGAACCCAGTCAAATAAAGGAACCCCAGTTGCTACGAAAGTCGTGTTAGTCACACCTCAAAAGCTGTAACCCTTAGATGGTGGTTTTGCGAGAGAGAACTATTTGTTTTTTGTTTTTTTGAAAGCGTAAGCGGCTCACCCACTAGGGCCTCTATAGGGTTTAAGCTTAGTGGGCTCACGCGTTGGGGAAGGGGTGTATAATTATTGGACTAAATCTAACGGAGGCCTAATCTTATTTTCTCGGTCCATGGCCTGCCAGAGTACACAAATTGCACAAACAAAATTATGACCATCAGAATTTAAATCTTGATGGAGAGTGTAGAAACTCCACTCACGCATCAATTGAGGTACAAGCTCTTGGTAAGAAAGAACTATTTGTTAGAGATCAGAGAATGGGAAATAACTAATGCATGACGTTTGTTATTGCTGTGTACTTTTTACTATTTTCTCAATGTAGATAAATAGGAGTCCTTCGCTCCTATAATTATGCGTTGAGGGGGCAATCAACCTCCTCAACCCTTCCCCTTCGTCGATAAGTGGAGAAAAATATGGCATTAAGGTGGTCGTCATTGACCTCGGTCAAGATCAAATGGAATGTCCTCAGTAAGGTTGACCACAATAATGCGTTGGAGAGTGACTCTCAAGAAGCGGTCAACTTGAAAGGCAGGGGAATCATGCCTTGAAGGCTTGATTGGAATTCGACATAAAAGAATCTCCACGGGACTTAATTGTTATTAGGGGAGAAATTGGCCATAAGATTAAGAACAGTTGAAATGGATTCTCTATATATGCACTACCTATTGTTTACCATCCTATACCATGTAATTTGAGAGTTATAAAAAATAGTAGTTTATTTTTCAACTATAAATTCTTATAAGAGACTGTCTCATATAAAATTTATTGTTAGAAGGACTTCGTTAGAGGTACCTTCATGAAAGTTTTAGCATAACTAATAATTTATATTAGAATGACTTTTAATTTAGAAGTGACTTATAATTCGTCGAGAGATGACTTTTATTAGAGTTAACCCTAAATAAATTATTAATTACTCTCTATGTATTTAAGATCGTCGTAAAAGTTTACATTTTATAATAACTTTTAAATATGACGGTCTCACACAAGACCTACTATTATTAATGTTCATCTTAATTGAAAACTTTTATGGATAAATATTGATTGGAAACTTTATTAATTATATATTAGATTTGAGTTTTCGAAAAAAGAAAAAATTGGGTCGCAAAAAATATTATAGAAATCTTAAGGTTCACGTTTTCTACTTTTTAATTAGCCATTATTTGTTACTTTTCAAATTGTGTAAAATATATATTAAAAATCCAACTTTAGTCACGTTTATTTTGTGTCAGCAAGAAAAATTGTATTTAAAAATTAAGATTTTTGTCCCAGTTTTTAGATCACTAATATCAAAATAAGTGCTTCATGTTATTGTAAATCGTTACATATATTAGTACCTTGCTTTTCTTTTAGACGAATTAACTTGCATATATAATTTGTCCTTATAATAAATGTGTCAAAATGAAACGATAGGTCAATTAGATATTTGATAAATATTCAACCTACATTTGGATATAAACAAAAAAATATGGAAAAGATGATGCTGTTATGGAGTTTTTAAAATATAAAATTAGTGTATTTAAAATTAAAATAAAATCGCATAATAAAAATTGATATTCAACACTTAACAAATAAAACCTTCGTACAATACACGTGTTAAAAATATAAAAATATATATATAGGGATTGTATCAAATGAGAGGAGGGGATAGAGTGAGAGTGAAAGGATTAAATCTCAACCATTCATTTCAAATTTAACGATTAAGATTAAAACAAAGTTATTTTCTATCATTCATGGGTGCAAGATATAAATTTTCGATTTGGGGTTTAACTCTCAATTAGATGCATTTGGGGTTGGGTTTTCATAAATTGCGGTGGCTTTGCCGCGGAAAAGTAAAAAAGCAATGGGGTGTGGGGGTTTTAGAGGGACATAGTAGAGGAGGAAATAATTATGATTTTTTATATGGTATATTAATCTCAACCACTCATTTTAATCCAATGGTCTATATTTAATCCTCTCACTCTCACCCTATCCTTCTCCTCTCATTAGATACATCTCATATATATATATATATATATATATATATATATATATATATATATATATATATATATATATATATATATATATATATATATATATATTGATTCGGGTGTTTCTCGGACGGTTCCAACTCACCCGCCACATCACTAGCCGACCGTGCCTAATCAGTCGGATAAGGGAGGTATCAACCCAAGCTAACCCTTAACGGGTCGAGTAAAAGCCCAAAGCCCATTACGGCTAGAGTTTCCCTAAACCACGGTAAATTATTATGCTACTCCTTTAAAATCTCCCTATAAATACCTATTAACTCCCAACTTCATGGGGCATGTTCCACATTCTCACATTCTCATTTTCTCACAATCACACATTCAAGCTCTCAAGCTCTCAATACTAATCCCAAGAGTTTCCTCCTTTGAAAATCTCTTAATTCTCAAGGAATTCCCTTCATGCACATCGAGGAAGATTTCCTCGATCCCTTCAATCAAGTCTATCACTAACTTGAGTGTCGGAGGGCGTTCCCAAGGATCCACCCCGAAGCTTCGCCTCTTTGCGGGTTTAAGCGGTCGCCGCGTGGAATCGGATCGATCGTGCCACGTCCTCGGAACCGGAGTAGTAAATCGTTTCTCCCTCCGAATCAACATCCACATCATCACTTTAGTTTTCTCCAGAAACATATATATATATATATATATATATATATATATATATATATATATATATGTTTGATATGTAAGATGTTTGTGTGACATTGCAATAATGTATGATAGTTATTATAACGCCACATAAGCATCCTACATATCAATGATACATTAATTTTATCCAACTTTTAGAATATTTAGTTCATGCCTTTAATTAAGTTAAATGTTGACTATAATATTCCACATATTATGTTAAGTGAAATGGAGACTGATTATGCCTAAAACGGTGTTCTACCTTTTAAAAAAGTATGACTAACATGACTCAAAAGTGTTGAATATTATATTAGTGAGAAGTATCATTAATTTTATAATATAACTTATACGAAAATTGTAATATTAGATAAGCATATGTCTGTCTATTAATGACTTTGAGTAAAAGGTCAAAGAAAATTACCACACATAAAATTTTTATAGAGGCACATACTATTATAGCAATATTCTCCTGCCATAGATTTCGGGAAGATAGATATGCAACAAGCAAGAAAATAGCTTGAAGTCGGAAATGGCTAAAAGAGGCAAGTAACAATGTCGGGGTAGCCGAATAATTTGAAAATCAGGGATCCATAAAATTACACCATCTGTACCACTTAGAACCAAAAAAAGTTGATAAAATGTAGAATATCACGACTGGTGGGTGAGCTTTAAGTTTGAGGAGACTAAGGTGAAAAGTAATTCTAGAATTACTATAAGATTTCATCTTTGATTAACATTTAAGGAAAACCGAGGTTGCCAACTTGACTGATAAAATTACACCTAGTAGCTTAACATTATCTCTACCCCCAAGGGACCCTAAAAGTTTAATAATTACTTTTTTCATTTATCATTCTATTTTCGATTGTCCCTCTTGATGTGTTACATCATTATATTTGCACGTATATCTTTTACATGTCTTATCTAAATCTTCAAAATTATTAAAAATATATTAATTTACATACAAATTATTATTGATATGGTGTAACACACAAGCAATGCATGTTTACTTAGTAGTAAAACTAGCTAGCAATAATCAATAAGAAATAGTTAGAACCAATAAGAAGTTTTAACAACTTTGATAACCAGTAAATAATAGTATAGAGTTATGTGTAAATATGTGTGTAAAGAAATGAATAGGAATAATGAGAGATAATAGTAAGCAGTTAGCTAATACTTTTAAATGGTTAAATGAATAACCCCACATAATAATTTAATGATAATTTAAATACTTTAAAGAATAAGTTTCTTTCTCATTACAGTTTGAAAAACATCGATCAATATGTATGCATAGAAAAAAATTATTTTCCATATTACAAAGCAACAGTGCAAATATTTTTGTTATGATTGAGTTTTGTATCAGTTCCATTGTTGGTGGACCCTATAAGTACAGTTTTCTTTTGATACACACCATTCAACCAAATGTTTGGAGCTGCTAGTGCTATAATTTCTATTGCATAGATTCCTCTTATTATATCAAGTGGAAGTGGACACCAATTATGCTTAAAACAGGATACTCCCTTGTAAAAAAAAGTATGAATAGCATGACTCAAAATTGTTAAATATTATATTAGTGAGAAGTATCATATATTTTAGAATAAAACTTGTACGAAAACTGTAATAATAGGTAAGTATATGTCTATTATTGACTTTTTTAAGACAATCTATTAGTTACTTTTAGTTAAAATGAAAAAAATTACTTTACATACAAATTTTACAAAAGTATATACTAATACGAACCTTCTCCTGTTATAGATTTCGTGAAGATATATAAGCAACAAGCAAGAAAACAGCTTGAAGTCGGAAATAGCTAAAAGGAGGCAAGTAAGTTACAACATTGGCGTAGCCTAAGGATTTGAAAATCAAGGGTGCACAAAATTGCACCACCTATGCTGATTAAAACAAGGAAAGAGTTAATTAAACGAATAATATCATGAGTGTTGGATGAGCTTTACGCTTGAGGAGACTAAGGTAAGGAGTAATTTTACAACTACTAAAAGACTTCACCTATGCTTGAGGAGACTAAGACGGTCAGGCCGTCAACTTGATTAATAAGATTACGCCTACGGAAATTAGCATTAATCTCCAATTCTAAGGGAACTTAAAAGTTTAACCGTTACTTTTTTTCATTTCTCATTTTATTTTCGATTATCCCTCTTGATGTGATACAGTTTTGTATTTGCACATATATCTTTTACATGTCTTATCTAAATCTTTAAAATTATTAAAAACATACTAATTAATATACAAATTATTATTGATATAGTGTAATGTACATGCAATATATGTGCAATGCATGTTTACTCAACAGTTAACAATAGCTAGCAATTAGAACCAATAAGAAGTTCCAACAACTTCGATAATTAGTAAAGAATAGTACATAGTTATATGTAAATATGTGTGTAAAGAAATGAATAGGAATAATAAAATATAATAGTAATTAACTAATTATTTTAAATGATTAAATGAATAACCCTGCGAATAATTTAATGATAAATTTAAATACATTTAAAGAGTACATTTCTTTTTCTTTGTACTTTGATAAGCAACATATCAATAATATATATAGGGAAAAAATATCTTTTCTATCTTGCAAAGCAACCGTGCAAATATGCATGTTGTTATTGAGCTTTGTAGATGGAAGTCTTTTGCAGCCACTTTTAGTTCATTAAAGACTCTCAAGGCTTCTTTTTCAGCATTATGGAAACCTCATTTATTGAATCAAAAAAAAAATTTTTTTCTGTATGAACTATAGATGAGCTTGAGCTTTTACTCTCATCACAGCATTAGACAATGATCTAAGTATCACCTCAGTGTTGAATGTGCGTTCACTATTAGCAAATTTGTTAATCCAAGATTGATGTACCGTAGCTCTATTAAGTTTAGAAAACACCCTATTACTCTTGCTCTTTGTTTGACCATGTATATTAACACCTCTGACTCTTCATATAATACAATTGGCACATAATTATATATACAATAATCTCCTGAGTCTCATTGAAAGAGATCATATTCCTTTCCGACTTCTTGTTAAGATGTAAAACATAATTAAAATTACCAGTTATCATATACTCATCAACTATACATCTACTTAAGTCCTCCATAACACTCCATAACTCTTTTGTGTCACTATTATCATTAGAAACATAAATAACACCCAAAAACAAAGTTCTCCATTTAAAGGTTGTCATGAATGACCCAAAAGTCTTGAATATTATATTAGTGAGAACTATTGTAAAATTTTGTAAAAACTTATACAAAAACTATAACATAAGGTAAGTACATGTCTATTAATGACTTTCAGTTAAAAGTGAAAGAAAATTACCTCACATAAAAATTTTATAGAGGCACCTACTTATAACAACTTTCTTATTTCACAAATTTCGAGAAGATATATATGTAAAAGTGAGAAAATAGTTGGAGGTCGAAAAGTGCTAGAGGCAAGTAAGGGGCGACATCAAGGTAGGCTAAGGATTAGAGAAAATAAAGAGTCTGCACTGCCCTCGCGGCTCTAAATAAGGAAAGAGTTGATAAATGAAGAATATCAAGGGTGCCATTATTAGAAGATTTTACCTTTGTCGAACATGCAAGGAATACCTGAGGCTATCAACATGATTAATAAGGTTGCACCTATAGAGTCTAACATTAATTTCCATCTCTAAGGCTCTATTTGATTCTAAGAAAATTAGAAGGAAAGAAAAAAATGTGGAAAATGAATTTCTTTCCCTTGTTTGAATTGAAGAAAAAGGAGAGAAAAAATTTTGATGGAAAAACTCATGGAAAATTTTATCAATTTGGTCAATGATATTTTTCTTCCAAAATTAAGAGGAAAATGGAAGAAAAAATTCACAAAGAAAGAGAAATGGAGAAAAGAGAGAGGATTATATTAAGAAAGGTCATTAAGAATTTTCTCTCTCCTCTCAATTAATCAATGTTATTGAGTATTTTCTCTCTTATCTCCATGATAATGTAGTGATGGGTAAGAAGTTGGAAAATAATTATACTCTTTTTCCCTCTATTTTTCCTTGAACCAAACACAAGAAAAAAATTAATTTTCCCTTAACTTTCTTTCCTCATTACTTTTTTTCCATTTAAATTTTCTTTCCAACCAACTTTCTTCAAATCAAATAGAGCCTAAAGGAACTTGAAAGCTTAATCATTACTTTATTTATACTTCTCATTTTATTTTCGATTGTCCCTCTTGTCTGATATGATATTATATTTGCACATATATCTTTTACATGTGTTATCTATATCTTCATAATTATTAAAAACATACTAATTAGAGTGATGCACACACACTGTATGGAAAATGTATATTTATTGAGTAATAGAAGTTAGTTACCAATAAGCCATAAAAATAGTTAGAATTAAAAAAAATTGTAACAATTGCAATACCCAGTAAAGAATAGTAAAGAGTTTTGTATAAATGTGTATAAAGAAATGAATAGGAATAATGAGGGATAATTTAAGTGGTTAGCTAATAATTTAAATAATTAAATGAGTAATCCAACATAATAATTTAATGATAATTTAAATATATTTAAAAAGTTTCCTTCTCGTTACACTTTGATAAACATCTTATCAATATGTATGTACAGGAAAAAAAAAAAAAGTGTTTTTCATCTTGTAAAGCAACAACGCAAAAATGCTTGTTGTGATTAAGCTTTGTATCAGTTCCATTGTTAGCCCAGTGGTGGACCCTTCCTTTGAATACATACCATTTAAAATGTTTGAAGTTGTTATTACTCGTTGATTTGGGTATTTTTCGGACGAGTTCAGACTCAACCGACACGTCACCGGCCGACTGGGCCTAATCAGTTGGATAAGGGAGGAATAGGCCCAAGATAACCCTTAACGGGCCAGGTAAAAGCCCCAAATCCCACTAGGGCTAGGGTTTCCCTAACCCATGGTAAAGTACCATTTTACCCCTTTAAAATCTCCTATAAATACTCATCTTTCTCAATCCCAAGGCTGGGATGTTCATTTTTGGCAAGACATCTCTTTGGGAGGATAATCATTCAAGCATCCAAATTCTCTAGCTCCTAAGCCTTGAACATTCATCTACATTCATCGGATATTCATCCACATTCAACCAACGTTCATAAACGTTTATCGAGCACTCATCCCGAGAACTTCCACCTTTGGAAATATTCTCATCTCCCAAAGAATCCCCCACGCACATCGAGGAAGATCTCCTCGATCCATTCAACTTAGTTCACTACTAACTTGAGCGTCGGAGGGCGTTCCCGAGATCCACCACCGGGACTTCGCCTTTTGCAAGTTCAGCAGTCGCCACTCGGACTCGGATCGATCGTGCCACGTCCTCGGAATCGAAGCGGTAAATCCTTCCTCTCTCCGAATCATCAATCCACATCATCAACTCGGTTTTCTTCGGAAACTAGTTTGGCGCCGTCTGTGGGGAGGAGGGTAGCATATGGTCACCAGGTGGCACTCGATCTCGATCCAAGATGACTCGTGACACGAACAACCCACCAGTCCCACACCCTAATCGCTCAATGTCTACGGGGGCCAATCCCGCGACGCTCCTCAAGCCGAGGACGCAGAATCGTCTCGGCGGTCCGCCGGCAACCGCCACACCCAGCCGGAGGGGTACGTCACCCTAAGGGCTCTCCGGAACCTAATAGAGACCCTTAAAACAACTCGTTGCACAACAAGTGCAAGAACAAGTACGAACCACCATGGAACAGCGCATGCCAATCATGGCCTTCCATTATACCCCAACTCCTGGGTATGGCGCAACCCCTGGGAGGTCAGCTCGTTGGCCACTTCTCGGGCGGGATGCCTTCCCATGTGGCTCCAAGCCACAGCCCACCGAGGCCCCGACGACACTTATTCCTGAACAACCAAACGCCCGCCCACGAGGCACTATGAGGAGGGAGACGCTAGGGGATCATCGAAGCCAAGAGAGCTCTTCATAGAGCCAATGAAAATGTCGCAACATCCCATACGGCTTCAACCCCTACGCCACCCACAAGCAGGCGTTCCGCCCGGTTTGAAGGCAATGCTCCCAGCACCAAGAGCAGGGGCCAAACCCCGTGGGAGTAGAAGGACGGCCAGCCCCGGGCGATCGGCTACTCATGGTCGTGAGTCCTAACGAGCCTATGACGCTCTCAAACACGACCAAGGACGATCCGTCGCTCGAGAGCGCGAGCGCTCGAGGAGAGGCACCCGTGGCAATCGGCTATGAGAGGTCCCGAGAAGTCGGAGAGGACCAGGCACACTCCACCCCGATCCGAGAGAAGGAAGAGTCCTTCCTTGGTGGAGGTTCCACGTCATCAACCCCGCGCCGTCCCCATTTTCGGCTCCGACTTGAGGCCGACCCAAGCATACTTTCAACACTCCCTTCTCGAAGAAAATCATGAATGCGCCTAGGATGAAGAAAGTAAAGGTCCCGAGTGTCGAACCGTACGACGGCACTACCGATCCCGAGGACCACCTCGGCATGCTACAAGTCTCACATGTATGTGCGGGACTGGAGACGATGCAACCTATTGCCGATTCTTCCCGCCACACTAAAGGGGGTCGCCCGAAATGGTTCAACGGCCTCCCTCGAGGAAGCATCTCTTCCTTTGAAGAACTCTGTGAGAAGTTTGTGGCACAATTCATCGCCGATTGCAAACAAAAGAGGACTAGCATCCACCTCTCCAAGATCAAGCAGGGGAGGAATGAAACTCTTAAGGACTACGTGCGGCGGTTCCACGGGAAGCCGTCCTCATCCCCGACCTCCAAGACGGAGTTGCCTACACCTCCTTCTTAAATGGATTCAGGAGCGGAAGATTTAAATTTTCCCTCGCTGAGCAAAAGTGACCACCCTCGCAAAAGCTCTCCGGAAGGTGGCCGACTTCATCCGAGGCCATGGAGATCCGCGCAGAGGAGGGGAGGAGGCAAGGAGAAAAGGAGGGGAAGGAAAGTTCAATCCCCAAAATGAAAAGAAGCCTCGCGAGAATGAGGTGAACCACCGCTTCAACACCGATCCCCGAAGCATTTTGATGGAGATCAAAGGGCACCCTATGCTCAAGAAGCCACCTCCCATGTCCACTCCCGCCAAGGCACGAGCCTCGAACAAATACCGTGAGTTCCATGAACAAACGGGGCACAACACCTGCTGAGTGTCGGGCCTTGAAGAAAGCACTGGGGAGTTGGCCGACAATGGGCGAGATAGACCGTTTCCTTAAAAGGACGTCCATGGGGTTAAGGGAGGCTTTTCAAGGCAAGGGGAAAAGAGCTACGAAGATGATGAGGCCACTGGAATCGTAGCCACCATCGCTGGAGGCTTGGCCGGGGCGTGACCCCTCATCTTGGAAAGCTCACCTAAGGAGCGCGCAACAAGTGCTGATCACTGGACAACCTCCACCCCTGAAGGTGCCCGCAATGACCTTTGGAGAAAAGGACCTAAAAGGCTCGGCCACCTCGCATGACGACCCCATGGTCATCACGCCGAAAATCTCGGATGCTATTGTCCGGAGGGTCCAGGTGGATACGAGAAGCTCTGTAGACATCATTACGATGGAATGCTTGAGCCGGTTGAAGTACAATCCTCATAATCTCATCCCTCCGGTAAACCCGATCCTTGGATTTGGAGGGCGAGCAGTGCACCCTCTCGGTATGATCCGCCCGCCGGTCGGGATCGGAGACAAGGCCCGAGGAAGAAACATGGAAGTAAACTTTTTGGTGGTCGACGTGCCCTCCGCATACAACGTCATCATCGGGCGCCCCACCCTCAACCAAAGCAAAGCAATCATCGCTCCATATCTTCTTCTCATGAAGTATGAACTTGATGACGGTCCGTAGGCGAGATCTACGGAGATCAAAAACAAGCAAGGGAGTGTTATGCCGTAAGCCTTCGACCCTTAATGGCGAAGCGGATCAAGAAGAAAAGGCCAAGAGGGATGACCCCGAGGGCAAGAAACCAAAAGTAGAACTCCCCGCCAAGATCCCCGAAACGATGATGGTTTGTCTCGCTACCACCGAGGACCATGGCAGTGGACCGACCTACACCTTCGTAAGATGTCGAACTCATCCCTCCGGAGGAAACCCGCTCCGACCGTTCCGTACAAGTGGGCAGGAACCTCCGCAAAGGGATCGAAGACGGCCTTGTCCGACTCTTAAGAGAGTTCAAAGATATCTTCGCCTTTGGACCCAAAGAAATGCCTAGGTTGAGCCCTAAGGTCATCGAATACAAGTTGAATGTCGACCCCTCCTACAAGCCCATTATCCAAAAACGAAGACATCCGGGGCCGAGCGTAGCAAAGCGAGTAGCCGAGGAGGTCGAGAAGCTATTAGAGGCGGGATTTATCCGGGAATGCCACTACCCCAAGTGGATCGCCAATGTCGTTTTGGTGAAAAATCGAACGGTACATGGAGAATGTGCGTCGATTTCACCGACCTCAACAAAGCGTGCCCAAAAGACATCTATCCTCCGCCAAAAATCAACAAACTTTTCGAGGCTACGGCAGTCACGCCCTCCTCGGTTTCATGGACGCTTTTCAGGGTACCATCAAATACCATTATGCAAGGAAGATCGGAGAGAACCGCCTTCATCATCGACCAAGGGCTGTATTGCTACAACGTGATGCCCTTCGGATTGAAAAACGCCGGAGCCACCTACCAAAGGCTGGTCAACATGGTCTTTGCCCACCTCATTGGGAAGACCATGGAGGTATATGTGGACGACATGATCGTCAAAAGCAAGCAGGACTTTGATCACATTTCCAACCTCCGATGGACGTTTGAAATCCTACGAAAGTATGGGATGAAGTTGAATCCCAAAAAATGCACATTTGGAGTCAAGGCTGGAAAGTTCCTAGGCTTCATGATCAATCACGAGGGATAGAAGCAAACCCCAACAAAGTGCAAGCCGTGCTCGACATGAAGTCCCCAAGGACTATCAAGGAGGTTCGAAGTTAACAGGGTAAGTGGCCGCCCTCGGACGATTCATGTCAAGGTCCGCAGACAAATGCCAACCCTTTTTCAAAGTGCTCAAGAAGAGAGTCAAGTTTGAGTGGGATGTCGAAGCGTAAGAAGCATTCTCCCAATTGAAGACATACTTGGCCCAGCTTCTAAAAATCGCCGGTCCCACTCCGGGAGCCCCTACTCATTTACCTTGCCATCTCGGATCAAGCAATAAGTGCAGTCCTCCTTGTGGAGCGAAAGAACGAGCAAATACCGGTGTATTACGTCAGCCATGCACTCACCGGCGCCGAGCTGCGCTACCTCGTGATTGAAAAATTTGCATATGCTCTCCTCTTGGCCAGCAAAAAGCTGCGGCCTTACTTTGAGGCACATAAAGTGACGGTCCTTACCGACCAACCATTGAAGAACGTGTTACGTAAGCTCGAAAGCTCCGGAAGAATGCTGAAGTGGGCCGTTGAACCGACCCCATATGGCCCGGAGTTTGAACCCCGAAGAGCTATCAAAGCACAAGCATTGGCGGACTTTATAGCAGAATGCTCACACCCAAGCCACCCCTACCATCCCAAGACAAATGTTGGATCCTCTACGTAGACGGTTCAGCAACCAAAGACGGGAGTGGGGGGTTGGTCATCACTTCGCCAACGGGGAACAATTCGAACACGCACTTAAGTTCATGTTAAAGGCCTCCAATAATGAAGTAGAATATGAGGCCCTCCTAGCAGGCATAGACCTCTGTTATGCGGCGGGAGCGAGCTCCGTGAAGGCCTACTCCGATTCCCAGCTTGTAGTCTCCCAGCTGAATGGAGAATACGAGGCACGGGACGAGGACATGATAGCATATCGCCGAAAGGTCAAAGAAGCGGCAGGACGGCTCCAACACTTCGAAATCCTTCATGTGCCCCGCTCGGAGAATAGACAAGCCGATGCTCTTTCCAAACTCGTTAGCTCCTCGGCCGACTGGTCAGCCAAAGAAGATCCAATGGGAGATACTTGGAGAGAGAAGCATCGATGTTAAAGAAATCATGTGGCTAGACAGAGCAACACTTGGATGGATACCCTCATCAACTACCTATCCAAGGGGAACTTCCGCAGGACAGCAAAGAAGCAGAGCATGTCAAGAAGAGAGCTGAATGGTTCGTTTACTACGGGGAGCACTCTACAAGAAGGCACACTCCTAACCCCTGCTCCGTTGCATTCCGCCGGAAATGGGTCGAAAAGTTCTCGAAGAAATTCATGAAGGGTGTGTAGCTCGCATATAGGCGGAACGGCGCTCGCAGCAAAGGCCCTACGAACCGGATACTATTGGCCATCCTTGCGAGAAGACTCGATGGACCTGGTGAGAAAATGTGACAAATGCCAAAAATTTGCTCCCGTGTCAAAGCGCCCGCCTACCGAGCCGACTCCCATCCAATCGCCCCTTCCTTTTGCAAAATGAGGGATGGACATCCTGGGCCCATTCCCAAAAGCCACGGGTCAGCACAAGTATTTGTTCGTAGCGGTGGATTATTTCACTAAATGGATAGAGACGGAAGCCGTTGCCTCAATCATCGAGAAAGAAGTGCGCAAGTTCATTTGGAAGAACATAATCACCCGGTTTGGCGTCCCCGTGGCAATGATATTTGACAATGGGCGGCAGTTCGACACCGACAAGGTGCGGGATTACCTCCCCAATATGGTTGCCAGGCCCGCTTCACGGCCGTGGCCCATCCCCGAGCCAACGGCCAGCCGGGTCAGCCAACAAGGTCATACTCAACGGCCTTAAGAAGAGGCTAGACGATGCCAAGGGAAAATGGGCGGATGAGTTGCCAGCTGTCTTATGGTCCATCGGGACCACGGAGAAGTCGACCACCGGAGAAACGCCCTTCATGTCTGGTATACGGATTGGAAGCCGTGCTCCCGGTCGAAGTAGCCCTTCACACCCACCGCCTCACAAACTTTCAGGAGGAGTCTAACAACGGGGCCCTCCGGGAGGCCCTTGACTTGCTCCCGATGGTTCGAGGAGATAGCTATCTCCGTGAGGCCATAACCAAGCTGAAAATGGCAAGAGCCTACAATGAAGGGTGAAAGGGAGAGATCTCAAAGTTGGTGACCTGGTTTTGAGAAAAACCGAAGCTATAGGGAAGGCGGCGGAACACGGCAAGCTCACGGCTAACCGGGAAGGGCCGTACATCATTCACGAGGTAGTCCGCCCGAGAGAACTACGAGTTGGCCACCCTCGAAGGAGCAGACATTCCCCGAGCATGGCATAGCGAAGCAACTTGAAGAAGTACTTCATCTAAGTACTAGGAAGCGACCTTTCTTTAAAGACCCACACAACCCAAGTCCCAAAAAATGTTGTAAAGGAATCGACCACGATTGACGCGACTTTTCCGAAAGTGCTCAACGGGGGCACACATTCATCTCTCTCTCTTGTAACGAACTTCGATCTTCTATGTTAATACAATGAGCACATTTTCTGCAACTTTGCGACTCATGTCTTATTTTAAGTCGATTTTTGGAATGTGAATAGGGGCTAATACGATCCCCTAGAACAACTAAATTTTCAATCTCTCTTGTTGTATATTTTACCTTAACCGAAGTTGAGGGCATGGCTGGGGCTAATTCGAACCCCTAAGACTTCCAACCCTTCGGTCCCTCTTGTTGTATTCTCTCGAACTTGGTTAAAGTTAGAAGAAAGAGTAGGGGTTACTGTTAACTCTTATGACAACTACATTGTAAAATTCCATTCTTGTGCGTTTTGCTTGTACCAATTTTGGGGGCAATACTAGGGGCTAATGCAATCCCCTAAGATAGCCAAAAATTGCCAAAGTCAAAAGATGATAATATACAAGAAATGACAAGGAAAATCGACAACAACCAAAAGAAACAACGAAGCAAGCATCAAACAAAGCACTCGAATAAGCATCCAAGCGAGCATCAAATAAACATCGAGTAAGCACACAAGCAGGCATCAAGCAAGGAATACCCAAGAAAGAAAGTTTAAGGCAAAATGAACCCAAAGTAGCGAAGTATCAAGCTATACGACACGCAATCCATTCAAAAATATATGGCATGCAAGCCATCAAAATCAACCCTAAGGATTGCAAGGGGAAGAGGAATGGAGGCTACTCCACAAGGCCGTCCCCGGCCTGGTCATCGGCTCCGTCCGCGGGAGGAATCTCACCATCCTTGGGAGTGCTCTCAGCCGGAGAGTCCGATCGTGAGGCAAAGGCCTCGGAGTAAAGGATGTTGGCATAGGCTATCCACTGCTCTAGCCCTTCCGCCTCGTTGCCCAAGGCTAGAGAGACCAACACAAGAAGCCTCCCGAGGGTTGCATCTCTTGCCTCGGCATCAATCTCCTGTGCCGACTCGAGGTGCGACCTCCAACTTCGAGCCTTCTCGCGGGCAGCTCCAACGCGAGCCTCGAGGTCTCGCTCTTTCCCTCGAGCGACCTCCAACTTAGCCTTCATGGCCTCTAGTTCCGCCTTCGGATCCCGCTCGTGCCCCGGGAAGCCCTCAGCTGGGCCTTCAACTTGCTCACCTCCCGTGGAAGCGATCAGCCTCATCTTTCTTCTCCTTCGATAGCTTCTTCAAAGAGCCCCGAAGAGAAGAAACCTACTTCTGCAGATCCGAGGAGGTAGATTGGGACTCTATGGCCTCTAGGACTTTGATGAAAGCTCGCGAAGCAAAAGAATTAGAGCCCCGAAAAGTAAAGAAAACACAAGTATAAGAAAGGGTGTTCTTTACCTCGGCCGCGATCACCGATGCCGCAGAAACAGGAGAAGCGACATCCTTGCGAAGAGTGTCGCCATAGGCCTTTAGAAGATTATCCACCATGATGGCTTTGGTGTCCGGATCAGCACTCATGAAGCGGCGGGATTGGAGACCCAAGCACACTTCCTTCCCGCTAGTACGAGGAGCCGTTCCCTCGGGGAGGAAAGGTTCGAGGCGTCCTCGAGCGTTTGCTTGCGATAGACGATCCCCGTACCAACCGACCCCGATGTTGAAGCGGGGTGATGCTTGGCTCTTCTCAGCCGGAAGAGGACCAACCTATAACAAAGAAGGTAATGTTAGCATGAAATTGAAGATCAAACGCAAAGGATATGATAGAAGAAGTAAGGCTCACCACGGGAGGCTTATTGAAGGAGTCCCCTCAAAGATACCGATCTGTTGGGATATCGGCAGTCGAAGAACGCGGCTCCGACGTTCTCCTCTTCTTGCCCCTGTCTGCGGCAGCCTTGCCTTAGGGGAGGGATTCGTATCTCGACTATCCCGTGGGCGCGGAGAGCGATCGGCCATGGCCTTGGACAAGAAAGCCCTTGCTTGTTCTACAAAAACAAACCAAAGTCAAGTCGGTTCGAAACATGAACAAAAACAAACATGAGGGGAATAAGTACCTGTGGAAGTTTCGGATCGAGAGCCAATCCCGCGGCAACAAGGAACAAGTTCTTCTTAAAATACTCCCTCTTGGGAAGCCAGTGGGAAGGAAACCTTTCTTTCTTTCCTTCAATTGTTGGATGGGGGACCTCTCGGGTACGAAAGTACTCACTGCGGCGTATACCTCGTAACGATAAACCGCATGAAGAGAACCAGGCATCTTGACGATTTCCTCCTCATCACTCCAAGCAGGGACATCCCACTCCCCATCCAACTTCTCTACTAAGAGAAACTCATACTTCCATCTATGGATTGATGAAGCCCTACCCAAGGCAGTCATGTATCCTCTCTTGTTTGGGAAAGCCGTACCACCCTCGCTCACCATCTAACGAGATGCTCTTTTAAAAGCCGTGGAGGAGGGAAAACAATTCTAAGCTACGGGGAGGTCTTTTATTTCACAGTGGCGATGAACGAACAAATCGAGCGCCACGAATTGGGGACAATCTAGGTCGGGGCCAGGTTGAACTTATTGCATATTGATACAACTAAAGGATGGAGCGAAACCGCACCCCACCATCGAGCGTCGCTTTATAAAAGGCACGACACCCGGGAGGGGGACTTGACCGTGTCCCGCTCCAACGGAACCAGAATCATATAATTATCGGGGATGCGATATTGGCTAAAGAGCCTCGACGCCTGTACCATGTCATTCGCAAAGTGGGGATCGATGAAGTGAGAACCCGGATCGTCACTAGGGTCCGACCTCTCGGGCAACGACTCAACTAAGTCCTCCGCCCCATGAAGTGGTGTAAAAGACGAGACGGCCTCGTCATCTAAAGAAATGTCTAAGGATGGGGAGTTACCTTTGGAATACCCATCCCGCGAGAGCTCATCCATGGTCTTGGGTGTATAGGTGGCCTTAATCCTAGCCATAGTCCCGCTATCGGAATCCTGCAAGGCACAACCCGTAAATGTCACCTGTCCTCGAAGACCATGACTCCTTTTAACCTCCCAGCGATAAACCACCTCACGGGAACAGCTATTGAGACTGGGAGTGGGGACCTTTCATAAAGGGAATCGAAGTCGCGGGTAGCGCAGCCAAAGGGATGGCCTCCGCAGCTGCGCTAGGCGCCAAGACTTGCCGCCACGGCACGCGACTAGCTACGGTTAACTCTCGAGAGGCTACGTTAGGGTGACTATCAAGGTTTACGGAAACCTCCAAGTCAGCGAGACGCAACCACTCCTAGAGACTCCCCCTACAACACCATCATAACTACACCCATCCACGGGGCACAACGAGTCTCTATCCAAGGCACAATTACTCGACAAACTATCATGATGGCTCACAACAATATCCTTGGAGCTACCCATTATCCTAAGGCATGCATCTACTTGAATATTCAAACTACAAGTGGGTTATTCGAAGATATACCTCAAAATTCAATGAAGGGAATGAATGCCCGAGTCTAGCTCGAAGGCTCCTTCCAAGTGCTCTCTACCTCACTTTGAGAATTGTTTTGTGAATAATGAAGAGAAGCACCAAGAGACGGGTTATATAGAGCTCCCTTCCCGATCGGTCGGAATCGATCACGATCAGTACCGCCTCCTCGCACAAGACCGAATTTAAAAATTCGAAATTCAAAATTCAAATTAACAAATTCCCGGTTTCCCGTTCAAGCAAAAGTTAAATAAAAAATAATAAACTAAAGTTCCTAGGGTTAGGGTAGGGTTTCTAGGGTTTTAGGGTTTTCGGGGTTTTTTGGGGTTTTTAGCTAGGCTAAAGGTTCGGGTAGGGCTCGGGGCTAGGGGTCGGGGTGAGGGCTCGGGGAGGGGTCGGTCTCGGGAGGACCGAGTCCAAGTGGGGAGGTGAAGGAGAGAGGAGTTAGCGTGAGGGAGAGCCGAGTAGTGCGAGTGCGCGGCGAGAGAGTGAGAGGAGGGGTCGGGGTGAGGGATCGGGGAGGGGTCGGTCTCGGGGAGGGGTGAGGGGTCGGTCTCGGGAGGACCGAGTCCGGGTGAGAGAGGGCGAGCGCGAGATAGCGTGAAAGCGAGAGTGCGTAGTGAGAGGGTGAGGGGTCGGTCTCGGGGGTCGGGTTGAGGGGTCGAGGTGAGGGTGAGGGTGAGGGTCGGGGTGAGGGGTCGGTCTCGGGAGGACCGAGTCCGAGCGAGAGAGGGCGAGCGCGGGAGAGCTTGAGAGCAGAGTGCCGAGAGAGCGGGGGAGGGGGAGGGTCGGTTCCGGGGCTCGGGGTGAGGGGTCGGAGGGGGTTGGGGCGAGGGTCGGTCCGGGCCGACCGAGTCCAGGTGAGAGCCGGAGAGGGAGAGATATAGCGTGAGAGCGAGAGAGAGAGAGCGTGTGAGAGAGATCGAGAGGGTTCGGTTCCGGGCCGGGCGAGCGCTCGGTCCCGGGAGTCGGGTTAGGTGGTCGGTCCAGGGGTGGGGGTCTAGCAGAGCGTCGCAGCGAGCAAACAGGGGGCCGAGGGGAGAGGGCGTGAGCGAGAATGAGGGGAGGGGTCGGGACCGTGGGGGCGAGCGAGAGGGAGCGAGAGGAGTTACACGGGAACGGCGACGAGGTGCGATAGCCGGAGGGAGAGGGTAGAGCGAGTAGTAGCGGCGCAGCGAGGGAGACAAAGGGGGAGGCGCAGCAGCTAGGGCACGGAGAGAGAGAGGAGCGAGGAATAGGGGATTCGAAAGTGTGGGCCAAGCGAGGGGGACAGCGAACCCGGGAGGGGGAGAGAACGGCGGGAGTGAGAGAGGGCCGAAGGGGAGGGAGAGTGCTTGGGCCGAGAGAGAGTCGAGCCCAACAAGAGAGAGAGTGGGCCGAGAAGGTGAGAGCGAAGCAAGTGATCGGTCTTAGGAGTCGGTCCTAAGGGTCGAGATGAGTGGTCGGGTTTGAGAGTCTTCAATAATAATAAATAAAAAATAAAAAAATCGGAATCCCAAAAATGGCAAGGATTGCAAAAACAAAACGAGCAAGGCTCGAAAGCTCGCCAAGCAACGACTTTGCCCTTGAGAGCTAGCAAGTCGCATATCTACCTTCACAAGGGGCTATCCTTTGGGGTTCAAAGTCGGTTTTCACTCAACGACAACTCGGCCTCCGGAGCCGAAAATCGCACCCTCGGCCCCTAAGGTGATGCCCTTCAGAAGCTATCTCCCAAGCACTTTCAAACCTCCGGAGCTGAAAGGTCGCTCAAAGACCCATTCCGCCATGGGCACTCACGCACTTTCGAACATTCAGGAATCGAAAGGTCGTGCAAAGACCCATTCCGTCATGGGCACTCATGCACTTTCGAACCTTCGGGAATCGAAAGGTCACGCAAAGACCCATTCCGTCATGGGCACTCACGCACTTTCGAACATTCGGGAATCGAAAGGTCGCGCAAAGACCCATTCCGTCATGGGCACTCGCGCACTTTCAAACCTTCGAGAATCGAAAGGTCGCGCAAAGACCCATTCCGTCATGGGCACTCACGCACTTTCGAACATTCAAGAATCGAAAGGTCGCGCAAAGACCCATTCCGTCATGGGCACTCACGCACTTTCGAACATTCGGGAATCGAAAGGTCGTGCGAGACCCATTCCGTCATGGGCACTCACGCACTTTCGAACATTTAGGAATCAAAAGGTCGCGCCAAGACCCATTCCGTCATGGGCACTCATGCACTTTCAAACATTCAGGAATCGAAAGGTCGAGCAAAGACCCGGTCCGTCATGGGCACTCGCACTCCTAACTTAAAGTTAACGGGTCGCGAGCACTTTCAAAGCCTACGGGAGCCGAAAGATGCTCGGTAATTACTCTCTAAGCCCAAGGGGCTACGTGAAAATCATTTCTCACAACGGATCGTCAACGACAAGACGAGGAGGCAAAGAAAAACAAAGTTAACAAAGCACACTTCATTCATTCATTCATTACAACAAGAGCGCGTAACGCGCCATTACGAGAGAAGCAAAGCGTCCGAAAGCTAAAGATACTACGCTACAACGCCACGGTTACAATATCGCACTACGATTACACTACACAGGTGAAAAGATAGCCACGAATGTCATCTCACTTCCCCTTCGGAAGATTCCTCTTCTTCTCGGTTGGAAGATCGTCCCTCTTCTCTACTAGAAGGTTCCTCCTCTTCTCCGCTGGAAGATTCCCCTTCCCCTTCGCCGGAAGATTCCCCTTCCTCTCCGTTGGAAGATTCCTCTTCCTCTCTCGTCGGGAGGCCGCTTCCCTTCTCCTTAGGAAAGTCCCTTTGGCCATGATAAGGAGGAGTAGGAGGGCCGCCCCGGACTCATCACTCTCCAAGGGAGGGTCATATGACGAACCAACACTGGGAGCGATTCCACCTTCGGCAGCCCTGTTCGCCAAAAATAAAGGTTCGCCGGTTGACGCTCGATGATGCGGTCGTAGTTGCACTCCACCCAAGCCTCAAGTATATCCCACTCGGGCGGAGTGCAGCTTGAAGCAACTTGAAATACTCTGCGCGATCGTTAACCAATTCCATCTTCAAAGCGTCGGTGATGAGAAGTCGATAGAACGTCTCCACAACAAGGGATGGCTGGTGATGCTCAATTGCTTGCTTGCTCGGCCTCGGCCGGTTGAAGCCGAGGCACAACCTTTCATACCCAATAGGAAGCTCTCATGCAACCATTGTCTCCAAAGCAAAAGAAAGGAGCGAGAATGAAGAAGGGGAAGTTGGCAATCCTTCTCGGGACTCACCCCTATTTATAAGAACTGGGGTCATAAAGGCATCTCGGAATGGGCTCCACATTCCACCTACCTACCTCGGGAGGCATGCAGGCAGAACGTGAGGGGCTAAATGATTCGGGTATTTCCCGGACAGTTCCAGCTCAACCGACACGTCACCGGCCGACCGGGCCTAATCGGTTGGATAAGGGAGGAATCGGCCCAAGATAACCCTTAACGGGCCGGGTAAAAGCCCCGAGCCCACTAGGGCTAGGGTTTCCCTAACCCATGATAAAGTACCATTTTACCCCTTTAAAATCTCCTATTAATACTCATCTTTCCCAATCCCAAGGCTGGGATGTTCATTTTTGGCAAGACATCTCTTTGGGAGGATAATCATTCAAGCATCCAAATTCTCTACCTCCTAAGCCTTGAACATTCATCTACATTCATCGAGATATTCATCCACATTCAACCAACGTTCATAAACGTTTATCGGCACTCATCCCGAGAACTTCCACCTTTAGAAATATTCTCGTCTCCCAAGGAATCCCCACGCACATCGAGGAAGATCTCCTCGATCCATTCAACTTAGTTCACTACTAACTTGAGCGTCGGAGGGCGTTCCCGAGATCCACCACCCGGGCTTCGCCTTTTGCGGGTTCAAGCGGTCGCCACTCGGACTCGGATCGATCATGCCACGTCCTCGGAATCGGAGCGGTAAATCCTTCCTCTCTCCGAATCATCAATCCACATCATCAACTCGGTTTTCTCCGGAAACAACCGTAATTATTATTATGTAGATTCCTCCTATTATGACAAGTGGGAGCATAGATCGATTATGCTTAAAACGATGTATTTTCTTTTAAAAAGCTATGATCAACCTGAATTGAAAGTATTGAATATATATTAGTGGGAAGTATCACAAAATTTTATAATAGAAATTATACAAAACTTGTAACATTAGGTGCGTGTATATCTATTAACAAATTTCAGTTAAAGGTGAAAGAAAATTACTTTATATACAAATTTTATAGAGGCGCATACTAATAGCAACATTCTCCCGCCATAGATTTTGGGAAGATATATATGCAACAAGCGAGAAAACAATAGGATGGAAATGGCTAAAGGAGGTAGGTAAGTTGCTACGTCAAGGTAGCCTAAGAATTTGAAAATCAAGGGTTCATAAATTTCACCGTTTGCAATGCTCTGAATAAGGAAAGAGTTGATGAAACGAAAAATATCATGAGTGGTGGGCGAGCATTACGCTTGAGGAGACTAAGGTAAGAAGTAATTCTAACACTACTATAAGATTTCGTCTTTGATGAACATTGAAGGAAAAGCTCTGTCAACTTGACTAATAAGATTGCTCCTTTTAAAAAGAAGTTGGAATTTAAAATTTGAAGTTGTAAAAATGAAAAATTAATTAACGCCCTTACATAGTAAGCGGTATAATTCTAGTATATGTAAATAGAAACCCCCCCTCCCCACCCTTCTCTCACTCACTCTGTCCTGTTGTTTTGAGAATTTTCACTTAATTTCCTTACCATCTGATTTGGTTCCCATGGACGACAAGGACAAGAAAGCATTCCCTTCCCTAATTAAACTCTTATGTGTTTATGATCATTTCCTTGACTTGTCAACATTATTTAGCATTCATTGGATTTCATTTCATCTCTATCTCATCTCTTGTTAAACTTAATGAACCTATTGATTGTATGAATGAACAGTAACAAACACAAATACTGTTATTCTCAGGAAGGAAGTTGAAGTTGTTGAGCGGAATCGAGAGACTGGACTATGACTAATTCTTCATATTGGATCATATTCCTCAACATACAAGTGTGGAGAACCTCGTGGACCATGTCCACGATAGATTTCTAGAGGAGTGTTCTAATGAAGATGAAGACGATCCTCATCCTCCATAAGGTTGATGTTCAGTTTTTGACAACCCTGAAATCCCCAGGCTACCACCCATTACCAATCACGTATGCAGAATTCGCGAATGACCTGGACCTGATTGTAATCGTTGTGAGGGACTAACATTATCGTATCAAGTCACCTTATTATGCTTAAATCAACTTGGACCCCAGTAAATAATGGCTTTAGGGTCTAGCTAGCTAGCTTCGCGGTGTTCACTTGATTACTTTCTTAGCTTAAGTACATAGCAGTAGTCGCTTTTGTTTCTATTTGTGTTGCAATCTTTATGTTTTGTTTCGAGGAGAGGGCAGTTATGATGTTCGAGACACACTTATGTTAAGCTCTTTTTTTATGGTAATTAGTACAATTTATAATTAACTGTAAACACGTTATTTCAAGTAGTTATTCAAGATGCAGTTGGCAAGAAACTTTTGAAAATAATAATTCAGAAAATATTAACTCTAAAATAAGGATCAAATATGCAAACAGAAATGCAGCAAGATACAGGGGATTTTAGAACTTTTTGCTGAAAAAAAGAGACAGATGAAATGAAGCAAGACAAAACATAAGACAAGTAGCTGCACAAGAGTTACCAAGTTAAACTCAATCACGTATAAACTTGATTTTGCTCATTATCGAGAACAATGACTAGTTATTAATGTCACATTGGAGTAGTTTTCTTGTAGCTTAACGAAATGAGCCTCACGGTTCAGATGGCATCAAAATAATCAGTTCAGTACCTTGTTTCCTTCATGTTTCCTGATATTTACAAGTTATTTACTATTTAACTGTAGAGGACAAGGCTATTTGAACAAGAGGGTCCGCCTGAGCCTAAAAAACAATGGAAGAGCTTCCCTTGTCATCTCAAAATCAAAGCAAATGGAAGTGAGGTAGTAGAATGAATGCAATGGAAGAGCTTTACATCTTGTTATGGATACTTCCGACTGTTCAATCCCTGAGCGGGTTGATGCAAGGGGATTGTCTTCCCCGCTTCGTACTTGACGTTGCTGAGGTACTCAATCAATTGATGATTGAGTAGGTTGAGGTGTGAAAAATCAAGTATTGATTCAAGAGTTAGTCATCGGCAAAGCCACTTGTATATTGCTTACTATATTACAGTGTCAAGCTAAGATGAGATGTGAAGAAAAGGTTTTCATCGAAATCAGTGGCCTAACAGTTAATCTTAAAAATTAGAGAGCCCATGTTGAAAAATGCCCAAAAACACTAAATTGGGATGCCTGATCCAGGAGAATGTTGTTCTCTTATAGCAAGGCTATATTGTGAAAATCTGAATAAGATGTTACGACAGGTTCAAGGCCTCATACATCTGTTAGTCCCAGAATACTTCTCTCACTTAACCCGTCCTCATTTGATTTCTCTGCGTCACTGGTCCTTTATGATTCAATCAATCAGACAAGGAATAAAAATTGAAAGTGAAAAACACATTGTTTCTCATTACTCTGCTTCTTTAACTTCTGTGACTTCTACTATTTAATTAGTTAGAAGTAGCACATATCAACTTTCAGGACAACGACTATTGATCATATATATATATATGTATAATATGACAAATATGAACACCTCAAAGTTGACAACAAGACTAAACAAAGCATATAAAGATGACTAGCTAGGACATAATAGTGATGATCAACAAAACTCACTCGTCCTAAAAGTCGGGACAAATAACGATTACCATGAAAGAAACACAGATGCGTGCACAGAAACACAGCAGTTAGGTAGGTAGTAAATGCGCGATAAGGAGCTTTAGATCAATATTCATATGAGTCCTCTCGCCTGACCAGAATAATGCGATGGAGAGAGACTGTCAAGAAGTCGTTAAAGTCTAAAGGCAGGAGAACAGGAGCAATTTCCTCAAGGCTAGTTTGAAATCCCACATCGAAGTGCCCCCTGGGAGCCCGCATGGTGTGGAGTCTGTTAAAAAGACGGCGCACAGCAGTCGTAAGCCTCTCTATGGCTCTCTCATACTGGAAGTCTCCCCGGACCCCTCCAGCCATATGAGCGCACCACTCGTACTTTAGCTTAATTATTTGGGTGCCTACTCCTAGCTGGTGTCGATTCTCTTCAGGAGCAATCACGTGCACTGCGATTCCCTCTTTCTCCCGATCGTAAACAAAAGCTTTTGAAAACAACTCTTGATCATCAGCCGCCAGCTTTATATCTTCAGGATCTGATTCTGATTCAGTTTCATTCGGATCCTTAAAATCAGGATAATCAGGATCAATATCATCGTCATCATCGACAATAATGGCTTTGCCTTTGCCTTTGCCAGCATCATCAACAATGCCTTTGCCTTTGCCACCACCATCTCCATTATCATCTCCATCACTGTCACCATTAGCGTCACCATTATCATCACTGTCACCATTACCATCTCCATCACCGTCGCCGTCACCGTCTCCATCACCATCGTCACCACCACCATCACCATCACCATCACCATTGGAAGCATCATCCTCTCTCCCATGCACGTCATCATCATTATCATTCTGATCACCGCCACCGCTGCCATCAGAATCTCTCTCTCTGCAACCCCAAGTGAACATTTCGAATTTAGTCGATGCACTTGCTTATCAAGATAATAAATTGATGGGCGCATGAAAAAATACAAGAAATTAGGACTTGAATATAAAAAGAAATAGCGGGACAGATGGATAGATAGGTGCATATCATACGAGTAATCTTCTTGGTCGTCGTCGTCGTCATCATCATCATTGTCTCCATCCTGATCATCACCACTGCCTCCGCCACCAGAAGAATCATGGTGACCATAAGAATCATTTTCCCTGCAAAGATGGTCAATTCAAGGTTAATTACTAATGCAATTTCGCACATAATCTATCAGCAAGATGATTAAGGATATATATGCAAGGGAAAATACAAGAAATAGAGGGACAGCTAACTAGCTAGGTAGTCACATACGAGTTGTCTTCATCATCATCATCATCATCATCATCATCATCATCTAGCTTGCTGGACATTAGCCTCAACATCAGCTCCTCCGCATTTCCATATCCACTTTCCTCCATTTTTAATTCTCTCACGCTCTACTTCTGTGGTGTTAAATTCCCTCTACTCATCTTAGTTCTCACACACTTAACAGAACAAATGAACCAAACTCTCTCTCTATATATACACTACTAGCTAGGGAATATTCTCCATGTATAAATGGATTCAAAAAGTGGAGTAAAATGTTGAAGCTTTCTCTATTGGCTGTTTTGCCCTCACATTATTTTCATGTGGAGGTAATATTCAAAGATACAATATATATATATATATATATATATATATATAAAAGGATTTACCCGAAATTACAAGTATTAAAATTAAGGTTTAATATTTTTAGACATAAAATATTACCTCGACATTACTTGAACTCAACCTAAAATAAAATTAACATGTCACATATGTCGTATCTATTTCTTGATATTGATGATCAACTTGTCCTGCACTTTTTGATTTTTTGGGCTGCAAAACTCAAAATTTATCACTAGACTACTGATTCACAATTTTTACTAGTAGTTTGAATATAATCTTTTCCACTTTGATTGTCATGAAACTTGTATGACAACTTATAATTTTGGAGGCATGATTTTTTTAAAAATAAAATAAAGTAAAATAGTTGGGGTACCTGAAGCTAATCAGATCAGAAGTCATGTTTTTTGTGTTGCAGTATCTCAAAACAGATGACGGAATCAGAATAAAAAAGTGGAATACTTATATTTTATGTTCCTTTCATTTTGGATCAGAAGAATGCTACTTGCATGCTGGTTCTTCATTGGCCATTATACTGCACGTTTTTTTATTAAAAAAATATTTTGGATTACTAAGTGCATATCTTGGTTCTTGATTGGTCAACTGTATGTTATGCTACTGTATCTGTATTAAACCGTGGATAATTGAATAAGGGTATAATACTTAAAGATTTCAAATTACAATAAAAATTTGTAAATTTTTTAAAAATAACTTAATCTGACCTTTGAACACGTACCCATATCGGACATCCGTATCCAGTCCGAGTAATATAGCTTATAAGTACCGTGCCTAATTCCTAAACCACATCCATATATACAAATATACTACTTTTATTCTCTTCCGAAATCACCTGCTTTGAATTTCTTTATTAAGAAAAATGGGGTGAGTATATTATATGTCTACTTTGTTAGTCTATGGTATTTTTGTTTCATTTTTCCCTTTGAAAAGTGATAAATACTATTGGAAATATTTTTTGTTCACCCATAATGGATTTAATTTGGATCACTATTGTTTAATAATTTAGCATGATTTGTATAAGTCTTTGAGGCCTTTTTGACCTTCAAAGTCAAAAAAAAAAAAAAACCAGAGAGTATATACTAGCTTGTTTTAATTATAAGATGTCATCGTAATGAACTTCGCCTAGAACAAGGAATTGATAAAATATTTTCCATTTTCTAAAATATTTAATTGTGGTGCATTACAGTATTTATCTAAAATATTTTCCATTTTTAAAAAACAAAGCCAAGTTAGTTGTATTTTACGATGAATAATTTAACATAATTTTAGTCAAAACACATAATAATTTCGACATATTTAAACAACTCAACTTCTCTTTTTTTTTTTTTTTTTTTGGCTAATGAGGTGCAAAGGTGAATATAGGCGGAATTGGAAACCACTTTTCTAGTAACAACTCATAGAGACTTTGACCTTCTTCCATTTAGCTTTACCTTACATCCTTACAGCTCCTTACAACTTTTTATAACTAACTTTACATCTATCTTACAACTCCTATCCTTACAACTTCTTGTAACTCCTTACAACTTATACCTCCTTATAGATCAATGGAGTTGCATTTGGTATAACTTTTTGGTAAGCTTTTCCTAAAATTTTAGTAAACTTTTTCTAATCATGATGTTTGGTAAAGATACTTTTTTATAAAGTTAATTTCCATAAAAGCTAACTTCCATAATTTGAAGTTAATGAAAGACAACTTTCTCCATCAATTTATAGGAAAAGTTATGATTCTTTTTTAATTTTTTCATTATATTATTAGTTTCTTATAATTTTCTCTACTTGGTAGTATTCAATTTTTTTGAATGAGAAAAAAATACAATTTTTGCTCTTATTTTATCACGACAAATGGTTAAAAGATGAGATACCTTACCCATCCATTCTTTCAAAAAACTGAAAAAAATATTTTTATCAAAATAAATATTATTTATAGTCTCGTAAAACGTGTAAAAAATTAATATAATGATGAAATAAAAAATTATTTAATTAATAAAATAAAGTAAATAAATCATGTAATTACCAAACACACAATTAACTTATTTATACAGCTAACCTGCAGTTACTTACAACGCAGCTACAATGCAGCTACAGCTTTTCCAAACGCAACCACCTTTATTAATTGAGCTCACATAATCAAATTTTATGATTAAGTATATCATATGGTGTGAAATCATGGCACTGATTTGGCTTTTCATGATTAATTATATTCCCCTTTAAGGTATCAAGAAAAAAAAAGATTTTTAAGTATATATTATCTTATAATAAGATGAATACAGATGTAATACAAGTTTGCTATACTATCTGTGAACATCTCAATTTCCATACTATTGTATACTACCATTTTCCATTCACACTCAACGTATGATATATACCAATAATTTAAAAAAACAAAAAGCTACAAATTCATAACTGCACTACATTGGAGACTCAAAACTTATGCTTCTTTTTATATAAAATAGGGAACCCCCCTTTCTTTCATTTTCTCCATCAGTCTGTATTGTTCTTTGGAGAGTTCTCAATTTAGCACTTCCTTGTTGTCTGATCGCTTTCGCTCCCATGGTGTAAGCCTTCATCCCTAGCTGGTCAATACTATCGGTTTTATTGTCATTTCTCTACTTTCTCAGCATAATTATCGCTGCTTTCATCTCTATTTTCTCATCTCTAAGTAGACTTAACTTGTTGGTTATGTGAATAGCAGAGGCAAACGCCAGAAGATAATTGACGTTGTCAGCAAGAACCACGAGGCTGACGACTATGACAACCTGTTCGTTGTGGATGTTTACAAACATAGATGTGTGCAGGACCTCTTGGACCATGTCCTGAAATTTTTCCAAGACAATTTCTTCGATGTAGAAGATGATGATCCTCCTCCTGGGAGGGACAAGATCGATGTTCTGTTTGAGACAGCCAAACAGAAAGCAAGCTACTACCATTACCAATGACATATATTGACTTCACGTATATGCTTGTCCACATTGTGCTCGTTGTGAAGGACTAGTATTAAAGTTTCCCTAACTATACTTAATCGACTAGCATCCAAGTAAATAATGGCTGAAGGCTCTATTTAGTTTCATTCCCATGTTCGCTTGGTTAATTTCTTAGTTTAAGGTAGTAGTTGCTCTGATTTCTATTTGTGGTTGTACTCTTTTTGTTTTGTTTTAAGGAGGGGTATGTAGTAATGATGTTTGAGATACAGTTATGAAAAGCTCTATTTTGTGATTATTAAACAGTTTAGTTATTTTTCCTGTAGTTGGTGAGGATGTCACTGATATAATGGTTCACTAGTGGTAAGGGGGCATGAAATTAACGTCGCTTTTAATATGAGACCATAGACAAACATCAAAATGATTCAATCAACCAGACAAGGAATAATAGTTACGTTGTTGGTTCATTTAATGTTGAATCAAGTTTAAAACGGTTTAATGGGGAGTTGAGATTGGATTTGTTTCGAGTCAATCAAGTTAGTGCAAGTTCAGGTCACATCGTCAGCCTCGTTAGCCTCTGTTAGCTAGTAGTAAACAGTTTGCCATATTAACGAGTGGTTAGATGGAAAATTATCAGCTGCTGCACTACTTGCATTGCAAATACAATTAGCTATCCATAATTACTACACTGGCTAAGCACCCTAATTTAAGTTGAGTCGGGTTCTGTAACTTCTCTGGTTTGTGCTGTTTTTATAAAAGTTGCACGTATCGAACTTTCAAGACAATAACTGATGATCATATATGATGCGAAAAACATATCAAAGTTGACAAGAAGACTTAGGTAAAGCATACAGATGAAAGTTCACCCTAGGACACAATGCTTAACAAACTCGATCCTCCTAACAGTTGGCACTGACAACAATTAAGCCTGGACAATTAACGATACCATTAAAAAACACAGACTCGCTCAAAGATATATAGCATTAAGGTAGTAAGTACTCGACAGATAGCTGTATTAAAAAGTTGTGATTTCCTATAGTGTGCCCACGAGAGCAATGCGATAGACAGAGACTCTCAAGAACTGGTCGAAGTTGTGTGGCAGGTGAACGACAGCAGGTTCTTGGAGCCGAGCATGGAATTCGACTAAAAAGTCCTTGGGGACAGCTTCGATAAATTTCATAAAATGCTCAAGAAGGTTTCGAAGGATCACCAGAGCCACTTCATAGGGTTTCTCACCAACCTTCTCAATGATCCAGTCATACTTTAGGTAAATTATCAGAAAGCCGCCTCCTAGGTCCAATTTAGTATGTTCAGCTTCAGGAGGAACAACATAGATTGGAATTCCTTCTTCCTTATTCTCAGTAAAAGCTCGAGCATACTCGACTTCATTATGCTCCTCATGAAAACCAGATGATGCTACTGATGATACATCTGAATCAGAATCAGAATCAGAATCAGAATCAACATCATAACTAGCATCATCACCACCATCATGGATTCCAACGCTGTCGACAACTTCATTATCATATCCTCAGGATTATCACCCTCACTTCCTTTATCTCCCTCAGTAGATTCATGGTCATCAGTATGCTCAGGATTATCATCCTCACGAAAACCAGATGATGCTACTGATGATACATCTGAATCAGAATCAGAATCAATGTCATTACCAGCATCACCACCACCACCATGGATTCGAACACTGCTGACAACTTCATTATCAGTATCCTCAGGATTGTCATCCTCGCTTCCTTCATCTCCCTCAGTAGATTCATGGTTGTCATCATTGTCACTTTCTCTGCACAGATGATCAATTCAAGGTTAATCAGTAAAGCAATTTTGCACATAATCAGCAAGATATTTATGCATGCATAGAAAAATTGAACAAATAGAGGGATAGCTAGCTAGGCACATACGAGTCTTCATCGTCGTCGTCATCTTCATCATCTTCATTTATGTTGCTGGACATTGACCTGATCATCAGATCTACCACATTTCCATATCCACTTTCCTCTATATCTTAAATTCTTTCTAGATCTCTTTCTTTGAAAGATAAGATATTTCCTACTAGCTAGTCTTCTTAATTAATCCCCAGAAACTCATCTGAACAAATGAACCACAACTCTCTCTTTATATAGTGCTAGAAGATTAACAAGCATTAGGAAGTGAGTTTTCAGTTATTCACCAACTACTAATGGAGTTCATAAAAAAGTGAAATAGATTATAATGTTGGACCATCTTTACTGGCTTTTGACTTCACATATATTTCATTCATGTTGATTAACTATTTTAAGACCACAGTCTCTCCTTGAATTGACCCCAACCCAATTAGAGTTATATATACAAGGTTAATTAGTATTTTCAGACTTGGAAAAATATACTTGACTGATAACTATGATCATCTAAACTCAAAATAAGATTGACCAATACGGTTATACCCTATGTCTTATACTCGATATCTAACAAGTCAAAAATTTATATCCTACGTCTTATATTTCACATCTAACACGTTAAACTTTAACTACATAATATGCACAGTATTAATTTTATTTACTTGTCAGAATTTTATCATTAATTAGGCTATTCATTCACAATTTCTTTGAAATGTCTTGAGTTTTTCCCCCACCTTCAAACCAATACTTGGTTGTCATGTCATTTTGGGCTACTGCAGTGAATCTGGACTCATGTTGATTGTGTTGCAGTATCTCACAGGGGAATCAGAATCAAGAAGTATAATAGTACTTTTTTTAAAATGTATATATTTTTTATTTTGTGTCAGAATTAGCTCAGAGGATCAATGTGAAGTGCATGTTGATTCTTCATTGGCCAATTGTTTTCATATTCTTTTGATGCACTTGTACATGATATTCCTTTCTAAAATTATTCTCTGTTTTGTTTTTATCTTTTAACCCTTCTTGAGTAGTACTCTCCAAATCAGCTGGAAAGTTTTTTTATTTCTCTCTATGAGTGCTTAATTTAATACTGCCAAGTCATTTGTTTTAGATTAATTATAACCAGGCCTAGTTAATCTTTAAAACTAGGACATAGATATTTAATCATGTATGATTAAAAAATAATCTCAACTGTAAACATATGGTATTTTATTTCGATATTGTATCATATACTGATTTCATAGGTAGGTTGAAGTTCAACCTTAATTATTTATTGTACTTATTTTCGCCGAAAAAAAGTTTGATATTTTGTACTCCTTTTTCTCATAGTACTTCTACTATAAGTTTTATCACTTTTTTGTGTTTTGGACATGAGGTGATTTTATCTTACAGTATACTTGCTCCTTTAGTTGTATATGTTAGATTTTTCTACTTTTCCCCCTTCTCTTCATAGGTGGAACAAAAATCAATATTATACGAAATGATTATTTGTTTCATGTACGAAATTAAATTTTAACAAAAATTACTAGTACTTGAAATAAATATGTAGTCTTAACATTCCTTCTTACAACAACAATAACCTTTCTTATTCTTATCGTACAACCATATAATCTTTCACTGTGTGTTAACCCTAATAAAATACTCCTATATAACCAACTAAAATACGACTTTAGTCAATACCCAAAATAATGTGGCCAAAAAATAAATCCAAATTGACTTTGTTTTTAATGAGATGATTAAGAATAATCACCATCACTCTTATGATTAGGTGAATAATATAGATTGAGTACAACACTATTGTACTGAGCATCTTAATATTTTGATCTCAACAGTGTTTTTGCCACTATTTTTCCTTTCACACATAATTCATGATATCTACTTTATATAGTTATATCAAATAAAGACTAAATTTACAAGTGTCCTTCAAAAAACACTTAAAAACTAATGCTTCTTTCTATATTTCTCTTGGGTCATTAGCTACCCATACAACTATAAATAAGCAGCCTCCCTCCCCTCCCCTCCCCCCAAAAAAAAAAGAAAAACTTTGTTTCCTTTCTTCACTGTCTTGTAGTTTTGAAAGTTTTCACTTTCCTTGATGTTTGAATTTATTCCCAAGAGTAGTGACATTGGCAGGTAATTAACCCAAAACATTAACTATTATCAGTTGGTAATCACTTGATTAATTTTATTTAAACATATAGTATTGCGTACATTTCACGATGATCTTTGTCTGATTATCTCTAAACTTGTTGGTTTGATGTGAAACACAGGAAAGTAGAGGTACATGAGGTGGACAAAGAAGTTAACGAGCTGGTCTTCCTCTTTTGGGTGGAGCCCGATAAACATTTGCATGCGACTGAACTCTACGAAGATGTCCTCAAAAATTTCGAAGATGAGTTCTTTGATGATAGCGATCCTTTCCCTGGGAGGGAGAAGGTCGCAGTTCGGTTTGAAACGGAATCATTACTACCAGGCTACTACGATCTTCCATACTCATATCAGACGTTTCAGAAGATGCTTTCCCGCATTGTACTCATTGTGAACGATGAATAATTAACATCAACATCATATGTATGGTCCCCTAATTACTTATGCGTAATGGACTTGAAGAAAACATGTAAATAATGGCTCTAGGCGATATAGCTAGCTAGTTTGGCCATGTTTTCTTACTTTCTCATGTTAATTAAGGTAGTTTTGTTTCGAGGGAGTTGTGAAGGTGATCTAGAGGTTAATACAAGTTATAATTATAATTAACTATGAACGTATAATTAAGTTTAGTAAATGTTTTTTGTGGTTTTTGAGAATGTATGTTGCTAATTAATGTAGAGGTTCATTTTACTAATAGTAAGGGGTGAAAAAATTGTCATACGTTTAGTTATGATATGAGATCGTGAACAAACATCAAAATAACAACTAAAACAAAGAGCATTTTCAATCACACGATCAAATTCACTTAGAGCAAGCATTATAATCAGTCCCTAAAAGTCGGACACAATCAATTCCTAATAGGAAACTGGAAGCGAAACCAATCAGTCAGAAAAGCATCCTTCTTGGGTGATGGATCCCAGGTTACCATTCCAGGAAGCATTTTGGAAGCTCAAGCGCCTAATACAACGCAACCTGGACTTAGTGGCAGACTTCTGACATCTCGGAAATTGACCAACCAACAAACCGTGGCATCCAGAACTTATGTCTACATGAAATGAGAAACAGGGGTATGCAGAAGCACTACTGAAACGCAACCAGAAGAAACCAGAATGTGACAAGAATGCGGAGGACAGATTCAGAACATTAAGTTAAAATTGTCAGCTACTTTTTTTTTTTAATCTCTACAATCAGATGCAGTTTATTCCATTTCGAATTTCCATCTCACATTGTGATGGAAGTACAATAATGAATGCAGAAAGTTTTCAATCTGCAAAAAAATGGATAATGTTAATATCCGCGAGAACTCAGCAGCAGTGTACTCCGTGGTAGAGTACAAGAAATTTGCCATCATCAAGAGTTCGGATTTTCAGAGAAGAGAAAGCTCTCCGGCTGGAATAGATCGCTTGATTAATTTGGCCCAAGATTCGTTTGTCTCGGTGATAACTTTGAGAGCATAATCCTGTAAATCAAAGATGCTGAGTCAGTGTCACTCGAATATTTCAAGTGGAGACACTTTCCATTTCTGTAAAGGTAAATGCAAGGAAGAAATGGTGCATTCATATTGACCAGAGGGGTTTTTTCAAATTTTTTTCTTTTTTGACTGAAGGAGAAAATGTCGAGCAAGATCGAGTACTCCCTCCGTTTTAAAATACTTGTCATTTAAAAGTTACTAGGGAGTACCAAGGAAACATTAAATTCATGACAAAATTTGTATTAAAGGACCAAGTTGCCCCACGATTTCATTCAATGAGAAGGATATAAATAAAGCAATTAATAAGGATAAAATTAATAAACTAGTCATTAATACCTCATTGGAATTATAAAGTGGCAAATATTGTGAAACGAAATAAGTTAGTTAAAGTGACATGTATTTTGAAATGGAGGGAGTATTACTATTTGCACATTTTTGGGAGACTGCAACCATGCCTGCTACATCGAGAAAGGCCTTTCGTCATGTTAATTACCTCAAGTCTCTAGTCATGAGACCACTATGTTGAATAGAAATTTATGCTTGTTATTCAATAAGTATGAGACTTTAGACCAATAAATTCGATTCCAATTAAGCAGGAAGGTTCTATGTAACCAGTAAGTGAATAGGATAAACTCCTAACAGCACACAGGCAGATTTATTGATGCCAGAAGTCCAATATTTGGCAAGAAACTGCTCAAAAAAATAATGCAGAAAATAATTGCACTAAATCTAAAACAAGTCAAGAGACACCAAATATGCAGCACATATTAAGCCAGACTTGGCTCTGAGGCAAATTTCAGACCAAGTTAAAAGACTAGCATGCCAATATGAGAGACAATACACAAGATAAACATTCAATTAGAGTAACTAAGCTCTTCTTCACTTTTCCAAATATGCATGTTGAACAACAACCGATTCAAAACTGTGAAAGGCGTACTCCTATGGAAAAGAAAAGAAAAGAGACAGGCAAAGTACCCTGCTGGCCGCCTTGTTTCCAAGGCCAAACTTGTTAGCTGGTTTACCATCTGGGATCTTGTAATCTCTAAACCAGTCCCTGATTGCCGTTAGAGCGCCCTGTCAAGCAAACAAGAGTTAGAACTCTACTCAATCATGAATTATTGGCAGTAACAGAAAACTGATGTGCTCATCAGTGAGAACTTCAATCCAAGACAAGTTCCTAGTTTCAGAATTCCAAGAAACAAGAATGATAACCAGATAATTAATGTTGCATTAGCCAGGTTCTTTCATTTTCTTTTCAATGTTACAGAAACATATTGATGCTTCCTCTCATAACTTAAGGAGAAGCTCTCATTATATGGCTTCGACAGAGAGCAAATAATCAACTCAATATTTTATTTTCACATTTTCAGAAATATAAAAAAAGACAAGGTGATAGCAACTCCAGATGCCCAGTTCATTTAAGCCATATGTACATCTTCATTTGCTATGAACTCATCCAATAAAGCTTCTTATAATAGCCAACAGCCTATATCCCCTCTTTTCATGAAGAATCATTAAAATTACTGATATGAATCAGCCAACAATCAAGAAACTACATGATAAAAAGCAAAACAGCATGAATGCTTGTCCAAATGAGTAAGTGGAAGATTTGTGCCCATGTGTCCATTTCTCAAAGCTCCTTTTTTTCTCTTACATCCCCCCCAAAAAAACAAAAAACAAAAAAACCCAAAACTCCTTTTTCCTCTAAGCTGGAAGACAACTAGCATGTTGCCATGCCATGTTGCACATATAGATACAGCCCTTTGGAGAAGGGGGAGGGGTGTCAATGCTCCCTACATCCCAGTCCCTAGTTTCTTTTAGGCATGAAACACAAATGCCACCAGAAAATACCAAAAATTCAAAAATAATAAGGTCCCAATTTGAGGGTTTGGGTTCTTTCGTTCAAAAGAACTACGATGTTTTAAGGGGGATGAAAAAGGCGTTATGCGGGGTTGATGAGTGTCATTAGTTTGAGAGCCTAAAAGGACTTGAGGATGAAAGGTGGTATGGGATTACCTTTCCTAGAAGGTGGTATTGCTTTCCAGTCCTCCCTCTGGGTTTTGTAATGAAAATGTACTTTGCATTTTTGGTAATAAAATCTCCTCATTAATCTAGCCCCTAATTCTTGCATTTATGTAGCAACTCTGTCCTGCAAAGACCATTATCTATTGCATCCAATTAGATTTTAGAATGCCAAATTATCAGGCCCTTTTTAGGTGCTTATGGTAATTGCGAGTAAAATATATGCATCCTATTCACCAGATATAAAAGTGCTGCACGAAAGGAGGATGCTTCAGGAGTCTGTATAACAAGAAGGTTATGGTTGATATAGGGGAAATATTCCTGCATTGTGGTTATGTTAGCCCTTTCAAAGTGGCAGTCAATCAAGCAAGCCCACAGTCAGAAGGTGACTGTAGTAGAAAAACGCTGATTAGTAGGATGTACACCGATCACCAAGCTAGATTAGAAAGGAATGAGGAAATCAAAGAGATTGCAGGAGTGGGTCCTATTCAGGAAAAAAATTGACAACACAAATACAGTTCGGACATGACATTTAGATGCACTGGTGAAAAGGAGTACAAAGAAAACTCTTTTAGAATATCAGGAAGAGGAAGAGGAAGACCAAAAAGATTTTGGGAGAGCTCATCAAACAAGATCTGGCAAATGTAAAGTTAACTAAAGAAATGACTTTTGAAAGGAGTTTTGTGCCATTGCAGACCTTAGATAAGATCACAAGAACCCCTTAACTTCATTTTTGCCGCTTACTGCATAGCCAGTCACCTTTTATCCAGCACATACTAATCTCTTAGCTCTTTTGACATTATGGCTCTTGTTAGGTATGTCTACCATTGCTTCTTTTTATCTCCTCCTTCTCTAGCTTATTGTCAAAATATTTTAACGATTTCTAAATCCATCTATCACATGCGCTTTCATGATGGGTCTCTTGGGAACAACCTCACTGCTATTCATAATTAAGAGTATGCGCATCATGATCTTTTCAAACCTGCCTCCTAGGTCCTAATTCAGCCTCCGTCCAATTGCATGCATAGATTCATCTCTTGGATTGGAAAGATTGAAAGTAATTACGTAGATATGCAGATTGCAGACACTGCGCACAAGGTACAATTACCAATCGAGAGAACTATCATTTTAGCAATATGTCATACAGTAGATTACAATACCGTAGATTGTGAAACTCTCATGTACAAGATCTTTTCATTTCGATCTTTGCAGCCAAATAACACGATTATGACAATCAATGGGCCATCAATGGACATAAGATTCCCAAGGAGTTCAATTAATTCAATTAGAAATCATACAAATGCACCAAAGAGCCCAAAACATTGTGAAATCTGGTAAGATAAATAAAACTGTATAACAGACATTTGAATGAAAAGCAAAATAAATATTCAATCTCAACGAAAAGCTGTGAACAAATTTCATATATCATTTATAAAGAGAGATCTTCGGAAAACATAACTAATGCAACTCAATCACAAGGATAAGAAAATTTATCGAAGCGAATTGGGAATGATACATACAGGGAAATGCTTCTCCACATCCTCAATATCATTCACAAGGGAAGCTTTTGGATCATCCAGTGAAATTGCAATTATTTTCCAGTCAAGTTCCCCTTCATCAATCATAGCTAATGCAGCTAAAGGTTTCACTCGCAAAATTTCTCCAATACTCCGCTGCTTCTCACCAATCTCAACAACGTCAACTGAAAGTCCAAAAAGAAAAGCAATAGGAACATGTGAATATAGTGATGATGAGAAACATGGCACGTCTCATTGTTCAGAAGTAATGGGGTCAGAACTAATTAGAACTAAAGCACAAAGGCAGACTATTCATGGTTCATTACCAGGATCATTGTCTCCAAATGCACCTTCTACTTCAGAATTTGCATGTGATGGATCTTCCCATGTTTGCGGCAACAAACCATAGTTCCAATTGATATTGTAGCTGGAGGTGGCCAAGAAGAACAATGTCAATATCAAAATACATGTACTAACTTGCAAGGCCAATTATTAAGTGACAGCATCTCATAGGTCAAATCCCCATTTGGTCCAGGCATGTAGCCTGTGCAAATCTAGACGTGCATGGTATTAAGTAAACCGTAAAAACCTATCACTATATTGTATATCACCTTGTGCCTATTTCTAAATATAAATGAATACTCTCATTCATGATGAACGCTGTTTAATAGAATGAAATATTGTTTTGATTAAAAATTAATATTAGAACCAAAAGGTAATGCTGGTCAAATTCAAGTCGTTCGAATCAGACAATGTCTAAAATTCGGACAAGATATTGATGACCGCACCCGGTCTTTACGGGTCGGACAAATCGGATAAGGCTAAATTCGGGTCAGAATCAAGTTCGGACAATAGAAATAGGAAAAATGTTGTATCTGAATTTAAAATTCGGACGAGAATTTCATGACTGTACCAGTTTTTTTTGGGGTCAAGCAAATACGGGTATTTGAGTGGGAAGAAATTCTTCTAGGGGAAGAGCTTGCATCCTAGAGGGTACCCACCTGATCCCAATCAATATATGTGTGATATTGGAACCACAAGGGAGGGAGGAGTATTTGCAACATGAACCACAAGGATACTTATGCTCTCATAGAATCCACGACTGCAGGACGGAATGAGAGTAGTAGTTGAGGTTGTTGTTGTTGTGGTTGTATATTAACTAAGCCAAATCAACCAGTCTTAACCCGCTATATTAGATTAACCACATTCTTCACTAAATTACAATCCCCCACGCAAATTGGCTACTGGCAAACAGTAAGGCATCACTCAAAATGATGGAAATATTTACCGCTAATATCATAATGTCAAATTCATAAAAATAAAGGGCAAGCATTAAATTGATGCCATAAAAGAAAAGCCAAAAAGAGCATATGTCAACTCAAGGGTTCTCAAAGTAAGAGGCCAAGGCATATCTTACGGGTAATAACGCAGTTTTCCCTTCTTCGTATCCTGCTTGATAGGAGTATACAATTCATCAGTGGCAACCTCCATCTTTGCACTTGAATCTTTTGGTATTTCAACCACAAAATTGAAAATTCCATCTCCTAGATGCAGTGGAATGTCATGCCAAGGAGAAATCTACATATTGAGCAGAAATATACCATTAAATGTTGGGAACATATAACAAGATACATAAATAACGTTCTTTTCAGAGAAAGGCAGAGCATCAGTCATAAATAAAACTTGCGATGAGAGAGTAATATTTGATGAGCAAACTGTTGAAACAACATACACAAGTTGTAGATGTGGCAGGGTCAAGATGTACAAAGCATTATACCTTTTCGGTCTAAACTAGCAAAGAGGATTCAATTTTCTCCATGACAAAGTTTCCAAAGACTTTCTGATAATTCCACGAACCATTAGGCTCTAAGATGAATTCAATTTGGTTTACCTTTAGATAACAAGCCAGCTGTTACGCATCCAGTTTGGTTAAATGGCTAAATCGTTTTCTCAACCAAAAAAATTGACCTGTTTTAACTTTTAACTCAACTCAATTCACATAGACCAGGTTCATGCTGGCAAAAAAGGAAAGAAAACAAACAAACCAAGCTAAAACCCTGGAGTCCTGCACAACCACCTTTCTTTTTCTTTTTTTTTTTTTTTGTTTTGGGGGCGGGGGAAGGGGAGGGGTTGAATCATATGTAAGTAATGTAAGCGGCCTTGCTCTTGAATTATTGATAAACAGTCCCATTTGGGCCTTAGATTGTTAAAGTATAATTCCCTACTAATCCATAGCAAATGAAATGGAGAAAAGTAGCTATATGAAACAAAATACGCAGAAACTTTGGGAGAAATTTCGTTCAATTTTCTCAAGTATGGATGTGAGTTTAAGTCCTTAATAATGAGTGTATTTGATATGGGAATGCAGAATGCATGACATATTTGCTTTATTGATAACATTAGAAGTTTTTGATTTCCTGAAATAAAATATTATGTAAACAGGTTGAATAGTTTGATAACTTTACACAATCAAAAATATTAAAAGAAATTGTTGGCTACATTTACTCATGATAATGAATATTTCATGGTTTTAGATATGAGGCCCTTGCCTGTCAAATCGAATCTTCCATTCAACTTCCCTCTACTTTATGTAGTACCCCTATCCCTTTTCGAGAAGGAAATAAAGGAAACAAATTCTTCATAATTCAATTAAAAAAAAAAAAACAATGCTTATCAGCATATATATATATAGGCCTCAACTCCACAGCATACAGAAGAGCATGGTGTAATGTAACACATGAGAGCATGTGTAACGTAACGGATGGGAGCATAGAACAGATTAGTACATTACTGACAGCTAGGTCCAAAATTGTAAATTTAGAACTATGCGTCAATGATGCTTCTAGTTTTAAGTAACTGGTACCACAGAGAATTAACGAAAGCAAACAGATAAGGAAAAATCATCAGACAACTAGAGGAAAATGATGGAATTTATTGCTATTCTCAAAGAATTAAAGATGGAAAGGGTTACTAGATCAATTGCGTGCAGGATGTCAAGCATCACACAAATGTAAACACAAAGGGGGTGTGATTATATAAAAAGGAAGGGAAAAACAAAACCATCATGCCTCAAGCTAACATGACTTCTTTCATCCATCAAGTATCAAATCTGAATTGTTAACTTTCCATTTGAAGAACTCATGACAATGATAAGGGATACAGGAAATTAGTTAATCTTTGCAGTTGTGTTGACTGTGGAATAGAAAAAGAAGCTCCCAGATGTACTTTCATATTATAGTCCATATTACTCTTCATTTTACCATGCATACCTGTGTTGGACACTCCATGCTTGAATGAGTATGACATTAGAACACATCAAATTAGACTAAAAACCCTCAAATTTTCTAGAAATTAACAGGCGCTAACACTTGGACACCTATCAATATCAGAAACTTGTACGGTTGTACTTGTACCAAAGTCCAAGTAACATAAATTGTGATTACAAACCACCAAGCCTCAATTGTTGTGATGCGAATTTCAAGAATAGGTAATAAAAAGAATGTTGATTATTGAATAAAATTGGGTTGTGTGGTTTTGGAGTGTTTCTCCATTTTTGTGCCAACTAAAGGTCGTCCTTGAAGACTAATTGTGATTCTTAATAACCCTTATCAATGATTGTGGAGTTATTATAGCAAATCAATCCATGCCAACCACTATCACAATCCCACCACTGCTGCCGGTTTCAATAAACCCTAGCTTTTTTCAACCAATTCTAGTGACCCAAATTTCTTAATTTACCTTCCATCCAATGAAGATTAAACAGAATCAAGCCACTAATTGCTCAAATATCACCACCCTTCCTGCAATTGCTCTCTGTTTTAAAATCTGCTCCCTGACTATTCACACAACAATGAACTAAATGGCTAACATGGACTACAGTCCTCAGAAATATTGGTACTCTAGGGATTTTCTTAAATATCGATTTACAAATTGAGTTGTGTGGGCATAGAATTATTGGTCCTTGTGATACTGATGGCTTCAGAATATACTTTTTAATAGGCATCTAGTGGTCTATTCCATATGGGCATATGTGTCACTCTAAAGGAGGTAGTTTCTTACTTCATCAATTTCAAAGAGAAAGATCAAAATTTCTTACATGAAGAGTATCATGGATATGTTGCTGAGTTCAAGATGCTCGCGGTGCACAAGAACGGAAAAAATAAAGCAAGCTAATGCTAAAATCGAGGAAATCAACGCCAAAGCCATAGGTCATCAATTAAGATTCTAAACCTAAGGACACTCATGAAGAAACAACGAGATAGTTTGCATTTTGAATAGTCTCTAGTTACCAATCCTGTCTTCGGTGAGGAGATTTACAAAGAAACCGAGGATGATAATGGTTTATTAGTGGTGGAATCAGTAGTAGTCATCGTTCAAGATAAGGAGCCCAACCGATGGAGAACGGGAAGGGGAAAAGGGAGGAGAAGAGGGAATTTAGGAGGGAGAGAAGAATTAGAAAGGAAAAGAGGAAGATTTAGAGGAGAAGAGAGAAGGAACTAGCATCTCGGGGCTTGATTTGTATTCATTGCATATTTCAAGATCTCTACAAGACTCTAACATTCCTAATTTATAGCAAAAGAGTTGGAGAGTTAAGTCAAGTAAGACAAAATACTGAAACTCCTTCCCCAAGTAACAAAAACAAAACTCTTTCCCCAAGTAACAAAAGTAAAACTCCTTCCCTAAGCAACACATCTAAACCACATAAGTTTTCTAATTATTATTTCCTAACAAAAGCAAAACTCCTTTCCCAAACAACACTTCTAAAATATCATATATTATCCTATACGAATTAATATAACATATCATTAAAATACACTAATTTTCCATATCCAAGATAATTCTCCAATCTCCTTATTTTAGGCTTTGTTCCTTTTATCTTCACCTCCATGAGAAAGGGAAGGGGAAAAGGGAGAAGAAGAGGGAATTTAGAGGGGAGAGAAGAATTAGAGAGGAAAAGAAGAAGATTTAGAAGAGAAGAGAGAAGGAAACTAGCATCTCGAGTGCTTGATTTGTATTCATTGCATGTTTGATGTCCTTAGGACTCTAACATTCCTAGTTTATAGCAAAAGAGTAGGGGAATTAAGTCAAGTAAGACAAAATATTGAAACTCCTTCCCTGAGTTACAAAAAGAAAACTCCTTCCCCAAGTAATAAAAGTAAAACTCCTTCCCCAAGCAACACATCTAAACCACATAAATTTCCTAATTATTATTTCTAACAAAAGCAAAACTCCTTCCCCAAGCAACACGTCTAAACCACATAAATTTCCTGATTATTATTTCCTAACAAAAGCAAAACTCCTTTCCCAAGCAACACTTCTAAAATACCATATATTTTACATGAATTAACATAAAATATCATTAAAATACACTAATTTTCCATATCCAAGATAATTCTCCAATCTCCTTATTTTAGGCTTTGTTCCTTTTATCTTCACCTCCATCACCAACCTTCTTCATGAGTATATTGTGAAGGATATGGATTACGAGAAATGCTTCAGTACTTCGGGATAACTTTGAACATTCATTTTTGACTCCTCTCACAAGCTGTGGTGTTTGCCTCGTACATTGTATTTGACCCTGACGTTAGCTATGCATGGATCATTGTTTCCAGGCCCCTTATGTTTTTTTCTTTTAAATTCATGGTGAAGTCATATCTAAGAGGGAGGGAATGGCACAAATCTCAAGAAGGGAAATAAAAAGAGATTTGATTATGAAACAAAATTACATAGTCTAGTTTTGGAGTGGTTTACCACCAGGCTGTGTAAAGAGCACATATGACACATACCCCCATTTTTCCTTCCTCATTGAAATCCCAGTAGCACTAGTCCACCGTTTTCCATAGGATGAAAATTCCTAAGAGATCATGTGCTTTTGAACGTACTTAGCTCTGTAATTTTGCAATTCAGGAGTATGGTAAGGGTTGGACTTTGTTTTTTCTTTTACTTTTGTTTGCTATAGCACATTTGTATTTTATACTGCTAGTTATATTTGAAGAGATAAGGCAACTACTTTCCTAGCGATCCTTAGCACCTGTACCTTCACAAATTAAGACGAAAAATGTTATCTTGATATATTAGTTTTTCCATATAGTTTCTAAGAACCTGTCATTCAGAGTGCACCTGTGTGTGTGCATGTGGAGGTTGCATACAGACACATACGATGGAGGGGCTTTGACGCATAGTATGGGTAACAGAATTCTAGAATGGCTAGCAAATATGAAAATGGATTATTACCTTTTGTCTACCTACCAGGTATAATTCCATTATAAACAACAATATACTGGACTCATTCTAATTTCCTAATTTTAAGTGACTACTGTTCAAAACATGAATTCTCATTCGAGTGGACAAGATAATTTTTAGAACTCCGCTACTGTGTACCACATGCTGTCATACAACTGTGCAAAAAGCCAGAGTAAAATATTTCCACAACTGTATTTGATTAGCTAACAGTTTATCTTAACAACCCTCCACAAGACAGAGAGGGGGACAAGGTTACACTAGCCCATAAAAAGATTTCAAAACCAAGCACCAGCAAGGTTGAGGGTATGTGTATTCTTCAGGTCAAGCCTGGCAAATGGCAATGGTGGAGGGTTTTAATGATTTCTCACCTACTACTTTTTCCTATTATCATCTTACGCATATTGGGAGCTTTACGACAACATAATTTTCTAATTTTGATCACAACAGAATGAGAATTATATCATTTTATTTCCTGAAGGGAACCTTTTTTTTTCAAACTCCTACTTAAAAAACAATTTTAGCTGCTCCTACTCCTAAATACACAAGCAACGGGGCTTACTTGTATCCAAATTGCAAGACCTTGAGATAAATGGCAGCGTACCAGCCATAAGCAGAACAGAAATCACAAAATTGCCAATCAGTGCTTGATTCTGCACAACTAAAAGGTGCGAAAGAATGTACTACAATATGGGCTTGAATACCTTAAAAACATCATGCGAAACAATTGAAAATGTTACACAAATACTGGAACATAAAAACTGAGGCTTTTCTACTGAGCTCAAGGTGTAAAAAACGGATCATACATTACTAGTAATAAATTTAAAACCCAATATCCAAAAAGTCAGACAACTTTGTGGAGCATTGTCAAGCAGCATAGAAATAACCCGGGTAAGGCAAACTATAGAACTCTCTCGGTGCATTGATTGCAAGAAATAGCCCAACTCGAAAATCCTATCAATTATCATAAGCACTGCATTCTAATATCATCCTCCCTCACACTACCTCCCTCCCCCCCAACCCAATCCAATCCAACCCTTCATCTGTTCAAATTGGATTGTCACCTCCCAATTATTGGTTCTAAATAAATGATAGAAGGATGGCATTTGCAAAATCAGAACACAAGCAGGCAATCAAAACTAGACCAACCCCTAATGCCGAGGAATTCAATCATAACAGCGTAGAATACGGCCTAGAAGAAGGCGAAACTAAACGTAAAGGCCAAACAATTAAATGCATTAAACACGAAAAAACCTCAACTTCTCGACTAACAGAGTACAAAATGCTTCGGTTCCTATTGATTGAATGAAAGAAGGGAGAGAGAAGCGTACCCTGTTGCCAGAATGGTCCAGGAAGAAGACGCGGTAATCTAATGTTTCGGGCTGGCCATCCTCTTTGGCCCGAACCTCTTGAGGCCTGTAGATGGCGCGGCAAGTGAAGAGCTTCTTGGATAGATAGAGATGGCGAGATCTCTTTGAAATCTGGAATTGAGGACGGCGCTTGAAGATTATGGAAGTGGTGGTGTAGGTCGTCGCCGCCATTATTCTCGTGGACGCCATTGTTGGTGGTGTTCTCCTCTGCCCTTCTTAGTCCTGGTTCCAGTCCCCTTACCCACTGTCGTCCGTTCAGTGAATTAAAGTGACATTCTCAGTGGCTGTGGGTGGGATGTTGGCTTGTGTTGGTGGTTGCAATTTTCGCGGACAAACTCGCAGGGGTGTGCAGAGTCGTTGGCCGATCCTTTTTCCCAATGTTTTCAAAAAAAAAAAAAAAAAACCATTTTGATTTTGAGAAGGTTAGTGTTTTTTGTTTTTTGGTAGAGGAGATTGTATGATAATAAAACAAATAAAAATCTCAAAAACACAATCTTTAATACTATTACATAAAGGGATGGTCGAAATACTATTTTTGGTGTCCGACATCGAACATATATCAACGCCAACTAAAGCGAAATTATTAATAATACATCCGTCTTCTTTTTAACTCACCCTGGACTTCCTCTAAGCTATAACTTATTCATTTCCTCTTCTTACAACTAACTCTCACTCTGTTGATGCTTCCATACTTCCTCCTACCTTGTTTATCTTTTGTAATGCTCCTTGACCATTTCTTGTTGTCAATAGACACGAGTGAAAATTTGTCCGGTTGCCTTTGTCTTCTACACATGCTTAAACCTTCTAGGCTAATATGTTGTAAACGTTTTATGTTGCCCAATGTCTTTGTCATGGTGGTGAGATCCTTTAAGTTGTCTGTTTTCATGTTTGCGTCGGCCTTCATGTCTTGTTCCACAATGGCTACCTCTCCTCGCAAACTCAAACTTGCTACATCCGGAATTCCTAATGACAAGTGTTGAACTGGTTTGACTCGAACAGATCATATAAATCGTCCTAATTGGATCATAAACTTCAATTTATTTTCCTTCTATAAGCAACTCATAAGATGACTTACTTAAGGAGAGTGAGTGTCTACTAGTCCTCCTTTTGAAAAATTTATAAGTTGGCTTAGGTTTTCTTTCAACACCTTTATCCTCAATAAGGACAAGTCGAATTTTATAGGATTAGAAATAGCTCTATCCTCCACGCTTAACGTAGGATTTAACACAGGGGATTGGGAGCAAATGTTGAAAATTTTATTAGTCTCCTTGATCTCAATAGCCAAGTATGACCTCTTCTCATTCTTCCTTGTACCTTCTTTCTCACAAAGGATATTATGATCCTTTAACAAGCCTTCCTCTTCTCGGGCTTTACTCCTCAATCTCCATATCGATCACCTGGATCAACAACCCTTGATCCATTGATACTATATATGTTATCTAATTCACTCCTAACCTTCTCAAACTCCTTTAGTACTTCCTTATTCATGGGATCAAACTTGATCGCCTACTTTAAGCCTTTAAGAGTTTCCTCCATAGGACTCGGTTCAAACAAATGCAACCATCCTTATGAAATAAGTTTTGACATTATAGGAAACAAAATCTAATGCACAAGAGCAAAAGGTGTTATGTTAAATTCTTCCACCTTTAAACTACATGTTGCTAGATTCGGGCATACGTAAGTATCAAGGTCCATCATTAAAAAATATCATTATCACGTGAAAATTCACCTGTACATAGGCATTGATGAGTCTTCTCATAAGTAAAGATTGTCTCCCGATAATTTATTTGTCTAAAAAACTTGTTTCCTTCCTCTTTAATCTATTTGACGAGGATGACTCATATCAAAATTAATGATCTCCTTGTCAATATCTATTTCTGTTGAATTGGTAAAAGAAAAGGGTGATAAATAGCTCATCTTAAAGGAAAATATGACAAAGTGAAGACATACACTAAGAAATGACCAGCAATCTACCCACCAACAACTTGCATCCAGTCAAAATAGCCCCGAATCAATACTCAACCCAAAAACCACTAGGCAATCTCAAAGCACTAGACTAAAATAGTGTAAAGGCTCACTAACATAGCTTTATAAACAAACTTGAGTCCTAACAAAATTCTTGCAGCAAAAAAATTAGCAAACATATATCTTCATCCGTCGAAGTCAACAACGAACATCCTACCTCCAAAGACAATATCGCGATGCGTAACATAATCGTTACTAAAACTCCAACCGCCGCCGATAGCAAACAACCCAAGCACTTTGGATCGGATCAAGATTGAAGTTATTTGTAACTTAAACCTCAAGGTGACCACTTAGAAAAAATTATAATGTATAAGTCGAGTAATAATTGGTTAATGAGGACATAGATATATCTTATTACTTTTTTCCTCATTCATAATACTTGAACTTAAAATCTTATAATACTTGAACATGAAATCTTATCTAAGAGGCACGAGTTTGCGCTTCTTGGACTATTTGGAGAATTATCTATTTACATACATACATACATACATACATACATACATACATACATACATACATACATACATACATACGTTGAAATTAATAGTAATAATGATAATATACACAAATAGTTATCTATTAATAATAAATGCAATACTTTAGGCAACAAAAAAAAAAAGAAACTCAAATATTAAATGGTTATATGCCATGTATCAACACCACAACGTAAATAATTAAAATAGGTGTCAAAAATATGATAAGAAATAATAAAATAAGAACAATATATATAAATTGAAGAAACCTCATTGCAAGGATATTAGAAAATAGACTAGAGTATAGGGAGAGTACCTCCTCATATTCTTTATTAGCATATGTGGTTGATTAGACAAACTTCACCATTATCCGAAATTTGCATCTTGATCTTCAACATTATTCTTAATCTAAGATGATTCTATAGCTGAACGCTTCGAGTTTCTTTTTATGGATAATTCCTTGGAAGTTGGGTGCGGCGCTTGAAGGAGTAGCCGGAGGTCAACTTAGGGCCGTTCCCATGAAGGAGTGCGATGTTCCGAGTTTTTTCAATGTCATTGATGATTCAATTACAAAAACACATGAATCATCATCAAAATTATAACATAACAATATATATACCCGAAAGTCTAAGATGTGATGTAAATTGGGTCGGTGACTTAGATTCGGACACATGGATTCTAATCTGGGAAAGATTAAGTACAAAATGTGCAAGATTGAATCAAAAACAAAGATAACAACGCATTGACTTCATTAAACACCATGGCTTTATTGTGTATTTAAAAAATTAATTAAAACAAACCTAGAAGGACAAATCCGGACAATCACAAACACACAACATCAAATGCCACAAATTCACATAACTTGTCCAAGTAAACCCAAAAATTGCTTGAATACATATTAAACCCTAAAACCATGTTAGAATTAGACCATTAAGGGATTTACCATTGATTAGCATCATCAATAGTACTACAATTCATTTTCTACATAACACCTAATGATTTAACCACTAAAACTCTAGAAATATTTTTCCCACCAATCCCTAGTTCACGACATATAAGAAGGGAGGGATTTACCGAGTAGAGAGAGAGAGAGAGAGCAATAGAGTTACCGGAGGAGAGAGAGTTACTAGAGGAGAGAGAGCATCGACAAAGGAGTGTGGCAGCCGAACAAAGCGAGGTGATAAAGAAAGAGAGGTGTTGCGAGAGTGAGAGAGACACTACAACAAACATGGTGACTCTAGACACAATTTATAACAAATCTTGATGAGTATAGCTGACACAAAATTAGTTCTACAAGCCTATTATGGCCGTTACAAAATCATGCATCACAAAAATAATTGTGTCAAGTTTTGTTGTCAATAGTTTTTTCACATGTTCAGAGCGTCAACATTCTTGACCAAGCTGTTGTGCACAAAACTTGTCCACAGTCTCTTTTGGACAAAAATTGAGGACATGCTACTTAGGTCATATATAGTATCATAAAATAATAATAATAATAATAATAATAATAATAATAATAATAATAATAATAATAATATTATTATTATTATTATTATTATTATTATTATTATTATTATTATTATATAAAACACAAGTATCTATATGACAATCAAATTTCTCAATAACATTATTGAACTTTAATTCAAAAGAATTACAACAACATATAATAATACATATCAATTTGATTTTTTTAAACAAAAGTACATGAGAAAATTTAATTTCATAAAAAAAAAAAACACATTAGATTTTTTGGCTCTCAACTTGATCCCCGACTTTGAACTTGATTCCTTATACAAAATTCACAATTTGAGGCTTGCAAATCTCAAAGACAACCAACTCTCCTCACACTTTGTAGTTGTGGATGGAACTTATGATACAACGGGAAGAACCTGCAGGAGAAAAGAATCACACTCAAATAAACTACAAATTCAATGAATATGTGAGAAATGACAATGTCAATTTCATATCCTTATCCAATGATACTCGTAAATCTATCTCAAAGACTTTATATAAAATTGAAATTATTCGAGAATTAAAGAACGAAGGAACAAGTGAGTAAAGGTGTGAACAACTTACGAGCTTGGATTCAACTTTCACCAAGTAGCCATTCTTGGATATTGTTATACACATCGGCACATTTGGGGACAAATCCACCTAGATCTGCTCGCAATCGTTCTCAATCGGATTATTTGATGATGAATTCACCTAGATTCGCAAGGCATTCATTCTAGGTTATGTTATTCCACGATCGGATGCAATGCAAACCACTTCATTATTTGGTAGCCTTGTCTTTGTCGGTGCAATAGGCCTTAGGTCTATGGTGGATAAATAGATGAAATATATTGTGGCATATATGGGGAATTAGAAATGGAGTGATAGAGCTTGAAGGTGTATGAGCGATGAGCGTAGCGAGTGAGTGACTTAGAGCATCTCCAATTACAATCCAATTTTTGGATCTACCGGTAGGGAGCCTACCTCTCCACCTCATCAATAGATTCAATTTTTCTCTCTTCTCTCCTTCACTTCCACATCCCCAAGGATCTCAACTTTGGATCTTACAATAAAAAATTATTAGTGGGACCTACAACTAACATATATTTAATCACTTTTGTTATTCTAATTATTATTGTAATTTATTTTTATAATTTCTGAAAAATAATTTGCATTATTTTATGATTAAAAAATTAATTGAAAAAATCTAATTCACAAACTAGTAAATTTATTATTTTTACAAATATTAATCGGAAAAAAGAACCGAAGGGGATTAGAAATTGAGATCTATTGTAGAATAGAAAAAATAATTAAAAACATTTCAAACTATTGTAAAATATCAACGCGATAAAATCTAATTCACAATATAGTACATTTTTGTAAAGATATCTATTGTAAAATATTCGAAGGTAATAATTTATATAATTTTGGGAAACGATATCGTATGTAGAATAGAAAAAATAATTAAAAACATTCAAACTAAATATGGTCAATATTAAAACATCTCATACGATATATGTTTTAATTCAGAAAAATTATAATACCAGCGTTCGACATAAAAGTACATCCTAAAATACAAAGTTGGGATAAAAAAAAAACTTACAAGCTGCGTAAGTAAATGACACCTATAGTAATGCATTGGTTTCACCTACGTCTTTTTCCCGTCATGTTTCTCTTCCATATTTCTTCAACCAAGTCCTCCTGAAGACGTACATGTGTTTCGGGGTCTCGTACTTGTGCTCATCGACGGAAATAAGTTGCATAGCATGGATGATGGTCATGTCGAGCATTAACTCGCGGGGTACAACCGTCTACATGCTCATAATCAAAACACGAGACCAAATGAATCATGTTCATCCTCAATGATCATGTCATGCGAGTATTACACATGCCTTCATTATCAAACCCATATCTTCTGGTTGCATTAACCAACATGGACCTCGGATGATTGCAAAACGAGCTTATAACACTCCAAAGACGCACTCCACGTCCTTCCTAGCTCCCACTTGACGTTTACCAAATAATTTTTCTTCGGACCTTGCGGAAGGGGAATTATTTTCACAAAAGTCTCCCATTTTGGATATATACCATCTAATAAAAAATATCCCACCATATACTTATGACCATAGACGACATATTCGCATTTTGGAGCTTGATTTGTATATAATTCATGGAATACAGGTGAACGATCCAAGACATTGATGTCATTTAGACTTCCTAGACACCCAAAGAATGCATGTCATATCCAAAGGTCATAGGAAGCGACCGCTTCAAGAATCAATGTTGGCACTTTATAGAGCTCTTTGGCAAACACTATCTTCCAAGCCATTGGATAATTTTTCCACACCCAATGCATGCAATCGATGCTTCCCAACATTCCTAGGAAATCCCGAGCTTCCGCCACTCGCTAATAGGCGATCAACATTGGCTTGGGTTGGTTTCCTTAAATACTCATCTCCAAATATTTGAATGACACCTTCGGCAAATTTTTTCATGCACTCCATACCAGTGCTTTCACCTATTTTCAAGTACTCATCAACACAATCGGCGGTTATACCATAGGTTAACATGCGCATGACTGCAGTACACTTAGTGGTGTCAACGCTTGTCACCCAACTGCATCATACCTAAGCTGGAAGTATCCGGACTTATTCCCAAGGCCCTCACAATACGGATAAACAAGTGCTTGCGTATTCTAAATCTACGACGGAAGTGGTTTTCGTTGTAGATTGAATCTTCGATAAAATAATCTTTATAAAGGCGATTATGAGCTTCTTCTCGATCTCTCCTAATAAATTGCCTTTTTCTTTTTGTCTAGATGAGGAAAAAGATTCCATCTCATTCGTAGCTTTCAAAATTTGTACCAATGCTTTCATCTGCTGTATGTCACTTTCATTATCGAGTAATGCTTCTAAAAATGGCAAATCATCACTTGATTCTTCGTATGATGAGGAGGATGATGAAGATGAAGTTAAATTATCCATTACAAACCACATGAGTATTTCATAAAATTAATCATTTAAAGGGAAAATAAACCTTATGGAAAGCAATAAAAAGAAAACTACAAATATAGATACAAACGCAGATATGAAATTCCAATTGCGATCATATGAGAAATCAATGTTCCAAACACATGAGCGTTCTTATCCTATCCTAAACTACAAAGAGCGCTATAAACATAGATATGACCTTCGACTACTAAATTAAAGTAAGTAGGATGACCCTAATAAAGTTCAGTAAGACATATTACTAATTAGGAGGGCCCCGACGGTATTTGTTTCCGATTTGTTGTTGTAATCCCCTATAATATTCTACATCTTTAATAGCTAAATGTTCTAGTCTCATACTAAGAACTTGTTGTTCTCATTGTCTTTCTAATATGACTTGCTTTCTCTCCTGCAACTCCTACTTCTTTTGTCTTGCTCGAGATATTTCCTTAGATGAAACCTTTTTATGTGTCGATAATCTCAAAGAACATTAACCTTATCATCATTACAGTACCCATGTTAGAGAGATAATTTTCAACCAAATCCACAACTATTGTGGAATCTTTTTCCTTAGCCTTTCTCTTGGTCGCTTTTCTTCCAATTGGTCGAATTAGCCCAATTCCTTCGTCGCCAGTTGTGTCTTTACTAGTGGAAGTCGAGATGTTAGAATGAGCTCCTTGCACATTAATTTTTTATCGTTTCGAAGATCCTCCGACTGAATTATTAGGGAAGACAAATGATTGCCATTTGGGTTGATCACAAAGCAATCGCCACCAATGTTCCAACTTAAACTTGTCGCCCTTATTTTATTCACAGTAGCGAGTCATGCGCACGGGCCACAACATCCTCCGTAGATGTTCCGCTTTGGTTGAGATGCAACATCTCCTCTATTATCCCCGTAAATTTTGACACCGATGGGGTACATTGGTTCTAGCGAGAGTTGCATGGGGCATTGGCATTGAACATGAACGCCACATTATTCCAAAAGCTACCCTTCTTTTGATCCGCCACGACAATGGGGTCTCGTGCTTTTGTTAATCCAAGCACTTATGAAATGTTTATCTTCCTCCATTGCCGAAGGGCCTCTCGACCACTGGGGATTCATCATCTCTAATCGCATCATCATTTGTGGGGATGTCTTCGGGTTTAGAGTGGCTTAAGGTGGCTGATTCTAATGGTGTTTGACTAGATGCAGGCATAGAGTTGCTATCCCCCCGATAAGTAATAAGGAGGAGGAGGTAGGTAATATGGTGGAGGGGGGTAATGAGGCGGGGGATAATTTCAGTAATTAGAGATATTTTGGTTTGAGCCTCCACTAGATATATTTGGATTAGGTGGGAGGTAATAAGGTAGGGGCATTGACCCGTAGTTATAGTATGGCGAGTGTCGGATATTGCCAACTAGGTGGTGTATTTGAGTTGCTTCCCGTTTGTTGTGTATTATCATCACTAAGAAAGTTTAGAAACAATTTTGGAAGATTTGGATTCATATTACTAATACCTACATCAATTTAGTTTAATATTAATTCATGGGCTTTGTCAACATTAATCTTATCAAAGTTTAAACATAACAAATTCAAATACATCAATCACGTATAACTAATTAAATAATAGTCCAAATAATCATATAATTTGAAATAGATATTAATTTCAATATAGCATAATTTATTTTTATTTTTATGCATGCCTTTGTCCAAATTAATATAAACAAATTTTATTCTTCAAACCAATTATAAATAACATTTAAATATTTAAATTGCATGTAATCAATCAAATAATATTATAACAACTCATATCTTTTTTAATGGTAAGTACTATAATATAGTTTTGCATTTATTTTTACCAATGCATGACCTTTGTTAAAATTAATTTGACAGAATTTAAACATAACATATTTTTCATTAGCATTCAAATATATAAATCACGTATAACTAATCAAATAATATTACAACTAATCATATAATTTTCAAGATAAACTAAATTTAAATATAGCATAGTTAAACTTTATTTTCATGCATGCCTATGTCAAAATTAATCTTAACAAAATTTTAAGGTAATATTTTTTAAATTAACTATATTTTAACATAACGTATTTTAATTTTCAAAATTAACTACATTTAAATATACCATATTATGTTTATGCATGCTTTTATGTTATGAAACTTAAAAACAAACATATATATCTAAACAAAATAAAATACATGAAGACCATTTTACATACCTTTTCCTTAATGAACCTTACTCAAATATATCTACAAAAATATACATAAAAATAATAATTACTATTTTTATACATTATAAACAAATGAATTAAAATAAATGTAAATTTATAAGTAAAGTAGTACTTACTAAAATATCAAGAGAGAGAGAGAGACAATTATAAGATGAAGAAATGAGGAATAAATGGGAGATATATATAGAAAAAAACTAATAAATTTTTTTAAAAAATTAAAACTTCCATTTTTATGAAAATGGTGTTCGGATTGCACACAAGTGTATGCGTACACCATCAGGGGAAGGGGAAAGGGATAGCATAGCAAATTGGCATGGCACGCATCACAAGGCAAAAACCCACTTTCCCAAAAATATAAGGAAAAAGCCGCACAAAATGACGTCGTTTTGTTCAGCTTTTTCCAAAAGAAATTGGATCCCAAAGGATCAATACAGATCCCCAATGTCAAAAATTGAGGGACATGTGGGACCCAATGGCGGAGATCCACCATTGAGAGCGCTCTTAAGGTGGGAGGAGCTCAACCGAGCGGCGCAAACCCTAAAAGTAGAGAAGTAATGGGAGGTGAGGAGATTGGTGGGCCACACAAATTATAAAACTATTGAACCAATAATTTTTATTATTTTTAACTTGGCCTATTTTTTATTATACACGGCCAAACTCGTCCAGTAAATTGTTGACGATCGTTATGATTTCAACTTGTTAAGAAAAAATTATGACATGGGCATAAGTTGTGAAGAAAATAGTGTCAAGAATCACCATTTTTGTTGTAGTGAGAGGAGCTGCGAAAGCAAGAGGAAAGAGCTTAGAATGGGGGTCGAGTGGAGCATGAGGAAGGTGACTTATAAATTGCTTTTTCATATGCTAAAGATGTACTTGTTTCTATAGTTCAAAACTTCCCACAAGACCACCACATAACTTATTAATCAACCCCTCACAAGTCACATCGACAACTATTCTTCACATCAATTAATTCACATTGAAGGGATATTTTTTTAAGCATGATCATGTTGAAAGATGATGGTCTAAGCAGCCACCAACTCTCTCAAATATACAATGATACTAGTTTTTTTTTTAACCCGTGTGTTAATATTTGTCTAAAACTTATAAGATGTATATTATACATTCCTTTTTTCTCTAAGATTTTTTTAAAAAATTCTATTACTTTGATCATAAAAAATTAATGTAGTTTACAGTTAGTCTTATGTATCTTAAACATCAAAAAGTAATATAGTTTAATACTTAGTAACATGTAAAATAAATGAGCTTAATGTTTTTAATTTAAAAAATTATTTTTAGTAAGATGTAGTTATATTTAAAAAATAACATTCTAGTTCAAAAACAAATTTCTTATTAATAGTATAAGTTTTAAATCATTAGATTATATTATATAATAATTATATAACAACAATGTTATATATATTTTTTTGTAAAGACTTGAGAATTCTCATTACCACCATGAAAAATTGTCAATAAGTACAAAATCTAAAGGGAGGACATTGTGTTCAGTGCCTTTAGATCGGTTTCCCAAGCATAAACATTTGTGCTTCCTTCTTCTTACAATTTTTAGCCAACAAAGCAATTCTACCCGTAATCTACCTTATACACTCGGTTAATGATTTCTTTGCTACCTTTCTTCTCCCTCTCGAAGGTGCTTGCATTCCTTGCATTCCACAAGCAGTAAAGTGGTAGAAACACATAGCATAAACAACATTCTCGGGTTCTTGTCTAACTCGTGCAGCCACTTGTAGCATCCCTCCTATTGTAGTGATTGTAGCTAGCAGCCCCATCTTAGAGAGGACATTTTGAAGGATTGTCTCGCTTATCGCACACATATTCATGGTTCTCGTGGTCAATGTGACATAGTGGGCAAGTCCCTTCAATATGCATATTCCTAGCTAGCAATTTGTCCTTTGTACTTAGTCTCCCTACACCATTAGCAATAAATAGAAGTAGTGCCTAGGAACATTGAATTTGCTCCAAATTTGCTGATTCTTTTGGTTCTTTATCGGCTTGGTTAGCCATTAGTATCCTAAAGAGATGGTGTATTCTCCACTTCGCTTGCTTTCCATACCGAACCATGGTATCCGAGGGCAAGTTTGTCTCTTACTTTCAGTAAATTCTTTCAAAACCAAGTATCCTAGTCCTTTGCTTTGACTCGTCCAAATGGTGTTTGATCTTATGTACAGCTCATGGGCCCATTTTACCTAGAGACATTCCTTATGAACAATTATGGCCCGGATATGTTTAGCTACTCGCAGCTTTATTCCATTGTTTGTAGTCTTTGATACCCAAGCCACCTGCATACTCGAGTCTACAAACAAGATCCCAAGCAACTAATGGGGTTTTGTTTGAGTTAGGATCTTGTGCCCATAGGAAGGTTCCGCAGATCCTCTCAATTTCTTTTTATAACACCTACTAGTAGAAGAAATATGGAGGTCCAATACGTGTGCAAAGAGAATAATACTCGAGTTTATAAGCTCGAACCCTTCCCGCATGTGATAAATGCCTTGTTTGTCAACATTTGATTCTACCTGTAATGCTCTCGGTTAGCTTGCTGCAGATCCTCCTTGTTATATCTTTTAGTTGTGAGAGGTGCGTAAATATCTAATAGGGAATTCCCCAAGGTAAATCCAAGTGATATTCGTAATAATTTCTCTCTTCTCCTTTGATACACCAGCTATGAAAGCTTGAGATTTAGATGGGTTACCATGCAGTGCTCGAAGCTTCAAAGAATGACTTGTATCCTTTTATGACCATTGATATAGTGGGGAACAACAATGCTACATTGATATTAAATAATAAATTATAATTTTGATTTATTTCAAATTGGTTGAGTAATTCCATAATTTGTCCTTCATGGTCGTAGATAGTTGCATTAATTTGTCCTTCATGGTCCTAGATAGTTGCACATCATGGGAGACAATTCCATAATTGCATGTCATGAAGGACAAATTAGTGCATAGTGAATGGCTCCATGAATATTAACCTCGAATAGTAAGTGAACAATGATTGTCCACTTCCATTTGTTAAATTAATTTGTTGCCCCGCTTCCCCCACTATTCAACCACACCTAGTGCCCGAGCTTTATCCCCGAGCTCTAGATCGATCCTGTTCCCCATTGGTATCGTGAGCCAAGTCTGTTTATTTAATTGATTGTTACGCCCATAGCTAGCGTTGGTCAGCCGTTAGTCAGCCCTATGTTATCCGTTGGTCGGCTAGTGTGAGGTGCTCCCGGTAGAGGGTGGTCCCGTAGTATGTGCTTAATTGCCTACTAGATATTCAAACAAAAGCTCGGATGGTCTCTCGGCTACGAGATCTTCTAAGTTTAGGTAGTAGTAAGAGTACTAATGTGGTCAATAGTAGAGAAGTTAGTTGCCAAATTGATTTCTCAAATTGGTCTATTCCAAAACAAAAGATAGAAACTATCTATCAAATAGGCAAGTTTGATTTCAATACGGCTTTTTCAATAAAAGATCATGAAGAAACCTTCAGTTTAGATGAAGAGTTTCAAACTATTAAATTATTATCAAATATTTCTATTAAAAAATATAAAGAAAAATACGAGATATATTCATTTTGGTATGATTCAAATAGCACTCAAGCCTTTAACAAGACTAGGATTAGATTGTCCTATATTCATGGCCCTTAGGGATAATAGATTAATTAGATATAATGATTCATTATTAGCCATGGTTCAAACCAATATATGCAATGATCCTATTTATTTCAATTGTTGTCCAAATTATTCAGTAGATCTCGAATGATCCCTGGATAATAGATACATTAATTTTAGATATTCATCTACAAAATGATTCAAAAGTATTATTCAGAGAATTATCAAGAAATTTTGCTATTACTTATAGAGTTTATTTCAAGCTATTATCTTCTCAATTAAATCCAAAGTGTTTATTAAAGCCATCTCTAGATGAAACAATATTATTAAAAGTTGAATCTGAAAATATTTCAACCTTTACTCCTAAATTATTAAAGTGGAATGAAATAACAATTCCTCTAGAATTTATTATTCAAAATATTAAGCCTCCTAGGAATATTGCTCAAAAGAATATTCAACAAGTTATTGAAAAGCCCGATGGCAGAGTATTAATAAGATTTAATTTTATTAATGAAAGATCCTTTTCTTCAAGGCTTTCGAGAGAAAAGAGATCTTCCCGGATGTTCTTTCTCTATGCCTTCAAGATCTAATAATTATGATTATTTAAAAGATAATCAAGTAGAAGAAGCAGATTCTTCTTCCTCAAAAATTTATTACAAATCATCTATAGCAGTAACCAATTGATGAAGATAGTTCATCAATAGGCTCTCCTACTCATTCAGCTATGCAACCCCCTTCTTACTCCTCGATTAATGTTATTTCAAGACCATTTGAAATTAATAAAGATTATTTAAGAAAAGATTTTGATTCAATAGAGAATAGAGATAAAAAGGAATGGTTTTTATCTCATTTCGATCTCAAAGCTCAAGCATTCATTAGGAAAGAATGGTATTCACTAATGGAAAGATTAGAATGTAATATTCTATTCTTTACATGGTGGACCATGTTTGCTCAAGAAAATAATCTACCAGATCCTCATGGTATTAAAGAAATTAATACTAATCAAGATCTTAGCAAAAAATGGACGTTATTAAATGGAAAAGAATTCTATTCAATAACTCCTCCTTTGCAAGAGATTTTGATCCCTACGGATCAAGGTCATATTCCTGCTTCTCCTTTCAAAATAGGAAGAAATAATCCGAGATAATTCTCAAGTAGAACTACAAGATATTAAAAAAGTTTATCATCAAAATAATTACACTAGTCAAGTATTACATATAGTTTCTCAACAAGTTAATATGGTTTCAACTCAAATTGAAGCAATATCTAAGAAAGAAGATATTGATCAATTATCAAAAAAATTAGAAACCTTAGATTTAAATAGAGATTCAAAGAAACCAGTATTCCTAAATGATATTTCATCCCCTCTTATTAAATTCAATAAGAATAAAAATTTAGAAATTCCAGACAGTCCATTAATTAAGAAGATAGATGAAAAACTCAAACAAGCCGCTAATTCAAGTAATACTCTCAATGTCTTAGACATTTCTCAAGAAGATCAAAAAGTTACCAATATTAATAAAATCTTTAATAAGAAAGAAATTCCCTATTATTCTAGAAGTACTCCTCCGGACCTTCAACTTGAATCAATAAAATCAATAGTCACGAAGCCTTTGACTGGTGGCTCCATCTACGAATGGAATCTAGATGGAAAATCCGAACACGAAGCATTAATTATTCTCCATAGGATGATGATGGCATATGCTGCCTATACATCCAAAGGTGCTCCAGAAATTCAAGCCTTTGATTTACTAATTTCGGGTTTCACCGGGTCTTTAAAGTCTTGGTGGGAAAATTACATGACAGACGAAGAACGTCCGAGTATTAAAAATCATAAAGAAGTCTGTATACACATTAGTCCATACAATAGTTGTTAATCTTCTAGGAACTCCAAAAGATATGTTAAGTGGTCGGAGATTCTCTTAACAAATCTAAGATGTCCATCTCTAGAAGATTACAATTGGTATAAAGATACATATTTCGCATATCTATTAAAAAGACAAGACTGTCGCAGACCTCTACTGGAAAGAAAAATTCATTTCGAGATTACCGAATTTATTTTCTCAAAGAATATTCAATAAATTAAAGGAAGTTACAGGTCAAGATCCGATTCCATATGATCAAATTATATTTGGTCAATTATTAGGATTTATTAAAAAGAAGGTATTTCATTATGTAATGAATTAAAATTACAAGCTAGATATTCAACAGATAAAGCAGATTACAAGAAAAGAGCTAGGTTCCTTTTGTGAAGCTTTCTGTCTTCCAAAAGTAGAAGCCCTTTCTGTTCAAAAAGAAGAACTAATCAAATCAATAAAAAGAAGCAATTCAATCGAGATAATAATAATAATAAAGCAAATACTTCCAATACCACTCCCAAGAAAAATACTCCAAAAAAGAAAACTACTAATAAAACTACTTGTTTCAAATGTGGCAAACTAGGACATTATGCAAAGAATTGCAAAGTGAAAGAAAAATTAAATGAAATCTGTGAAGATAATCAAGAAATTAAAGAAAAGATAATTTCTTTATTTGAACTCAAAAATACTCCAGTTAATTTAGATAATTCATCTTCGATTTTGAAGACAATTGTCTTTATGAATTAGAGAGTAATTCAAGCGAATATTCATCGGGTAATGAATCTTCAAGAATTTGTTACAAATGTATTAATATGATTAATACTACTAAAAATGAAAAAGAGTTTTTACTAGATTTAATTGAACAAATTCAAGATCCATAACTAAGAAAAGAATATTTAGAAAAACTCAAAAGAATTTTTAATAAAAGAAGATTTATTAGAAACTACTCCTCCTAGTTTTAGTATTAATAAAATATTTGAGAAGTATGATATTCCAAATATTTTAAAAGTAGTTAATATTCAAGATTTGAAAATGGAAATTAATAATCTTAAAGAACAAATGAAAGATATTAATCAAAATTTATGTTCTCTCCATACTAAAGATTTAGAACAAGAAACAAGATTAGCATTAATTAAAAACAAACCAAGTTCTTCAAATGTTGAAGAAGATACTCCAAGTTCTTCTAACCAACAATTTATTTCAACAATTAATCATGTTAATTATCAAAAATGGTATATTTATATCACTCTTAAGATTAATAATGACTTTGAATTCAATACAATTGCTCTACTAGATAGTGACGCAGATCAAAATTGTATTAAAGAAGGTTAATTCCATTTAGGTATTATGAAAAAACTAAAGAACGTCTCCATAGTGCTAATGGAACGACACTACAAATTCAATACAAATTATCAAATGTTTATGTCTGTAATCAAAGTTATTGTTTCAAGAACACCTTTGTCCTAGTCGGGGATATAGGACAAGAAGTCATTTTAGGAACCCCCTTTATCACTCAAATTTACCCTTTCAAGGTTGATCAATTTGGTGTCCATACCTGCATTCATAAAAAATGTATTTCATTCAAATTTATTTCTTCAATGCTTTCAAAAGATTTATCTTTCAAAAATATCCTCTTATTAACGTTATTTATAATTCTTTCTTTTCAACTTTCAATATGAGTCAAGATAAAGAAAGAAATATTTATAATTGGATTCCAACTCAACACCTCCCTTTGAGAGGATCGGAAAATTCTTTTTCAAAGCTGGGTTCTCAATTTTCAATTCCAATGACAAACTCATTTCAAGTTCCGCATGGTCAAGATTTTCCTCCATTAACCTATGCTCAAGCTTCCTCAAAATATCAAAATCCTACAGTTTTAAATGCTTCTTTTGATTCAAAATATTTTACCAAACCTACTAAATAATATTTGGTCTATACTAAGTATAGAACCCCTCAAACATTTAGACAACTCAATGAATTTGTCAAGACCGTTTTTACTCAAGAATGTTATTTTATTAATGGCAATCCTCAAAAACCGAGAACTTTTTACGAGTTCATCTTGGTTGATTCAAAATCTGTTGAAATTCAGCATGTTCCGGATCGTACTAATCGAATCAAATAACCTATTCAAAACTAAGAATCCTCAAAGTCCTTACTGCAAAAGACTTTTCAAATAGATATACAATTAAATCTTTCTCTCAACCATTCAACCCACCAGGTTATAATTATATTGATTATGAAAATGCCCGGTACTATACATTCCTTTCGGACCATTCAATCATTCTTGGTTCATCAACTTTGATACAAGAACGAATTCCAGCTTCCCATATGGTTCTACGAATGGTGGTTAACCATGGGATCTACTCAAGATATTTGGCCGAAAAGGTCAAAAAACATTTCAATAGTTATTCAAGTACTTCAATAATTAGTACGGATCTCAAGGAGATTACATTCCATAAAAAATATGGATTTCCTTGGATCCTATGTTGGTCCTTCTCCATTACTCAATATTACAAGCTTCCAGACATCTTACTCATTAGTAAGAGAATTCAAGATCATATGGTGGGACAAGTTTGATGTCAAAGCCGCCTTAGGAATTAAGACAGCTCCACCAACTCAACAAGCACCCCTACTCCACGTAAAAAAGAAAAAGTTCAAAAGGAAAAGAAAAAGTTCAAGATGAAGAAATTGAACTACTCAAGCAGGAAATCAAGCTCCTCAAGAAGCAACAACAACAATTACTCCCGAAAGCAAGCACTAATTCATCCGATTCATCAATTCAATCAGATTATGATCCTTTCGATGGGCAATGTGCCCAGGATCCTTACAATATTTAACCCATAATGGGTATTCAAAAAAAATTATTATTTTCTAACGTTTTTATTCGGGTTTTTCAAGTTTTTGCTTCGATGAAATTTCTTATTTCACCTCTCAAAAGCCCGGGAAGGAAGTGGAGAATACTTGTTCACTTACTATTCGGGGTTAATATTCATGGAGCCATTCACTAGGCACTAATTTGTCCTTCATGACGTGCAATTATGGAATTGTCTCCCATGGTGTGGTTGAATAGCGGGGAAGTAGGGCGACAAATTAATTTAACAAATTGATTTTCAAAACAAAAGATGAAAACAGGAAATTGAAACAATCAAATAAAGCGTAATTGAAATGAAGAAGACGATGAATCAAAACTTACTTTGATTAATGAAATAAAACTTGTACAAGGATTGGATTAAAGCTCTCGGGAGAATCTTGATTGGAATGGAATCATCTTGAAAATATCTTTCGACAATGCTTGAATTATTGGAATAGTCTTGATCTGGACAAAAAGTATGAATAGTGGTTGATGAATCATCTTATCTTGAATAGTCTTGAACAGATGCTTGCCAAATGGAAAGCTTGAACAGTAATATTCGTGAATGAATAGTAGTTGAATCATGAAGGTTTGCTCGGGGAGAGTCCGAGTCACCCTAGAGAGGGGTGAATAGGGTGATAGAAAATTCTTCTTTTGAATCACACACTTTTGCGCGAGAATAGAGACGAAGACGGATTACGAGTCTATCAACGAGGTCGAAAAGATTGGACTCGAAGGTAATCAATCGAAAGAACAAGAGCAATAAAGGCGTCTCGAGTCTAGAATGAACTCGGAAAGATAACACTTAGATTTTACGTGGAAACCCTCCCGGGGCGAGAAAACCACGGACCGTGTCAATCTAGACACGAAGTCAAATTCACTATTTTGAGTCCACAAAATACCGTGAATCGGTCGAACCCGAGTTGCTCCCTCGGACAACTCTATACAATTTTTCCTAGACTCGAAATTCCCTTATCCGATCTAGTACTTCCTAGCTGAGATAACCCTTACAACTAGGGACAACTAAGTTGAGCTAACCCTTACAGACTTAGTCAAGGGACCTTACAAAGAATGTAAGAAAGAGTTTGTAATCGAGTACAAGACCTTACAACTCGTAAAGTAATGAATTACAGAGTGGGAGTTGCAAGTTGAAGATTGAAGGTAAATACAATAACTTTGAGCAAGTATGTGTATAAACAATATGTTCGGCAACCTTCAAGTCTTGTGAGATGGCTTCTATTTAAAGATGACCAGGCAGAGTAGCCGTTATCTTCATCTGTCGACCGAGAGTCCTCTGTGACCGTTGATAGTAGCTTTCGAGTCACTCGAAAGTATCCGTTGTAATATTAACGTTGGACAACGGTTTAACTCTCTTGGAAGTCCCAAAACCATTAGCGGTGTCTTGAAAGATAAGGTAGAAACCACCGTTAAGCTTGGCGTTCCAGTTTTCTAGATTTGGAAACAGACGGCCACGACACAATCTACTGGGACTGGAGCGAGAGAAGGTGAAGAGCCATGTTTGTCTGGTGATTTGACGTTCGAAGCCGGTTACTTTTGTAGTTTGAAAAAATGTATCCTCGATTGAATAACCTACAAAAGTAAATCAATTTTGGTTCTCAAAGTATAAAATACTTTGGCCCAAGATTAGACACGAGATAATAAAATAATTACGATAAATAAACCAACCGATTATCCGAGTCGGAAATAAAATGGAATTTTACGAGTCCAATATCCATGATACTCGGAATTCCATCCGACTTAGTCTAAGCGAAGAATCAAGTTCAATAAAGAATATAAGAGAGGATTAACTTGATATAGACTAAGCATGAAATGAGCTAAGAATACTGACTATAACAAAATAGGACGTATAACCATAAGTCGATTCTCGAGTGAGAAACGACGGAATCTTGGTATATTCAAACTGCGATTAATCCGAGTGAAAATGGATTCGGAACAAAGAACCGGTTTTCGAGTCGCTACGAGATAAGCAATAAATATAATAAGTAAGGGTCTGTGTTACTTAGAGAAGATACTATTTTACTCAAATAAGTTTCGAGACACGAGAGAATGCCTTGGAATCAAAACTCTATATGTAGGAAATTGTTATACTCGATTCCTTTTATATAACTCGGAAAAGTATTGAGCGAGTGTCTAAGTCTTCAATCTCCCCTTTTTGATGAAAGGCATTCCATACTTAAAAAGAAACTTTGTTAGAGGAAAAATTGATTCTGAGTAGTTTGCGCATGAGTAAGACATACTCAATAGTTCGAGCAATATTTAATATATCGAGCAAAAAAAATAAAGTATGCTTTAAGTTATTAACATTAACTCGAAAAAATAATGAACTCGAAGTTAATAATGAAATGCATTAATCCATTAAAATTCAAAAGGGCGGAAAAACTCCCCTAAACAAGACAACAAGTTTTTGACTCTATTTCTCCCCCTTGCCTTTCAGCAAAAAAAAAAAAAAATACAGCAAGAAAAAGGAGGGAAGAAAATAGCAAATAGTACAACTTAGATGTCTGGACAAAAAACAAAAAAATTTTAGAAAGAAGAAAATTCTAGCAGATTGAGGAATTGTGACTCGGTGCATGGTGCCTAAGAGGGAGAGGGAGATTTCCGAGTGGAGGCGGAGGGAGCGGAGGTTCGCCGGCGCCGATATGATCTTGACGATGTGCTTGAGCGCGGCGAAGGGAGAACCGGGATTATCGTCGGGGCTCGGCTACGAGTGGCTGACCCGGAGTGAGTGGATCGAGGGGTTCTTCCCTTAGAACCTCGGTGACCGAAGGGGTTGCTCTGCTCGACCCGCTGGAGTAGCGAGGTCTTCGACCCACCCGGATCGCTGTCCGAGCTGAGTCATGACTATTTGAGCTTGTGGAGCGATCGACCCTCGGCGGTTGCCACGGCCTCTTCTTCCCTTTACCCGGAAGGACCTGCCTCAGCCCGCGGGTTCCTCGGCATCGGCAGCTTCTTCTTCTTCCTCTTCTTCGCTGTCCGAGGAGGTCGGACTCGGGCTCGAAGACGCTTGACGCGTCCGAGTCATCATGGTCCTGAGCCGCCTTGGACCGTCTCTCTCGAGGAGCTCGACCAGCTCCTTCGCTCCTTGACTAGCTCCTTCATCTCAAGAACAAGAGACTGCTTGCTCTCGGATTTGGGATTGACCAGTTTTTGGTTGATGGTCGATTTTGGAGAACAGATTTGAAACCTCGGAGCATGTCTCCGAAATCGGAAGACACGGAGCTGATCTTGTCCATGAAAACGAGGGACAAAAGAGCAGAGAGAGATTTTGAGGCACCCGAGGTGGAGGTACCACCAGTTGGAGAGGGAGAGAAAAAGGGGTTGATTTCCGAGTCCGAGGTGGAGAAAGAGGCCTCGGCTCCGAGTTGTGAACCCGGACACCGGGGTCGGTTTCCGGTATCCATACCTCTGCAGTTCCTTCTTGCCGACTACAATGGCGGCCTCGGACACCACGTTTGGGTCCGAGGGGAGAGGAACTTGGAATTGTTTGAAAACAAGGGTCGGAAGAGCATCGAAAGGAAGAGAGGTGTTCTTCTTGGATTGGAGTTGAGCTGGCACAGCGGCCATCCGCTCAATGATTGAGGGGAAGAGGTCTACTTCGTATCCCTCAAGGATGTCGAAGAGAGATTTGAGATGCTTGGAGTTGGGGTTCTCCTTGCGGGAATGCTTGTGAGAAAAAGGTTCTCATCGGCAGAAGCACTGAAGACGAGCTTCGACTTTAAGCGAGTCACGGAAAAGTTTTTCGAGACTCGGGGAATCCTTTGGCGTATTTTTCAAAGAAGTCGTCGGCGACTTCAGTGAAAGGAATAGGATTGCTATTCAAGAAAAGAGAGGAGACCTTGAACAGGCGGTGGAGGAGAGAGGTGTTTAGACGAACGGTTATGTTCGAACCCTGGAGGTTAGAACATTTTCGAAGTGGGTGAGGTGAGTATAGAACTCGAAACGAGTTCGGGATATATGAACTCGCTGAAGCATAGGAAGTTGTATGCTCCGGTGGTTTGTATGTTGGACAACCAAGAAAATTTGGTTGTTGGAAAGAATTTGTCGTCCAGCGCAAGGTCTTCGGGTGACAATGGGTTTGGAAGGGGTTGAGCTTTACGGCTTATTGGTGCGAGGCTTTTGGAAGATGAGGAGACCGGAAGTCGGGATGGTTTCCTCTTTTAGGCATTGTGAGAGAAGGAAAGAAAAGATGAAACTTTTCGAGTAGGAAAGAGAAGGAGATGTAGAAGAGAAGAAAAGAAAATGTAGAAGAAAGATATGAGAGCGATCGTAACTTAAGAGAGAGAGAGAGCTTCTTCGATGCTTGCGGACGATCAAGGATGACTTGTTCATGCAGAAATCTTTCGCGAGAAGTTTCGTTTGAGAGAGATGGAGTTTAGAGTACCGAGATGAAGATGGATAGACGTTATTTATAGAAAATAAGTGCGCCCGTCAACTATCCGTTAAGTATAACTCCGTTCGACTCGGCTTATCCATCGAGTCACCAAAGACCGGTGTGACGGTTCTCTTTAATGGTTAAGATTCCGGTGGTTAGAAATCCACGGCTAACATCCGATCGCATCGCTCGAGAGAGAGAGAGAGAAAGATTTTGAAAATATGATCCGAAACTCTCCACTTATCTAGAGATAGTTTCGGAAAATTTGAAGTCCAATTTTCTCTACATCCGAGTTTGACTCGAGAAGGTTTCGAGTGACTCGAAACACGAAATAACTATCAGCCCGAGTATCATTGAATCAATCGAACTAATCGTTATTAACGGTGAAAGCACATAGCACGAAATTATGCAACAAGAGTAGCACATAATCAAGCATTTAACATACCAAGCTCATTACGAATAAAACAAAGCCGATCTTCACCAAGAGGCTTAGTAAAGATATCAGCTAATTGAAGATTAGTAGGAATGAACTCAAGTTCAATATCACCTTTTACGAGTGATCGCGTAGGAAGTGATATCTAACCTCGATATGCTTTGTTTTCGAGTGCTTGGACGGGGTTCTTGGTGATGCTAATTGCGCTTTGGTTGTCACACTTGATAGGTACTGATTTGAATGATAGTCCAAGATCTCTCAAGTGTTGCTTTATCCAAAGAATATGAGCGCAACAAGCTCCGGTGGCAATATACTCAGCTTCGGCAGTTGATAGAGCTACTGAGTTACGCTTCTTTGAGTGCCAAGAGATTAGGGATTGACCCGAAATTGGCAAGCTCCGGATGTGCTCTTTCGATCAACTTTGTATCCTGCGTAGTCTGCGTCCGAGTATCCGGTTAGAGTCGGTTACGAGTCTCCGGAATACCATAGACCTAAATTCGAGTGCCTGCAAGATATTTGAATATTCTCTTCACCGTAGTGAGATGTGATTCTTTTGGATTAGTTTGAAATCTTGCGCATAGACAAACACTGAACATTATATACGGCTCTGTTGGAAGTAAGGTACAGCAAAGATCCAATCATACCTCGATAAAGTTTCGATCTATTGCTTTACCTTTCTCATCCGAGTCAAGCTTTATCGTTGCTTGCTCATAGGAGTAGATGCGTGCTTTGCATCTTGAAGTTTGTATTTCTTCGACAATTCCTTGGTGTACTTTGATTGATGAACAAAGATTCCATCTTTATCTTGTTTGATTTGTAACCCAAGGAAGAAATTGAGTTCTCCCATCATACTCATTTGGAATTCTTGACTCATCACCTCGAGAAAATTCTAGGCACGAAAACTCATTACTAGCACCGAAAATAATATCATCAACATAGATTTGAACAATAAGGAAATCTTTCCCTTTGGTCTTTATGAAAAGAGTCTTGTCGATCCGACCTCTTTTAAAATCATTTTGAACCAAGAAGCTACTCGAGTCTTTCATACCAAGCTCGAGGTGCTTGTTTAAGACCATAGAGAGCCTTTTGAAGTTTGAAAACATGATTTGGAAATTCTGAGTTTTCAAAACCAGGAGGTTGCTCGACATAGACTTCTTCTTCAATAAAACCATTGAGAAATGCACACTTAACATCCAATTGATATAATTTAATATGCATCTTTGGATGCAAATGCCAACGAGTATTCTAATGGCCTCAATTCAGCTACTTGGTGCAAAGGTTTCCCCACAATCAATTCCTTCTTCTTGATTGTATCCCTGAGCCACAAGTCTAGCCTTGTTTCGACTACCACTCCACCCTCATCCAGTTTGCTCTTGAAAACCCATTTGGTTTCTATAAGCTGGGTGGTCGGAAGGTCGGTTGGTCGAGTCCGGACTTGTTTTCTCTCGAATTGATTAAGTTCCTCTTGCATGGCCTCTACCCATTCAGGTTCATTAAGGGCCTCTAGTGCATTTTTGGGTTCGAGTTAATGAAATGAATGCGGTGAATGCACATAGATTATGAAGAGAGGAACGAGTTCTTACCCCACTTGTTGATATCGAAATGATGTTTTCTTAGGGATGATTGGAAGTAAATTTGAAAGCTTTACCAGTTCTTTGATTCACCAGATTTGTGGGTTGAACCACTTGATCTTGTTTTGAGTGATCTTCTTCGTTGGCTTGTTCGATCTAAGTGAGCTCTTGAATTGTCGCAATTTAAGTTTCCTCGTTACGAGTGGCCTCATTTTGAGCGAGGTTGAGTCCGAGTCTTTGTAGTCTCGTCTTTATCATCATCTCTACTGAGCTTCGGTTCGAGTATGATGATTCACTTGGCTTCTCCTGTTCACACTCATCAAACACTACGTGGATGCTTTCTTCCACTTTGTTAGTGCTTTTGTTAAAGACACGATAAGCTTTACTATGGGAAGAGTAACCCGGAAAAATACCTTCATCGACTCGGCATCAAACTTGGTCGAGTGATTCTTACCATTATTGTGAATAAAACACTTGCAACCAAAGGGCTTAAAGTATGAGATGTTTGGCTTCTTCCCTTTGTAGAGCTCGTAGGGTGTTTTCTTCAAAATGGGTCCGATGAGGCATCTGTTCAAAGTGTAGTTAGGCTGTGTTGATTGCCTCGGCCCGAAATAGTAGGGCAAATTGTGTTCAATCATCATTGTCCTTGCTATTTCTTCAAGGGTTCTGTTCTTTCTCTCTACTACTCCATTACTGTTGAGGAGTTCTTGGTGCTGAGAAGTTGTGAGAGATTCCATTACGATCGCGAGAACTCGAGAATTCGAGTAGTCGAACTCCCTTCCATGGTCGGTTCGAATCTTTTGAATCTGAGTCCGAGACTCAACTTGAATCTTTCTACGAGCTTGCTTGAACTCCTTGAAGGCTTCATTTTTATGCTTGAGAAAACACACCCGGGTAAATCTTGAAAAATCATCAATAATGACAAAAATGTAGGATTTACCTCCGAGGCTCTTTACTTGGAATTTCACCACATAGATCCATATGTAGCAGTTCAAGCACCTTTGATGTCGAAATAGTCTTGAGAGATTTGAATGAGGATCTGACCTGTTTCCCCCTTGTGCATGCTTCACAAACTTTGTCTTTCTCAAAGGCACGATTAGGTAAACCTCTAACCGAGACTATGAGATGCAAGCTTTTTGATAGTATGCATGCTGATATGACCTAATCTACGATGCCAAGACCATGAATCATCATGCAGAGATGCTTTTAAGCGGGATAAATTTTGGATTGGGTCGAAAGAGGAATGATATAAGTGTTACCGGATCTCTTACCGAGAGTTTTATTTCTTTGGTGGTCTCATCCGAGATGTAGCACTTAGATTGAGTAAATCTTACCTCTTGACCTTTGTCGCATAGCTGGGAGATGCTAAGTAGATTGTATTTTAGTCCTTTGACAAGGTAGACTGGGCTCACCAGATTGCTTCCATTTCCAATCTTGCCAATGCCCACTATCTTGCCTTTGCTTGTCATCTCCAAAAGTCACTTTTCCTCCTTTGTATGATTCTAGCTCGAGAAAGAGTCCTTGGTCACTCGACATGTGTCGAGAACATCCGCTGTCCAGGTACCAATGTCCTTTTGATCTTTTCGAGTGACCTGCAAAAACAGAGAGAATCTAACCCTTCTCACTTCCTCTAACGAACCCAGTAACATTCCTTACTTGTGGTCCTTTTACGAGGAAGAAGGTGTTTCGGAACCCAGATTTGAATGACTTTGGGTTTTGTCGGATTCCGAGTCTTCTTCTCGGAGAACCGAGTGCTGTGTCTCTTTCTTTTTGAAAACCTTTCCTTTTGAAACGAGGAGAAAATGGTTTCTTTTTGTAAATAGTTCAGGGCTTAGTCCTCCTTTCATTTACGTGAATGGGACCGTGCTCGGCTTTCTCGAACTTTACGGTTCCGGAATCCTTTTTGAACAATTCGAGTACGAATTAGATTCTTCCTCTTTGTTGAAACCAAGACCTTCTTTTCGAAAAGAGACACATTGTGATCCTAAGAGCATGTCAAGGTTCTTCGACCTTGAGTAAACTTTAAAACCAGATCTTGAGACTCGGTGAGCTTTTGCTTTAATTGCTTATTTTCTTTCCTGAGTAACTCGGACTCGGTCTCATTAGATTGAGCACTAGTCTTGAGTTCTCCGAATGAGAGTCTCGGTTTCTCTAATTCATTTTTCAAAGAAGTGCTCTCGAAGTGATTGACTTAAGTTGTTCTTTGAATTGAGAAGAATCAGAATTGGACTTTTCTTCCAAAGTAAAAATATACTTAGCTAAATCAACTTTGGAGAATTTAAGAAAGTATTCGATTACCTCTTGTGGATTCGTTTCCTCGTTGTCCGAGTCCGAGTCGACTCTCCTTCGGCTTCCGAGTCGGAGATTGCCATCGGACACTTTGAGTCATCCGAGTCCTCGTCATCTTTTGATAAGTCCTCATCGCTCCATGTTGCCATCACGACCTTTTTCTTCTTCCTGTCCCTTTTCCTTTTTGGACGAGTCTTTGATTATGTGGTCTTTCTTTGCCACATTCAAAACATCCAGAATTCTTAGATAAGGATAACTTTGAAGGAGAAGAAAACTTACCTTTTCTATCTCTCTTATCTTTCTTGTAGAATTCTTCTTTTGGCCTTTTGTCCCATCTTTTGTGCTTCATCATTCTCTTGAAGCCTCTTACAATGAGTGCCATGGGATCGTCTTCCGAGTCGGAAGAGCTCAAATTTGCTTCTTTGGATTATGAGGCTTTAAGTGCAATGTTCCTTTTGGTAGTACCCTCGGCATCTTCTTCTTCTAGATGTATCTCATGCGTTAGAAGCTTTCCGATAAGCTCGTCGGCTTTAAGAGTGAAAGGTTCCGAGCCTCTTCTATGGCGAGTCACCTTCGGACCCCATCGTCTCTTGGGTAGGCTTCGAGAATTTTCCGGCACATTTCTTCATGGGAAATTTTCTTTCCCGGAGATTTGAGATTGTTGGTGATCTCGGTGAAGCGAATGAACATCCGAGTAATGTTCTCCTCCGGCTCCATTTTGAAAAGCTCATATTTATAAAGATACTGGCTGATCTTCGCTTGTCTTACCCGACTTGTACCTTCATAGGTGTTGACTAAAGTATCCCACACCTCTTTAGCGAGTCACGAGCGAGAGACTCGAGTATATTCTTCGAGCTTATGGCGCACATAAGGATGTTCATTGCTTTGAAATTCTTTTTGAACTTCTCTGCTTCTCCTGGTGTGAACTCGGCCTTTATCTTGGGAAGGATTATGAATTCATCTGTCTTCATTGGAATGTAGTTTCCTTGTTGTATGATTTCCCATACCTCTTCATCATGATCCATAAGAAAACATTCCATAAGCTTCTTCCGAGTGCCCAAAGTTTGATCCTTTGAATTTTGGTGGCCTGTTGGAAGATCTTCCTTCGTTGAACTCTCCGGTGTTACGAGCCATTTGATCTTTAAACCTTTGGATTGTTAGATCCTTTACGAAAGGCTAGGCTCGATACCAATTGAAGGTTTGCTCGGGGAGAGTCCGAGTCACCCTAGAGGGGATGAATAGGGTGATAGAAAATTCCTCTTTTGAATCACACACTTTTGCGTAGAATAGAGACGAAGACAGATTACGAGTCTATCAACGAGTCGAGAAAGATTGGACTCGGAAGGCAATCAATCGGAAAGAACAAGAGCGATAAAGTCATGCGAGTCTAGAATGAACTCGGAAAGATAACACTTAGATTTTACGGGAAACCCTCCCGGGGCGAGAAAACCACGGACCATGTCAATCCGGACACGAAGTCAAATTCACTATTTTGAGTCCACAAAATACCGTGAACTGGCTGAACCTGAGTTGCTCCCTTAGACAACTCTATACAAGTTTTCCTAGACTCGAAATTCCCTTATCCGATCTAGTACTTCCTACCCGAGATAACCCTTACAGCTAGGGACAACTAAGCTGAGCTAACCCTTACGGCTTAGTCAAGGGACCTTACAAAGAATGTAAGAAAGAGTTTGTAGCTGAGTACAAGACCTTACAACTCGGAAAGTAATGAATTACAGAGTGGGAGTTGTAAGTTGAAGATTGAAGGTAAATACATTAACTTTGAGCAAGTATGTGTATAAACAATATGTTCGGCAACCTTCAAGTCTTGTGAGATGGCTTCTATTTAAAGATGACCAGGCAGAGTAGCCGTTATCTTCATCTGCTGACCGAGAGTCCTCTCGTGACCGTTGATAGTAGCTTTACGAGTCACTCGGAAAGTATCCGTTGTAATATTAACGTTGGACAACGGTTTAACTCTCTTGGAAGTCCCAAAACCATTAGCGGTGTCTTGAAAGATAAGGTAGAAACCACCGTTAAGCTTGGCGTTCCAGTTTTCCAAATTTGGAAACAGACAGCCACGGCACAATCTATCGGGGCTGGAGCGAGAGAAGGTGAAGAGCCATGTCTGCTGGTGATTTGACGTTACGAAGCCGGTTACTTTTGTAGTTTGAAAAAATGTATCCTCGATTGAATAACCTACAAAAGTAAATCAATTTTGGTTCTCAAAGTATAAAATACTTTGGCCCAAGATTAGACACGAGATAATAAAATAATTACGATAAATAAACCAACTGATTATCCGAGTCGGAAATAAAATGGAATTTTACGAGTCCAATATCCATGATACTCGGAATTCCATCCGACTTAGTCTAAGCGAAGAATCAAGTTCAATAAAGAATATAAGAGAGGATTAACTTGATATAGACTAAGAATGAAATGAGCTAAGAATACCGACTATAACAAAATAGGACGTATAACCACAAGTCAGATTCCGAGTGAGAAACGACGAATATCTGGTATATTCAAACTGCGATTAATCTGAGTGAAGATGGACTCGGAACAAAGAACTAGTTTTCACGAGTCGCTTATAGATAAGCAATAAATATAATAAGTAAGGGCTGTGTTACTTAGAGAAGATACTATTTTACTCAAATAAGTTTCGAGACACGAGAGAATGCCTTGGAATCAAAACTCTATATGTAGGAAATTGTTATACCCGATTCCTTTTATATAACTCGGAAAAGTATTGAGCGAGTGTCTAAGTCTTCAAATCATTCATGAATAGTATCACCACATGGATAAATGAAATGTTGAATTGGAAATGTTCCTTCATGAAGTGCAATTATGGAATTGTCTCCCATGATGTGCAACTATGTAGGATCATGAAGGTCAAATTAGTGCATAGTGAATGGCTCCATGAATATTAACCCTGAATAGTAAGAGTTCAACGAGTAGGGTAAGAACTCGCTTTTCTTTGCAAAACCTATGTGCATTCACTGCATTCATATCATTAACTGAACCTAGAAATGCACTAGAGGCCCTAAATGAACCTGAATGGGTAGAGGCCATGCAAGAGGAACTTAATCAATTTGAGAGAAACCAAGTCCGGATTTTGACTAAACGACTTTCTAAACACCAAGTCATAGGAACCAAATGGGTTTTCAAGAACAAGTTGGATGAGGATGGGTTGGTAGTCAGAAATAAGGCTAGACTTGTGGCTCAAGGTTACAATCAAGAAGAAGGGATTGATTGTAGGGAAACCTTTGCACCAGTTGCTAGGATAGAAGCAATTAGAATCCTCTTGACATTTGCATCAAGCATGAATATTAAATTATATCAAATGGATGTCAAATGTGCTTTTCTGAATGGTTCCATTCAAGAAGAAGTCTACGTTAAGCAACCCCTGGATTTGAAAACTCATAATTTCCAAATTATGTTTTCAAGTTGCAAAAGGCTCTTTATGGTCTTTAACAAGCTCCTAGAGCTTGGTATGAAAGACCGAGTAGTTTCTTGGTTGAAAATGATTTCAAAAGAGGTTAGATTAACAAAACTCTTTTCATAAAAACCAAGTGGAAAGACTTTCTTATTGCTCAGATTTATGTTGATGATATAATTTTCGGACCTACTAATGAAAATCTCTGTTGAAATTTTTCTGAGTTGATGAGACAGGAATTCTAAATGAGCATGATGGGAAAGCTCAATTTCTTTCTTGGTATACAAATAAGATAAGATAAAGATGGCATCCGGGTCCATCAATTTAAGTATACCAAGGAGTTGCTTGAAGAAGTACAAGGTACAAGATACAAAACATGCAGCAACACCAACGAGTAGCGAGAATCAAACCGGACTCGGACAAGAAAGATAAAGCAGTAGATCGAAACTCTATCGAGGTATGATTGGATCTCGTTATATCTCACATCCAGTAGACCAGACATTATGTTTAGTGTATGTTTGTGTGCAAGATTCTAAGCTAATCCAAAAGAATCACATCTCATTGTGGTGAAGAGAATTTTTAGATATCTTACAGGGACTCGGAATCTAGGTCTATAACTCTCAAGAGACTCAAAACTGACCCTCATTGGATACTCGGATGTTGACTATGATAGATACAAGGTTGATAGAAAGAGCACATCATGAGCATGCTAGTTTCGGGTCCATCCCTTATATCTTGGCACTCAAAGAAGCGGAACTCGGTTGCTCTATCAATTGTTGAAGCTGAGTACATTGCAAGCTGGAGCATGCTTGTGCTCGGACTCTATGGATCAAGCAACACTTGAAAGATCTTGGACTTATATTCAAATCAATTCCAATCAAATGTGATAATCTGAGTGCAATCACCATCACTAAGAATCCGGTTCAAGACCGAAAGACAAAGCATATTGAGGTCAGGTATCATTTTCGAGAAACCATTCCGAGAAAGGTGATATTGAGCTTGAATTCATTCCTATAAAATTTCGAGTTAGTGATATCTTTACTAAGCCACTTAGTGAGGATCGGTTTTGTTTTATTAGGAATGAGCTTGGCATGATAAATGCATGATTATGTGTATTTCTAAGTGAAATTATCTTGCATGATTATGTGTTACATGTTTCCTTTCTTTGTCTTAATAACAATTGGTTTAGTTGACCCAGTGAGACCGAGCTAGGAGTTATTATGTGTTTGCGCTTTCCGAGTCACTCGAAATCATACCGAGTTAGAATCTGTTCTTGAGAAAAAATGGACTTCAAAATTTTGAAATCATCTCTAGATTAGTGGAGAATTTCATAAATTTCTTTTAAAATTTCTCTTTTCTCTCTCTCTCTACCGCGCTCATCGATCGGTGAACTAGCCATTGGAAAAAGACACTGGAATTCTAAGCGTTGGAGACGAAACGTCACACTTGTCCGAGGCGACCGTTGGAGGTTTAGGTTAGACCGAATACTCGAAGGACATTCCTTTCGCTATAAAGGTCACCCCTTTCCCTTCTTTTTGCTACTTACTCTCTATTAACCTAATCTCTCGCTTACATACTCTCACACTCAAAGCTCTCGAGCACTCTTTTACTCTCTCTCTCTCTCGTCGAGTTCACTCTCTTTCACCTCAAACACTTCAGCCATGCCTAAAAGAGGTTTAGCCCAAGACTTTCTAGGGTCTGCAACCAAGAAACCTAGAACCAAGCAAACCCAAGAGGGTCCTTCCAATCCCTCCAAAATCTTCGTCATCCGACACCTCACATTGGATGACAAGTTCTTTCCAACCACATCCGTTTCGTGGTTGAAGCATATCAAAACCACTCGGAGTCTATAACTTTCTTTGCTTTAGTGAGTTCATTTACCCGAACTCATTGTTGAGTTCTACTTAGGGATGGCAGAAAAACCCAAACCCGTTTAAAACCCGCAAAACCCGCCCCATTTAAAACCCGAATGGGTGTTAAAAAATTTTCAAAAATGGGTATGGGGCGGGTATGGTTAAAATGGGTATGGGGTGGGTATGGGTATGGGTTTAGGCTTCACCCGCCCCATACCCGCCCCATATAACACCCATAACCCATACCCGCAATACCCGCCCGTACCCGCCCCAAACCCGCCCCACTTAAATACCCATAACCCCGTTTTGTTAAATGGTTAAAAAAAAAGTTGAGAAAAGTGGTTTATGAGAGACATAAGGACCAAATTTTGGATTATTTCGATTGTGAAATGTTTGTTAGCAAGGTGTCTGCACATCTACAACCCGCAAGTTTGTGAATTGTTGATTTTTTTGGTTGAATTATGAGAACTATTAAATATGGGTTTAATATGAGTATTATTATTTTTAGTCTATTTATACCCAAATAAAACCCGCATACCCGCAAAACCCGGTGGGTATGGGTATGGGTATGGATTTTTAACACCCAGTGGGTATGGGTATGGGTATGGGTATGGGTACGTATTTTGAAAATGGGTATGGGTATGGGTATAGGGAAACCCGCCCGTACCCACCCCATTGCCATCCCTAGTTCTACTCTAATCTTTTACGCTCCGAGGTAGTCATTACCTCGAGAGTTCGCGACACGATTGTGCGTGTAAATCTTTCTCTTCCCCATCATCTTTTCAAAGTTTCCTCTATCTTTCTCAACTGCAATCCCATCCCTTTCAACAAGATTGCGGATAAGTTCTTCGAAAATTACGCCAAGGAAGTCCTTGAGTCACCGAAAGAATTTCTTTGTGACTCGGATGAAGACCGAGGCCGGACTCATGTCTGCCTTATGATGAGAACTTTCTTGTCTCATCATTCAAGCAAAGAAAATCCTAACTCTAAGATTCTCAAAGCTTTGTTCGATATCCTTGAGAGCTACGATGTAGACCTCTTTCCAATTATCATCGTGCAAATGGCCACTATGCCAGCTCAATCAAAGAAATCCACCCCTTTTCCCTTTGGAGCTCTTTTAACTCTTGTTTTCAAGCGGTTTAAAGTTCCCCTCTCCTCGGACCCAAATGCAGGTGTCCGAGGCTGCCATCGTTGTTGGTAGAAAGGAGCTTCTTGGATATGGGTACCAGGAAACCAAGCCTAGTGTTTGGGTTCACGGGTCGAACCGAGGCCTCCTTCACCTCCGCCTCGGACTCGGACTCAAACTCACCTCTCACTCCCTCCTCCACCTGGCGGTGCTTTCACCTCGAGTCCTCTTCTCCAAGCCACCGCTGCTTTGCCTACTGACCACGATAGATAAGCTCACCTCTCGTGTCCGCTCAAATTCGGGACACCCTCCGCTCCTACAAAGCTGTCCTTCGGAACATGGTCATCAATCGGAAGACGGTCCAATCTCGGATTCGGGAGCATCGGGACTCGCTCCTCAAAATGAAGAGTTTTCGTTAAAGAGCAACAAGAGCAACTTGAGCTCCTCCGAGAAAGGCGCACCAAAGTTGCTCATAACCTAGAGAGCTCGGATACCTCCGAGGAGTCCTCGAGCCTCGCCAAGTCTCCCTTAGGAGAGGCGGAAGAAGAAGAGGAAGTTGCGGCTGAAGCATCCCATTCTAAGGAGAAGGAGGAAGAGAAGGAAGTGGAGAAGGAGGAAGAAGGAGAGAAGAAAGAAGAAGCCGAGGGACAAGGTGCCTGTCGTTCCTCAACCGGAGCCGATCGGCTCGGACGGTAGTCCGAGTGGGTCGGAAGACCCTGCGGACGTTGGTCGATCCACAGCGGTCAAGCTAGAAGAAGCACCCCTCCGTAGTCTTCTAAGAGGATGAACCTCTGGATGACTTGTTTTGGGTCAGCCACTCGGAGCCGAGCCACTACCAAAGATCCCAGTCTTCGCTGCCGCCCGGTCTTCCACGTCCTCCCGGGCTTACCAGCACCGCCGCACTGCCCGCTCATCCGCCTCAACACAAACCGCCCCAGCTCCACCATCTTAATTTCTTTTTTCTTTTGTCTTTTTTTCTTTCTTTCGTCCGGACATCAATTGTATCAACTTGGTACGTTCTTCCTCGTTTTTGTTTTTTTTTTTTTCTTTGAAAGGCAAGGGGAAAATAATAGAAAAATTGTTGTTGTCTTGTTTAGGGGAGTTCTCTCACCCTTTTTTCTTGTATTTTCTTTGCTTTGTGAATATATGAATAAATTTTTTCTTTTAGAGCACAATTATTTTTGCTCTAATATATCTATTCACATTTTTTCCTCTCGCTCCGATATAATTATTCATATTCTTAGCTATATGACTCATCCGTAGAAATGTTCTAAGTACGAATTACTTCGTATTTCGTATTTTGATATATTCCACTGAGTAAGAATGAAAACTCATGTTTGTTTTACTAACAAAGTTTCTATCCGAGCATGGAATGTCTTTTATCAAAAAGGGGAAGATTGGAGACTTAGACTTTGAATCTAGATAATTCCGAGTACTATATGAAGACTCGGGTACAACCTTATCCCTCCTAAGTTTTGATTACAAGTCATTCTTAGTGTTTTAGAAACACCTATATAAGTTTTCATTTGTTTCGATTGATTCGGAAAACACATTCTTGCTTATCTTCTCGCATTGATGTTTCGAGTCACTCGGACATCACCCAGATTTATCGCATGTTCAAATAATCTCTCTAACACTTTTTATCCGAGTTTTGATTGCATATTTCGAAGCAAAGTGAATTACGAGTATTAATTCATCTTTCTAAGTTAGTTTGTTACTGTTTGAGAATTATTTGTCCAAATCAAGTACTTATACTCGATGTTTTCAATCTTATAACTCAACCTTTATTAGGATCGACTCGATGGAATTTGAGTATAATGAATATTAGACTCGGAAAATTCCACTCTTCTAGGCCTAAGATAATTATGCACTTAATTTTCTTAATTAGATTATTATTTGTGCCTAATCTTGGACCAAAGTATTTTATACTTTGAGAACCAAAATTGTTTACTTTTGTAGGTTATTCAAACGAGGCTATCTCATTTTTGAATTATAAAAGTAACCGGCTTCAAGTTGTCAATCACTAGCAAACAAGGCTTTTCTACTTCGAACAAGGCTCGGACTTTGTGTCGTGGTTGTCTGTTTCCAAAACTGGAAAACTTCAATGCTAAGCTCAATGGTGGTTTCCACCTTACTTTTCAAACATCACCAGCTGATTGGAGCACCTTTGGGAGTGAAGAGTCATTGTATAACGTTCACATCTCAACGGATCTTTTACGAGCGACTCGGAAGAACCGTTACAACGGTCAAGAAGGACTTATGTTCGGAATTCAGTCACACTCGGCTAATCTGCTTGGTCATCTATAAATAGAAGCCACTTTACATGACTTGAAGATTGCTGAAATTATTGTTAAAACACATTACTCGAGCAAAAGTCATTGTTTTCATACTCAATCTTCTATTTACAACTCCTAACTTGTAATTCATACTTTCGAGTTGTAAAATCTTGTAATCGGTTACATACTCTTCTTACTTTATGCGTAAGCTCAACTCGGTTGTCCCTAACCGTAAAGGTTACCTCGGTTAGGAAGTATTAGATCGGATAAGGGCATTTCGAGTCTAGGAAAACTCTGCAAGGAATTGTCTAAGGGAGCGATTCCGGTTGAGTCGATCTGTTGTATTTTGTGGATTCAAAATAGTGGATTTGACTTGGTGCTTGGACTAGCACTATCCGTGGTTTTCTGCCCCAAGAGGGTTTCCACGTATCTCTAAGTTTACGCTTCTCCGAGTCCAATCTAGACTTATATTATCTTGTTTATTCTTTTCAAGCTTAAATCTTCTAAGTTTGTCAAAATTTCCTCATCAACCTATTCACCCCCTCTAGGGTGACTAAGACTCTCCAAGAGCAAACCTTCAATTGTCATAACTATCCTGTTTGAAAAGGTGACTATTTATTAATCACATTGAATTATTTCTTGTATTCTTAGTGAACTTAAACATTACACACTCGTTAGCGTGTATCTCTCATTAAACAGTAGATGCTTAAGTTCTCTATCATAATAACTACAGATATTATTTTACCAGAACTTTTAATCACAAAAAAAAACTTTGTTACAATATTTATAAATACTCTCGTGATTTTTTTTTAAATTGATATTTGAAATGTAAAAGCTATTATTAAACGTGACAACGTAATATTATTGTATAAGTCATAAGTTACAATTAATCTAAGATAAGTGTGAATATAAAAGTACTCAATAATTTAAATTCTGCTCATTTACTCAAGTTATAATTTTTGCAGATTAGTATGAACTGATTATTGATGAAGAAATATTATTGCAGATATGACAAGTAATAATGGTTTTAAAAAATATTTGACCATTTGTAATCAATGCCTCTTAGGGGAAATACTTAAATAACTTATTGTACCCAAAATGTTTTCCTTTAATTTAAGATGTAAAAAACGTAATTTATTTTCAAATGCATTATTGAAAATACAATTGATAAATAATAGCACACTTTTTTAATTGTTTTGAACGTATTAAACCTATGTTATTGAATTTAAAAAGAGAAATTAATCACATTTAAAAAGACAAAGAGTATTTTAACAATCTCAAAGAAATATAAATTATTACATTATCTCTCAAGGTTGGAAGTTTAGCGATCCAAATTCAACTATACAACTTATAAATCTTAAATTTAATTTCGTTAAGATAAGAAAAAATATACGAGAAAGTTTTATAATTTCTATGACACTAATTACCTTAACTTTTTGTTTTTGGAGAATAATATAAAATAAATATTAATGAAAAAGTATAGTAAGAGATGTAACCACTAGTAATTTTTTACAAAAGTACCTCAATATTTATCATCATTAGTAAAGTGAAGTATTTCAATCAACTACTACAGTTCATATGTTGTCCTTTAATTTAAATATAGAAAAGTTAACGTATTTTAAAGTCTACTGTCAATATAACTTGGACACTTAAAATGATAAATTACTATTACATTGTTAGTTGTTTTGAATGCACTAAACTTTTTAATTAAATTTTCAAAGGAAAATGTATGGCATTTAATTTTAAAAGAAAACAAAGATTTTAACGATTTGAAGGAAATATAGAGTTTAACATGTATAACAGTAGCATATTGTTCTGCAAAATCAGGAGCATTTAACCATAAAAAATGAATTATAAACTAATACTAATTAATGTGACTATCTACCGCCTAAACTAACAAATATAGCTAATTATGCTATAGAGGTCTGATCTTCATTGACTCTAGCTATGTCAAGATTCATTTGACCTTCATTTGCGTGGGGTGTTGAGTACACAACAAGAGCTCCACAATTGACATGTCCATCCACATAGAGCATTTCATTGGTTGTATTTTCAGGCATTAATATTTTCTCCTCTAGCTGAAGCAATATATCACGTTGAACATAACAGTCATTGCACACTTCAATCATGCGTTCATAGTTAATGTCCAAAACTGTCAAATTGTAGGTCTGCTGCAATACGATTATTGCTTCCTTAGCAACCTCTTGGTTCGCGTTTGATATTGAGCTATGTTGCTTGCTAAGAAAATAGTGAATGCCTTCTGTAATTGTTGGACATTGAATCTACAACATTGATTGAAACATGTCATTTTCAAGTGCAATTTCATCAAACTTCTGAATATAAATATTCAATGTGCAACCAATAGTGTTTAATAATTGCACAAAATCAATGGTAATTGTCATTAAGTGCACTGCATTATAGCCAACATCAGCTTTATTCGCTTGAGATGTACCGTTTTGCTCTTTATGTAAATGGCTCTCTAACTATTTAACTTTCCCTCTGTAAGCCTGAACATACTTCTCATATAACACTAACTTATTCCAATTTACATCATGTATAGCAGTGCAATATTTCTTAGTCAAATAAATGATTGCTATCTTCGCTGTACTTTGGGTTGCTTCCTCTATTGAAACCTTTTGTAATCCTCGGAAACATAAAGCTTCGGTCCATGGTTACTTTTTAAGGTTACATAAAAAGTATACTTTGAAACGAGATCTTCCGAGTATACAATAGTTGCAAGTTGTAGCTGTGGACCAATTTGACTTAATAAGCTTCAGTAACATATGGCAACTGCGTTGCTTGTGCTGTTTTTATGTGTAAACAACCGATATTAGACCTAAATCAGTATAGAATTATACTTACGAATTTCAATTATTAAAAATTATATACAAGATTTTTAGTACAAGTTTCTACATAATTAGTAATCTTTTTAAAAATAATGACATATCATTAGCACATAAAAAAAAATATTACTAATCGTCTAAACCTACAATAGAACTATCATGAAGATTTCTTAGGTTATCTAGAGATTATTACTAATAATTTTAATAACTCATAATTTTATTATAATAATTGTACATGCAATGATCTCTAAAACTGTATCATCAATCATTTAACCTTGCTTTGATTGTTTTTAAATAAAATATTACATCATATATCAAAAATAACAATTTTACTTGATAGTGGAGGACAATAGTTTTAATATCATTATTTAACTTTTTTCGAATTCTATAATTTGAAATCTATATTAAGAGAAGAGATCCATATTTGCTTTACTAACAACAAAAGTTGAACAATTTATTAACAAAATTAAAACTACAAAAGATAAGTTTTAAGTTATACCTGAGGAATTGTTATAAATCGTGAACTGGGGTGTTGAAGAATTCTTGATCCATGTTGAAAGTTGTTGTAAACACTTAGTAGAAGCAAGTAAAGCAAAAGTAAATCACCTTATGACTGTGAAACATGCAAAGAGTGAAGTGGAAGTATGTACAACACAAGACATTTCTTATAAGATGACATGCCTTGTTATTTCAATGAACAATAAATGACAATAAATATTATTATAATATATTAATATTTAAAATTATTAAATCCATATTATTCTTAAAATAAGTATTTTGCTTATATAGATAGCAAGTGTAATTATTATGAGCATTAGAAGTATTTAGACATTGTAGTTGTAGTACGGTGTTTTCTTTGGAGGGGAGGGGTACGGAAATATGTTAATCTTGTTATCCAGTGAATAAGTTAATGTCCATTCAATTGATCTTATCAATCTCTTTCATTTAAGTATTTCAGAATCCAATAAAGAAGATTTTTTTTTATAAAAAGGCGGTACTATAGTGATAATGTACAACAAAGTGTATATTTGAAGTTAATCTCATATATCTTGTGATTAGTAAGCTAAATAAGTACATAACACTTAACCACGGTATACATCAAAAGTAATATAGCTCCACTTGTACTTAATTCTCTGGTAAAAAATTATTAAGAACTCGTTTCTCACTATATATAAAATACATACTAAACAAAGTGCACAATGTACTATTCTTTTACGTGCATATTTAGTCGTAATACCTGCACGTATAAGTACTTCAAATGCAACAATGTTGTTAATTTCATTTCTCAATTCTTTCCCATCATTGTCTTGATCATAAAAATTCAAAGTTGATCAGATTTATGTGCTCATGACAGATGCCACATATAGTTGACCATAACGAAACAAGGTCCCTTCAAATAAATACCAACTTTGCTAAGTGTCCGCCTCTATGATTTGTTTATAGTCATTGCGAAGCAAAGTTTAATAGTAAACTTTCTTCTTTCAAATAGAATTGGAAATTTAGTTGATGTTGTTGGTCTCAAGCAAATACGTAGTAAAAATACCAACATTCCTTTGTGAAGTCCATTTGCAATTTCACACACAATCATGTTTGGAAAGAACTATTTGCATATAAGGTGTGTGCCATTGCAAAGTCCACGGGAGGGGTCTAGATTGCGTAGAAGAATAACTGGACAATCAAGTTTCAAAGTTAGCTCATGTGTACTTAAACCTCCAGGACATAAGGAGTGCAAGAATTCCTCAAGATAGTGAAATGCATCCGAGCCTCCCTGCACTGTCAAAACTTTTGTATATAATTGGTGTGCCCGGAAACTTAGATATAATAATATGGTTCACAAAATCATGTTCTTTGTTTCTCGGAGTCAATATAGCTCTATCTCGCAAATATGGGAGGATCTACGGAAGAATTATGCAATTCAGGCAACATACTGTCTATCGGTTGAGATAAAGACCGATAAGTTGTTTGAACATTTTGAGATAACCATTCAGGAAGCCACACCATTGCAATACTTTCGGTTTGCAACATTCCATTTCCAAGTTGAAGCAAGAAATCAGAAACTTGGGATCTTCCTCGTGCACTCATATTTTCTATTAACTTGATTACTTTCAACTTTTGCCAAATTGATGAACTAACCAAACTTGTTTCCACTACTTGACTTGATTTTTGTTCGGAACTCATCGGCACTACTTGGCGAAAAATCACCTCCAAAAACAATAACCTTTCCACCAAATAAATCATCGAATTGTATAAATCTTTTAGAAGAAAATCAAGTGCTTCAATATTTTGTTTAGAACTCATAGATGCCTCATCCCAAATAATAAGTGCAGACTTCTTTAATAAGCAATGCTACGCCACTTTGTTTATCAACATCACATGTCAATGAACTTTCAGAATCCATAGGAATTTTAAATTGAGAATGTGTTGTTCTTCCAATAGAGTATATTTGCAATTGCAATTCCAGATGTTGCTGCTGGTAAAACAATTCAATTAAATTGTCGTACTCCAAGCATACAAAGCACAAGTAAAGAAATGTCTTCTCGGTTCCTCGTGGACCATCAATAAAAAAGCACCCGGTCCGCCGTTTTTCACACATGAGATAATTTCTTTATATGCTTTTTCTGTCCAGACATTGAGTTTCTTTCGTGTATCAAAAATATCTGCAGGAATTGGAGTAGACAAGGCGAAATAACAGGAGGATACATACTATATAAATCAAGACCCAAAATCCGCCATGTCTGTTTCGGTGGCGAAATCCACCTTGCTGATTGATACCTTTCTATCCGATCATTTGAAATTTGCAGCTCTGTAGACCCAATACTGAAAGATATCCGATCATATCCCTTATATATACTTATATAGGTATTTCACTACTTTAACTATTGAACAAATTTCAACATTCATATGACAATTAAAAGTTGCAAGTAAATACGGATTGTATGGAATTGCTCGGTGATTTTCCATCATAGCACCTCACATTCTAATCTGTTCTCCTGTATTTCTTCTTGATATGCAGGATATGAATCATCATTCGTTATTTTAGCACTCGGAATGCCTTAGTATAACCAAATCTGTAATAAAGAACCATGTTTTGGCTTCATGGACATACAACTTGGAAATTCCTTCCCACGAGGACTATGCATCATATAAGTAAGAACAGACTTTTCGCAAGTGCTGATTGGCATTGTCGGGAATTTCAAGCACGAACATATCTATCAAACCGATCAGGATTCTTTATCTTCCAATGTTTTGACAGAACAATTAACATATATACATGAGGTAAACCCCGCTTTTGAAATTCTATGACTCGTATTTTAGTCGTTAGTTCTCCAAATATCTTCTTGTCCATAATTTCCTTAGTTAACTGGACAACCTTTGAGTGAAAGACTCTTGCCACTAAATCCGACCTATTATCTCGTTGTTTCACTTTCATCCAGCTCATCTTGAATCTCGGGCCATTTAGGATTACGAGTCATAGTGATAAACAAATCAGGTTTACCATATTTTTGTAAAAGAGTGAGTGCATTGAGCAACCTTCTCTTCATATCACGCGGTCCTCCAAGAAACGGAGGAAGAATCACGGGGTAACCTATGTTTTCACCTGAAGTTTCCCCATGTTCTAGATGGTCCAAGATACCTTGGTATAATTAAGCTTTTATAGTTTTTTGATTTCTCCTGAAGAAATCATGTCTTGTGTTTTCAATTTTCACATAAATATCAATTACATACTCGTTGAAAAAGAGGCGCCATTTTTAACAAGTATGTACAATCATCTGGCCGAATTTGTAACTTGTAAGCATAATATTGTTTGCATGATAATCTCTTCCCTTCGATTCTAACGCATGCATAGACTCTACATTTTTAAGTAAAATAACTTAAAACCCAAGTAAACTATCAATTACACAAATATTAAATAATATTTTCTTTTTCTTTCCAAATTTATATTTTGTACATATTGCATTTTTGGAATTTTTTTATAATATAAAACAAAATGTAATTATCTTAAAAGACAGATAACATACCTACAAAATTTTATCTAGCATGCTTTCTTCAGTCTATATACCACTTAAAAGTTGTTCTCGATCTTTGCTCAAAGGAACTAACCGGTTATTGTCCAATACTTTCTGCAATCCAGGATGCCAACCGCAATCTCCAAGTGGAAAAATGATCGGATATCGTAAAGGATCATAGCATCCATAATAGTGCTTAATTTGGTGCTTCTTATTGGACTTTCCATAAACAATGATATGTGGTCCATGATTTTTGCTCTTCCAGTTTGCTCAAACAATATTCCAGCCACTTCATCCGACGTAGGCATATTAAAAGTTCTCTTATATGAGACACAATCCTTATTGATCTTGATTGTTCCGGACTCATCAATCACCAATTCCCTCAAAGACTCGAACAAGCTGTGTATATGGATTTTTCCGAACGGCTTGTATCAACTTTGCGACAACTTCCGGTCGTAACTTATTATAAACACACGCTTGATACTGAATTTTAGGTTGAGGTTCATAAAAGTAAAGTTGTAGATACTTTGGAAGTTCTCCATCAAGAGGACTAAGATTTGGCACATAATGATATATTTGCCCTTGAACTTTAAAGATATACAATCCCTTGCACGATTCTTTCTCAAATTTCCCACCTATTGAACCGAATGCAAACATATTGTTGTACATTCTTATAAAACGTCGGAAATGAACAACACCATCAAAATCTGAAGTAAGTAACTCATACAACTCCTCAATAATTTCATTTGATGCTCGCTTTCATTTTTCTTATTGACAACATATTCCATCCGGATCATATTGGAATTGTTTAGCACCGGAGTGAACACATGGATTTTGCACCGGAGTGATGTAGCTTCTTCGGGTATATTATGCCTTCCAATTGCAGCTTCCTTTACTACTATAAAGACACATCTAAAACTTTCCCATCAATTGGAGTACCTCAAAATGTAAAGTGGTAAAGGACAAACTAACAATGTACTTGTACCGATATATTTCTTTTGATGCGTTTATTCTTTACATTTCCTGTAAATAACAAGTATACATTATTTAGCAATTATAAATGTTATAAATACCTTCCATTAATTAAAAAAAGAACACATGTGTTATTATTAAAACTATTACCAACTTTTACAACCGAACAATAAATTTTTACAGCCAAATGCATACTATTAATTTTTTGAATATTGGATTCTAAAATCCCAATTTTGGGCTCTTTTAATGGGAATATCTGAAAATATCGATTGGCCCCACAGACATCCTGAATTTAAACCCGAATATTTATGGGTATCCCACCACCGAGTTACGAGTGAAAAAAAATCGATGGCGATATGACGTGTCGATAGAGGTTTAACCACTTTATTTTTTCATTTTACATGTTAGCCAATTTTGACTAATTTCCCCCATCTCTACCTGCCTCTCTCTTCTCGTCTACCGCCCTCCATCTTCTTCCTCACAACTCCCCTACAATTTTGTCTCCTTAACAATCGAATGGCGTGGCGGCGAAGGGAGAATCCATGGAATCCGAGCCTTGAACTTGGGGGAGGAGAGGAGGCACGGTGTTATCTCTTTCTCTCTCTCTCTCTACCCTGTCTTGTCTCTCACTTTCTTTATCTATACCGAGATTTCCTCCTCTCTAATTTCTCTCTCTTTTTTTTCTTTACAGCAAAAAATGGCTCAAAACATGCCCAGATTACGAAACACACAACACGAGGCACATTCAACAAGTGTCTCCGGAAGAACCCTTCTCTCTCTCTCTTACGTATATCTCCTTTCTCTGTCTCCGGTGAAAGGTAAAGAGGTTTTGAAGAGGAGAGCGAGAGAGAGTATGAAATCCAGCTAGGCTTTATGAGCTCTCCACCATAGAAATGTAGAGCCCAAACCCAAAGCAACGCATTTTAAGTAATTGTCTTCTGTATAAGTCCCTCTAACTTTATTTTTTTGATTTTTTGGCTTCAATTGCCTCCTCGAACTAACCCCAAACAGAATTTTTGTTCGTGAGCTTGAACAAGGTCCAATCAGATTTCTTTTTGCTTTAATTTCCTTATAAAATAAGTCCCTCTAACTTTAGAGTCCTTTAATGAGAAGAAGTGATGATACAAGACTTTGATTTTTAATGTTGGGATGATGAGATTAATGTGTCAAGTGTGAATTGAAGAAGAGCATAACATTGTCGATTGAGACTTGAAACCTCCAATCGATTTCAAAGAAATGGACTCCAAAATTAGAGGGAATAAAGGGGGAGATGCTAAGAGATGCACATAAAAGTTAGAGGAGAGAGAGAGAGAGAGAAAAGAAGTTATGGACAAATAATGGAGGTAGTGGAGGAGACAGAATGGTAGGGGAGTTGTGAGGAAGAAGATGAAGAGAGGTAGAGGAGGAGAGAGAGTGGCAGGTAGAGATGGGGAAATTAGTCAAAATTAGGTGACATGTAAAATGAAAAAATAAAGTGGTCAAACCTCTGTTGCCACATCATATCGCCACCGATTTTTTCCACCCGTAATTCGGTGGTGGGATAACCAGAAATATTAGGGTTTAAATTTGGGATATCTGCGGGCCGGTCGATATTTTGGGATATTCTCATTAAAAGAGTCCAAATTCGGGATTTTAGAATCCAATATTCTTTAATTTTTCTCATCTCATCAGTAGTATAATACACCTATATTTAATTCAAGTTCAATACGAGTTGCTACATAATACGAGTACATCATACTTATGTAATTTTCTTTACTTTTCCCAAATTGCAACATATTTAGTCGCTACACTTCGAACATAGTTTAGCAACAAATGACAAATATATAATAATTTACATACGAAAATAACTCTAAACATTCTTACCCCTATAGTTTCTAGAACATTTTTAAAACATCACTGCGTGCTTCGTTTAGGTGTAACTTGTACATCATCATCATGAAGTAAAGCTAAGTTATTCACTACGAGATGAATGAACATTTCTTGATCGCTTCTTAGAGTTTCTCAATCTACAATTAGCCTCCAAATTCATCCGAAACCTTAAATTCTTCAATGAAAACTTATAAGTAAAGACATTTTTTCAGTCTATCCTAAATCTATTGCAAGAAAAAAATATTTAATTAATAAAGAAAAGTACAAAGATTAATTAATTCTTGCTTAGATTGCAAATTGTACACTTAAATAACATACATTTTAAACACAATTAAATTGAATACTTTAAATTTTAATTCTGGTATTGACCCCTAAATTTATATTTTCTTCATAACCATGAATTAATAAATATCATCATAATATTAAACTATGCAAAGTTTTTTTCTAAATATCTAATAATTCCAATCCTCTGTTGATTTGTATAGTCACAAATACTACATTACTAGTAACAATTGTAAACTACAATATCATCAGAAACCATAATATATTTAATTTATAATTAATTCCTTAAAATATATATATATATATATATATATATATATATATATATATATATATATATATATATATATATATATATATATATATATATATATATATATATATATATATATATATATATATTGTAGTATTTTAAACAATTTTCAATGATAAAAGAAGATACAAACACTAACAATAACTTAGTAAAAGAAATCTAAATTCTATCTCATTGTATATTTTAAAATCAATATGAATAAACAATAATAATCCTTTAAACTGAAAGTTTCAAATATAGTTAACAATAGTAATGACTAACGTAGTCAAAAAATTACTACAACTAACTCTTTCATTGAAAAACAGAACAAAATTAATAAGGACACAGATTCCTATTTCACCTACCTCTTCTACTATATGAAAAAGAATACTATTCTTTATGCGTGGCTGACTTTTATGGAAAAAAATCCATATACAAAAAGTAAATGCTCACCCTATTCGATGCGAAGCTAGATTGCAAATGAAGATGAAAACACCCTTTACCCAGAAAACCCTTCGTGTGCATGCAACAAAACGACCACAAATAAATCACTAACAATCATGGCGAAAGTACAACACATATATTTCCATATCACATTGTACTATACAAAGTACACGTAAATCGTGATATCACCGTGTAGTTTCCTACTTATTCCTCCCACGGTTTACAAAACTATCAACTCAAAAAGGTTTTCCTTTTTACAAATTTGATGTATGAAAATGAAAACCAATGCACCGTGAAAAAAAAATGTATACCTGTAGACACAATCAACACATTATGTTTTCTAAATACACTTTTACAGCGTTATTATCTCTACAAGTCAATAATGTATTATGCATCATAGGTAAATTTAACATATAAACTTTATTTTATTAATAGTTTTTCTCTAGTTACATTACCACTTCTAATTATTTTCTATAACTAATAGTAATTACATTTGATTTCTTTTTCATAAATATTTAACTTTCGATGACTTATATAATAGTTTCAAATTTAATTGATCGTTCATAGAATTTTTGGAAATATGAACCTAGTACATTTCAAACAATTAAGTATCTTCATACATACTATCAAACATAACTAACAATATTACATTGTTGCTCACTCGACACTTTTGAGTGAGATTTACTCAAATAGTATTTTCTACGTTACTTTCATACAACCCGACTAACCTCTTAAAAAAAGTCTACTCGTAACTAACAGACTAACAATAACCTCTTCTAACTTACACTAAAAACGTACTTCGTATAATAAAATCTAACTGATTCACCAATAAGTAGAACTTTAAACCAACACCTCGAATAACAACGAGCAAATAGTTATAGTTGCAAATAATATATAAGAATACCAATAGATCAAATTCAATTTCCATTATAATAGTAATAATTTTGTTACAACAGCTATTATCATTATACATATGTGTCTTACATGAATACACTCTTAAAAGATCTTATCTTCACCTATACTAATGTATTCTATAATTTAAAAGCACTATTTTTTGTATTAATTATGAAGGTAAAACTTTAATAATCTTCCGTTATACTCGACAAGTACAAATGATGCCCTAATCGAATCAATCCTACCTAAAATATGAAAAATGATGAAAAAATTGGCAATTTTACATTATTTGTAAATTCTAATACAATTATATTATTCAATTATACCATTCTTTTTCAATTTATTACATGAAATAATAGTTCCTAAGTAAAAAGAAGACACTTCGGATGTGTCTTATACAAGACACGTACATTTTACATAATAATTTCACTTTCTATTATAGCACTAATCATATTGTCACAGGAACTACTTAAACTATAATAATAATTGTTCATGAAAACAAGTACATACTTTCATATTAAATTTTACAAACTCTATATAATAATTAAAGTAATATATAACACCGCAAGTTATTAAGTTTCTAGAAAAACCATCTTTACAATGAAAGATGACTATTTATTATTGTTCAACCTATTACCCAACATAGTCAATCAACGTTCTAACTTTCTTCATTAACCTCCTCAACAAAAACTCCTTTCAAGCCACCTTAGAATTTTATTAAGAGCAAACCGCATGTTTGTCACAACATCCACACGTACAATCTTCTTTGGTAAATGATTTCCAACTTCGATAATATACTAATTCCGATCCTGCAAAATTTAGAAACACTTGTTAATATTCAAAATAAAATTACATCACATTTCTAATAAATTAATTAACTCCTAAAAAAAAAAACAAAGAAAAGGAACATAGCTCGGAAGACATATCATAAAGGATTTGAGGTTCAACACCTAAAATTTTAGCAACATCCTCGAGAAAAGCCGTGAACTTTATAAAATCGGTAGAATCAACCAAATCAAAAACAAATCTCATCCTACACAGTTTGTAATAAACAAGCTCGGATACATAGCCCAAGTATAAAACTATGTTATTTGTATTTAAAATATTATTTGAAAAAAGCAATTGTTTTATTTAGTACATAAAACAGACTAACCTTGGAACAGACTACACATGTTTGATTCTAGCATGTTGCTTTCCCACAATTAACCGCAACCCCTTTATTTGCATCTTTCTTTTTCCCACATCTATCATAGCCAAGATAAAAATACACCATACTCATGTCTAAATCAATAATTCCGCCACTAATCCGATAACATTCTTGTGGTACGGTTTCATCACCCTATTTAAGACAAACAATAGAGTAAGGAAAAACCTTTAACAAACACAACAACCACTAAAAACCCAAAAATAAAGCTGAACAACTAATAACCTTTTTTATTTTAATTCTCCAATACTTTTCATCTTCAACTTAATAGGAACTAACCTAGCTTCCATTACGGTTTCACGAAGAGAAGCCAAATCATCAAGCATGATCAATTCGCCTTGAAAAGCGAAAAAAATTATCATATTAACACTTATTAACTACAAAATACCATAGAACCTAAACATTAAGATAAGACGTTCAAATACTATTTCATTATAACCTTGGCCTCGATCACCTTCGGGGTCCATTATTATATTTGTAGACGTGGATGCGAGATAATGAAAACCACGATAATAAACACCAATAAAATCAAACAGACTAAAGTAATAGCATATACACCACCATTTCCCATCATTTAAATAAATAACAAAATACTATAATAATTAATATTAATTAGCTATACCGTTGTATGCCGAAGGTTTAAGCGCCGTAATTACAACCACCGGCATTGAGTCAACTATAGAGCATAATTTTTCACAAACATCGGTAGCCAAATCATTCCAAGCTGAAATTAACATTGTATCTTTTACGCATGCAATTGCATGTTAAATGAAACAAACAAATAAGCCACTAAAAATAATAATTAAACTATAATCATAAATCAAACAAACCAATGCAATTCCAACAACTACAAACCAGCACACCGTTGATCAACTACCACAAGTTCTCTAACAGGCACATCACACTTAGTACCGAGTATTAACATTATCATATTGACTCCAACGCAACTCGTCCAACACAAATCACCACACCCACAATATCTACACAAAATAGACAACACTAAATGATCAATAATAATTGCATCTTCATAAACAAGAAATTTTACAACAACTACGAACATAAAATATAACGACCAATATGTTTTAAATACTACAATACAGGGAAAAAAAAAAACAAAACGCACACCATTACCATAGCGATCATCGAGACAGAACCACTCTCGACACAGCGACCATCTCACAATAGTTAGGAAGATACTCACCATCTAATGTCTCAAACAGAAGATGAATAACGAGTACTAACGCTGAATTCTAATTCATATTTATCATTTCCCCTCCTCATACTATCTTTCAAAGGCTTAATTATCGCATTTAAAATTTCATATTCCCTCCGATATTCATTAGCCTTTTCATAAAGCTCAATATTATCATCATAAAGAATAGCTTCAATTTCATCACCCAATACAACAAAATAAACAAGTATTTGATAAGATAAATATGATTTAGCAAATGCCAAACAAGAGTACATATATATATAATATACTTTTTCATCTTTCATCCGAATCTTTTGATACTTCTTCTTGTTTGGGGAAACTTGAGGTCGCAATTTTTCAATGACTTTAACTTTCGGTGAATATTGTTTTGAGTCTTCATTCAAATCCTTGATGTGCTTTTTTGGAGGAGCCATAGTAAGCCTGCGTGAATTTGTTGATCTATTTTTCACAAGTACACATGCAAACCCAAATGTACAAACCGGAACCCTTTAACTTCTAAAAAGTTACAACAACATTCAGCTAATACTACAACACCAATACTTCTATAAATGATTTTAGTAATCTACTGTTCACAAGTAGACATACAAACCATAAAGTGCAAAAAAAAAAAAAAATCTTCAAGTTTTATAAAACTACAACTAAATTCAGCTAATAATACAACACACATAATTGTAGAAAAGTATATACAAAAAGCGCTACATAGATACCGAGAAAACACTAATATCAATTTATACATGCAAACACATAAAAAAACAAACAACACTTCGTAAACAATTACATACATGAACACTAGTAAATAAATGCCACTTAATTATTTTCAACTATTTGACTTAATTTTGTTCAATTAGAGTCATATTAAATTGTTCTCATTTTCAAAATTTTGTGGTTAACATATCCGCTTTTTAGGAGTAGTCAAGTAGTGCTTCTATACTAATTAAGATATTGTTACACTTCCTATTTTTAGGACACTCTTTTATACATTTACCTATAAAAAACATTTCCAAACGTCCCTCTCGCAAATTATAGGAAATTATTTTCATAACACAATCACTTATTTCAATAACCAAAAGTGGAGACAGAGGAAATATGAAATGTAAAATGCTTTACATTTCATTAAGATTTTGAAGCCATATTTATAGGTAAACAAATAGTAAAAATCACCCCAAAATAGAGAAGCATAACAACACCTTAATCATCACACAAACACTACTTCGCAACTCCCAAAAGAGCGCCATATATTCTCACACAAAATCCTTAAAATGAAAACAACCTAATACCACTCTCACCAAACAAAATTAAGTCAAATAATTAAAAGTAATTCTGAAAGAAAATAGTAAGCTAAACTTTTAAATAGAAAATTAAAAAACAAAAAACTCTATTCATTCTAAAAATTGAAGTAGAGAACCAACATATAATACATACATAATCCTACAACTGACCATGATAAAAAACAATTCTTCCATCGTGTACCCATTTTTCAGCCTCAAATAAATTACATTTTTAAAAAACTTTAAAACCATAAATAATAGCTGCAAAGTGAAACAATAAAGAAATTCCTTGCTTACACGAGTTAACAATGAAAAATCAAAAAGTTAGTACCCTTCAATATAAAGACAACAACCTTTAAACATCATTCTTTCTATTGAAAACTTAACAAATGATAACATAGAAATTCCATACTTACACAAAAGCACAAAAAAACAAAACAAATTAGTAATCCTCGATAAACATAACAACAACCTTTAGAAAACATTTTTTCCTTTGAAAATTTAAACAAAGGATCAACTTATAAGTAAACAAACCACCTATAACCCACAAAAAATAACTCAAGAACACACATAACAAGTTAAAGGGAAGTCTTTATTAGTTACGAGTTAGGGCTGGGCAACGTGCTCGGGTCGGGGTCGCCCCATTACAATAAAGGGCTGGGTCGGGCCGGAGAAAAATAAATGGGTTGGGCCGGGTCATGAGCCAGCTAACCCCGACTCGCCATGACCCGGAGCTAAACATGAATTGACGTTAGTGCTTGGTCCCTAACACACCCCCTCCCCAATATTTTTTGCTTACGTCGACCATCGTGTGACATGAAACTATAGGTCCCAAGTTCACGAGTATAATCATCGGAATCCAGACAGCCAAAGCATAAAGCGAGTAGCAAAACATCTATGCTTGAAACAACTTGTAAGGCAACAGAGTACATGGACTAATATTATTATAAAAATGACACGTAACTTTAGAAAACTAAATACGAGCATACCACCCCAAAAGGTAATGCTATGAGCAACCTGTCGTTTACAAGTTCGAGCAATCATCTTAGCCAATCACATGGTCAAAGAAGAAAAAGGGTCCTAATTAATTAGCTCGGTTAGACTACAACAAATAGTTTCTATATCAACATGCTCAACGGATGCATTTAGAGCCGCACCATCACAAATGATTTTTGTACCAATATGAATTTCAAAAGCTGCTGCGTAGTGAATTTTGTATGAACATGATGTTTGAAACAAGCTGCAATATCGCTCTCTAATTGAGAATCTGTCAAAACGGCTTTCCGGAACTGCAGACTAGCAAACCACCGAAGAAGGAATGATGGGAAACAACTAAAAGACAGAACCGCCATTCTTGGACTTTCCGAGCAACACATCTTTAGCTTCGTTGATTTTTGAAGCCAAGTAATGGCTACTGCCTGCGTCCGGGTGGTTTGCAATCATCACCTTCCTATGTGCCTCCTTTATCATCCTCTTTATGATTGGTGGAATATGCATAAAAAAATTAATTAAAACAATTTAGATATATAAATATAATCTACTACAATAATTAAAAAACTTAATTACTTAAAAGAATTAATTACCTAAAAAAGATACTTGTATCGTCATCCTCATCCCCTCCATGTTCATTTGAATTAGAATCATTGTCAATTGCTAGAGTTGTATCATACTCTACACGTCGCCAATCTTGAAGACTTATTAGTGGTTATACGGTCATAGCCTTCAAAGCACTATGAGTAGGGGAGATGGTTTTTCCACCAAGACAAAAGGCGAGACTCCGATGCTATAGTACTAACTGGAATTGTCAATAGATCTCGTGCCATCATAGAAAGCTCGGGTATCTCACCGAGTTCTTGTGCCAAAAATCCAAAACATCTAACTCCAAATTCAAATCAAGACCAGGCTCCTCCAAGTATAAATCCAGATAGGACCTCCCAATTTGGGGCATAGAGCTTCTACCACTAAAACTACTATAATCATCAAAGTAGTCATCCCAGATAGCATTAACGGCAGGAGAAGGCTTAATGATACGTAAAGTTGATGTCGAGTGTAGCTCGTACTTGTTGTATAAGGAACGCAAAGTGCTTAACACTTTATCAACATGTTCCGTAGCTTCATCAAATCCAAACAACTTACTAAAGCAATACTCAACAAATTTAACTTTACACCGAGGATCCAAAATGACGAGCACATGACAAGTACAAATTATATTCCGACCAATACTTGTCAAATTTTCCAAGCATCTCATTTTCCATATTAGCTAGATCACTATAAGGACCCCGAGCTATTTCAAGCAAATCCCTATGAACCATCCATGCACCCTTGAAATACAAGTTAGATGTTGGGGTCTTCACGAGCACTAAACATGCAAGTTACCTCATAAAATAACTTGATAAACTTATGAATCATACTAAGTTTCTCTCACTCCTCCTCTAAAGGCACATAGGTTTTCAATGGAGAATTAGTTGATCCCAAGTAGAGAAACACATTCTTATAAAACAAGACATTATCAAGCAACTTGTAAGTGGAATTCCAACGAATTTGCATGTCCAAATTCAGTTTTCTTTTTACGTCCAAATGAAAGGTCTTTTGTGCACTTTCATAAAATTCTTTACCTCTAAGAGAAGAGCTAGTAATCAATTTCACCAAATTTTGAATCTTTTTCATAATTTCCTCAATCGACTTTAGACCTTCTTGCACAATAAGATTCAGGATATGTGCACAACATCATACATGAAAGAATGCACCGCTACTTATCAATCCACTTCTAGGAACAAGACGCTTTTTAGATTTGTCATTATCATATCATTGTACTTAGCATTATCCACAATTATGGTGAGTATCTTGTCCTCGATATTTCATTGAGTAAGAAACATAAGCAATTCATTTGCTATGCTTTCACTATCATATGGAGGTGTCGGTGCCCTAAATCTAAGGATTCTTTTGTACAATTTCCAAGCACTATCTACAAAGTGGGCGGTGATGCAAATGTAGTCTTGATAAGTATGATTTGACATCCAATTATCGGTTGTCAAACAAATCCTACCGCGGATTTTCAATAACATATCTTTCAACTTATTTCTCTTCCCCCCAATACATAGACATCGGTTCTCTCTTAGCCGTTGAACGACTAAATGGCACAAAACCCGGGTTAGCTTTAGACATCATTGTTCTAAAAGCTCTTTCCTCAACAGATCATAAAGGAATCAGCTCCTTCAACTATATAAAGAATAATTTTCTTACGAAGCTCACTCATATTAAACATAAATTCCACATTATCATCATCACTATCCCCTTCACCACCTTGAAACCCACTAGGTTTCACTTGGACATCTCTCCAAATGACGCTTTAAATGAGAAGTCTCACTCCCCTTAGTAGTAGATAAAGACATTTTACAATGCATGCAAATTGAGATTGGCTCAACTTGTGGATTAGTGTCTTCCTTGAGCTCTCTCCATACTTTGGACTTTTTCTTCCTTGTAGCTTGTGAAGCATTATACTCACTATAACCATCTTCCGTCACTTGCCTAGAAGATATTCCTTCACTATCCATCCCTAAGATAGGAGAACAAAAGCATTATTAATCACATGAATATCTTTCATTCCCTCCACATAATTGCCCTTTTTATAAGAAAATCAAGCAATGTTAAAATAAAAGAAGAAAGCAAATATCAATGAAATGTTCAAGAAGATAGACACGAGATAATAACGGAATTGTTTCGATCGAGGAGTTGAAAGTCGAGCTGCTAAAGTTTGGCTCTCGGCTTGCGAGTCCGAAGTACGGATGCTCATTGAAGCTCGTAAGTCAATTGCGGCCCCTCACCCTTGGAAATCAATGAACACCGACATGACTAGGGGTATGATCCCCCAGGGTGTTAGTGTACATATTCTGTCATTTGCCTTACGAGATGAATGAGAGATTTATATTCCTTACAATATGAGGGGAGTTGAGAGGAATTATACTTGCTGGTTACTGGTTGTTATTTAAATCTTCTTAAATTATAGGTGTTTAGGATAATTTGACAATCTACATGGCATATTGTACTCACTTGTATTTGTCATATAGGCAAATTTTTATATATGGACACCGACATGACTAGGAGTATGATATACGAATCGGGACAATTTTTTAAACTCGCGAGCGGTTAGATATTTGCGATTTTCACACAATATATCATCAGTACATTGCAAACACAACCTTGAATTGAATTTCTATTTGGACAAACTTTCCCACACAAGCATTCACAAGAGAGGTCTTGACAAGGTAGAATTTCCCATAAACAAACAAGCAATGATGAACCATTCTCATTTCGGATAAAATTTCCATGTCTAAGCTTTATTTGAGCAAATAATCTCATTTTCAACTAAAAATTGAGTCGATCCACCTTTTGTTAATAGGAGAATCGAGGTTTATTGTTGAGGACAACATCGATCAATCACCAAAATTAACACACGGAGAGAATGGATAGACGAGATAGCCAAGTTGAGTTAGAATTTACATACCCAATTCCTCTTTCACAACAAATCATTAAAAACATGAATCTATTTATAATTACGAAATGATTTAATCAACAAAAACCATAATAAGGATTCAATTGACTGAAAATTCTCAATAATGTAAAGGGCATGCGGTTTCTTTCAGCACGAGAGAGCAGATTTAAAAGGCACAACGAGAAGCTCATCTATTAATTTATATAAGCACAAACTCTTTGAAAAAATACAAAGCAAGTACCTAAGGAGTGGGAGCGAGAAGGAAGAGGTGTCTGGCAAATTAGGGTTTCGGTGAAGCGAGAGAGAAAGAGAGCTGATTCACCGGCGACTACCATTAAAGTGGAGTTCAATTGATGCGAGGATAATAAGCCTTCGGATGAGTACCGACATACCTTTTCTTTTATTACTTGTTTGTTCTTCTTTGGTGCAAAATTGACTAACTTTTTTTCTTGAATATCATAACAAATAGAACAATATGTTTTGGAATAGGACTCGGATGTAGGATTGCTATTCAAGCAGAGACCACCCAATCTAGCGACAAGTCTGCTGACTAGGATTGCTCCAATTTCATAGTCAATGAGAATGCACCAAAGTTGATATACGAGCAAAACGAATATAAATTGAAACCAACCCAGATGGATAAATCCACTCAATCACAAATACACACATCAAATACTCACAAATTCACATAATTTGTCAAAATGAACCCAAAAACACTTGAATCCAAATTGAACTCTAAAACCCTAGTTTGCGAGATATGAGAAGGGGATGGCTTATCGGAGGAGGGAGAGAGAGAGAGAAAGAGTGAGAGAGAGAGAGAGAGAGAGAGAGAGAGAGAGAGAGAGTTATCGAGAGGAGATAAACTGTTGCTTTGAAAAGATAGAGATCGATGGCAAAGAAGAACACCGATAAAGAATAGCGTGAGGAGAGCGAGGAGAGGAGAGCCTGAGGAGAGAAAAGCGGTGGGAGGAAAGGGGCTCGGGGAGGTCCTTCTTAACACCAACAAAGGACACCAGCGAAGAAGGACGCCGGTGGAGAAGGACACGGACAGCCCAATAACGAGAGATGAGCGAAGAGCAAAGGGGGCTCGGGGACGCCTCACTTTATTTTCCAACCATTTTCCTCTCGGTTTTAGTAAATAAAATTTTTTACACTAACTTTCCTTAACCTTTTCCCATATTTTCCCTTTAAATTTTTTCCATCGCTTTTTCTTTAATCCAAACAAAGGAAAAAAATAGTTTTCCATTTTTTTTCTTTCCAACCTATTTTCCTAGGTCCAAATAGACCCTAATGGTTTACTTTTGGTATCTTGGGGAAAAATATGTGCTCTAAAAAATGGAAGGATTAGGTTTCAGGAAATCGAAGCGATCAACCAAAATATGTAAACTTATTTGAAAATATCTATATGAACATAACAATTTGTGGGTGAAAATTATGAGATCTAAATATCCATTATCTACGGATTTTTCCTAAGGAAAATTAAAGCTGTTAGACTCCTGGGCTTGGAAATGTCTTCTCATGCAAAGGGAGTCATTTTATAAAGGGCTTAAGATGGAAAATAGGTAATGGCGGGACAACAAAATTCTAGTTGGATACATGGTGCGATAATCTAAGGTTATTGGATTACTATGACAACATCAATCCAATTATTCCTTCCTTGGATGCAACTGACTAGTGACTTGTTTTACTCTAACAAAGTGATAGGATCTAGTACGTCTTAATTCTTTTCTTCCGACCGATATTTATCGAGTTAATTAGGCCATTCCCTTACTCGCTCATGATATTGAAGACTCTCCTTATTGGGGCTTGTCTAGTAGTGGTGGAATACACATAATATTCCCTCTAATTTATCTACGTGGAAATTTGCTTGGATTTGGAACTTGGATATCATACCTAAGTTGAAAATTTTTATGTGGGAAATATGACATAGTGCTTTATCCACACGTGATAATCTTGCTAAGAGAGGTATAAATATTGACATTATATGTCCGTTGTGTTAAGCTAATGGTGAATCGATTAATCATATTTTTCGTAGTGTTCCTTTGTTAAAGATACACGAAATAAATCATTTCGAGCACAAGTGACTGGATGTAAATTTAAGTCAATTGCGAACGTGTCTTTGGATGATATTTTTAATTGGGTCATTAATTTGAAAAAACTAAATTAAATGATCCGAATGGTTCATTTGTTATGGATTATATGGAAAAGTCGAAATGATACCATCTTCAATAATGAAAATTATAGTTCTTTAGCTACAATTTTAAAGGCCAAAACACTATGGGCATAATGGAGGGTTAGATGCGAGACTAGATCACCCTATCAATCCACACTCTAATAGTCATCTTCCATTACCTACTACTTCAACTCAATTTGTCAGCTGGCATAAACCACCGAGAGGGTTCATCAAAATCAACTTTGATTGATCGAAATAATCACCATTAGCTGCAAGAGGATTCATGATTAGATGTTGAGATGGAAAATTTATTCAAGTCGGGGCATCCAATTTGGGACCAATATCCGTGTTGGTAGCTGAAACTTCTACTATTCGAAATGGAGTAAGAGTAACAGTGCGAGACGGGATTTCGTTCAATTATTTTAGGAGAAGATAATCAAGTTGTCATTAAAGCAATTAAAGACAAGATGTAGGTACCCGGGAAATCCATACACTCATCCAAGAGACACAATGTTATCTTAAAAAATGCAACCAAGTTTTTATCCGTCATATGTTCGGAGAAGGGAATAGGGCATTGACTCGGGTGACCAAGTTTGGTATATATATTTCTTCTTCTTTACTTTGGATGTGTATTCATTCTTTTTCTTTCTCTCCATTTTAATGGAGGAAAATTTGGGTAGAACTCGTGCGAGAAGGGTTACCAATTACTTGTTTTACTTGTCCTCTTAAAAAGATGTTAACGGCATCAATAGATGGACAAAAAGGTTCAAATAGAAAAAAAAAACTATTATGGGAAAAGGTGCCATATTATATAGAATTAAATATGACTACAACTCGATCGAATTCGAAGGGAGAATTTGGTCTAAATCCAACTTAGATCGGATTGAGAGGGATCATTTTGTGCATAGGATCATATTCTAATTAGATATTCAAAGGTAAAATTGGATCGGATTCAAATTCGAATGTCTCTACATTCAACTCTGAATATTGTCCATTCACATGTGAAAATTTTTTTCCTCCCATTTAGTGACCTAAGGTTCTAAAATTCTAACATGTGAGAAGAACAAAGATATGTTTCCTCGTATATATTTAAATACTCCCTCCATTTTAGTGGGGTGAGTGGAAAATTAATGTTAACTAAAAAATAAAAATAGTAAAAAAGTGAATTGTCTAATATGCCCCCACTTTCTCTCTTTGTTACTTTCTAGTAAACAATTAATAAAGGAAAAGTCGATAAATTAGTAATTAATATGTCCTTATGATTGTAAAGTAATAAGTATATTGAAACGATAAAAGTTAGTTAAAGTATTATGTATGGTAAAAGTATTATTTTTCTATAAAATAAAAGTATTAAAATACTCATATTAACAAAATGAACATATAACGAGAATAAACGAATATGAAGGAAATTATTGTTCATTTTCATGACGTTGTCTTCCTAACTAATGCTTGATATAAGTTAACATCGAGCAAAATGAGTACTCACTCTATTTTACAATAAATGTCACTTTAATTATTTTTTTCGTTTTTCAATATTATCGCCTAACAATGTCAATGACTCATTAATAACATGTTTACGAAATTTTTCCTTATAAATTGTTTTTTTCCTCCTTTTTTATTGATTATCTTTATTTTTAATAAAAATTTTAGAATTTTATCATACTTACCATCTTATGCTTATCAAATGCTGAAGGCAATCATTAATATTACAAAATGGATGCTAGACACGTAGCATGGCCCTAAATTACAAATTAAATCCTTGTTTTATGTATAGATATTGAAAATAGAGAAAAACATGTAATTTGATCCTTCATTTATTTTGGACCGAGTACTAGTCATGAACACTGAACACTCGAAATTATTGTTAATACCTATAATTTTTGTTTTGATATCAGAATAACCCTAAAGTTATCGATTTCCACGGAAAGCAGAAAGATCAGTTACTTCTAGTTCAATTTTCCTTTCTCCATTCTCAATTATTCGAAACAGCAGTGTAAATTCGAAGAAATGAGCGCCTGAATTTGGGGTTTCTTTCCTTTCTCTCTGTATGGATTTCTGTTCGATGAAGCGGAAAGAGCTTCAAGCACTTTGCAAAAAGAATGGAGTTCCGGCTAATCTTAGCAATGTTGAGATGGCAACAAGGCTCGCAGCGGTTCAGAAGGTATTTCTTCTCCCGTCTCTCTCTCTCTCGTCTTCAAAGTTCTGTAATTGCTTCTTGTTTTCCTTTTGATTTGGAAACTTCCCGAAATTGAATTTTTTTTTTTTTTGGGTTTTGTTTTGGGGCATGTAATCAGGTTAAGCAGCAGAAAATGTTTAAGTCCTGCTTAAAGAATTTGGAAATTGTCGTAACTTCTGATGATGAGAACGATAAGGACAAGATTAGAGGGAAGAGGGTTAGGTTTAGTCCCGAGAATGAGACCTTTGAGTTTGAGAAAACGGACCCTCGGGAGTTGAGATTATTGGCTAGGAAGAAGAGGGCGATGGAGAAATCTGAAAAGGAAAAGAACCCAGTTTTAGTTGCTGATAATTTGAACAGTGTGGAGGATTCTGTGGATAGTTTGGTTGCTGTATGTGAAGATGGTGATGGTATTGTAGAGCAACCTGTGGGGAGGAATTTGAGGAGAAGGTCCAGGGTGAACTCGAATGTGGGTTTTGTCCCTAAAGACGTTAATGTGGTCAAACAGGTGGAAAAGGGAAACATAGGAAGGAATTTGAGGTCTTGTGGTAGTAAAAGAGAACAAAAGGATGTAGAAGCAGCAATGATGTCTCCTGTTGTTGAGAAGAAGGCGAAAAGAGGTAGAAAAGGTGATGGAATTGTAGAAGAACGAGTTGTTGATACGGTAGATAAACCTTCTGATAAGATGGCTGATAATGTAGGGAATACTCATATGTTTACAAGGAGAAGCTTGAGAAGAAGGGGAATAGCAGCTGAGAATTCGGGTAAAACTGATGATGGTGCTGCTGGGGCTTTGGAAAGCAATAACTTAACAGAGAAAGATTTGAATGAGAAAGGCGAAACGGTTCTGCAGGTTCCAAGAAGGTCAGTTAGGCGCATAGAAAAGGCCAACAATACAGATCTTACGTCAATTTCTAAGGGACAGTTGGACTGTAAATCATCCAAACATGAGGCTGCAAAGAACCATGTAGATGGCTGCATTGAAATGGCCGTGGACTGTAGGAAAAGGAAGAGGGTTGGGAAGAAGGCTGCAATTGGAAAGAACAAAGAATTTGTGGAGGTCTCCCATGGAGCTGTTGCTCAACAAAATGGCAACATGGAGAAAAAGCTTGACAATGCTTTTGGGGGTAAGCGACTACGAGGCAGAAAAATGGCCATTGAGGGTTTAGGTAAAGGAGATGTTGGTGATGTCAAGGTTTTGGGGGTGAATATTTGATGAGAGAGAGCTTGCAAAGGACAAACAAGAAAGATGAAAAGGATGGGAGTTCTATTTCATCGTTGGCTGTGAGAAGGTCAACTAGGCAAACGGGAAAGGTGAAGGTTGATGGTTCACTGAGTAAGCAAGCAGCAGATGATGATGTGCCTCAAAGAGCTGATCAAATGTGCCCAAGTGACACTGACAACCAAAGGGCTCGACTCGTAAATGAAGCATCAGAAGCAAGAGTCAATATCGTGGAGAAGGCTGATGCTGGCATGACTGATGGTTCTTCAAATGAAGAGACCATACCTGGCAGTGCTGTTTCAGATGATAGCATTGCAGAAATGAATAACAAAAAGTGGATGGTAAGTATGAGTTTCTTCGATGTTACGCCAATCTGTTTCCAATGAGATTATTATTTTTGATGCAGTTGAGAAGTATAGATACTCCTTCTATGTGTGTCACGATCCCCCCCTTCTGCCTGAGAGATCCTCTGGGCATGTAGAAATCTGTGACCATTGGATTAGGAATGTCTAGGCTGGCTCCCTTATCTTAGATGCTTATTCTGCATGATTCCCATGACTGTTGCATTTATATATATATGCAATGTGCCGGGCAGAGTGTCAATGGCTGTCAAACCATAATGAATGCAATGGTGAGAAGTGAGAAGCATGCATTTCATGAGATAACTGAAGAAATGTTGCTTTCCTAGCATTTGTCTGTTCTCTTTGGTGGTATTTTGTTATTTTTAGAGCAACAGCATACAATTTTAGGCTCCGCTTGTGCACAGCAGAAAAAGGAGACATGTGATATGGGCCATGTGGCTACTCAAATTGCTCGTAATTGCTAAAATCAGTTATATGTGGTTTATGACACAACAAAATCGGAGGACCATACAGGTTCAAATGGCAGGAACAAGTCGGTGCCTGAAAATGTAGAATTAGATGCCTGTAGTCATGCAACTAGTGAAGGCACAACACTTGTGTTCCAGGATAGTACTGATTGTGAGGCCAAATGTTCTTCCCAAGTGAATGATGATTTGAATGTTCCTTTGAAATCAGATGTTGCGGCTGCCAATAATTTTCAGGGAGAAATTATATCTACACCTGTAAGCATCAGTACTAGGAAATTCAGTATCTCATTCTCAGAAGAAAACGGTCTAGGTAAGTCTTTAGTTCTATCACTGAGCATTGCGGAATAGAGAGATTTTTTTATTCAGCTTCAGAGGCCAGGTTCAACTTGAAAACATAATTATGTTGAACTTGTGCATGGTGGCAGATGCAAGTGAACCAGTTTGTCATAGCATGGCAAAGCCTACTACACCAGAGAGCGGCAAAGTTTGTGGTGCTGATTGTGAATTACCCACTTGCTCAGTGACTGACTTCGGGGATAACAAGATGGGCAGTGAGAAGTTCACATGTAACGAGAGGGACAGATCTTTCAACCATAGCAGGAATGAGGAATTATTGAAAAAGAAAAATGGCCTTGAAGAGTCTCCTGTGGTAGATGAGGGAAGTGAGAACGAGGAGGCAATAAAAAATGAAAAGCAGGACCGTGCTGCGGCAATCGTGGGCAAATTGGATGACCAATTGATGGAGCTAGAGGAAGCTGCTGGATCAAGGGAAACATGCAAGAGTGTCTCTGGAGAAAATGAAGGCAGTACACTTAGAGTTTCTGATTTCCATGGATTGAATCAAGTTGTTTCAGAAGAGAAAGTTGGGGTGGGTTATGAAGCTAATCTGGATGCCAGTGCTCAACATCCTATTGTGGATGGATCAACAGTTTCTGCAGAAGCTTCCCTTGCAACTGTAATTGAACTAATGGAAGAGGATGAAGATACCAAAACAGCCGCACTATTGCATAATCAGGAGGCAGGAACTAGTAGTAGATGTACAGATAAAACTAAGATGGAAGACAATAAAGATGGCAATGGGGATGTGTTAGGGTCTATCTCAAATGTTAATACCTCTTTGTACCTGCAATCGCAAGTTGATGGTATGTCGACTGGTATTTGCCTTTCTATTTCTTTTAAGATCTTCCAAATTTTTTACTGAACTGGATTTCACACTTTCTGTTCATAACTCCTTGATTTAGAAGTATGAATTTTATAAGTGACCAACTAATAGGGTGCCCTTGTTTTTTTTCAAATGTTTACTTAAAACAATAGGAAACATGATGTTGTTTTGCTTACAGGTGAACTCACAGTTTTGGGTTTGTCTAAGAAGAAAGAACAGAGATTTGAAGAAAAATTGAGAGATCTTGCTTCTGTTGAAAATAGCAGCAGGAGGGATTATTCAGCTGAAGATGACAAATTCACAGCTGCTAAGAAGCTAGAGGTGGCTGAAGACTCTACTGGCCCCAAGTTATTTTGTGTAGTTTTTGAGGACAATGCGAGCAACTCTTATGAAAACAAGGAACTGGAATCAGAGAAGGCTACTATGGGTTCCAACAAGGATGTTGAGAGTGTTGAGAATGAATTATCTGAATGCGTTTTTGAAAAAATCAATATCTTTCATAATGTACCTGAAAATCAAAGAAAGGAGGTGGAAGCTGCTTTTATTAGGGCAACAGGTTGTGATGGCTTTTACTATGGTCCAAGTTCAGTTCGAGAAACAGACTATGAGAGGGTCAAAGTCAATTATGAAATTGAACAAGCTGAAGCAAAGGATATTGTCTATCCTGCTGCTCTTGAACCCCAATCATTTGGTAGCCATGAAAATACTGATCAAAGAAAGGTGATGGAAACTGCTTTTATTAGGGCAACATGTTCTGAAGGCGTAATTGATGAAATTGCAGAGCCAATTGGGGATGCCTCAGAACTTAGGTGTTTGTCCTTGCTTGATGATTATATTGGAACAAATGAAGTTATTGTTGCCACTAAAGAAAATGAGCATGGAGAAGTGAGCACTTCGGAGGACGCATGCATAACTAAAAGCAATGATTTAGCAATTGAACGGCCCGAGAATCTACAAAGTTCATCATGTGTAGTTGCGGAAGTTCCAGATGCTCTCATTGACACTGGGATGTCTAACTCTGAAGAAACAGAATTTGCTGGAGAACAAGGTAGTATAGAATATTTATTCAACCCTGACCTTAATGAACATGGATTTATCTGTTTAATGCTAGAGAGTTTTGTTAGATGTACATTCTCAAATTATATGCAGTGACAGAAAGAGTAGAAAGAGTTCGTTGAAGGAAAAAAATCATAAATGATAAATAAACCGTCAATAAATAAACCGTCAATATCACGTTTGATGTTTCTATTATAAGCTCCATGCTCAATTTGACTCCATGTATACAGGAGATAGCAGGAGAGGATGGGAAAATGTGAATGAAGAGTTACTTGGTAGTCATGTACAAAATATGAATGAATATGCTGCTCTGGTTGCAAATGATCATTTACCATCCGAGATGTTGAAGGATTTACAAAGCTCACCGTGTAGAGTCGTTGGGATGCATTTTGCCACAGGCCACATTGAACGTGGGGAAAATGAAAGTTTAGGTGATGCTATTATAAGCCATTATATAGCTTTGTTATTATCCACCCGCATGTCATTCTAAACATAGAATAGAGCACTGAAATAATTTGATTCCTTTGGGCAGCCTTGCATGTGCAATATATTCTTACAGAGTTGAAGATAACTCCAAATATGACATGTTTCGTCACCGGTTGCTTTCTCCACGAATACACTAGCAAGATGTATATTTCACTATTCAAAGAGGATTCCAATGATCTAATATCGATTTACAAACTCGGAACACACACTTATGCTTCCCCCTCCACTGGGGTGCGTGCAGGATGCTTAAGTTACAGCCCACAATTGCGCAGTGTTCACACACTCATCTCTTAAGACCTGTCTTGTGTTGAGAGGATCCCCTACCCACACTAACACTTGGGGATACATTAATCAAGATTCATTAATTGCCATTTGTATAGGTTTTGCACAACCAAGTTTCCCTTTTGTTCTGAACTCCTGATGGGCATAAATTGCGAACCCAAAAAGAACAAATCAAAGTCCTACTTGGACTTCAACCATCTAAAGTACCTTTCTTTGCACAACTAGGCCTATGTTAGTTGACCAAAGTCAAAGTTTTTTATTATTATTTTCCTTTCCTTGCTGTCTTTCTTGGATCAACCTGCTTGCCTTTTTAGAGGACCTACCTACCAATTTTGGCACCTCAGTGAACATAATTTTGGGGTATAACAAGAAGATCGTGGTTATTTTGCAGCCGGTGATGATGACGTTGAAGACTTACAGAGAGGGGAATCTATGCCTGTTGAAGCAGATCATGACGATAAAGGTTAACTCATGCTACTTTTCTCTGTTATGCTATTTATGAGTTCTTTTTGCTCTTTCATCACTGTAGTGGTATTTAACTTTTAAGTGGATAAAATCAGGCAATGAGCTGGGCTGTATGGTGGAAAAACTAGATGCTTTGCCTTGTACATCAGCATGTGCTGATGAAACAACCCTTAAGGCATCGACGAATGATAAGGATGTTACACCTGCTGAAGATATTGGTGGAGAAAAGCTGTTTGAAGCTACAAGTATTAGAAAAATGGAGTACCATGTTCTCGGCAGTAGTCCGTCTGCGATTATTAATGGGGAAAGAGATTATGAGTATGTCGAAATCAGCTGTGATGCAGCCAAAGCCAAGGCAAAGGATATTGTATGTCCTGCCATGGTTGAGCCTCAAACATCTGACAGAAATGGTAAAGCAATTAATATAATTGAGGGAACAGTGCATGGGACTTCAGAACTTGGATGTGCGGCCTTATTGGATAGTTCTCTTGAAACGAGGAAATATGATGTTGCTCCAGAGGAAAGTGAACATGGAGGAGTAAAAATTTCGGAAGATAGTTGCATGACTATAAGTGATGATTTAGCATATAGAAGACAAGAGGAATTACGTAGTTTATCCTATGGCACGACCGAAGTTTCAAATGTTGTGATTGACCATGGGAAAATGAATAATTCTGAAGAAGTTCTGGAAGCCATTGGCAGAATAGATAAATACGTCGAAGGAAATTATGAAGCAGACCAAGCTGAGGCACATGATGTTGTCTGTCATTCTGTGATTGATCCCCAATCACTTGACAGAAGTAAGAAGGCAATTGACAAAATTGAGGGAGCATTTCCTGATGCTTCAGAAGTTGGATGTGTGCCTTTCTTGGATGATTCTCTTGGAACAAGCAAAGATATTATTTCTCCAAGGGAAAGTGAACTTGAAGTAAAAATTTCAGAACATGCTTGCGTAACTAGAACAGATGACTTAGCATCTGAAACTGAAAGGCAAAAGGACCGGTGGAGTTCATGCTGTGGCATGACTGAAGTCTCAGATGTCATTGTTGACCATGGGAATATGAATAACACTGAAGTGGAAGCCAGTGAAGAGTCTCTTGGAACAAGGAAAGATAGTATTTCTCCAAGGGAAAGTGAACTTGAAGTAAAAATTTCAGAACATGCTTGCGTAACTAGAACAGATGATTTAGCATCTGATACTGAAAGGCAAAAGGACTGGTGGAGTTCATGCTGTGGCATGACTGAAGTCTCAGATGTCATTGTTGACCATGGGAATATGAATAACACTGAAGTGGAAGCCAGTGAAGATGAAGGTAGGGACTTTTTCCCTTTTTTGAAAGTTTTTGATATTGAGTTACCTAGACGAAGGATGTTACTTATCCTCTCGTCTTTTCCTTTTTTTCTTTTTTCTGTCGGTCTTTTTTGGCTAATCCCAGATGAAGTCTGTGCATGACATGTATGGTCAAAATTAGATGTATGTACTAGCAGAAGAGGGAAAAAGGAAAACATAGTCGAAAAGAGAAAACAGATCTCACTATGAACAACACCCAGGTGTATGTCGAACTGGGGTCTTGGGAGATCTACATATGGGCAACCTACCCATTGATGCAGAAAGGCTTTTTCTAAGATGCCCACGAAAATGTTTTGGAAAAAAATTGTAAGGAGTCGAGACATTTTTGGAAAAATATGAAGGAGCTAGAAACAGGAGGAAGATAGCCACAGGAAGTGGAAATACATACATGTCTGTGTTTCAAATCATTAGGAAATAAGAATATGAGATAGTGCCAAAAACAATGTTGTGAGACAGATTTCACTGCGAAAATGTGATAGTGAGGTGAATCTGTTAATCCATGTTTGCAGGGAATAGCAGGATAGGACAGAAAAATATGAATAGAAGACAACTTGATGGTCATTTACAGGCAGATGCCTCTGCAAACGCAAGTGATCATACAGCTATGAAGAGGCCTGACCATCCACAAAGCTCACCTAGTGAATGTGACGGGATACATTTGGGTCAGCACAGTGACTATGAAGAAACCAGTTGTCTAGGTGAATTGTTATTATCAACCTGCGTTACATTTGATGAAGCTCTGGATGTTTTGCAGAACTTTGAGCAGTTTAGAGCGTCTAAGATGTTCTTATGATATTCGCTATTGTGGGCTTTATTGCAGCTAACATTGAAGAACTAAAGTTGCGTGAATCTGTATCAGTTAAAGATCATCATGATGCTGAAGGTCATTTTTGCACTTCGTTTTTGGGCTTTGAATATGATGCATAAGTTTGTTCTTTCGTCTTGTGTAGTTTATTTAAGTGTCAAAGTCTTTAATGCTTATTAATTACAGGTGGTCAGCTGAACTCTATTCTGGAGAAAGTATATGAGGTGCCATATAAATCAGCAACTTTTGATGAAAAAACATCAGCTATCCTGATGAACAATATACAGGATACAACTGAAAATTCCAGTCAAAACAAGTTGGTTGAAGCTGCAAGCACTAGGGAAATAGGGTGCCGAAGCTTGTCCACTAGTCCATTTTCCATTGTTTATTCAGAAGTGAAGAATGAGGTCGATGAAGCCAACTGTGATGCAGATCAAGCTGAGACAAAGAAAATTGTCAACCCAGCCATCATTGAACCGTCATGCAGCGGGGATGAAAAGGAAACTGATGAAATAAAGGGAGTTCTGCAAGAGACTTCAGCATTTAGAGCTTTACTAATAGATGATTCTGCTGGAATGAGTGAACCTGATGTTGTTCAAATGGAAAGTGATTACGGAGAAGTGGATTATTCAGGAGGTGCTGGCATGATTAGAACTGATGATTTAGCATCAGAAAGGCGTGAAGATTTACAAAGTTCTTGTGATATTGTTGAAGTTTCATGTGTTATTGACCATGGGAAGTCAAATAACTCTGAGGCAGAAACCAGAGAACAAGGTATGTAGTAGTAAATATTGACTTGAAGTTATCTAGATAATACATGTTGCTGTTCTTTTTTTATGAAAGCTTCTCAAAGTGTGACATAACAACACTTAATTCCTCCATAGTATAAGGAACTTATCACCCGCATGAGCTAACAGAGTTGTTTCCACTATCCAAAAGACAAATAAAAGAGATTTTGGCCCAATTCTTTTTGCTTTAGCTTATAGCTTACAACTCTTTACAATTCCTTACAACTCGTTACAATTTTTTAGAACTAACCTTATAATTATCATACAGCTTGTTACTGTTTCTTATAGTCTTGCTTCTTATAGTCTTACAACTCCTACCAGCTAAAAAGATCAGGGCCTTGGTGTGAAAGAGTATGAATGGTAGCATTTGTGGGATTCTTTTTGCCATTTCTTTTAAGCAGATAAATGGACGTCTAATGCTCTAAGTGATGCTTGTTAGTACCAACCTAGGTGACAGACCACCTCCCCAAAAGGTTTGCTAGACTTGAAAAAGATCCAATCTGTTATGCTACATTTGTGTAGGTCGCATAGTAGTACATATTAGAATTATTATTCCATACAGGAGTCTTGACTTGTGATTCAAAGCTTGTGTTGTGAGACATCCTGATTTCATTGTTATTGCCGCCCTCAGTTCCAGTGATGAAATTGAGTCTGGTAAACGTATGCAACTTAAAGATTATAAATGTGAGGAAGGTTAGTTTCACAGAATATATTTTTCCCTTCTTTCCTGTTTTTGTCCTTTCTAATTTAAACTGGTTAAGATTGCATTGTAGTGCCAAGTCCTGAACCTAGCACCCTTCATTTGGTCCAGGCATAATTGCCGGGACCACCCTCCCTCTCTATATAGCTACAATCCTCCTGTTGGATGGTCCAGAGGATACCTTTAAGCTGGAAGTTTATGAGTCATTTGTTTGCTAATAACCAATTCTCTATTTCTTTTACCGTACTTAAAACCAAGTTTTCTACTTTTCTTTTGTTTTCACTTTGATCTATTTTCGTTTATGTTTCTTGTGTTTTCTTATGGCAATGGACAACCAGGACACAACATGGTGTCTGTGGAAATAGCAGTAGATATCTTGCCTTCTGTGTCATCGATAATCATTTCAAGAAATTCAGAACGTGTTACTGATATGCATGACAACCCTGAACGTGCCAACATCCATAAGCTGTTTGATGTCACTGGAATACATGAAGTGGTACAGGAAGCTCGGAGCAATAATCAGTGTTCAATGCCTAAGAAAGAAAGCAGTAGTGAGAGTTTCAAGGAAAACTCTGAACCAGCCACAGAAATGCTAGAAGATCACACCACCTCTGTAAGTATGCATAATCACCCTTTGTTCGACATGCCTGACAATGAAGAAGGGCTCATTGATATTTTAGCAGACAAATGCTTAAACATTGTCGACCATTCTGTTGAGGAAAGCTATTATGTTGTCAATTCGAAGGATGTTGAGCATGATACAGCTGTTAACCCTGTGGATATTGATGAACCGTGCCATATTGCTTCCGGAGTGAAATATTTGGGTAGTCAGAATATTCTAGGGAGTAGGGATAACAACAATGATATTAGCAGCAAAGCAAGTGCTTTCTCGCCTTCACCTTGTGCTTTTGACATTTGCCAAGGTTTTGAAGCCTTTAACCCTGCGGATATTGATGAACCGTGCCATATTGCTTCCAGAGTGGAATATTTGAGTAGTCAGAGTATTCTAGGGAGTAGCGATAGCAACAATGATATTAGCAGCAAAGCAAGTGCTTTCTCGCCTTCACCTTGTGCTTTTGACATTTGCCAAGGTTTTAAAGCTGTTAACCCTGCGGATATTGATGAACTGTGCCATTTTGCTTCTGGAGTAGAATATTTGGGTAGTCAGAGTTATTCTAGGGAGTAGGGATAACAACAATGATATTAGCAGCAAAGTGCTTTCTCGCCTTTGCCTTGTGCTTTTGACATTTGCCAAGGTTTTAGAAAATAGCATTTTGTAGGATTGCTTTAGCACACCTTAGGTGAGCTGAGTTTTCTTTTGCATCTCTCCTGCATATAGCTAACTGATAGTGTTTTATGATGAGCTATTTGGTCAGACTACTTGTTGAATTTGCCCCCGTTTGTACTGTAATGTATGGTATAGATGTGTGGATTAGACGGGGAAATGTACATACTGACAAAGCTTGCTCATGTAAAAACCGCTGTGTTTGAGTGGTTTCTTCTGTAGTTCTGGTATCTGATTTCAGATTTGGAACATGAAGCTAAATTATTTTCTGAGTTGAAGGCCTTAGATTGCAGGTAAGAATTAAAAGAATGAATGTGGCTATTGAAGAGCATGAAAATGTAGTTTCTTCATAGCCTTGTAAAATAATATTTGCACTGATTTACAATCACAAAGTACTCAATAAGGGGGACTTGAAATGGAGCTGACAATCAGTCTAGGATGGACTAATGTAAATGAATATATCATAAATGTAGCGAAGGACACCTTTATCCAAAGGTTACATAGCTATGTAAACGAGTCTGAGGCAAGCCCCAGCGGACTAGGCTGGAGATCAACTTTGATATATTCTAGTGCTAGGGCTTAGCTGGGGCTCGCCGAGCCTTTAAAGTTTAGGCCCAAGTTCGGCTTAATATGTCTTCAAGCAGACTAGGGCGTCGCTTGGTATTGTATTTTTTTGGTTTATCTTTTGCTAATAAAAGTTCTCAAATTCAAGTTATATTGCAAGTTAAATTCTATGTTTTTGGATTAAATTTGAGAAATAAAGGTTTTGAATGAAAATTTTGTACTCTCCACAATAGGATTTAAGAAAAAAAATAAACTACTTGATCTAAAACGAGCTGAGTGCTCAGCAAGCTAGCTTGATCTCATTACAACTACATTCATTCCATGTATAGTTTTATTGGGAAATTTAGTTCGTTTTTTCCCCTTATGACAATGACGAGTAATAAAAGTCTGGGAAATTTAGTTCATTTTTTTCCCTTAGGACAATACCACGAGAATGACGAGTAATAAAATGATTAATTTGGGTTGTTTTAAAATGAGTTGGTGTTGTGTTAAAATTAAATTAAAATGTTTTGATATAAGTGTCAGATGTCCAAATTTATCACCTATTGAAGTTGTTATAAGGGACTTTGTGATCAAGTTTATCTATTGACATTATGTCTAATATGTCCCGAAAGAAAAGGTTATCATTATATTATTTTAAGTTTGAATCTTAACATCCATAATATATTTTTTGGAATTGAACTATCCATAATGTTTTAAGTTAGACTTGACTAAATCAAATTGTGAAACAACAAATAAATAACCTGAAGGCTGAAGGTCATGTTGAAATCGAACATTTTTCCAAAACGTTAGTAAAATCAAATTATATTAGTCAAGCCCTAATTATGTAAGAAATTTAGATTGCAGAGTTAAGATCAGTAAGCCATAAAAACCAACTTTGAGGAAGTAAAAAAATAAATTATAGTTCACAGTCAAGTCAAATCAACAACAATTCTGCTCAAACCACAGGAGACACGCAAAAATACTTCTAAATCTGGAATTATTTAACTTCAATTTAAAACATCGGATTATTGATATCCGATTTATAAGGTGAAATTATTAATCTCCAATACCTCCAAATGTGGATTATTGATATTCGACCTCCAAATGTGGATTATTGATATCCGATTTATAAGGTGAAATTATTAATCTCCAATACCTCTAAATGTGGATTATAGTGCCGAATAACCCTAATTTTTTTGGTATATTTGTCATATATTGCGTCTTTTTAGATACATATTTGTCTCTTAAGAACATATGCTCCCACAAGTATGATATAGACTTTAATATGTCCTCTGCTTCCAAGATCCAAATCCTGAGAGAAGTGCTCAATGAACAACAAAAATTGAAAAAAAAATTGTCCTAAAGAGACCATAAAATAAAACTATATAGAAAGAACACTCACATTCACATATCAAGTTCCTTATTAGGAATGTTGGGGGGGAGGGCATATAAATTATGAATACTTGACTTAAAGACAACCCTTCTTTTATGTTCTTGGGGATCACAGAAATGCCCTGAAATCAATAATCCCCCTTAACTTGACCCACAAATACCAACGTGTATCAAAAGAATGAATAAACATTTTTTTTTGACAAACAAATTTTTCAATGTGTCCTCTCCAGCTCACTCTATCTACATAACACAAACCCAGCTGCGATCTTTCCTCCCTTCAATCATTTCTTCCCATTGAGATCTTTCCGGTTTCGCTCTCGAGCTCCACCATTGTTGAAGCTCAGAAATTTCCCAGCTGAAGCTTTTTCTCTACACACAAAATTCTTCATATCCACCAAAAATCGTCTTTTCACCTCATCTCTTGCTGTACTAATCACAATCCAACCCACAAACCTCAAGCACAATACCACCTTTTGGTGTGAACGGGTTGATTCTGACCCATAGGAGAGAGAAAATGGAGGCAAGGAGGATAGACCACACGACGATGATAGTGGGGAGCCGGTCTTGTCTCCCCATAAGACCCTTCAAGAATGGGTAGAGATGCATGATGACCCACAAGGCAAAGAAAAGCCTACCGAAGAGTGGGCCCCATGACTCATACCCGTTGTTGATGGCATCAGAGACCCCGACAATGACCCCGATCACATTTATGATGAGGAGGGTCATCGGAGGGATCAAGAGGGATGTCCACTTGAACAAGTAGAGCTCAGAGAATTCTCCGTCGTCTGCCGCTTTGGATGTAACTGTGAAGTTGGTGTTGACACCAGCAAGAACCTTTAGGAGACCCTGGAACAGAGCAAAGAGATGGGACGATGCACCTCCGATCACCCAAAACTGTTCGTTCCTCCACCAATCATCAATTGCCACGTGTCCCCATTGCATTTCAAGGATACTCGTTGCCGCAATAGAGATAAAGAGAGCCATGAAGAGAATACTAGCATAGCTGCTGATCTGTATCACAGTGCAATCCACGTTAGGCTATGTGCTCGAAAAATGCTGCAAATGAGCAAAAGGAAGGCATAATGTTTTGTAGGGAAGTGCAGATGCTCAGCATCCTACAAAAGCTTACAGTTTATTTAGATTTTGGACAAGGTGACTTACAGACTCGACAAGTAACTAATGCTAATAATCTAAATTGTGTGTCAACTCATTGGAAGTAGTGTTGATTTGGGTTTAGATCAAAATTAAGAGTGGCCTCAATTCTGGTCTGAGTTGAATTTAGTTTCAGGTCATGTGGGCACCCGATTAGCCGTTTAGGAATGTGTGCAGGTCATTCTTGCTTGTTCTAGAGACATTGAAGAGAGGGATTCTGTTTTCATTATCTCAGGTACAATTCAACCCTCAATTAAATCTGCCAGCCCAGCAAACCAGGAGATATGAAGGGATTATGCATTTCCTTCCCCAAATGAAATGCATATGAAACAAACAGTACAAAATGCATCAAAGAAACTGAATCAGAGAAGATGTAAGAAATGCACAAGCACATTCCACAAGCACAAAATTGAAAAAACAAAGGTCAGAAATTACCTCAGGAACAATGAACTTTCCAGTGAGAAGACACACAGCTGGAAGCGTACAGTAGACGAGTAAGGGGATGGATGTCAATGGGTAAACAACAGAGTTGATATATGAAAATCGTTCCAGTGCTTTGAGACCGCCATTATACCCGTACCAGATGGGGCAGTGCCTGCTCAAGAAAATCTCAACGGATCCCAAAGCCCACCGAAGAACTTGGTGAAGACGATCTGAAAGGTTAATGGGAGCAGACCCTTTAAATGCAGGCCTTTTTGGCATGCAATAGACTGATCTCCATCCATGGCAATGCATTTTGAAGCCAGTCAAAATATCTTCTGTGACAGAACCGTAGATCCATCCAACCTAATTCAATCACAAAGTTAGAGAACACAAATGCAAAAGTTTCTAAGGGAGTACAAACATTAGTGTGAGCTTTACCTCTTTTCCCCATTCGGATTTATCTTCATAGCCACAGCTAATGACATGAATGGCCTCCTTCAAAAGTGATGCTTCACTTACACCTTGAGGACACCACCTTCCTCCATGAGCGTAGAAGCAATGAAGACTGGGGATTGACCAAATTTCTTTTCGAATTTTACTTGTGGCATAAGAGATGACTTTTCACTGTCAATTCCTGCGATGTTCACATGGAATAGAGAGATAAGCAGGACCAAAAATCAAGGTGGACAAAACGAAATATAATAGTTCCAAGGAGATACCAGGCCTTGTCCTTAGTGACCACTATCATATTTTTGAGTTTTCTTGCAAATTCACATGCTTCTGCCTTTCCATCTTAGAGAGATGACCATTTAACATATTTTACAACTACATACATTTCCTTACCTTCAATTCCCTCCTCAACGTTCTCAAGAGCATGTATTTGTGTGGAAGAGTCCTTGTTCTTAGTCTTCTTTTACTGTCCTTAACCTTGCTGTCCTTGGATTTCGATTTTCGGTTCTTTTTCTGGTTCCAGAGCAGCAGCAGCAAAAGCACCATTTTGGCCAGCAGTTACAGGTCTTGCCCGGGGGCTTCTTCTGTTTAGGGGCATCATAACCGTAAAGAGCCTGTCTTCTGAAAACACAACCTGTTCCTACGTAAATTGGTCCTTGAATACCATCCAACCCTTTCATGTTGATCTGTTCAGAGAAAAAGAAAGGAGGGGAGGAAGTCATCATCTGCTCTGCAATGCACCTCATAATGAATAATCTTCAGAAGAGAGCATGTTACTTACATCGAAGAAGACAACATTACGGTTAGAGTAACGATCGTGCCTATCAATACCATCAAATCTCTGAGGGAACTGTACATAGCATATTTTCTTCCCTGATATGGGATCCATCATGAAGCACATGGCTTCTCGAAGAGCCTTACTGTTGTTGATATAGTGATCACAATCCACATTCAGTAGGTATGGTGCATTTGACAGGACTGCTGAAACTCTTATCTGTAACACACAGAGTAATCAGATGCGGCAAATGGTTCACCTGGGTAGGTTTTAAGTTCACTTAATCTTGGAAAGCTAGAGAGAGACAAGGACTCACCAAGGAATTCATGGCACCAGCCTTTTTGTGATGATCGAAACCTGGTCTCTTCTCACGAGAAACATAAACAAGGCGAGGCAATTCATTCCCATCCAGATCACGAACACCATTTTGACCAAGGAATACCTGTTGGAAGATACAAGATACAACATGACTGAGAATAAACCCAAAACACTGGAAGACATAAGTTAAATTTCAAGTTTCAATAAATCCCATTACCTGGATCATTCCTGGATGGTCCCTAACATTGTTTCCAGGCCATGGAGTTCCATCCTGCATTGTCCACCCTTCCTCAGGAACCTTTTGTGCCATTGCAACTAACCCATTTATCCGGATTTTAAACTCATCATAGTCTCTCTGCAAAATCAATAAACTCATTTAGATACTGAAATTCTAAAAAGTCTGCAACATTTTGTTTCACAGTTTACTGACCTTCATGGCACGACGTTCCCTGACAAAGGCAGGATGTACTTTGTCCTTCAGATAATCAACCTTTTGAGAGAAATACCATTCAGGAGCACGAGGCTCGATGCTATACTTTTTGCAAAATGGGACCCACTTCCTTGCAAACTCTGACGTTTCAGAAAGGGCTTCAAAAGTAAGCATGGCGGCACCATCATCTGATACATAGCATGAGACCTTGTCCACTGGGTAGTCCACCGCAAGAATGGAGAGAACTGTGTTTGCAGTGATAAGTGGGGGCTCCTTCAAGGGGTCCACAGTAGATACAAATACATCCACTGGGGCCAGCTCAGATGGCTTGCCTTCCTTCTCATACCTGATCAATAATATTTGAGATTATAGTTCAGTACAGATTGAATCACACATCATACAACAGACAAGATCAAGGACAGAAGGAGGGACACACAAATACCTTAATGAAAGCCGATCTAGATACGTTTCTCGCTCAATTGGATGCCATTTGGGAAACTGGTCCAAAATCCACGACACAGCAAACCAAATTTCACAAATGACTGATATCAACCACAATGCGAATGCATCATTCACCGGATGTAGAATTCTATAGTGAAAGAAGAGGCCAAGAACCACCATACGCAGAATAATGATTATCCTGTAAGGATTGATCTTGCTGGATGGAATTGGGATCTTCCTCGAGAGTGGCTGCCTGCCTTCATCCATCCTTCAGGAATAGAAAGATGCAAAAAATTAGGGCTAGTATAGGTTGCCGGATGATATAACCATGCAGCAGAGACTTTATCCGTACATATTCCATTTCCAATTTCCATGCAATAAACATGATTAAATGCTTTCTGCATGACTAATTTGTCCATCGAAAAACCACTGGTTTTACGCACTGTCCACCGGTGGATAACATGGATGGCATATGAAGAAATCAAATCCATAAAAGTTGTACAAATGCACTACAACATTCAAATTGTCTTCGGCAAACTGTATCTTGTTCATCTTGCAAATAATAATTGATTAGCTTGACTATTGAAGCCATTAAGAACCATGTTCATCAAGTTAAATAGATTAAGACATTGATTAACTTGCAACTCTTCCTCCTAGCTGTAAGGTTGAGCATCTATGTAACCTGGGTTCGCAGCTAAAAGAATTCTTGGACAGGGACATCCTTTGAAAGCCTCGCCTGTTTCTCTCTCTTTCTTCTGTTTTCTTTTCTTTTTTTTTTTTGGGGGAGGGGGTGGCGGGTGTTGGGGTCTGTCTGTAATGAGTTGTCTAGCGTCCATTCCCATGTATGAATGTCAAGTGACCAATACAGGCACTGTAGATGAAATTGAGTCTGAACCCTGAGTGACAAAGGCCAGCACAACTGAGCTCTCTTCCACGTTAAATCTTCCATATCCGTCACCAAAAAGGTAAGATATATAACACTTCCATGTTTGATAACTGTCACTGTCTTCTCAGGCGTAGCGAAGCTCTCTTCACTATTCCTAACGCTTAATTAATTATTAACTACTAACACTTCTAATGATTGGTCACATGTATTGTCTTCAAACATGGAAGTTCCTCAAACCATCTATAAATCGATTATACAGCTATTTTGCATAAAAACCAAAAGATTGGCCCAGCAAGTTGGAGACCTGTCACTTTCACTTACAGCTGCATGCCAACAATCAGTGACAAATATTAGACAAATACTAAAGCATGTCACATGAAACAAGCAAGGGTTCAAGTATTACCCAGCTACGTGCATCAATCTCGGTCAAAATCCAACAACAGAACCTTTTAACTGCTTAAGTGGCGATCACTAAGCCAATTACTAAATGCTTCCAGACAACCACCTATACAGCATAATTCCAAAAACCTAGAAAGCCGAAAACATTAACAACTAAAAGGTTCGAAATAAGAAGAGTAATCAAACTTAACCTACTTGGGCAAATCAGAATCCTCTGGATCGTCATAGTTTCCGCCATTTTCACCCTGGTGCTTGACCACTTGAAGCTTGTCATTCTGTCGTTTTTTCCAATCTTCCATCCTGTCCTTCCAAGCCACACTGCCGTACCCATAAACAGCTAAATCTTTCTTCGGGTCCATTGGTCTAGGCGGCACTAAAGACCAATTTAAGAACAGAATCAACAAAAAATCAGCAATGACTACAGGATCAAGCAAACAATAACTCATCTTAAAAGATGTTTCCAAGCTCAAAAGAACTTACAAGACATTGCAGAATCTGGGAAAGGAACTGGGTGAACTTTCTTCCCTCGGCTCATAAACGGTGGGATTATTAGAGCATGCTTGTCTGGTGAAATCCCGGCATCCTTCAACCCAAGAACAAACACATAAGGCATAATTCAACCCAAAGTAAGCGAATCGTACCGAATTGCAAGTGGGAATCAGAATTATAAGTCAGTTTACTACCTCCTGCCCGTAAGTCAAGAGAGGAATCTCTGTGGCAAGGGCAGCTGAATCCAACTCTGCCGGTGTTGTTAGGCCAGAGGCATTGGAGGGGCTCGGCCAACATTAAGCCGGGCAGAGAGCATCGCTTCTGCAATATGCTGAGGATCTTTGCTGGCATAATCGAGCTCATTTTCAATATCATCAATGTCATCCTCATCTTCATCACCCTCAACTCTTGGACTTCCTAAAAGATCAAGAATGCATTTTCCAATTCAGCAAAAAGAAACACTAGTTTACATAAAAACATTGATCTAGGAGACAGAAATAAAGCTAATTTGGGTCACCTTTGATACGTTTGTAGCGGGTTTTGCATTGAGGACAAGCTTGATTACCCTCTCTTCTTTCATACTCATAACAAGGTCTACAAACAGGGAAAGCACACTCATTGCAAGCAACAAATGGTTCCCCATCCACAGTAATTTCTATCTCATCTCCACAAATCTGACAAATCTGCCCACTTAATTCTTTCACCGAGGTCACCTGTTATTTAAAAAAAATAAGGAAAAAGAAAAGGAAATTCTTAAATACAGATCCAAGCCCAAATCAAGGTAATAATGACCACATATATTTCAGTTGCCCAGAAATTAGGGAGGAAAAGCAAGGTTTTCTCGAGCAGACAAGGGCTAGGAATTTTGCCCCTAAAAACTGAAACTTTTTATCAAATACCCAAAATCCAAGAGCTAATTGGCAGAAAACAAGAGGAATATGACCAAATAGCTCTTGCAATTGCACTCATTAATCCAGCGGACTATGAGTCAAACAGCAAGTCAAGAGAGAAAAGCACAGATCAAATCAGACCCTAACTAACATCAGCAAGAATTGTATGCCCGATTAAAAAACATTAAAAAATGCAAATGCAACCATTTCACAAATAACCATTGAGAAAAAGGGTAGTACCCAAAACCCAAATTAGACTTTGGGGAAGGGGAAAAACCATATTTTGGGAACTCCAATCAAACCCCGGCTAAGAAACTCATGAAAAGAACCATAGAAGCACAATGCCCAATTCTTTTCCAAAAACCCAAGAAATTAGGGGTGCATTGATGGAGAGAAAACAGAAGAGATTGAGATTTAGGAATAAGATTGAGATTGAGATTGAGATAGAGATTGAGAGATACTTACTCTGCCAATATCATCAGCATTGATGAGAACAAATTCGTTCCGGTTGTGGGAACCAGCAACGAGCCTTCCCTTGGTATGCATTTTCAAACCCCCAGAGTAACCCAGAAACCTCAATCAATTAGGTTACGGGTCACAAAATCAATGGAAAAGTTAGCCAGATTCACTCAGAACAAAACCACCCCATCAAAAACAAAAAAGTTCTTCTCTCTGTTTCCCCAACCTTTTCTTCTCCTCCTCCTCCCTTCTCTACCGACCACAACCATTCACAAGAAGTAACAACATCCTAACATTAAATTGTATGAGGGTAGAGAGAGAAAGATGGAAGAGTAATAGATAGAGAGAGAGAGGAGAGAGAAGAAATAACCCAAATGCCACAACAAATGCCCACAATATAAAATCAGGAAATGTGGACTGAAATTAAAATAAGATGGACAAATTCATTAATAAATTTAGGGAAACAGGAGAAGGTGGGTCTTCTTTCTCTCTCATCAGTGGTTTTTAGTGCCAAATACTGATTCTTTTCTTTCAACATGGGTTCTCTCTCTCTAACAATACGCTCACCCGCCTGCTTTATCAATCCCAATCTCTCTGTAAAAACTAAAAATTGAGGGAAAGACCCTTTTTTAATTTTTGAAATTCTCAGACAACTGTGTAAGAATTAAGAAAGGGAATTTAGCTGTTAAATTAGGGAGAGATTAAGGAAAGTAGACGAAAATGAACAAAGACAAAGGAGCGTTGATTAATCAACGCGTAAGCCAGAAGGGAAGAGAGAGAGAGAGAGAGAGAGAGAGAGAGAGAAGGGACCGACAGACAGGCAGTGAGGGAGTGAGAAGGAGAGAGAGACACAGAGGGGGTTATCTAGAGAGAGAAAGTAAGTGCCCCCTGTAATGTAATGTAATATCATAGATGGATAGATAGATCCAGTTGGGATTTGAGAGTTTTCACTTTGTGCAATTCCATTAAAACCCAAAACCCAGAAACCAAACAATAAAAAGAGAAAATCAAATTGGTGGGGTGGATGGAACCCAGATGAGGAGGAGAGAGATTGAGAGTGGAGGTGGGCCTGCTCTACCCTGGCCCACCAGCCGACAGTGGTGATTGGGGAGGGCAAAAGTGTAATTCTACTTGCTGCCACTCAATATTTTTGGCATTTTTGTTCACTTTTCTCTGTCTAATAACTCGATTTTCTCTTCAGTGAAGCTCAATTCAAAGCTGTCTGTCAATGTTGAGTTTTGTGGGGGCTCTCTCAGCATCTCTGTTTTTGGATTTGTCAGAGGAGGAGATGATGGCGATGCAGATGATGAAGGTAGATAGAGAAAGTGGAGAGAGAGAGAAAATAAAATTGGTGAAGGGAGAAAATTTAGGATTAGGAATAGGGTGTTTAGTTTTTTACTTGACTTATCTCAGTCTTTAGTCTTTCCCTTAACTGCCTGTGTGGGACTCTGTAATAGGGCTGACATTGTTGGGAAACATCAACAATACCCTTAATGGGAAATTTATGGTGAATTTTTTGTTCACTGATTAATTTTTTAAAATTTTTGAGGAAGTCAACCAATAAATAAAAAGTACCGTGGAAATGAGCCGAGCCCGAGCTTGGCATATTCACGGCTCAGCTCGTGAATTTTTTATGAGTTTAGCTCGGTTCACGAGCTATTAAGCCTAAAAATATGAGCTTAAAGCTCGACTTGCACGAGTCTTTATGAGCTTTCTCGAGTACATGTTTAGCGTGATCTCATTAGGTTTTATTATAAATCAAAACGATTAAAATTGAATTTAAATTCTTGAAGTTAAAGACATAAATGTATATTAATCAATAATGATACAAGATTGAAAAGTAAATAGGATTAGAAAATGATAATAATGAAAAATAAGAGTGTTCAAAATATCAATGAGTATTATATCTCATTGTGACTTTATAACATGTAATAGGGGAAAAAACGTGAGTGACTTATGAAATAGGTTCCTAATTTTATTAATCATATATATAATTTAATTTTTAAAATTGTATTACATGTCGAGCCTAAGATGTACTCCCCTCTTATTTACGAGCCTCACGAGCGTAGCGAGTTGAATTTCTTCATGCTCGAGTTGGCTCATTTGTATAACGAGCACGAACCCGAGTTTTTTCAAGCTTTTTCCAAGCCAAGTTTTTCCGAGTTTCCCGTGCCAAGTTAGCTCACAAGTCCTCACAAGCGGGTTCGATTCATTTCCACTCGTAGGAGTATTAGTTAATTTATCATTTAAAAACAATAAATATGTTTATAAAGAGACTATTCTAAAATAGTCTACTACCTAGTTTTTATAAGGAAATTAAACTAAGTTTCTATTATATATTGAAATGTTTGTGCTAATTATTGCTTATGTATATAATACATTCACGACTCATAATGTATTGGTACTAACGCAACTTCAATGTTGAAGTAGGTTCAGAGAAGTATTTAGGTTAATTATCAATTGTAATTTGTACCTAAAGTGAAGCCTAAATAATCGAAATTCATTGTTGTTGAATACATTTGGAGGCAAATCCGAACAAATTTAGAAAATAATCGTGAAATAACTTGAGTATGGACATAAACAAAACTTAATCAAAAAAACAAAAGAATTAGACTACAGTTTAGTAGATTCAATGTATTATAATATGGACATTAGATGCTTCAACTGATAAAATATTTAAAGAATTGTTACTAGAGACTATTCAAATTTTGTGTACATTAATGTTTAGGCCTCATTTTGCACCAGAAATAAGAACACCAATGATCTAATATACTAACATCATTCATCAAAGTATTACATATATATTTGGATTATTCTTATATCATTTAAAAGACAAAATTAGTTATTGTTAATTGAAATTACTAGTTGTTATACTGTAATATATGGAGTAGAATGTATTGTACTGTCAAATTACATGTTAATAAATAGTGATGTACGAAAGATAAAAACAATGGATAACTTTAGAGAAAAAAATTATAAAATTAGATAGTTTTGAGAATACATTAGAATTTTCACATAGTAAAACAATCCAAGGTTAATGATTAGTAATTAAATATTTTTTTCAGATAAAAGACTAGTAATTAAATATAATGTATTTATTTATGGGGGAAAAAGTAAGTTGAGTGGTGACATGGGTGGCCCAGAATAATGGGATAGCTTCACATGGGAATTTCAACAAAAATTTGGGATGATGGGGTTTTGCATATTACTCAAAGTCAGTCAGTAATATTTTTCCAATTCTTTTTTTTTTATTTTAGATAGAATATTTGTGCAACACTAATTACATTTTATGTAGGAGCTGTAACGCTTTTGCCTCCCTACATATATATAAAATGTGAAAATTTTCCAATTTATTCAGGAAAACAAATCTTCTTTTAAGTTAGGTGATACACTCATACTACCTACTTGGACTCTCCTTCTTTTTTAAATCTCATGGGACATTTGGCTATTTATTTGTCGTTGTTATTATTAGTAGTAGTTTTTATTAGTTGTGCAAGCAATATGTCTAAAATATATATATTTTTTAGATAAAGTACAATATTATATCAAACTTGAAATAATATTGTAATATGTCAATATGATATGAGAGACTTTTAGGATACATATTGAACAAAAATAATATAACAAGAATCTTGTATGATTTAGGTCATGTTCGACCTTATTTAAAAAAACAAAGTATATTTGTGTTTTATGTTTGTTTATATTTTTTTATATTTGTTTCTCGTTCGTTTTTATTCGTTTATGTTTGTTTATATTTTAGCTTATTATTATTATTATTATTATTATTATTATTATTATTATTATTATTATTATTAAGTGAGTCGCTAAAATGATCATATGTGAAGTGTTAAGATTGTAAATAATATAACCGTATACAAAACTTACTAATATAATATTAAAAGTTACAACAAGTACAAGTTACTCGGGGAAAATCCCCAACTACACCACTAATCATATACGTTATTTCATCCCTAACGATATTTATTGTTTGTCCGTTACAAGAATCATGAAACGTTTCTATCGACGGTCCTTCATACACGATATTAGGCCTAGGAAAAATTTGTATCCCATTTTTATACATCCGGATGAAATTATCCAATTTGAATTTTTTAGGTTTTTTGGATGGTATTTTGATTTTTTTTTCAAACTATAAAATATTATTTTTCTTATATTTGAGAAAAATAATAATAAAAATTTCGGTATTCGAGAAACATTATAATAAAAATTATTTTTCTTAAAAAATAAATTATACTATTTTAAAATATTACAAATAATACATATGACTATAAATCCCTTTCCGTATTATTATATTTTAAAAACATGCGATGCACAAATGAAAAAAAAAAAAAAAAGAAGATATGAAGTATATGCGAGTATTAGTTTTTGTATAATGTTTCTAAAATGAATAGTGTAAATGATACAAGCAGATGATAAAAAATTGAAATATATATCTGGATAAAATAGCTTTTCGACGGCATAAAAGGTACTAAATTTTTAATTGTCTATTTAGAATAAATTAGTGTGGTAGTTTTGGTAAAAAAAAATGTTGGGAGGTATCACATATTATGTGGAAATTATATTTAAAGGATGTATTATTTTCAGAACGTATTTGAAATTGTGGAAATAATTCATTTATAAAGACCTTATAAATAATTTTCAAAAAGTATATACGACTGTTAAATACGTTACTCAAATGATGTCTTTTTTAGATAATATGAGTTGCCTCGCAATAATTTTTATAGTTTGTATTAGATTAGTATCGATTAATATTCAAAAGTGTCGAGTTGGAACAATTAAAGTATAATTTTCATTGTCTAGATAGAATAAAATAAATTAGGGTGGTAGTTTTATGTGTATGTTGATTGTGTTTAGTAGTTTGAATGTTTGGTTTTAATTGCGATTTCATGTTAATTAGTTTGTTAGAATATGTTCCTCTGTTTATTTTTTCATGCTTGTTCTTTTTAGTTTTTGCTGGGTTTGGTAGCGATTAGATGTTAGTTAGTTAGTTAGTTAACTTTGTGTTACAAAATTAATTAGCCTCTTTAATGGTCACTTGATCTTGTATTTTGCCTAACCACGTCTAGTTTATGATTATAATTTAAAGTTTTCTCTTATGCTTGCTTAAATATTAATGAAATGTTTGGTAGAACTTTCATTTATATTTTTAACTTGTCGACTTATGTTGAAAGGTGAGACTAATTTGCTAACATGGGTAGATAGAATAGTCAAAATTCTTCAAAATTTAGCTAACTTTAATGTGCTCTTTTGAAGTCTAATTGGGTTAACCTTATAAAAACAAGCAGTTATGTCAATTAGATTAACATTCGACTCTTAAAAGAGAGCTTGTGTAAGGTCCGATCGACCATATTTAAACACTAGCATAGACTTAGGGAGGTTAAGGCTAGACTTGATTAGTTGATCTATTAAGTAGAAATAAAATCACAACCTCGAGCCCTTTTATTACTTTCCTTAGTTCAAGTATTCATAATCGAAACTTGTTTTGAATTGACTAACTTGAAAATCCAAGGGAATCTTAGTACTTAAGATATAACTCGCTACGGATAACTCACACTTATCCACTAGTTATAACTACGTCATTCATTTGCAATTATAAATCGTAAAACTTTTATTCAAAAAATAAACACAACAATATTAGTCGATACAAAGGTCATTTTTGTAATAAGTAATATCAAATTTTAATTATTAGGCAGCCATTTATGATTACGAGTTTTTGTCCCAAATATGTTGATAAGAAATGGTAATAATTAGAGGTAAATATTACTTTTTGAACATATTGGAACTAGATTGTAGTCGATAATAGCAAATTCAGGATATCCAAGATATTATTGTATTATAACTAAGTAGTAGTGAATTTAGAATATCCAAACTAACTGGGATAGATGATAATACGCTTGTAAATTAACATTGACAATACTGTGGTGATTTTATATATAATTTATTTTTTATTTTTTATTCTATATGTAAATGTTTTTTTTTCTCGGGAAGAAACTTAGGTCATATGACCGTGATCCTTATGCATTAGATATGCCCACGCTTATAGGACAGTATCTTATGTACTTATAAGCTATTCTTGATGTTGAAAGCATAATTTGTGCATAAGGTCTGCATGGTCTCGGGTCTTTTGTCTAGAAATAAATGTGACATGTTTGTGTACCACATTGAGGTCCTCATTTCACTTTAACGAGTGAATTTGAGGGCTAAGTTACCTGTATAGTTCATTTAGTTTGATATATTTGGAGTTTTTTACCTTGAAAATTATGTAATATTTTATGGATCAATTCGAGTATACCCTTTATTTATTAGTTAAAGAAAATACATATAGTTGAGTTATAACAAACCGTCATGTGTAATTAATCTACCCAAGTTATAGATTATTAGTTATAAATGGACATCTTTAGCCTTAACAGTGGTGGCTTAATTCACATAATGACATATAATTAATATATATATATATATATATATATATATATATATATATATATATATATATATATATGTATAATATGATGACATTCAATTAGCACTGGAATGTGAATTGTGGAAAATTCATCAAGCTTATTAATCTGGTTGAGAAAAATTAATTAAATAGTTATGTTAATATCAGTATCTATAAGAAAAGCTAAAAGGGATTTATATGTCTCATATTCTGAGACCATAAAGAGTAGTCAACACAAGTATATATGATATATGATTCTTATTTTTTAAAGCATTTTGCTTACATGTCAATGGCACTTATAATATAATGCTTCTTTGCTTTTTGGAGAATTTTTTAAATGCTTAGTATATGTTTTTTCATCTAGGACGCTACACTTTGTTATACAAATTAATTATGATGCTTGTGTATATATATATTATTGTTTATTATTATTATTATTATTATTATTATTATTATTATTATTATTATTATAATAATGAGGTCATGATATAATGATAAAACTGAAGTCATCAAGTACATTAGATCTTAGATTTAATTTTCTTTTTCTCTACTATATTATATTGTCATTTGTAACTTATCTCGCACCAAAAAATTATTATTATTATTAATATTATTAATATTATTATTATTGGGAGAAAACATTATTTGGGACCCCATTGCAGTGCCATTAACATGTCTAAAGGCACAAATCCCAAGCCCCAAAAGTTAAATGCCCCTAAATTAAATGCAAACAATGTAATTCTTCTCGAAATTGGAAATGAAAAGAATACTATATTGTAAACCAGTTAGTGTAGTGAGAAGGGCCTACCATACCCCTTGAAAATGGAAAAATCATGGACAAAGGGGGCTCCTACTTCTTTTAGTGGAACAACCTTCATATACACCACCACTACCCTCCATCATTCCCATTCATACCCATTACAAGTAGTAGCTTCCTACAAACTTGTAGCTCAGGTATTGTTACATGTGAAAATTATGTCACTAAATTTTCCATCTATATATGTTTTGGTTTTTTTAGAAGTATAAATAACATCGTATTAAATTATTAGAAGTGTCTCTTTTTGTCCACTTTTTTGTGATTTAAAATGTGTTTGTGTGTCAGATAAATAGTTTAAAACATAAAATCAGTATGTTCTTTCTCATTAAAATAACTAGATGAGCTTTGCTACATCTTGTTGAATAATACTCATCAAATTGACTTTAGCTAAGTCTAAATAATAAAATGTTCCATTCAATTGTAAGGGGATATAAGTAAAGTTGTAAGAAGTTATTGTAAGATAGTTGTAAAGTTAGTTATAAAAAATTGTAAGGAGTTGTAAGAAATTGTAAGAAACTGTAAGATTATAACTTAAAACTAAATGAAACGTGACTTTACTAGGGTATGTTCAACATAATTCACTATACTCGTTGAATCAAATTTCTAACCCGAACTTGCAATTTAAAGTCTAATATTCGTTGTTTTATATATATTTTTGTATAGAAGTCTCAATTTTTTCAACAATTTTTATCAACTAAAATTTTGAGTTGGGTTTATTTATATATGTTATGTAATTATAAAAGGTTAGATGGATAATTTTCTTGAACAATATTTTACTTTATTGTTATTCTAAGCACGAGATTTTTGTCCCACGATTCCTATTGAACAAGAATTAGTGAGCCCACAAAACAAAGTGCCTTTTTTTTTAATTTTTAATTTTGTGAGAATCATTTTAGGATATGGCGGCCTTGTTTTTCAATGATGGATGAATTGATTGAACAACGTACTAATGAGCGTCGGTGGATACTATAGGAGTTGGGTTCTTAGCTTAATTAGTATTTCATGAATATATAATCTACTCAAAATAAAATAAAAAATAGAAAAATGTAGTGATTAAGATGTTTGATGTTCCACTAGAAATTTAAAAAAAAAAACCTACTAAATTTAATTATTATTGAAATTAGTTAGCTAAGATTAATTATTTTGAGACCATGCACCGACACTCTTGAACCCTTCTTTTTGGCTTTTGCAAAGCATTATTCATATCTCCATCAACCTTTAGAGAAAGGGGGTAGAGGGAGAAAACTTCGAAATGTAATTACCATAATCAAAGTGGTTCCTAGATTGTTAATCTAGTATGTCAATGTTTTAATCACATGTCATGGGTAACAAAAAACTGAAAAAAATTTAGAATTTTCACGTGACATGAAGTTATTACAAAAAATAAAACATACTGCATACCATATATTAAAACTCACATGTTATTCTTTAAATTTTATGAAAATAAATGATTATCATTAATCATCTTGTGGCCAATCTAAGTTGGACTTGTAGAGAGATTATAGAAATATAGCACGAAATAATTTTTTAATAATGGTTATTATTATCCTTGGTACCTATGCAAGGCAACCTTTAGTCGACAACGTTACAAGTTCTTACAGTTTCTTATAGTTACTTAATTATAACTTCTTACAACTTTTATAATTAAGTTTACAATTATCTTATACCTTATTACACTTGTTTACAGACTTCTCGATAATAGAGTAATATTTTTGATGCACAAAGAGAGAAATCGAAAAGTCGAATTTTTGATAATATATATAGTAATATAGTAAAGTTAGATAGCTAGGTCTTTTAATCTATATAATAATGTGATACACCCATAAGTATATCTCTGAAGTAACGTGGATTTCTAACTATTTTTGATACTTGACCTTTTTTTAATTGAGTATGATGTCCTCATTATTCATGAGAACAAAAAGTACTAATTTTAAAGTTGTACTTAAGTTAGTTAGAAAATGTAGGAAACAAATTAATCCTGTTGTGTCTCTGTCTTTCCACTCCAGTGAAACTAATCAAATCATATAAGTTAAAAAGCATATCAAATTACTATGTGGAAACAAACCAAAACAAAATAATTAGCTTTAATCATAAAGCATCCAACCTTATTATGTAAAAAACAAAAAAAAAAAAAAATTTAATTTCAACATATATAGATTTATTATTCTCCTATTCGACAATCAATTATTAGCTCTTGGCTGTTAGTACATTGGATTAACTATTTGTATTAATTATTTAATTAACTATTAAATGTTTGTTAAAAGTAGTTGTTTCTCAAAAAGAGTGATATAAAAACTAATTTTTAAAAAGTCAATCACAAAAAGTTGTCGAAATAAAACTTTTAGAAATGACTTTTTGATGGTAAAAGCCTGTTATTACCAAATAGCTTAAGGGCCTATTTGAAATAACGTTTATATCGATATTTATAACACCTTTTAACTCGTTTCATCTCATTTCAACTAGTAACAATTATAACAAATATTTAAAACAGAATCTAAATAATTTTTTTGATAAAGTGAAAATCCAAAACCCTCTTAAAAACCTTTGTTTCCCCAAAAATTATTTGGGAAACATGACCACAAACATCAAAGTTCCTTTAAATTCTCCCGCAGAAAAGTCCAGAGAAAATAATGTCTAGCAGTAAGTAGATATTTAAACGGGAGCCAAGCATGAACAATAAAACTGTGAGGTAGTTGAATATAAAATTAAATTCACATGTTCTACAGTTTTTCTTTAATCCAAAAAAAAAAAAAAAAGGTATTTATTGGGTTTGTGGACTAGGATAACTTTCTTTTTCTTCTCCTACCGTTAGTATGTCCCTGTTTTTTCTTTTCCTTTTTCTGTCTTTTTTTCATTTTTGTTTAATCAATAATAATTAATAAATGTGGTAGTATCCATTGCTGCCGACACTTTTAGGGGATTTCTAACTGTTCCCTCGATACGTCTCCTTCCATGGGAGACGATAATTGAATTTATATTATCAACAATTGTCTTCAATTAGAGCTCAGAGAATTATTATGTTTTATTTTACTTCATTCATAATAAAACTAAATTATTAAAAAAATAAGAAAAAGAAACTCAATTTAAGCTGGTCGTTATGACTTATCACTTATTAGACGTACTTCACTTTTTCTCCCAAGTCCGGTCCATTTTAAAGTATAATTATATAAATATGATTATTGACTTTAATCAATCTAAGTTGTTCACAAACCTAAATTTGTTAAAAAACAAATCAACATTTATGGAAATTTAAAAATTATGGTGTTTAACTGACACATTTCATCAGCTAATAATTGAATTAATAAATTTAAAGGGAAAGTTTAGTTTGATTCATAACTTTAAAAGAGTTGATATACATTATTTAAAATTTATGGTCTTTTTCTCTATCTTTTTTATTTTTTATTTTGATTGATTGGTGGAATGACTGTTGCTATTGATGAGGGCAGTACAACGATGCGAGCCCATTGAACTCCCAATTGTCAAATATATGACAAGTGACATTATATTCATGTCTTGGTTTATATTGTTTTATATATATTTGTGGTCAATTTCGATCAAACAATCTAATAAAGTTTACCGTAGAAACCAATGAACCTTTCTCGATCATCTATAGTTGGGAATGTGAATGTGACCCCTAGTCGGGAATTTTGGCTTTTAATGGCCCTAGTTATAGTTATAGTCTACCTCATGCTTTGGATTTAATTATAATACTGTACTTGTATATAGTTTGTTGAATAGTCATTATACTTAAGTTGACAAAAACGTATAAGCATGTACCTAACTGCTTAATTAATTATATTGCTACTTATGCTTTCGAGCAGTAAGTGATTCGATAATAAATCGATTGAATGAAAAAATATGAGTGTTTGTTAATTTAGATGTTTGATTTTTATTATGATCATTAGATGTTTATAAACTTTTTAGATGTGTGTTAGATTAGCTTTCTTACTCTTCATGTTTGTTATAGTTTGCTCAACAGTTTAGTTAACGTTTGATTCTTTTGAGTTTTTTAATAAAAAATAAACTTTTTTTATTATTGATGATAATAAGGAAACATACCCAAATGCAAAAAAATTGTACACCAAAAGTTTTGACTCACCTTTTATCTAGACTTATTTTCCTAAGCAAAAATAAGTCAACTAGTTGTTCCAAAGGGTCCCTATTTGTTGCTTTAACATTTCTTCTCAAAACCACTACTACGTAAACGACTTTTAACAACGGGTGTTTAATGACGGTTATAAAGAAAACTGTTACAAAAACGGAGGTGGTGGCATTTTTGTAAATAAACGGTCTTTTATTACATTTATGATTACGGTTCTTTCATTGAACCGTCGTCGTAGGTGGATATGTTCGCTTTTAAGTATGGTTCATCGAAAAACTAAGGTGCTTTATTATTATGTTTCTTTCATTGAACTGTAAGCAAAAGTCCGTCAGAAACAAAAAAAAATCATGACTAGTCCGCCACCTTCACTCTATGCTCTCTACTCTCATTGTCACTCTCGTCTCTCTCGCTCTCCGCTGTTTCCACTTGCTCCCTCTCTCTCGCTCTCTACTGTCTCCTTGCCATCGTCGCTGCTCTCTTTTAGTCGTTGTCGCCGTTATGCTCTCTACTCTCGCTCGGTGCTCTCGTATCTCGCTCCTCACTCGCGTCATAGTTGCTCGCTCTCTCTCTCTCGTCGTCGTACCGAAGGCCGATATGTAACTCATCTCTCCCTCTCTTATTTTGTACTTTAATTTATTTTCTTTTGTAGTCGAGGGTTTCAATACTCTACTCTCCTCGCTCACTCTCTCAACAGTAGCTCTGCTAAGTAGGGGTTAGGGTTTCGGGTTTTAACAATAGCATGCTAAATAGGGTTTAGGGTTTTAGCGTTTCAATAGTAGCATGCTTGACAAAGAGTTTTTGTGTACAATTTAGGGTTTCTTGGCAAACAGATTACGTGTATAATATAGGGTTTCAATTTATATACTTGTGAGCTAAGTTGTATAATTACTTGCTGTAACTTGTGTTGTGATGTTGAGGGAAGACTATCGTGTTGTTATCCCGGAAAAACTTTTACTTTTAAAGGAAAACTCTGTCCGATTTTTTCTAAGATTTTTCATATTTTAAGTTGTCTATCAAGGTCTAGAACTAGAATGATTCCTTAGCCTTTTGGTTTTGCAATCGTTATTGTGATAATCGCTTTATTCTAATAACACTATTTAATTGTAATTATGTTATTCTAATTAATTAAGTTAAGTTATTCTAATTAAACCGTAGCAGTATAAAATGAATCCTTTCCAAAGTACAAAAAGTCGAGGGATGAACAATAATGAACAAGGAGAAGTTGACACATAGTTGAGATGATCCAACTCTCCTTACGGGGTCCAATTCGACGAGACACCATAACCCCGTAGTTGATCACGCAGCTCGGCTTATGAGCTATGTTGGTACGGCGACCTGTACACACATGAACATCATCTACAAAAGTTGGGCTACAGATCCTCAATTCGGTTAAGGATAACCTTTGGAATGATATACGAGATAAATGCACTACATCTCAATTTAGAATTGCAACTTATTGTAAATGGTTAATACGTACTAATGCATGTCGTTCTTGTGTTACAAAAACGTTCATCTTGGACGTTAAAGAATTTGATATCCCCTTGATGAGACACAAGACCCTAATGTTAGCGATAAAGAAATTTAGAAACTTCAAGTCTCCATTGTTTAGGTCTATAAAACAAGACAGATCAAAGCGGAAGGTATACCTTGGGAGGTCTATAACTTCATCACCAAGGAAGACTGGAAGACGTTTGAAGCATATGTCTCCTCTTCGGAATACAAGGTAATTTATCATTTGTTCTCTTTTTTCGATATACGTCTTATTTATCGATATTTTCGTTGTCTTAGTTACTTGCGCATGCACGAGATAAAGCCAACAGGAAGAGGATTAAGAGTAATGCTTATCCCTATATGATGTCCCGTGGGGGATACGCGAAGGTGGAGGACAAGTTGTACGAGCGAAGCTTGAACAACTTCAAAGAGGATCCGATGAAAGTGCCATCACGAGATGCTTCACAACTCACTATCGAGAGGGACGAGTTGTCTATTGTGCAGCGACTCGTGAGTTTTTTACTATTTTTTAAATTTATTTTAAGAATTATCGATTTTAAATATATGAATTACCCAATGATAATTTATTTCTTTCTTACGAGAGTCTTTGTCACAAACCTTGACCTCGAGGTTACCGATACCATCGGGAGGAGGGACAAGTTAGCCTTTGCCCTAAACAGAGATGAACATCTCGATCATATTCGAGCCATCGGTAGAAGGGTCGGGATACTTGAGCACTTCAAGGTTAGAAAGAGCGCCTCGTCTTTTCTAGCCAAATGGATATGGAGGCAATGATGTCTCAAATGGTCACCCAAATACAGACCCTAAATGGTTGAACAGATGGAAGAGATGAAGGCAAATATGACGACCCAAATGAAGGACTCGCCTTGGGGGTGCTTCAAAAACATGGGTATCTCAGCACCCAATTTGGATGATTTATATCCATTCTCATCCCAAACACCGGCGAGCACGAACGCGAGCTCACCTTCGACCAATTCGATCTTATGGTGGAGGTAATTAAGATTTTGCTACCTAATTAGATTTACATGCATGTTTATATTTTTGAATAATTATTCGTATACTTGTTGAATGAATGGTATATATAGTGTGGTTGTTGTGGAACTTGAGCGTGTGGCTGTTGAGTAATTAGTTATAGTTTGTTTTTGTTGTTTTGGATAAGCGTCGTTATTCCAGGAAAATGTCTACTTTTAAGGGAAACTTTGTCCCCTTTTTAGGAATTTTTAGATAGTTTAACTTGTCTCTAATGGGTTATCCCGTGATTCTAATTGTTATGGTAATTCTTATGCAGGCGGTGTAGTGCAAGTCGGCTACTCATCACCCTCCCTTAAATCATGTTGTGGAAACGGATGTTGTTTACCTCGTGAAGCTAGGTGTCGTTGTTACACAAGGTACCGTTTTTAGCTAATTAGGTGAAGGTGAGTGTGAGAGAAGCCGTGCAAGGGAAAGGAAACTGTGAATTGCTGATCCCGTCACTAGACCTTCATACTATTGACGACAAAGTCAACTTTGTTCCTTGGCCTCGAGTTTGGTCATCCTCTCTACGGTAATTCATTTGAAAATGTTATATTTAACGGTTGTTAATGTCACGTATATATATTTATAATTTGTGTATTATGGTCCTCCATAAACTAGGATACTGGGGACAGATCCGAGAGTGTGATAAGGAAACTCCAACTCTCTCAATTGGCACAAGCAAGTATTCGATGAGCGCCTGATCGTCATCTAAAGCGAGTCCCTCTCTTACCCATTCACGAGTCATATACGGATTGGTGTTTTACTTGCAAAGTTTTGTGAAAACTTTATCGGAAGAAACAATGTTGGAAATCAAAGCGCCATGTCATGTTTTGGGTTATTTGATGGGGATGATGAGGACATGACCGTGCATGTCTTCTTAGGCAATATAATACAATTTTTACAGATGCAAGAGATCGGCGCATCTCGCTATTATGTTTGGCATTATGTGAGTTGCTATATATATAAATTTATTTTTTAATTGTTAATTTTCATTTCTAACTATATGTACAATTAATATGTAATATGTGGCTCCATGAAATAGGAAACGAGTCGGTTCGGTTTCTCAACCCTCATGCCATTCAAGCAATAGGATAGGGAACTCATGACCAATCCGATTGTATCTTAAGAATCATGAAAAATAATGTGTAGAAAAAATGTTACTTGGCGCCGTTCATTGAGGGATAAGTGTACAAATAACTTAAATGGAGTTCGACAATATTACATATTTATAAATATGTTATTTATGTCGATGTAGTCAACATTGGATGCTTGCTGCCATATTTTCGAGGATCAATGTTGCATACTTGCTCAATCATCTAGGTATCCCATAAGAAAAGATATCAAGAACGTACTCGACTCGTGAGTTCATGCCTTAATCATTTTATGCTTTTTAAGTATTCTTTTCAATTGTATGTTAAATTTGAATTTTATTTTTCCGATTGAAAAATAGTGCTCTCATAATATATTATTGTACGGGAGGTGCGAGAGGCTCACGTGTGAAATCAAACCCAACTATTGTCTCCGTAAAGGTGAGGTTCTCTTACTTAGCGTTTAATTGAGTTTTTCATTTGATATTACTAGCTAGCTACATAAGTACTAATGAATTCTCCATGTGTTGGGAATTATAATTTTAGTGCCACAAACAAAAGGAAACATGGAGTGTGGCTTCTAAATTCTCCGGTACATGAAAGAGATTGTGATCCACCTTGATTTTAATGATCCCTTATCTAATCCTAAAGAGATACTTGCACTTGCACTTGTATTTGATTATGAAAAATTTAAATTTTTTAATGATCTTTTCAGCTTAATTAATACTTGTAATTGACGTAATGAATATGTCTTTTACAACATTGATCACAATATTTCCTGGGAAAGAAGCCCCCACTCCCTATACAGATGTTGTGCTCGACGAGGTAAGATAGGGTTGGGCATAGTGTGTATATAACCGTATAAAGACAGCTACATAAGTATATATTTACACTTATTCTTCATTATTTGATTGGTCAAATTTGTGATTTTTTTAATTATGTACCATACTACTTTGTGTGAGGAATCTGGTTTGTATATATTTTGAAAGAGTTTTTGTAAATGGTTGTATGTGTTAAATTTGTATAATTGTACAGGGGTAAGCAAACAAAAAATTAATTCAAAAGATGTTTTAGACCTATTACTACGGTTCTTAAGGAACAACCGTAGTAATAGGTCTTAATATAACCTATTACTATGGTTCTTCATTAAGATTCGTAGAAATAGGTTTAGGCCTAAATTATGGCCCGAAGAGGGGTTTGGGGCCATACCTATTACTATGATTTTTAACTAACAACCATAGTAACATCCGAGACTATTACTACGATTGTTAATCCATAACCGTGATAATAGGTTCTCCATTACTACGATTGTTCAATAAACCGTAGTAATAGGTTGTCTTTTACTATAGTTTTGAACCATTGTAAAAGATACTCATCTACAATTATGGCCAACGATGCCATATAACCGTAATTAAAGGTCGTTCGGAATCATAGTTAAAAGTAGTTCTCGTAGTACTCGAACTATTCTAATTCTAGTTTGAATGTCTTTTACAATCTTCAAAAACACGGTTTCCACTTGCTGCAAGTGCTCGAGTTAATTTGAGTACTTATACACAATGTGTGATATCTTTTGCTTGGCATTTGAATTCTTGCCCAAGTACATGCCTTCTGCATCATGTGTTGGTTGTAAATACATTAGAAGAATAGGTGTAAACAACTTTCTTCCTCCTCATGGCACAATGGGCAACAACTATCAATTATATGCATTCCTATCGTGAGTAGTATATCTCTAGTGAACAGCCTGCCTCTAATTTGTAGCCAAAAGATCAAGTTGTGTTAGGGAGTCCAATACAACTCTCTAATGTCTATTTATGGCTAATTATTTGGCTTTGATTGTAATTAACCTTTTGATGATTAATCAATCTTACGTAGGCCCAATCACATCTAATTTATGCCAGTTTTTAGAGTTTTCTTTACACCAGTCAAATGTTCAATGAAATATTTAAAAAGTGTTTTCATCTATTTTTTTGGTGATTGGCATGTGATTAAAAGTGGGTGAATTTGCTAATGTGGTTGAGACGATAGTCGAGACTTTGACATAAGAATAGTCCGAATCCAAATTAGAATCGAGATGGCTACTATGGTTGTCTTATTAGGCTAACCCCATTCAATTGATGATTAGTAAGACCAACTAGACTAGCTCATAACACTTACAAGATAACTCATGCAAGCTTTGATGATACAACTGACCATCTCCAAGTGCTAGTATAGGTCAGGACTTGTCTTAACTAGTTGACTTGTTAAGGAGGCAAATCTCAAACAAGCCTTCTATTATTGCTTTCTTAGCTAGCTATTCTGGAGCATTGACTATAGCTCTAGTACTTGAAAATACAACTCCTTGCAGATGACCCACACTCGGAGGTGGAACTAGGAAAATTTATAAGCTGCTCAATATTTTTCTGATCTTTGATTTGTTGTCTAGTTGGAGTTGGGCTATGTACTTTGCCTAGCGTAAGTTTTTCCAATTCACACTGAACCTAAGACCGTGGTTAACCTAAATAGATACCGAATCACTTGAACAAATTTCGTTGATAGAGTGTCCTGTAATATTACATTATATTTTATTTATTACCAATGAGGTAAAGAGTATATTAGGTATCGGGTTCAATTTTCCATCGGCTATTGCATTATATTATCCATTGTGACTTATCGGGACAAGAAAAAAAATTCTATTTATTTTTTAAATTTTATCTAAGATAGAGATATTATAAAAAGTTGCGACAAAAAGAAGGAAAAAATTATACACATAAGATCTCAACAAACACTACTACAACAATCATTTTTTACTATAGTTCAAGATGCCTTTTATTACGGTTCAAAGACGTTGTCTATTTGAGCGTAATAGTGGGTAAGTATTTTTTTACTACGACTCATAATTGTAGTAAAAGGAGACCTATTACTACAATTCTTTGGATGAACTGTAGTAAAAGGTTTGTCTCGACCAAACCTTTCACCATGGTTCATCCAAAGAACCATAGTAAAACCACCCCCTAAATAGAAGTTTCTACTCAAACAATACAAGCGAGTCCCCAATTTTTCAAAACATAACACTTTCGTTCAAAAATTCACAAAAATAATTAAACTCAAGCCCATATTTGAACACTAGAATAGATCCAAATGAATACCTAAATTAGACTCAACTGAAATTTTGAGATTTAAAATTAAAATTTGAAGAAGAAAGTGAAACCTAAAATTTTGAATTTATCGCCTCTCGCCATTTCCTCTCTGTCTCCTTCTCGACGCCTACTATCATTCTCCTTCTTCGCAATCAACTCAAGCCCTCCATCCTTCTTTTTCTTCAACCACAAATTTGATGCTGATGTCGATAAGAAGTCAGATTTGAAACATTCATCAAAATACTCTAATTACAACTTCAAACCATATAATTGAAAGAAATTTACGAAAGGGAAGGCCACAATCAAAGGCTAAGCAAACCTCGTATTGGCTTTGTGCTTTTCGGACCACATAGGACTTGGACAAACGCATCTTCCCTTGCTTGTTCAGTAACAATATGAACCATATCCGCTATGTGTGTGTGTGGGCGTGAGAGAGAGAGAGAGAGAAAATAAGGGAATAGATGGATCAAACTCATACTTGAATTCTTTAAATTTAAAGCCATTACCATTTTTTGTTTCTCGAGATCGGAAGGAAGTGGCAATCGAGATGAGCAAAGGTAACTACTCTCTCTCTCTCTCTCTCTCTCTCCGGCTCGACGTACTTTTCGACCTTGAAGAACCCGGTGATACGACCAAGGGGAACTACATGCTAGCCTTGCTCGCTTCGAGATGTTGCTTTCTTTACGGCGCTCGAGCCTAGTGTTTTTCCTTTCTCCTACAACGGCGACTCGGATCCGAGGGAGAACAGGAAGATTAATAGAGAGAGAGAGAGAAAGAGAGAGAGAGAGATTTAAATAGAGCGAGAGACGAGATAAAGAGAGCGAGAGGCGGAAGAAGAAGTGAGAGACAAAGAGCGCGAAAAGAAGTGAGAGTGGAAGAGAACGAGTGGGAGTGAGAGCTAGAAAAAGAGAGGCAAAGAGGGAAGTGAGAAACTCAGAGAGAGAGAGAGAGAAAGAGAGGGAATAGTGACATAGAGATGTGAAGGGAAATGAAATGGGGGAAAAGAGGAAATAAGGAAAGTCTTGACCTATTACTATGGCTTTTCCTTAGAACCGTAGTAGTAGGTTATTTTTAAAAAAATTTACAAAAATATCACTGTCTTATTTTTAAAAATCATTTTTGTTATAACCTTTGTAAAAAGCTCCTAGCTAAAAGTTATTATTGTAATAGTGAAAGTGAAAAACGTTTTCCTTAATAGAATAACTTTTAGAATTATCTCATTGAAAAGTGAACTAGTGGTTAATGTCTTCGATTTGTATCATTTCATTGTTAAAATAAAATTTTCTAAATTTTATTAAAAAGTAAACAAAGTAACCATGCAATAACAAAATTATGATAAATAATGAACAAGGATAAAACATGTCACTGAAATTCGTTTAGAAAAAGCTAATAGACAATATTTAAGAAAATATAGTACAAAAATTAATAATAATACATGAGAATATTAAAATGCAAGTGAAATGAAACATGATTGAGAAAGCTCAACAATTAACAAAGAAATGGATGGTTATCATAACAATTCATAGGAGCAACAATTATTTTTTTTAAATGAAGTTAAAAAATGGAAAGGATAATGGAGTATTGGGATGGTTATCGTAATAATACATAGGAGCAACCAACTATTTTTTTAGATGAAGTTAAAAAAATGGAAACAACGATGGAATTTAGCCTTAAACCCCTAATCATTAGAGCAAGCGAGAACTATAAGTGCTTTAAACCACTACGCTACTGGAACTTAACTGATCTTAAAATAGTTTATTAATATATATATACATAATTTCATTTGGGGAGGGGGATCATGCCCCTGGTCCCCCTAGTTTCACCCCTACCCACACTTTTCAATTGGTTAAAATTATGTTGTACATTTATGGTTGCAATTTATAAATTATAAAAATTCTTTTTATGTTTGATGTTAATTAGAGTCAGGATGAGTGATCTTATAAAAAATTTCGAAGATAGGAAGTGAATGAGGAAAGAGGACTGTATAACGAGTAATTTGTGGAGCTATTATCAATCCTTACAATTGTTTTACATAAGTGTCTACGGCCTAAAGGAGAGCTACAATCTTGCATATGTCAATAATGTTGATCTTAAACACAACATGAAAAAGTAGAACATTTGATGCATATAATTTATTAACTTTAGAGGTTTGGTGATGGTATTCTCACTTGTCACTCATTGTTCTTCTAGGATGACGAAAGAACTCTCTTCACAAAAAGAGAGGCTTTTGAATGAGTGATCTCATGTACTATCAAACTTGTGGTCGCCCAAGCAACAAAAAGCTGGTTTTCTTATTATTATTATTATTTTCTTATCGTAGGGCAAGCAACTATTCCAAATTGTGTTGGTTATAACAAGTTAATCTTGACTAAGTTCCTGTTCGAGTAAAATGAGATGTTTGAGTAGCGTATACCTGTTTAGGTAGTTGATAATTATTAAATTTATCTCGTTAACATATAACCTGTTCAACTGAGCGGTTCAATAAATGTGTTCGGTAAATTTAGTGGTTGAGTTAGCTAATTATTATAAATTAAAGTAAAAGAATATAAATAATTTGCCAAATATAAATTAATGAAGGGATGTTTTTGTCAAAAAATATAAAACGCTACTTTTAAATGTGAAAAACTAATATTCTTAACTTTTCGTAAACACTACTTGAAACGTTATAAATTAATACAAACGATGGTTGAAACACTACCTTACCGAATACTAATATTTAGTTTATTAGTATTTTTAACTTGATCAATAAACTAAAAGTTAGTCCCAACACTCGTTGTCGAACAGGATCTAAAATATGGTTTCCTCAAAGCTATAAACGTGTGGTATATAGATTTGTGTTTATCCTTAGTTTAAGTACATGCTATGTTATATTGAGCGGGTTTCCTCATTTAAGGTAAACTCAGTAAAAGGAATGGTTAAAACATATCAGATTAATAACAATTGGTTCATTTAAAGTATATTAATGTACTGGGACAGGTTGGCACTCATCAAGGCCATGCTTTATGATCCGATATTTTTATTCATTTATTTATTATGCTAATTTATTTGTTATATTTGATCAAATTTATTAGAACCAATTTATGTGTAACAATAGTGATTATTTATGGAGGTTTTTATGTGAGTTTACTATAACTTAAAACAATCGAGTTAATAACATATATCCTGAATAGGCTCGGACTCAACATACTTATTCTTATTAAAAAAAAAAAGACCGACTCAACCTACTTCATTAGATCGACCACAATCTAATTGAAATTGTCTTATTATGGACCAACCCTAACGATCTGTTGCCCACTACTGGTCAAGAGTGTTTCCTTATTCTTTTATTTTAAATTCACATAAACAAAAGGTATTAAATATATATTGAGGAGATACACCAATAAATAGATTCCATTCATGTAGTCCCTGATAAAAATTATGATAAAGGGTAGATCATGAGGGTCAATATAATACAGTTTTCTCGAATCTAGCCCCATCCAACATGCTTCATATAGTTTGAAATATCTTAACTTTTCTCTAATTTTTATGGATACCCTCGGATTATCGAATAGGATATGACCCTTATTTTTTTTTCTTTCCGATTAGTATTAGATCCGACCATCATACAAACTTATATTGGAAAATGACATTTTAAATGAAACTCGCTTTTCGGTGAAGTTTGACAACATATATCCTTTGCAAAAAATATTAAGTACAATGAATAATACAACAATTTTAACACTTGATTTAGTAACTAAACACTTAGTTTACTAAAATAACTATATCAAATAACCAAAACAACAAAACAATACTAATTTACACTTGGTTAACTAAAATTAACCAAGAGTCTTTGAGTGGAGTGCCAATATCATGCTTCTAACATTTTTAAAAATACATATTAACGGATCAAAACTTCTACAATACAAAAGAGGAGGGAGTAAATTGAACGTGATGCACAATGTACAAAAAATTTCTGTTTTGACTTTATCGGTTGTTTTTGACTAAGCTTGACCAAGGTTCTTAGAAATTGAAAGTTGATGCTCTAAACATTCAATAAATTTGATCCCTCTTGATATTTTGTCCCATTAAATTCCATGAAAGAGATAAAAGTGAAGCTGGTCAAATTAAAAAGAAAACATATGGCTATATATAGGGGTAACAAACTAGAGCCCTAATCTCAAATCCTACTCACTAATAGGAGTATTATATTCTTATTCAAGTGCTGATCATGGAAAATGATGAGAAGGTTGTTGAATTTTGGGATTCTTGTGTTTTGCTCCCATTATGATTTGCTAATTTAAAAAAAAGCCATTCTTAATGATTAGGGGGCCTCCTAGTGACTTACACGTGGCAGCTTTATATATTTTTATTTTTTATTTATCTTTAATACATGCCCGCATCAATAATATATGTACACTTTAAAGGTCTCAGATTTTTGGTCTCAAAAGTAGCAAACTTTTTTTTTTTTTTTTTAATGTGCAAATGAAAAGTGGTATTTATTTACTTAACAAGCAAGACTGCTACAAATGTTGTACCAGATGTTGAGTACATATATAGAAAGGTAGATCGATGAACAAAGTCTACTCATTATTTTCATGCTTCTTAAGTAAAAAGCTTTCATTAATATCTTCCCTTTTTCTGCAACCCATGTATGAGTTGGGTTAGTATTATTCTGCATTTTGTCTTTTGTCATATGTGAACTTTAGACTCGGGTCATATTCGAAAAAGATTTTCAGAATAGTATATAGTGTTTTCATTTATATTTGTCAAGACATACTGTGTCTTATCTTATTTATATAAGACATTTGATAGCAATTACAATCGTAACTTATAACGGTGTACTTTTTTTTATATGTTAAAATTTACATTTTTAAAACACAAATATAAATATTTAATTAAGATTTTGAGTTAATACCCAATACTATGCTTATAGCTAGCAAGCAAAGTGATGGTAAAGTCTTGCTTCATCATTTATTTAATCATGAAAAAGTTATCCTCCTCACGATTTTTATTTGAACTAAAAAAACTTATAATATTAAAAATACATAATTTTTTTTTTTTTTTTGGGGACAAAGGCAAAGACTTCATTCCATATGTAAATTACCTCCTTAAGTGTGTACAAGGGGGAGAGCTTAAATAGGGAGCCACCTTCTAGGAAGGGTTTTTATAGTTCAAAGAATGGGAAATAAACTTTAATTTATTCATATTGAATGACAATATAGTAAATAAGATGAAACAACACTAAGAGCTGGTTTGAAGTTATATACAAAGCAAACATAAAAAGAAATAGAAACAAAACGAATGTAAATGAAAAAACGAACATAAACGACATATATTTTAAAATGGTGGGAGTATTTCTAATCACTTGTAATCTGTTGCCAACTACTTTTAATAGCTCCTAAGAAATACTAGTCTATTTGTATGTACAACTTCTAATGCACTAACTAATCCTAATGACCACTCTTATCTACGCTCCTAGTTTTAAACATTGAAACAACATACCTTTAAACTTTTCCGAAATAAAGTTATGTATATAGTAGTCATATTATTTGGGTTTCCTATCTCTCCAACCACCTCTATATAGTTGTACTTGATTTAAGAATAATCCTATTGGGTTCTAACATTGCCCTTAAGCAATGTATCAAATATAAACAAAACATAACAGCAATATATTTTTTTCTAGTTTTTAAAAATGGTCAACTTAAGAAAGTAAAAAATTTGCTATAGAAACAGCGGCTCGTCAAGCAAGTGTCTGATCAAGTGACAAATACTCCATATTTTTCACGACAAAAAATAATTTTCTTATAAATTGTGGGGGAGAGTTAAAGATTAATTATGGGTATAAACTTGATATTTCTATAAAAGGTGGGGCGTATGGTAGTAGCACCGACAGTGGAATGGAGGCGTGTCCGTGTCAACAAATGGGACTCGCCACAGCTCACCTCAGCAAAGCGATTTTCCTGGCAATTATTTAATCAGCTGTCTGTTTCCAGAAGTTCACTGGAGGAGGAGAGTGTGTGTGTGCTGTGAGACTCCAAAACTTTACTGCATTAATTTCTGTACTTACATATTTAAAATAAAATCTAATACTACTTTAGGGTTTTATTGCCTACCTTACTCTCTTTTCCCTTCATTTTCTTAGTCCTCACAACTTCCAAGACCCTCAATGCCGTGGGCCGCCATAATCTCAAAAAACTCCCGCCACTATTTCATATTTATCATACAAATAACAAGCCAGGGAATTCAATTTACAGTCTAATATATTTTAAATTTTAAATTTTATTACTAGATTAATAGTATTTCATTTCTATAAATTTAATTTTTTCACGATTTTCTATGAATTGGGTTATTATTACCCCTTTTTTTAACGAAATTGGGTTATTATTATCACCTTTATAAACTTTTTTAATTTTTTGTATAAAAAATTATAGAACTTGAACCTAAGGCCATCTTTAAAGATATTAGAATTTTTCTCTTTATTTTTTATAATTATTCTTGTGAAGTGTATGCCACTTTAGTTTATATTTGAAGTTCATTTAAATTGACTGTGACACTTTTTGTGAACCTTGATGATGTAAGTTAAATATAATTTTATATCCCATGCCACATATTAAAACAATTTATCATACAAAACGTGTTAAAAAAATTAATCTCATTAATTTTTTTCACATATGACTAGTAATATAATATAATAAGTAAACTAATATAATTGATTAACACAATTTATTTCTCAATATGGTATTACCATAATTTAAACATTTTTTTATTTGATAAAAAGGTATAATATTTTTCGGGCGTGAGAACTTAAGATAAAAACTTTTTAAGTAGTGTAGTTCCGAGAATTCGAGTTTGTGTTATCGTCTTTAGTTTAATAAAGATTTGACGCGGTAATTTTAGTGAAATTTAAGTAGCAAGTAATGAAAACACAGAGTTGCACCAGCATTTGGATATGTATAGAAATAAGGTGTAAGTAGTAATAAATGGGTGAAGAGCGTGTCAGAAAATTTGCTACTTTTTACGACAGTGAGAGAATAAATTCACCATATAACATCACATGCCAAGTAGGTCTTGGGGAGTCTTATTAAGGTTAACTAATTCCATTAAAAATTTGTGTGGTAATAGAAAGAGATTGTATTTGTCTTATGCATTGAAACCTCAGCTACTTGAGTTTAGTTATTAATTGAGGTTTGCTCTTAATTAATGACCTTGTTTGTCAATCAACTGTTAACTATTTGTATTAGCGCTTAGTTGTTTGACTTACTTGTTTGCATTAGATGTTTGAGAAAAATATGTTTCGTAAAATTAGATCTTTCCAACAAAACTATTTGGTGAAATTTCATTTATGCCCATAGCTTAATTTCATTAATTGTTTTATACATTATAATTATTTTTATTCCATATTCATATTTCTTCTCAACATTAATTAAGAATTATGTGATATATAAAATTATATTTATACCTTCTACGACAGTGAGAGAATAAATTCACCATATAACATCACATGCCAAGTAGGTCTTGGGGAGTCTTATTAAGGTTAACTAATTCCATTAAAAATTTGTGTGGTAATAGAAAGAGATTGTATTTGTCTTATGCATTGAAACCTCAGCTACTTGAGTTTAGTTATTAATTGAGGTTTGCTCTTAATTAATGACCTTGTTTGTCAATCAACTGTTAACTATTTGTATTAGCGCTTAGTTGTTTGACTTACTTGTTTGCATTAGATGTTTGAGAAAAATATGTTTCGTAAAATTAGATCTTTCCAACAAAACTATTTGGTGAAATTTCATTTATGCCCATAGCTTAATTTCATTAATTGTTTTATACATTATAATTATTTTTATTCCATATTCATATTTCTTCTCAACATTAATTAAGAATTATGTGATATATAAAATTATATTTATACCTTCTACACAAATTTAATTATGTATATCTTTTTAAAGTTTATTTTTAATAATATATTTGACATGTATGTGACAAAATTATTTATTTATTATGATAGACTAAATTACTTGTTAAAATATTAAAAATATTAAAATAAAAAAATTAACTTAAATATTCATAATCATCCTCTACTATTGTTCCAAAAGTGAAAAAATATGAATTAAAAAAATCTTATACATAAGCATAATTTCAATGACAATTAGCATAATTTCACCAAAATATAAAGAGTAATATAGTAACTTCAAGTATTAATTACAATAAGCTCTTCCAAAAATTATTCTAAATAACTTTTTGTAAAAAAGCTTTTTGGGTCAAAAAAATATTCCAAAAAGCTATTTATCAAATAGTATAATTAACTTTTTACCCAGTCATAGCTAAAAAGAGTTTTTGGGGGTAAAAAGTTGTTTGCAAACACTCCCAATATGTTTTTATTGGATGATATGATGAAATAATAAAAAATTACTCCTTCTGTTTCAAAATAACTGTCATTTTTGGAGGTTGTGAAGGAATATCAAAAATTATAAATTTATAGATCAAGTTGCCTCGAAATTTCATTGAAAATGAGGAAAGTTAATTAAAAAAAGAGATAAAAAAATAATCAATAAGGACAAAATTGGTAAACTAATCATTAATATGTCATTGAAATTATAAAAGTGACAATAACGTGAAACAAAAAAAAAGTGATTAGATATTGTGGAACAAAGTACATATTAATTTTTTTTTGGGTGCAGAAGAGGGGCTAAAACCCTAAAAGAATATTATTATTTTCTAATATGCTTGGGCTAAGCGGCACCTACATTATCTGCAAACGGAGTACATATTAATAGGCAACAATAAAGTTTCTAGAAAATATTATAAAAAATCTAAATTCTAATTTTTTATGGTATATTTTTTGAAAAAGATTATAATGAGGATATTGTAATATGAGTCGGCCCATAAACCGGTAGTCACTAATTCGGCCCAATTAGCAACGGCTCATAGGATATATCTTGACTTTTGTTTTACGAAATATAAGGATTTTCTAATAAATCTAGCTTGAATTTTAACCTGAAAAAGTATATTTACAACAGTAAAATGGACAATAAAAGTGCATTTACATTATAATTGGTTGATTTTAATTTTTATTCTTAAAATTTTCATATTTTTATGATGATTCATTCCACTAATTGTGCCATGTTATATAAGTTTCGGTTTAGGTACTGTTCGACTTTACATGAAAAACAAAATCTATTTATATTTTATGTTCGTTTATGTTCTTTTATGTTCGTTTATATTTGTTTTCTTATTTTACAACTCATTTTTGTTCGTTTATGTTCTTTTATGTTCGTTTACGTTCGTTTATGTTCGTTTATGCTCTTTTATGTTCGTTTACGCTTCTTTTATGCTTATTTATGTTTATATACGTTTTGTATGTAAGTTCAAATAGGCCCGATGTCTATTGTATAAGTGTATATAGAATGTTTGTTTTGATTTTCTATATGTGATGATTGAGTCACATATGATTGAGTCACATATGTGATGATGTATAAGTGTATGATTGAGCCAATAAATCTTACATGATAAATTTATCATTAATTTTTTTGAAAATTATTTATTTTTTATGGAAAAAGTTATTGTATTTTAAAATATTGTGACAATTAAATTAATGTCTTTAGGTATTTTCGCTATTACTGTCCACATCAATAGTTGAATGTATTAAAGATCTTCAACCAAGTAAAAGAGAAATCATTGCATAAGGAAAATTTAATCGAAATAAACTTTTATATCAAAATATCTTCTAAAGTACCAACAAAGTGTTAATTCAAGGGTAGCAACCTCACTCCTGTAAGAACGAGAACATACGAATTCTGAAAAACGTACTTATTAGGAGAGTTTTTAACTTAAATGCTTGTAAATTAAAAGAAATTACGCCTTTTATTAAACTAAAAAATAAAAATATCCAAAATTACTACAAAAGGAGAAAAGAACAAGAGGCTGACTACTATTCCAACAAGCATGAGAAGAAAACCAATATAATAAGTCAATAATATGTTTTTAATCACATATCCGATGAATAAAATCTTATTATTATAACATTAGCTACTAGTTTTTAGATGCAATGTAACGGTAAAAATGGGTTATTCGTTTATGATACGGGTCGGATTAAATCCGAATCAGGTTATATTTTATGTTAATGACATTTTGGTCTGGTATCCATTTAGCTTAGGCAGTTTTCGATTAGGTTTGTCTAAGAGTCAATTGATATTTAATCCAATAATTTTATTTTGTAAAAAATAGGGAACTTTATAAAAATAAAAAAAATGGGCCGGGTGGAGTCAAATTCTTGACATATTCGACTGTTAGGTCGGGTAGGAATATTGGTCATTCAACTTGGATTTTGAGTCTCATATTAATTTTGTCAGATTTAATTTTTAATCTTATTTTAAGTCAACGTATCTTGATTTATCTGACCGAAAAAATGGAATTATCATTTTTGTTTTGGTGTGACTATGGGAGTAAAGTACCCTTATTGGTAAAAAGAAGTTTATGCAAATATGCAGTCGATTTGTGCTTATATTCTTGACAGTGGCACAGCAGCGACAGTGAGGAGTAGCCCTGTCCTGTGACTGTGAAGAAGAAAATGCTTTCACTTTGGAGATTGAGGTAGTGGTGAAGTCTCAAAACAAAGGGAAAAAGCAAAAGGCTGCAAGCTTTTTAAGTCTCTATTCCTTCGCAGTTAAGTCTTCTTACATCTCGACAATTATTTGGTTGGGGAGTTTAGTGGGGAGGTGAATACACATACATCAGGCTTCGCTCTTTTTATGTGTCGTAGTAGTAGTAGCCAATTACAGCTAGGGAATAAGAATGACAAAGTAGTAGGAGCAGCCAATTACTGCTGGGGAATAAGAATGACAAAGGTTTGGGTGTAGGTCAGATTCATTTTGATACAAATCTATTTATTATTTTTTGACCTAATTTAGAAAGACCCAAATTCTTAGGTTTATAAAATGGGATCCAGATCTATATTTATTGGATCTAGCTAGTTTAGTCCATTTCAACATTAGAAGTGCTAGCTAGTAAATAGTTTGTCATCTCCATCAACTTGACAAATAGGTCGTTACGAACGAGTGTGAGCTGGGTGTGATTGAAGTTGATGTATTTCAGGTTGTGTTCAGTTTGGATCCGGTTAACTTTGAGTGAATCTAGTTTGTATTAAGTTTATGTTAATTTAGATCAAGTTAAGTTCGGATAAAGTTCATTAGAGTCAATTTGGATACAGGTCGAATTATTGGCTATTCGTGTCAATTTTGGGCATTGCATACAAATGGGATCAAGTTAAATTCCAATTGGGTTATTTTTCAGGTAAGTTTTGATTTTTAATTGGGCCAATTTATGTGGTAATATCTTACACGGACTTTTAATTTACATGGGCCAAAATCCTAAAACCTTGACAACTTATTGATTATTGATGTTAGGGCATGATGATGGTAAAGTAAACAATTACAGTCAAGTGAGCATGCATTTTTATGATCAAGGACTTCAAATTGTAACAATAACTTAATTGTTTCACAAAAAAATTTTAAAAAAGGAAGTTGCATGAGATAAGAGTAGGGATGATTGAATCCGTAATTATATTCAAAAACCTTAATTATATTAGAAAATCGTAATTATATTTAAAAATCGTACTTATACCCATGCTCATACTTATATACCCATGTCATAACTATACTCATTGACTTTTTCAAGTTTGTGGCTTATATTTGGTGTGAATATGATATAAATACTATTTTTTTAAATGCGCCTAACTTACTGTATCCTAACTTAAAAGTGCCCCAGTGAGTATTTACAAACAAAGGGGAGGGATATCAAAACTCATATAAAAACCGAGGAATTAAACCCATCACAAGTAATTTTGTGACTAGTCAAAACGGGAGAAATTACTTCCTCCTATATTTAAACCCTGAAAAAACTGTGTGGAAGATACAGGTTAACCAACTCAGCTAGACTAATACCCATAATAACGTATATTCAAATTACTTCCTCCTATATTTACATTCCTAAATGACACTAAGCAAAATTGACCCATATTTAATCAATCAATTTAACTTATTTAGACTTAGATTCTGGTCTAATTTGGCTTGGGAGTAATTTGGGATTCAAGTTTGAATAAGGTCAATTAGGTTTATGGTCGATTTAATTTCAGTTGTGTCATTTTGGGTTCAAGTTTGAGCTAAGTTGAGTTTTGGGTGAAATTTGATTTAGTACTTTTGAACGTCAACCCGATCCATATTCTAATCATCCAGTTAAGTCACTTTAGTTAGGTTGACCTTCTATCCTATTAAAAACTATTACATATTTATAGTACACTAGCAATAAATATTACCTTTAACAATAAAGAAAATAATATGTCTTCAACTTACAACATTTAATGACACAAATTATTTCTATGCTACCTCATAACCTAGCATGCTGGCTCATTTTGAAGTTTCCATGCTGAGCCGTGCAAATCTTTATCAATATACTTCCTCCATTTTAAAATACATATTATTTTAATTAATTTTTTTATTTCACAATATTTATCATTTTTAACTTAATCTTTTAATACAAATTTTATCATAAATTTAATATTTCCTTATTACTCCCTTATCATCTTAAACAACCAACTTTGTTAATCCATGGAAAAACGAAAGAAAAAAAAAGCATATGATGCCTCGGTGCACTAGATTAGTGTCATAGGAAATTCCAAGAAGCAACATACAATATTTTACTGTACACTAGATTAGTCGGTTTGTTTTTGTGAGAGTATAGAAAGTAGTAAGGCAGAAGTTCACATGCAATTTGCGACAGAAACTAGACACATTGTCAGTTAAATTACTACTGACCTCGGTGCAACAAATCATTTCTTTATTTTCCTCCACATTATGTATAGAAGAGTCTGTCAACGATTCAAGAATGGTTTTTGTCTGAATCAGTTTAGACAATTGAGTTAGTGTACCAATATTTGAAGCGTTATTTTGTCTTTTGCCCAAACAAAAACCATTAATAACTCTGTTTTCTAGGTCTATAGTAAATGTACATGTTAAGTACTGTATTTAACTAACTAATGTTCTTATGATGCTATACAATTTACTAGCTGTTGGCTGCCAACTAATAGTACATGTGTGAAAATTCTAATCGGTAAAGAAGCAAGTTGGACCGTAATGGTAAATTCTTTGCGTATTTCTATTAAATATTTAAGTTCATCTGCTATATATATCAGCTTGAAATCCTTTTTCCCTTCAAAAAGACGACAAATAAAATAATATCATTATATCAAAATATGAAAAGATGGATAGCATAGAAAGGAATATCAGAAAATATCGTGCATCAGTATTTGGACTTACAGGGAGTGTTTTAAATTGATTAATTAATACCGTTCAGTGTCAAGCTAGGTAAGGTGATTGATAATCATGGCACCAACAAGGGTTGTCCTTCACAATTCACAGGCAATTCAATATATATATGCATGGACCAAAGAAAAGGACTGTGCTCATGTGTTGGTAGCTTCTACATAAAGGCTAATGAAAGCTCAAAAAACCCTTGAGCCTGAGTCTTATGGGACCCTTCGGACTGCTTATCAATAAGCCCAAGGACCATATACTGTCTGGACACAATTCTCAGATGTTATTATAAATATTCTCTCTCTTTCTCTCTCTCTCTGCATCACTTATTGTGATGAGTGTAAATATCAGCATTCTGCACCACTTTGAATGCATTTTGCAGTAAAATTGATTGTCTAATTTATAGCATCCTCTTATAGTTAAATATCTAACTTGAATGGTACTCCCTCAATGATGATGTCTTGGCCTGATAATTAAGAGTAAGGATCCGAATGTTATTAATATTATCATGTATAACAGATGAAAATGGCTGAAATTAGACAGGGAGGACTAAAATTTTGAAATATATATATGTCCTGGAGTTTTGGTTAAAATTGGAGAGGGAAGGTTTTAGTACCGAATTAAATTAGGAGGAAAGATATAAAGCAAAACAAGTAAAGCAAATGAAAAAAGTTATAGTCCGACCTGCCAGATTAGAATCAACGGCCTAAGGATAGCTGTGCATGCCCACTAAAGTCTCCGTTCTAACAACTGAGTGAAGGTTCAGACTATAATTTATGGCTGTTGGGATTCAAGCTCAGGTCTCCACGGCCCACAACGTGGAATTCTAACGTTATGTAATTTTGAATCTTATTCTTCTCTTATCAAAGCAAACAGCATTCGGCCCTGTTCGGCAAAATGAGACTGTTTGAGTAGCGGATAGTTGTTTGTGTAGTTGATAGTTGTTTAGGTAGGCTGATAACCGATAGATTTTAGCTGTTAGCGGATAACCTGCTCAATTTAGCGGCTGAGTTAGTTGATTATTGTAAATTGACATAAAAGGATATAAATAATTTGTGAAATATAATGAATGAAGTGTTTTTTTGTCAAAAAAATATGAAACGCTACTTTCAAATGTTGAAAGCTAATATTCTTAGCTTTTCATAAACACTACTTGAAACGCTAAAAGTTAATGCAAACGATAGTTAAAACACTACCTTACCGAATGCTAATATTTGGTTGATTAGTGTTTTGACTTGGTCAAAACGCTAAAAGCTACTTCAAACGCTTGTTCTCGAACAGGGCCTTCGTATGGACCAATTCGCCCTTATTTCCCACTTACATGTACCATAACCCAAAGAATAGAGAATTTCAATATATATATATATATATAGGGGTGGAAATGAGTCGAGTTGGCTCGCGAGGGCTCGTGAACAAACTTGACAGGGAACTCAAAAGCTCAGCTCAGAAAAAGTTTGAGCCAACTCGAGCTCAACCTTGTAAAAAACGAACTGAGCAGAGCAACGTGAAGCTCGGCTCGTTGACCTATGCAAGCCCAATCCCTTATCAATTAACATACTAAAAAAATTGTAAATCTTTAAGAATGCATAGGCCTTAGTAATTTGGAGTTCTAGCCACTATCTACCTAGCTCTTGTAAATGTTTTGGCCCAGATGTAATAATATATATGATACCCTAAATTCTATCTTAATTATAAAATAAGGAAAATCCTAGTTCTTTTTGTCATTCAAGCAAGTTACTGCTCTATTATCATCCTCCTCTCCCACTATCTCCAACGTGGTAACATCATTCAACTTCCCTGTTACTTCACCAGCAACCAGTAAATGTTGATAGAGGGGCTGTGAATAATAACGGCCCATCAGCATCAACTAGGAACAGTTGGTATGGATTTTACATCATTCCTTTATAATATTTATAGTGTCTTTCTCCTCTTCAACAATATTTACATTTTTTGTGAAAGTTAAAGTCATAGATTATGTCTTTCATTCTTGATTTCTCACTATTACGTTTCTTTGAACTGTAAATTAGTTAAATTACTATTTATCTAAGTTTTTCATGATTTTCTCATCAATAGTTTGATATATTGTCCATATATTAATCTAAATAAAATTGTAAAATTCTTTGTCTTATTGTCAATAGTTTTGCCATGCTATGTTGCCCTAATTTACATAATTTGTTTTTCTTTTGTGAAAATTGGAGGATTTTGGGATTGGTTTGGTAGTTCTGTTACTATTGAATTCATGAAATTGTTTTACAATAATCCAAAGGTGGGAAACATAATGTTGTATCCAGACTCTCATCATTGATGTGTGATGGTGATGAGTTATCCACCAATAATCAATACAAAAAGGTGAAGGAGTCTGCCTTTAATTTTGTTTAATTATTGGCGTACATATAAATGAATAGCCTATAAGGTAATGTTTAAATAGTTTCACTAGTTTACTTATAGACTGTAATGAACTAATGACATTTCATGATGACTTCCATGTATGTTTGAGTAAATTTAAGTAGTAACTATATCACATATATGTCACACATGTATTGATCTCTATTATTATTATTATTATTATTATTTTTATTTTGTATCATATATGTCTTCATTTGAAGATGCAATTGATTTGTCTCCAATCCATTGCCCGACACTAATTGATGAAATGGAACAACCAATGCGAGAACCTCAAGAAAGTGAGAACCTCAAGAAAATCTTCCAGAATCTATTGACTTTGTGAGTGCGAATGATGTGGTGATCAAACAGAAAGTGGTCTATGAATGGAAGCTAGTGAAATGCTCACACTGCAATCTCTTTGGTCATGAGGTTTCATAATGCCGGAAGAAGCAAAATACTAGAGTTGAATGGAGAAAAGTTCAAAAACCAACAGAGAATATGGGAATGCACAACAGGATGAGGAGGGCTTTCAGTAGGCCGAAAAGAACTTCAAAAGGGCCTTAGCAATACACCTAGAATCCATACACAAAGTCCAAATATCTTTGAAGCAATCGATAGAAGAGGAAATACTCGAAGATAGTTAACCAGGGACAGGGGATAAACCCCATATGAACATAATATGTTGGAATGTTAGAGGGTTAAATAACCCTAATAAACAGGTAGAGGTAGTACACTATCTCAAAAACACAAAAAATAGGAATTATTGGGCTGTTGGAGACCAAACCGGCAAGGGAGAATGAAGTGAAAGCAATGGATGGCGAGTATACCTTAAATGGGCATATGATGCCTAAAGGGAGAATTATATGGAAAAAGTGCTTTAATTAGCTACAAAAAGAAGGACAAGTGGTTTATGGAAAAAACAAAGCACAACACAGAATTGAATTATGGGAGACAATAACCGAAATAGCAAACTTAATGGACAAGGCTTGGTTTTTTTTTTGGCAAAGGGTAAATGGGGGATCCAAGCAAAACTTAGGCAACCCTTCTCACAAGGGTTCTACCTACGTTATCGTTTGCCACAATACTCGAAAGAGAGGGGGAGGGGGCTCAGTCCAAATAGTTGGCGAAGAAATGGTGTGCCCGTAGTTTGCCAGCCAGTCAGCACTGCATTTGCTTCCTTGAAAATATGATTGATAGTGTAGTTTTGAAGAGACGACATCATCCTGTTTGACGTCTTGAATGAGAAAGTCGATTTCCCACGGTGTTTTGTACTTTCCTCCGATGCAATCAATGATAATTAAATTATCACCTTCAATATCAATGGAGTCGATATTTTCTTTGATAGCATGTTGAATACCAAATCTAAGTGCACTTGCTTCAGCTACTAGAATAGATGCCTTCCCTAGTCTCGCTGCTCCCGAAAGAAGAAGGTTGCCCTGGTTATCTCTCAATAGAAAGCCCATAGCTGCAGAATTATTCCTTAACGATCCGTCAAAATTGAGTTTGACATGACCAACTCCTGGCTTGTTCCATTTCACCGGATGAAATCGTTTGACTTTAGCCGATCCGCCCTAAAAAAGACATCGAGGCGGAGAACAACTTTTTCTTGATTTCCATTCCGCCGCTGCTTTCTTTGCTCTAATGAGGACTCTAATAATGTGAAATTCTTCTTCTTTGAAAATAACCGCATTCCTTGCCTTTCATATACTCCGGATAAGGAAGATGACTCGTTGTAGCTGGTCCTTTGAGAGGGAAGAGTGTGCCGCTTGGAGGGTGTTGAAGCCATTGGAAAGAGGGTTGATGAAGCTAGTTGAGTGGATCCATTTGTGATTTTTGCCAGGTTCCAAACATGGGAGGTACTTTGGCAGTTGAAGAAGAGATGACTGCTAGATTCGTCATGATGATGGCAAATATTGCACCTTGGGTCAAGATGTAACCCTCTTTTAGAAGGGGTCAATTTCGGTGGTAACCCATCTTATAAAAATTGCCGAGAGGAAAGTCTTAATTTTAGGAGGCACATTTGTACTCCAAATCCAGTTGCCATCCCAAGAGTGCTGCCTCGGACTATTCCGAGCCAGGTTTGTTAGCGTCTTTGTAGTGAATGACCCATTCCCAGATAAACCCCAACATGGTTCATCATGTTTCGCAAACATTGGTAGTTGGATACCAGTAATTATATCAACATATTCGCTGGGTAAGACTAGACTAAGTTTAGGGACACGAGTTGAGGTTACTATTTGCTCTCTCAATAAGAGGCGTAAATAACGAGATTTTCGACTTGCCATAAATAGTGGGACAACCTAAATATTTTCCAAGGATTCCACAATAGGAATATGGAAAATACCGGAAGCAATTTCTTTATCCCTTCTTTACTGCTTTAGATGAGAAGATCATAGAAGATTTATGAAAATTCATAAGTTGTCCCGAGGATGCACAAAAATCATCCATTATCTTTTTAAGGTTGCAAAAGGCCCGCACCCTTTCTTTGCAAAATAAAAGACTATCATCGGTAAAAAATAGTGCAGGAATAAGATCCCCTTTTGCACTAATCTTTATTCCAATACCTTGTTTTTTGATGGTTCCAGCTTGGATAAGTTTTGAGGTGAGGGCTTCCATGCATATAAGGAAGAGATAAGGTGAGAGCGGGTAGCCTTGTCTTAGTCCTCTTGATGGCTTGAAAAACCTTGTGGTTGGTCATTGATGAGGAGAGAGTAAGACACCGAGGAAATGCATTCCTTAATCCAGCAATTCCACTTTGGTGGGAATCCCATGCCTCTAAGGCAATCAATTAAAAAGTCCCATTCGACCCGGTCATAAGCTTTTTCCATATCGAGTTTGAGTGCTACCCATGCCGTTTTCCCTTTTGCTTTGCTTGAATTTGTTCATAATTTCATGCGTAAGCAAAATATTATCATGGATATGTCTTTGGGACAAAAGCACTCTGTAAAGGCGAGATAATGTCGTTTAAGCAAGCTTTAAGCCTATTTGCCAGAATCTTAGCAATGATCTTATAAATTGTGTTGTAGAGACTAATTGGTCTAAAATGATTCGTAGTAACTCGAGTCATCCACTTTTGGTATAAGTGTGATAAATGTGTGGTTAGTCTCTTTAAGGATTTTTCCTTTCTCATGGAACTCATTAATCATCGAAGATATATCCCGACTCACAATATCCCAATAATTTTGAAAAAACCCGGGCCAAAACAATCCGGTCTTGGAGCTTTTGATGCATCCATCCGAAACACTGCATTTTTAATCTCATCGGTTGTGAACCTTTTGGTAAGTTCATTCCTTTGGGTTTCGTTGATTTTATTAATGAAATACGGCTGTGTCTTTATTCTATTTGGATTACTCGTGAAACGACATTTAAAGTCATTAACAAACTTGTCGGAGATGGATGTCATTTCCTCAATCCAAACACCCGAGGCATCTTTTAGACGAGTAATGGTCTTTCGTCGTTTCCGGGTTGTCGCACCGATATGAAAAAACTTGGAATTTCTATCTCCTTCCGTTAGCCATTTCTTTTGAAGTATTTTCCCCAGTACCTTTGATTGAACATAAGCGGTTTTTCTCTTTGCTCGATTAATCTGCATAGCCACCTGGTTTAGTCTAAAACTTAGAGGTTGGTCAATAAGTTTAGCTTCAACATACTGAATTTTTCAAGTATTAACTTCCATTTTGTTTTTAAAATTAAGGTTGGAATTTCTATTCCACTCTTTAAGCTGGCCCTTAATACACTTAAGCTTGCACATTATTTGAAACGAAGAGGTGCCTCTAACCTCGTACTTCCAAGTGATCTTGGACAATTGAATTAACTTTAGGGAGGGATACCCAGTGGGGTTGAAATCTAAAACTTTGATTTTTTTGTTTGATAGCAAAAGGGTTAGTGTCCACTATAATATAGCAATGATCGGAGAACGAAAAAGGCCCGTGAACAATTCTACTTGTCGGGGTAGCAATTGATCCAATCTTGTCTAGCAATAGCTCTATCTAGTTGTTCGTAGATGAGATTGCCTCACTTGTTTTTTCCAGGTAAAGATCATTCCAATTGGAGGTAAGGTTCCGCCATTAATGGAGTTCATAAATCTATTAAGTCGAACCATTTTGTCCGGTGATGGACAAATACCTCCTTTTTCTCTTCAGACACATGAAATTTCATTGAAATCCCCAATAATACACCATGGAAGATCAAAAACCAAATTAAGTAAGGGAGTTTTCTCCAGAATTCATTCTTTTGTCGTTGTTGGGCCGGTCCATAGACCCCCGAGATAACCAATTCTCTATTAGAATGGTTTTCTTTAACATAAAGATGTATAGCTCAATCTTCTTTGGCTAGTGTGTGAACGGTAACATTAAGAGTATTCCATAATGCCCATATCCCTCCCGAATGGTTAAGTTTGCGGATTATCCTACTCACATTTGTTTCATTCACCATAGTTTCAATTAGAAACAATATGTCCGGCTGGTGCAAGTTCTTTAAATAATTTAGTTCATTCACTATTCGCTTTCTTTTTATACCTTGAACATTCCAGCTGATTATTTTCATAATAAATAACTAATAACCGAGGGTGACAAATTCTATGTCCAAAAGAACGGACTTCATGCATTCATTAGCTCGTAGAAGCACAAGGACAAATCTTATCCTTCTTGAAACGCAATGTAATCCCCCTTGGTAATAAAGGTGGACTTGAATCTGTTAATTCTAATATTTGGGATAGGCCAAACAGTGCCAACTGCAAGTGTTGAATCATTCCCCTTTGGGGTTTGTCGGAAAGTAAGCCTTGGGAGATTTGACAAATGCCAAATTTCTTCTCGCCTTAGAAATGCACAAAAAATACTACAAACTTTACAAACTTAGCCAACGACATTGATTTGAACATGTTGTTATTAATCATGACAAGAAAAAAGACACCATAAAATAACAACCAGCTTTTGTCCGTTGCTCGAATCTGTGGTGGCACATAATAAATCCTTACAAAGGCCTTCCACCGAGTAGCTTCTATCATAGTGACGCATTAGCCCCAATCCTTGCAAAATAGGACAAAAATCGAGCTGAGTGATCAATTGGCAATGCTTGGAACACAAATTGAGGGGTCCATCTCAATAGGCCGATAGACTTCCTCAAAAATGAGGCAAACACCAAGGACAGAGAGTAAAAGAAAAAGCAATACATAGTAGTAGTAAGTGGGGCGAATCTCAACATTAGTGGGATAGTCATCCTTGATTCTTTTTGTACTATGAGGCACTCCTTTTTTGGCTTCCAGCCCAACAAGGGGGTAACACAAAGCAAGGAGGGTTCCGTCTTAGTACGAGATAGACTGCATAAACATATTGCGGCAAAGATAGCTACTAGGTAAGCAACAATCCAGAGCGCATCTTGGTTTACAACACAAATTCCAAGAACAATGGCTACACGCATCACCAATGGTAGTAAAAGAAATAATTGGTATCATATCAGTCATATGGTTAAACAAAGATGCGAGAGGAAAGAATATCAACATTAAACACGAGTAAAGCAATAAAGAGGGAAAGGTATTATTATTCCATTAAACCCAGATTGATAAGTACATAAGAAGGCAAAATAGAACATAACATTAATCCACATTGGGTAGGAGTCACCTCCAAAATCATAACCCCAACAACGAGTCCCAATACAAGATCTACAACCGAACCCTACAGGATACACAGTAGGCGGAACACGAAAACAAGCCCTTGTGACATCTAGTGGCTTGAAGCGACAACCTCACTGCACAATAGACATCAACAAAAGGTCTTTTCAAGAAGGACAAGAACAGCATGAACCCAACGAGTGAGGAAAGTACAGGCAGAGAGGAGATCAAAGAAGTAGGAAAAACATAGATTCAAAAGCCACGGCCGGTGCCACCAAAACCAACCAAAAGCCCCGGGGTGGAGAAATTCATCGGAGCAACAACTTAAAAGGAAGGATGAGAGGATAACTCCTCTCCTTCTTCCACCATTTTCCTTTTCTTAGAAGAATCGGAAGATAGCGCAACCTCCCCAAAATTATCGAGATCCGTAAACATATCACACACATCCTCATCGGAACCAGCAGTACCCTCAAACATGACATCTTCTATAGAATCATCCTCAACATTGCCTTTAGGGGTCATAAAGGGAGTCCGACTCGGGTTATCCCCTACACAATCTTTTTCTCATGATGAGGACTAAAAACATCACTGGCTCTTTCAGTGTCCGGAGTCTTAGCAATGATAGGTAATATAGAGGGATGATTAACCTCTTCGAGAGATAGGTATTTCCGGACTAGAAGAGAGAACAGTGGAGGGGCCAGCTGAACAACCACTATCATTGATTTTATCGAGGCGGACAGTAGGGGTCTCATGGAGCACCACCGGCTCGATCACTCTTTTCGGGATGGAGATCTCGGACCAGGAGCTACCCTTGGAATGGGGTACACGGGGGACCGGGGTCCTTTGTTAGACTTAGTTCTCTTTTTGGGAGTAACCGAGATCCATCTATCAATGATAGCCGGATTTGGATCGGGAGAGGAAGGGGTGGCAGCAATAGGACTCGAGATAGGCCGAGAGCCAAACTTTTCGACCATGACTTCAATTTTAGGGTGAGGGGGTAACTCGGACGAGGCTTCAAGGGCATGAGAATCGCGCCACGAGAGGGCACAAACTTTATGAAGACCCTCATAAATCGGAGGGACAGACAGGGATGAGGTACCATTTGAGAAATTAATACAACCTCTTAACGGTTTAGAGATGTCGATATTGACACAAACTCTAGCAAAACGGCCCTTTTGTCTTAAGAGGGTGTGTTGGTCTAGCTTAACAACATACCCAACAGGTTTCAAGCAGATTGGTCGGGAGTTAAAATCCCAAAACTCCCAAGGGAGACGAGGAATTCTAACCCATTGGTCAATTTTAGAAATATTGGTAGCAAAAGGGTCAAAGAACGGGATCCAGAGAGAAATGACCAGGTTAAGACCATTCACGAACCAAGGGCGGTTATTAAAGACCAATTGTCTATCCTAAATGTTGGCAAATCGAAAAAGGATCCAGTCATTGCCAAGTTCAATGTAGTCAACCTAGCCTTTGACACACTTCCGATCCGCTTTAGTCTTAGCAATAATAGCGAGGGAGGGAATGTGTTCTCCCCAAATTTTCCCTAACGGACAAAGGGATGAGAAGTCATCCAAAGGCTCGGGGATCGGAGAGGACTCACGGTTAAGGTAAACATGCTCATTGCAACAAGGGTCGGGTAAGTTAGGGTTCGGATACTCGCCCCGGCCGAGAAGAATGGGAGGGAGAGTTAGGACGATTTCTCTTGATAGTAGAGGCGAGTGTGATCTTGACCCTTGCCTCCCATGCCAAAGATGACTGTGTTGGAATATGAGAGCTTCGATTAGTACTGGTAGGGCTAAGACTTCCACTAGCATTTTCATCCACATCGCTCGGATTCTCCCGCTGGGATTGATCATCAAAATTGGGAATGAGGAGATTGTTTTGAAAGTGGGCATCTTCGACCTTCTTTGAGGTGATACCAGAGTGAGACATAGGACTAAAGGTTCGTAGGAGGCTAAGGAAATGGTAATAGGGATGGCGAGACACAACCAGCTTAGTAATTTTTAAATAGCCAGTAAAGGCAAACCACAAACCACACCCATTAGGGTAGATAGAGGGGCGATGCGGGTAACGGCTCATACCCATGAAAGCAACATAACAAGAACACCGACCATCCGGGAATGCTAAACGAAACAGAAAATAAAAATAAACAGAGAGAAATGGAGGGATATCACCTGAAATAGTAAGCTCCCGCAACAACTTTCCGGTGAGTTCCCGAGACCTCCTCTCTCGAGAGATGTATACTCTCGGCTGAACAGGTCTTCCAAGGTTTACGTAAAGCGATCTCACCGCTTGAGCTCCAATCTATCATTTTCACGTAGCTTGCTTCTCCAGTCACCATCCACTCCGGTTTCGAGAACTCGAGCGTTTTCTAGGGGTGGAGCCATCTATCTTGTTCATTTTGATGAAAAGCGGTTTGTCGTTGGATGCCTCGCTGGTAAAGGTAGTGCTCCGGCTTTCCGTATGAAGAAATCGGTCAAACTTTGATTTACCCCTAATTGACCAGTCAAGGTCCGTCCGTACGCGAGTAACGCTTGCTTTGATGGTTTTCACACCGGATCGTTTCCAAGCCGGTTGAGTCATGGTCTTCGATGGGTCACGAGATCCGCGCGTCTTGCGAGAGATAAACATCCCCGAGCGGCTAGACCGATTCAAAGGTGGAAAGGCAACGCACGATCTTTCGTCAAAAGCACTATAATTTGGATCCGGGAAGGGCTCATGGAATCGGGGATAGTGAATCAACGAAACCGGGCTAATGGTGATGAGAGGAAACACGCCTAGCATGAGGGGCTACAATCTAGGGATACTTGGGAGGATAGGGTACATCGAGAAGTAAAATCCTGAGCGGCTGGGGTAGGCGGTAGAGGGGCTAGTAACTCGCTTTGGGGTGGGGCTAGGGTTAGATGAAGAGTCATCCGGAGGCTGCAGGGGTGGCTCAATAAAGGGGTCCATAAAGATGTCGGATGGGAAAATGAGTACTTTTCTCTCTAGATTGTCGGACTCTCTCTCACTAGAGACTTCTAGTCATACATCGATCCTAATGGACAAGGCTTGGTGTGTACTGTGGAGACTTCAACTCTATTCTACATGTAGATAATAGAATTGGAGAAACATTAGTAATCGAGGAAGACATTGCATATTTCAAAGCCTCGTGTGGATAATAATGAGCTCTTCATTATGCGAGTGCTATGGATCAAGATTTACCTCACTACTACATAAAACACTTTTAACGACAGGTCTTTAATGACGATTAAAAGGACAAACCGTCATGAAAAATGGGCCGGTGGCATTTTTATAAAAACATACGGTTTTTAATGTATATGTGACAACGGTTCAACATAAAAACCGTTGTTTAAAGTTTGTCCTGAATGAACCAGTGGTCTAAGAACTTTAGACAACAGTTCTTGGTAGTGAACCGTAGTCTAAAGTTCGAATACCCTCAGCCAACGCCGAGTCTCACTTTGTCACTCTCAATCCTACACTCTCTCTCTTCGGTTGCTCTTCTCTCCGCAGTTGGTGGTGGTTTCGTTGGCTTCCCACTCATTCTCTCTGCAGCTTCCGGTCATAGTTGCACTCCCCTACTCACTCTCTCCATGTTTCGATTATGGCTGCACCACTCTCTCACCGACTTCTCTTTCCGACCTCACTCTCTCCGCGTGGCTACACCTCTCTTGTCGATTTCTCTTTTCGGGCACCACCAGGTTGGTCTCTTTCGCTTTCCCGAAACCACGCCGGAAGAAGTAATAGGATTGGTTAATAGTGGGGATGGAACCATTACTTTTAATCGAAGGATCTCCTAGAAGAAGGCGTTGCACACAACAATGCTCTTTATTTAACTATTACTTGCATTAACAAGTTTGTTCATTAACCTTGGTAGACAACATGATTAGCAGTTAACGTGTGTCCTTGGTGAACTGTTAAAAGGTTAGGAATTAGAGAGCACCAACTCTCTAAGCATATTGTTCATCTCCAGGCATATGATAATTCTAGAAGAACAATCTTAGGAATAGTGACCTTACCAATAATATAGGGCCGGTGGAGAGGAATATTGAATTCCAAGTCCTGGATATCCCAGCTACTTTTAATTTACTTCTAGGAAGCCCCCGGTTGCATGATCACCGAACAGTGCCCTCGACATTGCATCAAAAAGTCTAAATGATCATCAAAGGTCGGGCCATAACGATCAATGGGGATAACATTTGTGCTACTATCACTTCCAAGGAGTCTACAGTGGAGATCGAGCATGAAGCTAATGATGAAGAATTATACGGATTTGAAACCGTCTCTACCTTAGAAAGGGATGAAGCACCTTTTACCTTGAACCCTTATGGAAATCCTAGTGTCCAATCGATGCTTAGGAAGAAGGGCTATTTTCCAGGCCTTGTTGCAGGTCTAAGGGCATACCACCCTATTTTTCCACCCTTTGAACCCACTAACAACTACAATTTTGGGCTGGGCTATCGACCTACCACTAAGGAAATAGATCAAGCCAAGTGGGAAGTACAAGGAGGAATGTACCACACACAGTCCGCCTTATTAGGCCCTTTCCTTATACCTTGAATAGACAATTTCGAAAGAAGGAGATAACTTTCCTTATTATGGTTTTCCTGAGCCCTATTATATTTAGGAGAAAGGTATCCTAGTACCCGGTCCGGAAGTTTTCAATGATTGCTATATTCTAGAAGAGGAGGCACCTCACCTTCTCAAAAGGGACAATCCACATCAGATTGGACCAATCTAGCCGGAAATAATCTTTTCGGCCTTCTATTCGGTCAAGATAGTAATCTAGAGCGGAACTCGTCTTAGAACTGTCACCAGCTAGGTCGCATCCGCAGTTCAATCCGTCCAAATTCATCAACGATACTCGATATAGAAGGGTGCAAGCATATTACTTGGATTGATGCTGAGGAGGGCCAAGAATTTGTTGTTAGCTTAGGAACGCACTCTTCTTCCGAGTCTAGTGTTAGGGCTTGCATTTCGTCTTCTTCCGTTATTTCTAGTTCTAATTCGTCATTTCCAATTCTGTTTTTGAGTTTGATGTACTCATTTCCTCATTCAATAAAGTGAATCTTTCAGTTTACTCCTTGCCTCATCTTGTTTTTAATTGTTTTGCCTCTAATGATGAACAATAAATTCCTAAAGAATTAATAAAATCTATGGAAGATCATTAAAATCACTCACCAATAATAGAGGAAACAATAACAATCAATCAGGGTCAGCAAATCAACTCCAAAAGGTTAAGATTGAAAAAACTTTGGATGTAGAGGATGAAGGTTTGCTCGGGGAGAGTCCGAGTCACCCTAGAAGGGGGTGAATAGGGTGATGGAAGTTTTTCGTTGAAAAACAAACTCTTTTGCCAAAGTAGAAACGCAAATGGATTCCGAGTCAAAAGCGAGTGTCGAGAAAAGTATGGACTCGAATTGCAGTAAAGAGTAATGAAGCAAACTAAGCGAAGCTTTGAGACCTGTCCGAGTCTAGAATGAACTCGGAAAGTAAAGACACGTAAAATACGTGGAAACCCTCCCGGGCGGAAAACCACGAACCGTGCTAATCCAAGCACGAAGTCGAATCCACTATTTTGAGTCCACAAAATACAGTAGACTGACCGAACCGAAGTTGCTCCCTTAAATAACTCTTTACAAGTTTTCCTAGACTCGAAATTCCCTTATCCGATCTAGTACTTCCTAGCTGAGACAGACCCTTACAGCTAGGTACAACTAAGCTGAGTTAACCTTTATAGCTTAGTCAAGGGACCTTACTCGGAAAGTAAGAAAGTGTTTGTAACTAAGTACAAGACCTTACAACTCGTAAAGTAATGAATTATAAAGTGGGAGTTGTAAATAGAAGATTGAGAATGAATACAATGACTTTGCTCAAGTACGTGTATTAATAATAGGTTCGGCAATTTTCAAGTCTTGAGAGTTGGCTTCTATTTATAGATGACCAGCCAATCATAGCCGTTGAGTCCATCTCCGACCGAGAATTCTTTGTGACCGTTGATAAGGGCTTTCCGAGTCACTCGTAAAGTATCCGTTGTGATATGAACGTTGGACAACGGTTTAACTCTCTTGGAAGTCCCAAAACTATTGGCGGTGTCTTGAAAGATAAGGTGGAAACCATCGTTAAGCTTGGCATTTCGGTTTTCCAGATTTGGAAACAGACAGTGCTCGACACAATCTTCTGGGACCGAGACGAGAGAAGGGGAAAAGCCATGTCTCGCTGGTGATTTGACGTTTTGAAGTCGGTTACTTTTGTAATTCAAAAAGTGTATCCTCGTTTGAATAACCTACAAAAGTAAATCAATTTTGGTTCTCAAAGTATAAAATACTTTGGTCCACGATTAGACACGAGATAATAATATAAATAAGATAATTAAGCAACTAATTATCCGAGTCGAAAAATGAATGGAATTTTACGAGTCTAATAACCATGAAACTCAAAATTCTATCCGAGTTAGTCTAAGCGAAGAATCAAGTTACATAACGAATATCGAGTGAAATAACTTGATGTAGACTAAGCATGATTCGGACTAGAAGCGCCGACTCCAACAAAATAGAACTTATAACATGAAGTCGGATCCGAGTGCGATAAAGCGAAATACTAGTCAATTCGAGTATGCGATATATCTAAGTGAAGAGGGACTCGGAACCGAGTGAGATGCGCATATCTCGTTTTCTAAGTCACAAAGAGGCAAGCGAGAATACGTGAAGTAAATGTCTGTATCACTTAGAAAATATACTATATCACTCAGAAAAGTTTCTAAGGTACGGAGAATGCCTTGGAATCAAAACTCTATACATAAGAAGTTCTCATACTTGATTCCTTCGATACAACTCGGAAATGTGTTGAGTAGTGTCTAAGTCTTCAATCTCCCCTTTTTGATGAAAGGCATTCCATACTTAGACGTAAACTTTGTTAGTGATAAAGATCTGTTTTTGTAAGTGTTGTGCGAGACAATAGAGCGAGTGATAGATACACAATAATTGACAATGAAATGTATATAGATTCGTAAGAGCGTGCTTAAAACAATGAACTCGGAAAAATAAAAGGGAATGCATTAGTTCATTGAAGGTCAAGAAAATACACAGATAAAGAGGAAAAGCTCCCACTAAACAAGACAACAAGTTTTCTATCTATGTTCTCCCCTTGCCTTTCAGCAAAAACAACAACAAAAAGAAGGGAAGAATACGGGAGTTAGTACAAATTTGATGTCCTGGACAAAAGAAAGAAGTTGAAATCTCTTAGAAAGAAGAAGAATCGGGCAGACTTTGGAATTTTGGCACAATGCATGCGCTTACAAGGGAGAGGGGATGTCCGAGTAGAAGCGGAGGGATGAGAGGTACGCCGGTGCTTGGTAGGATCTTGACGATGTGCTTGAGCGCGGCGGAGGGAGGACAGAGATCGTCGTTAAGGGTTCAACTTTGAGTGGTCGACCCGAACGAGAGGATCTAGGGGTTCCTCCCTATGGACCTCGTAGGCTGGAGTGGGCTGCTCTGTCCGACCCGCTGCAAGTTATCGTAGCACAGCTGGGCCTTCGACCCACCGAGACTAGCTGTCCGAGCCGAGTATTGCCACTTGAGCTTGAGGAGCGAGTCGACCTTCAGCAGTTCCTGCTGCTTCTTCCTTGTGTTCCACCCCTTGCCCGAGATGGAGCTACCTCAGCCGCGAGCTCCTCGGCGTCTCGCTGCTTCATTGTCTGCAGCTTCTTCTTCTTCTTCCCCGCTGTCCGAGGAGGTCGGGCCTGGGCTCGAGAACGCTTCGAAGTGTCCGAGTCGCCACGATCCCGAGCCGCCTTAGACCTTCTTTCTCCGAGAAGCTCGACCAGCTCCTTCTGCTCCTTCACCAGCTCCCTCATCTCAAGAACCATTGTTTGCTGCTCTCGGATTTGGGATTGGGCGGTTTTCGGTGGAGGAACAAAGAATGATAGATAGACTTGAATGAGCCGAGCAGGTGTCTTGAATTCGAGAGGACACAGAGCTGATTTTGTCCAAGAAAACGGGGACAAAATAGCGGAGAGAGATTTTGAGGCACCGGAGGTGAAAGCACCACCAGGTGGGGCGAGGAAGAGAGAGGGGTTGCTTTCGAGTCCGAGGCGGAGAAGGAGGCCTCGGCTCCGAGTTGTGCACCCGGACACCGAGGTTGAGTTTCCGGTATCCGTACCCTCGGAGTTCCTTCTTGCCAACAACAATGGCGGCCTCGGACACATCATTGGGGTCCGAGGGAGAGGAACCTTGAATTGTTTGAAAACGAGGGTGAGAAGAGCACCGAAGGGAAGAGGGGTGTTCTTCTTGTTTTGGAGTTGAGCTGGCACAGTCGCCATCCGCTCAATTATTGAAGGGAAGAGGTCTACTTCGTAGCCCTCAAGAATGTCAAAGAGAGATTTCAAATGCTTGGAGTTGGGGTTCTCCTTGCTAGAATGCTTGAGAGAAAAAGGTTAGCATCGGCGAGGAAGCACGAAGGCGTGCTTCGACTTCAATTGAGTCGCTGAAAATTTTTCCGTGACCCGGGGAACTCTTTAGCATATTTTTCAAAGAAGTCGTCAGCGACTTCAAGTGAAAGGAATGGGGTTGCTGTTCAAGAAAAGGGAAGAAACCTTGAACAAGGCGGTGGAGGAGAGAGGTGTTGATGCGAACAGTCACATTTTGAACTCGGAGGTTAGGACTCCTTCGAGTGAGTGAGGTGTGTGTAAAACTCAGAAACGAGTTCGGGATAAATGAACTCACCGAAGCAAAGAAAGTGATACACACCGGTGGTTTGAATGTGAGCCAACCAAGAAAATTTGGTTGTAGGGAAGAACTTGTCGTCCAACGCGAGATGCTTTGGGGACAATGGGCTTAGAAGGGGTTGAGCTTTCGGGTTTTTGGTGTGAGGCTTCTTAGAGGAAGAAGCACTGAAAGTCGGGATGATTACCTCTCTTAGGCATTTTGTGAATGAGGAAAGAAAGATGAAACTTTTGAGGAAGAGAAGAAGAGAGGAGATCGATGAGAGTGAGAGAAAAAGAAAAGAAGAAAGAGATGAGAGCGAGTAGAACTTACTTGGGATGATCTTTACGTCACTTGAAGAAGTTCGGAGAGCACTCGTAGACGTAGAAAGCTTCCGCGAGAAGTTTTGTGTATGAGAGAGATAGTAACGAGACGAAGATGAATAGGCGCTATGTATAGAAAGATAAACGTCCGTTAACTATCCGTTCGACTCGGCTAGTCTATCAGCCACCGTAGACCGGTGTGACGGTTCTCTTCTTCGACGGTTAGGATTCAGCGCGAGTTTCATCACGAGATCGCGAGAGAGCGGGAGAGAGAAAAAGAATTTGAAAAACATATTCTGAAATTCTCCACTCCTCTAAAGATAATTCCGAGAAAATTTGAAGTCCAATTTTCTCGACGTTTGAGTCGACTCGGATTGGTTTCGAGTGACTCGGAAATTTTGCGCAAATAATAACTATCAGCTCGGTATCACTGAATCAACTGAACTAATGGTTAAAAAAAAATTTGAACGGACAAAACTCGAGAATCAAGCAATAAATATTTTTATACTAGAAAGCACACAATCATGCAGTTAACATACCAAGTTCATTCCGAATAAAACAAAACCGATCTTCACCAAGAGGCTTAGTAAAGATATCAGCTAATTGAAGATTAGTAGGAATAAAATCTAGTTCGATATCACCTTTCTCATAATGGTCTCTTAGGAAATGATACCGACCTCAATGTGTTTTGTCTTTGAGTGCTGAACTGGATTCTTTGTGATGCTGATTGCACTCTAATTGTCACACTTGATTGGAACCGATTTGAAATAAAGTCCAAGATCTCTCAAGTGTTGCTTTATCCATAAAATCCGAGCGCAACATGCTCCAGCTGCTATATACTCAGCTTCAGCAGTTGATAGAGCCACCGAATTCCGCTTCTTTGAGTGCCAAGATATTAGGGATTGACCCAGAAATTGGCAGGCTCCGAAGTGCTCTTTCTATCAACTTTGTATCCTGCGTAATCCGCGTCCGAGTATCCGAGTAAGAGTCGGTTCGAGTCTCTTGAGTACCAGAGACCTAAGTTCCGAGTTCCTGCAAGATATCTAAATATTCTCTTCACCGCAGATGAGATGTGATTCTTTTGGATTAACTTAGAATCTTGCGCATAAACAAACACCGAACATGATATCCGGTCGGCTGGAAGTAAGATATAGCAAAGATCCAATCATACCTCGATAGAGTTTTTGATCTATTGCTTTACCTTTTCAGTCCGAGTTAAGTTTGATCTCTGCTTGCTCATAGGTGTAGATGCGTGCTTTGCATCTTGAAGTTTATATTTTTCAGCAGTTCCTTGGTATATTTTGATTGATGGACATAGATTCCATCCTTGTCTTGTTTGATTTGTAGATCAAGGAAGAAATTGAGTTCTCCCATCATACTCATTTGAAATTCTTGACTCATTAACTCGTAAAACTCTCGGTACAGAAATTCATTAGTAGCACCGAATATAATATCATCAACATAGATTTGAACAATAAGGAAATCTTTCCCTTTGGTCTTTATAAAGAGTGTCTTGTCGATCCGACCCCTTTTGAAATCATTTTGAACCAAGAAATTGCTCGGTCTTTCATACCAAGCTCGGGAGCTTGTTTAAGACCATAAAGAGCCTTTTGAAGTTTGAAAACATGATTTGGAAATTCTGAGTTTTCAAAACCAGGAGGTTGCTCGACATAGACTTCCTCTTCAATAAAACCATTGAGAAATGCACACTTAACATCCATTTGATATAATTTAATATGCATGCTTGGATGCAAATGCCAACAATATTCTAATAGCTTCGATTCGGCAACAGGTGCAAAGGTTTCCCCACAATCAATCCCTTCTTCTTAATTGTAACCTTGAGCCACAAGTCTAGCCTTGTTTCGACTACCACTCCACCCTCATCCAGTTTGTTTTTGAAAACCCATTTGGTTCCTATAACTCGGGTGGTCGGAAGGTCGTTTGGTCGAGTCCGGACTTGGTTTCTTTCGAATTGATTGAGTTCCTCTTACATGGCCTCTACCCATTCAGGTTCATTTAGGGCCTCTAGTGTATTTTTGGGTTCGATTAATGAAATGAATGCGAGTGAATGCACATAGATTTTGAAGAGAGGAATGGGTTCTTACCTCACTTGTTGATATCGGATATTATGTTTTCTAGTGGATGACTAGAAGTGAACTTGAATGCTCTACTGTTCTCCGATTCACAAGATTTATGGGCTGAGCTTCCTAATCTTCGAAGCTTGTTCCGAGGTATCTTCTTCATTATATTGTTCGTTCCGAGTAGGCTCTTGAGTTGTCTCATTCCGAGTCACTTCGTTCTAAGTGGCTTCATTCCGAGTTGGCTGAGTTTGAGTCTTTGTAAGCTCATTTTCATCATCTTCTCTGCTGAGTTTTAGTTCCGAGTATGAAGACTCACTTGGTTTTTCCTGTTCAAGCTCATCAAACACAACGTGGATGCTCTCTTCCACTTTGTTAGTTTTCATATTGAAAATGCGATAAGCTTTGCTCGTGGGAAGAATTACCCAGAAAAATACCTTCATCCGACCGAGCATCAAACTTGGTCGAGTGATTCTTACCATTGTTGTGAACAAAACACTTGCATCCAAATGGTTTAAAATAGGAGATATTGGGCTTCTTCCCTTTGTAGAGCTCATAGGGTGTTTTCTTCAATAAGGGTCCGATGAGGCATCTATTCGAGTGTAGTTGGTCTGTGTTGATCGCCTCATCCCGGAAATAGTAAGGTAAGTTGTGCTCAATCATCATCGTCCTTGCTATTTCTTCAAGAGTTTTGTTCTTTCTCTCTACTACTCCATTTTGTTGAGGAGTCCGGGTGCTTGAGAAGTTGTCAGAGATTCCATTTTTGTCGCAAAACTCGAGAATTCCGAGTAGTCGAACTCCCTTCCATGGTCGGTTCGAATTCTCCGGATCCGAGTCCGAGACTCAACTTGGATTTTTCTACGAGCTTGCTGAACTCCTTGAATGCTTCATTTTTATGCTTAAGAAAACACACCCAGGTAAATCTTGAATAATCATCAATAATAACAAATATATATGATTTACCTCCGAGGCTCTTAACGAGGATTTTACCACATAAGTCCATATGCAGTAGCTCAAGCACTTTGGATGTGGAAACAGCTTCGGAATCCTTTTTGAATAGTTCCGAGTAGGAATTGGATTCCTCCTCTTTGTTGAAACCAAGACCTTCTTTTCCGAAGGAGACACATTGTGATCCTAAGAGCATGTCAAGGTTTTTCGACCTTCCGTAAATTTTAAGACCGAGATCTTGAGACTCGGTGAGCTTTTGCTTTAGTCGCTCATTTTCTTTTTCGAGTAACTCGGACTCGGTCTCATTAGATTGAGCACTAGTCTTGAGTTCTCTGAATGTGAGTCTCAGTTTTTCCAATTCATTTTTCAAAGAGATGCTCTTAGATGAAATTGACTCAAGTTGTTCTTTGAAATGAGAAGAATCGAATTGGACTTTTCTTCCAAAGTAAAAATATATTTAGCTAAATCGGCTTTGGAGAATTTGAGGAAGTATTCAATTACCTCTTGAGGATTTGTTTCCTCATTGTGCGAGTCCGAGTCGACTCTCTTTTAGCTTTTGAGTCGGAGATTGCCATCGGACATTTTGAGTCATCCGACTCCTCATCATCTTCGATGAGTCCTCATCGCTCCATGTTGCTATCATAGCCTTTTTCTTCTTTCTGTCCCTTTTTCTCTTTGGACAGTCTTTGACTATGTGGTCTTTCTTTGCCACACTCAAAACATCAAGAATTTTTAGTTAAAGATAACTTTGAAGGAGAAGAATATTTACCTTTTCTGTCCCTCTTATCTTTCCTGTAGAATTCCTCTTTTGGCCTTTTATCCCATCTTTTGTGCTTTATCATTCTCTTGAAGCCTCTAGCAATAGGTGCCATGGGATCCTCTTCGAGTCGGAGGAACTCGGTTCGCTTCTCTGGTTTCGAGGCTTTGAGTGCTATGTTCTTTTTGGAGCTGCCCTCGGCATCCTCTTCTTCCAGGTGGATTTCGTGAGTGAGAAGCTTCCCGATGAGCTCATCCGGCTTTAGAAGTAACGAGGTTCCGAGCCTCCTCTATGGCGATCACCTTGGGACCCCACCTTCTCTTTGGTAGGCTTCGAGTATCTTTCCGCACATTTCTTCGTGTGTAATCTTCTTACCCGGAGACTTGAGATTGTTGGTAATCTCGGTAAATCGAATGAACATCCGAGTAATGTTCTCTTCGGCTCCATCTTGAATAGCTCATACTTATGAAGATATTGACTAATCTTCGCTTGTCCGACCTAGCTTGTGCCTTCATAAGTGTTGACAAGGGCGTCCCACACTTCTTTTGCTGAGTCACGAGCAAACACCCGATTGTATTCTTCCGAGCTAATGGCGCACATCGGTATGTTCATTGCCTTGAAGTTCTTTCGAACTTTTTGCTTCGCCTGGAGTAAACTCGGCCTTTGTTTTGGGAATGATTCTGAATTCTTCTGTCTTCATTGGAATGTAGTTTCCATTTTGTATGATGTCCCGGACATCTTCATCATGATCCATGAGGAAACATTCCATAAGTTTCTTCCAAGTGCCCGAAGTTTGACCTTTGAATTTTGGTGGTTTGCTTGGAAGATCTTCCTTCATCGAATTCTCCGTTGTTACGAGCCATCTGATCTTTATACCTTTGGATGGTTAGATCCTTTCCGAAAGGCTAGGCTCGATACCAATTTAAGGTTTGCTCGCGGAGAGTCCGAGTCACCCTAGAGGGGGTGAATAGGGTGATGGAAGTTTTCGTTGAAAAACAAACTCTTTTGCCAAAGTAGAAACGCATATGGATTCCGAGTCAAAGCGGGGTCGGAAAAGTATGGACTCGGAATTGCAGTAAAGAGTAATGAAGCAAACTAAGCGAAGCTTTGAGACTATTTGAGTCTAGAATGAACTCGAAAGTAAAGACACAGAAAATACGTGGAAACCCTCCTGGGGCAGAAAACCACGGACCGTGCTAATCCAAGTACGAAGTCGAATCCACTATTTTAAGTCCACAAAATACAGTAGAGCGAGCGAACCGAAGTTGCTCTCTTAAACAACTCTTTACAAGTTTTCCTAGACTCGAAATTCCCTTATCTTATCTAGTACTTCCTAGCTGAGATAGCCCTTACAGCTAGGTACAACTAAGCTGAGTTAACCTTTACGACTTAGTCAAGGGACCTTACTCAAAAAGTAAGAAAGTGTTTGTAACTAAGTACAAGACCTTACAACTCGTAAAGTAATGAATTATAGAGTGGGAGTTGTAAATAGAAGATTGAGAATGAATACAATGACTTTGCTCAAGTACGTATATTAACAATAGGTTCGGCAATCTTCAAGTCTTGAGAGTTGGCTTCTATTTATAGATGACCAGCCAATCATAGCCGTTGAGTCCATCTCCTGACCGAGAATTCTTTGTGACCGTTGATAAGGGCTTTCGAGTCACTCGGAAAGTATCCGTTGTAATATGAACGTTGGACAACGGTTTAACTCTCTTGGAAGTCCCAAAACTATTGGCGGTGTCTTGAAAGATAAGGTGGAAACCACCGTTAAGCTTGGCGTTTCAGTTTTCCAGATTTGGAAACAGATGCAGTCCGACACAATCTTCCGGGACCGAGACGAGAGAAGGGGAAAAGCCATGTCTCGCTGGTGATTTGACGTTTTGAAGCTAGGTTACTTTTGTAATTCAAAAAGTGTATCCTCGTTTGAATAACCTACAAAAGTAAATCAATTTTGGTTCTCAAAGTATAAAATACTTTGGTCCACGATTAGACACGAGATAATAATATAAATAAGATAATTAAGCAACTAATTATCCGAGTCGGAAAATGAGTGGAATTTTCTAAGTCTTATAACCATGAAACTCAAAATTCCATCCGAGTTAGTCTAAGCGAAGAATCAAGTTACATAACGAATATCGAGTGAAATAACTTGATGTAGACTAAGCATGATTCGGACTAGAAGCATCGATTCTAACAAAATAGAACTTATAACATGAAGTCGGATCCGAGTGCGATAAAGCGAAATACTAGTCAATTCCGTATGCGATATATCTAAGTGAAGAGGGACTCGGAACCGAGTGAGATGCGCATATCTGTTTTCTAAGTCACAAAGAGGCAAGCGAGAATACGTGAAGTAAATGTCTGTATCACTTAGAAAATATACTATATCACTCGGAAAAGTTTCTAAGGTACGGAGAATGCCTTGGAATCAAAACTCTATACATAAGAAGTTCTTATACCCGATTCCTTCGATACAACTCGAAATGTGTTGAATAGTGTCCGAGTCTTCGGAGGAGCGAAGCAATTCACTTCGTTTCTCACAGAGTTCATAGATGTCTTTGCATGGTCCTACAAAGACATGTCGGGCATAGATCCAAGTATTGCGAGAACACAAAATTTGGCTTTACGAAGATGCTAAGCCGGTTAAGCAGAAGTTGAGAAGGATGTAACCGCAATTGGCCTTGAAAATTAAAGAGGAAGTTCGAAACAGATTGGAAATCGGGTTTATTAAGGTGGTTCACTATCCTCAATGGGTAGCAAATACGGCTCCAGTCCCGAAGAAATACGACGAGTTCACTATCCTCAATGGGATCACGCTCTACTTTCGTTCATGGATGGTTACACGGGGTATAATCAAGTGAAGATGGCTGAGGAAGACATGAAAAAGACGACCTTCATCACTCAATGGGGGACTTATTGGTATGTGGTGATGCCATTTGGGCTCAAAAATACGGGTGCAACGTAGTAGAGGACAACAACGACATTATTACATGATATGATCCATAAAGAAGTTGAAGTGTACGTAGATGATATGATTATTAAGTCCAAGGACAGTGCAGGGGCACTTACCCAACTCGAGGAAATTCTTCCGTAGACTTAGAAAGTATAATATGGGCCTTAACCCTCAAAAGTGTACCTTTGGGGTAACCTCCGGTAAACTCGTTAGGCTATGTTGTCGGTCTTAGAGGGATTGAATTTGATCCATCCAAGATCAAGGCTATTAAGGAAATCCCTCCGCCAATTACGTAAAAGGAGATAAGGGGCTTCATAGGACATTTGCAGTACATCAGTCATTTCATATCAAAATTGACTATGGTCTCGTGAACCTATTTTTAAGAAGTTAAAGAAAGGATCCGAGCCCATTTGGGATGCCGAGTGCCAACAAACATTCGAGAAGGTTAAGGAATACCTGACTATTCCACCAGTGTTAGTTCTACCCCAATCAGGGAGACCTTTGCTTTTGTATCTCTTAACGGAGACAGCTATGGAAGCCATGCTAGCTAAGAAGGACGACAAAGAAGAACACGTGATCTATTATCTTAGAAAGAAGTTTCTGGATTATGAGACTAGATACACACCGTTAGAGAAGACATCTTTGGCTTTAGTTTGGGCTACCAAGAAGCTCGGACACTACATGCTAACCCACACAAGTACATGTGGTAGCACCTATGAATCCTATTAAGTATATACTTGAGCAACCGACTATTAGTATTAAGATAGCGTGATGGATTATCATGCTATCGAATTTGAACTCAAGATTATTCCTTAAAAAGCAATCAAAGGAAGAGTAGTATCGGAATTTTTAGTAGATCTACCCATGCTTGAATCATAACCCGAACACCTTGACTTCCCATATGAAGACATTCTACAAGTAGAGGTGGACGTTTGGACAATGTATTTTGATGGCACTTCAAATCGAAAGGTTTTGGAGTAGGGATTCTTTTAGTCTCACCGGAGGAAGCACATTACCATTTCGGTTAAGTTGGATTTCGAGGTCACTAATAATGTTGCAGAGTACGAAGCTTGTATCACAAGACTTGAAGCTGCAAGAGAAATTGGGGTTAAGAGCATCAAGGTTTTTGGTGACTCCGAGTTTGATCATTAATCAAATTTCACAGAGGTGGAAGGTACGTAGTGAAGCCTTGGCACCTTACCAAGCATATCTAATAGAATTATCTAAGCACTTCGAGAATATTTCCTTCACTTACCTTGATAAGGACGATAATCAATTTGCGGATGCACTAGCCAAGTTAGCATCTATGATCAATATTCTTGTTGGCATTCACTCAATGCCTATTCACATCGAGCGGTGAAGTCAACCAGCGAAGTAAACTTGCAGACGTTTTCACCTTAGAGATATCTAATATTGACCATAGCGAGTTGGTATCATAATATCTATAAGTATTTAGATAAGCAAGAATATCCCGTGGGTTCCACACCTAGAGCTTAACGAGCCATCGGGATGTTTGCTGCATAGTTCTTCCTCAATCAAGGTCGGTTGTTTAAGAAAACTAATTCTGGGATTAACTTACTTTGTGTCAATCAACATGAAGCAAATCACACCATAGAAGAGATTCATGGAGGAGAATGCGAACCTTATATGAATGGCGTAATGTTAGTTCGGAAAGTTCGGAGACTTGGTTATTATTGGTCAACTATGGCGGTAGACTCGTCACGACTTTGTTAAAAGGTGACATAAATGTCAGTGTATGCAAACTTACAACACCAACCCCCATTATTTCTTACTACATTATCCTCACCCTGCCCGTTTTCGGTTTGGGGAATTGACATCATTAGAAAGGTGACCCCTAAGGGGACATGTGGTCACGAATTTGTGTTAGTAACAATCGAATACTTCACCTAATGGGTAGAAGCGACTTTCTATGTGATATCGACATTGAAACAGTAGCCAAATTCATCACCCGAAAATATTATTTGTTGCTATGGAGTACCTCATGAACTTATAAGTGACCACGGTAGTCATTTTAAGAAAGAAGTGGCAGATTTGCTAGATAAGTATAAAATCGAGCATCACACATCTTACGTGTATCATCCTCGGACCAATAGAGCAGATTGAAACCGATAACAAGAATATCCGTACTTTATTACACAAGCATTGGCCATATCATATCTCATTTGTTAATACAAACATCAAAACTACAAACAAGCCTATACATAAAGCTATAACAATTTGAACAAGAGAGTTATTTCTATACGAGCATTGACTTCACTTCAGCCCTCATGTCCACCATCCGAATGATAAGCTTTGTCATTTCCTCTTTCAACTCCCTTATTTCAATGACATGTTCACAATCTCCTTGATTAGTTATCCTTTGCCTAACTTTACAAGTAGATTGGGAGCCCACATTTTCTTGCTTAGCAGCCTTTAGGTTCCACCCGAAAAGGAAGGTACCACATTTGAAGCGGCCATAATAAGGCTTCGGATAATTCTTTTGTGACCTTAACACAAGGTAGTCTAATTTAGTTGTTACCCAACACCTTAGACAATATACCTTCACGGTGTCACCACCAAATCCATAATGTGCTGAAGCTTGCATGCTACAACTGCCAAAAATTAAAAAATCAAACAATAACAATTTCAAAGACCCATTCTACATTATCTCGGAGGCATAAACAAATTCAATTTCGAAAAATCAATTCCCTAACATACCTCATGAGAAAGCTTCAACCTTCGATGTTCGATGCTCACCTAGTGAGAGAAAGAGAGCGAGCGACAGAGAGAGAAAGGAAGAGAGAGAGAGAGAGCGAGCAAGCGAACGAGAGAGATGGATGGAGGAGACAGAGGGAGGAAAAGGAGGAGAGAGAGCGAGAGAAAGGAGAGAGACTCGGATATGGCGGTGAATTTGTGAGAGTCACGAAGAAAGAGATAAAGTACTTTAGGATTAAATAAAATATCAATTCATTTTTATTTGGGCATAATTATCATTTAATGTTCACCAACCACAACTATATTAGCACAAATATTGGAAAAGGACAGACTTAATTATTAATACCACTCGGTCAAGAGGGTTAAAAATTATTTTCCATAGGACATGGGTAGAAAAATAATTATCACATAGTACGAGGGGTACGAGATGTTAATAATCTCATTTTAAAATATTTTTTTCATCTGTCACTATAATTTTGATATAAATTTTTCATACTGGTTATATATTGAAACCTTGGCTTGATTAGAAAAACATATAATCACATAGATTATTGGGAAAAATATGCACAAGTTAATGCCCCCTTTGTCCATATCAATGCCAAAAACATCAAGTTTTGTAGTCCTATTTTATTATCAAGATTGTACTTTTTAATACTTTTCATTTAGAAAAAGTAAAGAGTAACCAATGTCTTCAACTCTCAATTGGAGGTATCTCGAATATTCAATAGTGTTGGAAACTAAATTATAATTGCACCTAACATTTAATGCTTATTTTTCAACATTTCTATATATTTGATAATGGATATGGACAGAAGAAGTAAAATAATAGTGATTTTTATTTTTAGTAGCTAATGTGACAGATTCATGTAAGATAAAACTAGTGCATTTATACCCATCGGTTAAAGAAATTTTAAATTAATATAACCAAATATTTATCCTCAAGCTGGTTTAACTATAAAGTCGTCATTCATGAGACAGACAAATTTAAGATCTAAACTAATACAAAGCTCATAAATAATGCAAGATAACAGAGGTTTATCGACATGTCTTCCAATTTTGCCTTTGTTGATGATGATTCTTCTTTTGATTGAACCTATTCAATCTTCCTTTGTTAGTTGTCCCTCTTTTCGCTTTGTCCGATGTACTCTTCCCGCATCACTTTGAAATTGATGGGTGTTACGTTCCTACAACTGTCATTTGTGTCCTTTTCTTTTTGCTTGATCTTTTTGCACCGAAACAAGGTTAGTAGAATTTGATAGAGACTCATTTGCCCGTATATTGCTTCTTGCCACAAACCCCTTATTGGGCCAACTTCTTTTGTTCATCTTGGCCGGTTTCTTTGTGATCTTCTTTTTTCCCTTTAAACACATGCTATATTGTTAGACCGAGGACATAAACCCGCTTGTGAGTTCTTCTTCCTTCTTTGTAGACCTCTCTGCCTGGATCGATGATTGTACTCGTAATTGTTGAACAAACATTATCGCCCATATTAGCTTTCCCCTTATCAGCAATAGGTAAAGTTACCACTTTATCTCCATTCTTATAGGCTTGATTCTATGAACAATTGCTTTTTCTATCCTTAGAAACCCAAAAAGTCATGACCTCGGGCTTAGATGCACAAGTGAATCCTTTTTTTTTTTTCCATTCATGAGACTTTCATAGTCACTTCGTGAAATTTTGATGAAACACCCCAGTCGACATGCATTGGAGAACGTGATCCTATCCTCCTTAGCAATACCATCTTGGTTATGACATTTCTAAAAATATAGTCCTTAGTAGCCGGATTTACTCCTACCGACAAATTAGGACTCCTCCCTAAGAGTATCTCTCGGTTTGATGAGATTGAACTCTCACTTTCGATCTCTATGTCTTTCATTTGATTAGAATGACCATTCATTTGACTTGTTTGATTACCGTTGATTGCCACATCAGGTTCAACGTCCAAATTATCTCGAGCCTTATCCAACACCTTTGAATCTGGATTTAAACTTTCGAAGACAACATCTTTCGAGTTATTCTTTTTACAATCTCTTTGAAAAGAGAGAGAGTCATTTGACCAAGTCACGATTCATTCCCTTACATTGTGTGCAAAGGTTGTCAAAAACATCCTTTCCACTATCTTGGCCCTCTATAGGGAAAAAACTTCATTCTTAGAGCTCGAACCAATGTCTCTTTAATCTTCTTGAGCTCTTTAATAATACGTTTGCTTTTTGGTTCGAATTTAAGAGTTATTTCAAGATTTATTCTTGCATCCTCTATCCCGATAACATTTATATAAGCTAGGGCTTTCCTATATCTTACTTTGATATCATACCGTTCAAATCTCAAAACCCAATCACATTTCTCAATATCTTTATCATATTCCTTAATCCTTAACCAACACGCGGATAGATTTGAATTAAGAGTAACTCCCAACTCGACGATCAATTCTACATCTTGGGCACAAATTGGGCACCCCACACATAGGAATTGTAGAGCTCTATCATACATCGAGATTGCCTTCGAAAATTCTTCTACTTTAAAAAAAATGGTCCCCTGAATCCTTCACTTTCCAAATTTCTTCCCTAGGGTGCTTCAAGGAACCACTTGTAGCTAAAAAACATAGTCCCGAGTTTTTATTTGCCTTGTCCATAACTACAAAGAGGAAAGTCGAGTGCCGCATAAGAAAAGGGAGAGCTTGTTCTTCGCTGTTTTGAAGAGGGAGTGTTTTAGACTTCGAACAAACTTTACCCACTTCATCAAATCTTCTTCTAAATTCGGATCTATGATGCGCAACTCAAGGGGCAAACGACCTAAATCCTTTAAATTGGTTTGGAAATACACTAATATGGCCATTGCCTTTATTTGTTTAATATATATATATATATATATATATATATATATATATATATATATATATAAAATGCCTGTTTGACTTTACATAAAAAAATAGAATTTATTTATGTTATTTTATGTTCGTTTCTACTCCATTATGTTAATTTCAACTCTTTTATATTCGTTTATATTTATGTGCGTTTTGCATATAAGTTCAAACAGATACGTATATGTATATATTGTTAAAATAAAATAAGAAAAAATCATTACTCACTTTCTAGAATCAAGACAACAAAATAATATCTAAAATTTTCTACATGAAAAATCTACATCTTAGAAATATTTAGATGATTATTGAATCATCCTAGGAGATATCTAGATACTATTGTATTCTAGAATTATCTTTGGAGCATTAGGATTTTGACAATTGGACAAATCTCCACCATACATTCAGGAGGTGGAACCAAGTATAAATAGGGGAATGACCTACCTATGTAAGCATCCATAAAAGTGAGAGTATTCACCACAAGAGAGAGTGAGAACTCTTAAGAAAGCAAGTGAGGTATCCCACATACTCTTGAGTGTCTATCTAAAATTTTGTAAATTTGCTTTCTCAAATTAATAATAAAGAGTTGTTTCTAACATATCACGTGATCTCCTAATTTTTCAACAAGTGGTATCGGAGCAAGGTTTTGGTGACCTTGTCTTGAGCTAGCATTGTTGTCTACACGGTCGGGGATCGGATTATAAAAGAAACTCTGCGACACGATCGGGGACTCGTGAAATCTATTGGTCAAGGACCACATCTTGCTGGTTAAGTGTTGGGCGCTTACCAAGTTGTTATGGCAGATCTATCAGCATTAGCTAGCTCATTCGAGAGCTCAATGGGAGCAACTATAGTACTTGGTGCACACGTATGAAATACTACTTGAAGGGGCAAGATTTATGGGGTATCGTTGGCGGTGATGAGAAAGTTGCTCCAACGGACCTCGATCGAAAAAGAAATGGGAGATTAAGGCAGGAAAGGCTATGTATGTTCGTCGGTCATCGTGGAGGACGAGTTCATACATCGTATCAAGGATTGCATGACACCAAAAGAAGCATGGGATACCTTAGCTACACTCTTCACGAAGAAGAATGAAGCTAAGCTATAACAATTGGAGAATGAGCTCGTGTCCATCAAACAAAGAGACATGACGGTAAGCCAATACTTCAAAAAAGTTAAATAGAGAAGGTAGACCCCGAAAGTGCAATCAACGAGTCTAGAATGCGTCGGATCATAATCCAAGGCTTGGACCCCAAATATAGCGGCCTTATTACGGCAACTCGAGGATGGGACACTCAAACCAATTTGACGTAACTAGAAAGTATCCTGGTCAATCAAGAAGACCTCGACAAACAAATGTCCAAGGTCTCAATAAAGGAGGAAGAGAAAGCTCTATTTATAAGAAGGAGAGCACCTCAAGGCCAAGATAAGTCCGGGAGAAGATATATCGCAGAAGAAGATTACTCGAAAAAGAGGCAATCAAAGTACCGACAAGCACAACGTGGACGGGGTCCATCTTAAGGGGAAGTACACCAAGCTCGAAGTGATCGGGAAGAATCGAAGTATCGTCGACAAGAGGATCGATGCTACAAATGCGGCAAGAAAGGACATTATGCTCGAGACTGCAAATCTGTTTAAGAGGAAGGTAACATAGTTACTTTCAAAAACAATCAAAGTGAAGAAGAGTGGGACTTACAGGCATCCTTTGCAATAGAAGAGAGCAATGCTACACTCGATGTAGAATTAGCTATATCATGTATCGAGGAGCCGAAAGAGGAAACCGCTCTTGCCATGATAAGCAATGAATCCATCAACTATCAATATGACTCGGATAGTGGATTCGGGTTGCTCAAATCACATGACAGGAGATATGAACAAGCTACATAGCATGACCAAATATAAAGGAAATCGGGTCGTGGTAACGACCAACGACTCTAAAATGCCAATAACCCATGTTGGCAATGCATTGATTGCTCCTCGGTTTAGTCCGCATCAAGTACAGACTCCAAAATGTCTATCACGTTCCTAGTATGAGGAAGAACCTTCTATCCATATCGCAGTTGACATCTTCAGGGAACTACGTGGTCTTTGGTCCCAACGATGTTAAGGTATATCGCAGCCTCAAGCCTACGTCTCCGCCACTTATGGAAGGATGACGCCTCGAGTCGGTCTATGTAATGTCAGCCTAAGATGCTTACATTGACAAAACAAGGAAGAATGAGACAATAGACTTATGGCATGCAAGACTCGGTCACGTGAGTTATCACAAGTTGAAGGTGATGATCCGTAAGTCAATGATGAAGGGCCTTCCACAACTTGAGATTCGGGAGAACATAGTATGTGCGGGGTGTCAATACGGAAAGGCGCATCAACTTCCTTACGAGGAGTCCTCATACAAAGCTAAGGCGCCACTTGAGCTCATCCATTCTTATGTCTTTGGAAGAGTAAAACAACCATCCATCAACAGATACAGGTACATGATTACCTTTATCGATGATTTCTCAAGATATGTTTGGGTAGATTTTATGAAAGAAAAATCGGAGGCTTTGGATAAATTTAAGGAGTTCATAAATAAGGCCGAAAGTGAAATAGGGCACAAAGTAAAGTGCTTACGTACAAACAATGAGGGAGAATATACATCGGATGAGTTCTTAGAATACCTACAAGCACCTAAAATATGACACCAATTCACCTGTCCTAGCACACCGCAATAGAATGGTTTGGCAGAGAGAAAGAATCGACATCTTGTAGAGACTCGCGAAGCATGCTACATGCCAAGAATGTACCTCGGGCCGAGTGCATGAAGACAGCGGTCTATGTCACGAATAGACTACCGCGAGCAAGGCTCGGGGTTTATGTCTCCATATGAGAAGTTATGGAATGTCAAGACCACGGTAAGCCATTTCGGGGTGTTTGGGTGTGTATGTTATGTCTTCATCCTCGACCACCTATGAAGCAAGTTCAACAAAAAGGCAATGCTACTGTATTTTCGTGGGCTATGATAATGAAAGAAAAAGGATGGAGGTGTTGTGACCCGACAACAAGACGTTGTTATACATCGCAAAATGTGGTGTTCGACGAAGCATCTTAATGGTGGTCATCACGGACAATAACACTTCCTAACTCTAAGGAGATCGAGGAAAAGTTGAAGCAAAGGCTAGAAGATGACGAGAAAGACTCAAGCAAGACAACACCACAATAAGAAGTCATCGAAGAAGGAAGAGGTAAACAAGAGACATCGAGCGGGCACAAAAGTCCATGGAAGACGGGTGTGCATCATGCTTCTCCAAAAGAAGAGAGGCCAAGCCAACTCGAAGAGACAAGTGATAGAAGAAGTCCTAGAGCCGTAACTAAGGAGGTCTAAGAGGACACGGAAGCAAAATCCTAAATATGCTAATGCAAGCATTGGTAGAAAGACCGAGCATTAAGGAATCGAACACCTATAAAGAAGCAATGGAAAAAGACAATGGAGGAAGAAATACAATCTTGGATTCGAATGAGACTAGTGAACTAGTACTCAAGCCGAAGGATGATAATAAAGAAAAGTGGGTAATGAGGGGGAGTGTTAAAATAAAATAAGAGAAAAATCATTACCCACTTTCTAGAATCAAAACACCAAAATAATATCTAAAATTTTCTCTATGAAAATTTTAAATCTTAGAAAGATCTAGATGATTATTGAATCATCCTAAGAGATATCTACATACTATTGTATTTTAGAATTATCTTAGGAGCATTAGAATTTTAACACTTGGCCAAATCTCCACCATACATTAAAGAGAATGAACCACTCGTAAATAGGGAAATGACCTACTTATGTAAGCATCCACAAAAAGTAAAAGCATCCACCACAAGATAGAGTAAGGGCTCATAAGAGAACAAGTAAGGTATCCCACATACTCTTTAAGTGTCTATCTAAAGTTTTGTAAGTTTGCTCTCTCAAAGTAATAATAAAGAGTTGTGTCGAACATATCACGTGATCTCCTAATTTCTCAACATATATACGTCAACCAGGTTGAGAATTAGGTCAGTTCTCATAACATATGCTTGCTACAAAGTACAACTTGAGATTTCAAGGCCTACTCAAGAGGCAAACAAGTACTTGTTGAATTGAACGTGAGAGGTTTCACTGTATAGCACAAAAGTCGAGTCATTACAACTAATTGATCACATCAGCAGGATAATAGCAAATCAGTCGCTAGTGCTCAGTCTAGAATTACTTGCCGTATCTTAGAATACAATAAACCAAGGACCAATGTAAAAAGCTCTAGCTCACAATTGAAGAAGCATTAAATTACATAAATAAGTACAAGTTCGCGCATCAAGTAGCAGATAAAATACATGAGTACTCAATAAGTAGGTTAGTGCTCAAGAAGAGCCTAACTAGGAGATAGATAAGTTGATGCTCAAGTAGAGCCCTAAGGTGTCAACAACTAATTGATTCATCATCTGGGGCATGCGGATTACCATGCCATTGTCAGTAGTACATCTCAGCCACCTGAACAAAGAAGCAATACAGGAGAGAGACAGAGAGGGAGAGAAAAGGGAAAAAAAGAATAAAAAACAGTTGCAACGAATAAAGTTTGCAAATTAAGTGTAATCACACAGGAGATGAATGAAAGTTGCAATAAATTAGGTCGGGCACCTGTTTTGATGTTGTAGCTTGCTCTGGACTTTTATCATCACGGGGACGAATTAAAGTAGGATTCTTCAGCGAAAAACCCTGGAAACAGAAACAAAATAGACTATCACATGATGCAATTCTTGTCTATATGTGAGATTACCACAAATAGAATAAGCTGGAATATGCACACTGAAAAAATTTCAAGAACCGAACCTTCTTGGAATCCAATCTGTCAGTTCCAGCACAATACACAGGACTGATAGTCAGGCCACCAGCTTTCACCTCCCATACCTATGATAGTTCAAAAACAGTTCCTTAAATGGACTCGTAAACCTGCCAGTAAAATTCAGACAGCATGTGCTAATAAACCAAACTTTTAAAGCCTTCTCTTATTCCGACATGCCTCCCAAGACACAAACTATCCTGCGTCCTAATTCCCCAAATGTCAGCAGCAAGTTCTTAGCTGCAATAATATTGCATGTTTTGTGATTCATGGGCAGATTCTAGAACATATTCTATAACAAAATGATTGTACAATATAAGTGGCTAAACACATTTTCAACCTATCTGGAATGCGGTTTTGCAGTACTACGACCAAAACTACATTTTTAATCCTTAGACTACCGCATACTCAAACCTGTATCAGCGAACTCCAAATATTTTATGCTAATTAATTAGATAATGCTTAATTCAAGCTTCTTATATATAACTCCAAATCTTGATAATTAATTGATGTTATATACGAAATAGAGGTCCTCTATTATACGCAAATGTACAACAAAATTATCTTTCCCCTAAATACAATATTCTACCTTCCCCTTCGAGTTCTTGCTACATCCTAAGCCCCCGCGCACCCCCCAAAAAAAAAAGAAAAAGCTAAAAAATTCAACTTTAAACAGACTAAGACATAGTAGATAGGCTCCAGACTCCCCTCCCAGAGGGGAAAAAAAGGAAAACAAAGAATCAAGAAGAACAAGTCGCTGCACATACCCAGAACCTCAGTCAGTATGAACACAGTCAGGCGACCATTTTCTGGAGTTCAGATCCAGCCAGTAAAGTCAAGGTCTCCGGTCAAACAAAGGCCCCCACCATCCAAAACTACAAGCTATCAATTGACCTTCCGTTTAAGGATAACAGCAATTGGTTGGTTTTTGCAAGGAAATTAACACTGGATTCAAACACTGAAGATGATTTCTTAAGCTTATAGACAGGCAAATTCATTCAATTTCATGATTGAGTCGGAATTAGATGAGGATGTTCACAGTATTTTTAATGAGTTTATAGCGGTAATGCCTGCGATGATAGGTGGATTTGGTAAACGGTTTGCTCTGATTCTGATAGGTGCAACTGACCAGAGGGGCACTTATACCTGAGGCAAGGTGCACCGAGAGACCCGTATCTTAACAGAAATTCCAGGAGTCGCTATCCCTTAAGGTGACCAGGTTTGGGCCTCTCTTTTTCTACTGATAGGTGCAGCCGACACGAGGGGCACCTACACCCGAGGCAAGGTCCACCAAGACCTGTACCTTAACAGAAACTCCAGGAGTTACTACGGCTTGTGTGCTTAAGGCGATCAGCCTTGCACCTCTTTTTCAAAACTATGCGTACCAAAACCCCGGTAACTATGGTCTTGACATGTGCCAATTTCCTATTGTACAAAAGATGTGGGCCAAAACAGTACTTAGTTATGTAGCTCACCAGCAAAGCACGACCATACGGTTGTGCTGAAAGATTCCTGCTTTGTAGTTTTTTATTCTAGCAATGCCATGGTGTATTTTTGTTTTATTCTAGCAATGCTGCAGTGTACGCAATAAAAGTGTAAGGAAAAAGAAAACGTAGCCTCTAGCTGGCATTCAGGGAAAAACCTCTCCCGTACGTCCCAAATTATTCTCAGAAGAAACTAGAAGATACTATGTACATCAACCGAAATGATAAAGAATGTGATGGGAGTGGAAAATGGAGACCTAAACTAGGGTCCAAAGATCATGTGTGCCTATAAACTTGGACAGTTGATTTCATGCAATGCAATGTACTCAAGGTAGAGAATCAATATTCGGTACATATATGGGCAATAGGTCCTTTTAAACTAAAACAAACAGATTTTTCAAACAAAGGTAAGTCACACTCCTAGACCCATATTTGTACTGGATGTCTCAGTAACGACACAGGCAAATATGAGTGAACTAATATATCCGTAGAAAGTGTGACAAGTCTTTCGAGGGAGGGGAGAAAAGCAAACTAGAAAACTCAAAGGGCCATTTATAGATGCTATATGAAGCCAGTAAAGCAACTAGACAGCAGACAGTAAAGTGTCGCAGAGACACAATATATGTATTAACACACCAACTAGACAAGTATTACCTCTGAAGGTTCAAACCATACATCAGGAGTGGCTTTATCGCTGACATACCGGTAATTCGTCTGAACATAAAGAGTTGATGGTAAAGAGTACATTAGCTGGAACACCACAAGAAACCAACATATACATTACAGTTACTAGAATAAGTTAGAGACACCTTTGGTTTGGGTATCACTTTCGAGCTGAGAATCTTAGAGTGCTCTTTAAACACCTGCTCAGAAAATCCGGTGCCTAATAAAGGTATCACAAATATGATGACATGAGAGATCCAACCCAGGAGTAGTGACAAAATCAAATAATGCTGTACAAGTAATCTGACCTGCTTTGGTTACGGTCTGGAATTCTTCTTTATCAGGGTCATAACAAGTAAGAAGAAATGTGCCATAGAAATCTAGGATAAAATGATTATGCAAGTCGCCAAGGATAGGAAAAGTAAGCATTTGCAGGTTCAAAAATACAAATATCTCATCTATTTGAAAATTAAATAATTCACCTGTACGTCTCCCCTTCCCTAAATATGCACCAATAGGAACAAGGTCAAGTGAGTCCCACATGCTGCAATACACAGTGAAGTTGTGATGATACACTCAAGCATCCATAATTTATCAAGTTTGCACATTTTATTCTCCATACCCTTCCAAATAGTCTTTCTTTAACTTTACCCACTTGGCCTTTCCTGGCTCATATGCAGCATCTACACTCAAAGTTTTGATGACAAGTCCCTCACAACTGCAGAATAGGAGGGGAAACAGATTGCATCAGATATGGTGTAGCAAGAAACCCATCAATCATCCATGACAGATATACATAAGAAGTGCCTTTTGAATGTCCTTTTAGCAACAGGACAATGTTTTTGGGACAGCCTGAAAAAGAAATAATGAATCTACTTTTTTTTTTTTTTTTTTTTGGGGGAGGTGGGAGGGGTTGTTAGGCTATAGAGGAAGTAACAAACATGTGGCTAGGTATCAAAACCTAGTGCTGCAAATTAATTTTTTCCAGACCATATAGCTTCACTAACTCGCTAATGTCAATGTAGCTATTATGATATGTAAATTAGAATTCATCAACGCATTTTGCTACAAACAAACCAAGAAGTCGAGATATTCACAAGTGTTCATCCTGAACACGAAAGATAAACAAAATAAAAAAGGTTAACTAGAAAACATTTTTAACCTATTCAAACTATCACCTAGGAACAATTAAACCCTCATAATAATTATTGAAAAAATGAAGGATGAGTTTGGAACTTACGTTCAAAGTAAGAAAGGGCCTTTGGAATAAAAACCTGTACACTTGAATGTGTCAACTCTTCTAGTTAAGCAGGTTAAGCTGGTTCTGTTTTAGATCATCCATTACTACCCTAAGTTTGGAACTTGTGTTCAAAATAGGAAAGGGCCTTTGGTATGAAACCCGTACACTTGAAATGTGTCAACTCTTCTCATTATGCAGGTTAAGCTGGTTATGTTTTAGATCGTCCATTATTACCCTGGTCATGTCTGACACTGATGCTTTCCCACTCAATTATAATTCTGTTAGGTTTACTTTTATTTTCCACAAAACAATCTAAGGCCAACCAACGATTGTGATAAGAGAGGCTCAGGGCTGTAATAGCTGAACTCTTCAAAGATACATAATGTAGATTCTAAATAGCAAATAGACCTGGTCAAACAACCTTATTTTAACCACTATGTTGTCCACAGGCTCAAACGCAAAACAGAAAAGAACAATGCAGAACAGAATAGAAAAATGGAAGCAGAAAAATTGTCATTTCATCTCATGCCCCATCCCCATTTTCATGTTTCCTTTTTTTTTTTTTTGGGTTGGGCTGTGAGGGGTCCCGGGGACCACTTGTACACAATTCATACAAGGGCTCCAAACTAAGAGGATACTTGCTGAAAAATATCAATATTCCTCTTCTAAGATCCATCTTCCTTAGCAACATTGAACGGCTCCTAAACAAACCAAAAGCCATGCTATGAATATTAGAATTGAAATTTGAGTGAGGTTGAAATATCTCAGAAAATAATCATCGAAAACCCAATAGAAAACCCAATGGATTCACAAGGGTTTGATAAAAATATTAGAATTGAAATTTTAGTGAGGTTGAAGACATCTCAAAGAATCATCATCCAAAACCCAATAAAAAACGTAATGGATTCACAAGACTTTGATTAAAAAGAAAAACCTAATAATAAATTTTCTAGCAACCTTCAAAAAAATTAAGGAATATATAGCAACCCTGACCTTTTCCCTAGCAAATTAAGGGTATTGCATTCATGTTAAGATTCCAGAACCCAAGTCTCTTGGTATTGCTAAACTTCTTCAGTTATACAATTGACTTTGCATTCATGTCAAGATTCAGACTCAAATGTTCGAGATTGAAAAGTAATCTAGAACAAGTCTCTTGGTATTGCTAAAATTGAGTTCCATCCAAATTTTAAAGAGTACTCTTACTCATGCTTTCGAAACAACATCACATAAATTACATGTCCTACAAAAGCACACAAATCCAATTGACTAGTTTATAACTTGCAGATCCAAAAGCCTTCAAACCATTACAAGGCATAACGAAGCATTTGTGGCATTTAGGCATCAGCATAAGATGCAATTGTTAAATAAAGTATCCAATTCACCTATTTTGACTGTATGATGAACGCAAATTAAACTTCGCACGTAATAAATAATTTAAGAAGTCTACTCCTGTTTCAAATTCCATCATCTGTATACACTCTCCTTTTTTTTCCCAAAGGCCTTATTGCAGATTGAACAATATTGAAGTATATTTTCACAATATTATGAACACACACACACACACACAGAGCCTCCTCAACCCCCCAAAGAAAAATAGTGTGTGTGCTTGTGAAGCAAACTGACCATCGAAAATGAAGAGAAAAATGGGATAGAGCAAGAGGTATATTGCGAAGCAAGATTGAATGCAATACGATTACCTTTCATTAACAGCTGCATCGAGAAAACTCTGAATCTCATCCAAGTTGCTAGAATCCAATCCTGTTGCAAATTGAAGAACACCAGCTTCAACCTCAAATGAATCTTTAAGAAGCTGCACAAAATAAGAACAATGCAATGATGATAATCCAGTTATAAGGAAAGGTGATTGAAAGTAATTTACATCATCTGCACAAGACATGACATCAGTTAATAAATGATTTTTCTTCTATAGCTTTCATTTCAGTCGAACACACACACACACACACACACACACAGAGCCTCCTCAACCCCCCAAAAGAAAAAATAGTGTGTGTGCTTGTGAAGCAAACTGACCATCGAAAATGAAGAGAAAAATGGGATAGAGCAAGAGGTATATTGCGAAGCAAGATTGAATGCAATACGATTACCTTTCATTAACAGCTGCATCGAGAAAACTCTGAATCTCATCCAAGTTGCTAGAATCCAATCCTGTTGCAAATTGAAGAACACCAGCTTCAACCTCAAATGAATCTTTAAGAAGCTGCACAAAATAAGAACAATGCAATGATGATAATCCAGTTATAAGGAAAGGTGATTGAAAGTAATTTACATCATCTGCACAAGACATGACATCAGTTAATAAATGATTTTTCTTCTATAGCTTTCATTTCAGTCGACAGGATACTTAGGGTTATAGAGGAAATTATAAGTACCAAAGATTCACATTTATAAGTACTACTTTAAGAACAGAGTTGGTTTAGGTTTCAAAATGATATAAAAGAGGCTAATCCTATACATAAAAACAAGGCTCATCCTATGAATACCACAATGGGTATAAGATATCTACATTCTTCCCTTGTCCAATACATCCCCCCTGCCACGCCTAACAAGAAGTGCTCGATCACAAAGATTTCTTAAGAATGCTCAGATCTCAGGCTTTAAATCCATGTTTCGGAACCATCTACATCCAACTTTGTTCCACATTCCTTTGGTCTACTTTCTGCACGATGTAATAATGCATTCATATGCGCTTAAATAGAGGGTTTGCAAATGTATAAATTGACAAACAGCAACGCACAAGGAACAGCGGTTTGAATAATATACAAAAGGATAACAAAGAATAAAAAAGGATGAGAACAACAAAAAGTACATGAATGACTTTATCCATAAATTAAAAGAACAAAAAGAAGAAGCATCTCCCAAAAGAAGGGAATTTGAACCGCCCTTAAAGATTAAATGTGTCCTTTCCTTCCATGTGCTCCAAGAAAGAAACTCTTTTCCCCACATACAGTTTCATTTTTCCCAAAAGATGATAAACAGTTCAACACAGTTGAGACGTCGGGGGGTGTTCCTTCATAGTTTATTATAAAATACAAAGCAAGGAAAAGAAAGCGATGTGAATCTTAAAGAAAGGAAATAAGAATTTTATTATTTATGGTATAAACATATTAGGGTTAAGAAATTATTGTATTTTGATATATTTGATAGTATTTTCGGATTTAATTTTAGGGGTTTTTAAGGATAGTATATTGTGAGTTTTTAGCTTTATTATTAACTAGGAAAGTAGTATTTAGTTATCTTATGATAACAGGTTAGTTTCCTTATGTTGTTACGAGCTATAGGCTTAGATTAAAAAAGTTCAAGGCGCAAAAGGCCTGGGGCCGGGCTCAGGCTGTGAGGCAAAGGGGTGGGCTTTTTGGAGGGAGGCAAACTTTTTACATAAAAATGCTTAAAAATCATTCCCCACCCATATTTTTAGCTATGGAAAATACCTCAACACAGATCTCAAAATTGCTGCTAATCAACAAGGATTTAGCCTCAAAATTGCCGCTAATCAACAAGGATTTAGGTATCATTCAAGCTGCAAAAACATTCAACTATGCATGTTAAGCTTTCCATTACTCGAGTTGTCCAGAGTAATAGCGGGACGCTTCGACAGCTACGAAGTTTAAAAGGCAAGTAAGGACATCAGTACTGAGCTATGAATATGCCAAAAACGGATTATGCATTACCTACTATGCCAAACAATGGATAATTAAGCATTGGTAAGCACGCATTACCTACTATGCCAAAAACTGGATAAACTTCTATGAAAAAGGCTATCTTAGGTAAGATATAAGGAAAGCCAGAGGCAAGTGAAGGGCTTGAATAAGGATTTATCCCCTGTCTCAGGCCTGCCAAGGCCTGATACCAGCTTATGTTCTCTAAGGCTGAACCATTCAACTTTCAATTATGCATGTTAAGCTTTGCTGATGACTAGCTTATGTTCTGTAAGACTGAAACATTCAGCCTTCAATGCATTATGTGTGCTTTCAAACACTTCTCATCTTGCTCTAGACTAGAACCAAACCAAGATAAATCACAGATAGTATGTACTGGTATTGGCCATGAAATGGGACACAAACTTCAGAAGATCACTGGATTTACAAAAGGTACCTTGCCTTTCAAACATCTAGGAGTTTCTGTCAAACCACAGGAACACTTGTAGACAGGATTACAGGCTCTCCTATGTAATATTGTATTAATGATATGAACATATACTGGAGCAAGATATTCATCTTACCTGCAGCAGTGATCAACAGAGCAGAGAAAATGTAAAGGCAGTTTGTATGGGGAGAACCTACAAGGAAAATGGCACTAATCTGTTGGGATACACTTTGCTTACGAAAAAGAGGAGGAATGCGGATAAAGCAATGCTGGCAGCAAAATGTGGCTCTTTTAAAGAAGCATGTATGGCACGTCACGCAGAATACCGACAGTCTTTGGATCAAATGGATCCATCACTACTATATCAAGAATGGGGACATATGGAGTTGCATAGAACCAGCTAAAGAATAAGCTAAGGACGGGTATTAGAGGAAAATACTAAAAGTCGGAGACATTATGAAAGAAGGTTTTGACCAAAGCTCAGGCAAGTGGTTACAAGGCAAGTGGCTATATTCTCTGCAGATGGAGATTATAATACTCTAGGCAGGATATGAATGGCTCTGGACCAAAGGGAGTCAGATTTAATGGTATAGCATGATTTGGCACAAAAACAGGATTCCTAATTGTGCTTTTATCACTTGGCTAACAATCCACCAAAGGCTGCTCTCAAAAGATAGACTGCTGCAATTGGGAGTACCGAACCAAGCTGTGTATCATGCTATTCTACCCAGAAAAAATAACCCATATTTTTGGATAAATAAGACAACACATCAAGTAAGTGATTAGACATCATCTTAGCCACAAAAAGCACCACGTCGGTCTTAAGGTAAGGTAATCTAACATTATAATATCTAAAAACACACACTTAAGATAGTACTTAGCAGCAGAAGTCTAAAACAAAACAAGCAAGCATAGTCATAAAAAGTAACAGACAAAGCAAAGTAGTTTGTAAAACCCCCTCCCCAAAGGTCAATTGTCATTTAAGCATCATCATTATCGTCATCTAACACCACACGCTCCACCTCCACATCCTCATCGTTATCCAACTCATATCCATCCTCTTCCTCTTCTTTTTCCTTATCTTCAAAGCCAAATGGTAAATAATCAACACAATTCACTACAATTATCACAATAAGAAAAAGGAAAATTAACATCCACCCATAGATATCTAATCTAAATTAGCACAGTTAATCAAAGGGGAACTTTATATTTATCTACTTATCCTTTAGTTAAAAATTAAAAAAAAAAAAAAAGACAAAAAGAGACGCTGAGACAGCTTAGTTAAATTAGAATCTGAGATGGAGAGGAGGAAAAGGAAGAGGGAGAACCAGAAGAGAGAAAAATGAAAGACATAAAAAACAAAGAAAATACTGGAAACAAGGAAAAGAACGAGGAAGAATATAAGTACTTAAAAGCGAGTTTGTGACAGCGCATCATCATTTCAAATATAAGCAAAGGCTTCAAGTACATAGTCCATAATTCCATAGATTTACCCCTAAGTTCAAGGAAAAGCATAGTCATGAACAAGAAAAGGAAAGGAAAAAGAAGCTTGTTATACTAAATCCAGAGCATCATCGCAACTACAGGTCATATTGAAGATTCTAAATCTGACGACACTTACAAAGAAGCAAAAGACAATTTATTTTCAGAAGAGTCTCTAGTTATTACTTCTACAGTTGATGTTCATGAGGAACAGACAATCTGAACCTGGAGATGAAGATGGTGTAATGGATGTGGAACCGGCGGCTTTTAGCCATAAGAAAAAAGAGCCTTAGAATCTTGATAAGTCTACCGAGGACACAAATTCTAAGAATTTGTTTAGTGCTTCAGTAGATTACTTCGAACATATATTGTTCAAGTCGTCTCAGTCGAAGGCATGGATGGGATTCCAACTTCCTCATTCTCATTTCTTTAAACTCTATGTCACCGAAAGGAATAAATATATTTGGCTTAAGAAATTATTGTATTTTTATATATTTAATTGTATTTTCGGATTTAATTTTAGGGAGGATTTTCAGGATAGTATGTCTTGAGTTTTAGCTTTATCATTATCTAGGAAAGTAGTATTTTTGTTACATTATGATATTAGGTTAGTTTCCTTATGCTGTTAGGAGTTCTTCTACATTATAAACACCCCCTTTAATGTTGTTTTATTTTCAAAGTTGAATATGGAATAAAATTAATTAAGTTGTTAGTTTGCAATGAATCTCAATCAGAAGGGTAATAAAGCATTAAGACAAGATGATAAGTTTCGTTGTGAAACTCCACCAGAAGGGTAATGAAGTGTTAAGACAAGATGATAAGAAGATTCACCAGGGAATAGGATGTGAAAGCAACAATTGTATTAACAATACTACAAGACACAAATTTAAGGGATGCATGATAATAAGCAAAGACCAGTTGAGCCCCTTGGAGATGAAACAGCAACCAAATCCCCTTACCCACCTTGAATCACATAGAAAAGTCCCATGAAAAGTGGAAAGAGGAGTTAATAAGAACCTTCATGATATGAGGCACCATCTATAAGTCCCATCATGATATGAGGAACTTCAACCATCGCGGGGGGATTCTTTTCCTCAACCCCCTCTTCATCTTTTTTCTTAGCACAACCAATCACATGTCCAAAAGAATGCAATGGACTTTTCTGGGTTCAGACCTCTTTTTCATGATATAGAGGAAGGTATTCACTCGTATACAATGATAGGACAAAAGGATAAAAACACATAACAACACCTCATATTGACATAAATTATTCTAGACACGAAATCAGGAAAGGAGAAGTTTTCTCCCATCATGGACGGAAATGGGGCGGGTTCGGACCCATAACGATAACCATTTTCAAAAGTGGTACTTGTACCTATACCCACACACATCGAGTTTTGAAAACCTATACCCTAACTGCATCCATCGGACTTTTCCAGGTTTGCTATTCGGGTTTGAATGTAATGAGAAAAAAATACCCACATAGACATATGAGAATCATCTCGATATTTTTGTCTTATGAGGATGACCATTTTTATTTGTAGGAAAATTACAATCTAGTCTTGAAGTGTTTCAGTCTTTTTCTATTCATCCCCATATGATAATTGACACATCCATCGGTTATGTGAAGAAAACTATCGCATTAAAATAAACTGGGTACGGGTAGGGTGCGATTGTGGGGCGGGCGGGTGAACCGTGTACTCTACCCGTACCCCTACCCATACCCATACCCGTTATTTCCCCAACCGCCCCATACCTGATTTTTTTTTCTTTTCATACTCAAACCCGTTATAACGGGCGGGTTCGAATCGGGTCTTTTGGTTTAGGTGAAGCTTCCATCCCAACAATCTTAAATCTCTTGGCATGACAAAGTTTTGCTCAAAGACCGGGCCATTCCTTCTTGTCCACACGCTTTATAAACAAAGCAAATCAACCCCCTCAAGTTGCTTGCGGGTACAACACCACCATCTACCAAGAAGAAGCACAAACCCCCAAGAGCAAGGGGGCCACAAAGGTATGCATGCAACCCCCCAAAAAAAAAAACAAATAAAGTAATACCTTTCTACGTAATTTCAGTTGTTCCTGATGCAGAGGTTGACCATTGAGGTACAATAGATCAAAGGCAAATATGCAAGCATTAACCTTTATATTATCCATGCGCACACCTTTGCGGCCTCGAGTCATGAGCTTCTGCAAAATCATCAATACTACGTCACCTTAGCTCCTCAAGACCTCAATTAACATCCTTGACAGTCCCCCCTCCAGACAAGGAACAATTTATAGGCAAATCCACATGGAGGGTAATGGTGTCCATGCCAAAAAAAATGGTCCGTATTTTCATACAAAAATCATTCAAAATTTTGACATGGACATCAATAAAATTTCAATAGTATTATTAAATTTTACAAAACTCAAAACTCAACAAAGTAGTAGATGATTTCTAAATCTGCCACTCATTTAACTAATAGACATGAATCAACATAGAATTCTATATTGTGCCCTCACTGTTGTACACTAAAACCACATAGACATTTAGGTGAAGCACAAATTATCTCTTATACAAAGAGAAAAGACTAGGCCAACATTTAGACAGTTGTCCGTATCCCCTATTGACCTTTGGTCCAAATTCCAAAACCTAAGAACATAGACGTGCATATTTAAATGGAATATATTGATATCATGCAAGCAATGTCATCAAATGTTGTGACATCTTGCAATAATTTTCCTAATTGACACAATAATCCCTTTGAAGCTTTCTCCACCTTATCAAATTTTGTTGGCTTCGTAATTGCAATGAGTTGCATATGGGAGCTGAATGTCTAAAACTTTTTCTTTATAATCATAAGAAGTAATGAAGCAATGATAAATTATACGTTATACACCTAAGAGGATATACACCTAAGAGGATATATAAAGCATTTGTCTAAATCATATTTTATACCTGGAGTGGGAGAATTTTCATGTGTTGACAATCATATCCCAACAATTTCACAATCAAGGACGTATGACTTTACAGATTCTCTTTTTAATCTGCAAATAAAAGGGGACTACTATCAAGAAATATCTTACTAAAGAACAAAAGCAGACTAGAAACGTAGTACATAACGGCAAGAAAAAGTTAGGCATGATTGGTTCAATTGCCATTATGGGCTATATTACTTGGACTCGGGTATATATCTGCAAGTCGAACTCGCACTGGGCAAAAACTTAGGACACGAGGGCGTGTCCTAAAAATGGACATAGGTACCGGGGTACAAACAAGTTTTAAGTTTATTTTCCAATTTAGTTCTTCGTTCATTTTTCTTTTTTATTTCTGTTATTTGTTGCAAATATTAAAAACTAGAATAAATACTTCGTTTCATGATTACTATTTAAATACTTACTTGGTGGGACTGTATTTTTGAAAAAATAAAAAAATATAGAGTTCAAGGCTTAAGTGAAGCTACAACTTGAACAGGCTAGACCTTTGTCCACAACCCAAACAAACGTGTGCCATGATGCCATACTTGTACAACTATGCCCCAATAAAAAAGGAAAAAAATCCTCGTGTTTCTCCACCTCCCCCTCCCTTTGTCTGCTTCATCTACAAACCTCAACTGTGTTTGGTTGCCATTATTTGAGTCTGGCCCATATCCCCATGTTTGAACCCATGTCATATAGTGAGGAGGGCAAAGAGACGAGTCAGAAATCACAATCGGAAAACAAAGGATTCTCAAAAAACTTCACTCTACCATCAACACATTGTTGAAAACCCAAAGTTCACACGATCCTCCCCCACCTCCAAATCACGTTGCCTTCTTCCCCAAAATTCCCCTATTCTTCTGCTCCTCTCATTAGCCTCAATCACGAAAGTAGATGACTATAAAAATCTGTTTTCGATATAAACACTACTGCACTTGGATATCAAGTGAAAGTAGTTTTCTAATCAATTTACCTCGTTCATATGAAAGTAGTTTTCTAGTCAATTTACCTTGTTCATACTCCATCTGTAATAAGAAAGCAAGTAGCTATCTTTGCTCTGAATTTACCATTCAAATGGAAGTTCAACAATTAATTAGACATGAAAAACTACGAGAAGTAGGCATATGATCTAAGGTTTGCGTCCATACAAAAACATTCCATTCTTCACGATCAAAATGAACATCAGAAGATGAAAACCTTGGCACCTGGCACAAGGACATTTCTGGCATGGGGCAGTGTGAAAGAAAAATGGAATGAGATTGCTTGATGTTTTAACATAAACAATAACATTACTGGAGAATCACCTCTCAACAGCAAGTATGACATCCGGATATTGGTCAGTGCAGCATTCAAGTTTTCGACTAAATATCCTAATTGAACCGTCATCCATGCAATGTATCTGCATCAAAGAACAAAAGCCAAGTAATTTATGCAGCAAAGTGTTTAGAAGTACCAAAATGATAAACAGACAAATACAGAGGGAGCACTAATAAAGTAAAAAGATCCAACCAATTAGGGATGCACAAAATTACCTGAGCACGTATACCATCATAATTATATTCACATGTGTACTCAATGCCACGAAATCTATTCACGATCTCAGCCACTGATTTAGCTGAAGCAGAAAGCATAGGTTCACAGGGGGTACCCAATGAGGAGCTACAAGTCTCACCAAGATTCCACACACCACCATCCAGAAGAGCAGGGACAATCTTATCATAGACAGGAACCATGGAATGTACTCTTTTCAGGATGTCAACAGCCTAATAAAAGCATCAAAGAGAAACTCAGGTCAAGAGATAAAGCACTGGTTAATTAGATACTATTGATCAAATTCACCATGATTTCAGACCTCATGAAGCAAAATACAGAAGCAGCCTGATAATTTGACCAAACTTGGAGAAGATAAAATTCACTTAGAAACATCAACTCAATCCTAGCTAAACAAGTCTACATTGCCAAAGACCTGACCACCAACGTAGAAATGTATGATTTTTCCAAAAGAATTTCCAAGTGATTTCGTTTTACCTTTTCAAGGGAACAGGCAAACTCAATCCTCCACTACAGAGAAGTGCATCCAAAATCCTAAGGTCTTCCAAGATCACAGTTACCAAGAATGCTCCATACCCCCAGCAATCCACATTCAGGAGATAAGCGATCTGAAACCTAAATTAAACTAAATGTGTGCAATCAGTAGCAATCTGCGTTCAAGACATAATGGTCTGGGAAGGATTCTTGGTAACTATGTCCAAGATTATTAAACAAAGCAGCCTCTCAGTCTGCTGCCATATGCTTCGTTATTTTGATGCATCTTTCATTCACCATAAATAAGTACAATTTATTTCCCCTTTTTGCCACATTAGAGAAAAAATAAGAGACACACACAACACACAAACAGGAAAAAAAAAACTTAATACAATACCGAAAAAGGAGGTAGATGGCTCACTTTCACCAATACAAAAACTATTCGTGCAACTACAAAATGAAGCTGCAATGAAGCCGCAGATTGGTGCATGATACATAGGAGGTTGTTTCCTAAAAGGAAGGCCTTGTTAAACCATACTTCTCATTCAAGGTGTACACAACACCTAAAGAAAAACAAGGTTTCTTGTTTAATCCTAAAACAGCTTATTAGAACAGGGGTTAATATAATAAATCAATGTCAACACCTTTTTGTCAGTCTATAAAAGTGAAAGATCTTGAAATCCCTCAGCTGCTGATAAATGAAAACTAAACCATGAAACAAGAAGGAGCAACCAAGATTTATATTAATAGACGCCAAGGGATGTCACTCATGCACAGAAATACAAAAAGGAAATTAACAAACTAACTGTAACCCCAGCCACCCCAACCCAAAAGAAAAGGAAAATGAATAGAACATTCAGTAAAACTTCTACCTAATTTCAATAAAGTTGATTTAGCATTTGCTCAAATGTCAAAAATATGAAGGTGATGCTAGTACTTTAGTGCAATACGTAACATTTATAATCCTGAATATTTGTCCCCAACCAAAGGGAGTTTTCTGATTCAGAAAGTACAAAAAGATACTTTGAGTCCTGATTCCTAATATATAAGTGTCCCCATATTTCAAGATATTGACACAAATCAATAGGAGTATTCGCAATGATAATGATACGGGGAATTATCATGACTCAAACATACAAATGAAACAAATTAGACTATCCTCACAAACCTTTGACAACTCTGACTGAAAACTTCTAGGTGAAACAGAATGTTTTCCAGCATATGCAGCAGCACAGCCCAACGCTTCCAATAGGGAAAGTTCAGAGACCCCGATTCGCAACTTATCCTTCAAGACAAATTAACCATTTTATGGCAGAGAGGAAGAACAAAATGAGCTAAAATCTGCAAAGATCTCAAGAAATAACCTTTAAAAGCAAACGAATCAGATACTTGGGTTCACAATCACGACCAGCAACAAGAAGTGCCCTGACATGACCTGCTTTCTTCTGTTTGCTATTTTTGCCAGATTCCTACAGCGCCAAATGGACACAAAAGAAAGGAAAAGAAAGGACAGGTCAGCAAGAAACTGTCTCTAGGACTCTGGCAACTGTTAAGGGAAGGACCAGCAACAAGAGGTGCCCTGACATGACCTGACTCGGCACTTCATGAATCTCACCTTTGCAATACGCTGAAATGTTTCTAGGACTTTGGCAACTGTCAAGGGTTGCGGCCTGCGAATCATGGTCTGAGATGAACGCCTTGCTTGTGCAACAAGCCCTAAATCTCCCAACTCCTAGGAATAAACAGTTTAAGTAAATGGGGAATATCAAAGGGCATGAAAGAAGACATTGAAATAAAGTAGAAATTCCCATAATGAAATAATTTTAATACAACGAAGTGCTGCAATAAGGGGATGTAAATATTGAAATATTACATCATATTGACGCTTAATCTCAGATTCTGTTGTGCCATATGCAACGGCCAATACGTTGATGAGGTAATTGGGGCCAATCCCTAAATCGGAACCACCCTCATGTAGAGGAGAAATTTGGTAGGCCGTTAGGCAAAGGACAGCAAGCAAATCGGAAGGGGCGGCACATTTCATCACTGTCCATAACATATTAGCTGCTATTCGTATCTTCAAACTTGTCTTACTCTCACTAGAGATCATGTCATATGCCCGGCACAAGAAAAGGAAGGGAACCTTCTCACCAGCACCCCAACAGATAGCTAATTTTGGATCAAAATCTTCAGAAGGCGATTCCAATAGAGTTGCCTTGCTACTAATCTGATCGATACCCCCGTCAAAAGAGCCTGCAGCTTCTACTTTTGGACCAAAACCTTTAGAGGGCGATTGCAATAGAGTTGCCTTGCTATTATTTTGGTAGCTACCCCCGTCCACTTCCAATTTTACCGCTTCCACTTTCACCATCATAGTTTTCTTAGGGACAGCAGAATCATCGCTTAAGGCTTTGCGTTTCATAGTCCCTTCCATCTTATCTTTCACTGCAGCTGCGCGGGATCCAGCCATGAGAGCATCAAAAGCAGACATCCTAAGCAGCAGGGTCACAATATACAATTAGATATTAGATACACAAAAAATAACAGAAAAAACTCCATCAATTTCCAGCAACAAACATCCACATGCATCTAATCACTCTTTAACCATGTGCATTGGTCCAAATTAAAACAAAATACCTCCAAATATCAATTCGTAGATAAACAAGCATGAGAAAACCTGGACCACAAAATCAAACAATTAACGGCAAAAGAAAATATGTCGGAATCCTAAGCTCAATTAACTTATCCAACCTATAAGTTCAAATTGAAGAACAATGCAGCACTAGCACAGCCAAATTATTCAAATTTACCTTACCCAGATTCAAAAAGTTGAAATTAAACTAACCCCTGGGAAATCACCGATCCATCAAAAACCAAAGACTAACCACACCCCCAAACTCAAAACAAAACAAAAACCAAAGACTACCCTCTCCCCAAACTTAAATCCAAAAATTTAAAGACCAAACACAGAGAGGGGAGGGGAACTTTAAAGTCCGATTAACTTGGAAAAATCGGATCGGTTTACGGTTAACCGTTATTTGAAAAAATAAATTTGAAGTCATGCAAAATTAAATCCAAAAATTTGTTTCGAGGGGAGGCATGGTCTCCGAACGAGGTCGAGCCCATTGTTGGGGCGAGTGATCGGTGTCATCTGCAGGAACTACAAGCATAGGATCAACTACTACAACACCTTCAAGGCTGGTGAGGGAGGCTATTTCTATGCCAAGCTAGAGAGCTATTCCATGAGGCACCGCCTTTTGGACCATCCCCTTCAAGCTTCGTCTTTGTGAAGTCGGTTTCTTCCCTGTTGAGGCGTGTGATGTTTTCACTAATGTCAACTATGGCATCAATGGTGCCGCACTCAGTACGAGAAGAAGAAGATAATGACAAAGAATTACCGGGAGTAGGTAGAGCGCGAGCAAGAGAGTGAGAGGAGCGTCGCCGGGCCGTGATCGCCGGTAGGTCGCCGGTTGCCGCGAACGAGGACGAGAGGGGAGGCGAGAGGAGAGAGAGAGAGGAGGAGCGACAAGCGAGCGAGAGAACCGCAGCAAGAGAGTGAGAGGAGCGTTGCTGAGCCGGTAATCTTCGGTAGGTCGCCGGTTGCCGCGAGAACTAGGACGAGAGGGAGGCGAGAGGGACAGAGAGAGGAGGGGAGCGACAACCGAGCGAGAGAACCGCAGCAAGAGAGTGAGAGGAGCGTCGTCGGGCCGGTAACCGTCTGTAGTCGCCGCTAGGTCGCCGGTTGCCGCAAAACGAGGACACAGGGTGTGTTCGGTAGTAGCTTTTGAAACAACGATTAGTGTTTTGAAAGATGTAAAACATTACTCATCTAAAAAGTGTTTGACAAAGTAATGTTTGACATAAATATTAGAGTTTTAGGTAGTGTTTTTGAAAAGTTATTCAAAGTAACGTTTTTAAAAACACTACTTTTAGGCCCTGTTCGATAACATCTTTTTGAATAGCTTTTAGCGTTTTGACTAAGTTAAAACACTAATCAACCAAATATTAGCGTTCGGTAAGGTAGTGTTTTAATTAACGTTTGCGGTAACTTTTAACGTTTCAAGTCTTGTTTACGAAAAGCTAAGAATATTAGTTTTTCACATTTGAAAGTAGCATTTTATATTTTTTTGACAAAAAATCCCTTCATTAATTTATATTTAATAAATTATTTATATCCTTTTACGTCAATTTACAATAATCGGCTAACTCAACTGTTAAATTTACCGAACACATTTTATTCAACCGCTCAATTGAACAGACTATCCGCTAACAATTAAAATTTAGCAGTTATCGACTACCTAAATAGGTATCAGCTACACAAACAGACTATCTCGCTACTCAAACAGACTCATTTTGCCGAACAGGGCCCTAGTATTTGCACATAATTTCCAAAATTCTCCTTTTTATTTTCATAATTTTTTTATTAATTATGTCTTTTAAATCATTTTATACAAATCGCTACTTAAACGAGTTATTATTACCGAACACACTTATCTCAAATCACTAATAAAACATCTAACCGAGTAATCACTAGTCAATAACATCTAATCGCTAATAAAACAACTAACGAGTTACTAAAACAGGTAACCACTATTAAAAATTTTAATTTTACCGAACACGCCCGAGAGGGGAGGCGAGAGGAGAGAGAGGAGGGCAGTGGCCACTTGTGCGAGAAAACCACAATAAGAGAGCGAGAGGAGCAGCGCACGAGGGTTTCAATTTTCAAGCGTTTTATATTTTTTCTAAAAATCGGTTGGTTAACCAAAAATTTTCAAATTGCGAACCGTATCCGAACCGTGAACCGAAAAAAATTCAATTCGGATTTTTCTAAATAAATTGATCGAGTTAACCGCTTTTTGTATCAATTTTTCAATTTTTCGGATCAATTTTTCGATTTTGATTTTTTCGCACACCCTGCTCCCCTCCCTTCTCTGTGTATCTCTCGCTCTCTCCTCCCCCTTTCCTGTCTTTTTGTATATCTTTTTTATTTTTAAATCAAAATAAAAAATTAATTATTATTATTATAAACAGAAAATTAATTATTATATTGTAGATAATTTTTAAAATTTTTAATAATAAATTATTTTATATTTTAAATTTTATTTTTGTTACTAAAAATTTTTCCCTACCATTATGTCTTTGTCTTATTATAAATGAATTAACTTATTTTTCGGACAAAAAAATATTATATTTATTTTTTGATCTAATTTTAAATAAAATTTAAATTTTAAGTTCATTATTATGAAATTTAAAATTTTTACTTTTAGTTTTATCTTATTTTTTAATTAAAATTATTTTAACTGAAAAAATATAAAAATATTATTTAAATACCAAACCTTAATTACTCAACTTAAAATATTAAATTAATAAACTTTAATATAAACAGTCATATGTGTGTAACCATGATTTTATCCCAGGATGAATTTCTATGTTATTTAGGGTAATTGTTTATGCTTAATTTTATTAATTTAATATTTCGAGTTCAATAATTAAGGTTTTGAATTTAGCAAAAATATTTTTATATTTTTTAAGACAAAATAATTTAAATTAAAATAAAAAAAACTAAAATTTTATAATAATGAATTAAAATTTTAATTTTAATTAAAATAAAATCATAAAAATAAATTTTTTTTTGTGTGAAAATAAGTTAATTTATTTATAATAAGAGAAGTGTATAATGGTATTAAAATAAAAAGAAATGAATAACAAGAGTAAAATTTAAAATGTGAAATTATTTCTTCATTAAAAAACTTTTTAAAAATTATCTAATAACATAAATACAAAGGTTTAAGAGGAAGAGAGTAAACCTCGATAATCGTCCACAAGCCGGATGAGGGCATATAATTGACGTGGGCATTCTCTATATTGGTACATTACATGCTCGAACGCAAAATTCTTATTAAACACAAGTTCTTTATTTTATCTAAATCCACCAAGTTGACTAAATAGTGGATGTGGATTTTGGAGCGTTGATCGAAAAGATGGACATACTCAACACAAGAGCAAGAACAATCCTAGCTTGTTGTTATAGATAATGTCGAGCCTACAACTCCTCATCGATAAAGCGAAACGGAGAATCAATTATTTAAGGAAATTGGATCGAAGAAATTAAAGAGCAATAGGTAAAAAAGGTGATACAAATTTCGGCCGTAGGGTCATCCAAAAATCCAAACCCGTAATGATGGGTAAAGTCTAAAGAAGTAATGGTTATTTTTATACTCAAATTTCATATGCATAGCCCAAGGTTCGACGACAGCCCCCACAAGCGTAGCGGATCGCGTGTTCACCTCAGCAAGCAAGTTGCGAGCATAGGGCCCATCGGTCTTGTCTTCACCGATCAACTTTGCGGTTTATTTTGATCGAATTATTCAGGAAGAAAACTGGACTTTTCGTACATTTGATTATCGATTGACAAAAGCTATTAGCCGCAGACAAAATTATTTAGCCAAACTTCGGATCATGAAATGATCAAGTTTAAGCATACAACCGAGCTTCGGAACTTTCATTAAGCCAAGCTCAAGAACCTCACAATTGGATTTTAAACTATGTACTGCAAGTCAAATCCAAGCCCCTTATCGAAGCTCAGGTCACAAGATGACCTATTCTAAACACCTTAATTCTTACGAAAATGGATTGACATCCGAAGCGACATCGACTAAATAGATAAGTAACCTATAGCATCTACTTTGACCTTCATATTTTAGACTCGATTAAAGTGGGGGCTAACTGTACATCCTTCTCTTTTTTATTTATTTTATTTATTTCGACTACCCGATAATGAAAACCCAGCCTCATTTGCATGCTCGAGTCGAGATCGGACTAAAGTAGAGTGACAAAAATCCATTTTAGCCCACAAAAAACCAACTAACTTCAAAAACACAACCCAAAGTGCATTTCCTTGGGCTGTACTCAGCTCGTAATCATTTTTTCTTAGAGGTCCTACCAGATTCGGACTCCCAACCCTATCCCCAAATCAACGCTAACTCCCTAGCCTGCAAAAACGTGGCATTTTATCTCTTTTTAGCATTCAAGCCTAACATGCTTTCCCAAACCACAGATTTGATCATTTATGGTCCGGTCTTGGGCCCCAGTGGTTCTTCGAACGCTGTCGTTTTGACTGGTTCAGCTCTCCAAATTTTTCTTTATCCATTTCTAGAATTTCTGGATTGATTTGTCTACTTAGCAGTTGGTTGGGAGAAATTTAGATTTTTCTAAACCTAAATTTTTTCGATAAATAGAATGTTCTCCCCCCAATTTCACACGCCGGTTTCAGCTATATTTTGCCTACTTTATGCTCGAAACTCTCTCCTATTCTTTTTCCCTCTATTCTCCCTTACACTCTAAACTTTCCCTTCTAAAAGCCACATTAAAGCCTTCATTTTGCCTCTTTTTCTCACTCCCAATCTACCATCACTTTGTCGAAATACGGTTAAGATCCAAGCCTAGCAACTGGGTGTTTAAATTACATCATTTATCGTTTTTATACTTAAATTAGGTTATTTCTCGCTTTCCGTATTGTGGTTTAAAAATGTAATCACATTATTTTCCACCCAGCAGATGTAATTTTATTTATTGCTTTCTTTATCGCTTTCCTTTATTTTCCTTTCTTTAATTGCTTTATTTATCGCTTTATATCATGTTTTAATTGCATTTAATTTCGTCTCCCGCACGTTGATCGCTTATTTCTTTTAATACAATTTTAATTCACTTATTCAATTAGTAGAGGTCGTCTTTATGGCAAAATGAATAGTATCCTTCTTGATTTCATACTTTCGGCCCCGAACACCGAATTATTAGTTTAATGTCAATGAAGTTCTTTTTAAAGCTTTTCCTTTTTTTGAGTTTTTGTCCGTGTTGGTTGTCCCTTTGGTAAACTAAAATTAGGAAAGTGGTTTTTCATTTTTGTTAGTTTTTCTTTGAAATTTGTGACTCATCCTTTTAATCTTTCTAATTCTTACACTACATCTCGGTGTTTTTTTTTTTTACAAAATTTGGTAAAAAATTAGGAAATAACCGACTATTCAAACTATTTGACCAAAGCGCCTCGACAGTCTAGGCCGGATGCCTGGCACCGGTCGGTAGTTCTAGAGGGGCGGTTCCCGGTCCATCGACTAGGTTGAGCTCCTGGCCCGGGCGGTTCGGCTATTTGACCCAATTGAGTTTTGTAGTTATGTTCCTGTTTTGATATTTCTATTTAAAAATGTCTTGCGAGAATTCTAAAACTACTTTTGAAAATGAAACGATTTCTAAAATTATTAATCAACCCTTTATAAAATCAAAAACGGTATTCATTTTGATGAACACACCTCGCATGAAATCGACATTCATAGGGAAGCTCAACTCGTTTATTTGGTCGTCGTTTCAACAAATCCACACCTGTTTGAAATTAAAAGTAACAATAATGGAATTAAATAATTACAATAAAAAAATGATAAAAAGGGATCGCAATTGCATGCTATATAAGTTAAAGCAAAAGTGGAGCAGTTTTGCTAATAAAAACCGATGCGGTTTTTCTATGAAAAAAACAAAATGAATTACACCCGATAATATATGATGCTACATGACGCTTACTTTATCTAGGGAGCATGAGCTCCTGAGAGCACATGATAAATTGTTATTTTGTTTAGCTTTAGCTTCCAAATATCTAAAGCTAATAGTTATTTCCTACGGCTAAAAGAATAGAGTATGAATTATATATTTTAGACATTGGGGGCATATAAATGAAAAAAATCACCTTTGAGTATTCACAAAACATATCCCCATCATCTAGATTCGATTATGATGCAATAGTGCTCTATATTTTTGGGTTCATTGGATTACTTGTGATGTATTTTGTGTGATTAAAAAGTTTTTCATTTGTCAAATATTACAGGGATAAATAAATATATTTAGATTAGGATGATTTAAAGGAAAGATTGCAGTTTCGAGACAATGTGCGGATTTTAGCAAGTATAAATAAAATAAAAGATTTAGAAAAAATAGAACGACGAAACTAGAAAGAAAAAAACAAACTAGAAATATTTAAAGCGAGAACATTAAAAAAGAAGTGAAAAAAAATCATTCGCAATAAGACATATATCCTATTCATAAACAATGCACAACAGATTGAAACCTAACTCTTCATGAACGATGAAAGCCTACATCCACGAGAGCACATGTGATATTCAAATTAAAAAAGATTAAACAAAGAAGTTTGATTTATATATGTGATTTATTACTAAATAACGTAAATTGAAGATTGATTATAAATTACATATTGTGTTAATTAGCCTATATATTTGTATTTATTTACAAGTTGGCTAGTTGATGGCCATTCGTTGGGAATAATATTAGGAGTAAGTTTAGAAAATATTTATTTGGCTTGCTATTTGTTTGGAATAAATAAATCTCATAGCATGATTACCAACCTGAAGTCTAAACATAAAAAGCTACTTCTTCCTTCCTTAATATTTAGGTCAAAAATCTGATTGCTTATTCCACTCTTCTTTACTTACTGTATATTACCTTCCTTCTCTTCCCTACTCGTATATTACTTTCCAAACCAAAATGAATTTTGTAGGTGTGCTTGTGGACCTACTCTGAATGCTTAGGGCTTTATGAAATTGATGCATGCATGTGTTTCTAGAATATATATATATATATATAAAGGAAGATGCGTAGAAACATGATAATCACCATCTACTTAGTTGGAATTCTCATTTTATTGTTATAAATTTGTGCATGAACATAGAGTGTATCAAACATATTTAAATCTTGCGGAATCATGACTTTCTTGATGTTTAAAGTGCGCTAATGATATATACATTTAGTGTATTACTTTTACGGATGCGTATCGGAAATGTTAATATGAGTTGCCAAATTTTTGTTTGAAAATTATTTGCCTTAACTCGTATATTTTAATGAGTTTTTTTGACCTAAATACAAGACGTAGGAGGTTGTAAATTTTTTAAAACAAACCTCCCATACAGATCACTCACGAAAGATAAAATGCAAAAGATAAAAAAGAAGTGTTTTAGAGCTATTGCCAGCCACCACGGTCCTGCCATGGGCGTGGGGCAGCCTGTAATGGCTAGCAAAAGCTGGAAACCTAGAAAACCACCACCACGGATGACCCCACTGGCTAAATAACTACTAAAGCTAAATAAAACTCATATGACAATATTAATCCATTATAGGAAATGAACGCTAAACAAGTAACACTACTAATAATTATTGAAGTGAAACTAGAAAATCAACCCTAAACAATAGTATTAGATGATAACCAACTGACTACATCACACACATGACGTCGTCGAAGGAATAACTCCTAAATACAACCTATAAACAATACTTAATGATGGCAGTAAAGTGGCTACGTCACACACACAAACAACAAACTAGAAGAAGTGAAACTATTAGAGGATTAAGAGGTGAATAACAAGCCATCCTAGTTCACATAGGTTGGAGACGAGCTGAAATGGTCACATCACAAGTCTTTCGGGAGATCATGCTTGCATTGCCATCATGACTTTGTTGGTCTTTCCGTGCGAGAACCTCCACGTAGATCTCAACATTCCTTGGTTTTCCGCCCATAAGGAAGAAAGTCTCGGTGTTAACTCCATGCTAGCCATCAATTAAAATGATAAAAATTAATTATGAACGTAATTATAATAACTAGTAGCATACATCAAAAGACTTTTGAACTTACTTGTCCGGAGTGAGCAACCCATTCTTCATTAGCATTAAATTTAATTGAATCAAGGGTGCTTGGAGCACAACCTTTTTTGTGAATTCCAAAATTGTGACCCATTCATCATGTTGCATTCAATTCTCAATTACTCTAATAGTTTCACTTTAAGTTGGAGTTTGTAGGAGTCCATTTTTTCGAAGTCCACTGTTTTGTGTGTAATTGCGGTTTTCAATAGTAATTCTATAATTATTCTCCCATTGCGGTTTTCAATAGTAATTCTATAATTATTCTCCCATTCTTCAAACTAAATAAACAAACCTTAGATGAGTGATAACTCTAATGATAAAAAGGTAACAAAAATAAAAGTGAAATACAAAAGGCATATACTTAGAAGATGAAAACACACCTCACTGAAATAATTTAAATAATCATATCCGAAGTCCACTGTTTTGTGTGTGGGACTAATATTTTACCTAATCCCGTCCCATAACCATCACAATTTGCATTTAACCAAAATCTAAGTGTATTTCATCCATTAGGGGACTCGCTCGAAATTGGTGAGATACCGGGTTTTGCAACTTTAAGTTGGAGTTTGTAGGAGTCCATTTTTTCGTTTGAGGGATATGAAAGATGAAAGTTTTGGTGAATGAGAAGAGGAAAGGAGAGCTATTTATAATATACAAGAACTAGTAGGAAGCTCCATGTGCATGAATGAATCTATCCATTGCCCAGTTCATTTGCATGAGCTTGAGTTAGTGTTTGCTTTCCCTCTATTTTTTGAATAATCACATTGCCCAACTAATTTGGATCATGCAGAATATCATTATTTTTTGGCAATATGCATCTTGATAAAAGTTGTCTATCATGTATTAAATTGAAAAAAGTTAGTTTGATTGAAAGTGAGAGGTGAAAAGAAGAAAAAGCTGAAAAAGATGGGTCATCGTGTGATCTTTTTCACACGGAGGAGGCCAGAATAATATGTTAACTGGTGGCCTATGACAATCGGCATATACTACCGGTTGTCCAAAATCAACGTGAAGAAAGACGTAAGTCCATGCTCACTTCATTTTTTTTTTCTAATGTTTTTTAGAGTCTTCTAAAAGAGAAAATAGGTCTTGACTTTCTTAAAAATATAGTACATAATATATAATATATAAATATATAATATAATGTGTAATATATAATATACTAGATAAATATAGATATAGATCAAATTGGATAATTATGTGAGATTTGTTGTCCGAATTTTAAATTCGAGCAAAACTTTTAATGACCATATTGAGTATTTTTAAAATTATGAATTCGAATAATCGATGGAACAGATTTTTACATGTGTTATGCTTATTACACTCTGGTCTTCCTTTCCTTCCCCTGCAGACTCTCATGTGCATCATTATTGATCCTCTGTTTTTCTTTATTTTCATTTGTAACACCCCGAAACTTAATCGTAATTAATTATTTTAAATTTACATTTTATTGTCTTAATATTGTTTAAGAAGCAGTGAGCCGCGCACAATACGAAATCGAGATAAAAGATGCGAACAAATTTGATAATGGTAAATAATAATGGATAATTCGTACAAATTTACGTTTGTACTACAAAATGTATATATATATTCCAATAATTTCATTCCGAATTTGAAAAAATTAAATTAATAAGTAAAAAGAAATAAAATAAAACAGTATATATATATATATATATATATATATATATGTTCGAATAATTTCATTCGAATCGAAAAAATTAAATTAATAAGTAAAAAGAAATAAAATAAAATAGTATATATATATATATATATATATATATATATATATATATATATATATATATATATATATATATATATACAAATTATTATAACACAAATAAAATTAAAAAAAAAAGAAAAGAAGATGGTTGAAGGATTGGGAAATCGGTAAAAAGGAGGAGGGTGCGGGTTCGAAAACTAAGCCCTCCATTTTCGCTCTCATCTCCCCACCTTCACTTCCCCTCTCGACCTCCCCTCCTTTGCCACCGCCGGCCAATCTTAGTCGGACTGTCGCCGTCAATAGTCCGCCACGGCGCCCCGACCGCTACCTCTGCTGCCACCGGCAACCACTTTTTCCCTCTTTTCGCTTTGTTACGTGCCAGCGAGGCTGTCCTGCCCTGCTAGTGTTGCTCTGGACCGGCTGGCTACTGCCGCCGTCCCCGGCTGCCACCGAAGCCTGCTTGCTGCTGCCGCCGTCCAACTTTGTCTCTCCATCACCGGAACCCCCACAACCCAAATTCTACCTCTAACCCCTTTTGAGGTACATCTCTAAAATCCTAAATTTTAAGTAATTTTATCACAAATTCATGTGGTAGTCGGAATATTTAGACAAGTAGATATGAATTGTGAATTATTTGTGAAGGAATTGTGAAAGTAAATGAAATTGAATTTAGGGTTTATTATGTGTTGATATGGAATTGGAAATTGATTTGGGGTTTATTTATAATTGTGAATGTGCTTGTTTAACTTCTATATGAATATGAATGAATTGTTTGGTTGTGGAAGAATTGGAAGAACGATATTGAGTATGATTGGAATATGAACATGTATGTTGTTATGAGTTTTCAAGGATGTGTAATTGGAGATTGATGGAAGATTGAATTTATTTGTGTATGTGTGCTAAACTTGGGTAAACTAATGTAATTGAATCTTGGTTTAGTTAAGAAAAAGTGAATCAATTTGAAAAGGGAAAATTTGATAAGGGTATAAAGGTATATTAATGTATGTGAATTAAATGGAAATTGGGTATGCTAAGTTTTGGATTGAAAATATGAAATAAATGTAAATTAGCCGATGAAGTTGAGGGTTTTATTGGAATTAACGGAGATCTTGTTGAAGTAAGTTGGGATGAGGTGAAAAGTAAGGCCGTAATCGCTTAGATTATAAGGAAAAATGAATAACTAAGTGAGGAATGATCTTAAAGAAGGTTTTGGATATTATTGAAAGAGAGATTGGTGAAGGTTTGCTCGGGAGAGTCTGAGTCACCCTAGAGGGGGTGACTAGGGTGATGGAAGTTTTTCGTTGAAAAACAAACTCTTTTGCCAAAGTAGAAACACAAATGGATTCCGAGTCAAAAGTAGGGTCGGAAAAGTATGGACTCGGAATGGCAGTAAAGAGCAATGAGGCAAACTAAGCGAAGCTTTGAGGCTGTCCGAGTCTAGAATGAACTCGGAAAGTAAAGACACGGAAAATACGGGAAACCCTCCTGAGACAGAAAACCACGAACCGTGCTAATCCAAGCATGAAGTCGAATCCACTATTTTGAGTCCACAAAATATAGTAGACTGACTCGAACCCAAGTTGCTCCCTTAAACAACTCTTTACAAGTTTTCCTAGACTCGAAATTCCCTTATCCGATCTAGTACTTCCTAGCTGAGATAGCCCTTACAGCTAGGGACAACTAAGCTGAGTTAACCTTTACAGCTTAGTCAAGGGACCTTACTTAGAAAGTAAGAAAGTGTTTGTAACTAAATACAAGACCTTACAACTCGAAAGTAATGATTACGGAATGGGAGTTGTAAGTAGAAGATTGAGAATGAATACAATGACTTTTCTCAAGTACGTGTATTAACAATAGGTTCGACAATCTTCAAGTCTTGAGAGTTGGCTTCCATTTATAGATAACCAGCCAAACATAGCCGTTGAGTCCATCTCCTGACTGGGAGTTCTTTATGACCGTTGATAAGGGCTTTCGAGTCACTCGGAAAGTATCCGTTGTGATATGAACGTTGGACAACGGTTTAACTCTCTTGAAAATCCCAAAACCACTGGCTTTGTCTTGAAAGATAAGGTGGAAACCACCGTTAAGCTTAGCGTTTCGGTTTTCCAGATTTGGAAACAGACGACGACCGACACAATCTTTTGAGGCCGAGACGAGAGAAGAGGAAAAACCATGTCTCGCTGGTGATTTGACGTTTTGAAGCCAGGTTACTTTTGTAATTCAAAAAGTGTATCCTCGTTTGAATAACCTACAAAAGTAAAATAATTTTGGTTCTCAAAGTATAAAATACTTTGGTCCATGATTAGACACGAGATAATAAAATAATTAAGATAGTTAAGCAACTAATTATCCGAGTCGAAAGTGAGTGGAACTTTCCGAGTCTAAAACCATGAAACTCAAAATTCCATCCGACTTAGTCTAAGCGAAGAATCAAGTTACATAACGAATATCGAGTGAAATAACTTGATGTAGACTAAGCATGATTCGGACTAGAAGCACTAACTCCAACAAAATAGAACTTATAACGTGAAGTCGGATCCGAGTGCGATAAAGCGAAATACTTGGTCAATTCATCATGCGATATATCTAAGTGAGGAGGGACTCGGAACCGAGTGAGATGCGCATATCTATTTTTTGAGTCACAACGAGGCAAGCGAGAATACGTGAAGTAAATGCTCGTATCACTTAGAAAATATGCTATATCACTTAGAAAAGTTTCTAAGGTACGGAGAATGCCTTGGAATCAAAACTCTATACATAAGAAGTTGTTATACCGATTCCTTCGATACAACTCGAAATGTGTTGAGTAGTGTCCGAGTCTTCAATCTCCCCTTTTGACGAAAGACATTCCATACTTAGACAGAAACTTTGTCGGTGATAAAGATTTGTTTTTGTAAGTGTTGTGTAGACAATAGAGCGAGTGATAGATACACAATAATTGACAATGAAATGCATATAGATTCGTAACGAGCATGCTTAAAACAATGAACTCGAGAAAAATAAAAGGGAATGCATTAGTTCATTGAAGGTAAAGAAAATACACGAGATAAAGAGGAAAAGCTCCCCCTAAACAAGACAACAAGTTTTCTATCTATATTCTCCCCTTGCCTTTCAGCAAAAAACAGCAACAAAAAGAAGGGAAGAATACGAGGAGTTAGTACAAATTTGATGTCCGGACAAAAGAAAGAAGTTGAAATCTCTCGGAAAGAAGAAGAATCGGGCCAACTTTGGAATTGTGGCACAATGCATGGCGCCTACGAGGAAGAGGGGGATGTCCGAGTAGAAGCGAAGGGATGAGAGGTACGCCGGCGCTGGTAGGATCTTGACGATGTGCTTGAGCGCGGCGGAGGGAGGACGAGGATGGCCGTTAAGGGCTCGGCTCCGAGTGGCCGACCCGGAACGAGAGGATCTAGGGGTTCCTCCTTTTGGACCTCGGTAGCTGGAGGGGACTGCTCTGCTCGGCCCGCTGCAGGGCCTTCGACCCACTCAAGCTGCCATGCCGAGCCGAGTACGCCACTTGAGCTTGAGGAGCGAGTCGACCCTCGGCAGTTCTCGCTGCTTCTTCTTTGTGTTTCACCCTTGCCCGGATGGAGCTGCCTCAGCCGTAGGCTCCTTGGCGTCTGCTTGCTTTGTTGTCTGCAGCTGCTTCTTTTTCTTCCCGCTGTCCGAGGAGGTCGGGCTCGGGCTCGAAGACGCTTCGAAGTGTCCGAGCCGCCACGGTCCTGAGCCGCCTTAGACCTTCTCTCTCCGAGAAGCTCGACCAGCTCCTTCTGCTCCTTCACCATCTCCCTCATCTCAAGAACCATTGTTTCTCTGCTCTCGGATTTTGGATTGGGCGGTTTTTGGTGGAGGAACAAAGAATGATAGGTAGACTTGAATGGGTCGAGCGAGTGTCTTGAATTCGAGAGGACACGGAGCTGAAAACAGGGGACAAAATAGCGGAGAGAGATTTTGAGGCACCGAAGGTGGAAGCACCACCAGGTGGGGCGGGGAGAGAGATGGGGGTTGCTTTCGAGTCCGAGGCGGAGAAGGTGGCCTCGGCTACGAGTTGTACACCCGGACACCGAGGTTGAGTTTCCCGGTATCCGTACCCCTAGAGTTCCTTCTTGCCAACAACAATGGCGGCCTCGGACACGGCATTGGGGTCCGAGGGGAGAGAACTTTGAATTGTTTGAAAACAAGGGTGAGAAGAGCACCGAAGGGAAAAGGGGTGTTCTTCTTGTTTTGGAGTTGAGCTGGCATAGCTGCCATCCGCTTAATTATTAAAGGGAAGAGGTCTACTTCGTAGCCCTCAAGAATGTTAACAAGAGATTTCAAATGCTTGGAGTTGGGGTTCTCCTTGCTAGAATCGTTGAGAGAAAAGGTTCTCATCGGCAAGAAGCATAGAAGGTGTGCTTCGACTTCAACCGAGTCACTGAAAAATTTTTTCGTGACATAGGGAACTCTTTAGCGTATTTTTCAAATAAGTCGTCGGCGACTTCGAGTGAAAGGAATGGGGTTGCTATTCAAGAAAGAGAAGAAACCTTGAACAGGCGATGGAGGAGAGAGGTGTTGATGCGAACGGTGATGTTCCGAACCCCGGAGGTTAGAACACCTTCGAGTGGGTGAGATGAGTGTAGAACTCGAAATGAGTTCGGGAAAAATAAACTCGCTGAAACGAAGAAGTTGTACACTCTGGTGGTTTGAATGTGGGTCAACCAAGAAAATTTGGTGGTTGGAAAGAATTTGTCATCCAAGCACAAAATGCTTTGAGTGACGACGGGCCTAGAGGGGTTGAGCTTTACGGGTTTTTGGTGCGAGGCTTTTTGGAGGAAGAAGCCTGAAAGTTGGGATGATTACCTCTCTTAGGCATTTTAAGAAAGAGGAAGAAAGATGAAACTTTTGAGGAAGAGAGTAGGTAGACGAGAGCAAAAAGAAAAAGGAGTAGAAGAAAGAGATGAGAGCGAGTTGAACTTATTTGAGATGGCCTTTACGTTGCTTGAAGATGTCCAGAGAGCATTGTAGACGTAGAAAGCTTCCGCGAGAAGTTTCATGTACGAGAGAGATAGAGAATGGAATGTGAAGTAACGAGACGAAGATGAATAGGCACTATATATATAAAGAAAAACATCCGTTAACTTTCCGTTCGACTCGGCTCGTCCATCGAGTCACCTTTGACCGGTGTGATGGTTCTCTTCTTCGACGGTTAGGATTCGATGCGGTTTGAAATCCATTCGGCTAGCGTTTCATCACGGATCGCGAGAGAACGGGAGAGAGAAAAGAATTTGAAAAACATATTCTGAAATTCTCCACTCCTCTAGAGATAATTCCGGAAAAGTTGAAGTCCAATTTTTCTCGACGTCTAAGTCCGACTCGGATTGGTTTATGAGTGACTCGAAACTAGAAATAATTAACAACTACTAACCCGAGTATCACTGGATCAAGCTGAGTTAATGGTTATTAATGGATTGAAAACACATAACACAAAATCATGCAATGAAAATTTTCACAAAGATAGCACATAAATAAGCGAGTGCGATTATCATAAACAAAAGCACATAGTTATGCATTTAACATACCAAGCTCATTCCGAATAAAACAAAACTGATCTTCACCAAGAGGCTTAGTAAAGATATCAGCTAATTGAAGATTAGTAGGAATGAAATCAAGTTCGATATCACCTTTCTCAGAATGGTCTCTTAGGAAATGATATCCGACCTCAATGTGTTTTGTCTTTGAGTGCTTGAACTGGATTCTTTGTGATGCTTATTGCACTCGATTGTCACACTTGATTGGAATAGATTTGAAAGATAGTCCGAGATCCCTCAAGTGTTGCTTTATCCATAAAATCCGAGCGCAACATGCTCCGGTTGCAATATACTCGGCTTCGGCAGTTGATAGAGCCATTGAATTCTGCTTCTTTGAGTGCCAAGATATTAGGGATTGACCCGAGAAATTGACAAGCTCCGAAGTGCTTTTCTATCAACTTTGTATCCAGCGTAGTTCGCATCCGAGTATCTAGTGAGGGTCGGTTTTGAGTCTCTCGAGTACCATAGACCTAAGTTATGAGTTCTGCAAGATATCCGAATATTCTCTTCACCGCGAGTGAGATGTGATTCTTTTGGATTAGCTTGAAATCTTGCGCATAAACAAACACTTGAACATGATATCTAGTCGAGCTGGAAGTAAGATATAGCAAAGATCCAATCATACCTCGATAGAGTTTCGATCTATTGCTTTACCTTTTTCGTCCGAGTCAAGTTTTATACTCGTTGCTCATGGGTGTAGATGCGTGCTTTGCATCTTGAAGTTTGTATTTCTTCAGCGGCTCCTTGGTATATTTGGATTGATGGACGTAGATCCCATCTTTGTCTTGTTTGATTTGTAAACCAAGGAAGAAATTGAGTTCTCCCATCATACTCATTTGGAAATCCTGACTCATTAACTCGAGAAAATTCTCGGACACGAGATATTCATTAGTAGCTCAGAAGATAATATCATCAACATAGATTTGAACAATAAGGAAATCTTTCCCCATGGTTTTTATAAAGAGAGTCTTGTCAATCTGATCTCTTTTAAAATCATTTTGAACCAAGAAATTGCTCGAGTCTTACATACCAAGCTCGAGGAGCTTGTTTAACACCATAGAGAGCCTTTTGAAGTTTGAAAACATGATCTGGAAATTCCGAGTTTTCAATACCAGGAGGCTGCTCGACATAGACTTCCTTTTCAATAAAACCATTGAGAAATGCACACTTAACATGCATTTGATATAATTTAATATGCATGCTTGGATGCAAATGCCAACAGGATTCTAATAACTTTGATTACGGCAACGAGTGCAAAGGTTTCCCCACAATAAATTCCCTCCTCTTGATTGTAACCTTGAGCCACAAGTCTAGCTCTTTTTCGACTATCACTCCACCCTCATCCAGTTTGTTCTTGAAGACCCATTTGGTTCCTATAGCTGGGTGGTCGGAAGGTCGGTTGGTCGAGTCCGAGACTTGGTTTCTTTTGAATTGATTGAGTTCCTCTTGCATGACCTCTACCCATTCAGGTTCATTTAGGGCCTCTAGTGTATTTTTGGGTTCGAGTTAATGAAATGAATGCAATGAATGCACATAGATTTTGAAGAGAGGAGCGAGTTCTTACCCCATTGTTGATATCGGATATTATGTTTTCTAGTGGATGACTAGAAGTAAACTTGAATGCTTTACTTGTTCTCCGATTCACAAGATTTGTGGGCTGAGCTACCTGATCTTCGAAGCTTATTCTTAGTGATCTTCTTCATTAGTTTGTTCGTTACGAGCGAGTCTCTTGTGTTGTCTCATTACGAGTCACTTCGTTACGAGTGACTTCATTACGAGCCGGTTGAATTTGAATATTTGTAAGCTCGGGTTCATCATCTTCTCTGCTGAGCTTTAATTCGAGTATGAAGACTCGCTTAGTTTTCCTGTTCAAGCTCATCAAACACAACATGGATGCTCTCTTCCACTTTGTTAGTTTTCTTATTGAAAATGCGATAAGCTTTCTTTGTGGGAAGAATAACCCGGAAAAATACCTTCATCCGATCGAGCATCAAACTTGGTCGAGTGATCCTTACCATTGTTGTGAACAAAATACTTACATCCAAATGGTCCGAAATAGGAAATATTTGGTTTCTTCCCTTTGTAGAGCTCATAAGGTGTTTTCTTCAGAATGGGTCCGATGAGGCATCTATTCAGAGTGTAGTTGGCTGTGTTGGTTGCCTCGGCCCAGAAATAGTAAGGCAAGTTGTGTTCAATCATCATCGTCCTTGCTATTTCTTCAAGAGTTCGGTTCTTTCTCTCCAATACTCCATTTTGTTGTGGGGTTCTTGGTGTTAAGAAGTTGTGAGAGATGCCATTTTTGTCACAAAACTTTGCGAATTCGAGTAGTCGAACTCCCTTCCATGGTCGGTTCGAATTCTCTGGATCCGAGTGCGATACTCAACTTGGATTTTTCTACGAGCTAGTTGAACTCCTTGAATGCTTCATTTTTGTGCTTAGGAAAACACACGCAGGTAAATCATGAATAATCATCAATAATAACAAATATATATGATTTACCTCAGAGGCTCTTAACAGGGATTTCACCACATAAGTCCATATGTAGCAGCTCAAGCACTTTGGATGTGGAAGCTGTCTTCGAGAGATTTGAATGAAAATCGACTTGTTTCCCTCTTGTGCATGCTTCACAAACTTTATCTTTCTCGAAAGCACGATTAGGTAAACCTCTAACCAAACCATGAGATGCCAACTTTTTGATAGTATGCATGCTAATATGGCGTAATCTACGATGCCATGTCCAAGAGTCATCATGAAGAGATGCTTTTAAGCAAGACAAATTCTAACTTGGGTCAGAAAGAGGAATAATATAAGTGTTACACTGATCTTTTACACGAAAGCTTGATCTCTTTGGTTGTAACATCAGAAATGTAACAGTTGGTGCGAGTGAATCTTACCTCTTGACCTTTATCGCACAGTTGAGAGATGCTAAGCATATTGTACTTTAATCCTTTGACAAGATACACTGGACTGACCAGATTGCATCCTTTTCCAATCTTCCCAATCCTAACTATTTTGCCTTTGCTATCATCTCCAAAAGTGACCTTTCCTCCTTTATGTTTTTCCAACTCGGAAAAGAGTCCTGCATCTCCGACATGTGGCGTGAACATCCACTTGTCAAAGTACCAATGTCCTTTTGATCTCTTCGAGTGACCTGCAAAACAGAGAGAATCTAACCCTTCTCACTTCCTCTAACGAACCCGAGTAACATTCTTTACTTGTGGTCTTTCTACGAGGAAGAAGGTTTTTCGGAACCCAGATTTGAATGACTTTGGTTTTAGTCCGATTTTGAGTCTTCCTTGCAGAGAACTGAGTCTGTGTCTCTTTCTTTTTGAAAGCATTTCCTTTGGAAGCTGAAGAGAATGGTTTCCTTTTGTAAAGCTGTTCGGGCTTAGTCCTCCCTTCATTTCTATGAATGGGACCAGTGCTCGGCTTTCTGAGCTTCACGGTTCGAAATCCTTTTTAAATAGTTCCGAGTAGGAATTGGATTCTTCCTCTTTGTTGAAATCAAGACCTTCTTTTACGAAGGAGACACATTGAGATCCTAAGAGCATATCAAGGTTTTTCGACCTTGAGTAAATTTTAAGACCGAGACCTTGAGACTCGGTGAGCTTTTGCTTTAGTTGCTCATTTTCTTTTACGAGTAACTCGGACTCGGTCTCATTGGATTGAGCACTAGTCTTGAGTTCTCCGAGTGTAAGTCTCAGTTTTTCCAATTCATTTTTCAAGGATGTGCTCACGGAAGAAATTGACTCAAGTTGTTCTTTGAAGCGAGAAGAGTCGAAGTGGACTTTTCTTCCAAAGTAAAAATGTATTTAGCTAAATCAACTTTGGAGAATTTGAGGAAGTATTTAATTACCTCTTGAGGATTAGTTTCCTCATTGTCCGAGTCCGAGTCGACTCTCTTTCGGCTTCCGAGTCGAGATTGCCATCGGACACTTTGAGTCGTCCGAGTCCTCGTCATCTTCGATGAGTCCTCATCGCTCCATGTTGCCATCATAGCCTTTTTCTTCTTTCTGTCCCTTTTTCTCTTTGGACGAGTCTTTGACTATGTGGTCTTTGCTGGCACACTCAAAACATCCAGACTTCTTAGGTAAAGGTAACTTTGAAGGAGAAGAATACTTACCTCTTACGTCCCTCTTATCTTTCTTGTAGAATTCTTCCTTTGGCCTTTTGTCCCATCTTTTGTGCTTCATTATTCTCTTGAAGCCTCTTACAATGAGTGCCATGGGATCCTCTTCGAGTCGGAGGAACTCAGATTTACTTCTCTGGATTACGAGGCTTTCGGTGCTATGTTCTTTTTGGTATTGCCCTCGGCATCCTCCTCTTCTAGGTGGATTTCGTGAGTAAGAAGCTTTCCGATGAGCTCGTCCGGCTTTAAACGTGAGAGGTTACGAGCCTCTTCTATGACGAGTCACTTTCGGACCCCATCTTCTCTTGGGTAGACTCTTGAGTATTTTTTACACATTTCTTCTTGAGAAATTTTCTTACCCAGAGATTTGAGATTGTTGGTAATCTTAATAAACCGAATGAACATCCGAGTGATGTTTTCTTCCGGCTCCATCTTAAATAGCTCGTATTTATGAAGATACTTGGCTGATCTTTACTTGTCCGACCTGGCTAGTGCCTTCGTAAGTGTTGACAAGTGTGTCCCACACTTCTTTTCCTGAGTCACGAGCGGACACCCGATTGTATTCTTCGAGCTAATGGCGCACATCAGAATGTTCATTACCTTGAAGTTCTTCCCGAACTTCTACGCTCGCCTAGAGTAAACTCGGCCTTTGTCTTGGGAATGATTCTGAATTCTTCTGTCTTCATTGGAATGTAATTTCCTTGTTGTATGATTTCCCACCATACATCTTCATCATGATTCATGAGGAAACATTCCATAAGTTTCTTCCAGGTGCCCGAAGTTTGATCCTTTGAATTTTGGTGGTCTGTTGGAAGATCTTCCTTCATCGAACTCTCCGTTATTCCGAGCCATTTGATCTTTAGACCTTTGGATGGTTAGATCCTTTCTGAAAGGCTAGGCTCGATACCAATTGAAGGTTTGCTCGGGGAGAGTCCGAGTCACCTTAGAGGGGGTGAATAGCGTGATGGAAGTTTTTCGTTGAAAAACAAACTCTTTTGCCAAAGTAGAAACACAAATGGATTCCGAGTCAAAAGCATGGTCAGAAAAGTATGGACTCGGAATGGCGAGTAAAGAGCAATGAGGCAAACTAAGCGAAGCTTTGAGACTGTTTGAGTCTAGAATGAACTCAGAAAGTAAAGACACAGAAAATACGTGGAAACCCTCCTGGGACAGAAAACCACGGACCGTGCTAATCCAAGCATGAATTCGAATCCACTATTTTGAGTCCACAAAATACAGTGAGACTGATTGAACCCAAGTTGCTCCCTTAAACAACTCTTTACAAGTTTTCCTAGATTAAGAAATTCCCTTATACGATCTAGTACTTCCTAGCTGAGATAGCCCTTACAGCTAGGGACAACTAAGCTGAGTTAACCTTTACGACTTAGTCAAGGGACCTTACTCAAAAAGTAAGAAAGTGTTTGTAACTAAATACAAGACCTTACAACTCGAAAGTAATGATTACGAGAATGGGAGTTGTAAGTAGAAGATTGAGAATGAATACAATGACTTTTCTCAAGTACGTGTATTAACAATAGGTTCGGCAATCTTCAAGTCTTAAGAGTTGGCTTCGATTTATAGATGACCAGCCAAACATAGCCGTTGAGTCCATCTCCTGACCGAGAGTTCTTTGTGACTGTTGATAAGGGCTTTACGAGTCACTCGGAAAGTATCCGTTGTGATATGAACGTTGGACAACGGTTTAACTCTCTTGGAAATCCCAAAACCACTGGCGGTGTCTTGAAAGATAATGTGGAAACCACCGTTAAGCTTGACGTTTCAGTTTTCCAGATTTGGAAACAGACAGCGCCGACACAATCTTCCGGGACCGAGACGAGAGAAGAGGAAAAACCATGTCTGCTGGTGATTTGACGTTTTGAAGCCGGTTACTTTTGTAATTCAAAAGTGTATCCTCGTTTGAATAACCTACAAAAGTAAATCAATTTTGGTTCTCAAAGTATAAAATACTTTGGTCCACGATTAGACACGAGATAATAAAATAATTAAGATAGTTAAGCAACTAATTATCCGAGTCGGAAAGTGAGTGGAACTTTACGAGTCTAAAAACCATGAAACTCAAAATTCCATCCGACTTAGTCTAAGCGAAGAATCAAGTTACATAACGAAGATAAGAGTGAAATAACTTGATGTAGATTAAGCATGATTCGGACTAGAAGCACTAACTCCAACAAAATAGAACTTATAACGTGAAGTCGGATCTGAGTGCGATAAAGCGAAATACTGGTCAATTCATCATGCGATATATCTAAGTGAGGAGGGACTCGAAGCGAGTGAGATGCGCATATCTATTTTTTGAGTCACAACGAGGCAAGCGAGAATACGTGAAGTAAATGCTCGTATCACTTAGAAAATATATTATATCACTTAGAAAAGTTTCTAAGATACGAGAGAATGCCTTGGAATCAAAACTCTATACATAAGAAGTTGTTATACTCGATTCCTTCGATACAACTCGAAATGTGTTGAGTAGTGTCCGAGTCTTCAATTGGGATTGGAAAGAAATCCAGAATATTGAATCGAGTTGAGAAGGGAGGAAAAATAGATCTTTATAAAATTGTGCGAGTTTTAAGCCCAAATGAACTTTGACGACAAGTGAAAAATTAAATGAAATCGAACGTAAGAGTTTACAAAAGAAAGAAAGTAAAAGTAGTATGACAATTTGAATAGAGACCTAATTTATCGAATCAAATTACTTTACGAAAACACAAAAGTGACGGAAATGACATATTCGAAGAAAAGAACGAAAACGATATTTAAAGGAAAACGAACAACTACTTCAGTACGTTATCGTCGCACTTTTCAAAATATTTAAATGTTAACATGTAAATATTGATGAGTTTCACTATTCTGTCTACAACCCACTAAATCATTAACCGATTATTGGTACTACTTATAAAGGAATTAATCGTATGGAGTCAGTCTCCCGATAATCGGGATTTTTATGATTAAATTGCTTAACCGAAACCTTAGCCGATAATATATATGTATGAAGGTTCTTGTCTTGATAAAAAATCGAAAAGTTCATGAGCACAAGAAAATGAGAATATTGACGAGATTGTAACTTGGTTTATATGCTTTGGTTTGAAATTTGGTTTTTGTGGTTGTAAATACACTCCAGCGTGTGACTGTTGAGTTGTGTACTCCGAGCGTGTGGCTTGTTGAGTTTTATTGTGGATTTTATGCTGATTTTTAAGGCTTTTAGCGTAATGGTTAGGCCATGTTTCAAACGAAATTTTGCCAAAATTTTTAGAAAATTGGAAAACCAAACCGACACCTTAAGTGGGACGTACATTTGGTTTACAAATATCCTCTCTGGGCATACTAGATGAAACGAGTGGTACAATTAAAGTTAGGCTACATTAAGCACAAACTAGAGGTGATAGAAGCAAAAGATCAAACTTGAGTTTTATTAAAAGAATGGGGAATTAAATTCATAAATTGTTATATACAAATTCAAACTATATCATCAATAGCTTAGTTCGGGAAATGTATGAATATCGAGATCAAAAGGAAACGATATGGATAGGTACGCTAAAATTAAGAGTTTGGTGATCGTAAATGCATATAAATATTGTTAAAAGACTAGTAAGCTATAAAAGTAGATTCGTTTTGGAAACGAAATCGAATTGAAATTGTGTTGCGAAACAATCAGCAATTGAGGTGTTCGGCACTGCTGAGATACGTTATTGCCTTTACATTTATAGTAAAAGTGAAAGTTTTACTGATTAATAGTTGGTGCTTACAATTCATTGCATTTATGAATATGTTCTAAGAGTTTTTTTCATGATTTGGCCATGCAAAGGACCCATTAATCGCTATGACGATCGATGAATGAATGTGATCGTAATCGTAAATGGTTGATCCGGGGACGCTGGACAACATTGCTCGCTAGCAGAGCATTTAACCTTTATTCGTTCAATTGTTCACGTAAGCCGTTAATCGTTCAATTGTTCACGGAATCGTTAATCATTCAATTGTTCACGAGAATCATTAATATTTCAATTGTTCACACAAGTGTTAATCATTTAATTGTTTAATCGTTTAATTATTCACAGCCGACTGCCTCGGGCTTCAATGAACCTAGGAGTCGGATTCCATTATTGATTGTTTCACGATACGGGTCCTAAGTTTGGCTAAATCGAAAAAGCAAATCGGCAATTGACAAGTTTGCAAACTGTTTATTCAAGAAAAATGATTTAAGATGTGCATGATTTAAGAGTACCTAAATTATAATTTTATCTTATAAGGGTAACGTACTTGAGCTTCTAGCTCACACGTCTATTGTTTTATGTTTTAAAATTTTTAGGAAGGCGAGCGCATGGCGGACTATTCACAATCACGCCTAAAGTTTAAATAGGAAGAAAAAGATAATGTCTGGTCGGGAGAAGTGATGTATGGCTGTTCGTCTTGACCCCACACATGCTAGTCCCTCCCTTGGTCTCTTGGCTCATGATTCCTCTCCAGTTGATCCTCGCGATTTTGAAAATTTCATTTTACGTGAAGAAAGTTTGGGTTGGATTGTTACATAAGTTGTTTGAATAATTAATTTGCTCAAATGAATTTACCTTGTTTTTATTATGAAAACGGCGGAAATGTCTCCCAATTTACAAGTCTTCCGTTGTTAATTACTTATTTATGTGGTCACGTATTGAGGGCGTTACAATTTCTCTCCTTTGCTTTGTTTCTTTTGGCGAACTTGGGCGCAGTGGAACTCACTTGTGCCCATCCCAGCCCCAACTCGCTCCACTTTTCCATTCCCATCTTTCTCATTCTCCCTCCTCATATCCAACTCAACTTCGCCATCAAACAAATTCATTCAATCTCAAGGTCCGATTGCTACTAATTGCACATTTCATTGTCACCCAAATCCATCGTCGAAATAAATGACAGTTTGAGATCAATCATCGACTTGGTTCCGGTAATTTTCTATTCCATTCTTGTAAAATTTGCTGATTCTCGTTGTTTAGGTTTCGATTTTCGATTCATTCATTGTTGAGAAATCCATTCATTATGAAATTAGAGTTCTATTTGTAGAGAACAATGTTGAATTCTCTAGTTATGTTGAATCAGTCTACAAGAGCTCATGTTCCTGAATTTTCATTAAAAAATCAAGAGGAATTTGGATTGATCATTGATAGATGTAGAAATACTAGCGAATCAAAATTGAAGGAGGAAAAAGAAAGTTTGTTATTAATTCTCGGTGGTTTTCTCATTGTCTTTCACTATCTTAGATTTAGTGTTGATGGGACAAGCCACCGAGTGTAACAATGAGTGGTAAGGACAACCGCATAGTAGGACAAAGCTACTATCTATTGAGGATAAGGACAACACTAGCCGAGGGATTGTCAAGCTACCAAAGACATAGATAATGTTTGGCGAGGGCTGGGCACACTAAGGAGGATAGGACAAGGCCTATCGAGAAAGGGGGTTGTCTACCGAGAACTCGTCTAAGCTTCTAAGGACTAGTGTTGTTTACTCAACGCTAGGACAAGTTATACAAAGGATGACCGAGTGATCAAGTGACAACGAGACAAAGACACCCCAAAGACAAGCAAAAGTGATTGATGCTAGTGGTAAAAACACAAAGACATCGGGGCTATACTATAAGAACCACTTTTAACTACGGGTGTTTAATGACGAGTTAAAAGGACAAATTGTCATGAAAAATGGACCGACGACATTTTGGTAAACAAGCGGGGTTGTTTAGATTAGGATGATTTAGAGGAAATATTGCGGTTTCGAGACAATGTGCAGATTTTAGCAAGTATAAATAAAATAAAAGATTTAGAAAAAATAGAACGACGAAACTAGAAAGAAAAAAACAAACTAGAAATATTTAAAGCGGAACATTAAAAAAGAAGGTAAAAAAATAATTCACAATCAGCCATATATCCTATTCATAAACAATGCACAACAGATTGAAACCCAACTCTTCATGAACGATGAAAGCCCACATCCACGAGAGCACATGTGATATTCAAATTAAAAAAGATTAAACAAAGAAGTTTGATTTATATATGTGATTTATTACTAAATAACGTAAATTGAAGATTGATTATAAATTACATATGGTGTTAATTAGCCTATATATTTGTATTTATTTACAAGTTTGCTAGTTGATGGCCATTCGTTGGAAATAATATTAGGAGTAAGTTTAGAAAATATTTATTTGGCTTGCTATTTGCTTGGAATAAATAAATCTCATAGCATGATTACCAACCTAATGTCTAAACATAAAAAGCTACTCCTTCCTTCCTGAATATTTAGGTCAAAAATATGATTGCTTACTCCACTCTTCTTTACTTACTGTATATTACTTTCCTTCTCTTCCCTACTGTATATTACTTTCCAAACCAAAAGGAATTTCGTAGGTGTGCTTGTGTACCTACTTTGAATGCTTAGGGCTTTATGAAATTGATGCATGCATGTGTTTCTAGAATATATATATATATATATAAAGGAAGAGAGCGTAGAAACATGATAATCACCATCTACTTAGTTGGAGTTCTCATTTTATTGTTATAAATTTGTGCATGAACATAGAGTGTATCAAACATATTTAAATCTTGCGGAATCATGACTTTCTTAATGTTTAAAGTGCGCTAATGATATATACATTTAGTGTATTACTTTTACGGATGCGTATCGGAAATGTTAATACGAGTATCCCAATTTTTGTTTGAGAATTATTTGCCTTAACTGTATATTTTAATGAGTTTTTTTACCTAAATACAAGACTTAGGAGGTTGTAAATTTTTTAAAACAAACCTCCCATATAGATAACTCACGAAAGATAAAATGCAAAAGACAAAATAAAGGAGTGTTTTAGAGCTACTGCCAGCCACCATGGGTCCTGCCATGGTTGTGGGGCAGCCTGTAATGGTTAGCAAAAGCTCAAAACTTAGAAAACCACCACCACGGATGACCCCACGGGCTAAATAACTACTAAAGCTAAATAAAACTCATATGACAATATTAATCCATTATAGGAAATGAACGCTAAACAAGTAACACTACTAATAATTATTGAAGCGAAACTAGAAAATCAACGCTAAACAATAGTATTAGATGATAACCAATCGACTACATCACACACATGACGTCATGGAAGGAATAACTCCTAAACACAACCTATAAACAATACTTAATGATGACAGTAAAGTGGCTACGTCACACACACACAAAACAAACTAGAAGAAGTGAAACTATTAGAGGATTAAGAGGTGAATAACAAGCCATCCTAGTTCACATAGGTTGGAGATGAGCTGAAACGGTCACATCACAAGTCTTTCAGGAGATCATGCTTGCATTGCCATCATGACTTTGTTGGTCTTTCTCTACAGAACCTCAACGTAGATCTCATCATTCCTTGGGTTTCCGCCCATAAGGAAGAAAGTCCGGGTGTTAACTCCATGCTAGCCATTAATTAAAATGATAAAAATTAATTATGAACGTAATTATAATAACTAGTAGCATACATCAAAGGATTTTTGAACTTTCTTGTCTGGAGTGAGCAACCCATTCTTCATTAGCATTAAATTTAATTGAATCAAGGGTGCTTGGAGCACAACCTTTTGTTGTGAATTCCAAAATTGTGACCCATTCTTCATGTTGCATTCGGTTCTCAATTACTTGAGTATAATTGCGGCTTTCAACAATAATTCTGTAATTATTCTCGAATTCTTCATACTAAATAAACAAAACTTAGATGAGTGATAACTCTAATGATAAAAAGGTAACAAAAATAAAAGTGAAATACAAAAGGCATATACTTAGAAGATGAAAACACACCTCACTAAAATAATTTACATAATCATGATCCGAAGTCCACTGTTTCGTGTGTGGGACTAATATTTTACCTAATCCTGTCCCATAACCATCACAATTTGCATTTAACCAAAATCCAAGTGTGTTTCATCCATTAGGGAAGACTCAAAATTGTTCGAGATACCGGGTTTTGCAACTTTAAGTTGGAGTTTGTAGGAATCCATTTTTTTCGTTTGTGGGATATGAAAGATGAAAGTTTTGGTGAATGAGAAGAGGAAAGGATAGCTATTTATAATATACAAGAACTAGTAGGAAGCTCCATGTGCATGAATGAATCTATCCATTGCCCAGCTCATTTGCATGAGCTTGAGTTAGTGTTTGCTTTCCCTCTATTTTTTGAATGATCACATTGCCCAACTAATTTTGGATCATGTAGAATATCATTATTTTTTGGCAATATGCATCTTGATAAAAGTTGTCTATCATGTATTAAATTGAAAAAAATTAGTTTGATTGAAAGTGAGAGGTGAAAAGAAGAGAAAACTAAAAAGATGGGTCGTCATGTGATCTTTTTCACACGGAGGAGGCCAGAATAATATGTTAACCGGTGGCCTATGACAATCGGCATATACTATCGGTTGTCCAAAATCAACGTGAAGAAAACGTAAGTCCATGCTCACTTCTTTTTTTTTTCTAATGTTTTTTAGAGCCTTCTAAAAGAGAAAATAAGTCTTGACTTTCTTAAAATATAGTACATAATATACAATATATAAATATATAATATAACGTATTATATATAATATACTAGATAAATATAGATATAGATCAAATTGGATAATTATGTGAGATTTGTTGTCTGAATTTTAAATTCGAGCAAAACTTTTAATGACCATATTGAGTATTTTTAAATTATGAATTCGAATAATCTGATGGAACGGATTTTTACATGTGTTATGCTTATTACACTCGGTCTTCCTTTCCTTCCCTTGCAGCTCTCATGTGAATCATTATTTATCCTCTCTTTTTCTTTATTTTCATTTCTCTCCTTTGCTTTATTTCCTTTTGGCGAAATTGGGCGCAGTGAAACTTGCTTGTGCCCATCCCAGCCTCAACCTGTTCCACCTTTCCATTCCCATCTTTCTCATTCTCCCTCTTCATATCCAACTCAACTTCGCATCAAACAGATTCTTTCAATCTCAAGGTCTAACCACTATTACTTGCACATTTCATTGTCACCCAAATCCATCGCCGAAATAAATGACAGTTTGAGATCAATCATCGACTTGGTTACGGTAATTTTCTATTCCATTCTTGTAGAATTTGCTGATTCTCGTTGTTTAGGTTTCGATTTTCGATTCATACATTGTTGAGAAATCCATTCTTTATGAAATTAGAGTTCTATTTGTAGAGAACAATGTTGAATTCTCCGGTTATGTTGAATCATTATACAAGAGCTCATGTTCCCGAATTTTCGTGAAAAAATCAAGAGGAATTTGGATTGATCATTGATAGATGTAGAAATACTAGCGAATCGAAATTGTTAAGGGAAATGAAAGTTTGTTATTAATTCTCGACAGTTTTCTCATTGTCTTTCACTATCTTAGATTTAGTGTTGATGGGACAAGCCACCGAGTGGAACGATGAGTGGTAAGAGCAACTGCATGGTAGGACAAAGCTACTATCTATTGAGGATAAGGACAACACTAGGCGAGGGATTGTCAAGCTACCAAAGACGAGATAATGTTTGGCGAGGGCTGGGCACACTACGGAGGATAGGACAAGGCCTATCGAGGAAGGGGGTTGTCTATCGAGAACTCGTCTAAGCTTCTAAGGACTAGTGTTGTTGACTCTACGCCGGGACAAGTTATACAAAGGATAACCGGTGATCAAGTGACAACAGACAAAGAGACCCCAAATACATGCAAAAGTGATGGATGCTAGTGGTAAAGACACAAAGACATCAAGGCTACGCTACAGGAACCATTTTTAATGAGGTGTCTTTAATGACGGTTAAAAGGACAAACCGTCATGAAAAATGGACTAGCGGCATTTTTCTAATTCCCTTGACTGTGCTTTGTAAGGGTTAACTCCCTCCTCTAGGGTGACTTAACTTCTCCAATAGCAAATCTTCAATTGGTATTAGAGTCTAACCTTTCAAGAGGATCTCACAATCCAAAAGTATAAAGATCAAATGGTTCGAGAACAATGGAGAGTTCGATGAAGGAAGATCATCCACCGGACCACCTAAGTTCAAGGGGTCAAACTTTACACATTGGAAGAAGATGATGGAATGCTTTCCACTGGATAATGATGAAGAAGTTGACAACATAATCAAGAATGGAAACTTCATTCCAACAAAGATGGAAGGTGTAAGATCCGTGCCTAAAGAGAAGACAGAATACACAGTGAAGAGAATGAGAAGTTCGAAAGAACTTCAAAGCCATGAACACTCTAATGTGTGCCATCAGCTCAAAAGAGTACAACAAAGTGTCAGCCTGTGAAACAACCAAAGACATATGAGATACACTTTTCAACACCTATGAAGGAACAAGTTAAGTGAAGCGGCGAAGATAAGTCAATATCTTCACAAGTATGAACTGCTCGGAATGGAGTCTAAGGAGAACATCTCTCGGATGTATGCTCGGTTTATTGAGATTACCAACAATCTCAAGTCTCTAGGTAGGAAGATCTCTCATGAGGAAATGGTCGAAAAATTCGAGAAGTCTACCAAAGAGAAGAAGAGGTCCCGAGGTGACAACCATTAAAGAGGCTTAGAATCTCTCTCAACTAAAGCCTAACGAGCTCATTGGGAAGCTACTTACTCATGAGCTTCACCTGAAATAAGAGGATGCCAAGGTCAGCACCAAAAAGAACATTGCACTGAAGGCCTCAAAAGCATACGACAAATTCCGAGCTCCTCGGACTCGAAGAGGATCCTATGGCACTTATTTCCCAAGGTTTCAAAAAGATGATAAAGTACATAAAGTGGAAAAAGAGGCCAAAGGAGAAGTTGTACAAGAAAGACAAAAAGGATAAGAAAGGTAAATAATCATCTCCTTCTCGGTTGTCTTTAACTAAGAACTATTGTTGCTTTGAATGTGGTAGCAAAGAGCACATAGTCAAGGACTCGTCCAAAGGATAGAAAGAAGAAAAAGGCTATGATGGCAACCTGGAGCGATGATGATTCATCCGAAGAAGATGATTCCGATGACTCGAAGTGTCTTATGGCACCGACAGACTTTAAAGTTGGATTTGAGTTAGACAGTGACAACTCACATATTAAGGAAACAAGTCCTCAGGAGGTAATTGAATACTGCCTTAAGTTTTCCAAAGCTAAATTGGCTAGATATATCTTTACATTGGAAGAAAAGTCCAATTCGACTTTTCTAATTTTAAAGAACAACTTGAGTCATTTACGATCGAGAGTAATGTTTTGAAAAATGAAATAGAAAACTTGAGACAAAATCTGAAATTACTTGAGACCGGTGCTCAAGACTATGAGACCGAGTTTGAGTCACTCGAACAGCAGAATGAGCAATTGAATGAAGCTTAATGATTCCGAGTCACTCAAGGTCAGAAAAACCTTGATCTTTTACTTGGTTCTCGGTGTGTCTCTATTAGAAAAGAAGGTCTTGGTTATAATGGTGAAGAGGAATCTAATTCTTATTCAATTCTTCAAAACCGATTCCAAAGCTGTAAAGTTCAGCAAGGATGAGTATGGTCCTATTCACTCACATGAAAAGAGGATTGAGCCAAGACTAGTCTATAGGAAAAAGTCTTCTCCACCTGTTTACAAAAGAAAAGAGACATAGACTCGGTTTTCTAAAAGGAAGACTCAAAATCATATCAAATCCAAAATAATTCAAATCGGGTTCCCAAAAGTGCTCTTCCTCGGAGAAAGACTACAGTAAAGACATCTACTGGGTTTATAAGAGGAAGTGAGAAGGGGTAGTTTGTTTTTGTGTTGCAGGTGACTCAAAAACGAAAGGGTCCATGGTACTTAGATAGTAGTCTGCTCACGCCATATGTCCGGAGACTCAAAACTCTTCTCATAGTTAGAAGATCTTAAGAGAATAAAAGTCACATTTGGAGATAATAGCAAACACAAGATTGTTGGGATTGGCAAAATTGGCCAAGGAAATAACTCAGTCAGCCTAGTCTACCTTGTCAAAGGGCTCAAGTACAATCTCCTTAGCATTTCTCAGCTATGTGACAAAGGTAAGAGGTAAGGTTCACTCGGACCAACTGCTACATTTCTCATGCGAGTCACCAAAAAGACAAAGCTCGAGGTTTGAGATCGGGTAACACTTATACTATCCCTCTTTCAAATTCTAGTTAGAATTTATCTTGCTTGAAAGCATCTTTAAATGACGATTCATAGACATGGCATCGTGCACTAGGACATATTAGCATGCATACTATCAAGAAACTTGCATCTCATGGATTGGTTAAGGGTCTACCTTACTGTGCATTTAAGAAAGATAAAATCGTGAAGCATGCACAAAAGGAAAGTAGGTAAGATCATCTTTCAAAGCACTCAAAACTGTGTCTACATCCAAAGTACTTTAATTGGTTCATATGGATTTGTATGGTGAAATTCCTGTGAAAAGCTTCGGAGGTAAATCATATGTGCTTGTTATTGTTGATGACTATTCACGATTCACTCGGGTGTGTTTAGGAGGAACAAGAATGAAGCCTTCAAAGAGTTCACTAAGATCTGCATGAATATTCAAGTGGAGTTTAAGACTCAAATCATAAGAATTCGAACTAACCATGGAAGAAAGTTCGATTACTTAGAATTTGAAGATTTCTATGACCAGAATGGCATCTCTCATAACTTTTTGCACCAAAACTCCTCAATAGAATGGAGTAGTGGAGAAAAAGAACAAAAATCTTGAAGAAATAGAAAGGACCATGATGATTGAAAATGATCTACCTTACTATTTATGGATCGAGGCAATCAACAAAGAAAATTATACACACAACGGATGTCTCATCGGATCCATCCTGAAGAAGACACCTTATGAGTCTGTATAAGGGAAAGAAGCCCAACATCTTCTACTTCAAACCATTCGGATGTAAATGCTTTGTGCATAACAATGGTAAGGAACATCCGACTAAATTTGATGCTAGATCGGATGAATGTATATTTACGGGTTACTCATCTCATAATAAAGCTTATCAAATTTTTAACAAAGGGACTAACAAAGTGGAAGAAAGTATCCACGTTGTCTTTGATGAGATTGATCTTGGCAGGATAAGTGAATCCACCTTCTCGGATCTCAAGCTTAACAAAGATGAAGATGACATTGTTGAAGCTGAACTTTGAAAGAGTCAAAACAGAATAACCGAGGAAAATCAAAATGAGCAAACTCAAAATATCGTGACTCGGAATGAACAAGTTCAAGAGCCAACTCGGAATGCTAAAGAACAAGCCAATGTAGAAGCTCAGCAAGAGCAAACAACCGAAGATCATCCTATTTAACCAACAAACTTGGTAAATCGGAAGACAGTAAAGCTTTCAAATATGCATCTAGTCACCCAACCGAGAACATACTTTCGATATCAATAGTGGGGGTAAGAACTCATTCTTCTTTGTAGAATCTATGTGCATTTTCAGCATTCATATCATTAAGTGAACCTAAAAATGCACTAAAAGCCTTAACCGAACCTGAATGGGTAGAGGACATGTAAGAAGAGCTAAATAAATTTGAAAGAAACCAAGTCCGAACTCTAACCAAACGACCTTCTAACCACCCAGTAATAGGAACCAAATGGGTTTTTAAGAACAAATTGGATGAGGAAGGGTTGGTAGTCAGAAATAAGGCTAGATTAATTGTTTAGGGGTATAACCAATAAAAGCGGATTGATTGTGGGGAAACCTTTGCACCTGTTGCTAGGATTGAGGCAATTAGAATTCTCTTAGCATTTACATCTAGCATGAACATCAAGCTTTATCAAATGGATGTCAAATGTCCATTTCTCAATGGTTATATTCAAGAATAAGTTTATGTTAAGCTAACTCCTTGAATTTGAAAACTCAGAATTTCCAAATCATGTTTTCAAATTACAAAAGGCTTTATGTGGTCTTAAACAAGCTCCCCGAGCTTGGTATGAAAGACTAAACAGTTTCTTGGTTAAAAATGATTTCAAAAGAGGTCAGATTGACAAAACTCTTTTCACAAAAACCAAGGGGAATGATTTTCTTATCATTCAGATTTATGTTGATGATATCATTTTTGAAGCTACTAATGAAACTCTATGCCAAGAGTTTTCCGAGTTAATGAGATAAGAGTTCCAAATGAGCATGATGGGAGAAATTAATTTCTTTCTTGGTCCGCAAATCAAACAAGAAAAGGATGACATATATATCCATCAATCTAAGTACACCAAGGAGTTTAAAGAAATACAAGCTATAAGATGTGAAGCATGCAGCAACACCTATGAGTAGTAGTTTGAAACTGGACTCATACGAGAAAGGTAAAGTCAGTAGATTAGAAACTCTTCAAAGTTATGATTGGATCTTGACTTTATCTCACATCTAGTAAGTCGGATATCATGTTTAGTGTCTGTCTTTGTGCAAGATTTCAAGCTAATCATAAGGAACCACATCCCACTGCGGTGAAGGGAATCTTTAGATATCTTGCAGGAACTCATAATCTTGATTTATGGTTTTCAAAGAACTCGGAACTAACTCTTACTTGGATACTCAAATGCCGACTATATTGGACATAAGGTTGATAGAAAGAGCGCATCCGGAGCATGCCAATTTCTGGGTCAATCCCTCATCTCTTGGCACTCAAAGAAGCAAAACTCGGTTGCTCTATCAACTGTTGAGGCTAAGTACATTACAGCTTAAGCTTGCTGTGCTCGGATTCTCTAGATTAAGCAACACTTGAATGATCTTGGATTATCATTCATAAATATCCTAATCAAGTCCGACAACCAAAATGCAATTAGCATCACTAAGAATCCAGTTCAAGCACTCAAAGACAAAGCATATTGAGGTCAGGTATCATTTTTTGAGAGACCATTCTGAGAAAGGTGATACTCGAACTTGAGTTTATTCCTATAAAATTTCAGTTAGTCGATATATTCTGTAATACTCGTAGTGAAGATCGGCTTTGCTTTATTAGGAATGAGCTTGGCATGATTAATGCATGATTATCTCGAGATTATTGGATGAATTATTATTTTATGATTTATTGTTATATGCCCTGAGTAGATAACAAATGGATCGATTGACTACGAATGAGACCGAGCTATGAGTTATAAATTTTCCGAGTGTGTTATGAGTCACTCGGACACCTTACTCGAGTCGGACTCAAATTATGGATAAAATGAACATCAAAATTTTGAGGTCATCTTTAGATAAATGGAGAATCTCATAAATGTTTTCGAAAACTCTTTCTTTTATCTCTCTCTCTCGTCATGCGAACAGTCAGCAAAAGCTAGCCGTTGGAAGAAAGTTGTTGGAGAAACTAGTTGTTACTAGAGACTCAACGGTCTCGATAACCGTTGCTTGGTAACTAAGTCAAAAAGTTGGTTGGAAGCCTTTTGTTGCTATAAACAGCACCAATTCACTTTCTTTTCTCTACTTAACCTACTTATTGCTAGCTCTTTCAATCTCTTTTCTCTCAAAGATCAATGACTCACTCGCATTCTCTATGATTCTCAATCTTCTCTATTCTCTACTCTTTCTCTCGTTTTCTTTCAATCACTCTCTACTCTCTAACAATGCCTAAGAGAGGAGTTGCTCAGCAAGGTGGTTCAGCCACCAAGATGGCCAGAACCAAATCCTCTCAATCCGAGGCTGCACCAAGCAAAGGCAAAGAGCTTACCTCGGAAGATCCAAAACACTTTGTCGCCCAACACTTTATTTTGGACGACAAGTGAAGACTCGAACTTTACTTATACAAAATTCTGAGTTCCATCAAAGAATCAGGTATAAGACTTCAGCTCTCATAAGATTTTGATTACAAGTCATTCTATGTGCCTTAGAAACATTTCGAGTGATATAGCATATCTTCCGAGCGTAACGGAATCTATCGCATTCGTTTTCATCCGCTTCGACCGACTCGTAAAGCATACTCTTACTTACCATTGTACACACTGTTACGAGTCACTCGGACAACACTCAAATATATCGCATGTTCAAACATTTACTCTAACGTGCATAAACTCATATCCGACTTCGTATCCTAAGAATTACCATGTTAAATCATTCTTCTAAGTCAGCATATTTTGTTTGAACTTTGCATTGTCTAAATTAGGTCTGTCTACTCGATATTCTTTATTTGACTTCATTCTCTTTTAGATCGACTTAGATGGATTTTGAGTCTCATGGATATTAGACTCGGAAAATTCCATTCCTTTTCGACTCAAATAATTATGCACTTAATTATCCTAATTAATTTATTATCTCGTGTCTAATCTTGGACCAAAGTATTTTATACTTTGAGAGCCAAATTGATTAACTTTTGTAGGTTATTCAATCGAGGCTATCCTATTTTTGAATTACAAAAGTAACCGGCTTTAAAACGTCAAATCACCAGCAGACAAGGCTTTTTCCTACTTCGACCTACGCCCGGACACTCGTGTCACGCCTATTTGCTTCCAAAATGGGAAATCTACAAAGCTAAGCTCAATGGTGGTTTCCACCCTACTTTCCGGACACCACCAGTGAATTGGGACTTCCAAAGGAGTCAAGAGCCGTTACCTAATGCTCACATCTCAACGGATATTTTCCGAGTGACTCGGAAAATCCTTTACAACGGTCACAAAGGACTTCTAGTCGGAAGATGGTCACAACGGCTAATCTGCTCGGTCATCTATAAATAGAAGCCAACTTTCAAGACATGAAGATTGCTTGAACCAATTGTTATACACATTCTTAAGCAAAAGTCTTGTATTCATACTCAATCTTCTACTTACAACTCCAACTCGTATTTAACATTCTTCGAGTTGTAAGGTCTTGTAATCAATTACAAACACTTATTCTTACTTTTTGAGTAAGGTCCCTTGACTGAGCTGTAAGGGTTAACTCAGCTCGGTTGTCCCTAGCTATAAAGGTTACCTCGGTTAGGAAGTACTAGATCGAGTAAGGGAACATCCGAGTCTAGGAAAAACTCTTAAGGAATTGTCTAAGGGAGCAATTTTGGTTGAGTCTGTCTACTCGTATTTTGTGGATTCAAAATAGTGGATTTGACTTGGTGCTTGGACTAGCACTGTCCGTGATTTTCCGCCCCGGGAGGGTTTCCACATAAATCCGAGTTCATACTTTTACGAGTTCATTCTAGACTCAAAATCTGTTTGCTATATCTATTCCGTATAACGAGTTTGATTTTCTAAAAATCGTCCATCACCCTATTCAACCCCCTCTAGGGTGACTTAACTACTCCAGGAGCAAACCTTTAATTGGTATCGAGCCTAGCCTTTCGAAAGGATCTAATCATCCAAAGGTTTAAAGATCAAATGGCTCGGAACAATGGAGAGTTCGATGAAGGAAGATCGTCCAGCGAGACCACCAAAGTTCAAAGGTTCAAACTTTGTTCACTGGAAGAAGCTCATGGAATGCTTTCTATTGGATCACGATAAAGATGTATGGAACATCATACGAGAAGGCAACTTCATTCCAACAAAGCCGGAAAAACAAGGCTCGTGCCTAAAGCAAAGGCCGAGTATACGACTGAAGAAACAGAGAAATTTAGAAAGAACTTCAAGGCGATGAACATTCTGATGTGCGCCATCGGCTTAGAGGTATACAACCGAGTGTCCGCATGTGACACAGCCAAAGAAGTGTGGGACACACTTGTCAACATTTATGAAGGCACAAGTCGGGTCGACAAGAGAAGATAAGCCAATATCTTCACAAGTACGAGCTGTTCAAGATGGAACCGAAGAAAACATCACTAAGATGTTCATCCACTTCACCGAGATTACCAACAATCTCAAGTCATCTGGGTAGAAAGATTTCCCACGAGGAAATGTGCAGAAAGATACTTAAAAGTCTACCCAAGAGAAGATGGGGTCCCAAGGTGACAGCTATCGAAGAGGCTCGGACCCTTTCCTTACTAAAGCTAGATGAACTCATTGGGAAGCTACTCACCCATGAGATCCACCTGGAAAAGGAAGATGCAGAGGTCAGCACCAAAAAGACATTGCACTCGAAGGCCTCGGAAAATAGAGAAGCAAATCTAAGTTCATCGGACTCGGAAGAGGATCTCATGGCACTTATCGCCGGAGGCTTCAAAAGAATGATGAAGCACAAAAGATGGGATAAGAAGCCAAGAGAAGAGTTCTACAAGAAAGACAAGAAGGACATAAAAGGTAAACACTCTTCTCCTTCAAAGTTATCTTTAACTAAGAACTCCGATTGTTTTGAATGTTGCGACGAACGAACACATAGTCAAAGACTCGTCCCGGAAGGAAGAGAGACAGAAAGAAGAAAAAGGCTATGATGGCCACTTGGAGTGATGAAGACTCATCGGAAGATGATGAAGTTTCGAGATGATTCAAAATGTCCGATGACACTCTCGACTCGGAAGCTAAATTAGAGTCGACCGAGATCATTCCGACAGGTGAGGAAACAAATCCTCGGGAGGTAATTGAATATTTCCTCAAATTCTCCAAAGTTGATTTAGCCATATATATCTTTACTTTGGAAGAAAAGTCCAATTCTGATTCTTCTCAATTTAAAGAACAACTTGAGTCGATCACTTCGAGAGCATTTCATTGAAAAATGAATTGGAAAAGCCGAGACTTACTTTAAGAGAACTCAAGACTAGTGCTCAATCCAATGAGACCGAGTCCGAGTCCGAGTCACCCAAAAGAGAAAATGAGCAATTAAAACAAAAGCTCAATGAGTCTAAAGAGCTTGTTTTAAAGTTTACTTAAGGTTAGAAAAACCTTGATATGCTCTTAGGGTCCCAATGTGTCTCCTTCGAAAAGAAGGTCTTGGTTTTAACAAAGAGGACGAATCCAATTCCTACTCGGAACTTTTCAAAAGGATTTTAGAACTATAAAGTTCGGGAAGGCTGAGCACGATCTCATTCATAAGAATGAAAGGAGGACCGAGCCTGCACCCGCTTCTAAGAAAAAGACTTCTCCATCTCGTTTATAAAAGAAAAACTTTTCGAAGAAAGAGACATAGACTCGGTTCTCTAAACGAAAGACTCGAGAATCGGACCAAACCCAAAGTTATTCAAATTTGGGTTCCCAAGAGTCTACTTCCTCGAAAAGGACCATAGTAAAGGGAGTTACTTGGGTTCGTTAGAGGAAGTGAGAAAGGTTAGTTTGTTTCGACTTGCAGGTGGTTCGAAAAGAACAAAAAGGCATTAGTACCTAGACAGTGGATGCTCACACCACATGTCGGAGATTCAAGACTCTTTTATGATTTAGAAGACTATAAAGGAGGAAAAGTTACATTTGGGGATGACAAGCAAATGCAAGATAATTGAGATTGGCAAGATTAGCAAAGGAAGCAATCTGGTCAGCCCGAATACCTTGTCAAAAGACTAAAGTACAACTTGCTAAGCATCTCTCAACTATGTGATAAAGGTCAAGAGGTAAGATTCACTCGGACAAATTGCTATATTTCTGATGATGCTACCAAAGAGATCAAGCTCTCGGGTAAGAGATCAGGTAACACTTACACTATTCCTCTTTCCGACCCGAGTCAAAACTTATCATGTTTAAAAGCATCTCTTCATGATGATTCATAGGCATGGCATCGTAGACTAGGTCATGTTAGCATGCATACCATTAAGAAACTTGCATCCCATGGTTTAGTTAGAGGTTTGCCTAATTGTGCATTTAAGAAGGATAAAATTTGTGAAGTATGCACAAAAGGGAAACAAGTCGAGATCATCTTTCAAATCTCTGAAAACTTGTTTCCACATCCAAAGTGCTTGAAATGTTGTATATGGACTTATGTGGTGAAATCCCAATTAAGAGTCTCGAAGGTAAATCATATGTGCTTGTTATTGTTGATGATTACTCAAGATTTACCTGGGTGTGTTTTTTGAGCACAAAATGAAGCATTCAAAGAGTTCAGCAAGCTCTGCAAGAAATTCCAAGTTGAGTCTCGGACTTAGATCCGAGAGAATTCAAACTAACCATGGAAGGGAGTTCGACTACTCGGAATTTGCAGAGTTTTGTGACAAGAATGACATCTCTCACAACTTCTCAGCACCAAGAACTCCTCAACAAAATGGAGTGGTGGAGAGAAAGAACATAACTCTTGAAGAAATAGCAAGGACTATGATGATTAAACACAATCTACCCTACTATTTCCGGGCTAAGGCGAGTCAATACGACTAACTACACTTTGAACGAGATGCCTCATTAGACCCATCCTGAAGAAAACTCCATACGAGCTCTACAAAGGGAAGAGACCCAATATTTCATACTTCAGACCCTTTGGATGTAAGTGCTTTATTCACAACAATGGTAAGGATCATCGGACCAAGTTTGATGCTCGGTCGGATGAAGGTATTTTTCTTGGTTATTCATCTCATAGAAAAGCCTATCGCATTTTCAATAAAAGAACTAACAAAGTGGAAGAAAGCATCCACGTTGTGTTTGATGAGATTGAATAGGAAAAACCAAGTGAGTCATCATTCTCGGACCTAAAGCTCAGTAGAGATGATGATTGTGATAAAAATGAGCTCATCAAGAATCAAATCTATGGCACTCGGAATGAAGTCACTCGGAACGGAGTGACTCGGAATGAGACGACTCAAGAAGCAGCTCAGAATGTTGAAGGACAATCGATGAACAAGCTCACTCAGCAACGGACTTCTACAGATCAACCAATTCAACCTATAGATCCGGTGAACCGAGAGAACAAGTAAAGCTTTCAAGTATGCTTCTAGTCACCTACTAGAAAACATCCTATCTCGACATCAACAGTGGGGTAAGAACTCGTTCCTCTCTTCAAAACTTATGTGCATTCACTGCATTCATCTCATTAACCGAACCCAGAAATGCACTAGAGGCCCTTAATGAACCTGAATGAGTAGAGGCCATGCAAGAGGAACTCAATCAATTCGAGAGAAACCAAGTCCGGACTCGACCAAACGACCTTCTAACCACCCAGTCATAGGAACCAAATGGGTTTTCAAAAATAAACTGGATGAAGGTGGGGTGTTAGTCGAAATAAGGCTATACTTGTGGCTCAAGGTTACAATCAAGAAGAAGGGATTGATTGTAGGGAAACCTTTGCACTCGTAGCCGAATTGAAGTTATTAGAATACTGTTAGCATTTGCATCTAGCATGAATATCAAACTCGTATCAAATGGATGTTAACTGTGCTTTTCTCAATGGTTTCATTGAAGAGGAAGTCAATGTTGAGCAACCCCCTGGATTTGAAAACTCGGAATTTCCAAATCATGTCTTCAAACCGCAAAAGCTCTCTATGGTCTTAAACAAGCTCCCGGAGCTTGGTATGAAAGACTCGAGCAATTTCTTGGTTCAAAATGATTTTAGAAGAGGTCAGATTGACAAGACTCTCTTTATAAAAACCAAGGGGAAAGACTTTCCGGTTGCTCGGATATATTTTGATGACAATCCCCGATATCTTGGCACTCAAAGAAGCAAAACTCAGTAACTCTATCAACTGTCGAAGCTGAGTATATCGCAGCTGGGGCATGTTGTGCTTAGATTTTATGGATAAAGCAACACTTGAGAGATCTTGGACTTACATTCAAATCTATTCCAATCAAGTGTGATAATCAAAGTGCAATCAGCATCACCAAGAATCCAGTTCAACACTCAAAGACAAAACATATTGAGGTCGGTATCATTTCTTAAGAGACCATTCTGAGAAAGGTGATATTGAACTTGAATTCATTCCTACCAATCTTCAATTAGCTGATATCTTTACTAAGCCACTTAGTGAGGATCAGTTTTACTTTATTAGGAATGAGCTTGGTATGTTAAACGCATAATTATGTGCTTTTACGTGTGAAAATTCTTTGCTTGATTATGTGTTGTGTGCTTACTTGCTTTAATTGGTTATTAGTTCAGTTAAACCAGTGATACTGAGCTAAGAGCTATTATTTGTTTGCGGTTTCGAGTCACTCGAAACTTAGCTTAGTCGACTCGCATTTTGAGAAAAATGGACATCAAACTTTTGAAATCATCTCTAGACAAGTGGAGAATTTCGGAATTTATTTTAAAAATCTCTCTTTTCTCTCTCTATCTCGCACGCTGTGATCGGACAACTAGCCGTTGGAAGAAAACCGATGGAATTATAACCATTGGAGAAGAGAACAGTCATACCGATCTAAGGTTACCGCTGAAGAGCCGAGTCGAACGGATATCGAAGGACACTTACTTCTCTATAAATAGCGCTTATTTTCCTTCATTTCGTTACTTTACACTTCGCTTACTCTCTTGCTCGAAATTAAATCTTCGTGAACAAGCTCTCTATGATCAAAGCAACGCTCGGTGATCTCAAGCTTAGTGAAGAACATCTCAAGTAAGCTCTGTTGCTCTCAGCTCTCTCATCTTCTACTCTTTCATTTTCATTCTCTTTTTCCCTCACTCTCTTCGAGCTTTCTCTCTCTTTCTCTCTCAAAAGGTCATCTTCTATCTCTTTTTACATCAAAATGCCGAAAAGAGGTTCTCACCCTAATTTTCTTGGTTCTGCAACCAAGAAACCACGCACTAAAAGCCGGGAAGGCCCCTCCAATCCTTCCAAACCTCTTGCCACCCAAGCATTTTGCGCTGGATGATAAATTCTTTCCAACCACAAAATTCTCGTGGTTGCCTCACATCCAATCCACTGGGGTCTACAATTTTTTTTTGTTTTAGCGAGTTCATTTATCCCGAACTCGTCTCCGAGTTTTACACTCATCTTTCTAGCTCGAGGGTATCCTCACCTCACGAGTTCAGAACACCACCGTTCGCATTAATACTTCCCTTCTCTACCGTTTGTTCAAAGTATCTTCTCTTTTCTTGAACAACAACCTCATTCCTTTCAACGAGGTTGTTGACGACTTCTTTGAGAAGTACGCTAAAGAGTTCCTTGGGTCACGCAAGAACTTCTCTATGACCCAACTAAAGTCGAAGCTCATCTTCCGTGTTTCCTGCCGATGAGAACCTTCTTCTCACAACATTCAAGCAAGGAGAACCCTAACTCCAAGCACCTCAAAGCTCTTTTCGATATTCTAGAGGGCTACAAAGTAGACCTCTTTCCTGTTATCATTGAGCAAATGGTAGCTATGCCGGCTCGGACTCGAATAAGAAGAACACCCCTCTTCCTTTCGAGGCTCTTCTCACCCTCATTTTCAAACAATTCAAAGTTCTTCTTCCCTCGGATCCTAACGCTGTTTCGAGGCTACCATAGTAGTTGGCAAAAGGGACTTCTTGGGTATGGATACCGGGAAGCCCAACCGGGTGTTTGGGTCCATAGCTCGGAACCGAGGCCATCTTCTCGCCTCGGACTCGTAAAGAAACCCTTCTTTCTCCACCTCCTCCATCTGGTCGTGCCTCCACCTCGGGTGTTTCTCGGACTCTTTCTTCTGTTTTGTCCTCCGCTTTCATGGACAAAATGTAATACCCGAATTTTAAAGAAAACAATTGGAAAGCATAGGATTATTGAGTATTTTTCCCCGCAGCTAGGGGGTTGAGTAACCGATTTTATTTACGGCCGGACATATTACGTTAGAATCCCTTTGGAGGCTGGTGTTGAATAAATTAAATCAAGGAATTGCCTTCCTTTTTCATCCGAGCTGAACTGTTGGGTGATTAAGAACCGTCGTGGCTGGCGTATTAAAATGAGTTAGGATGCAAGCAACATTAAGAGGACGGAAGGGAAGAGATATAGACTTGTCTTATATAGGCTAGGTGATTACTTAGTTGAATTATGAAGAGACGGGATAGAAACTAAATTAGGGGTCCAATAAGGATCCTTAACCAACCAAATTAGGCGGTGGAAGAGAGGGAAGCAAAGAGGGCTCGATGGAGCCCGAGCAACGAAGAGCGAGCAGGAAACGAGAGAAGGAGGGAGAGAGAGAACACGCGGGAAGGCTGGAGCAGAGGCCGGTGGCCTCCTGAATAGCGAACGGCCGGTGGGCAAGGGGAGAGCGAGGGCTCGGGAAGGCAAGAAGGAAAAGAAACCGAGCGAAGGAAGAAGGGAAGAGGGAGATAGCGCGAGAGAGAGAGGCCGAGCGGGAGAGTTAGAGCGAGACCGAGAGGGCGAGCGAGAGCAAAGGCGAGGAAGATAGGTCGGAGACCGGAGTGCTGAACGGCGAGCGCCAGTGAAGCGGTCGGCGAGCACGGGGAATCGGTCGAGCACGAAGAAGGGCGAGACCGAGGCTAAAAAGGGGCACGAATGCGAAGGCAGAGAGGGCGGCAGCCGGTGGGCGCGAGGACAGCGGCCGGTGACGGCGTTGGGCGTGAAGGAAGGTGGTAGAACCACAGCTGGTAGCGAGGAAAGGAGGAACCGAACCGGGGAGTTTGAATCTTAGTAAACCAACAAACCTTCAATCCCTAAATCGAGGTGGGTAGTCTTATACTCTAAACTATTAGTAATTTCGAAATCCAAATGAGTTTATTGTGATTGTTGAATGTGATTGTGAATATTGAACATGTATGCTACCGAACGAGGTTAGTAGTTGCTGAAAGTTGAAGTAGGAGTTGTGAAGGGAATTGGTAGTGTTTAGGCTCGAAATGGGAAACCAGGGAATTCGGACGGAGTTGGCTTGCTTGGGAATAATGGGTAGTATCGGGAATTTGGCCAGTTGGGGATGGGGATGAGCACGTTGTGGTTTGGGGATAAATTGCGAATTAGTATTTGGGGTTGAGCCTTAGAGATTTACTGAGATCGCGACATTAAGGAAATGATTACTAATATCGGGAAATAGTGGGGAAGTACAAAGAGGAGTGTGAATTCATAGCGTTGCACAATTGAGGCAAGGGAGTGAGGAATGGGTGATTGTTGGGATAATTGAGTCCAAAAGATAATGAAATCCTTAAGGTTGCACTAAATTTGAAGATAAGCGAAGCTAGTGAAAATAGAGCGATAAAAAGGAATTAAGAACGGTATGATTGAGTTGGTAAAGAAAGAACGATTAATGGGATAGAAACCTAAGATGAGAGCAAATTACACTTGGAGATGCAGGGAATTAGAGGTATTTCAAGTAGTGAAGTAAGAATGAGAGCTATCCGACTAAATATGAGTAAGAAGAGGCTAATTAGTAATGTGGAGGTGTAATCGGAAAACATTGAAGCAAAGATGGTAAATTGTGGGAAGTTGGGACATGTGAGATTAATGGTAATTACTTATGGTTATTGTGGCTCGAAAAAGGAAGTAATCTTACTAAATGAGAGAATTGAGAAAGGTTTAGTTGAAGAGAAGCTGAGAATGACTATTTGTGTTGAATTGTGGCTATATGTGCAATTGATTGTGTTAAGCGTTGTTCAAAAGTTGGTTTTAATAGAAGTTCCTTGTTTTATGCAAAATGATACTTGAATGTGACTATGTGATATATGCTTTTCAAACGTGAAAACGTGCTTTTAAGAAGTGAAAATGATTTGAGAATGCTTGCTTGAAACAAGCTTGGTAAGTGAACGTGTTTAAGAAACTGTTGTGAATCGACTTTGCCTGGATCGTTTACCACAAGGAAGGATTCTAGCTAGGGGTGGCTAGCTAGGGGTCCTGGGTACCGGGACGCTCGATTGGAATCTTCCTAGATAGGTCCCGGAGCCTTTTATTTGGGGTCGCGCCCCGGAGAAACTAGAGAAATCAGAGAAATTATGAGAAATTGCGAAGTGCTAGTTCGAGTCCCCAACCCGGGAAGTGATTCACCGAAAGAGATTCATTGAAAGTGATTCATGAAAAGTGATTTAGTTGAAATGATTCGAATTCGATTGAAAGTCTTTGAAAGAAAGTGTAGGGGTTGCTCCACCTTGTTGAAATTTGATTTAGTCCCAAAAGAATTGTTTATGAATGTGAAATCGTGCTTTTAAATGACTAAAGAGTCATGATCTTTATGTTGCAAGTGATTTCATTGAAAATATATAGATTTGTATTATATTATTATGTTTTCGCAGATTTCATTATTATGAGTATTATGTGTAAAGAATTTCCATTTTTAGGGTATAAGACTCCGGTGAGCCCCGTGGTTTATTGCTCACCCCCACAAATTTCCCCCACTCCCAGTGTTGCAGGTACATTTCCGAAAGTATGATCCACACTTAGCTTAGCTTACTCCGGACTCCACCGACCGATGCTTGCTCGCTGCTTGTTGAGTGATTCGTGTTGCGGATGTGCATCTCTACTATTTCGTAGTGTTGTATTTTGTAATTCAATTCATATAGTTTGTACCCAATGTACCACGAGCCATTTAAATTATTTTAAGTTTTATAGCATGATTGGTTGAACTCCGGCGTGTGGCCGTTGAGTTGTATACTCCGAGCGTGTGGCTCGTTGAGTTATATTATACTTTTATGTAGGGTTTTAAGGCTTCAAGCCTATGGGGATAGTCCGTATTACAAACAGAATTCGGCAAAATTTTTAGGAAATCTCAAGTCCCTTTGGGGAAACCATTTTTGTTAACTCTAAGTTGGGATGAGAGAGCCAAACCGACACTGATAGAGCCTTAGGAGTTCCTATAAGGAACTCGGCGATGTAATACTCCCGGGGGTGTTTTGGGGTGTTACACAAAATCTCCTCGGTGTCCTCCGAACTTAAGGACATCCTCCGGTCATTCAAGACTCGTCTTCCAGTCTATGACCATTAATCGAAAAACATCCCAATCCCAAATCCGAGAGCAGCGAGGATGTGCTACTCGAGATGAAGGCTCTCGTTAAGGAGCGAGAGGAGCCGATCGAGCTCCTTCGAGAGAGGCGACCTAAGGCGGCTCGAGATCCTATCGACTCGAGACACTTCGAAGAATCCTCGAGTCCGGCCAAGTCCTCCTCGGACGAGAGGAGAAGAAGAAGAAGAGGAGCTTGCGGCCGAGGCGGCTTCATCCGAGGAAGGGGAGAAAGAAGAAGAAGCAGCAGCAGCAGAACGAGAGGGCCGGGGTGCTCCCGAACCTCAACCGAAATGATTAGCTCATATAGTAGTCCGAGTGAGTCGAACACCCTGCCGACTATGGTGAGTTAGCAGCCACGAGTTCCGGGAGGATGAGCCACTGGACGACCTTGTTCCGGGTCAGCCACTCGAACCGAGCCGATGCCGAAATCCCAGTGCTTGCCCTCACCGCGTTCAACTACATCTTCAAGATCTTATCAGCACAGGCACACTACTCGTCCTTCATCTCCCACTCAGATTGCTCCACCTCCTTCTTAGTTTTCTTTTCCTGTTTTTCTAAGTTTTTTTGTTTGTCCGGATATCAAATATGTATCTACTTAATACATTCTTCCTCTTTTTGTTTTTGTTGAAAGGCAAGGGGGAGAATAGTTAGAAAAATTTGTTGTCTTGTTTAGGGGAGTTTTCTCTCACCCTCTCTTATGTAATTTTTTATTTTCCGAATAAATGCATTTCATTAATAATCTCGTTGTAAGCCTCCAATCATTGATGTGTCTATTTGTATTTCTCTTGCTCGATATCTTAGCTCTTGCTATGCAATCTCGGTTTATTTGCTCTAATATATAAATGTGCTTTGATATAACTCAATTTTATCACATCTTATTGACTTATTTTCCGAGCAAGATTGAAAAATCATATATATATCACTAACAAAGTTTTGTCTAAGTATGGAATGCCTTTCATCAAAAAGGGGAGATTGAAGACTCGGACTTTACTTATACATCATTCGAGTTCCATCAAAGAATCGGGTATAAGACTTCGGCTCTCATAAGGTTTTGATTACAAGTCATTCTATGTGCCTTAGAAACTTTTCTGAGTGATATAACATATTTTCGAGCGTAATAGAATCTATCGCATTCATTTTCATCTACTTCGACTCGACTCGAAAGCATACTCTTACATGCCATTGTACACACTTGTTCTAAGTAACTCGGACAACACTCAAATATATCGCATGTTCAAACATTTACTCTAACGTACATAAACTCATATCTCGACTTCGCATCCCAAGAATTACCATGTTAATTCATTTTTCCAAGTCGGCATATTTTTTTGAACTTTGCATTGTCTAAATCAGGTCTGTCTACTCGATATTCTTTATTTGACTTGATTCTCTTTTAGACCGACTTAGATGGATTTTGAGTCTCATGGATATTAGATTCGGAAAATTCCATTCCTTTTCGACTCAAATAATTATGCACTTAATTATCCTAATTAATTTATTATCTCGTGTCTAATCTTGGACCAAAGTATTTTATACTTTGAGAACCAAATTGATTTACTTTTATAGGTTATTCAATTGAGGCTATCCTATTTTTGAATTACAAAAGTAACCGGCTTCAAAACGTCAAATCACCAGCGAGACAAGGCTTTTTCCTACTTCGACCTACGCCCGGACACTCGTGTCATAGCTGTTTGCTTCCAAAACGGGAAATCTGCAACGCTAAGCTCAACGGTGGTTTCCACCCTACTTTCCGAGATATCACCAGTGAATTGGGACTTCCAAAGGAGTCAAGAGTCGTTACCTAACGTTCACATCTCAACGGATATTTTCCGAGTGACTCGGAAAATCCATTACAACGGTCACAAATGACTTCTAGTCGGAAGATGGTCACAACGGCTAATCTGCTCGGTCATCTATAAATAGAAGCCAACTTTCAAGACATGAAGATTGCTTGAACCAATTGTTATACACATTCTTAAGCAAAAGTCTTTGTATTCATACTAAATCTTCTACTTACAACTCCAACTCCGTATTTAACATTCTTCGAGATATAAGGTTTTGTAATCGGTTACAAACACTTATTCTTACTTTCTTAGTAAGATCCCTTGATTGAGCTGTAAGGGTTAACTCAGCTCGGTTGTCCCTAGTTATAAAGGTTACCTTAGTTAGGAAGTACTAGATCGGATAAGGGAACTTCGAGTCTAGGAAAAACTTGTAAGAAATTGTCTAAGGGAGCAATTCTGGTTAAGTCTGTCTATTATATTTTGTGGATTCAAAATAGTGGATTTGACTTGGTGCTTGGACTAGCACTCGTCCGTGGTTTTCTGCCCCAGGAGGGTTTCCACATAAATCCGAGTTCATTCTAGACTCGAATCTGCTTTTTGTATCTATTCTGCATACAACGAGTTTGATTTTTTAAAAATCTTCCATCACCCTATTCACCCCCTCTAGGGTGACTTAACTACTCCAGGAGCAAACCTTCAACAAATTCTTCCCTAAAACCACCTTCTCCTGGTTGAAGCATGTCTTTAAAACCGGTGTGTATACCTATCTTTGCTTCGTGAGTATATTTACCCGGACCTTGTGTCCGAGTTCTAAACAAACATGTTGGTCAGTGACAACATCATTTCTTCTATTGTTCAAGGTAAGATAGTTATAATTAATCTCTCTTTACTTCACGGACTTTTCCAAGTAAAGTTTCTTTTCGAAGTCCAATCCTATTCCTTTCAATGAAATCGCTGATGATTTCTTTGACAAATATGCTAAAGAGCCTCCTCAGTCCAAAAATAACTTCTCTATGACTTAGATAAAGCTAGAAGCTAGGCTTTTGTGTTTCATTCATATGAGGACTTTCTTTTCTCATTACCCGTCGAAAGAGAACCTCATCTCCAAAGTTCTAAAGGTTCTCTATGACATTCTCGACTGGCTATGAAGTAGACCTCTTCCCTTACATTTTGGAGCGAGATGGCATTCGTGCCCTCCGAGTCTAAGAAGGCGACTCCATATCCCTTCGAAGCTCTTCCGATTGCCGTTTTCACTCGGTTCTAGGTCCCTTTTCCTTCGACCCAAACTCTTGCTTGGAACTCCGTCGTTTGTCTTGGCAGGAGTGAACTTATGGGTCGGGGGTACTAGGAAGTCAAACCCGGTGTCCGGGTTCATGCGTATAAGTAACCACCACCTTAAACTCGGGCAAATCTAGAGGTTCAACCCTTACCTGCTAGACCTTTTACTTCTTTACCTACCCCTTCTATAGAACTTCTTGAGAAGGTGGCCAACAACTTTGCATATCCGGTCCTAGACTTACAATCAACTATTGGGGCCTTCAAGATGGACATCCCGACTTTGACTCGATACAAAGCCAAGTCGGACTCAGTCGAAGGAAAGTCAAGAGTTGATTGCTGAACTCAAGGAGGTGATTGAGCAGCGAGCGTGATCAAATTCAGCGCCTCCAAGAGAGAAGATCAAAGGCATCCAAGGACTCGGAATCCTCTAAAAAATTCGAGGAGTCCTCCAACCCTTCTAAGTCCAACTCGGAAGGAGCTGAAGAAGAAGCAGAAGAAGGAGATACTAAAAGAGGAGAAGAAGAAAAAGAAAAAGAGGAAGGAGCTACTCGGCTCGAGGACCGGGGTAACAAAGAACCCGAGGTGATCTCCTCGAGATCACACTCGAGTGCCTCGAAGAGGCTGGTGAAGCTGGTCGAGTCCAAAGCCCTTGCCTCGTAGTCTCGGTCGGCAGCAGCCTTGGACGAAGATGAACAAGAAGAAGAGGAAGATCTCGCCTTCGTTCACGTAACCCGGATCCCTCCTCCGCCCGATGTACCCATTCCGATGCCACCTCGCCTAGCTACTTCAACTCAAGCATAGAGGTGCATGCGCATAGCTCGCTCTTCATCCTAAAGACAAACCGCCCCTCCCTCCCGATTTTCAAACTCGAATTCTGTTTTTCTTTGTTTTCATTTTTTTTGTCCAACATCTTATGTATTTACTTGTTTTTTCCTTCCTATTTTTGTTATTTTTTACTGAAATGCATAGGGGAGAGAAAAAGATAGAAAAATTAGATGTTTGGTTTAGGGGAGTTTTTTCCTTTGTTGTTTTCCGAGTTTACCTAACTTTATTCTTGTACAAATGTTTCTTGCAATATATGAAATTTATCTCGTTTATGAGCATATTTGTTTCGAGTACATGTTTTGTTTCTTCGTGCTCGATATTATCTCTTTACTCTTTAACAATCCCGCTATGATTATCTCAAGAAACATGTTCGACTTATGTTGTGATCTCGAGCTAAACCGAGTTGAATTGATCATTCAGCTTAATTGTATTTTTGCTCGATTAATATTCGGGCTCGATCAATTCTTTATGAAAAACTTAACTCTTTCAACTGAAAAATTTCTATCTTAAGTATGGAATGCATTACATCAAAAAGGGGAGATTGAAGACTCGGGTATAACTCTCTATCTCTCTTAGGTTTTGATACTAAGTCATTCTAAACTTTATAGAAACTCATATCTAAGTTTTCATCCTGTTATGATTGACTCGAAACCATTCTTTTAGCATAACACTAATTGTGTGTCCGACCCACTCGGACACAACTTAGAACAATCGCATGAGTAAATAATTTCTCTAACACTTTTATTTTGAGCACTAACTTTGTGTTTCAAGAGAAAATGAATTATAGTGTGAATTCTATTATCTAAGTCGGTTTATTTACTGAGAATTATTTACTTGATCAAGTATTTGTATCCTAATATCTTATTCTTTCTAACATGATCATTTTTAAAGATTGAATCAAGATAGAATCTGAACCTAATGGATATTAGACTCAAAAAATTCCATTCTTTTAGGCTGAAGATAATTAAGTTCTTAATTACTTTGATTTAATTATTATATGTGCCTAATCTTGGACCAAAGTATTGTTATATTTTGAGTACCACTTTGATTTGTGAAAGTTTGCTCTTGGAGAGTCTATCACCCTAAGGGGGTGAATAGGGTGATGAGGAAATTTTAACAAACTTGAAAGATTAAAGCTTGAAAACAATAATTAAGACTGAGTCTAGATTGGACTCACAAAAGTATGAACTCAAATTTACGTGGAAACCCTCACCAATCCGCTATTTTGAATCCACAAAATACTGTAGATTAACTAAACCAGAATTGCTCCCTTAAACAATTCCTTATAGATTTTTCCTAAACTCGAAGTTCCCTTATCCGATCTAGTACTTCCTAACTAAGGTAACCTTTACATTTAGGGACAAATGAGCTAAGTTAATCTTACAGCTCGAGTCAAGGGACCTTACTTAGAAAGTAAGAGAGAGTTTGTGACTGATTACAAGACTTTACAACTCAAAAAATATGAATGACAAGTCGAGAGTTATAAGTAGAAGATTGAGTATGAATACAAAGACTTTTTCTCAAGTAATGTGTATTGACAATAATTCCATCAATCTTCAAGTCTTGAGAGTTGGCTTCTATTTATAGATGACCAAGCAGATTAGTCATTGTGACTATCTTCCGAATAGAAGTCCTCCGACCGTTGTAACGGTTCTTCGAGTCACTCGAAAAGATCCGTTGAGATGTGAACGTCTGTGCAATGACTCTCGACTCCTTAAGATGTCCCAATCCACTGGCGGTGTCTGAAAATTAGGGTGGAAATCACCTTTGAGGTTATCGTTGAAGATTTTCGGTTTTGGAAACGGACAACCCCGACATAGTGTCCGGGCCTTGTTCGAAGTAGAAAAGCCTTGTCTGGCTGGTGATTGACGACTTGAAGCCGGTTACTTTTGTATTTCAAAAATGAGATAACCTCGTTTAGATAACCTAAAAAAGTAAACAATTTTGGTTCTCAAAGTATAAAATACTTTGGTCCAAGATTAGGCACGAGATAATAATTTAATTAAGATAATTAAGTGCATAATTATCCGAGTCCTAAAAGAGTGGAATTTTCTGAGTCTAATATTCATTATATTCACAATCCATCTAAGTTAGTCTAAGGAAAGATCAAGTTAAAAGGAGAACATCATAGTATGAGTACTCGATTTAGATAAATATATTTCAACCAAACATGCTCGATTTAGAAAGTTGAATTAACGTCGTAATTCATTTTAACTTAGAATATGAAGTTAGAGCTTAGAATAAAAGTGTTAGAGAGATTGTTTGAACATGTGATAAATCCAAGTGGTGTCCGAGTGACTCGAAACATCGGTGTGAGTTGATGAATAAGAATGTGGTTTCGAGTCGATCGTAATCGAATGAAAATACATGCAATTGTTTCTATAATACACGTAATGACTCGTAATCAAAACCTAGGAGGGATGAGGTTTGTACCTGAGTCCTTGAGAGTACTCATAATGATATTAGTTCATAGTCTAAGCCTTCAATCTCCCCTTTTTGATGAAAGACATTCCAAACTCGGATAGAAACTTTTTAGTGAAATAATCAAGAGTTTTCATTCTTATTCAATTGGTAAATGATATATTAGAGCTTAGAATAAGATATTGCAGAATAATAAATGAAGTGATTAGGACTTAGAATGTTTCGCAGATATAAAAGATTTATATCAAAGCAAAGATAGATAAGAGAGCTGATATATTAGAGTAAAATTCAATGATAAGTTTAAACTCGGAAATTAATAAGCACGAAATCGAAACTAAGTCGAAAACTTCATTCATATTTAATAACATAGAAAATATATACAAAGAGAGGGTGAGAGAAACTCCCCTAAACAAGAGAACAAATTTCTAATTATTCTCCCCCTTGCCTTTCAAAGAAAAAGAAACAAAATGGGGAAGAATGTATCAAGTAGATACAATTTGTCCGTCCGGACAAAAAAAAAACTAAAACAGAAACAAAAAAAAATTACGACGATGGAGCGGGTGCTGTCTCGAGTTGAAGCGGATGAACGTGCGGTGCGCTTGCGCTGGTATGAACGTGAAGACATTAAAGATCCGGGTGGGGGCAACACTAGGATCTCTCGGAATATGCTCGGCTCTTAGTGGTTGACCCGGAACAAGGTCGTCCGGAGGTTCATCTTCTTGAAATTCTAAGGAGGGCGGTGCTTCCTTTGATTTGATTGCTGCCGACCGACCTATGTCGGCAGGTCATTCGACTCACTCGGACTATTGTCCGAGCTAATCGGCTCTGGTTGAGGAGCAGGAGCACCTTCTCCGTCGCCTTATTCCTCGTCTCCTCCTTCTTCGTCCTTCTCTTCTTCTTCCTTCTCTCCTTCCTTCTTCTCCTCGAGAGCTACTTCAGCCGCAACCTCCTTTTTTTCTTCTTCAGCTCCTTCTCCGGATGGAGATTTGGTAGGGCTCGAGGAATCTTCGGACATGTCCGAGCTATCCGGTCCCGAGCCGCTTTGGAGCGTCTTTCTCTTAGGAGCTCGATCGGTTCCTTCGCTCCTTAACCGGGGCCTTCATCTCAAGGAGCACATCTTGCCGCTTCGGATTTGAGATTGGGCTGTCTTGTGGTTAATGGTCATAGATCGAAGGACGGTCTTGAATGACCGGAGAGTGTCCTTGATTTCAATGGACACGAGAGGAGAGCTTGTTTATTATTATGGTAGACAAAGCTGAAGAGAGAACTTGAGAAACACCCGAGGTAGAAGCACCACCAAGTGGAGGAGGTAGAGAGATAGGAGTCCGAGTCCGAGGCGGAGGAGATGGTAACTTTAGTTCTCGAGTCGTGGACCCGGACACCCGGTTGGGTTTCTCGGTATCCATAGCCGAGAAGCTCTTTTTCGCCAACTACTATGGCAGCCTCGGATACCTGCGTTAGGATCCGAGGGGAGCGGGGCCTTGAATTGTTTTAAAATGAAGGTAAGGAGAGCCCCAAAACGAAGAGGTGTGGTTTTCTTAGTCCGAGCTGGCACAGAGGCCATTTGCTCGATGATGGCTGGGAAGAGGTCTACGTTGTACCCCTCGAGAATGTCAAATAACGCCTTGAGAATCTTTGAGTTTAGATTCTCTTTGTCTGGAATGCTAAGAGAAGAAGGTTCTCATCGGCAGAAAACAAAGAAGATGAGCCTCGGTTTTCATCCGAGTCACGAAAAGTTTTTTGTGATTCAGGGATTTCTTTGGCATATTTCTTGAAAAATTCATCGAGTAACCTCGTTGAAGGGGATAGGGTTGCTGTTGAGGAAAAGAGAGGAAACTTTGAATAAGTAGTGGAGGAGAGAGACATTAACTCGGACAATTGCATCACAAACTTTGGAGGTGAGGATCCCATCGAGCTAGAAAGGTTGGAATAGAACTCAACCACGAGTTCCGGTAGATGAATTCGCTAAAACAGAGGAAATTATATACCCCTGTAGTTTTGATGTGATTCAACCACGAGAATTTTGTGGTTGGGAAGAATTTGTCATCCAACGTCAGGTGTTGGGTGACAAGGATTTTAGAGGGGTTAGAAGGACCCTCTTGGCTTTTGGTTCGAGGTTTCTTGGTTGCGGAACCAAGAAAATATGGGGCGGAACCTCTTTTCGGCATGGTTATGGATTTTTGAGAAGAAAAGAGATGAACTTTGAGAAAGCGAAGAGGTAGCTTGAGGATGAGAGAGAGAGAGAGAAAGTAAGTGAGTATTGAGAGCTTAAGGTTTGCTTACTTGAGACGTTTCTTGCTTGCTTGAGAGTGAAGGTTCGCTCTTGAAAGTACCGAACTTGTTTAAGAGCTAGTATGCGAGAGTGTAAGTGAACAGAGAGTAAAGTAGTGAAATGAAGGAAAATAGATGCTATTTATAGAGAAAGAAATGTCCTTCAATATCCGTTTCGACCTAACTCTCCAACAGTCACCTCGGACCGGTGTGACTGTTCCGCTCTCCAACGGTTAGAATTCCAGTGTTTGTCTTCTAATGGCTAGTTCTCTGATTGATAAGCGTGAGAGACGAGAGAAAGAAAAAGAGAGATTTTAAAAGAAATTTCTGAAATTCTCCACTAATCCGGAGATGATTTCGAAGTTTAATGTCCATTTTCTCAAAAACCGAGTCCGACTCGGTAGAGTTTCCGAGTGACTCGGAATGTGTAAATAGATAATAACTCCTAGCTCAGTATCACTCGGTCAACTAAACTAATTGTTATTAAGACACAGAAAAGAACATGTAACACATAATCATATAAGATAATTTCTCTTAGAAAAACACATAATCATGCATTAATCATCCCAAGTTCATTCCTAATAAAGCAAAACCGATCTTTACTAAGTGGCTTAGTAAAGATATCAGCTAGTTGAAGTTTGGTAGGAATAAATTCTAGTTCAATATCTCCTTTCTCAGAATGGTCTCCTAGAAAATGATACCTGACCTCAATATGTTTTGTCTTTGAGTGCTCGAACTGGATTCTTAGTGATGCTGATTGCACTTTGATTGTCACACTTGATTGGAATTTATTTGAATGAAAGTCCAAGATCTCTTAAGTGTTGCTTGATTCATAGGATCTAAGGACAACATGCTCCAGCTGCAATGTACTCAACTTCAGTAGTTGATAGAGCTACCGAGTTCTACTTCTTTGAGTGCCAAGATATAAGGGATTGACCTAGAAACTAGCGTGCTCTTGAGGTGCTCTTTCTATCAACCTTGTATCTAGCATAGTCAGCATCCGAGTATCTAGTGAGGGTCAGTTCCGAGTATCTTAAGTACCATAGACCTAGATTCCGAGTCCTCGCAAGATATCTCGCAAATTCTCTTTACAACGAGTGAGATGTGATTCTTTTGGATTACCTTGAAATATTGCACACGGACATACACTAAACATTATGTCCGGCCTACTAGAAGTAAGATACAATAGAGATCCAATCATACCTCGATAAAGTTTCGATCTATTACTTTACCTTTTTCGACCGAGTCCAAAAACTGCTATTCATTGGTGTTGCTTGCATGTTTTGCATCTTGAAGCTTGTATTTCTTCAGCAACTCCTTGGTATACTTTGATTGATGGACATAGATGTCATCTTTGTCTTGCTTGATTTGTAGACCAAGGAAGAAATTGAGTTCTCCCATCATGCTCATTTGAAATTCATGTCTCATTAACTCGGATAAATCTCGACAGAGATTTTCATTAGTAGCTCCAAAAATTATATCATCAACATAGATATGAGCAATAAGAAAGTCTTTTCCCTTGGATTTTATGAAAAGAGTTTTGTCAATCTGACCTCTTTTAAAATCATTTTCAACCAAGAAGTCTGCTCAGTCTTTCATACCAAGCTCTTGGAGCTTGTTTAAGACCATAAAGAGCCTTTTTCAACTTGAAAATATGATTTGGAAATTATGAGTTTTCAAATCCAGGGGTTGCTCAACATAGACTTCCTCTTGAATAAAACCATTAAGAAAAGCATATTTAACATCCATTTGATACAATTTGATATTCATGCTTGATGCAAATGCCAATAGGATTCTAATTGCTTCAATCCTAGTCGTTGGTGCAAAAGTTTCCCCACAATCAATTCCTTCTTCTTGATTGTAACTTTGAGCCACAAGTCTAGCTTTATTTCGACTACTAACCCACCTTTATCCAGTTTGTTCTTGAAAACCCATTTGGTTCCTATGACTCGGGCGGTTAGAAGGTCGTTTGGTCGGAGTCCGGACTTGGTTTCTTTCGAATTGATTAAGTTCCTCTTGCATGGCCTCTACACATTCAGGTTCATTTAGGGCCTCTAGTGCATTTCTTGGTTTAGTTAGTGAAATGAATGCAGTGAATGCACGTAGATTTTTCAAAGAAGAACGAGTTCTTACCCCACTCGTTGATGTCGGACAAGATGTTTTCGAGTGGGTGACTCGAAGCATATTTGAATGCTTTACCTCTTCTCCGGTTCACCAGGTTTGTAGGTTGAATTGGTTGATCTTCAAAGGTCTAATCTGATTCAACTTGCTCATCCGATTAGCCTTCGAGCATTCCGAGCTGGCTCTTAAGCTAATTTAGTCCGAGTCATGGTATTCTAAGTTACCTCATTCCGAGTTGCTTTTCCTTGACTTTGTCCGAGCTCATCTTCGAGCAAGATCATCATCTCGACCGAGCTTCGGATCCGAGAATGTTGATTCACTTGGTTTTCCCTAATCAATCTCATCAAAAACTACGTGGATGCTTTCTTCCACTTTGTTAGTTCTTTTATTGAAAATGCGATATGCTTTACTATGAGATGAATAACCAAGAAAGATACCTTCATCTCGACCGAGCATCAAACTTGGTCAGGTGATCCTTACCATTGTTGTGAACATAACATTTACATCCTGAAGTATGAAATGTTGGGTTTCTTCCCTTTGTAGAGCTCGTATGGAGTTTTCTTCAGGATGGGTCTAATGAGGCATCTGTTTAGAGTGTAATTTGTCTGTATTGATCGCCTCGACCCGTAAATAGTAAGGTAGATCATGTTCAATCATCATTGTCCTTCATATTTCTTCAAGAGTTCGGTTCTTTCTCTGCACTACTCTATTCCGTTGAGGAGTTCTTAGTGCTGAGAAGTTGTGGGAGATACCATTCTTATCACAAAACTCTACAAATTCCGAGTAGTCAAACTCCCTTCCATGGTCGGGTCCAATTTTTCTAATCCGAGTCCGAGACTCAACTTGAATTTTCCTGCAGAGCTTGCTGAACTTTTTGAAAGCTTTTTGTGCTTAAGAAAACAAACTAAGGTAAATGGTGAGTAGTCATCAACAATCACAAGTACATATAATTTACCTCCGAGAATCATCATGGAGAGATGCTTTTAAGCGGGATAAATTCTAACTTAGATTAGAAAGAAGAATAGTGTAGGTATTACCCGATCTCTTACCCGAGAGCTTAGTCTCCTTGGTAGTTTCATCATAAATATAGCAATTTGTCTCGTGTGAATCTTACCTCTTGACCTTTGTCACACAGTTGAGAGATCCTGAGTAGATTGTACTTTAATCCCTTGATAAGGTAGATCTGGCCGACCGGACTGTCTCCTTTTCTAATCTTGCCTATCCCAACTATCTTTCCCTTACTATCATCTCCAAAAGTGACTTTGCCTCCCTTGTAATCTTCTAACTCGGAAAAGAGTCTTCTCCTAACATGTGGCGTGAGCATATACTGTCTAGGTACCAATGACCTTTGTCTTTTCTCGAGTTACCCGCAAATCGAAACACACTAACCCTTCTCACTTCCTCTAACAAACCTAGTAACTCCCTTTACTATGGTCCTTTTCGAGGAAGAAGACTCTTGGGAACCCATATTTGAATAACTTTAGGTTTGGTCTCGATTCCGAGTCTTCCTTTTTGAAAACCGAGTCTATGTCTCTTTCTTTTGAAAATCTTTTCTTTTGTAAACCGGTGGAGAGGGCTTTCTCCCGTAGGCTAGTCTGGGCTCAGTCCTCCTTTCATTCTTATGAATGGGTCCATGCTCAACCTTCCTGAACTTTATAGTTCCGGAGTCCTTTATGAAAAGATCCGAGTAGGAATTAGATTCCTCCTCTTTGTTAAAACCAAGTCCTTCTTTCTTGAAGGAGACACATTGAGAGCCTAAGAGCATGTCAAAGTTTTTCCGACCTTGAGTAAGCTTCAAAACAAGTTCTTAAGACTCATTGAGCTTTTATTTCAAATGCTCATTCTCTCTTCCGAGTGTCTCGGACTCAGTCTCATTAGCTTGAGTACTAGTCTTGAGCTTTCTTAGAGTAAGTCTTAGTTTTTCCAATTCATTTTTCAAAGTAATGCTCTCGAAGTGATAGACTCAAGTTGTTCTTTAAATTGAGAGGAATCGAATTAGACTTTTCTTCCAAAGTGTAAAAATATTTAGCTAAATTGACTTTGGAAAACTTGAAGAAATATTCAATTACCTCCTAAGGATTCGTCTCTTCATTGTCCGAATTGTCGAGTCCGACTCGGATTCAGCCTTCGAGCTCGATAATGCCATCGGACACTTTGAGTCGTCCGAGTCTTCATCTTCTTCGGATGAATCTTTATCACTCCATGTGGCCATCATAGCTTTCTTCTTCTTTCTGTCCCTCTTTCTTCTTGGACAGTTTTTGACTATATGATCTTTGCTGCCACATTCAAAACGACCGAGAATTCTTAGTTAAAGATAACTTTGAAGGAGAAGAGTGTTTACCTTTTCTATCCTTCTTATCTTTCTTGTAGAACTCTTCTCTTGGCCTTTTCTCCCATCTCTTGTGCTTCATCATTCTTTTGAAGCCTCGAGCGATAAGTACCATGGGATCTTCTTCCGAGTATGAGGAACTCAAATTTTCTTCTTTGCTTTCTGAGGCCTTTAGCACAATATTCTTTTTGGTGCCGACCTCGGCATTCTCTTTTTCTATATGGATTTCATGGGCGAGTAGCTTCCCAATCAAATCATCCGGCTTTAGAAGAGAGAGGTTCTGAGCTTCATCGATGGTTGTCACCTTGGGACCCCATCTTCTCTTAGGTAGCTTCTCAGAATTTTTCTCGCACATTTCTTCATGAGGAAGTCTTTCTACCCAGAGATTTGAGATTATTTGTAATCTCAGTGAAGCGGATAAACATTTGAGTGATGTTTTCTTCGGCTCCATCTTGAACAGCTCATATTTATGAAGATATTGACTTATCTTTGCTCGTCTTACTTGACTTGTTCCTTCATATGTGTTGACAAGAGTGCCCCAAACATCTTTGGCTGTGTCACAGGCTGACACTCTGTTGTATTCTTCCGAGCTAATGGCGCACATCGGAATGTTCATCGCTTTAAAGTTCTTTCGACTTTTTCGCCTCTTCGATGGTGTTCTCGGACTTTACTTTAGGCACGGATCTTGTCTCTTCCATATTTATTGAAATGTAGTTGCCTTCTTGTATGATGTTCCATACATCTTCATCATGATCCAATAGAAAGCATTCTAGGAGCTTCTTCCAAGTGTACGAAATTTGATCCTTTAAAGTTTGGTGGTTTCGTTGGAAGATCTTCCTTCATCGAACTCTCCATTGTTCTAAGCCATTTGATCTTTAGACCTTTGGATTGTTAGATCCTTTCCGAAAGGCTAGGCTCGATACCAATTGAAAGTTTGCTCTTGGAGAGTCTAAGTCACCCTAGAGGGGGCGGGGGTGAATAAGGTGATGAGGAAATTTTAACAAACTTGAAAGATTAAAGCTTGAAAACAATAATCAAGACAAGTCCGAGTCTAGATTGGACTCGTAAAAGTATGAACTCGCATTTACGTGGAAACCCTCCTTGGGCAGAAAACTACGGCCAGTGCTAGTCCAAGCACCAAGTCAAATCCACTATTTTGAATCCACAAAATACTATAGACTCGCCTCAACCAAAATTGCTCCCTTAAACAATTCCTTATAGATTTTTCCTAGACTCGAAGTTCCCTTATCCGATCTAGTACTTCCTAACTAAGGTAACCTTTACAGCTAGGGACAAATGAGTTGAGTTAACCCTTACAGCTCAGTCAAGGGACCTTACTTAGAAAGTAAGAGAGAGTTTGTGATCTGATTACAAGACTTTACAACTCGGAAAATATGAATGATAAGTCGAGAGTTGTAAGTAGAAGATTGAGTATGAATACAAAGACTTTTTCTTAAGTAATGTGTATTGACTATAATTCAAGTAATCTTCACATCTTGAGAGTTGGCTTTTATTTATAGATGACCAAGCAAATTAGCCATTGTGACTATCTTCCGAATAGAAGTCCTCTATGACCGTTGTAACGGTTCTTCCGAGTCGCTCGTAAAAGATTCGTTGAGATGTGTAACGCCCCCAATCACCATTACTTAATAATCCCTTAATTAGATAATATTATGTAAGGTCGGAGCGGAAGATAATGACCGGAGACGTTACCGCTGTCCTAAAAATAGGACAAGGCTAGATAAGTGAAATAAAATAAAATACAATTTGTGCATCCAACAGCTTGTATTTCCATTGGTCCTGTTAGGGGTAATTGCTTATTACCCAAGTAGCTAAGTTATCCCAAAATACAAGTTAATTGTTTAGTAACATTGTATTTATACAACCTAGACCGATATGCAACGAGTAATAATTTCCAAGATCATACCTAAACCACGGTTGAGGGTAAAATCACTCGTGAGCTTCTAGACCCATCACGGATCGGTGATAATGATTTGTCCAGCTAAGTTTTGCTTCCGTCGGACTTCTTAGGCAATGGGTCTGTTCACGGATGTTTTTCCTAAAAACAAAAACAGTAAAATATTTCGAAGAATGAGTCGAAACTCAGCACGAACATTCCTACACTCGTAAAAATTGCTTTGAAAACATTTTAATTGAGCGCGCGCATTTCAATTCATTTTAGTTTGAAATCGGGGAGAGAATATGAGTAAAACTTGCTTGCCGGTTATTATCTCGAAAGTGGAACCCCTTGATAATTGATACGATCTTTGATAAGGTGCACACCTCCCGGCCGACCGAGAACCCGAGTTGAAGCCGCGCGGTGAAATTGAAGGGCATAAGCCCCGATAATTGATAATTGAGCGGGGACCACTTAATTAGGTGGCAAAACTTGATTTGCAAATGATCCATTATTAGTTGTATATATGAGAGATGTTGAGATTTGATGAAACATGTGAGTTTTCGAAAGGTACAGTAATGAAGGTACCGAACCGAACCTTTGTTTCTCCCCTTTTACGTAAATCCGAGTCAGCAGCTATTCGGCAACGAAAGTGGCCCGAGTTCTGTTTCAAATAGATTTTTGTTATTAATAATGTATCTCTTAAGTTTTACTAATTGGATTTGTATAAGTATTGACAATTGATTTCATTTTCTTTATTTATTACGTAATCGATAGAATTAAGATTTTTATACTCAACTCTATTGTGTTACTTCCGTCTAAAAATATTATCCACAACCTCTAATTTGCGCAAGAAATTTGTTTAAGCTAATTATTGACGTTGTACACAATTTAATCTGTTACTTTACTTAGATCGAAAAAACTTTTCTTTTGAACTTCTAATCATATCTTAGCTATTGTAATTTGTTTTGCAAACAAAATATATGCTCTCATTACTATTGTTATTATTATTGTTATTATTATTATTATTAACTATCCCCGATTCGATTAGCTTTGCACCCTAACACCACTTTGAATCTTTACCACTAACTCACTTTTCACCCCACCTCCCATAAATTAATTTAACTTGCTCAATTCCACATATGTCGTAATACACATACTTTAGTTTAGGAATACATGCATCGTTTCCTCAACAAAGTTCACATTCTCACAATCAGGTGCACTAAATTGCCCGAATTGCTACATGCCTTCAACACACATTATTATCCAACCGAAGTCTCCCTACACAATTTTCTTCCTTTTGCTCAATTATAGCCAGTTCTAAAATGCAACGAAACCATCAAATTACCCAAAATTCACATCAATATATCCCCAATTCAATTCACTAGATCACAATTTCCTCAAAAGAAATCTCATTCATTTACATTCATACACAATCAATCCACCAAAATACCAAACCTCAATCATTCATACTAATTTAGTTTTTCCCAATTCAATCTTTGAATTCATGCCACAAACATATTTCTAAATCATATGATTCAATTTATAGTTACAATTACTAAGTAAATAAATAAGTGTGCAAATTTGAATTTTAGGGTTTTACCTTCAAAACCAAAGAGATGGAAGCCAAGAAGATGGTGGAGCGGTGACGGTACACCGGGCTCCGGCGAGCACCGGGCGAGCACCGACAAGGCTTCGGTGGCTGGTGGATAGTTGCTAGGTGGGCCACGGCAGGGGAGCCCGGAAGCGTGGCCACGCCCGCGTGAGAGAGAGCGAAAGAAAGAGCGCGAACGAGAGATGCCGGCGTCTTTTGACGACGCCGGCACCGGCTTGCTCGGGCGGCGTTGATGGTGTTTGGTGGCCGAGACCAGAGTAGCAGGTGGAGGCAGGGGAGGGGAGCAGAGGCACGCGAGGGAGAAAGAGAGGGCGATAGCGCGAGAGAGAGTAAGAAAGAAAGGCCGGCGGCCTTCGGCCGGTGCTAGCGTCGGCTTCGCCCGGCGTTAGCGGCGTCCGGTCACCGGAACGACGCGACCGAGGGGGTGTGGAGGGGCAGGGGAGAGGAAGCAGAGGGACGAATTTGGAGATGGAGGAAGAATGGTGAAGGGAAATGTAAATAGCCCGATGAGTTTAATCCGGATCCTTCCTCATAAAAATCTCTCGATTTTTATTTTATTCCGATTTTTATTATTATTATTATTTCATTATTTCATTATTTTTATTATTTATTTTGTTTTATTTTATTTCATTCTAATAACGCTATAAATAGATTGCACGATTTGTTTTAAATGTAACGCTTTGCTTAAAATATAGCCTTTAATAACTTTATAACAATGTATCTTTACATTTATACCCATTATATACTTTTGCGAATTTCTAAATTTTCATTTTATACATATTTGTTAATTTTATAATTATTAATATGAAATGTTATTGGAGGCCACTTCGTCGCTCGAGCCGCATAACACACATATAAAAATAATTTAAATATAAAATATCGAATTGAAGTGCACGCGCTCAATTATATAAATCTTGTAATTAATAAGATGAATAATGTGATTTAGGGTCGGGTTGTTACAAGATGTGAATGTTGTGCAACGTCTCTTGACTCCTTATGATGTCCCAATCCACCGGTGGTGTCCGAAAAGTAGGGTGGAAACCACCGTTGAGCTTAGCGTTGAAGGTTTCCAATTTTGGAAACAGATAACCCTAAGACAGTGGGTCGGGCCTTGTTCGAAGTAGAAAAATCTTGTCTCGCTGGTGATTGATAGCTTAAAGCCTAGGTTACTTTTGTATTTTAAAAATGAGATAACCTTGTTTAGATAACCTACAAAAGTAAACAATTTTGGTTCTCAAAGTATAAAATACTTTGGTCCAAGATTAGGCATAGATAATAATTTAATTAAGATAATTAAGTGCATAATTATCTCGAGTTCTAAAAGAGTGGAATTTTCCGAGTCTAATATTCATTATACTCATAATCCATCTGAGTCAGTCTAAGGAAAGATCAAGTTAAAAGGAGAATATAAGAGTATGAGTACTTGATCTAGACAAATATATTTCAACCAAACATGCCGACTTAGAAAGTTGAATTAACGCTATAATTCACTTTAACTTAGAATATCAAGTCGAGCTTAGAATAAAAGTGTTAAAGGGATTGTTTGAACATGCGATAAATCCAAGTGGTGTTTGAGTGACTCAAAAACATTAGTGTGAGTTGATGAACAAGAATGTGATTTCGAGTCACTCGTAATCGAATGAAAACACATGCAATAGTTTCTATAATACACGTAATGACTTGTAATCAAAACCTATGAGGCATGAGGTTTGTACTCGAGTCCTTGAGAGTACTCGGAATGATATTAATTCAGAGTCCGAGTCTTTAATTTGCTTTTGTAGGTTGATTAAACAAGCCTAATCTATTTTTGAATTACAAAAGTTTGCGCTTCGGTCGTTAAGCGCCCGTAGATAGAAATTAACCATTTCGAACATGGCTCGGACAATCGTATCGTGGTTGTTTGTTTCCAAAACTGGAAGACTTCAAATTTGAGTCTACGGTTCTTTCCAACCCATATTTCAATCACCACTAGAGGATTTTACTACTTTCAGAGCCAAGAACCATTACACAACGTTCACATTTCAACGGATCTTTTTCTAAGTGACTCAAACTAGCCGTTACAATGGCTATTAAAGCTCACCAGTCCGTAACAAGTCACAACGGTCATTATGTCTTGGTGCTTATATATAGAAGTTACTCCAAAAGACTAGAACATTTCTAAACATATTTGCTTAACACTTACTTAGTGCATTCTTACAATCTTCACTTACGACTCCTAATTTATATTTTCTTACTTTCCGAGTTGTAAAGAAAGTCTTGTAATCTCTTTAACTCTTTACTTTCTTTCTAAGTCCCTTGACTAAGCCGTAAGGGTTAACTCAGCTTAGTTGTCCCTAATTGTAAAGGTTATCTCGGTCAGGAAGTATTAGATCGTGATAAGGGAACTTATGAATCTAGGAAAATTTGTACGAGAATTGTCTAAGGGATCAATTATGGTTACAGTTAGTCCTTTGTAATTGAGGATTCAATTAGTGGATTTCACTTGGTGCTTGGATTAGCACTATCCGTGGTTTTATGGCCCAGGAGGGTTTCCACGTATTTTTGAGTGTTTAACTTTCTAAGTCCAATCTAGACTCGGAATTAGTTTTTGCTTCCATTCTGTGTAAAAAGTTTGATTTTTCTCAAAAATATTCCATCACCCTATTCAACCCACCTTCCCCTCTAGGGTGACTTAACCTCTCCAAGAGCAAACCTTCACTTTCTATAGGGATCCTCTCTATTTTATCATATTTTTCTCCACTTGGTTTTGTTTATTGACAAAGTTGTAATAATGTTTTAAATCTCAAATAGCTCCCTATGTTCTTTTGTTCTTAGTGACTTATGTTGAGTACTTATTTTTTTATTTTTATGAAGGAATCCTTTTTACTTGGTCGTGGTACTTCGAGCTTTACTATGTAATTGATTCAATTCCTCAAGTGTTGGGTTATTCTTATTTGTACTTATGAGCTTTACTATGTACTTATGAGCTTTATCTTTCATCTGTTCTTAACAGATCGCTGAAATCTCCTCCAATCAAAGAGGGATTTTTGAATATCCTAGCTAAGCGCCAATAATTGTGCCTATAATATTTACCTCCCTTCATCATCATTCAATCCATATACAATGGTGATACATATTTTGACACCGATACTATCAAGAAAACTAGAATGAATAAGTCTGTCTATGTATTTGAATAACCGTCAAGTCTATTTGTGTCCTATTCCGTAACCACCAAATTCTCGCTTTTCTCTTCAGTCATAGCATTTGTAATTGCCTCTTAATGACCACAAATGTGGTGTTTAATTCCATCCTTTTTGATCATATGAGTTTTTGTTTCCACTAAATCAAGCAAAATAAATTTATTCCGCCAAAGCAAACCTTTGACCCCCTCTTGTTTATTAGGGCCATTAAGACTCCGAATATATCGAAACAAACCTTATCCATGTTATCTACGAAACTTAGAGAAATTGTTCTACAAGTAAAACACTTATCCTAGGTGTTTGGCCATTCATAAGCAATTGCTACCCTATTCATGTGGGAATTTTCCGTATCGAATGCATAGCTTGAATCCCCTCGACTTGAGTTTCATCCAATTGATTAACTTCAGCTTGACCATCCTCCATTTGAGCTTCCTCATTTTGGTTTGTCCGTTGCATTTGTTGAGGTTGAGTCTCCTTTCTTCGCTGGACCTTCTTATACTTCTTGTAATCATCCACCTTGTGTCCAAACATTTTGCAATATGTACAGATGATTGGTTTCCATTCAAAAATGAGATCTTGTTCAACCACTCGCTCCTTTTTCATCCATAAATGTGACAAGTATCTAGGAATTTTTGTTGTATGTCCATTTTAATAAGCACCCTCGCATATTTAGTTTGAGTTTTGCTCTGAGTTGCTTTGTCGGATGAGAAAGGTCGGCCCAATAATCTAGCAATTTTGCTTATTCCTTCTTTCATTAGAATTTCAAGTCTAATTCAGGGGTTGATGCCCAAACTAGAAGGGAACCTATCTCTTCTTTGTTAACATCCTGACCCACAACCCAGGGTTCCATGATGAGTGATTTTTTTGTCAAAATAAATAAAATTGTTCCTCAGCAGACTCATCCCTCACCAAAATTGAATGAAACCGCACAATCAAAACGCCATTTGCCTATGGTATCACCCTGTAATAACCCTTTGTTCCCCAAATCCTTTGGAAAAAACCATTTATCACTTGGATTGGAGGTTAGCACCCAATACAAAACAAGCTAAAGAAAAAGACCAAAACTCAATCTCGGAGTTGATGTCTTGCATATCAATACATTGAAATTTCGCACCATTATGTAATTGGGGGAGAGGGGTGTATTCCAAGTTAACCCTAAATTTGGCATTACCTATCTCAATAGAGGTTGATATTTTTTAGGCATATATAAATTGTAATAACTGAAAACTTGATGTTTTTTGGGTACACAAAAGGTTTATGTTTAACATTTTTTGGGTTTAATATTGATTCAAGAAGAAAGGTGTATAGTGCATAATTGTCAATTGTTAAGACAATATACTTGTTTTAAGCATTTTAGAAATGATGTACGATCAAATATGAAATGAAATGCAAAAACAAGAAATCATCCCAAATTGTACAACTCTTGTTTTTTCATAAAACATAATATCATTATACAAGAACTTCTCATTACATCGTTGTATTCCATTATCATTGAGTACTAAGCATCCAAAATACATCATTACCAAGCCAAAAAAGCCAAAATATTATTTAATAACTTAACTAATACGTATGAGTAACTAACAAACACGAACCCTAATATAGAGGAATCCAATGTGATTCATCCTTACTTCCCGAGGCTCCCAAGTATGATCCGAATAAAGAGCACAACAGGTATCAAGGCCCAAGCAAAGACCTTGTCCTTTCTTTTGTGTGCATAAATCTTTTACCGTCAATTTCTCATTTTTTTTTCTTCAATTTCATTACATACTATTTATATTGGATAAGGTCTTTCAACATCTTTCCCTTCTCCCGATGCTTATTTTCTTTTAGTTTTCTTAACCTCTTAGTTTCTGTCGTGAAAATGTCATTCTTTATCATTAGTCCCACCATCTTCAATTGAGTTACTTCACACAATGAATCACGAATCCATTCGAAAAAATCACACTCTTTACCGTCCCCATACTTATTGTAGCGAGCATATCTTCTCGGTAGATTCTTCACAGATCATGCTTGTCATTATCTTACACTTTTTACCACAATGGCACACCCTGTAGCTTTCCACAAATCAAGGACATGCTTTGCAAGATTTCAATGAACTCCTTGTACTTGAATTAGAAATATTCACAGCTTGTTGCTTCGAGATATTAGATGGACTCAACAAGACAATCCAAGCAACCAATTCACAAGAAATTTGTAATTTTCTCGGGTTAATTTCGAGTTAGGGTTTGAATATTGAGAGGAGGTTTTTAGGGAGGAATTTAGGGCTTCTTCCATTTCACAGCTACTTAATTGCCTTTTGAAAGCCTTTTTGAATAGAAAAGATAAAAGAACACAATTAACCTAGTAACAGTAGGTTAAGAGGTTAAACAATGATATTTAAGCACATAATCGTTGACACAAGGACACTACCGTTTAAAAAGATTACTCAGTGACAAATGTGAGAAAAAAATCAAAATACTTTAGTAAAGGGATCCAACAACTCCACTAAAATCTATTGATACTAGTTTTTTTTTGGAAATGATTTTCTCGTAAAAATATTATAAAAAGTCAACTTATTAAGCACCTTAAATAGTTTTTTAACTAAGTCAAAAGGCCAAAAACCTCCTAAAAAGCTAGTTTTACCAAAAAGTTATTTATAATATGACCATTATTATGGACATTATAATTTATATGTTAATGAGAAATTGAATCCTTATCTTAGCTCATGAAAACTAAATGAATTGGTAATGATTAGCGTGGCTAACCGATCGATGATTTCCATTTCAAGAATCCCCTAGAATGACTCGCAAATTCCTTGACTCACTTTGGAAAAAGAAGTTTAAATTGTTAAAAAAGCATGAAAGGAAAAAGAAACTTGAGAGTATGGGAACTCCCGTAAAGTCGGCTTGTTTGCTATGTGAGTCGTGGCGTGCAATTATTTGCATGCATGATTTCTGTAAATTAATCATTAATTACTTTCATAAAACATATGATTAATCACATTAATCACTTTAGATGTAACTCCCAACTCTCTTCACTCTCCTCACTAATTCAAACATGTCCTCCCCAATTAGCCTCCTATCTGTTTTCTCCCTATCCTCATTTCTTGGGTATGTGTTGCTTGTAGTGAGTATCTCCAACAACCATTCCAACGCTGCAGAGAGCTAAAGGTTTCTAATGGAGGGTCATATAAGTGGAGATAGAAGAAATGAATTCACAGTTTTCATGGATAACATTCCTTGTAATCTTGATATCTATGGTCTAAAAGGAATTTTCCAAAAGGCAAGAAGAGTAAGAGATTCATACATTCCATCACAACGAGGAACAAGGAACAATAGATTTCGATTTATCAGATTTAGGAGCTAAGAAGAGGCATTAAAGAGCATTCTCTAGCTCAATAATTCAACCATTAGAGGATCTAGGATCAAAGTTGACATGGCTAACTATATCAAGGACAACCCAAAGGAAAGTGCAACGAAACGGAAGCAAAGAATATCAATTGGAATGGCATGGAGGAAGAATGGGAGCACCTATACCGGATCGGAATGGAGAGAACAGATAAACCAAGCTAGAAATACAAAAGGAGAACCAGGAAAAACTGAGCAACAACTCTCTAAAGCGTTGCTAGGAGGGTCAAATGTAGACCTTATGGATCGGTTAAGTAGAAGCATAATTTGCAAAGCGGACGAACCATGGGATTTGGAAATTCTTTCAAAAGTGTTGATAAAGGAAGAACAATGCTCCAAGATTTGGGCTCTTAGCAAGTTCAAATTTATATTGGTATACGATACTCTTGATCAAAGGGAGGAAACCCTGAAGAACCATGAAGAGGTGGTTTGTTGATATAAAGAGGTGGGATAAATTTGACTTTTGTGAAACAAGACGAGCATGGATCAAGATATTTGGAGCGCCTCCACATGGCTAGAGTTTAGAAAAATTCACAAAATCGCTAAACTTTGGGGAAGGATAGTATGCTTGGAGACTCCAATTGAAGATACTATCTCTTTTGAGTCAATGAAGATCCTTATTGATACAAAGTTGATGAGAACCATAGAAGTTGATTTGGTCCTCGATATTGAAGATGCATAGTATAGAATTATGATCAAAGAAGTTAGTTTTGTCCTTCGGATTATGCCAAAGTTTCACATACCAGATTTTCCTTCATCACTAGAGGAAAAGGGTTCGAGCAAAGAAGAGCCAAGGCCAAGGTCTAGGGACGAGGAGGTTGGCGAGGCACCATTGAAAGATGTGGCTCGCAGTAAGTGGCCAACCGACAACAAGCTGGGGAATATGAGAGTTGAAGTAAGTAAATGGACACAATTATCTCGAATCTTTTAAGGGTAATGTCCAAGGTCAAGAAGAGCATGGGGATAGTGATAGTCTTATTCCAACACTAAGACCAAGACAGTTAGCTTTAGCCATAATGGTTACTCTGAAGAGATTTTCAAAATATCCCAACGCTTAACCTCTCAAGAAGCTCAGCAATCGGATTTAATTGTTGGAAAAGAAGGGATCGTAAATGGCCAATTCTCGGATAAAGAGCAAATTCAAGCTTTGGAAGACAAGTGAAGAATATTCAAGACCCCAGTGTTTTGACACACAAGTGGTTAGAGGCAATGACAAGTTTTTAGAGCCACCTCCAAGTTTTGAATCCTTGGATGTGCCAACTCCTCCAAGGAAGGACCATATAAAAACCTTTAAGTTATTGACAGGAGGTTGACAAGAAGCCGGAAGAAGAAATTGTTTGAGATTTCATTAGAAATTTTGGAAGAGGATAACTCAAGCAAAAGTTCGGACACTACAGAGAGTCTTACCAAGTTGGCAAAGGAATCTATACAAATAGGTCTCGGATTGAGATTCATTGACAAGGAAGAGGTTGCAGTAAAGAGAATTATAAGAAGTTTGAAAAAGAGCAAAAATCACTTCTAGGAAAAAAGTCTAAGTGATTCAAACTAGAATTGAAAGCCTTGATGTATGGTGGTGATAATAAAGTGGTTAGAAGGAAAAATCTCCTCAAATAGGAAAATTCTTGGGCTGGCGAGTAAGTGACAATGAAAGAGGCGAAGAAAGCTAGGAAACTATACTATTAAAGGAAGGAAAAAACGATCAGCAAGGAGGAGGCAAGAATGAGTAAACGGATAAGGAAAGCTATATCAGGGAATTCTTAAGACATTTGGTGTTGGTTAACAAACAAACCTGGCTTTTACAGACTTAAGCTCTCTCAAGGGCATTTCATCGAACAATTGGTAGGTGTCTTGGTGGTTGTAGAAAGTACATCACATTAGGGGAAGAAAGAAAGACTTGATGGTTAGAAGTCGTAGATGCGTGAAATCGGGAAGGAAGAACCTTTTTCGAGCCTTCAACCTTCTTTTTCAAAGGGGCAACATTTGTGGAACGGGAGCAAGGATTTTGAAGTTGAGCAAAGATGGTGAATATTGGAAACCGGAATTTTCGATCCGAGATGAAGTGAGGGGTTGACTGAACGAAATTTTTAAAATGAAGGAGAAGGTACTGCTTTCAGTGGGCATTAACCATGGCAGTGGATGAAAGCACGGAGGCGGATGAAGAGAAGCCACAAGTAAGTTGTTTAGGGAAAGTTGACCATTTGTTGTAACTTTTGTGAAGGTAGTTCGGGAAACAAAAACAAAACAGAATTTTAAGAATCCTTGAGGAAGTGGAACTCAATTTCTTTACTGATTGGGAACTTCACAGCTTTGAGCTTTAATTTACTTTAAGGTGGTTTGGATTATGTATACTAGAGAGTCTAGTTTTTTTCAATTGTTTAGGTTTATTTCTTTATTTCATACAATTATGGTTTCAATTGTATGATTACTTTTTAGCTTTTACCAATTATCAATAAAAAAATCATTTTAGATGTTACTGATCACTTCGAAGGAGGGGAAGAAAATCTCACCAAGCTACACTTAAAAGTTAATTGGTATTTGTAAGTTACTATTTGTATTTTTTATGTAATATTCTTTTTCTAAATATTATCAAGTTAGAATGGTAAATGATGAGATTATGAGCAGAAGATGAGCAAATTAAAATACCAAGATAAAATAATAGGGAAAACTTTTTTCTATCACTACTCAAAAGCACACCTGCTGCGTACGGGTACTACAATGGTAAAGCATCTACAATGACACTTTTTTCTAGGTGGCCAAGTGATCGATCGTCGAGTTCTTTTTGTGTTGTTTGTAATTCTCACTAGTGTTGCACTCTCATTTTTCACCATAACTACTACTCTTAACAATTTTTGATAGTTAGTTCTGATGGCCGATGTTTGTGAATATAATGTGGTGAAACATATTCATTATATTATATATGATGTGGCTTAAGTAAATAAATTGATTAAAATTTCTTGAATATCAAATAAATGGACTCTTTTGATTGAACAAATTCATACACAATACTGAATAAAATTTCTCTATGCAATATGCCTATGGAGAACATTTTAAAGAATGGGCTTGCCCGCATGAATTTCATCAAGAATAGGATCTAAACAAAAACGTTGATAACCATACTCATTAATCGCAACTCGCTGATAGAAATTTTCTTTTAAAAAATTTTAAAAAACAGAAAAGCCGATGTTGATCAATATATTTAAGGTCGAAACATATAATTTAGTGGACTTGAACGTATGTAATTTACAGAGTACTCGTCCAACCCATATCCATTTGTTATTGGGTTCGTCGGTGGCCAAACTTTGTGGCCCAATATTTACTCCCTTGCCCGATGATCTTATAGAACTAGTGTGTTTGATGAAAGCTTTAACTCTCTCGTATTGTTTCTTTTTCCCTCGTGTCTAAGAATGCTTAAGTGTCGATATAGGAAGAATTTAAATTTAAATTTTTAACGGTAAAAACTTTTGAAATTTTGATAACTCGTTAGTTGTCACTCACTTCCTCATACTATATTGTACTATGTTGATTTTTATGGGATTATTAACATCTCGCATCCCTCATACTATGCTCGCAATCATTTTTCTACCCATGTCCTATTGAAAATTATTTTCAACCCCCGACCTTATCGACATATTACAATTGTAGGTAAACTTGAGATTTTAAGTTGACCGGAGACGTTGAAAGACAAAAATACCCTTGTATTATCTATCTCTCGTGTCTCGCGCAACAATGGCGATGCGAACGAGACAAGAATGGGAGGAGAGGGATAACCCAATACAGTGAAAGCAATCACAATCGGAAACCCATAACATAGACATGGGGTCGTGCTCGATTCCAATCAATTCCAATTCCAATTCCCTCCGAATCTCATCCGATCATTCCGACTGCGAGCACAATCTCTATCTCCTCCCTCACCCCAAGCGATAAGTGAGAATAAAGGCTCAATCCTCCCTCTCTACCCGTCTCTCCTCCCACCCCTCCCATGGCTTCGCATCGGGCAACTATGTCTCGCTTCTCTTCCACTCCCTCCACTCCATCAACAATGGAACTCGGAAGAGGTCCAAAGTCTCCAAGCCCGAGCTCCTTCTCTCCCTCGGACTTGTTTCCTTATTGGCCGTCAATCTCGTCGCCGAAGGAGAACATGCCCACCAGGTGTTCGACGAGGGCCTCCCCGTTCTCTCTCGTGCCCTCCTTCATTTTGAGTACTCTAACTCCGACTCTAACACTATTATGGCCCTTCCGGATTGCCCGAGCTTCGTGGGTTTTTTTGGTCTACACACCCGGAGGAGACCCGGATCGTTATGCTTATTATTTGGGATTCTTTCACCAATAACCATAGAACTTGGTCCGATTTGGTCGGGATCTAGGCAATCTCAGCTTGGTCCTTTTGCTTAGCAAGCATGCCGGGAATTGGAAGAGAGAGAGCGAGGGAGAGGAAGAGGGGGAGAGAAAGCGAGAGAGACCGAGAGAGAGAGGGGTGTCGGATTAGGGGTAGGAGGGTGGAGATAATACAAGGGTATTTTTGTCTTTTAACATCTCCAATCAACTTAAAATCTCAAGTTTACCTACAATTTTAATATGTCGAGTAAGGTCGTGGGAGTTGAAAATAATTTTCAATGGAACATGGGTAGAAAAATTATTACAAAGATAGTACGAGGGGTACAAATGTTAATAATCTATTTTTTATGAGTTATCCTTGTAATTTATTCATTTTTTTAATTTTGCATTAATGGGGATCTCTAAATTTTTTTACCTTGTTAGAAATTTAGATATTTTATATATACAATAAATTAAAAAGATACTTTAATGGCACTCTGAGTGTAGATCACTAGATGTAATGGCAATATAATTAGTTTTACGAGAAATATTAAGATTTGATTCTATTTGATGCAGGTAACCGTACATGTGTAAAATTTTAGTGAGAAGGAAAAAAAGTTATTGTATGCTGACTATAACAAAGTAAACTTTTATTCTACTTTAGTTTGGTTTTCTATCCCCTCTTCTTCTTTTCTCTCCATTTTAATGGAGGATAATTTAGGTAGAACCCTTACGAGAAGGGTTACCTATTAATTGTTGTACTTATCTTTTTAAAAAAAAAAAACAAAGTAAACTTTTGTTAACAGATATATAATTATATGTTTAAATTTATCCATTAATGGTTAGAGGTTTTTTCTCATATGCAAGGCTCAGGAGAGCTTGTAAAGCACAAATATCTAGGTCCAGAAGTCATATAAATTTGACAAGCAATGAGATTAGTGGCGTAACTTAATCATTAGTAACTAAGATTGGACAACGGGCTGGGCCAGGCTGAATCAGGGTCGGCCCGCTACTATAAAGGATCGGGGTTGGTAAGTAAAAAAAAGATAAATAGACTGGGTTTTGGGTCATGGGTCAGCTGATCCTGATCCACTCATGACCCGCCCATGAGGCAAATAGCTTCTGAAAAATAATAGCCTAGTTTCACCTCTAATCTTTCCTTTTTAGTTGCCTTTTTTTCCTCTTCCTTTTTCCTTCTCCTCTGATCCTTTTGCTCCTCCTCCTCCTCTTACATTATATGATCATCATAATCATAATCATCATCATCATCATCATGATCGTAATAGAAAATAGGCAGATGACAATGAGGTTTCTGGTTGTAGCTTGATAGAAATAAAGGGAGTTGATGAAGCTGCTTATAATAATTATGCGCTTCAGTACTCGTAATTACGATTATAATTATAAATACAAGTCCTCAGCGACTAATACACGAAGTAAATCTCCACCTACTGCTGCGCTTGTGCCCTTCTCTAAGACTGCCAAGTTCCATCGCGTAATTTACTTCCACTCTTCTCCAACTTGTAGTTGTAGAAGTTATTTGGAGGCCTCAAAACAGGAGACAGAGATGCCTCCTGAACCGCAGCATCGACGAAGATGTATCCGAGCCGTTCCTTGAGGCTCGATCGTCGTCAGATTTGTTGGAGGCAAGGAGGTGAAAAAGCTCCATCGTCATTGGATTTCTCTTTTTATTGATTAGTGCAGAAAGAATGTAGGCAGGGGCGCATTTATTGAAGGCCTATGGGTGTTGTGGGACACCCATAGGCCCAATAACAGTGTTTTAGATTTAGTTTTTTAATTTTTATATGAGACACCTATAATATATATATATATATATATATATATATATATATATATATATATATATATATATATATATATATATATATGCCTAAATAATACTACAAGATAGGCCCAAAAGTTACTCTCTGTCTCTCTCTCTCTCAACCCTTTCATTAACTCTTTCATCTTGCTCTGCTCTCGTTTTTTCATCTCAATTGCTCTTTGCCATGGCCACACCCAGTGCCACGACCACAATCGCCATAGCCACGGCAACTCACCGGCCCTTTGAGCTTCCCCACCCACAGCCTCACAACAGTCGGTTGCCCGTCGCCACCCTGTCCCAGAAGCCCACCCTTGGCCACTCTCACACCCATAACGGCACAACCATGCTTGCCAGTGCCTACATTGACTCAAACCGATGGCCGACTCACTTACCGCAGCCGCCTTAGCCACCGCCAAGTCCACAACCGCCCGCTGTCGCCCAGACACATACCCTTCACCCTCAAAATCCCAAGTTACTTCGAATTATAAGTTTAAGGTTTCAACCTTTTAAATTTTTTACTTTTAATTTAAAATTTTGAATGAATTATGGTAGCATTTTCCTTTTTGTTTAATTGATTTTGTAAAATATAAATGATTGATTTGTGATTCGATGAAGTCTTGTGTGAGACCATCTCACGTTAACTTATCCCGAGATAGGGATGCCACGTCGACAAAGCATTGATAACCCCATGCACATTCCCATGAGAGTGAACACTACAAAAACTCGCTGTTAGCGTCCGATTTTAGAGACTCCCAGAAATTTCGACGCCAATAGTGTCGGATTTAGCGTCGGATGTGAAAGAAGACGCCATTTGAATCAGAAAAAAAAATAAAACGCTATTAGCGTCGAATATTAGAGTCGGATATTTTATCCGACTCTATTGCCGTCTCGATTTTTGAAATCCGACACTAAAAGGGAACCCCAAATTGATGCCAAATCCCGAACGACAAGGTCACTCGCACATTTACCCCAAATTTTTCATCGCGCTCCTCCCCTCTACTCTCTCGTCCCTACTGGTTCGTCCGGTGTCCATCCCCTCCGTCACCGGCGTCGTCACCCTCTCGTCACCGGAAATCTTCGTCCCAGCGAAGTTAATTTATCGGGTATGCCCTGTAATCTCTCTTATTTTGACTCCATTCGAGCCCTCTATCGCTAAAACTGCCGTACTCTGTCATCCCCGCTAGCCGGCGTTCCGTCTCCTCCTTCACCGCGTTCGTCTCCTCCTTTTCCGATGTATGTCCCCTCTCGTCACCGGAAATCGGTGTAGGCTTCACCTTTTCTCCTGCTAGGCATATCTCGCTTCTCCCTCTCTCTCCTTCCGTTTGAAGCTTGGAAATTAGGTCGGCCTTTGCCTCTCTCCCTCCCGAATTGTTTCTCAATGGTCTGCATTTCTAAATGTTTGATTTTGTGCTACAATTGTGCAACTTGGAGTTCCAAGTCTCGTGTGATCATCGGTGGAAATTGGTCTCGCCTATGCTTATATTTATCGACATTGTGTCTGAAATTGTCGCTGAAATTGCAATATGATCATCGGTGGCAATTGGTCTTCACCCTCTTTTTTGGCTCGACATCCGGGATTGTAGTCAAACCTCCTGACTGAAATTTTATAGTCGTGATAAGCACAATGTGTTGAAATGGTCTCTTAGGCCTTCTAAGCAGTTGCATATCCTAAATTTTAGCTTTACAATGAAGCTTCACAATGGTCTCTTAACACCGAATGCTGCATTTGTAAAGAGGACGTGGAGATTAGGGACCATTTATTCTACGAGTCACAAGTATGAGAGAATAGTTGTGGCTTACTATAAGACTCGAAACCTTTAGGATTACTGAATTGGTGTAGAAAACTTATGAGGAGCAAATGCCCTAAGGCACTTGGCCATCTCGTCTTTTGTATGTCATGCGAGAACATGTCCAGGTTCTAGCCTTGCCTATTCTCCAAGTTTTATATTTTGGTCTAAAATTTAGTGTCAAATATACAGGACCCATGTTGGAGTGTGAGTGTTGGATATAGGTCTCCAAGGTGAAATCAATAACCTTAAGTAACATAGTCCCAAAATTACAATTTAATCTGATGCATACACTTGGATGCGCATAATCCTCCGAAATCAGTACCCGGGGATTGAATTGTTTGGAAATGATGACCAAACTTCTTGATTTCTAAGCTCCCAAAGTTTTCGTCCTCAACCACATATTATTTGGGTGTTGAACTAAACTTGAATTCTGTTCTTGTCTTTTCCGGATACAAGAGAACATCAATCTCTTTTGCCAAGCGCGGGACAATCTCACTAAAATATTGAACAGGTGGGCAGTACACTCTACCTTTTGCTTTCCTGCAGTAATTTTCTTTTCTTTGTGTGTTTCGACAAGTTCTTATAGTTTCTTAAACTTTGACATAAGTTAATGGTAGCTTCTTTGAGCTCATATATTTGATCTCCGAAATCTTTTCTTCTCATCATGTGTCCTAAATCTTTTAGTGAGTCTACTTGTCAAAAATATAGTTAGACCGTATTTCATGGTTCCTCATGATCCGATTGTTTGACTTGGTTCTTAGTTAGACCTAGCAAATGGACCATTATTGTTGTGCGTAGGTCGAGCGGATTCCAATTACCTTTGCCAGCTTACAGGCTAACCCTAGCTAGAGTATCTTTCGGTCTTTTATCTTGCTTAAGTTTCACAAAACAAATTGTTCAATCCTTGTTTTTCCCTTCTTTTTCTTTCGAGTAATTGAGAATTGATAATCAACCGGCCGGTGCCTCCGATGGGCGAAATTGCAGCATGAATGACACCCCGGAAATTATGAAGCAAATGCCTCCACCGCCGGTGAAGTTGAATGATGAGATAGCCAACACCATCCTTCCTCGGATGAGCCACCATCATCGATGCAGTCATGATATTCAGCTTTGTAAAAATTTCTCCAGTTTAATTCAAAAAAAACCAAAATACAAAAAAGACATGCAGCTTTCCAACACCAATGAGGGGGTAAATAGGAAGTAGGCAAAGCCAAAGCGATAGATGTTTATTTCCTTCGTTGTTCACCAAGAAAAAAGATGTGTATTTCATATAATTTTGTGTACTTTGATTATCGGCTTGTGTAGCTATCTTGATAGTGAATATTTGGATATTGCTAGCAATTAGCTGCTAGGAAAAGTAATAAACCCGGACATATACCAAAATATAAACGAAATTTTATATAATTAGCGATCTCCTCTTTGCTTCTACTTGCTTCGTAAGATCTCATATTCTGAAAATGCTCACAATATTTCCGATGCACATCATAATACCACCTAATATATGCTTCATTAATGCAGGGCTCCTGAACTGATTTCTACTCCCTCTTGTCCATCATCGAAAGCTTCACCTTTTCCCTCTCTCTTGCCGTTTGAAGTTTGAGAATTCAGGTGTTTGTCTCTCTCCCCTCCCCGATTGTTTCTCAATTCTTTGCTCTTTCGTATTATTTTCGGTGAATTTTTAAATGCATATTTTTGATGAAATGCCACAAAGAAATATAACAAAGATGAAGCTTCAATTCAATGGCTGAGATTAGTTTTATTGTTTGTATGTGCCATGATTTTCGTATTAAATGGGCCCAAAGTTTCATGTAAGCGTACCTATGAACAATGATGTATATGCGTAAGAACTGGTAGCCTTTTGTTGCTATATTATGTAAGCTATTGAGCTTTGCCTTATGTGTTTAATCATACAAGCAATGTATATGTTGGCCATTCTTCTACTTTTTTTCTTTTATTATCATTTTAACTTTTTAATCATCTATTATTAATAAAATATAGCTAAGTTTACTAAAAGTTCAAATACTAAACGTCTAAAAATTTTAAATAGTAGCTATATATATATGCATTTCATAAAACTTAGAAAACCCGTTCAAAAATTTGTATATAAGAAGGTATATCGGCAAGTTATACACATTCTCATGTGTATGGTGTTGATATAATACTTTGTTATGTACAAGTTTTTGAATTATCCGTGTTGGACAGTTTAAGAATAATATGGTATTAGGTTGTGTAGTTACTAAATCCTTGCATACACTTTGACATATTTAAGGCGACAATTTCCATATGTTCTCTAGGTACTATTATAAAAGATGTGGCGCGTAATGTCCGGGTGAATTATTTTACCATAGACGTCATTCATCTCATCTTTATAGATTGTACTTGGAGAACTAAGGGGAAATGCTGCCGAAATTTTGTCAAAGTATGCAAGGACGTAGCTGCACGATCTAATATTATATTATTCTTGAATGGGTATAGGACCACTTATCCCTTTAGAAAGATGTAGGACATGCAATTGTCATTATAAAAAAATACAATGTAAAACATTTTGTAGGAAAAATATGAAGCGGTTAGAGCCGAGCGTGGTATTCAGGAGGGGACAAAGAGGCAGAGACCCTCTACTATGAGGTGTCGGGTGGATGGAGCAAAAATCAACCATCTATGGATTGGGTAATTCCGCAACAATGTTCTACGAGAAGCCTACTCGCCTCGACATCCTCTACAGGTGCTACCTACAATTCCTCGGCTTATTTTCAGCTACAATCACAACCGCAATCAACCCAAGAACAACTTGATCAACAAAGAAAATTAACCGAGAGTCATCAAAAAGCCATAGAAGAGCAAAGAAAAATGGTCGAGAGTCAAGCAAAGGCCATGGAAGAAGCAATGAAACTCATTCAAAACCTCCAATCACAAGTTGACAGGATGTCCGGTGGTTCTAACTAATTTCTTAGCATGGTTTGTTTGTTGAACTTTGAATTGGTTTGTTTGTTGAATTGCTTTGTTGAACTTTGAACCGATTTGTTGGATAAACTGCTGCGAATGTTCGTTGTTAGGATGATGAATACTTGGTGGTTTGTGGATGATTGTGCAAAGAATGAATCACAATGTATTTTTGTATTCGTGTATTATCGTGTAGAGAAGAAGTCAGACTTTTATGTAAATGTTTTGCAGGAAATATATGTAAAAACGGAATAGCAAATGTTAAAAAGCTCCGGCAAAATAATGGAACATTTAGCGTCGGATTTTAGCGTCGCACACAAAATCCGACGCTATTTGAGTCAAAAAGCCGACGCTAAACACAAAAATCCGACGCTAAAAAGAAGTAGGGGCTGAAAAAAAAGAAAACGAATTAGTGTCGGATTCATGTCCGACGTTGTTAGCGTCGGATAGATCCGACGCTAATAGCAAAAATCCGACGCTAGTAGTGTCGAGCACGAATCGGACGCTAATTAGCGTCGATTAAATCCGACGCTAAATCCGACGCTAATTAGCTTCGGATGGTAAATCCGATGCGAAATTTTTTAGCGTCGAGGTCTTCGACGTCAAAATTTTATCTCGACTCTAATCCGACGCTAAAGACGTTTAGCATCGGATTTTCTCGGATTTGGCGTCCGATTTTGTCCGATGCTAATTTACTGTTTTACTCGTAGTGGAAGTTCAAACGTGTATTTGACCGAAGGAGAGTTTCTGTCTCGCTAAACTTCTTCGCCATCACCATTATCTATTTCGCCCTTCTTTCTCCTCGTGTTCATGGTTCATCTTTCGGTCATCTTCCGTTCACCATTAATAAAAAATTCGTTTATCTTTCGCTCGTCGTTCATCGTTGCATCATCTTTCTACTTTTTACTTCTATCGTCTCATCATCTTTCTACTTCTACCATCGCCTCATCGTCGGATGTTTACGATCTTGTGTTTGAATTTGTCACTATAATCGTTATTGTTTTCGTGAAGATATTCGTCCATTGGCAACAATATATTGATTCATCGTTCATCGTTGATTTTTGCGATAGAAATAGTGGTAGCGGCACCGAGCATACTAATGGAAGAATCTGTAGAGGAAAGAGGTAAAGATATTCCGATTTTGGTTTTATAAACCCTAATATTTTACGAATACTAACTTTTCAAAACTTTCGATAATAGTTAATACTACTATTAATAACTTTTATGCACCACTATTTATGATGTAATAAACTAATTGTGGTTCTCATAACAATATTTATGGGATTTAATAATATTATGTATGAGTTATAAATTGTATTTGGAACTATTTACGTTATTTAATATAATAGTGTATGACTAATAATATATTTCATATGTGAGTATTCATAGAAAATCATGTGTGACTCGAGTACAATTGTCATTTATGACTATTTGTTTAATATATCGAGTACATGATTAATAGATTACATGTATGATAATTTATGATGAATTATAACACTTATAAGGTAACTAATAATATTATGGTTGGGTGACTAATAATACTTAACGTTGTTGAGCGGACAATGCATATATATGACTAATAATATTAACAATAGATGACTAATAATATGTGACCCTCCTCTATTTCATGTAACATGTTAGTATATGAATAATAATGTTTTGGATGTATGACTATTTATGTTGCTATTATTTGCCAAGCTATTACTATTTAATATATCACTATATGACTTATTTTGTTTTACATGTATGACTGTAGTTGTTGAAGTTGAAAATCAAGAACCTATGGAAAATTTCATGGAACCTTTGCATATTGATTATGAAACACATGCCAAGGGTACGCTAGTGGCCGATAATCGTGAATCAAAACCATAGAAGTAGACTTACATTTTAATTGAATCACACGAGCATAAAGATGGACGTGCGCTTGAAGGAAGTCTTGAAGAGTTGGAGTGTAATTAGGGTTGAGGGGAAGAATTTTGAAAAAGGAGGGAACTTTCCTTTTTTTATTTTTAGGTTTTGGAAAGAGAGAGTATGTCTCACTCTCTATTTCAAAAACCTAAAATTTTTTAAACAAAATTGTCACGTATGCCGTCTCACGAAAAGTTATTGTGAGATCATCTTATACAAGAATTTGTGTTTGTAATTTGAGGGTGAATGATGATTATGATTGGTGAATTGTATTAATTACTTAGTTGATAATTTGATATTAGTTGATTATTGATGTTATTTGAGGGTTGGAATAATATGAATATATCCATTGTTAATTTACTATTATGTGATTCATGGTCAATTGTTGATTTTAATAAATCAAATGTTATTTCAAATTTATTTGTTGGCTAATAAATGAATGAAATTTGGGTGTACCTATAGATCCTGCAATTGAATGTGTTATATAGAAACCTTCACAAAAGGAAATTGTAATGATAAATTATTAGAGTATTTGATGTCATCGTATGATTTTCAATTTATAATACATGTTTTGGCCACATTTCTAAGGGACATCCATAGACAAAATTCCTAACTTTGCCACTATAGGTAGGCAAGGAGAGAGAAATTAAGGCCTACTTGATCTGCAAAAATTGAGAAGAAAGTGAAATTCGAGGGATTGAACGGAGGGAATTACCTGAAAAGAAGGGGCCCGTGTTTGGCCCGCTACCGGCTCGTATCTTACCCCTTTTTTTGGATGGCCTATGAAACCGTGATCCTTTTAAAAATTAAATAAGTTTTGACCTTATTTTTTATGACCCTAATAGCCCTAGAAACCCATAGGGCCCCTTCCTATTGTCTAGACCTATTAGTAACTAATAAGAGTGTTTCTTACTGCTTTGTGTTACAATATGAATATAGAATATCATAGACTTGGGTGGAAATCTTAAAGGACCTAGTTTGTTTAAGGCCTATATTTGACATAATATTTAATATGATACTAAAGCTGGTTGCCTCGATCTAGTTTGCCATGACTGTTCTCTATATGTGATTATGTCACATGTTAAGGCTTTGTTAGAGATCTGAACATTAGGATGTATGAAATGTAAAAATGCATTAGTTTCACGTTGATAAAAAAAATTAAAAATACATTAGTTTCACATTACTCCACCTATTACCGATTGATTTTAGGAGGAAACCTTTTTATACGTATAAACTTATTTGATTGATTTTAGGAGGAAAACTCATTGGACCTATATATTTATTCTTTCATATAAAATTTAACCTTTATATTTCCAATAATATTATCTCCATCTCCATAGTAATAACATTACTGACATTGTTTAGCAAAGAGGGAGCGGATGAAAAGCAAACAGCATCGCTCCAATTTATTATAAACTATATGAAGAAGCAAACTGAATACAGTTATAATTAAGCATGGTGATTAAAAGCAATAATATATATGCATGGGTTGAAGATTGGAAGCCAATAAGTTAAAGGAGATGGTGGTGATGGTGGTGCTTTTTGTCATGCTCTTTCTCTTCCTTCTTGGCCTCCTTCTTCTCATGGTGTTCATGGATGGCGTATCCTCCGGCGCCCACAGCAACTGTAGCCGCAATTTTCTCTCCCATCTTATGCCTGTGTTCATGCTCCGGCTCTTTCTCTGCCTTATGCTTCTCATGCTGTCATTTCCACATTTCAATTTCGCAAAATCAACTCAGAAAATCATCAATTCATCATGACAAAAAAGGGAATAGTTTTATTATACCAGAGCATAGGCACCGGCGGCCACCGCGCCAAGCTCACCCATGTGTTCCATATGCTTATGGTGCTTCACCTCCTTCTTGTAGTCCTTTTCAGGTTCATCGGAGGCGATCACGGTAGTCGTGGCGGTCGTAGGGTAACCATCAGCAGAGTAGGTGGTTTCAGAGTACACCACCGCGTCGACTGGTTTTTCATCCTTGTTATGGTGGTTGTGGTGGAAGAGGCCGTGGTGATGTTTATTGTCGCCCATCTTATTATTATTTTTATTATAACAAGGGAAAAAAAGGGAAACAATGGTACAAGGAAGACACGCAAAATGGTTGTGCTTTTGTAGATGGGGATGCTTTGACCAAGCAATGCAAGTGATCCTATTTATAAGTGCCGAACGTGGGTTCTCATTGTGTTGGGTGCTAAAAATAAAAAAGACTTATTTGTAGTAATATGGGTATTTTTAATTGCTAAAATAAGAAGAGTAACAATTCGATGCTAATTTTTTATGGTAATATTTTTAACATAATATTGACATTAAAAAAATATAGTGTCTCGTTTTTTAAAGGATCAATCACAATAAATCACACCGATATCAAAAATTAAGGACCTTAAAATGTACAAAAATTTCTAACCAAAGAGCCAAATGCAAAGATGCCTGCAAAAGGCCAAAATGACATACATACATACATATCTCTCTTTCTATATATATATATATATATATATATATATATATATATATACCAATGGGGACAGGATCGGACTAGAGCTTGGGGCGAAGCTCGGAGTGCTGTTGTGGTGGAGTAGCGGGAAGCGAGGAGACAAATTAATTTAACAAATTGATTTTTCTAAAATAAAAGATTGAAATCAGGAAATTGAAAACAATTAAAGTAATTGAAATTTAAAAGATAATGAATCAAAACTTACTTTGATTGATATTTGAAAATTGATACAAGATTGAATAGTGCTCTCGGAGAGAGGTTGGATACAATGAGTGTTTTGGGAGTAGGGATAGAAGGCAAGTGTTTGCTTGTGTAAGTAAGCAGTGTAATTGATCGATGCCTTCCTCATGAGAAATGAATACATATTTATAGTAAAACAAAATGAATAATCGTCACACTTGGACGGTTGAGAGTCTTGATTGAAATGGAATCTTGATCTTCAAAAATCTTCCGACAATGTTGAATTATTGGAACAGTCTTGATTAGTATGAATAATGAATCGTCATATCTTGATCGAGTCTTGAACAGCTTCTTGCCGGTAGAAAGTTTGAACAGGAGCAAAGATTCTTCCGACAAAAAACTTTAAGTGAATAGTAATTTGATTGATGAATAGTAAAATCCACTATGAAAAGTCACATGGATTTTTACTATTGCCTTTGACAAACTTCTTGCATAATTGCTTCTTTTGACAGAATGGTACTGGCGTCAATCACATGGCACTAGTGACCATCACAGTCATATCTTCTTGATACTATGACCCCGAATAGTAAGTGAAGGCCAAAATGACATACATACATACATACATATCTCTCTTTCTATATATATATATATACTCTGTTATTTATATACATATTTTTCCACACTTATCAAATTAATATAAAACTGATTCTATTAGAAATTAGACTCAATAGGTATTTAAATAAAAATTAAAAAAATCAGCCAAATCGAAGGTTGGACAGAGAGATTATGGCTAGAAATAAACAGAACTTTTGGGTTGGCCAAAATGCGTGGCTTCTGGACTGTACCCGAGAACCGCAGGCGTTACGTCTTTGGCCCATTTCTTGAATATCCCCAAGCATTTCCAAAGGCTAAATCCTAATCCTATTCTATAAGCATCTTCAAGCACTGATTAGTAATTAAACCCTAGAAACTCTAGCAACACTTGTGTCATAAATCCAATAATATGGTACAATTTTGGGGAAGAAATTTAATCTTTTATGAAAAAAGGGTTTTAAGAAATTTAAATAAAATACTATGGGTGTGTTTGGTTGGGGGAAAACCATTTTCTCGGAAAATGATTTTTCAATGAAAAATGATTTTTCTTGAAAATCATTTTCCACATACATTTTCCTTTGTTTATTAGTAATAACTTGAGAAAATAGACTCGGATCTATAATATAACTTGAGTAAATTATACTCTAGTCACAAGTGCGCTCGCTTAATCTTCTCGGAGAAAAAAACAACATTCAAGCTTTAGAAAAAACTTGAGTGAATATTATAGTGTTCTTGAAACTAACAAAACCCTGTACAAATCCATATGTAAAACTGATTGAAGAAAGTTTTACAATTTATGGAGCACAATTGCATAACATAGTCGTAACTAGCTAGCAAGTATGAGGACATTTTGCAAAGAATTTTGATTCAAATATCAGGGTATCTCCAATAAATTAATGATAAATTTATAATATCCTTCTAGTTACAAGCATCGTCTGCAACATATTTGCATTTTTCCTAAATACCAATGACCTATATTATAACTCTATGGAATAGACGTCTATTTAATATGATAGATTATGCTTAAAAAAATTATCATAATAAAATCATATAAGATTATATTATTGATTCACTTCTCAATAAAAAAAAAATCTTGTATAATATTTGACTATCACCCACACTTAGGCTCTATTTGATTTGAAAGAAATAGGTTGGAAAGAAAATTTAAATGGAAAAAAGTAATGAGGAAAAAAAGTTAAGGGAAAATTAATTTTTTTCTTGTGTTTGATTCAAGGAAAAATAGAGGGAAAAAAATATAATTATTTTCCAACTTTTTACCCATGATTATATTGTCATGGAGAGGAGAAAGAAAATACTCAATAACATTGATTAATTGAGAGGAGAGAGAAAATTCTTAATGACCTTTTTTAATAGAATTCTCTCTCTTTCTCCATTTCTCTCTCTTTGTGAATTTTTTCTTCCATTTTCCTCTCAATTTTGGAAGGAAAATATCATTGACCAAATTGATAAAATTTTCCATGAGTTTTTCCATCAAACTTTTTCTCTCCTTTTTTTTCAACTCAAACAAAGGAAAGAAATTCATTTTCCACATTTTTTTTTCTTTCCTTCTAATTTTCTTAGAATCAAATAGAGCCTTGATAACTTCATATCTACAAAAACTCGTACGGATGCAAGAGGAGAAACACACGGCAAAACTCACATTAAATAGAGACAAGAAACTAATACCAAGGTAAGGAGACAAACAAGCCTAACCCATGTAGTGGATACAATTTTTATCATATAAAGATATATAAAAACTACTAGAAATCTCCTTGTAAATTAAATTAAGTCTTTTTTTTTTTCGATAACTGATAACCTTCAAAAAAAAAAGGTAAAGAAAATGGGCAAATTAAATGAAGTCTTAAAAATTAAAAAATGGAGGCTACCACCAACAATTATGGCTCATGTTGAGTAAATAGTAATTGGTTTCCTTCCGTGAGACACGAGGGAGTGAGTATCCTTTCTCCTTTAGAACTTTACCAAATAGTAGTATAAGATAAATGCAATAATTTAACTAAATAATTTTTTGGCTTATTTTTCTAATTCTAGATTTTTTTAACTAGTCTATGCACGGAGTAATGTTGTACAATGTACACCTTAAGAAATTATTGAATCACAAAACGATGTTGTACTTGTGAGTTTCTTTTTCTCGATCATTTGATTTTATTGAATAATTTCACTTTCAACAACATTTTTCTATATGTTATCCTTTCATAGCAGAAACGCTTTCGTGACTCGTCAAATTTATTAGAACCCAACACACAAAAATCATTAGAGTCTAGCACACATTCATTCTAAATTTATAAAGAATAAATAAAGAATATAAAATAATAAATAAAAAAGAATGTTAAAAAATATCATCAATGTCTTAAGATTACACTCATGATTTGGAACATTAAAAAGTTAGACCTATCTAAGAATCAAACAATTTAAATAGACCTCACTCATACAGTTATAGAAACAACACGACAATATATTTGGGTATCAAAAGATAAATATTAGAAAAGGAATAATTATATAATTCGTAAATATTGAATTAGATTAGACCTATAGATGACAATAAATATCATTATGTCACAAATTAATATTATAATATAAAGTACATCAAATCAATAAAACAATATCAAACTTATATAACTCATAACTTTCTACAAAATTAATACTAATTTGACTTCATTGACTTATAAATAAATATTTAAATGCAACCTACTAAAACATCATGACTCAAATATTACATGAACCCTCAAAAATTACACATATACCGATAATGAGATCTTCATTTTTTAAAATTATAGGGTGAACATGATGATTTATCCATTTTTACCTACCTCTGCACACAAAGACAATCATTTTTCCTCCTACACTCTTTAGTCATCCTCAAGAGCTTATAGATAATAGAAGTTAATTATAAATAACTTCAAACTAAGACTTCACCTCTTAATCATAAATAACTTTATGTTGAGACTTCAACCCTTATTTTCTTACATTTACATCCTTAAATCAGCTTGTACTTCCCAATCATTTGCCCAACATCCAACTCAGCTTGCAAAATGGATTCACATATTTTAGCTTCACTTCTAACACTTTCGAAACCGAATTTGTAGTTATATCTCGCTCTCTAAAAGTTATAACATCCTAGTCATCTAAAAGGGAATAAGAAAATTCATTAAAGAATAAATTTACTAGTTGTAAACATACATACAATGATAAAAAGTATGGTGAGAGAAAATTCATTTTGTAAGTTTACCCAAAAATTCTATAAACATTAAAATCATTTAACATAGAAATGTGGTTAGAAAGAATGAAATTTTCACTTTTGTATAAATTACCAAATTAGGCTTTCATAAATCACAATAATGATCAAGTAGGTAGTAAACTAAGAAAATGATTTCTAAGGGAGAATATATACAAATCTTAGAGATAGGTAACTTAAGATATTTTTTTATTTGTTCAATTGAGCAAGTTAGGCAAAAAAACACATAATGAAGATATCTCATATACTTGAGGTAAGCTATTAAAATGTCTTTAATTTGTTTTATGCATTATATGACAACCTTGTTCATCTAATTTCTATTTTTTGACCCTATATTTGCGAAAATAAAAAGAAAGAGGAGAGTCCACTTATAAAAGAAATTATTTATTTATTTAATTATTTACATCAACGACTCATATTTAACGGATAAATATTTTTACGGTTAAGATTACCTTAATTTCCAACAATCAATCACGTTGTAATATTTGACCAATTTGAAAATATTACTATTATATATTGCATAGATGATTATTATTATTATTATTATTATTATTATTATTATTATTATTATTATTATTATTATTATTATTATTATTATTATTATTATTATTATTATTATTATTATTATTATTATTATTATTACGATGATGATGATGATGATGATGATGATGATGATAGATGATTATTATTATTTTAGGAATTTTGAGCATCTCGATTTAGAAGAGTAATAGTATGTCTTACAATAATAAAAAATTTGAACGAATAAATGAAGTTACTAAAACAATTGGCATAAGGAATTTACGTGAAAAACCCAACTCGGGAAAAACCACGGAGGCGGCAAACAATTCACTATGATTTGAGAAAATATAAAATGATCACAATCGAACAATGATTTAATCAATGATGAGAATTTTCAATCCTCACAAATTTCTCTCAAACTCATTTAATAAAGTTGGTAATCAACACTCTAATTTTCAGCTCTCACTTTTCCTTTTTGGCTTCCTTTCACGTAAAACTTTCCAAGTAATTTATATACTAAAAGCTCACCTTTGTTGCTAAAAAGATGCTGCCCATGACCCCTTGAAGAAGTTGCAAAACTGCCCCACTCACCAAGTAATTAATCCACAGATTACTCCACTAAAAACCTCTCGCCCACTACAATGCTGCTAAAAACCTCTCCATAAGCATTGCCATGACCCCGAAAATAGCTGAAGAATAACCCACATAGGTTACCCACTTTCCCTTAATGAATGGGATTAAAGTCCCCTTAATCCTTCCATTAACCGCTTCCCAAGTCACTCTTCTAAACCTGGCACATACGTAGGAGATTTGCGCCACACACCTAACAATCTCCACCTTGGATCAAATCCCAACCTTTTTGTCACCTTCAACCTACCTCTCTTTCTCGAGAAGTAGCACGCCGAAGGACTTCACCTCGAAGGGCAATTACTAATTATCACCCCACACAAAATCCAAGCTCCTCTTGGACTTTGCTAAAGGAATCACCTCCAACAATCCCTTCTTCTTGACCTATTCTAACCGCAAATCAAACAAATGAATGAGCCCATCATTTATCAATTTTCCTAAAACTACCGAACCCGCAGCTGATCCTTGAAGTATGTAGAGGCCTCCTTGCCTCGAACCCTTCAATAACACCTTGGAGCCCTTGAACACCTTCAAGACTCCACCTTCAGCTAAATATTTTAGCTCTCTAGCTTCAAGGGCACCCAAAGATATCAAATTGCTTTTCAACTCGAGAATATGCCCCGAACTTTAGTTAGGGTTGAGAACCTCTGTCCCATTCAACCATTGTGGTAGGACTCTGTCCAAATCTAAGTTTGGCTTTTCTCGCTTATCTTGTATTAAGTTGATTTGATCTGTTCAAGAAAAAAAGGGGAAAAAAGTCGCTTGATATGTTCAGGTGTGTTATTACTTGAAATGTGCAATTGCACTTCGGGGGACTTTCAATTTGAGTTATTTAATCAATTCCAAGTATGCATCCCTTTCAACTTATATTGTCTTGAAACATATCATGTTGTATGGTTCTTTTTGTCACGGTTGGAATTTGTGCTATCTCGTAAACAAGAGTTGGAGAGATTAGATTTTTGCTAATTGTTTGCATAGCATTGGAAGTAACGTGGTTGGCCTAATGCTTTTAAAGCTCTAGTCAAGGCATAAGTGCAAATTTCTTACCACAAAATTCTTCCTAACACCTACAATGAATTGATTGAATATATCATGCTTCACTGCCATCACATGTAAAGGCTTAACTTCTAGTTGACAGCTCAACCTCCTTGATCCCCATATCATGTAGCTCATGCTCTACTACATACTTGGTTATATTTTTCATTATCTTCTCAGGTTGTCATTTCAAAGTCTAGAAGAGCCACAGGTGTCAAAGAGAGAAGGGGAGAAAAATAAATAATAAATCACTTAGTTGGTATTACACTCGGTGTTCTTACTAAAACAGACTATCTCATGCAGTGAGATAGATTAGTTAGCCTCTAGCTAGAAATTACTTAGACTTGATAGGGAGCTTGGGGCTTAGGACATTGGTTACCTTCATATGCATCACTATTAGTAGGTGTCATTAGGTTGGTTTGCCGATTCTCTGTCGATCAATGTTTAGCCATCTATTGCTCTCTCGAACGTAATTTTTTTCCCTTTTATGGAAGAAGCACTCGTACTTGTGTTGATCTAGAAAATTGCTTTGGTTTGGCTTGGTTTGTTGTTTTGCTTGGTATCTCGTCCTATGGTAATACTCGGGAGTACACAATCTAGGAATTATTGGTTTTAAGATCCTAAGATACTATTTTGCTACGTATCTTAAGTTTGATACTTAAGTCCAAGATGTCCTAACTTGGTCTTTTGTGCAAATGCATCTCATTTTCTCTCTTTTAAGATATGAGGCTGTGATGGATGCCTATTTAGATGGTCTAGATGCCTCTGGACTCAATGACCTTTCGGAAGTAACTAGTGTATCATCATTCTTTGTTAGTAGGGTTGATACCCTTATTGACAAAATGCTTGAAAAGATAGGTAATTTGATTTCTAAAATGACATTTTCAGCTTGAGGATTCTAATGACCAAACAAATGCTTATTTGTCTAACTTATTGTCTGTTCTAGGCTGCTGTGGCTCAAGCTACTTTGGCGTACCAACTTTATCAAAAGAAATTCTCGGGTCCAAGATGGGAGGTCTTGGTTAAGAAAGGTTCCAAGAAACAGCGGTTGATGTGGGCTTCAACTAGCTTTAAGAACCCAACCTACCCCGACACTCTCTATGTTGATCCTCTTATTGGACCCGACACTCGTGAGCATATTTTCACACCCTGTTGCACTTTTTCAGCCTCTTTAAGATTTTTTAATACTTTTAAATGTTGAAAAGAGCTCAATCTCTAATTGCAACTCGTCGTGCGAGTTTCAACCATGCTCGATCAAGCCCTCCTAGCATTCCTCGACCATGGGACAATTTCAAGAACAATTGACGCAAACATATCCGAAGCTAAAGGCATTTACAGGTGCGCTTGAGAAGTTAGGTATCGATTGGAACCAAGTGGGTGAATCGGCTAGAAGCCGAAGGAGTCGAGTCATTCAAGAAGAGCTTTGACGACTCGCTAACTACCCTGGAAGAGAAGGCAAAGTCCCTCAAGTTGGTGAGCTCATAGAGCAAGCATGTCTGTATCATTTGTTGTTGTCGAATGACTTGAATAAGAAATGGCTCGTGTCTCAATCGAACGTTGTGTAAATTTAAATTCATGTTAGTTGACAATCCTGCCGCGGAGTAAGATACTTGAAATATATTGCTAGTATTATATGATGTGCTTTTGATTTTTGTAATATAAATAAAAGTTGAGTAAAAAACGAATCGGTCACAAAATCGAGTCACAAAAGTGTTTAAGCATAAAACAGAATCCGTCACAAAAGCGGTCACAAATAAATATAATTTTAAAACTAAGTTAGTCACAAAAGCGATCACAAAGTACGACAACTTCAAAACTAAGTCGATCGAAAAGCGGTCATAATTATATAACGGTCACAAAATCGGTCGCAAAATTTCTAAAGAATAACGGTCACAAAATCGGTCACAAATGTTTTTGGTCACAAAATCGGCCACAAAGCGGTCGGAATTTCGCACGAAATAACGGTCGGAAAATCGAGTGTGAAATATAGAGTGGTCACAATTTGTGACCGAAATTTCAATCACAATTTGTGACCGAATTGGTCACAAATTCCATTTTTCGACGAGGGGTTTTGTGACCGCCGAAATCGGTCACAAAATCGGTCACAAACCCCAGTTGTGACCGAAATTTGCCATTTTGTGACCGATTTTGGCGGTCACAAAATTCAGTATTTCTAATAGTGTTCATGACACCATCATGAGTTTTAATTTGAACTTCACCAATTCCAAAGAATAGGACAATTAACATTATTGCCCAAATTAACAACACTGGATTAACCTTATCATATGTGTAAAACACATTCTTGTTAGAACACACATGAAATGAACAACTTGAATCTAAAACCTATTCCAAACCACTTTCCTTTTCACGAGAAGTAAGCAAAACATAACCATCTCGAATCACTCGTCAGCAATTGCAAAACCAGACCTCACTAACATTTTGATATTTCGAGATTCTTGCTCTTTTTCTTTTTCTTTTTCCTTTAGAGCCTTAAGTTTCTTACACTCAGATTTCTTATGCCCCGGTTTCTTACAATAATAACAATCCCTTTCAAACTTATACTTAGACCCCCTCTCAGGACCCTCTCTTACCGACAAGCCTTCTGTTCTTTCACCCCGCACATCAAGGTCAAATTTTTCCTTAGATAGCAAATTTGCCTTAACATCCTCAAACAATATAGTATCAAAATTACTATATAAAGGATTTCCTTAAAATACTTATATGACGTGGGTAAAGACACAACCAACAGTAATAGCCTTGTCCTTATCCTAAATTTTTATATCTAAACTTTCTTAGTCAATAAGGATTGAATTGAAATCATTTAGATATTTTGAACAAGAGTACCTTCAACCATGGAAAACATATATATACAAACGTTCTTTCAACCGAATTTTGCTGGCAAGATTCTTCGTCATGTAGAATTCCTCCAACGAAGCCAAAGCTCCACTACAGCTTATCTTGTCAAGCACCTCTCGTAGCACATGGGGCGCTAAGCACAACTAGATAGCTGAAAGAGCCTTCTCTTCCAATTCCTTCCAATCATCATTTATCATCATACCTTTCTTGTTCTTTTTGTACACAGTCCATTGGTCATCGAGTCATTGTATCGGGTTTGGCTCTAGAACATATAAGAACCTTCCATAACCCATGTTGGATGAGAACCACCTTCATTTGAACCATCCAGAGATTAAAACTAATCTCTCCATCAAACTTTTGAATATCAACCTTCAAACTTGAAGACATCCTAAACTCGTAGCTTTGATACCACTTCTTAGGAAATTTAAGCGACTTGAATGCGGAAGTGGATAGGATATCTTATGATAATCAAAAATTTGAACAAAAATAAATGAAGGTACCAAAACAATGGACATAAGGAATTTACATGGAAAACCCAACTCGGAAAAAACCACGAAGGCGAAAAACAATTCACTATGATTTTAGAAAACAAAAAATGTTCACAATCGAATGATGATTTGATCAACGATGAGAATTTTCAATTCTCCCACAAATTTCTCTCAAATTCACTTAATAAAGTTGGGAATCAACACTCTAATTTTCAGCTCTCACTTTTCCTTTTTGGCTTCCTTTCACACAAAACTTTCCAGTAATTTATATACTAAACTCTCACCTTTGTTGCTAAAAAGATGCTGCCCATGACCCCTTGAAGAAGCTAAAAATAGCCCTCACTCACCAAGTAATTAATCCACAAATTACTCCACTAAAAACCTCTGCCCACTACTCCACTTAATGCTGCCAAAAACCTCTCGACAAGCACTACCATGACCCTTGAAAATAGCTGAAGAATAACCCACGTAGGATGCCCACTTTTCCTTAATGAATGGAATTAAAGTCCCCTTAATCCTTCCATTAACTCGCTTCCCAAGTCACTCTTCTAAAACCTGGTACATATGTTGGAGATTTGAGCTACACACCTAACATCATCATCATTATTATTATTATTATTATTATTATTATTATTATTATTATTATTATTATTATTATTATTATTATTGTGGCAAGGAGTAAAAGATGGCAAATTCTGATATGCTCTTAAGAGTACATGCTATATCATTAATTATTTTTATTTTTTTAATTTTAACTTATTATTTATTAAGATAAAAATAAATAAATTATCCCTTTGTAATCAACTTTATCCTATTATAATTATTTGGATAAAAATTTAAAAAAATAAAATTCAACTCAGTCTCCCACGTTGAATACAACGCTTCCCACGTTTAATTCAAAATAATTATTAATTTTATTTTTTATTAAATTTACTTTGTCTCATGCAAAAGAAACTCCATTGATATCTCTTCAATTGACATATTTTTCTCTCTCTACACATTCATGGTTTTAACCTCGGATCGAGTTTGATGCTTAACTTTGATTGACGTTGAATTGTTTCAAGTTTATTTAATTATTTGGAAGTTGTAAGCAATGTCAAATATTCATTCTGAAAGACTTCAATAAGATTTAATTTGTTCATCAATAACATTAACATTTTTCTTTAAGTGTTCATATGACAGATGTTAAATTGTTCATAAATTTTTCAGTATTTGTTCATATAGTATGTTCAAGTTGTTCATTGGCAATTGTTATTCGGTCAATGTGATTTTTTTTTATAATGATCGAGTGTAATTTTTATCAAATATATTGTGAGTTTACAATGCATTTATTTCGAATGAACAAATATACTATTTTAGTAGACAATCAAGAATAATACCATGAACAAATATATTGTATGAATGAACAAATCTACTGATACAATGAATAAAATATATCACTTGAATGAACAAACAAGTAGAATAGTATGAACAAATTGAAGTATACAAACGAACAAATTATCGATTTCTTATGAATAAGCAAGTAGACATTATAAACAAATTATAGTATCCAAATGAACAAGTTATAATACACAAATGAATAAAATACATCAATGGAATGAATAAACAAGTAGATTAGTATGAACAAATTATAGTATATAAATCAAGCACCTGTTTCCTTGACTCGTCCTCCTCATGAAGTTTCTTTCTTCTTTGAATGATGGAGAGCTTTCTTAAAGACAATGGTTACTCCTCATCACAATCTTCTTCAATTGCACACGCGGGAGAAGTGTACTCGTCCTCGATCAAACTATCAATCTCATAAGAGAAGAAATCTCGTATCAAAGTCCTTGCGGATGATTTCAATTTCAGTAGGCTCGAGTTATGTTTCGAAGTTCCTTTTCTACCGCAAATAAAAATTAAAAAATTAGTGTTATGAACAATTAATAAACCGTATTCGAGAACAAAACAGCCCAAATAATGAACAAACTATTCTATTATAATGAACAAATAAACATTAAGACCATATCGAAATATTCGGATACATGATGAATGAATAAACAATATGTCGAATAAGCAAATGAATATTTAGAAATTAACAAATAAGCAATATATAATGATAAAAATTATCTACTGAGGACGAACAAACTATTCTTTCGACATGGATTGTAGTCGAAATATTCTATGTAATGAACAAATAGTTTGACATCCTTGAATAAATAGTATGACATCCTTGAATAAATAATTTAACATCCTTGAACAAATAGTTTAATATCCTTGAACAACGATGACATGCATATTAATAAATGGGAACGATAACTATGAACAAACCATTCGAGTTCAGTGAACAAATAAAGATTATCCATAAAAAAATATAATATATTCATATGAACAAATACGAAATATCACAAAATTCACATAAATATAATCGAAATTTGATATCCTTGAACAAATAGCTTGACATCATTGAACAAATAATTTGCCATCCTTGAACACATTGTTTAATATCCTTGAACAAATAGCTTAACATCAATGTAAATATAATCAACATATTTTAACATGCAAATTCAATTGGGATCTTATCCATTGTAATGAACAACGTACGAGTAGTTTCAAAGTGCAAATATATTCAATTGGGATCTTATTTTTTATTTTTAGGGAGGATTACACCTTAAAATAATAGTTTGACAACCTTTTTAAGTGCAAATTCACTAAAGGTGAATAGTTTGACTCAATTTATATGTCCAAATTTACTAAAGTTGTAATATAATTCATCACGAAATAGAACACACTTTCTTTTATTTTTTTTGCTGATGTAGTATAATGTTTTCGTTTTGCTTGCTTCCACCATAACAAATTATCACAAGAAGAAAAACGATGACTAGAAGATGGTTTGTTCAATGAGTATCAAAGAAATCGACGATCGGAAAATGGCGACCGAAAAACGGCGAGAGGAAACCGGCCGAGAAAAATTGTGAGGGAAGTTGAAGAGTTTAAAGTAAGAGAGAATTATGGGAAAGTAGGTTTTGGAAAGAACGTGGAGGGAATCCTAACGGTACTCAAATTAGGTAATTAATATTTTTTTGATCAAAGTAATTAATATCTAAAATAATCTATTAATAAAAAAACTACGAGATATTAAATTATTGTCCAAGTCAATGTGGGAGTACATAGTCACATCTCTATTATTGTTATATTGGTAAAAGAGAGTCCATAGATAAGTGAAAACTTTTTTTTTGAAGAAATTATTTTTTTTATTAGACGAAGTTGCTAAAATTCACTCTCACGCCAACATTTCATAATTTTGAAAAGATTTCTAGTATAGATAGCATAGATTATTATTATTATTATTATTATTATTATTATTATTATTATTATTATTGTGGCAAAGAGTAAAAGAGAGTGCATAAATGAGTGAAAACCTATTTTTTTTTTTTCAAGGATAAATCATTATTTTTCTATTGGACGAAGTTTATAAATTCAGTCTCAGGCCACCATTTCATAATTTTAAAAAAATTGTTATTATATATAGTATTGGACGAAGTTCCTAAATTCGATCTTAGGCCACCATTTCACAATTTTGAAAAGATTGCTATTATATATAGTATAGATAACATTATATGTTTATATTTTTTGTTCAACAACTTTTATTACTCTATATTAATTTCGTACCTAGTTCGAACTTATTTAAGATAAATTATTTTAGTAAAATTTCACTCTATATACCTTCCACCTATAAACTCCAAATCAATTTACAATAGTTGTGGATTTATCAAATTTATTGGTACCTGTTAATCAAGTCAAAATTTATATATCAATTGAAAAAGAAAAAGAAAAGAAAGAGACAAAATTTCCCCACTAGTTGCCTGGCCTTAAGTCGTATTCAGGCAATGTACTCCATCAATGCAAATTTTGCAATCAAAATTAAAATTTTATTGTTATAACCATCTAATTAGCTTAGTCACTAAGAAAATGTCCAACCTAGTCAACGCGTGCGGCATCGAAGCAAAAACATCTCAAATGTGTTGAAAAAAAAACAGAATTCTTAGCATACAAGTTTTTATTTATGGACTGCCTATATAAACACCAAAGTTTCTAATAAGCTCGATTATTGTGTTACATAGGAAGAACTCATTACTCATAGCTCCCAATATCCTTGAACATCTACTCTTACGTCAAGAATCGAACGTATGGCTTACCACCATCATGGTCACTACGGCCGCCACCACCATGGGCACCATGGCCACCACGAGGAAGATCCTACAAGGGCGATGAAGCATCACAAGCACCTTGAGCACCTTGGAGAGGTGGCTGCCATTGCCGCCGGTGCTTATGCTTGGGTAATTAACTCGTTAATTCTGCACAAGTATATATAGTTGAAATCATATTATTTGCGTATTGTGACATCACTTTAAGTTTTAATATTTTTCAGTCTTATTTGAAACATAATTTGTTTTCTCGAATGTTGATTACTTCAAATCAATTGAAATATTACTATTCCCTTTTTTGAAGCACTCATTCATGCATACCATTTTTCATAGCATGATAATCATTTCAAAGATGGAAACTCCATATTTAATATTCCAGCTGGGTTTTGTATGATTTATTCCTTAAATATCATGTATGTTAATTACAAATAAACATAGAATTATATACATTAATTAATGATTGAAGTGTGTTAATTGGTGTGTGTAGCATGAGAAGCACAAGGTGAAGAAAGACCCAGAGCATGCTCATCAACACAGGATTAAGGAAGAGATTGCAGCCACCCTTGCTGTTGGAGCAGCCGGATTCGCCATTCATGAGCACCACCTCAAGAAGGAGGCTAAACACCACCTCAAAGCGGAACACCACCACGGCCGCCACCACCACCACCACCACGGCCATCATCATTGATTGATACAATTACAATTAAGATTTCATATAAATGCATTGTATACTCGTTATAAGGCCTCCGGCCAAAACCTAATATTTTCTAGTTGATATTTTTTTTTATTAACTCGTTGTCTTGTATTCTCTGTTATATATCCGTGCATGTTGTACCTTATACTCATTTTATTCTGGCCATTTATGATATCATAAGATTTCGGAGACATAATTTGTGGCCTTGTACTATATATATTAACTTTCTCTCACTTAATTACCTATTTGTCCGGAATTATTTATCCCTCTTTCTGTTTAGAATGTTCTAAAATAAAATCTCTTCTTAATATTATCAATAATGATATCATGTCTCCTATTAGATACTTCTTTGTAAAATCGAGCTATACTCAAAATCAAACTCATGCTGTTAGAAATTAGAAATCATTAATAGTCTGTGGTTGTATATATAATGCTCACAAATTTATAATTGTGTTTCAATGGTCTTATTTACTTGTTTTACGGTATTACATAATAATTATAATTATCATAAATTATATAATAATTATTATATATATTATAAAATTAATCGATTTCAGTACTTTATTAATATATTACTACCTCAAACAAAGGTCACATTAAACTTCATTCCCTAAATTTTCAAATCAAGCCCTCAATAATGGTATCGAAATAGCTCATCACCATTTTCTTATTCTCAACAAAAATGATCCCGTTTTAAATCATTCATTAACCAAATGACTCAAATCTATCATCCTATCTTTAAAAAAAAAAAAAAAAAAATCTAATCCCCCATCGATTTGGACAAGGACATCCACACCTGTCTCAGTCCTGGTCATTCGGAGCGCTTGCCTCAATTATTGCCTCTAAAATCCATTATAATGGATCGCGACTTTAACTTAAAAGTGGCAATACCCTTGTTCTATACTATCCCAAAAATAAAATAAAAATCTCAATTAAAAATTTAATCTGTTGATTAAATGCTTAAGAAATATTTTATACTCTAATATATTTCTCATGCAAATGGAATTTTAAGTTCGAAAAGTGCGCGTTGTATAAAGTCTTCCCTTTTTAATAATAATAATATAATACCATAAGGGTTATGTTGTTGATATTTTAGTTTGACCAAAGGCGTAATACATTTTCGGTCACAAGCGTTTAAAGATGAATTAATAAGTGTAATTTCGAAAATTTAAACTTGTATTCTTCTCTTTATCGAGGTGAACTAGTTGGTATACCACCTAACGAACACTTTATTGATTATGTCGTTGATATGTAAATCTAAACCTTTATACGCAGAAAGGCTTAATTATTATATTAAAAAGTCTATTTCAATTTTTTTTTAAAAACTATATACTATGATAATGAATTCATGGTAAGAATTTCCCCCATCCAAACCTATTTTTGTACTGTTGTTATTTGGACTCATTTTTTATTAGAATTTAATTTAATTTATTTCGCGCAATGCATAATAATATAAGCTAATAATGTGACAAGTTTGTCCAATTTGTATAGTTGGAATGTCCAAATTGATATAATCAAACAGGTATTTAAACAATGTCATCCCTACCTGCAACTAATAATTCACCAAATACTTGACGCGGATAAGTAATGATATTGAAAATGAAACACATCTCAAACGTGTGGTCAACAGACGAAACCAGATAAGGCCATACAAAAATTTCACAATTAATTCAGCGTAAAATTGTGAAATTAAAGACCCTTAGCGTACAAGTTTTTATACATGAAATGCCTATATAAACACCAAAAGTCTTGATTGTGTAAATTAAACAAATCGCCGCCCACAAGTACACAACCTAATTCCTTTGTAATCCCTGTTTGAATATATATACTAAGCCATGTCTCACCACCACCACGGCCACCACCATCACGGTCACCATGGGCACCACAGCCACCACGAGGAAGATCCTGCAAAGGCGATGAAGCACCACAAGCACCTTGAGCACCTTGGAGAGGCAGCTGCTGTCGCCGCTGGTGCTTATGCCCTGGTAATTTATTGCTTCATTAATTTGGAACAACTTAGAAATATATATTTGCATGCTTTAATTTATATGTATGACTAAATTAAACTTGTTTGAATTTTAATTGTTATGAGATATAGAAGGTTCATTTGGCTCACAAATGTTTTGGACCTTTTCTCGTCTCCTTAGGGGGTAAATCCATTTGAGCCTTATTCAACAAAACTATAGTAGATGTGGTTATTGTTGATGTTCCGGGTAAAATTAGATAGCAAAACTCGTGATAGTCAAGAATGAGACAGTACGCTGTTTACTAGTTTGTCTCTGTTCTTAAACAGAATTGTACATATTTTGTTATGCATGGCTAACTTTGTTTGGGGGTGGATATATGTATGTGTAGCATGAGAAGCACAAGGCAAAGAAAGACCCTGAGCATGCCCACCAACACAAGATCAAGGAGGAGATTGCAGCTGTTGTTGCCGTTGGAGCTGCCGGATTCGCACTTCACGAGCACCATGAAGCCAAAAACCACAATCCCAGCCATGGGCATCACGGCCACCACGGTCATCATGGCCACCACGGCGGCCACCACCACCACCACGGGCATCACCACTGATCATTTTCATATAGTCCTCTCCCGTATTTATTATTAGTCCTAAAAAGAAAAATACAAAACTTTTCCCCCTTTTTGACAGGAGAGATAATGGGTTTGATCATTTAGTAAATATATGCATTTTTGTAGTATATTCTATTGCTTGCCTGTTTTGGTTTGTATGGTTTTGGTTTGTATGTATGGATATGCCTCTTGGCATTTATCAATAAAAAAAAATGAATTATTTACTTCGAAAATAGTTGTGGGTTTGTTACATCCTTTCCTTTTTTTTTCCATCTAAATTAGACTAAGTAGTGAATGGAAAGCAAGATTAACCAAAATTTTCAAAAGAAGAATAGTCTACTAATATTGATAAGTGCCAATTATAAATCCAATTATCATGATGAACGGTAAAATAGACGTGAAATTTTGGTTTACCTATCCATCTAAGCTATTTCTGTGATAAGTTTTTTATTCAACTCTTCAAATACAAAAACTAAAAATAAAAACTAAAAAAATTAGTTTAGGCCATGTTCTATTTAGACTTTAACTTACAACCTTACAATTCCTTACACCTTTCTTACAACTCGACTTCTTTACAACTCCTTACAATTTCTTACAACTCTTTACAATTTCTTACAACTTCTTACAACTCCTTACAACTTCTTACAACTTCTTACAACTTCTTACAACTCCTTACACCTTCTTACAACTCCTTACAACTTCTTACAACCCCTTACGACTTCTTAGGCCTGTTCCATTTAGCTGTAAGGAGTTGTAAGGCTGTAAGAAACTGTAAGCAATTGTAAGGAATCGTAAGAAGTTATAAGGAGGTAAAAGCGATTGTAAGAAACTATAAGCATATGTAAGGAGGTGTAAGAAATTGTAAGAAGCTATAATGTATATGTATCGGTTTGATGATTTGTTTTCTTCCTTTTTTAATTTTAGAAAAAATAAAATTATGTTTGATACTTATGAAAAGAATTTTTATAGATGTATAAATAACTTTCATATAATAGATAGTTGAAAATGACCTTTATTGTATAAGTTTGAAATAAATGTTCTCAACTATAATGTTTTCAACTAGACACGACAAAACCGACCCGAACCGAACGAGTCAACCCCAACCGAACGGGTCAACCCGAACGACCCAAAACCCAAATCGAACCGACATCCGAAACAATTGAATCAATTTTGACCCAAAAATTGAAATGAACCGACCCGAACCGACCCGAAATCTAATGAACCCAATTCCGACCCGAACCGAAACCGAACCGAACCGAAAATGACCCGAATCGAATCGGACCGAATCGATTAAACCCAAATAAAAGTGACCCAACCCACAATTTTTTTGAGGATGGATTTTTGTACCTATAGTGGTACAATTTTAAATCGATTTTGACCCAAAAAGTGACCCGATTACGACCCGATCTAAAATTAACTCGAATCGAACCCGAACGAGATTGACCCACGGTTGAACCGAACGAACCCGAACAAGATCTACCCGAAGTTTACCCGAACCAAAGTTGACCGGAACCCGAAACCGAACCGGACCCGAACAAGATCGACCCGAAGTTAACCCGAACCGAACTAACCCGAACCGAACCCAAACCGAATGACCCGATTGCCAGGTATATTCTCAACTAGTAAAATTAGTAATTGAGGACATTTTCAATTGCCTATTACATGAAAATTATTTATGCATCTATAAAAACTTTTTCTTAAGTATCAAATACAATTTCTTTTTTTCTTCAAAAACCAAATCATTAAACATAACATATATGCATTTGGCATCACAAATATATAAACTTTATTATTCTATTACGTAGAATTCATAAATAAAAATATAAATATGTTACACATAATTATAAAAATACACATATGAATACATTAAATATTTTATCGAATCATATACAACATTTTATATTCATTCTAACTTCTTTCAACTTCTTCTAACTCCTTATATCTTTTTACGCATCCTTACAACTCCTAACAACTTATCCTAAATGGAACAGTGCTGAAATAGCCCAAATAATTTTGTCACATTTAAATTGACTATTCACCTATAAACTTAAATTTTAACAAAATGTCTGTAATATTATTCATTATAACTAGCTTAGATGGACATGATACTTTTGAAATTAATTATTCATTGGAATTTGTTTGTGAATTTCTTAAGACATAAAATCAAATTAATGTATCCAATGAGTATTAATTATTAAAATACTTACACATCTATACAAATAAATCCGATATACTCGAAATATCCGATGGCGAGTATGATTATAGGAATGGGGAAAATAGGGTGTAGGCATACCTATATTTGTCACGTACATATCTCACGAGTCATCCCTAATAGACACCTTTACATACATAAATATTCACCAATAAAAAATTTCATTAATAGTAGAAAAATAAATTCACAATAAATTTCGATATGAAAAATAATATGTACTTGTAAGGAGTTATAAGGAGACTGTAAGGATGCGTTCATAAATCGGATTGCTGGCCTTATTTTTTTAAAAAAAGGGAAAGCAGATGAGCTGGGCTTGCTGGGCTAGTATCTGAACCTAATTCTTTTTTGTTTTTCGGCTGGGCGTTAGAGTTATTCTTCGGACCCCTTTTTTCTCGGTGAAAATTATATGTACACATTTATAATTTAATTTTTCGAAAACTATGAGAAAAGAATCTAATTAAATATTTAAAGTATAAATTTATTATTTTTCTTGAAATTATAAAAATTAAATTTTACAATTTGTGAACATAAATAATAATACAAAAAACTAATTAAATATGTTTTTAGTAACTAAGGAATGAGCAGTGAAATAAAGGAGAGAGAAAAAGTGGAGTGCGCTGGATAATTTGGAGTGGATAAGCGGAAGCCCCTGACTTATGATCCAAAATTATCCAAGAAGATTCTACATGTTCTCTCTTTTTTTGTTTTTTTTTTTCGGTGCAAAATTGTTCCCCTCTTTGCTAATTTTGAAAAAGAAAATTAAAAAATAAATAGCAATGGAAAAAATTCACAACATCTACACAATTTTATTTACTCAACTCAAAATGACCTGCATTCGAGTTATTGAATTGAATAAAATTTTATCAGTGTTACTTCAAATGACAAATCGAAAATTTTGAAAATCCCAATTATTAAAGGGCAATATAATTCATTAAGCAATAAGATACAAGTTCAACGCCATACGCCATACGCCATACTTTCCTCAACAAGATACACAAAAACCCACAAAATGTATGAACGTCACAATAATTACACAACAAGTTCACAATATACATATTATTCATCATCTCATCGGTGTTTTTTTAGCATGTAATATCATTATTGGGACGTAATATGCATAATATGGTCCATAATATATTAACACAAAACACACATGGAATAGTGGAAACTATGGATGGTCCAAGCCATAAAGGGTAATTTGAGGGGCTTAAAAGAGGCCATGGTGGTGCTTTCCTTCAGCTTCTTTCCTCTCCTCCTTGGCTTCCTTCTTCTCATGATGCTCATGGAAGGCTAAACCACCGGCCCCAACTGCGGCCGCCGCTGCAATTTCTTCCTCTATCTTGTGCTTGTGGTGGTGCTCTGGGTCTTTCTCGGCCTTGTGCTTCTCATGCTGTAATCATAATTTTCATTAACAAAATAGCCAAATAAGTTTAGTCATTAACTATATATTTGTATGAAAAGTAATGCAAAGCAAACATAGAGGGGAATTCTATTCAAATCAGGAGGCTATAGCACAATCATGGAATATGGTTTGCTAAATTATTTTCGCAGATATAGAAATTCAAAAACTATTTTCTTATGTACAAATTAGCACCATTGAGACTGCAATAGATTGGGCTCAAATTAGAATAAGTTTACTTTTTTCTTGATTTTGAAAATTAACTTCTATTTCCTTCTAGATTAAACTTTCTCAATTTTAAAAATTAATTTCTATTTTCTTCTAAATTGAACTTTTACGGATAAATGTAGAGCACCGAATTGGACCTTATTTCAGTAATAGCTTAGCTAGGAGTAGCATTGTATATGATTCCTTTACTCTTCAGATAAATTGTCTTTCTATGATTATACATATAAACTTAGTTGTTGGAAGGTTAAAATTTGGTTTTATAATAGATATGGCAATCATATAAAGACTAATGTTATCAAATTCACTTCATCAGTCACATCAAAATTATTTTAAACGAGGTATTAATAAATGGATGAAGGGAAGAAGCATACAAGAGCAAAAGCACCAGCAGCCACAGCACCAAGTTCGCTCATGTGCTCCTTGTGCTTGTGGCTCTTCTCTTCTTTCTTGAAGTCTTCGGCGGTCTCGGGTTCGTGCTTGTGGTGGTGGAAGAGGCCGTGGTGGTGCTTCTCCTCCTCCGCCATGGATGCTAGTTTTGCTAAGGAAGTCTAGTCTTTGATGTGGGAACAGAGTGTCTCAGTAGCAGATGAAAATAACACAAGTGAATTGAAACTCGGTACTGCAATGAAAGGACTGTGAAGTCACCAACATATATAACAGAGCCTTGAGGGGTACAACGGTCAATTCGAGATAATTTCATGGGGTGATGATATTATGAAGCTTTGTAGGGCATGCTAAATTCAATTATTATCAATTTCAATTTGGTTTTTTTCCCCATTGGTCCACATGTGTGACTCTGCAACCGACCATGGGTAGTGATAGACCATGCTTTTCAGATTTACGCTAAAACTTTACCATTCTATCACAGATCTTTTCATGGTGTTGTTTTAGAGTTAGCTATAATGATAATATCGTATATTAAAACGTATTCATAAAGTTTCTTGAAGTACGAATCTTTAAATTCTTTACAAATTATAACATGGTTTGTGGAATATTATGGTCACTAATTTAAGTTATTTTTATTATGAGATGTTAGGAGATACATGTTAAACATATCAATGAGTTTTAGCATAACACTTGTAGACTTGCAAAATAATGATTTGAGACGACGTGATAATCTGCCAAAATTAAACTTAAGTATTTTTAAATTGTATTTATTAATGTTTAATAATTTTTATATACGTTGCATAAAAATTTTACCACAATTTCTTTTCGTTTTATAAAGAAAAGTATAAAAGTTAATATGAGATATATAAATTTAGGGGTGTATTCGAGTCGATTCGAGCTCGAACCCGCCACTGATCGGAGCTCTACTCATGAGTATCGTTTGTAACTCGAGCTCGGATCGTGACTCGCCAAGCTCAACAAAATCACGATCGAGCTCGGCTCGTTGAAATCTCGAGTCTAAGCTCGACTCATCAAAAGCTCGAGCTTGAGTTCGACTTGTCCTTGACTCGTTAATTCACTATGCTTCTTTTAAACTCTTGTTTTTAGGTTCAAAGTCACGTTTTATATTTACTATAAAAATATAAACTTCAACTTTATTGAAACTCTTTTTTTTTCAACAATCACAATATACACACTTAAGAAAATAGAATCCACACTCGTTTAGCCTCGTGTGCTCGTTCGTTCGTTACGCTCGTTTATAGTTGGCTCGTATTGGCTTGGCGAGCTTACGACTTCTAAAACTACAAGCTTGAGCTCGGCTCGGATAATCATCTAGGTTTGTCTCGGGTTCGCCTCAAGATCTACTTGGCAAGCCTTTATGCGAGCTAGCTTGTGAGGGCTCGCGAGCCAGCTCGACTCACGTACACTCCTATATAAATCTATGTTTTTTTTATCGGAGAAAAGTTGGCTTTATTAATCACGGACTAACGAAGTGTCGATTCATGATCAACTCTAGGACCGACTCCGAGCCATTTTCGACCCACACTCTAGTAGAAAGCTCGAAGGGTTGAAGGTGAGTTAAAGCATGAGCCACCTTATTACCCCTATAGATATGCGAAAACAAACAAGACTCAAATAGCTTACAAGTATCCAAAATATCGGAAATAAACATACCAATTTGAGAACCTATAAACGTGTTCTTGGAGATCTTCGCAACAATTGCAAGACAATCGGTTTCAGCAATAACTTGTTCAAAACCATGATCCAAGTGCTAACTTCAGACCCAAATAATAGTGCTCTCGCTTCTCGATTTCGGGGCCAAGGAAACCACTGCCTTGATGAACCCCCATAAGTGCCATCGACCCCAAGCTATCCCGCACAACAACACCCTACCCAAAGCCCCAACCGCCCAGACTTTCCTTCATTAACATTGATCTTCCACCGCCCGTAACTAGGTGGACTCCACAACTTCATTCTCGGAGATGTATTCGAGCCATGGTCGAATAAGCTTTTTGGTATTCATTTACAATACTTATGGCCTTGAAAGACAAACTAGCCAACGAGAGATCCCCTCCCCGAAAAGTCTCCTGGTTGCGGGCATTCCACACCTCTCACATCACGAGCTAAGAATTCCTCCCACTCCTCAATCCTCAATTTAGATTTGGCATAGAGAATAAGGTCCCAAGGAGTAGAGAAGCCAGCTTCCCACAAAGAGTAAGAAAACTTACTTGAATTCCGGATCGATACCGCTTGAGGACAATGGAAAAGGGCATGGCAAACATCCTCTTCGATAAGTTGCAGATCCTGCAGACTCTCGGACAATTTGGAATACGGCTAGCTAGATTTACAGACTGTGGGAAGAGACCGAGAACAAACTCGCCACACAAATGCCTTGATACGGGCGGCGGACATGCCATCCATAACTCTTTCCAGGTGACTTGGAGCTCCAATAATACTTGATCCCGATTCATCCGCATTGTTCCAATTTCGAATATAGTGATAGGCAGCCTTAACAGGTGAGTTCACCTGTTGACGAAAAGTGCCAAAGGGGCCTATCTCGCAAGCAAAGAACGAGAGAGTGGGATGGATTTTATACAGTCCACATCAATCGGCGAAACATCCTCATCAACATATCCTCCTTCTAATTGCAAGCTTCCCTATCAATAAGATCTCCAACCCTAATAAGCGAGTACCTCGGCTCCATATTTGTGATCGGCTTGAACGAGTGAGGTCTAGGTAGCCATTTATCAGTCCACACATTAACCGAAAAACCATCCTCTATACGCCATCTCATGCCACGAGACACAACCCACTGGACATTCCAAATGCTCCGCCGGATATAATCGGGGCGATGCCCCAAAGGGGCGTCAAACAGAGTGGTATTCGGAAAGTAGCGGGCTTTTAAAACTTGGAACACTAAGGAGTCTTTGATATTAATTAGTCTCCACACTCGTCGTGCAAGGGGAGCCAGATTAAAATCAACAAAGTCACCGAACCCCATACCACCAAATGATTTACTATCACACAATTTCTTCCGGCCAACTCAAATGAATTTTACAGGAGTTTGTAGAGTAACCCCAAGAGAATCTATTCACCATCGCTTGTATCTCATTACAAAGCTCTTTGGGAAACAGAAAAACATTCATAGAATAGGTAGAGATTGCTTGGGCAATCGCCTTTACTAGCACTTCCCTTCCCGCCCACGAGAGGTAACGGTCGAACCAACTATTCAGTCTTTTCTCGATACGGTCTTTAATGTAAAGGAATGATTTCTTCTTTGACCTCCCAATTCGAGTAGGTACCCCTGGTATTTGTCATGAGACAAGACTTCCCTAATATCCAGCTTCAACGAAATAGCCTCTCTTCGAACCGCAAACGTCCCTTTACTAAAGGCCACACTAGATTTGTCGAAGTTGAATTTTTGGCTCGACGCCAATTCGTAGATAGCCGAATGCTCGGTCACAATTTCAGCTCGACCCTCGGTTGCTTCACAAAATATCATAGTATCGTCGACAAACAAAAGGTGGGAAATCATTGGGGCTCAGTTGCAAATAGTATGTCCTCTTAATTCCCGAGAGTGAACCGCATCGGAGAGTAGATAAGAAAGGCCTTAAACAACAAAAGGAAATAGATACGAAGAAATAGGGTCTCCCGCCGGAGCCCTCTTTCAGGTTGAAGAAAACCTCTCGGTTCACCATTTATCACGAAAGACATTGAGGTGGATTCCACACAGGACATAACCAAATTTACCCGACCATCGGTGAAACCCATTTTCAACATAACCATTCCGAGACAAGACCACTCTACTCTGTCATAAGCTTTCGCCATATCAAGTTTAATCGCCATATCTCCATTCGTTTTCAAAGAACAGTTCATAGCATGGAAAATCTCAAAAGCCACCTGAATATTGTCTCGAGATAAACCTTCCCGGTGTAAAGGCACTTTGCGGCACATAAATAATGTCCGGGAGGAAAGTTTTTAGACGATTAGAAATAACCTTGGTGACCAACTTGTAAACTACGTTACACAAACCGATAGGGCGAAAATCCTCGATACACACAGGGTTATTTTTTTGGGGATTAGGACCACATGGGTATGGTTTAATCCTTCAGGAATTGGCTCACCATTAAGAATACCCAAGACTGCGGCCGAGACATCCCCCTACCGTATCCCAATAATTTTGAAAGAAGAAGGGATTCATACCATTTGGGCTAGGAGCTTTCGACGGATGCATCCGATTCAGTGCAACTTCTACCTCTTCGGTCATGTACGGCTTACATAGAGCATCATTCATGCTTTGCGAAACCACCGTAGGGATAACCAAAATCACCTCATCCACATGGGACGGGTGACCCGTTTTGAAGATATTAGTGAAGTAGTCGATGCTTGTCGGCATCCGTATGTCACTCACCATTTGTGTCCGAAGGCCCGAAATGAAATTTGTTCTACGTCTAGCATTTGATTTTTCATGGAAACATTTGGTATTTTTATCCTCAAATTTGACGTAACTAGCACGGGATCTTTGCCACCATAAGAGCTCTTCTCTGCGTCTCCAAACAGCAAGTTTATTCATAAGCACATCCTGGTCATGAACATTCCGGGCTACTTTTAAGCTGTTGAGTACGGATAGCGATTTCTTTTCGAACCTGGCCGAAATCACTTCTATTCCATTCAAGTAGCGCGACCATGTAGTTCTCTATCTTCCTTAGACAGAGGTCAACTGTTGAACCACTTCTCAATGCGGACCAAGCCCCTTTGACTACCGCCTCACATCCCTTATCCGTAGCCCACATCTATTCAAACCGTTTCCTACCTCGCCGCCGGTCTCTCCCGGAAATAGCTTGATCAACTCGAAGCATAATTGGTAGGTGATCGGATAGTTTCTCATCAATGTGTATCACGAGTAGCATTAGGGAACAAAGTCGACCATTCTCGTCAAGCCGAGAACCTATCTAATCTTTCCTCTATGGACTCCTTACCATCCCTCCCATTCCACCAGGTAAATTCATGCCCCGAGAAATTTAGGTCGTAGAGGCCACAGTCTTCCTAAGTCATCCTAAAAGTATTCAAAACAGATTGACTCCTTATTGCCGAGCCCGTTTTTCGAAGTTACAAAAGATCTCATTATAATCTCCTCCCATCAGCCAAGGAAGAAAAGAGTTACCGCTGATATCGGTAAGCAATTCACACGTTTTCAATTTGTTTGAAACTTCCGGCCACCCATACAAGAAAACGCCATTGAACATTATCCCTTTTCCAGCCTAAATTCGATGTCAATATGGTTTAGTGATGAAGAAAGCAAATTTACCGTAGACCCATTGTCCCACGATGACGGCTAAGCCTCCCGATCTTACTCGTTGTCAACACACACTGCCTAAAAATTACCAATCTGTTTCAATTTAGCAAGCAAACTCTAACTACTAAGTTTGGTTTCCGAAAGGAAAACCGAATTCAGCTTATACCTCTGCAACAGGTTGTGGAGGTCCGGAACTCGCCCGGGGTCGCGAGTCCCCGGCAGTTCGAGCATAAAATACTCATTGGGCCTGGCGGGGCCACTCACCGCCCTCCACCTCGACTGGTTGTACTCCCCAGCCTCATCCACTACACGAACCTTTCTCTCTACATCTTTCCCTTTCCCGACATCACTATATCATTAGAATCAATCACCATATCCGAGTGGACTTCCTTTCTCCCTTTCCCTATGATCGCAGATCATTCGGGGCTTATGCTTGTCTAGGTTCGGTTTCTTTTGACCATCGAAGCACTACCTCCATTACGTAACTCCAAGAGTTTACGTCTCTCCTCTTTCCATTCATCCTCATGGCCTCTCCTCTTTCTTTTGATCGGTGAAGCGCAGATTCTAGGGCCTTAGTGGAGCTCGTCTTCAGGAGTCTCACCATCACAACAGATCCACAGTCCTTATACACATGCCCCGACGAGCCCACAAGCATAACATTAGTCGGGTAACTTTATGTACTTCAGCTTAAATCCACTTTGGTTTACCATCCACAGCAACCCTAAAGCCCCTTCGTAATGGTTTAGCAATGTCAATCTCAACATGGATCTTTAGGTACTTTGAAGGTGTAAGAATATCTTTTTCATATGCCTCTATAAACTTCCCAATTTTTCCACCTAATTGTTCAACAAAGGTAAAGGTTTTGTCTTCATGGGTAATTCACACGTTTTGCCCTGAACCGGCTTTGTCAAAGATGATATTAGAAGACGGAGTGTTCCCATCAAACGGTTTCAAGCATAATTAGTTTTCCATCAAAAGAACAAGGACCATCTTTGACTACCCTTTCCAAATCGAGTCAAGGAAAAGAACTGGAATGTAAACAGATTTTTGTCAAGATCCTTCACCAAGACTCTTTTGAAGGTTTCCGGATGTTCTAGATAGCGACCTTGAAGCGCTCCGCGTAAAAACTACTCGACGTGAGAAGTTTCCCCACTAAGCGAGAGCAATTTGGGCGTCAACGTTTTCCTCGCCATCGTCCTCAAAGTCCGAATTTCCTCTTCTTCTTTCGTTAATTTGAGACAGGCTAGTTGAGAATCAAGATTCACCGCCATCGAAACCCTAAAACCAGAGCAACTATCGTGAATGGGAGAGAAAACAAGTAGTCGGCGAAAGCCCACCAACTCGAGGCCGGAGAAGACCTACAGGGCGAGGTCGCGGAGAAAACCACAAAAGCCCTACTTGGAAGGAAGGCAGCAAACTCCCACGATGATGGCGTGCCGCAGGGGTTGGGGTCACCATCTGGGAGAAGAAGCGTCGTGCATAAGCGGGAGACTATAAATCTATGTTTTTTGAAATCTTTAAAAAATTTGTTGATTGGATTAATGGACATATACAAATTTTAATTTAATAATTTTTTTATATTATTGGGTCATTGTTGACTTGTAACGGTGGTGCTAATCGATAATTGTTATTTTGTTTTTTGTTTTGTGTGTAGAATGGATGTTGTCAAATTGATCGTAGAATCGTATGTAGCTAAACACGTGGCTACCAAGTGTAAATAAATCCACCCATATATTGCGAGGTTGCTTAAATAAAGACAAAATCCCAGGAAGCAGCTAATGACACCTTCTAATTCACAACTTCCGACAGTTAGACACTTGAGAACAGTTAATACCGGTACTTCTACTAGTTGAGCCTATTGAACTTGGTAAATGGGTTATGTAGATTTAGATTGATTTTAATTTGAATTAGTTTAAGATATCTCATGTTTGGGTTATTAAAATATGATTGAATTTTGGTTCAATTCAGTTTTTAGTTTTAAATTTCAGATTAAGTTGAGAATCAATTGAAGCTTCATTTGACTAAACTGAATGATTACTGCCATTTACGAAACTTCATCGGTTTACTGAAACACATCTTGCAGTCTTCCAAAACCAGATTGTGCATTTCTCAAAATATGGTTTTGCAAAGCTGAGCTCCTTCTTCTTCTTGCTTGCTATAAAAACGAAGCTTTACTCTCCTACTTGATATACTGAAAATTCCTCTCCTCTCTTCACTATTCTCTCTCTCTCTCTCGCAAACCTGTTTTTGGGCATGGTCATTTACCTCCATCTCGTGATATTAAGAGTGGTTAATAAACTTATTCTGCAGAGTAAAAATACCTTAACAGAATGTTCAGTTCACTTTAGATTTAGATTAACTTGAGTTAGTTTTTCGAATGTCGAGTCGAATTGTATTGGTTTGTTTCAAATCGGGTCACCTTTGTTAGGTTTACTTGAGTCTGTCTTTAAAAAATGGATACGAAAGTGAGAAAGAGATGAATTACGATAAGCTATACTTGTTATATTTATTTGAGTTAAAATGAGCTAAGAAAAAGTTTCGAGTGAAATACCTTAAGAGCATCTTCGATGCGGGATTAAAATTTTGGATCTTTAAATAAAATATTTGCCATGGAATCCATAACTGAATATATTTAATTAATTTTTTTATTCTATTTTGTATTATAATTTATTTTTTATAAGTTATGAAAAATAATTTACATAATATTTGGAGTGTCACAAAATTATTTTATGATAGCATAATTAATTTAAATCAAAAAATATAATACCAATGTTCAACAAAAAAATCAACTTTTAAAAATATAAAATTAAGTTCTAATTTTCACCATCACTATTAAAAAATAGATTTTTTACTTTTAATTGAACATCCAAAAATTCCATAAAAATCCACAATATTAAAAATTCCAAAGATTCTCAAAAGTTCCACACTATTAAAAAATCAATTTCTAATTTTCATCAAAAAATTCACATATAAAATTTTACACTTTAATTGAGCATTTTAAAATTCCATAGAAAAAAATGTTACCATAAAAAACTCACTTTCATTTAAGATGTTCAGTATAATAAAAGTTTTATGTAAATCAGGTGATATCGAGACAATTAATTTTTGAAGATATTTTTTTTGGGATATATATGAAAGACTTTACCATGTTCTTGATAGCATAGAATATATATATAAGAATTTGCCGCTATGAAAGGAGGAGGAGAACCGGTATAAAACTGTTCTTTTTTTTTATTTGATAAAAAAATATATAATTTAACAATTAAACTAAAAAATCCAATTATTTACTACATTTGTATTATATCCTTTGTAATGGAAGTTTTGAGTCAATTATTTTGTTCAATTTCATTAATATATTACTACATAAAGTTTTTGTTGAGATATTATTTAACAAAAAAACACATAATTTCTTTGCATTAAGGAATGGTTCTCCAAGATTAAAAAAAAGGCTCATAATATTGCAATTTTTTTGGTTGCGGAATGAGTTACAAAGGACATTGCATTAATGGGGAAGGAGAATTGAACCTACTACCTTATGTATCTACATTCTCAGTCTTACCAACTAGGTTATCGCCTATAACCTTATTAATATAGTATTACAATTATGACATTAATTGAAAGTCATATAATAACGATTGCACATCTAGTATGAGAAAATAATTCTTATATATATATAAAACAAAATACACTATCGACCTTCAAAAAAGGAAAAAAAATTATTTATGCGTTAAAATCTCATTTCCCATTGTTATGCCGCATTCTTTTGGAAGGAAATTTGTGGAATTTCTGGCTTGTTTTTGTGGAAATGTTTAGAGGTTCAAGGTGCATTGTTTATCCAAACATAGTCTAATGTATAGCGATATGAATAACAAAAAATTATCAAAGGTAGAGACAATCCTATTATTTTAGAGAATGGACAACCCACCATATATATAATTAAAAACAAAAAATAAAAACATGGAGGAAATTACTACACATAAATCTTGGTCCATCTTTTTTAAAAAAAAAAACGAATAATAGTCTCTTTAATCACGTAAACTATTCATCAATCAACACTGATAAACTTATTTAATAAATGAATAACAGGCAAATAAGGCCCAATTCAATCACTCTTGCTAACTTCTTCAAAATTTAATAAATCGGATAGGATATTTTTATTTAGATGTGAATGATATTTATTTGATTTATATTTATATTAGATGGGCCAACAAATTAAAGCCAACAAACATGACTTTAATTGAGTGTTATCCCTTTCCATAAAGAAAAGGCAAGTCATTAACTTATAGCTATCATTATTGTATTGTACTCTTGCTTGCCACCCCTTTTTCTAACCAAGTCCTTTTTTTCTTTTCTTTTTCTTTTTTTTTTTTGGTAGTTGGAAAAGAAGGATATGATCTAACATTCAACGAAACTAGTGTTATGGCCTGTCACTTGTCTTCCATGTTTATGTGTGACAAATGCTTTAATAATTATGTAGTCCATTTACGCAAACACAAAATATCTTCATATTTCAAACCCAAGAATTCTTGCTCTTGTCTTTACATGTTAGTGGCCCGGATTTATCAGTTTGAAAATTATATATATCAATCTTTATATCTCTTCCCATTTTTTTAAAAAATCATTTTTGATTACAAATATACCACTTTTGTTTTTTGTATAATTATCATTAATTATATATATATATAAAATAAGAACTAGCCTTTTCAATGAGAACTAAAAACTTTGCATCGAAATATATATATATATATATATATATATATATATATATATATATATAAAATAAGAACTAGCCTTTTCAATGAGAACTAAAAACTTTGCATCGAAATAATTAAAATTTTCTTCTCGAGTTGAGATTTGTTGGGATTATGAAGCCTAATGGATACTTTGGGCTCGGGAAAATCGCATTACGAGACAAGAAACAACGAACACGGGTAAGGGGCATCGAGCGGGGCGTTTCGGGTGAAAATAAGAAAGAGGCTTTGGGCAGCAGCCAACACGGGCTGGCCGTGTTGACTGGCACGGCCCATGCTGGCTGCCCAAATCCTCGGATGCTTTGTGTTTGGCCGTTTTTTCTTCGATTATACTTGGGTTAATGCATATTAAGGTCGGTTAATGCGTGTTTATTGCTTGTAAAGGCTTGTAAATGTTGTAAGGTCCTGTTATGGCTATAATATGAGTGTATCCTCCATTGTTGAGAAGTAGAATAGCAAGAGAGAAAGTGTACGCTAGTGAGAGCTTGAGTGAAAATCCTTATAAAACTATTCGATATTCTAGTACATCGTTCGTGGTTTTTTTCCGATTTTAGGTTTTTTATGTTAAAAAATCTTGTGTCCCAATCTTTGTTATTTTCTTTTGTCTAAATTTTATTGTTTGTGAGCTCCGATCCTAACAAGATTTTGCCATATCATCCTCACCCTTCTAGCCCTTCTCTCACCCCCGCCGTCCCCTTTAACTGCTGACTTCCACGATGTTAGGTGGTCAACCTATCTCCAGTGAATATACAGTGACGTCTAAAGGAGGCCACCATGGTGGGCACCAGACTAGAATGCCAATCGACATTATCCCTTAAACGGCGACCATCTTGGCGGGTACCATTAAGCCTAAAACTCATTCCCAACATTTTTCTTGTTGGAAAATTCAAACTTCATGACTAGTAGGGGATAAGCTTGCCCAAATTTACTTGCCTTTTCCCTAGGATTTTTCAAAGCCACCAGAAACCATATTCTACCTGGTGATTTCAATTCCAGATCTTGCATTTTGGGTAGGCCTAGAAAGATGAGAATTAAGTATTTAAGAAAACAAATGACAACCACCAAGCTTGCCTATGGGCACCAGAAACTGATCGACATTCGCCGCCCACAAGTGAGCCTTTTGGTGGCCTTTGTGCAATAATTCAGTGTAGGAAAGAGAAGGTAAGGGATGGGAGGCGAGGGAATTACGTATCGTTATCATGGCTTTTGGCTGATAAATTGATGATCAGATTTAATATATATATATATATATATATATATATGTATATATATATATATATATATGTATATATATATATATATATATGTATATATATATATATATATATATGTATATATATATATATATATATATATATATATATATATATAGATAAAGAGGGAGCGAGAGAGAGAGAACATCAGGTGAAAACTAGCCTTCTCGGTGAGAACTAACAACTATTAATCTCAACCTTCGTTTATAATCTAACCATCATTATAATTTTACCTTCAGCCCCCAATCTAGGTCTTCAAAACTACCTATCGCCGACCATCTCCTTCGGCACTAAAGTCGACAATCGAAGTCTAGCATGTGGATGACAATTGTCACTTGATGGTCACCATTTGCTAGCAAGCCCAATGGTGGCCGTCGATCGTCCATTTAAACCCCCTCTTCTATCTTGATTGGCCTCCGATAAAAACAAATTTTACGGGTTTCTATTTTCTTTTCTTGGCTAATTTGACCCATTAAAGGCCTTCTCACTTAAATTCTTAATTTGATTTCACTTACTTTCTTCATTAGTGACTAAAGTGTGTGAATTTATATCTTTTCAAGTGATCCCGCCATTTATGATGAAGAATATGTACTTTCGAGGTGCTAAGGAAGAGAGCGGGAGGCCATAGACGGTCGGGGAGTGAAGAAAGAAGTAAAGCCAAGTCGAGCAAAGGCGGTAGCACGAGTCGTGCTTGAAGAAAAGAAGGAAAAAAGGAGCTAGCCTTAGGTCGCCTAGCACTGATCATGTCTGAAGCCCGGGAGGTTAACGCGGGTCGTGCCAAAAGTCAACACGAGCCGTGCTAGGGAATCGGAGCTCCGGAACATGTCGTGAGGTTACATAGTTGATAGCACAGTACTATCAAGGGTCGGCACGGGCTGTGCAAAACTCGAGCATATGTGTTTTTACGGACGAGTGCCAAACTTAACACAGCCAGTGTCAAGGGTCGGCACGGGCGGGGCCGTCGATCGTCCCTTTCAATCCCCTCTTCTCTCTTGCTTGGCCCCTGATAAAAACAAATTTTATGATTTTTACTTTCTTTTCGTGGCTAATTTTTCCCTTCAAAGACCTTCTCACTTTAATTTTTGATTTGATTTCGCTTACTTTCTTCATTAGTGACTAAAGTGTGCGAATTTCTATCTTTTCATGTGATCTCGTGAAGAGGTGCTAAGGAAGAGAGCGGGAGGCCATAGACGGTCGGAGAGTGAAGAAAGAAGTAAAGTCAAGTCGGCGCGAGCGAGTAGCATAGGTCATGTCTTGAAGAAAAGAAGGAAAAAAGGAGCTAGCCTTAGGTTGCCTAGCACGGACTATCGCTGAAGCCCGGGAGGTCGGCATGGGTCATGTTAGGGAATCGAGCTCCGGAAGATGTCGTGAGGTTACACAGTTGACAGCACGAGCGGTGTCCAAGGGTCGAGCACGGGCAGTACCAAACTCAGCACTACCTGTGTTGTTTTCTTAAAAGTTGTCTACCACGGTTGTACCACGAAGCACGAGTTGTGCCAAAATTAGCATTGCCTATGCCGATCAATACTTTCATATTTTCGGCTCTTTTCTCCCAAAGACCATTGTGTACTCTAATTTCGATTGTCGGGGAATCAAAGCTTTTCTCTCTACTTTTGTGTACTCTATTCGATTGTTAGGGAATCAAAGCTTGAAGTTAATTTTCAATTAATTACAATCTAATTCAAGTTTAGGTATTATTCTTCTTCTTCTCTTCTTTTTCTCTTGTTTATCTTTCATTCTTTGTTTTGGTATTTCACTTCTTAATTTGCTATCATATGTCATGAATGTGTGTGGCTAAAATTCCAACTTAGGTTAGGGATTTACCACTAATATGCTAATTTAATTGTGATTTGTGCTTCGTTTACATAGCAAATTAAGAAGTGAAATACCTAAAGAAAGAATGAAAGATAAAGAAGAGAAGAAGAAGAATAATACCTAAACTTGAATTAGATTGTAACTAATTGAAAATTAACTTCAAGCTTTAATTCCCTAACAATCGAATAGAGTACACAAAAATAGAGAGAAAACTAAAACTAAGAATGTTCCAACTTAGGTTAGGGATTTACAACTAATATGCTAATTTAATTGTGATTTGTGCTTTGTTTACTATTTTCATAATTGTTTGGTGAATTTTCATCTTGTTGTCATATATTGAATTGGTGTGAGATTCGAGAGAATCTCATCTTTATTATTATTAGGAATTAAGTAGACATTGAGAGAAGAGGCTTAATTCCACCTCAATTTGATGGATGGTTTCAACTTAGATATGAGAATAATTTAGGTTGTTACTAAGGGAAGAATCGATAATCTTGGAATTTCGTGAGCTTGATTGTGTGAGAACAACTAATTCAATTGAGTTAGCTTAATTACCGTCGAGAGAAGGCTTAGGTAGTTCAAAATATTTTGATTCCCTAATTCATCGCAATTATGAATAGTGTAGAGGCATTTCATTGATATTTTTGGCATGTTAGTTTGGTGAATCCTCGCCTAAGGTTTTCTTTATCCGATTTCCTTTCGTACTTTTAGTGCTTTCAACATCAAATAAATCAAATTGTTACTCTGCTTACCTCAAAAGGACATAGACCTTAGACATGTTCGAGACCTAGCTTTGTGAGACCGACAACTATAATCCTCGTACTATGAAACAAATGTGGCCATTGCTAAGGAGTTAGCGCTACTCCCTAGTCTAAGCAACGTGACACTTTTGATTCAAGCTTTTCTTTTTCTTTTTTTTTCTCTTTTATTTTATCTTTCCTTAAGCTTGCTTACACTTGGTGTAGCTTGTTGTGTTGCATGCGTAGAAGGAATCATAGAGGTCAAGAATTAGCGCCTCTTGATCCTGAAATCGAAGCAACCGTTAGGAGATTAAGCGCGCGATTCGCACGGAGAAAAAGAAGCAAGCTATGGCTGAAAATGTATCCCATACCCTTCAATCCTATTCAACTCCTACCACGGGTATAGGAGGCTCCGCTATTGTGTTGCCCGATCCGTGCGAGCAACCAACTTTGACTTGAAGCCCGATTTCATAAGGCTCATCCAGTAGAATTAGCTTAGAGGCTCACTTACGGAGAACCCCATCAAGCACATCAACTCGTTCCTTGAGCGGTGCAGCATGATTAAGATGTCGGGGGTTACTGACGAGTACATCGGACTTAAGTTCTTTCTCTTCTCCCTCACCGACAAGGCAAAGAACTTGCTCGAAAATTGTGCTCCCAACTCTTTCGCACTTGGGATGAGTTAAACCTTACCTTCCTCAACTGGTTCTTTACACCATGCAAGGCATCCAAGTTGAGGCTTGACATCATTTAGATTAAGTAGCATCTCGAGGAGTCTTTGTTTGAAGCATGGGAGCAATTCAAAGGGATGCGGCGGGAGTGCCCTCATCATGGTATTCAGCCTTAGATGCACGTTCGGATTTTCTATGAGGGGCTTTACGATCTAGTGCGTCGATCCGTTGATAATACTTGGGAGAGGGTAATGCTTGGGGGCACTTTTATGAAGAAGATGCCGGACCAAGCTTATGTTCTATTGGAGGAGATGGCTTCCAATGCCTACAACTCAGGGCGTTGGAAGTGATGATTGAGAGCGTGTGAAGCATAATGTTGATGCAAAGGCTCTTTGGCCAACAAGGTGGAGGCTCTTATGTTGCGAGATGGAGAAGTTTGTGACAAGCCCTTCGAGATGGGGCTTCTTCTTCCTCGACCTCTCAAGAGACATGGTACTCTTGTGAGGCATGTGGAGGCCCTCACCCCCATTTGGAGTGTCATCCTAGCCTCTCCACACCCGAGCAAGCTAATGCCCTCCACAACTTCCGTCCTAAGCCACCACCATAAAACAACCCTTACTCTCAAACCTATAACCCTGGTTGGAGAAATCATCCCAATTTCTCCTACCGAAACAACAACCCTCATCCCCACCAAAACCCATCTCAACCACCCGGTTTCCATCCACCGCCACAAAACCGCATTCGCCTTCCATACAATCCTCTTCCCACACCTCCTCCACAAAAATCTAGCCTTGAAACTAACATGGAGGGTTTCATCCAAACCCAAACAAAGACCAATGAGAAATTGGTCACTCACCAAAAGATGCTTAGAGACCCAAATAGCCCAAATTGCTCAACGAGTCAACCACCTTACCCAGTCCCAAGGGAAGTTGCCGACACAACCTGAACCTAATCCTAAGGGGCACATAAATGCCACAACCTTGAGGAGCGAGAAAGACTTAGAGGGTCCTAAAGTGAGTGAGAAGAGGAAAGAGAAGGTAAGTGAGGATATGATTGATGTTGAGAAGGATGGAGCTATTAAGAGTGATGCTCTTAATAATGAGGTTTCTAAGGAAAGTGTGAAGGAGGTGGCTTTGAATGAGAGTTCATCCATGCCAGCACCTAAGCCTTACAAGCCTCCCATGCCATTTCCACAATGGCTTATGAAGGCTAAAAAGGAGAAGAAATTTTCCAAGTTCATTAAGATGTTGAAGAAGCTGCATATCAACATCCCCTTTTTGGAAGCTATCACCGATATGCCCTCTTATGCCAAGTTTCTTAAGGAGATGCTTTCTAATAAAGGGAAATTGTTAGATCATGTCACCGTATCTCTCACTAAGGAGTGTAGCGCCATCATCCAGGACAAGCTACCTCCAAAGCTTTTGATCCGAGTAGTCTGTTCCATACCATGCTTTGTCGGCGATGTAGCCTTTAGTAGGGCCTTATGTGATCTTGGTACGAGTGTTAGCCTTATTCCCTACTCCACATGCGAACGACTTCGTATGGAAGAGTTAAATCCAACCACCATTTCTCTTTATTTGGCGGATCGATCCGTCAAGTTCCCCATCGAAGTTCTAGAGGATGTACCACTTCGGTCGGGAAATTCTTTATCTCGTGCGATTTTGTGGTAATGGAAATGATCAAGGATGCACAAATTCCCATCATTTTAGGAAGGCATTTTCTTATCACTGCTAGGGCCATGATAGATGTAAAGAATTGGAACTTGTCATTAAATGTTGGAGATGAGAAGGTGGAGTTTAATCTCACCAAGTCTATGTCCACCCCGCTCTCAAAGACACATGTTGTAGGGTAGATGTGTTGGAGTAGGTTATTCATGATGAGTAGCTACCACATGGGCCTTTTGAGGGACCCTTTAGAGGCATGCTTGATTGGTGATGGCTCTAAGGGTCAATCCGAGGAGTTGGCGATTTACTCTAAGTCTGTTTATATGGCTTCCCGTTCTTGCCAAAATATGGCAGCCTGGATGTGTGCAACATAGAGGCCAAGGTCACCAAGGAAGCACCTTCCCCCCTTCCAATTTCTGATAGCTAAGGAGTTTTGGTCAAACTCGTGACCTTAAACAAGCGCTTCTTGGGAGGCAACCTAAGTTTTCTAACTTTCTAACTTAGGTAGTTTTTGATTTTTCCCTTTTACTTATTTTTTATTTTTGGTTGTTTTTATTTTTAAAAAAAAAAAGAAAAAGATGATGGAAAGTTTGTGTGATGTATTACTAAGGGGTGAGAATGAAACAAAAAATTGAGTAGAGAAAAAATAGTGCAACAAGAAAGAAAAAAATCAGAAAAATAAAAATAAGAAAAAATGAGTGAAATAAAATGTTTGATAAGGTGGGAATCAAAATGAGTTGATGAGAGTGTTCGAGAGGTGTTGGTGGGTTGATTTGAGGTGTTTTAATGTTTTAACGGCTGAGTGTTATAGGTTGAATGAATGAATTGGGCTCAAAGTTGGTGGAAAATGAAAAAAAAAAACAATAGCAGGGAGGTTGACACGAGTCGTGCACTTAATTTCAACCTTTTTTCAGATTTTCGAGAGGATGATGGGTGAAGCACGAGATAGCGGCACAGCCCCTGCGCTCAATTTTAGCCCTTTTCAGATTGCTTGAAGGGGTGCATGGGTGAAGCACGGGTGGGCAGCATTATTGTGCACCGGTCCTGTCACACATTGGTTATGCGTCTCTTGGCACTATCGGTACCATCTTCTCAAAATTTCAGCAACTACACTCCTATCACAACACTACCATAAGCACAATCGTGCACCGTGCTTGCCCAGCGCATAACACCTAACCCCCTCCTCCTTTCTCTTTTAATTTCAACTTTATTTTCTTTCAAACCCTAACCTCATACTTGTGCTCTTCCCCACCTCTCCACACCATCTCTCACTCAAATTCACCCAAATCACTTCCCTTTTTCATCAATTTCATATTCAAACTTTATTCTCCACACAAATCCATCCGTCTCCATCTCTAATTAACCCATCTCAAACTTTTGAGGTGTCGTACCCTCCCAGATTAGATGTCACCGGAGCACCGGAGTCTAAGTGACCCCCACTGTGAGTTTTCCTTTTTCCCTCCTTTGTTCCTTTCGTTTTATGCATTTCATTAAGGACAATAAAAGTCCTAAGCATGGGGGAAGGCGGGTGGCCTGCCTTGTTTGAGGGGAAACTTATGCAAGCTTTGAGTCATGGTTGGTTGGATATTGGATGTGAATATGTTTTTGGTTGGAGATTTGGTTGAATTGTGGTATAGATTGTACATACTTGTCATCATCTTTATCACTTACATTTAAGATTGCATCTAGGCATTACATTAGCTAGATTTTTATTTTTTTGTTTTCACTTAGGTTCTTGCATCCTAAAACATTTGTGTTAGTTTCTTTTTGGCATTTTCATAGCATTTTGCATACATTTGCATACACAAGCGGCAGATAGATGAGAAAGGGATCATCTTCTAAGCATTTGAGGTAATCATTCTTCTCTTCTACCTTTAATTTCGCTTGTGGTAGTGACCTTAGTTTATGTGCTTCCTTAGTAAGTTCATTGTTGAAAAAGAAAATCAAAAAAGTGAAAAAAAAAAAGTTGGTTTTGGTTGTAAAAACCCCTCCTGTGATGAACATTTAGGGTGTGTATTTGGATTTGCAAGTATGTACTTTGAGATCTTTGGATTGATTTGGATGGTGAAAGAGACTTGGTTGCTAGTTTGATTGAGGTTGATTATTTTGTTTGTGATTCATCTAGTCTTGAACGATCCTTGTGCATGATTGTGAAACTCTTATGTTTGGTACATCAAAGGAACTAGTTGTTGTGATTATGATAGGAATAACCCGTGAGACTCTTTTGTGCCTTAAAGACTACCATTTTTGAGGTCTTATTTTTCATGTGTGTTACTTTCCCATGCTTGCAACTCTAGAACTTTCTATCTTTCTCTTCAAAATCACACTTAACACATTTGTGTTAACTAAGATGATAGATGCATTTATTTTGATAAACCATATGAGCCAAATAGCCACCCGAATGTTTTGTATCCCTTCTTTCAAACCCTTCCAGTCTTTCGCTTCCCTCTACTAACCTAGCTTATTATACCCTAGACTTTTTCATTATGTACCATCCTTAAGCCTTGGTCTAGTAGAGCATTTCTACTGATTGGGATCTTATTGGGTATTACTTTGTTGGTGGTGATTGGTTTATTTGCTAATTGAAGGAGTTGTGAGTGGACATGGATTTTAGTTTTAATCATTCATGCTTGCCTTGCTTTGTTTTGCTTGGTAAGTATTGAAAAAAAAAAAGAAAAACAATTTGAAAAGAAAATCAAGAAAAGAAAAAATCAGAAAAAGAGAAAAACAAGAAGAGTTTATAAATGGAATAAAGTGTCTAAAAAGTATTGTGGGTATGAATGGCGCTTTGTATTGAAAAATCTCTGCTCCTTTGTTACTTGAAAGCTTATTGTAGTGGAAAGTGTTGTGCTCCCTAGCTTTGTCTATTAAGCTCTACATTCCTAAATGTTTCCCCCTTTCCCTTAACCCAAGCCTTATTACAACCCTCTTCAAAGTTCTCTTGATTGGAAAACTTGCATGGCTTGTCCCTAGTGGTGGAGAATTGAGACATTTGACAAGCTTATGGTGGTGTTCATGTTTTGGGAGAATTTTGAGTGAACCATCATTACCTTTTCAAACAAATGAGGGGAGTGTTCAACATACCCTAAAGTGAGGTCCTACCTATCCCAACTAGTTCTCTAAGCATTTGAATGGAACTTGATTGCATTTAGGTCACGATAGATTGGTTGTGTTGCTACTAGACTATGCAATCTTGATTTGATTTGTACTTCTTGTTTCAATTTGATTCTCAATTTCCTTAAGAAATCTTTTGTATACACTTGCTTTGGTTGTCTAGTACACCCCTTCGACTAAGGAGGGCGGCTTCGATTTTCTTCCTCCCCTGTTTCTTTAGCACTTCATAATGATCTTGCTTGGGGACAAGGAATCGGCATGGGGGGAGGCTGATAAACAACAATTTTAAGGGTTTTTACTTTCTTTTCTTGGCTAATTTTGACTTTTCAAGGGCCTTCTCACCTAAATTCTTGATTTTATTTCACTTACTTTCTTCGTTAGCGACTAAAGTGTGCAAATTTCTATCTTTTTATGTGATCCTGCCATTTATGATGAAGAATACGTACTTTCGAGGTGCTAAGGAAGAGAGCGAGAGGCCATAGAAGGTCGGAGAGTGCGAGAAAGAAGTCAAGCCAAGTCGAGCATAGGAAGCGGCACGAGCTGTCTTGAAGAAAAGAAGGAAAAAAGGAGCTAGCCTAGGCTGTCTAGCACAGATCGTGCTGAAGCCCGAGGATATCGGCACGGACTATGTTAAAACTCGAGCCAAGCCGTGCTAGGGAATCGAGCTCTAGAAGATGTTGTGAGGTTACATAGGCGATAGCACAAACGAGTGTCACAGGTTAGCACGGGCAATGCCAAACTCAGCAATACCCATGTCGTTTTCTTAAAAGTTGTCTGCCGTAGTTGTACCTCGAGCACGGGTTATACCAAAGTCAGCACTTTGCCCGCGCCGATCGACGGTTTTCATATTTTCGACTCTTTTCTCCTAAAGATAATTATTATTGGGGATCTAATTTCAATTGAACATTCTTAGCTTTAGTTTATCTCTCTACTTTTGAGCACTCTATTCGATTGTTAGGGAATTAAAGCTTGAAGTTAATTTTCAATTAATCGCAATCTAATTCAAGTTTAGGTATTATTATTCTTTCTCTCTTCTTTTTCTCTTGTTTATCTTTCGTTCTTTCTAATTGGTATTTCACATCTTAATTTGCTGTCATATGCCATGAATATGTGTGGCTAAAATCCCAACTTAGGTTAGAGATTTGCCACTAATATGCTAATTTAATTGTGATTTGTGCTTTATTTACTATTTTCGCAATTGTTTGGTGAGTTTTCATCTTGTTGTCACATATTGAATTGGTGTTTTTAAGAGAATAACATCTTCATTGTTATTGGGAATTAAGTAGATTTCGAGAGAAGAGGTTTAATTCTACCTCAACTTGATGGATGATTACAACTTAGATATGAGAATAATTTAGGTTATTATTATGGGAAGAATCGATAATATAATTCATTGACTTTGATTGTGTGAGAACAACAACTAATTCAATTAAGTTAGCTTAATAACCTTCGAGAGAAGGCTTAGGTAATTCAAACTATTTCGATTCCCTAATTCATCTTAATTGTGAATTCTATAGAGGCATTTAATTGAGATTTTTTTCATGTTAGTTTGGTGAATCCCTACCTAGGACTTTCTTTATTTGATTTCCCTTTGTAATTTTAGTGCTTTCAACATCAAACAAATCGAACTACTACTTTGCTTAGCTCAAAACGACATCGACCTTAGACACTGTGCAAGACCTAGCTCCACGATACCGACAACCGTACTTCATGTAGTACAACAATCCCAAAAACTCCATCCACCAATGATAGGTGCCCAAAATCATTCGGTTTGGTTATCGCCGGATTAAACGAAAAATCGTATTCCAAAGAATTAAAATCAAGGTAGGGAGAACCCACCATCAAGGAAGCTTGAAAATGAATGGAAAAATTGAATTTTTGCACCATAATTTCATGAGTGGCCACCATCACGTTAATGTCGCCTCAAACCTCCATGATTTCTAGTGAAATCAAGCTTTTCGGAGATAGGGTTAATGTTCATATTTTCTTCCTTTTCCGAGGGTGCTGCCGGAAATATGACTTGGTTAGTGGTGGGTATAGTGTAGGACAAAGATAAAAGAGAAACGAGTTTAATTAAGAACCACAAATTCACTCTTGAGACCTATGGTGGCCATCACCGGACTTGTCATCGAGATGACAATCGACGACTAGGGTTTGCAATTAGGGTTCGGGCAAGCAATGGGTACTAGATGTAGGTTTGAAAAGCTAGGAGTTGGAGGTTAGGGGCATGTGGATGCATTGTTGATGTGGCAAAATCTGGATGATTAGATTATAAATGAAAGGTTGAGATTAATAGTTCTTAGTTTTCACTTGGAAAGGTTAGTTCTCACCGATATATATATATCTCTCCAAATTGAAACTTCAAAATTGACCTGAAACTAAAAATAGTCCAAATGTAACTCTACTTGAACACTTTTCACCATAAGTATTTCCATTTGCAAAATAAGTTTATTAGATAAAATATAAACTAGCCCGAAATAAAGCTGACCATAGTCGAAACTAAAACTGAAATAGACCCAAATCTTATTGATATGAACATGATTCAACATGAAATTAGTTAATACTATTGAAAACCAAACTAAATAATCCATTTATCAAGTCTACCAACTGGCCTACAGTATATGTGCGTTATGAAGGGAATTCATATCATTTTCTTTTTCATTAAGAAAGATTTTCTCTGATCTTTTCATTGAGTCCACAAATTTTGCTATACGAGAATCATACGGCCAATTTGAAAAGAAGCCCACGAAAATCAAAGAACCAACTAGAGAAAAATTCCATCCACAATTGCTGGATTTGCACATTCAAGTTCATCGATTGTATAAAATAAAATCAACCCCAGATAGGCGTCATCGTTATCGCCACTAATTTACCAAAGTTTCTTTTTATTTTTTTAACAAGAGGGCATTTGTTCGACTTTAAATAAGAATAAAATAAAAGTGTACAGATTGGTTTAGAAATTGATATATACTGCAAAATGAATACAAATTATTAAAAAAATCGTATATTATTTTTAATCGTAGAAGTATCATATCTTGTTTAATTACCACATTCTAACTTGTTTTGTATCTTTCTATATCGCTCTTGTACTATTTAGATGATCAATGATGTATCTCATGCCTCTCACAAATGCATCAATCCTATTTTTCTAGATATATAGACGGTTCAAAATGGATGTTAAAATAAGTTATTATAGCTAAAATGAATTGAAATGGGATAAAGCGAGCCGAAATGATTATATATTATAGTTGTTATGAGCTGATACAACAACATTACTGATTTTTAAATATGGTCCTGTTACAACGGTTATAACAAAAACCATACTAAAAAATGAAGCGATGACATTTTTGTAAAATTTTGAAAAAAAATGACCTATTACTACGTTTCCTAGACAGAATCGTAGTAATAAGACATTTTTATTAAAAAAAAAAATCTCGTGCTCGATTACTCCGTGTTCGAGACCTATCCTCTCTCTCTCTCTCTGTTGTGTTTGCCCATCTCCAATTTTTGACTACCCAAGTCCCATTTCTCTCTCCTCGGATCTGTGCCTTATTCACCATCAATAGAGCAAGAATCCCCTTCAACCCAATACCTTCCTCACTTTTTAATATTTCGGAACAAACTTCATCGGATCGGGATCGATAAAGCCCATGGAGGAAGTCGGTAGTTTCGGATCTGTGAAGTTCAAGCAAAAACAAAGCCATTGACCCCATTTTATGTACTCATCCACACCAACCGAAGTAACAACAAAACTTTGTCAAATCGGGATCGATGGAGGTCATGGAAGAAGCCCGGAGTTTCATGCTTGGTTTTTAGTGTATGTTTTGCTTGTGGTTGGTTATTTCAACTAGTCCATTGTCAACCCCTTGGTTTTTGTTTGAGCCCACACCATCATGACTTGAGCATCTTAAACTTTGTCTAAGTTCCATTTGCTTTTGTTTCGTTTATTACTGTCTTGTTGTTTATTTGTTATTTAGTATGATGATGTCGCGAGTATTTCATTTTACAGGTTGAACTTATATCATGCTTCAGAATGCAAAACAGGAGGAACTCAAAAATGTCAAAACCGGAAATGTGAGTGTTGGAGGTTTGTGTGAATAACGAAGAGTATCAAGGTAACTTAGCATAAGATAAATACTTGCTTGAGCTGAGATATATGTAAAAATTCAGAATAGACAAGTGTGACTTTATGTGCAGATTTTTCCTCATTTTCGCTTACTATTTGAATTTTCATGACTAAATAGATGGACCGAGATTTTGAATTTTTACTGCAGATTTATATGAATTTATATCGGTTTCTCCCATCTTTTGGTGAATTTTGGATGACTAGATTTTCTGTTATAAATATTTGAAGAAAATTATTTTGTTTTGAAAATTTGGGTAAAAACTAATGCTTTAGGATTAATTATATTCTTGAAAAAAGGACACTATTTACTATAGTTCTAGATAACGAGTAGTAAAAGGCTTGGTTTGGCAGGCCTTTTATGACAGATTCTCCAGATGAACCATAGTAAAAGGTTATTTTTACAACGGTTTATAATCATAGTAAAAGATACTTATCTACTACTATGCTCACATAATAGACCATACCTTCCAACCATAGTAACGAGTAGTAAAAGATGATTTTTATAGTAGTGTGAAATGAGTTGAAATGGTTAGTCGTTATAAGTGAAATGAGTTGAAATGATTAATTTGTTATATTTGTTGTAGGTGAAATGAGTTGAAAATTGTTATAAATGAAGGTATAAACATCATCTCGAACAGGCCTAGTCTTATTTCGCTAGCTTTGAGCTTACAGTTGCCAGTCTCTTTTCTTGAGGTAGAGGATCTGACTTCTAAGCCGCTTATTTCTCCGAAACAAGAGATCACGAACATAGCTCAAGGTCAAGAGTATGTAACAAAGCCTTTTTTTCTACTTTGGGTAGATCACTGGTTCCTGTGGGTCCAACCCATAATTTGAATTTTGCTTCCATTATCATATTCTCTAGTAATTCCACTTCTATTAATTGTCTATTTACTCCTTTGTTGGGTTCAATTGAGTCACAAATATAGTATAATATAATATGAGGAGAGAAAACCGAACTTGAAAGTTAATATACTCAAAACCTTAATTTTAGCCACTAGTTTAAGAACTCATTGGTGTTTCTCTAGTCATTTTATTGATGGTCATCTAATCCTGTATGACTATACATTCACCAAATCATCGTGAACATGCCCTCAGCTCGATGTGTAGGGTTGTTTACAGGTAGGGTGACGAGAATGATTATCACGCTCTCTTTATTGTGTCCTCAGGCTGCTGCGATTTGGGAAGTAGTAAATTTTCTTATGATGCATGGGATGCCTACTTTGACAACGCTTGGGACTTTGTTTTTAATGCTTATGACAAGCTCAGTAGGGATGACTGGTAGGAGTTTTTGACTGTGATTTTCATATTGGTGTAAATTTGATGTCTATTTTAATATTATATTTAATTAGAATGAATCTTAACCCTGAAATACTAACATTAAACGTATGCCAAATGACAAAAAAAGAAAAGAAAAGAAAGGCATAATTGTGGGCTCTATGTGGACCTATGTGAAGTTTGGGCTTGTAATAGACTAACTGTATTTATTTTTTCATGTAGTTTAGATGGATCTATCAAATTTTATGGACTTTATTTTGTTTATAATTTTCGACATAGTTTTCACTATTTTCAGTTAAATTGTCTAAGAAATGCGACTTATCATCTCCGGTTATTATAATGAGAAAAAGAGTTTTTAAGTCTCAATAATAAGATGTTACAATTTTTGTCAAAAAACAAAACAAAATAATCAAAGTAGTGAAAACTAGGTTACCTAATATTTTAAAGGGGAAAACCTAAAGGATCCAAGATTATAATTGGTAGAGAAATTGATGAAGAAGATATTACGTATACACATCGAGGAAATCCTGAGTAATGGAGATGACATAACAACAAATGTAACAAAATGTACATCAAGTATTATTATTATTCGTACTAATTACAGCATTACAAAACTAGATAAAAACCCGTTGATAGACGCAACACGTGAAAACTAGGTGTGCCTCTCTCTCACAATCGGCACACTATATGAGTACAAGTACAAACGATCCAACACTTGAAGTGGGCTAACTAAAAACCCACAATTTTCTGAAGCCGAAGAAAAAGAAACTGCAAAGAAAAATAGGAACATCCACACCATATATTTCCCTGCTGAAGCCGAGAAATATGAGGGATTAGAACTAAACACAATATAGGGAAGCACAAGGGGTTGATGTATATGCATGACGGAGTTAGAAGAAATGATGCTTCTTCTTTCCCTCACCCTCCTCAGCCTCGGCCTCGGCCTCCGCTGCTTTTCTCTCCTCCTTGGCGTCCTTCTTCTCATGATGCTCATGGAATGCAAATCCACCTGCTCCAACTGCGGCTGCGGCTGCAATTCCCTCTGCTATCTTGTGCTTGTGTGCGTTCTCTGGGTCCTTCTTTGCCTTGTGCTTCTCATACTATGATTACACCAAAACAAGAGAGGAGAATTTAAAATTCGATACTTAGGCTTAAAAACAAATCTCATAAGCTTTTTTAATGGTTAGCTAAATTTTTAAAAAAGAAATTAACTTCCAAATACATTATATATATGTTTTTTCACGATCACCAAAACTGTGGTTATGAAGGGTTTGAACTTGAGAATCTATAACGAACCTCGATAATATTTGTATCAGCTAAACTAATTGACACCAAAGACTATAGAATTCATTGATCCAAGAAGTATAGAAGAATATAGGAGAGGATAAATAGTAGGGAGACGTGACGTTACGTACCAAAGCGTAAGCACCAGCAGCAACAGCACCAACACCACTAAGCTCCTCTAAATGCTTGTGGTGCTTCTCCTCTTTCTTATAATCCTTTGGCTCTTCACTCTCCTCATTACTTGTCTTGCTCTCGTACCCTTCTCCTACTCCACCACCATACCCCCACCGCTCTCCGCCCCGTACTTAGTCTCAGTTGATCCATACCCGGTGGTTTCCGACGATCCATACCGGTTGCCCTCATTGGACCCATACCCATACCCACCACCGGTGGTGTCATCAGACCCATACCGGTTGCCCTCAGTGGATCCATACCCGCCTCCGGACCCATACTCGGTGTTGCCATACCCACCACCGGTGGTGTCATCAGAGCCATAGCGGTTACCCTCATAGCCCCCGGTCTCAGAGCCGTAGCGGTTGGCCTCAGTGGAGCCGTAGCCGCCAGTCTCAGAGCCGTATTGTTGGCCCTGGGAGGAGTCGTAGTCGGAGGGCTTGGTGTCCTCCTCTTGGGACTTCTTGTTGTGGTGGAAGAGACCCCTCTCGATCTTTTCCATTTTGGTAATTCAAAGTGTTCAAGGAAGGGCTGAAATGTAATTTAACTGAGAGTGTGTAGCTGAGTGAAGTGATATTATGGGACTGAGGAAAGTATGGGTAAGGGTGGTGCCTATTTATAATGCTTTTGTCCTCTTGATGTCGGCAACCTCATTTTTCACTCTTATTTTTTAATCCAAGCCTGTTCACATATACCACCTTCCAAATAAATATTTTCAGAAAATTATTAATATAATATTTTCTCTATTTTAAAATACTTATTGCTTTAATGTTATAAGAGAATATTAAGGAAACACTAAATTCATAATAAAATTTGTATTAAAAGACCAAATTATCTAAAAATTTTATTGGAAATTAAAAAAATCGATGAGAAAAGAAGAAAAATAAAATAATTAATAAGGACAAAATTAATAAATTAGTTATTAATATATCATTAAAATTAAAAAGTGATCCCAATATGGCAGATTAAGAGAGATTTCTTAGAGATGAAATATGTGCCATCCAAAAAAACAATATATATATACACACGTGTGTGTGGGTGTGTGAGATTTCTTGGATATGAAATATGTACCATCCAAAAAAACAATAAATATGTGTGTGTAAAATAAAATAGCATATTCTATTTTATATTTGTTTGAGGAAAATAAGTCATGTGTTGCCTATTTATCATTATTCTTTATATTATCGTTGCGCTATATTATTCCTTTGTGGCGTGTCTCTCCTCTTTCTCATCTTCTCCTAGAGGAAATAAAATTCTAGTCATCTCCATTTTCTTTACATTTTCTCTAATTATAAGTGCTTTCATCAACCATAATTGTTGGAGGTAAACCTTAATTTTCTCTTTTTTTTTCAGCACTCAATTTTAATTATAGTTAAATTTATTATTAGTTTTGTATCTGTTTCGGTAATTCTTTCCATTTCGATCGTTAGAGTTAAGTTCCCTCCGTTACTCGTGGGTTTTGGCTTGTCACCTAATGTGAATTTTATCTATCACCCTGGTGCGATTTTCTGTAGATGTAAAAATGGTAGATTGTGAAAAATAATTGGGATTTATTATATGAAATAAGCTTATTTTGATTTGGGATTAATTTCATAGGGTTATATCATATTGATCTTCTTTATAAGTGTAGCTTATCATGTCAAATGGATACTTGCTCCAAAGAGTTATACTATAGCTCGCCAACGTTCGGGAAAGACACAATAACGTTAAAAAACATGGTCGAGTGACCAAAAAGACTACAAAACTAGAATCTGTCGATAATACATTTATATTAACTTTTTGGAGATGAGTATTCATAATGATGCTTTAGATTTATTGTTGTTGGATAATTTTCATTATATATGTTATATGATTTTTTTTATAAATCGATATTCCTTTTTCCATAAAACAAATATTATCCTTGTGACTCCTTCTAAACAAAAAAACAAAAAATTAATCCTCGGTTGGATTTTCCCAAAGAACTAAATCCTTGTAAAACATTTGAAACTCTGTTTCATCAAAAACAAAAAAAGAAATATCAAAATTCTTCGTTGATGTGACAACTATTTTTTTAACAACTAAGATATTCTATCCGACTGAATAAGACAATGTTAATTATTAGTCTAAATTATTTGTATAATTATTTATCTATAGTAACTAAATTGGTCATATAATCATATACAATAACTAAATTGTATATATTAATTATAAATTCGTAAAAAAGCACATACATCTAAATATATGATACTCTCTCCAGGTTCACAATATCGTTTTTAAGTTGTGGGGAATATGAAAGAAACAGAAAATTCATCTCAAAATTTATATTAAAAGACCAAATTATCATAAAATTTTATCGAAAATAAAAAAAAATTAATTAAAAAAAGAAAAAATAATTAACAATAATAAAATTTAAAAATTAATCATTAATATATCATTTAAATTATAAAACGATAAATATTATAAAACAATCACAATTAATTAACTTGCGTATAATTTTGATCTGAAAACGAGCTAAGGAAGAGTCTTACTCAAAAGATCTCTTTCGAGAAGGAGGAAGTCAAGAAGCTAATTTAACGTGCATGATCAACTACCTTTCAAATCCATTAAAACACCTACTCTCCAAAAAAAAAAAAAGGAAAAGAAAAAGAAAAAGAAAAGTTCTAGAAATGAAATTAAATGGTGAGAAGATATTTTTGTGGAGTTAGGGGTATCATCAAAGTCGGCAGTCTCATAGCCAAGTGTTTCCCTTCCTAACCACGCCATTATGTATCTACCAATTAATCACCATCACTGTATCCACGTTACACAAAATTTAAATTTCAAAAAATTAGAGAAAAATGACACAACATTTTCCCCGATTTGCCCTCGACATATTAGTTTCTTTCCGGCATACATTCTCCATCAGAAAATTCTAAGTAAGTTTAAATATAAAGATTTGTACTACTGAGATATACTCAACAATAAAAAGATGAAAAAGACTTGAATGTAAAAGCACTAATAAAATGGACATCAAAATCTAACATGATGTGGGTACCCTAAAAACAAAAAATTTTATATTGATTATAATGTGTCGATTCAATTTATTTTTAATTTATATATATTTTATTAATACGAAACATTTACCGATCCCATATGAATCAATGTTTTAAAAAAACACATACACTAAATTTGTAAGAAAGGTTGGTGTGCTATTTTTGTTTTTTTTATATATATATAAAAGACAGAAAATCTAATATAGATGAAATGTAAACATGAATTTTAAACAGTAATTTTTAAAATTTGTATCGGCTTCTAGCAAAAAATAAATAAAAAATTATCAGTAATGCTTGTTTGCAGAGGTAGTCACACCCATATAATAACAGTGGAATTTACTGCAAGAAAAGGTGCTCATTGGTAGCAATTATTCGTCGACAGTTGCGGCAAATGTCCAATTTTGTTATACAGATGTTTATGTCGATAATTAATAAATGTCACAAACATTAGATTTAACAAATGGAACCATGATAACTTATATATCATCGTATTTTTCTATAATACAACTTAGGCAAAATACAGTATAAATGTAGAGTACCTACTAAAGTTCGGATCCTAAACTATTTAATATTTAATGTGAGATAACTGTATTTTTTGATATTTAGTACTAACTTTGCTTTATTTTTAGGACAAACAAAACGTATTATGATCACAAATAATTAAAAAATCTTGTATTCAATAAAGGCCAAAAGGTTATTTGTTGCATGTTAAAATTCCCCACACTATGTCTAAATAATTCAATTTTAAATATGGTATGAAGCTTGTTTCCATTGCCCCCTCCCCCACCCAAAAAAAAAAAAAAAATCTAACTCAGGTTTTTTTTTTTTTTTTGGGTTTTGGTCCTCTAAGTTGTTAATATAATTGGTAAAGTTTCAAGAATATATATACGAAGTACATAATTTATATTCCCAACTTTAATTATTGAATTGTAATCTCTGAAATATCATATATTATATATAACATGTTAATAGATGATTAGACAAAAAGAAAAATACGAGATAAATTTAAATAATATAAATAAATAAATACAATTGTATTTTATTTGCTAGGTAGTGTGGAAACTACCTTGCAGCTCAACTTTTTAACCATTTGATATCTCTAAATGTTTGATATAGTTGAATCTAGTGGCCGTTATTACAAACCTTAGCGGATTTAGCTTTACATTTTACAGTGAGCTAATCGAATGTCATTTTCAGTAGCTATTTCTTTGTATCTCTGTTTCGGATTTTGCTCAACTGATAATCAATTAAAAAAAATAAATACTTAAATTAAAGAAGATTGAAAAAGTACACCTTCATTAAACATTCGTGAATTAGTTCTCTTCCCTCCCACCCTCCTTTTTAAATTCTAATTTTGTATCCACTACTACTTTTTTTCTTTTTTTTTACATTATTGGAATTACTACTAACCTAACTACGAGTAAGTGGTAAGTCCCTTTTACTTCAATTTCTTCAATAGAATATCTAAAGATATTGTTATTTTCTTTCTAATAAATTTTCTCAACTTCTTGTGAGAGTTTGAGTTTTTCTCCCTCTTGTGAGAATTTGGATTTCTTTTTATTTTTATAAAAGTTAGGGTTTCTCTTCTTCTTGTGAAAGTCTTGTTTCTTGTCTTTATACGAGTTATTTCTCTTGCTTATACGTGCAAGTTTTTGGAGTTGTAGATTCGATTGAAGGTTATATTTTTGATATTTTTATCAATTAGTTTCATTAATTTTGGTTGAGATTGATTCAACGGTGGAATTTCATATGACTTGATCAAAGTGATGTTTCCTTTAGGTTGGATCTACACACGGAGATCTATTCTATAAAATTATTTAATAGCTTGCCGATGTTCGGAAAAGATAGATCGAAGTCGAAGAACACGGTTTGTATTCGGATTGATGTTGCAAGTATAGAGTCGAACGAAAGAATATTTATCATTAATTTTATCGAAATATGGATCTATTTTGATATTTTAGATTTACTCTTATTAGAAAATTATTTTTGTAAATATTGTATAACTTTTTATTAATAAAATTTCCCTTTCTATACATTAAAAAAAACATTTGTGGATGTACCATCCTACCACGACTCGGATCAAAGTTGGTTATGTCTCGATTCCCTCCATTACGACCTTACCTCATGCATAGTGACGGACCTGGGAATTTAAGGAAAGGGGTCGAAATAAACTAAATAATAAAGGAGAAAGAGAGTTGAAATAAAATGGAGTTGAAAAGTTAGATTTTGAAAAAAAAAAAGAGAAGAAAGATGTCATTAACAAGACTCAAACCCCCAACCTCACATTTGCATTATACAACACTTACCAACTCATCTACCAATTTTTATCAAAAACTATTTGTTATATAAAATTTTTATTTGTTTTTAAAAGGGGGTCAGCTGACCTCATTGGCCTCACCTTGAATCCGCCACTGCTCATGCAAGCTTGCACCGAGGATAGTGTCTACAATTTTGTAATTTACCAATGTCAATTAAAAACAGGATCTCTGAGAGAAAACACACAAAAATATCTTGGATTGGGCTCTTGTTTAGGTTAAAAGAATAATATAAGATAAGATGAGACTTCAATCAAATTGGCTTTGGTTACGGTAGCTATAACTGAAATTATGCCCATTTGGTACCATAGCGTTATTTGCAATTACAGAAACAAAAATCAAGTAAATCCCTAAAAACAAAAAAAAAAAAACACAAGTGGTTTAAAAAGGTTAATAAAATTATGAAACAATGGTCATGTTCGCTAATAGCGTTTTAAGTACCATTTAGTGTTTTGACTAATCAAAACATTATTTGTTATAATTTTAGTTGTTCAATAAACAAATATTTAGTATCAATAAGTACCGTTGGACTTAACATTTTGCAAACGTTAAAATCATTAACGTTTGAGAATTATTACTAGCATTTTCAATTTGACTTCCCAAGATACCCTTAGTGCTCGTGTGCTCTTATTTCTTGAACCAACATAATTTTTTTTTAACCATTGATTGCATCAATGTTAGGCAAATCCATTTTATTGTTTTCCTGTAAAGGGTGGAGGAGAATTGAGAAGCTTTAAGTGAGTGTTATATATATATATATATATATATATATATATATATATATATATGATAAATGAGTATTATATTATATATATTGAAGAAACTGATAATAATAATAATAATAAGTGGCGACGCTATTACTATTAATATTAAGAAGAAGAATAATAATAATCATAGAAAAAGATGTGTCCTTTTTCGTCATTTAATGTTAATCACCTAATGTAACCTTTATTAAAACCGAACATATATTCTTCAAATAGTTAGTTAAACAATTATCTGCTAACAGCTAAACTACAACCACTATCGACTATCTAAACAGACTATCCACTAATCAAACAGCTTATCCACTACACAAACAAATAATTTTTCCGAATAGGGCCAATGATAGTAAACTGATGTATTTTTAGTACAATAATTGAAATTGGCGCATGTTAAAATATATAATTTCTCTTTGAAACGCAATTATCACATCATTTACAAACTTGTGATCATGATCTTATATAAACTTCATCATGCTTAATTAGGGTATAATAAATTTGATTGTGTCAAGTTAGTTAGTTTTGTAACACTAACAATAGACAATTAAATATATAAATATATACATTAAAACATCAGCAATCACACTAAAAAATACTACAAATTAAAAGTTACATAAATAAGACATAAATTGATTAATAATACATATAATCTCACTCATGTACACACTAATAATGAGGATTGGACATATGATGACATACCACCCCTCATTGCACATTTTATCTATGTATATTGTTTATTTTGATGCAACCACGCCAACGTAACTCTGAATTAAAACACACTTGAAATAAGATAGAAATTAAACACAACGAAATATTACGAGAAAATTAAAGCCAAATCCGCCACTTGTACACATAGAGGTACCGGACGCTGCCCAATATACCGAGCATAGACATGCATGAATTCCTTCATTCATTCACAGATATTAATTCTCATAAGCTCTGCGAGGTTCTTCATCGCCATAGCCACCAGTGCTTTCTGAACCATATCGGCTTTCCTCTGTCTCGCCATAGCGCTTGGTCTCAGTGGAGCCATAGCCACCGGCTGTGTCGTCGGAGCCATAGCGCTTGGTCTCGTTGGAGCCAAAGCCGGTGTCATCAGAGCCATAGCGGTTGGTCTCAGTGGACCCATAGCCGCCAGTGTTGTCATCCGATGAGCCATAGCGTTTGGTTTCAGACTCGGTGGAGCCATAGTCGCCACCAGTGGTGTCATCATTGCCATAGCGGTTGGCCTCAGTCTCAGTGGAGCCATAGTCTGTGTCATCAGAGCCATAACGCTTGGTCTCAGTGGTGTCATCTGATGAGCCATAGCGTTTGGTCTCAGTGGTGTCACCAGAACCATAGCGGTTGGGCTCAGTCTCGGTGGAGCCGTAGCCGCCACCTGCGGTGTCATCAGAGCCATAGCGGTTGGCTTCAGTCTCAGTGGAGCCGTAGTCACCAGGCTGCTGCTCTGTGGTTTCGGTTTCATAGTCGGAGGGCTTGTCCTGGTCCTCGGTTTTCTTGTGGTGGTTGAAGAGGCCTCTTTCCATTTTCGTGGTTAACTTTGTCTGGCAAAGTGGTTGCAGCTGAGTTTCACTTGTAGTTTGCTAGGATGATTGTGTTTGAGGGATGGTCTCAAGTGCTAAAGGGCTTGCCTATTTATAACGAGCGATGTCGCTTCTAATTTCGCTCAAATTATTTTATTTTATAATTTAAAATGTATGTTCAATTTTTTATCGGTATCTAATATCTCAAATAATATCAGAAAAAGAGCTTAGAGAATTTAATGTGACTATTTATATCACTAAAATTGCACCTTTTTTTTTCGGGATAACCCACTCTTAAGAACTCTAAAATTTGTATTGTAAATGACTTTACTTAGGAATGGTGATAAAAGTCTTCTTATAGATAGTATATGAGTGACGACAACATAAGTTAAAAAAACTTGTAGTGATTCGTGTTGTGTGTGTATATATTGATCATTGAAGTTGTTCTTGGTAATTATCAAAGGCCTAGCAAAGGTTGGGACATTATATATGATTTTAAAAATTAAAATTAATTTGCAACTACAAGCTACACCAATAGACAGAAGAGTCTGATAAGTAGGGTGAAGATTCTAGGAGTGGACTACTAATTAATGAATTATTCTTCAAATGGTTGGGGGGTTTGAATGTTTAAATACAATCGTATTAAGTAAATTTTGAAGCTATATGACTCTATATATTATTAAATATGCATTCCTTTTAAGGTATTTGTTACACGATTAAGCATGCATGGTGCCTGCCCCCTACAAAATTATGCATGAGCGATGACAAAATAGGTTATAGTAATTTAAGGAAATACTTACATTGTTGATCCTTAAACCAATCCCAAGAAACTGTTTGCGCGCGGTTCGGTGAGGTGTTACATCGGCAGTGGCTTATTCAAAATATTATTTATGAAGTCCTTAAACAATTACACAATCACATATATTCACGAGATGAATGTGATAAGAAAACGGACGATGATACGCACTTTTACATAAATTAATTAAAAAAATAAAAATAGTAATGTCATTTCAAAATTTAATTATGTGATAAATAGTTGTTAGTTTTTGTTTATGTTAACTGTTTGTAAATAAAGTGTTGTGATAAAATTTGTTACTTTTAAAAAAAATGTGAGAAGAAAAACTAATTTTTAAAATGTTTATATGGCTTCTTCAAATTACTAATTTTTCCACACTTAAGCTATTTTACAAATTGAATTAGTATACAAAATGTTATTAAATGTTTGATAACTCCAAAAGGGTTCATTTTGGCCAAAACCAAGCTCCAAAGAAAAATGCAAAGCACCATGTACAATTTAATAAATCGAAATGAAGAGAAAAAAAATAATTGGCACAAAATGACGTATGGTTAGCAATAAATTGAGTCAAAATGGACCCGAACCCGTTTCATTTTTCAGATTTGGACTCGGACCCAACTTAGGCATGTTGGGTCTATGAAGCATGAAATCGAGATCAAGACCCGTTGGATTTGCGGGTCCTAAATGGGTTCATAATTTTTCAAACTAAAATTGTTAGAAAACAACATAATCTTATCATTTTTTTGTCCCATTTAATATTATTATACATTTATAACCAACATAAATTTTTTATTAGGTACTTATAAATTGACAAATTAAAATAAAGAATCAAAAATCAAATAAACTGAACAAATTTGAACAATAATATGAGATTAAGTGTTGAAGAGTTATGCATGATGATTGATGATAAACAAACGAGGCAAGGAGTACGATTGAATTGTGTAAAAGAATTATAGCAAGTCAAGCTTTAGAAATTTTTTTAAAAAAAGACATTAATCGGGTACATGAGTCGGATCTAGGTCTCAAATTTCAAGCCCAAACGTAAACCTATTTAATACCACTTGGACTCGGATCAATTGTCATCCCTAATTAGAAGAAACACTCCCCAAAAAAAAAACAAAAGAGTGCTGGGAGAACACTCTCCATCTATACAAAATAAGACTCTAAACAAATCCATTTTTTATAAACACCCCCCCACAAAATAAAATAAAACATAAGAGTGTTAACTGAGGATGTAAATGAGTGTCTATCAGACAAGAACAAATGCTCTCAAAAGCATATAATAAATTACAATAAGGAAATAATTGAAAAAAATATATTCCAACTATCTTAAAACTAGAGGGGCATATAAAAGAATTTGCAAATGTGGAGTTATCATATTTTATTTTTAAAAAATCAAATATGAGGCTGTAGCTAATAAACTTTGTAAGTTCTTTGAAGAAACAAAATGAAAGTTAAAGTCCTTAAAAAAAGAAAAAAAAGAATATATGTGTGTATGTGTGTGTATTTTTATTTTATTTTATTTTATTTTAATCATACTAATTTTATGAGTGATTTTATAATATTATTTCAAGCATGCACGAATTTGACTCTCTGTTAGAATATTAAATCTTTTATGAACCTTCAACTTTTATCTTAACTTTTTAATTGATTTCATTCTTATTACATAGCTTAAAATTGGAGCAGTAAGTGTTTAAAGTTTTTCAATTAAAGAGAAATAAAATATTTTTAACAGTAGAACTATACAAATATATAATATTATTTTATTTCCACATATTGGTGATAATGTTGTGGCTCTCACAGTTAGGGACATTCTAGCTTTGAGTGTACCATTTAATTTTTGTGCTTGGTTTTATGTGAAAAGGGGAGAGAATAGTGTCATCCGTGAATTACTAATCATCTTTGGATTGATGATGTTTCGGGGTCCTATTGTGATTATAGAATTAGACGATATGTTTTCTTTTTATTATATGAAAGTCGGGGGTAGATAGAGTACGGTATATTCTCATGTAATAATATCCAAAAAAATTACATACAGGCATCCACTAATAAAACTAAAGTTTGATGGATAAGTAATCGAGAGCTTTGGATGACATGATATATTCAAAATGAATAATTAATAAAATATTGTGGAGAAGAAATTGCCGACGTTGAGATTTCATGTGCGTGGCGAGTATGAAGTGAGGTATCGCCATCAAATAAGAGGAAAACTATGAACTAAACGAAGTCTGATATTTCAGCCAAAGTGAGATTTTGACTAAAAAGACATGTTTAGTCTTTTCTTTTCGATGAACCAAATCCTCTCTCTTGAAAGGGCAAAGACATTAAATGGACGGTGGACTCAGCCTAAGCCTAATTTCATGGGACTGCCCCACTGTCGGCAACCCCAGCTTCAATTTTGGCTTAACTCTCACACTACTCTTCCTTGCTTTGGCATAACTGTTACAAACTGTCCCTTTGTCTTTTTCCTAAATATCTTTAATGGATGTGTGATACAAAGCCATGTGTCACACTTAAATAGATAGATATCATGCTCAGATTAGGAATGATAATGGATTGAAGGTAGATCATATCTATCTAGATTCAAACTCCTTAATTTTTTTAAAAAATAAAAAAATTGATCCAAATCCACCCAGATAGTTTGGTTTCATGAATTTTTAACGAATCTTAAATGAATCCATCAACTTAGTAACGGTTAGATTGAATATAAATCAGTAAAACAATCTAATAGGTTGGATTAGTTATAATAGATCCACATCTAAATCTTTCTAAAATCCATTGTGTCCCAACAATAGAAATTCTGATCCATTTAAATACGATGAGTTTGACAAATTTAAACTGAATCCAAAACCTATTGTCACCCGCTTACCTCAAATAAGTTAAGTTATCGTTATTGATTTGTGTATAGGGGGATATGGCCTGTATGGGAGAATTATTGTGTTGATATTGTGATAGAGTAGTGTGTTGAGGCGTAATCAAGAAATGATGATTTGTGATGTGAATTGTGAAAGATGTTATGTATCGAAGAAGCTTTTAAAAGTGGGAGGGATGAAAGGTGTTGATATTGCCACGTACCCACATGTGATTTTGATAAAAATCAAAAAATGTGATGGAGTTAGTTAATTTAGTTGTGGTTCAAGTTGATCCCAATTTCCTTGCATGGATTTATATTTTCCAAATTAATGCCAAACTCTATGATTATATATGCTGAGATGCTAAAAGCATATCCCAAATCCCCAACAGTCAATCAATGACCCATCTGCCAGTCTTTTTTGTCCTACATCCTTATTTATTTTAATGACTTTTTTTTTGTGTGAATAGAATTATCCATCTACAATAATGTTTTCAGAATATCTTAGAGCATTTGTATTTTTTTTTATCAAAAATCTTCCACGAGACTGTATATTTTTAAAAATAAAAATAGTAATAGTATTTTTTTTTTTGTTGTAGATGAGTCTTAAAAGACAGATGTCATATAATACGGGAGGGAGCAGTTAAATCTAAGGCTTAATGTAACCAAAACTTCAGTCTTATTCACTAAACTTTAAATAATAATAGCATATTAATGAGCATTTAATTGTATACCATGGTAGCTATATTTTGTTAAATTACATAATCATTCTTTTACTCAATAGGATAAATTGATCTATTTATATAACTTGTTCAAGTTATTTATTTATTATTATTTTGTGTAATTTTTCCAAGATCAACTATTCTAGTCTTAAAATAAAAGAATTTACATACTTGTAATTCATATGAATTTTAAAAAATAGAAGAGAATATACTTGCACCAATAAAATATACACCAAAAGTACACTAACACATGATGATCGACTAATTTTAATTTTAATTATTAAAATTTCCTATTTTTATGATAATATATTCTATCCGATTGTGTCATGTTATGTAAGTGTTAATTTGATATTTATTTTATAAATATATTTAGAATAATTAAAAAATAAAAAAAAAGATGAATAATAACTATGATCCTTTAATGTTTTCAAACCATCCAATATAATACACGGTAAAATATTAATTTAGATTCAATAATAAAAATTTTGAAAAACCAAGTTTCTTAATATAGATGTTGATAATCCCTCTAGGATTTTTTTTTTTTTGTTGACATACTTTTTCAGTTAAAAATAAATGGCAGCGTATCCATCTTTTGGAATCGCCCGTGTCTGTCACGCAAGAAACGAGTGACATCTTTTGGAGTATTACTATTAGCATGCACTTGGTGCATTTTTTGCGTTATGTTCATCAACTTTTTTTTTTTTTTTTTTGAAGTCATGTTCATCATGATTTTTCTTTTTCGTCACAGGTATCATAGTGGCCTACTCCATATAATTTTTGGTGGAGGAAGATACCAAAGTTATGGAGGGGATAATAAAGAGAACGACTTACTCATCAAAAAATAAAATAAAATAATAAGAATGATTTATGGTTGTAAGAAAATCTAAATTTAATTTGAAATATGAGGCAAATACATTACATCATTCTTTTATTTGTTGATTATTTGTCAAATGATTTAAAAAAAAATGGAAAAGGAAAATTTCAAAATCAAAAGATAAATGTTGCCATCGTTTAAGTTTAACCACATTTGGGAATGCCAGTTGCAACAATTGACTTGAAATTACTGGAAAAAGAAAAAACTCTACATTATGATATAATTTTGACTCAAAGTGACACATTCTCATGTTTTAGTGTAAAACACGTCATTGAATTTTTTTTTTTTTATAAATAAGTTTTTTTTTTTTTTTTTAGGCAAAGGAGGTGGGAATGGCGATCTCCTTCTAGCTTTCCGGGCTAGGAGATGTGCTGCCTGAATGTTTGATTTGCTAGCTTTAATTATTTTAATAGTAAGAAAACCTCCAACTAATCTATTGATTTCTTTTTTGTGTAGAACGAGCGATACAATACAATAAGGGAGGGGAACCAAACCTAAAACTTAATGTACTCGGGATCTCAATATTGACCATTATGTCATGACCTCATTGGTACTAATCCCTTGCACTTACATTCTCTTCCGAAACCTTGCACTGCTATCGAAGTTCCGTTACTGCCGGTGCCGAATCCGTCTTGATGATGATATGTTGAACTCCTAGGACACTCATATCTATCCTTCAATGCCAGTTCAATTGCAAGGAATTCCGTCTGAATTGCTGGCTGAGCGTGTATCCTTTCCAGTAACCATGATTGATGCTGAGTCGATTATCCTCGGTAACACAGGCTGCTCCCACTGATAGTGTATCTCTTTCTCATGAGCCATCTGTTATCACTATAAATAAGTTATATTCAAAACAAATATAAAATTGACACGGTTGTTGAGTGACATTTTAAACCGCGAGCACTAAAGTAACATGTCTGACGCATACGCACATCCTGAACAATTTTTATTTCCCAGGCATGAGACATACATAAATACATTTATACATTATCACAAATCAACCCCCGATGGACAGAAGATACAAAATTCAATTAAACCCCTAGTAAAAAGCACGGATTTTTCTTTTCTTTTCTTTTGGGGGGAGATAGATGTGGAAATTCAACCACTAACTGGAAAAATGTCGAAATCCAAATCCATATTCCAAAGTCCCACCCAAACTCTGGTTGAGGGATGGGCAAATGTACCAGCCTTATCCTTGATTACAAGAGGCTGTTGCATAAGCACCTAAGTTCAAAAGAAAATTAGCAGCTACTACTCCACATAAAAAAATATAAAGCAACTTTGTGAGGCCTACAAAATCCAGCTTGCCACTAGTAGTCCTGCAAAATCCTCGGTCTGCAATAAACCATTCTGCTGTCACGAAGCACTAGGCTAGGTCTAAGACTTGCCCTCTTTGTCTTTGATAATAACTCTTTTCTTCCAATATTGACCACCTCCCTCGCTCTTCATTTAGTCATGATTCCGTTTTAACTCAGCCCTAGGCTTGTTGGAAGGGAATCCTGCAACAGGAAAACAGTAATAAGATACCTGTGACAGTACTGCATCCCCATTTGAATTGTCAGTTTAAACTTTCTAGAAAAGGCAATTTCAGAGCTTAAAAGGTGACATTTCGTATTCTGTAACTCGGATCATAGTTCTTGACATGTTTACTTTAGAACCAAATCAATATAGACCAAATGTATGTCCAACAGAGGTTCCATAGTCACCTCTCCGATGAAATTGAGCTACATGTAATTCAATATTCTCCTGGATAACCTCATCCTTTCCAGGAATTGACGTTTCTTCAGTCCTAAGTCCTTTCTCAGTCACCATGTAACCCCAAAGCCATGAATTCCTTTTTACCAGACTTATACACTTCATCATGCTAAGAAAGATAGCAGGTTCCTCCAGATTAGACGGCTAAGGTGGTTTTCCCGTACCCACCCTAATATTATGTATTCGGACAACAAGGTGAGTTAACAGATGCCCCACTAAGATTCGAAGATTTCCTACATCACAAATTCTTGGGTGACACCATCTCAACAAACATTATGGTGAGACGGGCTCCCTGAGGGATGACTTTTGTGGGTGCTCGAGTGACTAATGACTATTCTAGGATGACTTTTTAATTTAGGGATGACTAATGGTTCATTTGAGGATCACTTTAATATTAGTAGCTCTAATGAGTTATTAGTCACCTCCAAAACCATTAAAAGTCATCCTAAGGATATTCGTCTCACATTATCTCTTAAGTAAAGTTGTCTTACACAAGACTTACTATTCCTACACATGGTAATCTAGATCTTGAATGCTTTGAGGTTGTAACCCCTACTTTTGTACGGGGTTACGATGGCAGTAGTGAAGCTATTCGTCTTCTTACAAAATAAATAAAATACATACATAAAATTTTCCTCTCCTCAGCAATGTCTCATAGTCATTAAGAGCTATTCTCAGAAATTTATTATTTTTGCTCACTAGAAAAAAAGGTTCAACCTCTTTGCTTGCGGGAGGCAGGAGAGGTAAATCTTCCTAAACCCCACAAAAGCGAGATTCATATTAGGAGTAGTTGTTATTGTTACACTATAAACGGAGGTCTCGTTGCACTCATAGCATTTCCAACACATGGAGATCCACCATGAGTCTTCAAACAACTGGCATCCCAGAAAAGTTGATACACAAATGGCAGTAACATATAGATATTATACATCATATTAAAAGCATACTGAACGGCATCAGCCACATAGCTGATAAATTTTTTACCATGCTGCATCAAACACCTTGGTTTCAGTTCCACCAATATAGAACTTTGTGGCTTCCCATCAGACCCAAAGCTGAGACCCCAGGGGAGGAGGGAGAAGTAATGAAAAGATAAAATGGAAATTTCCCCTCAAGGAAGAGGAACAGGCTAGGGAAGTTATGCAAGAATCGAGGTGCTCCCAAGGCCAATGCTTAACTACAAAAATGCAACTGAGAAGATATCTTCAAACTACTAATATGCATGCCAGTTTTATTCTCCACCAATACAAATCCCTCTGCTAATAACTTATGAAGACCATAACTTGAATAATAAATGAGTAAATTAAAGTGACCTCCAGCATAGAAGCCTTAACGCTGTGTCTTATAGCTGCGCACGTAATTAATGTTACTCGAAATCTTTAATTCAGCTCAAGTACCTACGTTAAATGCTCTATATTCCAATATGAATATATGAATCTTCATTTCAAACCAATAACACAGAATTTTCAGAAAATGAATGTCTGTCCACCTAGACCCTCTTGGGCAATCAAATTCTAACCAGAGAAATGGCTGAGCTGAATAACAACACCGGCTACCTCATCCAGCATGAAGGAGATAATGCTTGTTTTTGTCGCTCTCTTTCTCTTTTCAGTGCAAATTGTAACCAAAAAAAATTTAAAAATAAGCTTAAGAAGATCTTATGACAACTGTGACCTTAGACCCAGTTACAATTTTCCAAAACAGGCATTGGCGATAAACGTGAACTGAAGTTGATCAGAAATAATATTACCTTCCACATTCACCTGATGTCAAACATGCCTTCAGGTACCCTTTGCCTTGGACCGGTAAAGGTAGATCTGAGGTGCAATAGGTGGAACATAAGCCTTTTCCATCTTAACAGAAGGGGTATCTCTGTAATCCAAAGCAGCTCCCCCAACTGGAAAACAAAAAACACTTTCCCCAATAAAATCAACAGAAAAGAAAAACAAATACGTGCAGGATATTGTGAAACTGCGAAAGTGAGATGAAGGGAGGCGGGAGAAGGGGGAAGAAAGAGAGAGAAAGACTAACAGGTGAAGCTCTTCCCGAAGAAAAATGGAGGAAGCTGCCATGAGATCTGTAGTACATCTTTTCCTGGAATCAGGCCAATGTAAACTGATCTGCTGATTTCATTGAGATCTGAGAGATAATTACCAAAAACCCACCTTGAGAACAACGGCATTGAGGCTAATAAAATCTCAGCTGTGAAGGACATTTCTTATGTATTCAGTTCTGTATTCATGGGGCCCATAACATACGAATGACAGGCAGCCCCCATAGAGCAGACAGTGGATACCTAGTTCAAATATATTTGTTCTCCTCTCATTTGCTGCTCCTCCGTCGTCACATCTGACAAGATACCCTTCAACCCCACCATCACTGTCCAAGTTATAACTGTCATGGACTGGCTCAGTATCGAGACCCCATGTAAAAGAAGTCCTCATATATTCAAGCCAGCTAAAATCAACAGGATCTTTAATCGCTTTAAGGTACTGAGAGCCTCGAACCAAGAAACTCCAGACCTTGGGAGTCATAATTGATATACACATGAGAAATTCCCGAGACACAGCATCAAACTCTCTGTTCCAAGTTTGAATGAAAGAGAAGCTGAATTCAAACTTGTCCATTAATAAACATCTTGGACAGTTTAGATTAGGAATAGGTGAAAGATCTTGCAATACACAATTCGCAAACAAATTCCAGGATGAACTTCTAGCAAGAGATAGCAGGGATTCCCCAGCATTAATCCAAAAGGTTGCAGCATAGGCGATGAAAGAGGGTTCAGATAAAAATAGATGGTGGGTTGCACCTGCAAGCAGTAAACTGTATGCTGTGCTGATCCTGCTCATCTCAAAATTATGGAATTGCTTTCCATCATCACTCTGACTTGCACGGATCTTATATGTAGAATTCAGTGTCGTATAGGCATTCAATGATAAATGATGGAGGGGTGACAATCTAAAATATATATGAGAAACTCCTCGACTTTCCTCTAAATGTTGATTAAATACACCTTGAGAAAAGAGGCCTTCAATCTTCTCACAACATGATACAGGATCACCAACCTCCATATACTCCATTATAGTGCTATCAAACACATCCCTGAACCTCTCAACGGCATTTTCCTTATACTGATCAAAAATCGACCACAGGTTATTGACCTGGCAACAAGTTAGAAACGTTTCCTGATAAAAACGACAAGGTCATGGGTCAATCCTTCCCTCAGAAGCAATCTTGAAAAAGCCCAAATTTGGAAAATTTGAATATATTTCATTCTGTTTGTTTAGAAGAGCAACTGTTAACAAAATGTTTTGGTCATGTCAAGAGGGTAAGCATACACACAACAAATTAGTAAGAGTTGAACACAGTCAATATATTTAACACTTAGAAATTTAGGGAGAATCACATCAGATGACAGAAAGGATAAGATAAGAGGGAATATACGAATAATAGCATCAACTGACCATGGTTAGACCAAATTTTCTTGTTCGAGAATGCAAAGGATATTCCCAAGTCTCAATAAATTTACTTATGAAATGCTCATATCCTTGCCCAACAAAACTATTGGTATGGCCTTAACTATCTCATCTCCAGCTCGAATCATAGTCCTCGCTCCATCAAAAATCTCTTCAGCACAACATGCCTACGTGACACTCAATAATCACGTCACTCACAAGAGAAGCAAAAACACTGGCTGCTAAATAAATCCAGCAAGTCACTTCAGGGCCAGAAAAAGTATAATGACAACAAGGGGGACCCAATCACCCTCAGGCCTCAGCTAACAAGTGAGTTAGCGTGTCTTAAATCAACTAACTGTCAAGGTTTCATTTCAAAAAAATTAGGGTTGCACTTTTTTCATTCCCATCTATGCACTCAGGTTTAGGATCTGAAGTACGTTTGTGAGAGCTCGTGTATTAAAGAATTCAGAACAATCCAATGTCAGCAATACCTAAGGTGGGGTCTTGACAGCCTAAATATTAGAGAGAAATGGATTTTATCTGATGTTTCATCTTGTTTCATTCATTTTCTTCCTTAAATAGAAGCTCCAAAGGCCATATATCAACAGGCGTGGTCCTTAAAAGTTTAATATGATACGATCGCTCACACTTTAACAGGTTTCAAAATATAGACTTATTGAAAAATGCTACGCCGCAGTCAATGCAAAAAGATCCATAAACCAAGCCAAACCTACCCACAAAATCGCATCTAGAGTCAGGTGTTTCAGTGTGGGGACGGGTAATATGCAATGTTAACGCAATTATTAATTGCCTAGAGGTTATTTCAAGTTAACCCTAGATTCAGAGGCATTGACTACCCAGTACCCACAACTTCTGAGTAAAGAAGCATCAGATAGTTTGATGGAACATGTTGGTTGTGTACCATGATCCAAAAACTGAAAATGTTCTACAGTGATGACTCTCTTGCATTAAAGTTTAGGCAATTAGTGAATACTTGAGGGAAAAGAGTCCATCAAAATCATTTTTCAATAACAAAAACCATAAACTGTTTTAACATCTTAGGCTTAAATTGTTACGGCAAAGTGCAAGTGGAAAAGAACACTCTCATGCATTCTTCTGCATTTTTCTGCAACATGGATAGAGCAGGGAGCAATTGATAGCAAGACTGGCTGGGAAGCATTTATGAAATTATTTGCTATATCAAAGCGATTGAAAGTAGGAATCTAAACACAAGTCAGCCCTTGGTAAATACATATCTGGCAAGCAACTATTCTGATGGAGGCAGGCCGTGCATCCATACCTGTAAACAAAGTTGGAAAACATGCCTACCAACCTAATCTACAATTTCATGTACAAAATGCAACCTCACAACTAGGGACAAACCAGATAGCTAGCTGCAGACAACCATAGCCTGTGGAAGTTGTACAAAGAAAATTAATAAGATAAGAATGTTAAAAGCAAAGACACATACTTGCAAAGCATAATCCACATAAGCTTGAGGCGCTGAACTGCATCTCCTACAGCCACAACTGAACTGGAATTTCAGCCACAACTCTGAATGCCTCAACGTCTACAAAGCCAATGGTAAAAAGAGATTAGCAAGGAATGCATACTGACCCCAAATTTTATTTAAGAAAAAGGATCACCCCCAAAAATCAGGAAATAGAGAAATTGACAAGTCAGAAAAAAATTCTCATAAATTTGGAACAAGGCCACAAATGTAAAGAATGTCTTTTGCAATGAAATACTGGGAATTGATTGAGGAAAAGTAAATAGATTAGTTCATTCATTAAAAAAGTAAACAGTATGATCACCAGTCACATGGAAAGGGCTTGAAGAATTTCTCTTCAATTGGCCGAGAATGTTCACGTATACGCTCAAGCATGTAGGCAATGAGTGTTTCAACTCCCTCGAGAACTCTCAGCTGAATGTGACTATGTGAACAATGTTTTGACATGGTTCTCACATTATATATCTTTATAATGACAGAATGAGGATTTGCCAATCATGCATTCCCAGCACTAACAATTGAATCAAAATCAATGTACTTGTAAATGGTTTGCTCTGTCCACCTTTTAATTTATTATCACTGAACTGTCAAGGTAATTATATATTCAGTAAAATATTAGGTCTTATTATGTCTTTATTTGGTGGCTAGCTACCTATTGACCATTCCCAGCCCAAGGCTCTACTTATTTCCCATTATTCTTTAAGACCTGCAGAGAAATAAGATATTCAATTATGGAAGACTCTAAAACTGTGCGAGAATTCACTAATTTATTCTCTGGTTGGGTGTTCAAATCAGGTTGATGACTGGGGAGTTTCTGAAGTCTAGAGGAATTGGGGCAGATGATAGTTGTGCCTACTGCTCTACCCCTGGAGCTGACAGCTGCAACCATATTTTTTAATGTCCTGTGACAAATGCTATTTGATGCAAGATTTTGGTTTGGTCTAAATAATTTCCCAGGTGCTGGAATTTCAGGAAAGAGGTAAAGTGGTAAGCCGAACATTGTAAAGGTAATTCTCAGCATTGCAGATGGAGAAGATCTGTCCTTGCTACTACCGTCTATGAAACCTGGAGGGAAAGAAACTTGAGGAAGCATCATCAACAGCAGCACAGATCTAGTCAAGCTATTATCTCCCAAATTCCATATCTTTTGTATGTAAGAGGCAACATGACTGTCAATGATTCTGGTGATCTTATTTTGCTCTAAACTCTAGCTCATAACCCCATGTAACCCTTTCTTTTTGGCAATACTAACTATTTACTATTTCCCCACATAAAAGTGTGAGAATTAAGAACCTTGGCAGAGTTTTGTAGAATAAACAATCAAAAACTTATAAACCATTGAATTGGGAACTTTATCATCACTCCAGCATGTAATATTTATGTATAACAAATTAATGAAACGTAAGCAGCTTAGCCCACATGTACTGGTGTATTTGCCATTTGTCCCACAATTATTAGTTTTTGAGACGAGGCAAATTAGGTAACGACCCCGGAAGTATTAAAGATATCAGACAGAATTGCACAAATATACTATAGTTGGGAAAAAAATTCATTTGCAATAATCTCCATTCCTATCAAGTCACCAGGCACGCCTCAAGGTCTTAGATGAAGGCAGCTTAGTCAGAGGAAAGAATTTTGGATAGATAAGCAATCTGAGAGACAAGGATTATTTCAAGACTAATGCATTATAAGCACAAAGTCATCATGCTCATTCATAAAACACAACATGCAGACCCACAGGCGAGTTTGGCAACAGCTGACATTAGAGCTCCATTGTATCCAGATCAACTTTCTGAGACAAATTAAGTATATATCCTATGAGTCCAATAGCCTCTGTCAATCATTGAAACAGATGATTGGGTTAAACACTGTGACTTCTTCATGTTTTAAGGGTCATTGATTTCTTAGCTGGCAACGTCAACCATTCTTACATTGACTACATCACCCTGCAAGTTTTTATTCAACCGGTATGTTACAAGCACTAACCCTTTTCTAACTGCTACTAGACTATTGCCTCGAAGGTCTCCTGTCTTTATTCCACTACCATGCTATCTCTCGAAACAAGAAATCCTAAATTCTCCTTCTATCATACTCCCTCAGTCCCTTGCAGATCTTCCTAAATGAGATTTTAATTTTTTGTCCAAAATATTGTCCTTTTACAAAAACAAGACAATAATGACTAAATAAATTTACTAATATTGCCCCCATTTAAGGTTGCATTGGAAATGTTTTTGGCACATGAGATAAGGGGAATTTAGGGAATATATTCAATAGTTAATTGTTTGTAGTAGTATTAATTAGTTTTTCTTAAAAAGTATGTTTTACTAGTTTAGGAAGGTCTTTAAGAGATGGAGGAAGTACTACACAAGGTCTTCATTATGAAGCTAATCTTTTCAACTTAAAGGTTCCACCTTCCAACTCCTTACAATTCCTTATACCTCTCTCCAGCTCCTTATAGTTCCTTTTAGCTCCTTCAAGCCCCTTTCTATACGTTCTTCAAACTCCTTCTAGCTCCTTATGCAGCCCATCCAAGCTCCTTCTAGCTTAAAACTCCTTCTCGCAACCAAAAAAGAACAAGCCCTTAGTTGCGCCCATAATCAATTATCCTATGTGATCTCGTATCTAGGACAAGCATCCAAACCATTTCCGCCCATCAAAAAAATGCAAGATATAGCTTACATTTGCAGTAAATTCCGAGAACAAAGTAGTGCTCATCGCCAATTTTCCATAAGAACCTTAACAAAGTCAAAAACATATCTAGAATCCTTGATAAAAAATAAAAAAACCAACAAACAAAAGTTGTTTTTTGTTGAGCATTAGTTACTTAATGCTGCTTCTATATTTCCAATTTTGGGACCAGCCATGCAAAAGAAAAAGAAACCAACCCAAATAAATGCCAACTCTTCATCAATCTATAAGAGCATACAAGGAGATATTGCAGATTTCACAGAAAATCAGTATAACAAGACCATTCCCGAATTACCAAGAGTTACATTGCAGCTTCAAGAAAGAGCCCAAACACCTTATTCATACCCTCATTAACTAATAAACTTTCCCTATTTCATTGGCAACAAGGTATGTCTACCTTCACACTAATTTTTTTTTTTTCAAAAAAGAAACAAAGAAAGGATGCACAGCTAGTATCCTATAGACAACTATATACATCCAAAAAAACAAACTATCCGCAAAGTCTGCCGCATCAAAAGAGGGAGAATGATACTTCCCATTATCTAAAAAATAGAGGCTTGATGAAATCGTCTCTTAAGCGCTGAAGAGGAGTTTCAACAGCTTCAAATGCTTTACAGTTCTCTCTCTTCAATACCCCAAAAAAAAAAAGATCACCTGAGGTATAACCATGGCCTTCTTCTTCACTGTCCTACCAAAGAAACCCTCCTAAGCCAAAAGATGATTCCTAGTGCAATTAAAAGCAACCTAAGAAATGCACAAGCAACTAAAAGCAAGTTCCTAAACGTGCCGTAGCAAACTGACAATCACCAGCAAGTGATCCATTGATTCAAAATCCTCTTTGCACATAAAGCACCTATTCTCTAGGATCTTTCCCTCTTTCCTTACTTATCACAAGTCAAAATATTCCCATGTGTAGCTTATCTGCCTTCATAGTTGTTCCTAGGACTTCGATGCCTCTTCCTAAATATTCTACCCACCAAGCACCTTATGCAGCAAAGAAAGCATGGCAGAATACAAATATCAAATGATAACTAATTTTGTTTTCTCTTTTGTTGAGCATGCATGTCACTTAGATGGACGTTTTGGTTATGATGAATGATCACCATTCAATAAAACTAATTCATGGAACTATAAAGCTAGATTTGGAATTTCAAAAGCACAACTAGTGAATACACAGATGGTCACTCCAAAGCACAAACGCCCTTGGACAAGGGAAGGAGTACTCACCCTCGAACTGGGAGCCTAGAGTTTGAACCCTAGCACTTGTAATTTGTAAAGGATCCTTCATCCCTTTCCCCAGCCTTACAAGTGACTTACCCTAACTCCAAGGTTCACCCAAAGTTTCCTACACACTGCCTCTCCTGCCGCTACTATGTAAGCTACTTGTTGCTCAAAGATGAGTACTATTTCCACCTGGTACCTTCTCTATCAACCTATAACTAAAAAGTGAAGTGAAACCATGAGATGATATACTTCCAGAGAGCAATAAATAACACATTCCTAGCATTTTCCTTTTAAGCAGTTAGCACTTCTCCTGTAAGGAACGGGTCATTGTACCAGTGAAAACTGCTACAATCACTAGGCGCTAACAAGTAGCAACACGGACACAGTCCCATAATCCATGGTGTTGCAGAGTTGAACCAAGCATTCTAACAGCAGCAACCTCTATCCAACCTCGCAGGATGGGACAGTAAATATTGTCCTACCCTCTAATTTAGGGGAGAAACAAAGACCGATATCCAGCAAAACACAAAAACACATAAATAAATGAAAACGCAGACAGTAAACTGCCCTGGTGCTGAAGGAATTTACCGTTGGCTGCAACAAATCTATGTAAGTGATAGTCACTTCTTCCCCTCTTCGAATTGCCTTGATGCTTCGAACAACAACTCGCGGACCATAGTTACTATATCCTGAATTCAACAAATTGAAGTTAAAAAGGAAATCAACCACCATAATAAACTCAGTATCCAACTTCACTGGACCTGGATTCTAATTTAAGAATCAACAATTCACGATACTGACCTTTCGCCAATTCACTAGTGGCAGGGGCCCTGAATTCCTCAATCTGCATCTAACCATCACCCAAGAACAATAAGCACAAATCAAGCGAACCCAGGAACAAAAAGTCAATCAATTCACATTAGAAAAACTTTTGGAAAAACCAATAATAATACATTATCTGCTTCATCACTGGAAGGTTCAATCCGCATACAATCAGCAGCTTCCCAAATCCGCTCAAAAGCATCAACAAACCGGTAACACGAATTCGGTGAACAACTATGATTAATCCAAGAGAAACGCCAGTCATAAACCCCAATCCCAATCGGCCTCTCACCACTGCCATTAATCTCAACGCCATTGGTAATAACCAAGCACAACACAGCCTCCTCAAACTCACATTCCCCACCGTCAAACTGCCTCCCATCTCTCATCGCCCTGGCCATCGCCATCACCCTCCCTCCAACCCTAACCCTAGCGGAACACTCCTCATCGTCGAGAAGTTTCCGGCGATTGGTGAGGAGCCCCAAGAGGCGAGTCGAGGAAGGGGAGAGAGAGAGGCGGTGGGTATGCAGAAGGCGGAGGGCGGCGCGGAGGTCAGAAGAGTCGGAGTGAGGAAAGAGAGAGGAGTGGGAGCGGAGGAGGAGGAAGAGGTGGTGTTCGCCGGAGGAGAAGTGGAGATAGGAGTCGGAAGAAGAGCATCCATCATTGGAGCAGTAGCGGACGGAGTAGGAGGAGGAGGAGGAGGTAGTGGTCGGGAGAGGGCGGAAGCAGGAGGAGCAGTGGGAGGAGAGAGAAGAGTCGTAGAGAGCGAAAGAGAGGGGACGTAACGGTGGAGTTATGTCTTGGCCTATTTCTAAGTCCTCTATCGCTCTCATCGCCATTTTCACGTCCTTAACCACCTTCTCCATTTTTTCCGCGATCAAAACTCAAGGGACTCGCCCTTCTTATTCCATCTTTCAACTCCCTAATCTTTTTTTACCAACGGACGTAATAGTTGCCCCAAAATATAACCATCATAACTACCATAACTTTCATAACATAAATTATATATCTATACTAGCATATAAATATCCCAATCAATTTTTAATAAAAAATGGAGGGTAGGTGTGATAAATTACAAAAGATTCATTAATTAAGTGGCCAAATTTTTACCAAATGAACGGCGTGTGATGTTCATAACTTCATGTAAATTGAAGTTTGGCGGAAAATTTTGCATAGTAGAGGGAAGTTTGGCGCCATTGAAGTGACATGTGAGCCTCCACTATACTAATTTAACCTACCACTAAGGTCTTCACAATAACTTTGAAGGAAACCTACCGTATCATGATTTTGAAACCGGGTGACCTCAATAACTTGTAACCGTAAAAGGCCTCCATTACAATTACACCTTCAATTTACTTTCTTACAGGCATTCAATGGACATTGAATCCGAAACCAGGTGCAACTATTCCACATTTATGGTCTTCCAAGATGAAGATCACGTTAATGTACCAATTCTCTGTCATTGTGGGCTCCCGTTGACATAATTTGTGATTCTTCGGACCGATTCGGACGTCGTACAAGATGTCATAAGGTTATGAACTTTTCAATAACTTTGAAATTTTACCTAAATTTATAATGTTATCATAAATTAGCAAGTACATTAATATAACTTTATTATTTTCCATCCAAACACAATTAACGAGTATATATGAATAATTGAATATATCTCCGATAATCCCTACTCTTTTTTGATTTTTTGTAGAGGGCATGTAACCATTAAACTTACGTGGATGACCCCTTGACGAGAACCGAGAAGGTGTCGGTTTGAGACTTGAACGGCAAAATCGGAAATTGATTGCTCGACTTAATCGCTGCCAAGGTTGTTGTGAGCCGAGTACAAAGAAAATGAGTTGACGTTGAAGATCCAACGAAAGTATGATATTTATTGGGAATTGGTGAGATTGGTTCTCGTGTGCACGTTCTTTATCCTCTACATGGTGAAGGGGGCCACTGTTGTGGAGTGATACTCATTCCGTATGGGTAAGATGAGCTTTATTTTGTGTGGGTCATGAAGTTAGAAAGTTCATGTTCAATTTAATTGCCATGATTTTTTTGGGTATGTATATAATGGGATTCATACTGATTGTATATGGGTACGATGAAGTTAGGAAGTTGATGTTCAAGTCAATTACCATGAATTTGTTTTTCGCACATGGTACTTGTTTGTATAGGCCTTTGTCCTTAGTGTTCTTTTGGGATTATGTTTGTATAGGCCTTACTCTTATTTTGTATTATGATGTACATGATGATATCACTTTTGTATCTATGAAATGCATATCCGTACTACTTAATGGGATAATCATAGTCATTGTGTACTCCTCCCCTCAAAAATATCGCATTCTCCATTAGCCCATTGGGGATGTACAACATGGTTAAACACATTTACAAGGTATGCTACATTTCATATAAGGTTATAATTGAAATCAATGTCATCGGCAAGTAGGCTACTAATATAAGGGTACAATATCGAACTTAATCTCCTACCATAGAACTACTGAATCATCATGGTACGAAAAATATAAACATGCGTAAGCTTCTCCCCAAAAATGTTAATGACAAACTTTAATGGAACAGATACCATTTGCAAAGCAGGTACAAATAGCATAGCTTCATTTACACGGTGAGTGGCTTTAGGATGACATCAGATGTCCCGAAATTCCGATGTTTACCATCAACTACATTAGTAAGGTTGAATCCTCGTTTTGGGAACGGATTGATGACAAGGGCTTGAAGCCGACATGCAATACTCCAAATGTAACGAGCATGATGATTGCCACTAGTAGCAAAATACGCATCATTCCAACCAGGAACACAATTAACAATTTAATGTTATATACATAAACAACCTATTGAAAATTAATAAGCTCAACACATAGAGGACAACTACAACAACCTATTGTGTAAAGCCAAGCACGGTTTTTTGCTTATACATAGTAGTTGTTCATAACTTTCAAAGATCCGAAGCAAATGGTGCATACGTAGTATCATAGTGAACCAGGTGAAGATATGAATGGATCGGGGAAGTGGGCAATGTCGCCGTTGAGGAGGCTCGAGTAGCATCTTATCATGGACAAGTCCGATATTAATGTCGTCAAAGAAAAGTCCGTCGGCCTTCAAGGACAACAAGTCCACAAACAAGCATGACGTAAACCCCACGATCGTACCCACTACAATAACATTTGCCAACAAAGGAAGCCGGTGTTACATATGGTAATACATTCACTATGTACTACAACAGGTAACGTGTCTGGAGAATGTAACATGGCGTAAGATATGAACAGTTAAGTTAGGAAAAGAACACTGAATTTTTTTGTTAAGGGCGATCAGCGTGCTCAAGTTCCCATGACAAAGCGTCATGTATATTTGTGCATGCTTTCAATGCGGATGCAATTGCAACTTTCCGATACGACATACTTAGTTAGGAAAATATAAACTAATAGACAACGCCAGTCAATATACGGCAACCAATCCTAAACAAGGACACTTACCGCTGCCCGAGAAGGTCGGACCGGGCTTCCCCTTCTTACTTTTCGACGATACCCCTTCAAAAGTAAGGAGTCATACACAAAGAATCGCCTCGCACGGAAGTCACCCACTAACAATACCCAATGTCCGACCTCTTCCTCTAGTAGGGTAATGAAGACCTGCAAGCGAGACATTTGTGTATAACGCTAACATGTACGATACGAACAATTATCGAAACATATGTGTTAACCATTGCTAGTTAAGTTGAAGGCTTACTAAGCGGACGGATTCATTGAAACGATGTTGCAGCGTAACCCGAATGGACTCTTTCACGGTCTTGGGGTTGAAAGTTGCCTGCTCACACAACAGGTTGTACGAGTAATTAAGGAAACGAGTGTACGGTAAATAAGACATATTAGGTTCTGCAGGCCTAACAAACCCACATTTGGAAGGGCAAGTAGAGGGACTGCCGAGCACAATTTTGGGTACATTCTCGACGCTTTTGGAGGAGTGATCCATATTCATTCACTGCAACTCCCCAATACAGTACTTCCGCCATGTGTCATATGGCCTACGCTTGAGGACAACATGAATCGGGGCACTCAATGTATCCCCATATGCATTCGGGTTTGAACCAGTAGGGAGTTTGACATTCCTGCATCATGACAATGTATAAGTGAGTTACATACTTTACGCAAAGGATAATGGTTGTGAATGAAATCGATTGATTTGCATACCAATCATCGGGTTTTTGAACGACTTAATGATTAACGCACAACAGACTAGCAACTCCTTCTCCTCCTTTGACAAATGCTTTGTCAAGTACTCCCTTACATGCTAGTGGGAACATAAAATACGGTAAACCATTGATCGTCATACAAAACCACGGGAAAAATATGATTATGAATAGCGAGAATACATAAGGTAATTTTACCTCCTTCCGAGGTGTTTTCCGGACTCGAAACATGGACAGCCTGTATGTTGTTGTGGAAGAAAGAGAAATATAACGTATGAGCAGACGAAGACAAAAAGAAGTAGTCATTGTCTTACACAGTACTCACAAAAAATAAGCAAAAACTTTAGTATGTTTATTCTTTCCATTCACTTTCTGTGTATTCTTAGTGTGCGGATGATACTTGAATGGTACAACGAATTGTATGTCTATTACGGTGTACATTGTCAATTTCACGTGAACACTAACACCAACATTTAACAACATAGGCAATCGTATGCCAGTACATAATGTCCAAGAGCACCATTATCGGAAAATATGAACCTATGTATATGCAAAGATACTAATGAAAGCAATTGTGCGGAATGCTACCCGGACTAAGAAGGCTGAAATTTACAATGTATGGAGGCACAAAAAAAAATACATACAAAAGTGTTTATAACGACCCCTACCTGCGTCGGGCTTGTGCTTGAGTGTCTTACCCCTTGAACGGGTCGTGCCAGCTGTAGGTGGTATATTCGCGTTTGATGCACGTGCATGATCCCGCTTGTTGGGGTCGGTATATGGTGAAGAGTGCATCCGGGAAAGGACTCTTTTTCTAGGGAAAGTTTTCAATCGAGACGAAACTGTTGATCCGACCTTGTGTATTGAAGATTATCTGTCATTGCCGTCCACATCGGTAGTTGGGTCATCGTTCTTCCGAAGGCTGTGGAACAAGCACACAATCCCAGTACAATTGTTACTTCTAATTCCATCACGGAAGTGGACACGTTGAGGTCGGCACTCATGGTGCCCGCCGCATCATGTCCCTCACATGGCTGTAGATCATCACCAATCGTACACATGCCATCACTTGGAAGAGCCTCGCTTGCCTTCAACCTCATCTCTAACTCCAACAACCTCTGTCTCGAATGAATCAAGCTCTGCACGTGTTGTGCGATAAGCTTCCTTCTCCATTGTGTAGAGGTCACGTGCACGTTGCAACCGCTCGTCCAAGCTCGGCACTCCTTGAAAGGAAGAAAAAAAGAACGCATAAATAAGACAAATAATAGCGCTCCTCCAAGGTGTATAAGGATAAGGGAGCCCATAACAAGGGAGGCTTATGGGAGGCAAGGCAAAAGGTTATATCTTGTTTGGGGAGAGGGGGCACACCTTCCATACAATGAGATTTCAACCTTTTCCTTTGATCCATTTGGGTGGGGATAGAAGTTCTTATTTAGGTTGTGTTTCAAAATATTTATGCCATTGTGAAGGAAAACTTTATGTTTATTTGTCATTTACACATTTGATATTTAGCTGCCATCATAATTTCACTTGGATGAGCTTTGATGTCACTCTTAAACATGATGTAGATAGATGACATAAATAGAGGATATAGTTCAGCTCTACACAACATCGGTTCATCCTGCAACAACTCACAACATGAAGAATGAATTTTACAACTAGAAGTTCTCATTTTCTCTGCTATTTTAACTTGATTTCATGTTCATGTCATATCATTTGTTAGTCATGCCTAGTGCTGGCAAAAAATCGGGTTCGGGTCAATTCGGGTTCGGACAATTCGGACATTCGGACAAAAACACCATACCCGGACCCTATCCGAATTGCAGATTCGGACGCATCGACCAGACCCGAACCCGAACCCGAATGTCCGATGTCCGAACCCGAATGTCCGAATGTCCGAATTTTTGATATGATTGAAATGAAATTGTGTATGTGACCGAACCCGAACCCGAATTTTCGATGTCCGAACCCGAATGTCCGCATATTTTATTGAAAATTTTGTAGATTTTGGACTAAATTATACCTAAACCCGAATGACCGAATGTCCAAACCCAGGTTGTCCGATTGTCCGATTTTGACCGAACCCGAAAAAGTCATAAAATTTGGACAACCCGAACCTGAATTGCCAAACCCGAACCCGACCCGAATTTTAATTCGGACATGACCGATTGTCCGAATTTAAAATTCGGACAAAAATTTGTGATTGGACCCGGTTTTTCGGATCGGACAAATTCGGACTATCGGGTCGGATGGATTTTTGCCAGCGCTAGTCATGCCGGTGTCGGTGGTTGACTGTAAGGATAGATGCAATTACGGACAACCTCAAGCTCCACAATACTATTATACTACTCCACGAGTACAATACTCATATGTAGAAAACATCAAAACACCGGAAATCATCCACACCGACATAAAGCGGTATAACTTAAGAATATGGGTAGGTGGGATATGGTTTTTCCTTTTGAGCTTAACAATATGAAGGAGGGGGCAGTACAACCGTTGTACGTGTACTTCCAAGTGCTTGCTAAAGCTGTTGTGCCAAATGCGGCTCCACAAACTCAACCCTGTCTCGTCGAGCAACAATCGAAGCAAAGCTACTGTGTGTGACTGTTCGTTTCCAATGGCAGCAATGGGATTGCGAGTACCGCTAATCAAGTGGATGGTACATTAATGGACTAATTATTATGATTTTAGATATACTATTTATGTACTTATTATTTCTAGTCGATCATTTCCATTTTCTTTTCTTCTCTTATTTTATGTTGCTTTCTAAGTTGTCCGAAATTTTCTATGTCCGAATAAAAGTTTTCCTTAACATCAACCAATTTTATTATTATTTTTTTGTTCAAAATGTCTCTCTCAATTGACTTCGAAAACATCATTATAAAACCCACAAAATCGATGGAAGCCACGAAACCAACACACATGATTGAAACATTTATAGCATTAAATTTCGGATGAGTTTCTGCTATGCCTAGATGACAGCGAGTAATGTACAATGAGTTGTCTATGCTTTATGAAATTGTGAAGTCCGATCCTTGTTAAAACATTCACGAAATTTTAAAGAATATTAGTTTTCCTTTTTAAGGTGTGTATTTGTGTCAATTAAGTAAATCTCATATGTCATTCTCTATGTTCTTTATCGGATATCCTATGCTACTTCAATAAGTCAAGGATATGTTCTAATTATTTTTTTCTTCCAGCGGTCACTTGTGGAACTCATATGATGTTTCTTTGTTGCATCATGGACTGGGGTTATTAAATATCATGGACCACGACCGAGCAGGAGGCCTAAGCGAGTGCCAATATTTGGAGCTTCCATTTTTGTTGCTACTGTCAATCATGCTTTTTGGATAGTCTCGTTGTCTTCACCAGGTGCCAATATTTGGAACCGATATGCTTGTTTCTTTGTCTCCATGATTGATTTTATTATTTTAGAGCGAGATGACTGCATTCGTTGTGATTATGCGAAGCATCCTAAACAACGACACTTACCTTGTCCGAAATTTTGACAAACAAGGGCCACTCTGTATACGTTGGAGATTTTCCTTGGGATGCAACAACAGAACTAGTTGAAAAGGAATTCAAAAAGGTTGGGCACATCAAGCACAATGGTATTCAAGTGCAGTCAAATAAGGTATGTTTGCCATGGAAGTTTAATTTTTGAATTAGTCCTTTTAACATATGGTATTGGATTAATAGTCTTGTTTTCTAAACTTTACATCTAACAAGGGTATTGTTTTGGTTTTGTTGAGTGGCAACGTACAACAAAAGGTAATGGCAACGTACAACAAAAGGTAATGGAGGTATGTGAAACTCCATTGCTCCTTCTCTTCGATTTTCTTTATGACCATGACATATGTTGTATTTTGACTTGTTTTTCATTTTATGGAGACGACATGAATCCAATACTTGGTTTAACTACAAAGGGCTAAAAATTCGTTAGTAAATTGTGATCCCCAATCTTTTCATGGCATCAGCAGTTCTATTTCTATTCATGTTCATTCTATTAGTTGTTAATATTGGCAATAGGCAGCAGGTAACCCCTCCCCTCTTATGTGGTCATTCACTCATTCCGTGTAATTGCAAATGACACACAACTATTCTTCGAGATGGGGACAATTCAAATTGATGGAAGGGAAGCTTTTATTGAAGAGAAAAAGACAACTACTCGAGGCACCATTATGCAAGGATGAGGGGTATAGAATTCGTTGAACACGCAACAACTATAAAGACATACCTCCGAATCCTCTAAATAAAACCGAAAATCATCCGTCCGCATATATTTGGACACAACCACCGCCTGACCTCATCGTCCCGTAGATGCGGGACAGGTACAAGCTGCAGCTTACAGATCACAAAACAATGAGCAACTAATGTGTTCAATGATGTTAACCCATCCCGAAATTACGAACAAATACTCAATTTTCTCACCTCCTCCTCTCTTACGGACTGAATCATGGACTCCGCGTCGTAGTGGGGTGGGTGCTTGAACTCTAACCCAACTACGCAGCCTAGGGAACCGGTGCCCATTTTGCTTGCTATGCTTGTGTGGTATGCTCATAAAACCACAACTGCACATTAAAATCAATTAGTTTCACACGGTACAATACTTCTCATACATTGAATAAACGCCAGGATGAAAACAATACTACTTCTTAAGTAAGACACGCTTCACATACTTGCAGCGAGGACACAAAACCCACCAAGATTTATCCGGGAGAGGTCAAATGTACACAGACTTCCTTTGGGTAACTTCAATGTTTTCCACCACATCCCTCCAAATAGCTTCAGCCCAAGCATACCGGCCCAACCCCTCGGGATCATTTGCGTAACACGAGCATATGCCAATTCGCTCCGTTAGGAGAACGAGGGAAGAAAACCCCACTCAGGACTATCCAGCAGTACAACCTAACCTACAACCCTGTTTCTTGCTCTGCTGTGTGCTCATTTTCCAAGCTTACCATACAATTGACGTACTTCCGCAAATACCACTTCTTTCCCAAGCCACGTTGTACAATTGAGTCCACTCATTCCCTCTCCCACTCTCCCATGCGACTCATCGGCAATGTGCCAACCTCTGCCGACACCGGTGGCCCATTCAAATCCACCTTCAACCCTATGCCTGGCAGCCCGGTTAACAGAATCACATCAAAGATGGTAAAAGGCATCCTCTTCCCTCTTATTCCGAGCGCCTTCTAATGAGGAACCCACCACTTGATCGGGGCAAGGGTCAAGTGTCTATCGGTCTCCACCAGCCCATAATCAAGCACAGGTGCAAACGCCGTCCCCCTTAGGAGTTCCCTATGGAAATCATCCAGACTCTGTTCAATGTATCCAATGTTCCTAACATACATCTCGATCGGAGGATAACATCGACATCATCCAAACATATACCCGTATGTACCCCACGTCCGGAAGTACTTGTTGTCCTCTTCTCATACCGCCTGTCCATGTCCATGGGTTCTCTCAAATCATGCTCATCCGATGTCCCCTCCGAGCTTGACAGAATAAACTCCGAGACATCTTCGCTTTCGGATGTGTCCGTTTGTCGATGAACCATGTCGGAATCATCCGACAACTCCATCACTTCCTCATCCGAGTCGAAGTTCTCTGCTTTTTCTCCCTCGCGAGATGTCTTCCCATCTTTAGTCACATTCCGCACATTCCGTACATTCCGCACATTCCGCACATTCCGCTTCACTCGGGTACTAGATCCTGTCACATGGATTGGATTGTCACTGCCTTTCCCAGCTTCTTTCCACTTTTACCAGTCATTTTTTCAAACTACAGTTCAATACAACACAACAAAACAAACATAACAATATTTAATTCATGATAACAATGCAAACCAATCCTAATAATCTAAACCAATCCTAATAGTTGAAACCATTCCTTTGATCTCAATGACAATCCAATAACATGTATAATATTGATATCTGTGCATTCCCTGTGTTTCACTCTTCACATTAGAAGTTCCACCACTCTCTCTGCCCCCACAAACAAATTCGTCCCGAAATGAAGTCAAAACATTCTCTTTGATAGCCAACCCCTCCCCCTTCTCAAAATTCATTTGGCATTCTCGTTTGATGAAGTGGGAGATGAAAGTGCTATCATTATACCTCTCAAACGCAACCTGGTTAATAGATGAGAGTAGGAGGACAAGATGGGCCCAAGTTGAGAATAACATGTTTGAAAATGCATTAGTTGTTTATGATAAAGAGACTCCAGATCGGTGGCAGAAAGTGGCAGAGATGATCCCGGGAAAACAGTGAGAGATGTGATCAAACAAGTACAAAGAATTGGAAGATGATGTTCTCAATATTGAAGCTGGGTTGGTCTTAATTCCCGATTATAACCGTCCAATATTAATATTGAAGATGATGTTCCTTGGGCTTGGATAAAATTTTTTGCCTTGTGTGAAATCTATGGTCCAATATTAATATTCTATGTGCAATTTGATTGTAAGAATATGGCTGTTTTCTAACCCCAACAACCTTGATGGGAATTGGAGATGCTAGTTTGGTTAGGTATAATTGTCCAACTGTTGAGGCTCGAAAGAAACATATTTAGTTTGAGGACAATTTGACTCTTCTATATCAGCCAACTTGTTTTCACCTTATAGGACAAAAAGATTGTTGGTTTTGAAGAACTTAAAAGTTCTTGACATGGGTTTTGTTTGTTTTGACTTTTTGGTTGATTGTAGTAATTCTTTTTGGCAAATTTCTTGCATAATTTGGGACCGGATGTCCAAAACATGCCAAAAAATGATGCAATGTTCTCGATGCAGAGTTGTTCTTGATGGGGTTGAAAAAATATGGGAAAGGGGACTGGAGGAACATATCACGGAATTTTGTCGTAACAAGAACACCAACCCAAGTGGCTAGCCATGCACAAAAATACTTCATAAGACAGACTTTCAAGAGGCAAAGACAAGAGAAGAGCCAGCATCAATGACATAACCACTTGTAAATCTTGACAACGAAGATCTTTCACCGGACAATAGTAACAACATTAGTAAAAGGTCAAGTTCACTCGAGTAGTCATCGATGATTACGAGTGCAAACTCAGCAATAGAGCTCAACCACAATGCCCGGAACAAATTTCCAGTGGGATCAGCAAAACAATAATGGGGGAGGAGCGACTATTGCTTTTGATGATTCACTTCGAGGCAAATATTTTTATGGTACCAAATGGGGTTGGGGTTGGCTCATTTGGGTTTAGGATACGAGGACAGAGCATGCAAAGGGGTGATTTGCTACCAAACTACATTGGGTCTCAAGGCATGGGTTTCAGGGTTCAACCAACCCAAAACTATTCTTATGGGTGACATTAAGGTTTTTTTCCTTTTTCTTCTTTCTTTTTCTTTTTTTGGGATTTTTGGGAACAAGGGTGTGGTCTTAATCTTAGTAGTTTGCGATGTTTGCAACCTTGTCCCCTCTTTTTTAGTGGTTTCAAAATAGTGGTGTCTTTGTCTCCCTGCTCTTGGTTACGTATGTGAATATTATTAGTACATGCTATTGAGGAGTTAAAAGGAGCTTGACATTTATGATTTGGCTTAGATTTCAACCATATTCAACTTATAAAACGTATTCAAAATCTTTCCGATCGGGTTTTCATGCTCATTTCCTAGGTAATTTACAGTTTAAACACAATATCGAGCAATCTTTTTAACTTTGGACTACACAACAAATCTAAGGCGAATGTTTTACTTGAACTATTATAGGCTCTTTTGAAGTGAAATCTAAGCACTTGGAACCTTTTTCGCCATTCCGTAATTATAATTATAAAAGAGCAAAATGGGACTGGGGACCAATTAGCAAAAAGTGCCAATCACAAGGGCCATACGGAGCATGCTCTGTTTTCTTTCTTGTAATTTTGTTCTTTTTCTTATTTCTTGACATTATTGTTTTCTAGTGTTTTAAGAGTTCTAGTGGGTTTTGTTTATCGACTATATGGTTTTATATTAGACAATGTAATTACAAAATATATAGAGTTTCATATACATTGTGGATGTTCTCCAGGGTATGATAGCAAATTTTTATTTAAATCTTCTTGTAAGACCCGTAATTTTGGGGTTAGGTGATCTTACGAGGTGAAGGTAATTATTTAGCCTTGATTAAATAGAGTAGGTCGAATGACCAAGTTATATGCGTGGTTAGATACTCGTAAATTTATCTCGAGCGAATTATTATTAATCCACGTAATTATAATTAGCAGAGCGTACTAATTCCTTCCTCCGAATTTTCTGCGAGACTAGCTAAATAAAAACCCGAGACCGTGTAAGCTGCTTATTTGGGTCTAGTTACGTTATTGCTTGGCAAAAGAAAAGAAAAAAGGAGCGGGGAAATAAAAGAAAGAAAACAAGGGGAATTAGGACTGCCCCTAGATCAAGTAGACTAGAGGGGAAAGTTGGGGTCCAACAACGACCATTAACCGATAATTAATCGGTGGAGAGAGAGATAGGTAAAGAAGGGGGCGTGGAGGCCCGAGCAAAGGAAAAAGGAAAGGGAAACACGGGAAGGGAATGCACAGAGAGAGAGGGAGAGCAAGCGGGAGCAAAGGGAAACGCTGGAAACCGACAGCACGATGGGTGCGGTAGGCCCGAGGATAGCGGCGGACGAAGGAAAAGAAGAGAGAGGGGCGAAAGAAAGAAGGAGCAGAACCAGAGCAGGGAAAGCGAGAGAAGTAGAGAGGAGGTCGGAGGCCGGCACGGCGAGTAAGAGAACGGCGACCGGCCACCACCGCAAACCCAAAGGCGGCGATCGGCTACGCGAGTAGGCGATGAGCGAAGGGAAAGAGCAAGAGACTGGGAAGAAGCGAGGGCGAAAGAAGGACCAAAATAGAGACAAACGCGAGAGAGAGTCGAGGGCTGGGGACCGGGAAAAGTAACGGCGACAAGGGAGAAGGATCGGCGGCGAACGCGGGAGGGCCGGACCGAGGGGCGACAGCTGAACCGGAAACGATGAACCGGAAGCAAGAGGAAGCAAGAGTCCCCTGAAACCGAACACAACCGAACGCAGAGCATGGACAGCAAGCAATTCAATCGATCCCAAACTCTACAATTCGAGGTGGGTAGTCTTATACTCTAAACTATTAGTAATTTCGAACCCCAAATGGATTTGTTGTGAATGTTGAATGATTGCTGTGAATATTGAGTTTGTTATGAATTTTAAGCATCTCTATTGCGAGAACGGACCTAGTAGTCATTTAAGATTGAAATAAGAGCTTAGAATGGAGTTAGGGAATTGTTAGGCCGAATCGGGACATGAATGGATTTACTTAGTTAAAACAGTAGAGTTGAATTGGGAACCTTGAAGATATTTAGTAGTTACTTAAAGTTGAATCGGAAACCCGATGATTCCGATAAAGTTAGATTGTTTGGGTCTAGTGAGTAGTAGTGAGATTTGGGGACACGCACGTTATAGTTTGGATATAGATGGTGAATTAGTATTTCAAATTAAACCTTAGAGATTTATTGAATTTACGGCATTAAGAAATGATTGCTAATATCAGGAAATAATGAGTGAAGTATAAAGAGGAGTATGAATTCACATTAATGGATGCACAATTAAGACACGGGAGTGAGAAATGGGTGATTGTAAGGTTAATTGAGTTCGAAGTATATTCAAATCCTCGAGGTTGAACTAAACGTGCAGGTAAGCGAAGCTAATGGAAATTGGGTGATGAAAAGTGATTAAGGAGTATATAACTAAGGATGGACAAACCAGAGTTGAGTAATAAGATAGAGACACACAATGGAAATTTGAGTTGGGAAACGGCAAACCGGGGACGGCAAGGTTAAACTAAGCTGAAGGCGCGTCTAAGATCCTTGAGAATGAATTAAATTAAAAGATGAATGGAGCTAAAGGAAACTCAGTAAAGTAAGTTTAAGAGTATATGGTTGAACGTGGGCAAAAGAGGTTGGCTTATAAAGTAAAGACACGAATCGAGGAATTAAGGTAAAGACGGTAAATTGTGAAGAAGTTGAAACGTTGAATTAGGAGATATCCACTTGTGGTTATTATGGCTCGGAAAATAGAAATTAATCGTACTAAAGTGATGGATCGAGAAAGGCATAGTTGGAAAAGAGCTAAGAACGATTGCTTACATTGAATGATGGCTATTCGTGTTAAGTGACTTCCTTACGTGATGCTCAAAAGTAGTTTGAAAGGCGTTTTGTATTTTACGTGAAATGATCCTTGAACATAACTTCTTATGAATTACTTTTCAAACGTGATTCTATTGTAAAGAAGCAAATCTGATTGAGAAATTGAATTTGGAGGGATGGCACGTAGTGCTATGCCTTCCAGTGTGTCAAACTGATTTGAGAAAGTAAATTTATATGGGTGACACGTGGTGTCATGCCTTCCTTGATATTAAATCGATTGAGAAAGCTATGAAGTGAACGTGATGAATGAATATGTGCAAATTGTTTTGAATCAACCGGCTACGGATCGTTTAGCATACCGAAGGGTTTGAACCGGGGACGCCTGACTAGAAACTTCGAGGGAAGGGTTCTAACAGAGGTCCTGCAGAGGCGGGATGCCCGTTCTAAGACTTCCGAAGATAGGTCCCGGGAGCCTTTTTGTCGGAGTCGCGCCCGAGATGAAAGAAGTGCTAGTTCGAGTCCTTCAAAGGCCTGGAAAGTTGATTCGATTGGAAAAAGAGAATTGTGATGAGTGTGAAACCGTGCTTTTAAATGATTAAAAGAGTCTTGATCTTTATGTTGCAAGAGATTTCATTAAAAGTATATGGATTTGTATTATATTATTGCACTTTCGCAGATTTCATTATTGTGAGTATTATGTGTAAAGAATTTCCATTTTAAGGGTATAAGATTCCGATGAGCCCGTGGCTTATTGCTCACCCCCACAAATTTCCCCCTTTCCCTCCCAAGTGTTGCAGGTACACTTTCGAAGCATGATCTACACTTAGTATACTCCGGACTCTTGTTGACTGCCGATTGTTGACGGTTGAAGTGACTCAAGTGGCTGACATGCATTGTTACGTTTCTAAATGTTATACTTGTAATTTAGTGGATATATTTGTACCAAATGTATAGTAAACCAGTTAGATTGTTTTAAGTTTTACCGCATGATTGGTTGGACTCCGGCGTGTGGTCGTTGAGTTGTATACTCCGAGTGTGTAGCTCATTGAGTTATGTTATGCTTTTTATGCAAGATTTTAGGGCTTTAATCCTAAGGGATAGTCTACATTACAACAGAACTTTGCCGAAATTTTTAGGAAATCTCGGATTCTTTTGGAAAACCACCTTTATTACCTTTAAGTTGAGTTTAGACAGTCAAACCAAGCACCGAGAAGAGCCTTGGGAGTCCCTTTAAGGAACTTTGGCGATGTAATACTCCTAGGGGGTGTTTTGGGGTGTTACACTTCGGTTTTCGGTTAGGAATCCGCCCTAAAAAATTATACACACTACCACAATTTTCCCTCCAAACTAGTATTTATTTTATGCCTATGTTGTTAATAAAAAAAATTATAGATATATCGAGACATGCAAAATTTATACCAATTTCGGCCATTAATTTATATAATAACATAGCAAATTAGCACACAAAATACCAAACTTTATTCTCATACATGTACTGCAATTTGTGTTTCTCATGTCTTTGTATGAGTTAAGCTACATTTGCATCCGGCTTGAAATAGTAGCCCACTTCCAACACAAAAAGAAATTCCAAATTCACATCATATTTCATTTCAATTCTAAGAAATGAGACCCATTTTCAAACAAATTATAGCCCCCACCCAACACAAACCGTTTCAAGGAAAACCTCAAACATGCACAAAACTTACCGGACTCAAATCACCTTCGATCTCTTCTAATGCTACTTCTTCTTGCCCGTGTTCTCCCTCTTTTTCTCGGTCTACTTCTTCTCTGTCTCCTTCTCGCCCATCTTCTACCTTTTCTTCTCCGTCTCCTTCTCGCCCGTCTTCTACCTCTTCTTCTCCGTCTCCTTCTCACCCGTCTTCTACCTCTTCTTATCGCTCTCTCCTTCTCGCTCTTCTCGGTAAACTCACTCTCCACCTACTTCTTCTTCTCAATGTTATGGTTCCCTCTTCTGGTTCTCCCTTTTTCTCTCTCTTTGCGCCCTCTCCTTCCTCAACAAGCTTCGCCGAGCCTACATCCGTACCAAACACCAAAGCAACATCATTAAGGGCATTTTGGTCCTTTCACCTTTCCACAACCAATGCATGTTCACGTGGGGTCCATCTACAGTATAACTTCAGCGTAAAATGGATGATTTCACCTGTAATTGTAAATCACGAGTATGAGCTATCTCGTAAATTTTCCTTATATAAATGTTGTAATTTAATCTTAATTATTAAAATTTTTAATTTTTAATTTGATAAAAATTAATTTTAATAATATAAAAATATAATAAAATTAATTAAAAATATTTATTTAAGAGAGGTGTTTGGATGATATAACTTTGTCATAAATATTTTCACCTATCCCCTACACCATTCATCATTCCCAAAACTAACCCCCAAACACCGGATGCAAGACTCCTCCCCTCCCCCACCCCAACCATTCTTACCCTCATGTATATCATTTTTACCGACGAGTAAGCAAGACTTTTTGATAACCGGACACCCTCCCCTCGCATATCCAAAATCACCGAACCCAGATTCGAACGCCACACTACGAGTTAATCATTCGACGCCATATCTCCATATCTTCGCTCTCACTTAACCCAAAAGCAAGAAATTGGATGCGAAATTGAGAGTTATGCATACTATTTCAGGGAAATTGGACGCATGTTGGGAGATTGTGTATTTTTGGCAAATTGAATGTCACATCTCAATATCTTTCGGTGAGGAACAATCGTCACTTGCATTGAAGAAGGTTTTGACTCGGCACCGACGATGAGCAGGTTTCCTTTATTTTTTAAAAAGTTTTTCTATTTGTAATTATTAAAATTTATTAAATTTTTACATTTTTCTACAAATCAGTAGATGGTTTCATCTTCTTGAGAGAAGTTTTGGGTTCGAATACAGGTAATTGTGTCTTTTAGTTTTCACTCCTATTTTTTTTCCCAAATAAACCTCAAATTCTTGTTCTCGTGTCTCTCCTCTTAGGTCTCTTTTAGTAGGAAGAAATCATCTCATATTTTCCCTCTCATCGCAACGCCAAATCACAAACCTAGACAAACTCTAACTCTTCAGCTTTACCTTCATGAAGGAGACATTTCCAACTCAAACTCTGTCCCATTGTAAGAAGCATAAAAGGGGAGGTAGCAAGACACATGACGGACAACGAGCATATTCTAGAGCAAGCAAGTCGAATTTTTTCCACTCATAATTTCTTTCTAAAATTTTTCAGTTTTAGATTGTACTTTAGAATAGTTAAATTATTTTTGAGCAATACAAGTGTTGAGTTTGGGATTGACTTCATCTGAATTTTGGTTCGAATCTTGGATTGTGGACTTGCTTTCAAGACAATTGATTGTGCCGGTATTATTCCGAATTTTTGCATTTTGTTTCGATACTCTTTAATTTTAATTTTGATTTGAATATTGTATTGATTGCAGTTTATTTGGATTGTGAATTTTTTTGAATTTTTTTAAAAATTACTATTAGATGGTCATTTGGAAGAATGAAAATAATATGAGAAGATTATAATAAATCAAGGCTTAACCCCTTTTACTAATCAAAATATTAATGTTAAAATAACAGTTACATTGAATTATATTACGTTATATAGTTTAGTTATAAATATGGATCAACTCATTTTTATATTGAATTATTACTAATGTAACAATTTAATATTTTGAGTCTCACACCAGATTATACGTATACCAAGAATAAGGTAATAGTATAAATTATTAATTTATATGATGTTATTCTGTTAGCACAATTAATACAACTTTTACTAATTATCATATAACTTCTATATTTTAATAATTAATAAATTATTAATTTGCTTTTTATTTATCTCGCATTCCTATGGATCGGCAAAAACTCGGTACTCCTAAATTTTCACTTCAACAAACGGTCAAGTATAATTAAATGTACTCCTAAATTTTCTAAGACAACACTGTTTTGCTTAATTCAACTGTATGTTTGTGTTGTTAATTATTACCGATAAGTTGGGCAATCAATTAGTTTACTTTAACCGTAGAGAATTTTTCATGAAATTTTCTTTTAGGGATGCGATAAAGTTGGCCAAGTTAGGCTTTTATTAGTAAGAAATTTGAAAATAAACAGATTCTCAACCTCACCAAATTGTATATATGTCTAGGCTGAAGATTCATATATTACAGCAAATTTTCACTTCAAGAAACATTCAAGTATAATTAAATGTAATTGTGATTATTTACATTTAGTTTTTCTTTTTTGCTTGTAGATATCGAAGGAGAAGTATTCGTGTGAGATGTTTAACAATGCATGTAATTGCGTAGTGTATTTAGAAAAATTTGATGCTAGGTTTGAGTCGATGAAAAAATTATTGATATTTTTACATAAAATAGTTAGTCATCATTATATAAAAAAAGATGATACGTTGGAAAGAAAACACGATGTTCAATCAACTACACAACATGATATTCCAATTGTCACTTCTCCTAAATCAAAGTTGTTAGACGACACACTTGAAAAATCATCATTGAAACAATCCTCTTACTCGTCGTTTTATGAATAATCATGTCCGACACTTTGGTTGCCCAGTTAAAAAAATTCTCAAAGAATGATAGATCTTAGTAATGAGATTGTTGAAGCCTCCCTATTATGGGAATGGAAATTCCTGCAGCTATTGATAATTTATACTTTAGTAAAAACATACATTAGCAATGGATTAGCATGTGAGCTTTACCGTTGATAAGGATGAGAAATTACATAAATTGTTTTGATGTGATTCTAGGTCTCGAATTGAATACGTTCATTTTGGGCATACTTTGGTATTTAACACTACTTATGAGTCAAATAACTATAATAAACCATTTATTATTTTTGTTGGGGTAAATTATCGTTTGCAAACCATCCTGTTTGGATGCACTATACTCCTTGATGAAACCAAGGTTCCTATATTTCGATATTGAATCAATTGGTGAAAGCAATGGATGTAAGGAAGCCTACTATAATTATAACCGACGGGGATCCTGCGATGGTGTATGCAATAAGAGAAGTTATGCCAAATGCATGTCATCACATATGTTTGTGGCACTTAATGAAAAATGTGGTTACGCATGCTCACAAAGGATTTGAGAATGGTTTTATGAAATGTATTAATAAGTATAGAAGACCCGATGATTTTGAAAAAGGTTGGCAAGAGCTATTAGATTATTACAAAATTGATATGAAAGAACATAAATGGGTTGCTGATATGTATGAAATGAAGGAAAAGTGGGCTAAGATTATCTTCAAGGTCATTTCTTTGTTGGGGTGAGAAGTGCTCAACGATGTGAATCCATGAACAGGGCAGTGAAGAAATTTGTCAATAAGGAGATAAAGTTATATGAATTTGTTAAGAGTTATGAAAAGGGGATAGTTAAAATACGATACTAAGGGTTGCAATTTGATTTTATCTCAAAATTTAGCGTTCTAAAAATTCACCCCCGTTTGAATATCAAAACGGATGCCGCTCAACTATATATGAGTAGATCATATAACAAGTTTTATTAGAAGTTATTATTTGAGTCATTGTATGTAGTAAAAGAGCAGGAAGATACATATGGATGTACATTTTATAGGTATGTGTCTTCATAACAACACTTAAAATTATTCATAATAACTAGTAGAGTTAATAGTTCATCTCAAATATAGGTCGGAAGAGACCGATAAAAAAATACTCTAGTTACATTGTGGCATATGTATCTTCCAACGACAGTATGCATCGTTCTCTGCATGAAACTGAAGTCCGTGGGTTTTCCATGTTGGCATATGATTGCAGTAATGAAACATGATCAGTTGGATAAAATCCCAAGAGGTTGTATTATAAAGAGATGGACAATTTATGGAAGGCCGAATATCAATGTGAACGAGCTTATACCGGTTTTCGATGAACATACTACCGAGTTCAAGATATGCATATCTTATGTATCTTTTTATTTCTTTATGTCCCATGGCATCTAAGAGTGGCATTTACTACAAGGAAACTATGGATTATATTCAAAAGCTTTGGCTTAAGCACAAATATACAAAGATTGAAGGGAAAACCATTGAAACCGGCAATCCGTCGAAATTTAAAGGAATTCGAGATCCGGATATGTTATATTTACAAAAGGGCGAAGTAAGAAACGCAATTTTAGAAAATGCGGGCATTGTGGCCTCCGAGGGCATAATAAATGCACATGTTCTCAATTATAATGCAGGAATGACAAATATGATGATGCTTTTGAACCCTAATTTCCCTAGACACCCTTATCTACACATGATGTATCAAAAGAACAACATGATGTACATGTAGATGAAGCATCACGACTTGATCTATCTTTTGATCTAAATAATAACCCTTAATTCTCCACAAATGAGTGTGGTAGCACAAATTTGGAAGGTTCTTAATCATCTTTTCAACAAGTTTCAATGGAGCAAATAGAGGCACCAAATGCGAATGGATTACTCCAAGTGCATGTCGTCTATGTATATAGAGGCAGAGACTTCAATGGTTAATATTTTTCTTTCGGTAGTTACATTATGAGATCATTTATTAGAATATGGTAAATTGGATTCCAGATTTGAATTGATAATGGTACGTGAATGCCTTATTCATAACATTTGAATTGGTAATCATCCAAAAGCATTTGTTGGAATGACCCTAGATTCATTTTATCTTGTGTGATTATGTATGCAATGATGGATACATTTGCTCAAATTTCAAGCTATTTTCAAAGTTTATTTTAAAATGCTTTGGTTGTTGGTTATGCGTTCATATTTACACTTGGTTGTTTACTCTATGCAGGTTATACCTGGTAATGATAGTCAAGTGATGAAGATGTTCAATTATATAGCGGACATTAGATCGACATTAGTCATTGGTAGAAATGAGATGTTGCATAACTTTGGTCATGGGTACCGCGAGCAATTTGTAGTATTCTATCATATCTAGATTAGTTCTTCTAAGCTGTTATCCATCTTTCATTTTGTAATTAATTAGTTCTTTAGGACTCTTGCTATGGTGGAAATTAGTAGAGATGTCTTTTAAATTTTAGATAATTATCACCGTTACTCTTTTTTATTTTTTAAACTGATGTTACTTGAGTTGAAACCTATTGCATGCCCATTTTAGAGTTGCTCAGGTTGTGTTAGGAAAGAATTAAGTATTAAATTTATAACAGCAAGTGCACGGCGTAGTTGTAGCTAACCGGTAAGTACGAGTCGTGTCTATAGAGAGTTGTGTTTCAAACTACAATAACTTTTTGTCTAGGAAAATCAAAAACATATGAGATATATGATGACTGAATTAATCCTAAAAAGTAATAAAAGAATACTCGGGTTGTGATTTTACTGCTTAATAAACTAACTAATCAATACAAGCCTAAACCTACCCAAGTTTATACAAGTATTTAGGAGTAGTCATGTTGCACAATCAAGACTTACTCAAGCCATGCTTTTGAGGGTCATGAGTTAGTCTTGTTATTCTAACCACCTACTTTCATGGGGTTAGCCCAACTACACTACAAAAATAGCAACCTCGAACCTAGTTAAGATTTAAGCTATTTTCATGCCAAAATCCCAACTATTCTCTCTATCCACACTAGTAAATTGGCTCCACCTTTCGGTGATAGATCAATTGTTTAAAAATCAAGATGAAAGAACCCTTTCGTGCATTTCAGCGAACATGTGGCAAGTAAGAGAAACAATCCCAAAATACTAGTATAAACTAGGTAAATTAAGACTCATATAAAATTAATTAGCAATCAAGGAGGCTAATCACAACCAAAGTGACTCAAACTAACAACTAATTAACATAAATTAAAGTTAATCTAATAACTACTAATAAAATCGACTCGAATAACGACATAAACTAACAAACTAAAATTAAACATGAAATTAAATAAATAATATAACTACTATTAATATCAAAAGATAATAAAAAACGAACGTTTAAACTAAAATAAATCAACTAGAAAGAAGAGAGAAAAAGGAAGAAGTTATCGGGAATGAATCAAATCGAATTGAAAATGAAAACTGTCGAAACTGAATTAAATAATTAAAATTAAAACAAACACAGAGTCTACATTGTTGAAATGTAAATTTTGTGACAGAAAAATTCATCAAACTAAAACTGAAATTAACCTAAAATACCCTAAGGTACGACTTCAGCTAATTGTCGCCTAATTTCGTGCTCTCCCCTTGCTTAGCAGCTTGCCGTTCTTATATTAATTGTCCTTTGCCTCGCTCACAGCCCTAATTGACAATGATGATGATGATTAGAGTAAGCGGCCCATACTCCAAACCCCAAATTGGGTTAATGCATCACGTGGCCACACTGGGCTTTCACTAATAATGTCTTTAGCTTTAATAAAAATCAAAGGCCAGCAACACAACATCTTATTAGAGTGAGGAGAGAAATTAGGCTTGTTGTGACATGCTTTTAAGTAAGGCTTGTCATCCGAGACTCGATTTGTCGACTTTTTATCGCTTTTGTTCCATTTGTTCTGTTATTTGTCTCACTTGACTTATTGCCTATAAAATCAAATAAACCAAATAAATAATATAAATATTTATTATTTTACGAGATAAAATTGAGATAAATAAGGATATAAATAACATAACATCTAGGCCTAACAGGTTAAAATCTTTCTTTTGATGGAAGTTCTGCAGATTATGAAGCCGCAACATTTTTTGTCTGTTCATACAAAGGTCTTGTTCCTATAAGAGCACGAACTGCTTGGAAAATCAACAGGTGTTCGACACACTGCTCTAAATCTCGCTTTCTTTAACTTTTTATGTGGGGTGTTTCTTCAGGTCATAAAGAATAAGGAGATGATTGGAGTATCCCATCTGAGGAATAGGAGAGTTCAATCAGATGGATTTATCTCCCTGGGCAAAGAAAATTTACAGGTAAAAAGTGTTGTGGTTGCTTTTGTGAGTTTCTTTCTCAACAAGACTAATGTTTATTATTATATTGCAGTTGATGATTCCCTTGTTCCTTCAGTTTGTACCTCACAGGAATCAAAATGTTATGTTTCCTTTCCTCTCTTATTCTATTTATCACTATGCGACCTACTAATATATAAAATTAATAAAGTATAATAGACTTATGGATCTCGTGGGGTGATTTTGCAAATTGATAAGATGAGACGCCTCTGGCCTTTTCTTCCCTTAATTTTTTGGTCAATCCTACATGGAATGAATGTACTCATAAATGTGAGCAATTTAGCATTCAACGGGCAAGCTTCGTGACTCATTTTATATCATTTCATTTTTACAAATTTGAATGCAAATCTTATATCATATCATTTTATTTTTACAAATTTCATTTGTAATCTTTGATCAATTTGATTAGAAATATCCAAAATGTAGTGATTGAATGCAATTCCAACATTGTAATATAAATTATAGAACATTTAGAATCTTGATTGGTAAATTATTACATTCTTCTTTTTATCTAATACCTTTAATTTTTTGGAAAGAGAAATATTAATTAAATATATATTGTAAAATAGGATCATTGTTGTTGTTCAATGAATAATGCCCATAGCTACAGTGGCAATCCATAACTTATTCATAAATGCCCAAGGCAAATGGAATGAAGGCATCAACAACTTGGTTCCCAGAAGTGTTTCAAAATTATCAGCAATACATGTACCAATAGGTGCAGCAACAGATATTGAAGTAGAAGTTACAACAGGGAAGTATGCAACAACCGCTTATGCAAACTTGGGGGTGAAGACATCTTACTGGGACAAGTCAAATTGATAGAATCCGCCTACTTATGCACATATTGAATGCTACTTATGCAACAACCACTTATGCAGATATTGAAGCAGATATTGGAGTACTTTTGGCTAAAATTTATAGAATCCGCCTAATAGTAGCGCTTCAAAGTACTATTCTAATATGCAGTTATCTTCTTCAATCGTTCATCTTGCATGGCCTGTAATAATTGAGTGCTCGGATTAAACTACCCTTAAACTCTCTAGAATTGTCAAAAATGCCACTAATTTAATCGATGGTAATCGTTTGCCACTAAGCTAGTAATTAGGTAAAAAAGTACCACTTTGGAGGTTAAAGTGACCTACTGAGGCCGGTAAAACCCAGGCAACCGGTCACAACCCACGAATGTTTCTCTCTCCTCATCTTCCTCTGTTTTGAATGAAACTAGTCCCGGCATTTTTAGTCACACTCTCTCTCTACTCTCGCCATTTTCACTCACACTCTCTCTATCTTGCTTGTAATTGGCACCCACCACCTCCTGGGCATCCCATCCGAACCCACCACCTCCAATCCCCATCCTCACCGCCGACACCGTGCGCCCGACTCCCTCCTCGACCTCTGCTGCCAAACCCGGTTTGTGCTCAATTGCGTTGGGCCATTTCGAGTCCATGGGGAGCCGGTGGTTTGAGCTCGCGTCGAAGTGGGGTGCGACTACCTCGACATTTGCGACGGGTCGGAGTTCATGGAGAGAATGGAGGTGGAGTACCATGATCGAGCGGCAAGTCGGGGAGTCCGGTGGTCTCGGCTTATGGATTCCCGGCCGAGCTCGGGCTCATGTTCAATTCTAAGCAATGGGTGCCCCGGCGGTGCTTGAATAGGGTCGAGGCTTACTTGTGCTTGGAGAGTGAGAAGAGGATTGTGGGTAATTTTGCGTATGAATCGGCGGTTCTTGGGGTCGCTAATGCGGACATGCTTCGGGAGTCGAGGAAATCTCGACCTAAGAGGTCTCGGCCTCGGGTATAAGTTATGTACTTCTTGATCTTCATCTTCCTTATTTGGGAGTTGGAACTTGTTGAAGGTCTCAACCTTAAGTATTATGTGAACCGATTGGCTTGATCTTCTTGTTCCTGGACCTTATCATTGTTGTCATTGATTCAGTTTTCTCTTCATAAAGTAAACTAGCGAGAGTAAGTATTATGTGAACCGATTGGCTTGATCTTCTTGTTCCTGGACCTTATCATTGTTGTCATTGATTCAGTTTTCTCTTCATAAAGTAAACTAGCGAGAGTAGAGAGAGAGAGAGAGAGAGAGAGAGAGAGAGAGAGAGAGGGGGAAGAGAGATGTTCTCCAATGATTGTGACCGATTTTATTCAAAACGAGAGGAAGATGAGGAGAGAGAAAACTTTCGTGGGTTGTGACCGGTTGCCTGGGTTTTTACCGGCCACAGCAGGTCACTTTAACCTCCAGTGACATTTTTGTACCTAATTACTAGCTTAGTGGCAGACGATTACCATCGATTAAATTAGTGGCATTTTTGACAATTCTAGAGAGTTTAAGGGTAGTTTAATCCGAGCACTCAGTAACAATTACAAGAATGTGTATCACATTCAACATTTCATCAAATTAAATTATATACCATATTATACATGTCATATACATTATTTCCAAAGTCATTGCAATAAAACTCATTTAGTACCTAAAATGCGAAACCCCATTCATATTCATAGGAAGCTTCCATACTAAACTGCCTCCAAGTTTTATGCACATATTTAGCTCCTAGCTGAATCTGTGCATGCTTGAACTGATCTGTAAATTTATCAAACCTTTTTATAGCATTGGAGATGGTTTTTCTCCATCACAAAGTGTTCAAAACAAAGGTAAAATACTATCCAAGTTATTACAAACCAAATATGAAAAAAATTGTTCAGAAAATAGAAAATTTTGGGCTAACTAAGAATCTAAAGAGTTGAGTATGAGACCATGGCTGAATGTCCAATTTATTAAGAACATTGCTCTATTCCCATCATGTTTGACATGATTAAAGCCTTCACACCCTTAACCTGTAGTATCATAGCTTTTTTTTTCACTCCTGTTTCCTGCAGCTCACTGTGCACATATCCAAACTGGACTGCAGTATCTTGCAGGCTGCATGCAACCTAGCTCTTCCATGCTTAACTTAGGTGAACATGGTCTTCATTGTCTGAAATTGAGTTGCCTTTATCTTCTCTTGCTCTCCATTATCACTTGGCTTGTTTAATTCTTTTTCAGGCTATGAATTCCCGATTTAATTGTGGCCTTGTATATGTTGCAGAACCTAGGTATATTTCTCTGAACAATCTCTTATACTTGACTTTTTCTTTTGTTGTTAATTTAGTTAATTTAGTATACTGAACAATCTCTGAACAATCTCATGTAACCTGGATGCAATATTATTGGAAAGTTGCTTCATCTGACTAAATTTTTCTTTAGCTGGATTGGAAGGTTTTTCATTGTCCCTTAGGCCAACCTAGTGTTAGTATAATAGGGGTAGGAATACTTCCTTCCAAAGGTCACTTAACCTTCCCATGATTTTTGTGCTGCTGAATAGAGGTGCCTCTATATGTGCAGTGCTCTAAATTAGTGTAGATCTCAATTGAAATTTTTAGGCTAGAAGCATGATTGCACGAGGTCCTATGCTACTAATTACATATTGTTTCTCTGTTGTAACTTGTAGCATTCTATAGTCATACTTTGTGTTCTTATTATTCTGTTTGTGCGTTTCATATGCAATAATAAGGTTCCTGTATATGAACAAGGTTTCTACGAATGCTTAGAATCGAGAAAGGGGACCAAACATTAAGTCATTTGAGTTGTTTTTTTGCTGTCACCCTTTATCACAACTTGCTTGATGAAGGTGAACCCACAACTCCAAAATTTTTCAACACCAAGCATGCCAACAACCTTAAACTAGTACAATGAGATGTTGTCCAGGTCATAAAGTTAAGAACCAACAACAGTAGTTGTAGTTCACACATCCAGAACACCCAACTTCTGGCATGCATAACTCCTTCAGAAGACATTGGATAGACATGAAAAATCACTCAAAATAAAGATCAGGATGTTAGCTGTCCATCAAAATAAATCGTAGTCAATTTGGATTCCATTGGTTCCCTCAAAAGTTCAATACAAACTGAGTATGCAGATTGGAACCAAAACTAGAGCATCTCAAATCTATAACTCCAAATGACTTGATTCTTCCGTTTAAATGTTACATATGATTTATCATAATTTTCAGCCAAGTTTGAGAGTTATTACTTTTGTGGATTATTTTTGGTAAAATTTTGAATTACCTTGATGTTTAAGTGAACTTAGTTGATTGTGGGTGAATTTGTAATCTTGAAAAACCTTGACGTATGATTTATAGGGATCGTACAACATCCTAAGAGTCCTGAAGATGAAGTGCAAGGCCAATGGAAGCATGCACACATGAAAGCTAAAAAGGCAGCAGACAGTACATTCATGCATTTAAAATTTAGTATGATTAAAATTTTTTATTTTTTAAAATTTAAATTCATTAAAAAATTAAAATTAGATTTATATAAGGAAATTTTTAAATCAAATTTAACACAAATTTATACCGAAAATTATGTGTCAGACATCGTATTCATGCGTTTAACTTTTTTCAAATATTTACAAATTTATTTACAAATTATACTTGCTTCATATTTGATAGTGGGAGGAAGGGGATTTTAGTAACGATAGGTTTTATACTTTCAGCAAAAGATTAGTTTTACCTTAAAGTATGTAATATTTAGCATTAAATATTTTATTTACGAGATTACATAAAATTTATATAAGACTAATTCCCAAATTTTAAAGTATTAATAACTTATTGTTGTTCACTGCTGAATAATATTCATCGCTTGTTATTACTATTGATGAGTGGTGATAATGTTGTTCAATGTTTGGTTAATGTTTGTTGAATATATATTATGCAATTCTAATTAAAGAAATATGGACAAGTGTTGAACAATTTTAGTTGGTACCGATGAATGTTAATAGATTGAATTGAGTGTTGATCAGTCCTTAAATGCTCCTGATAAGTACTCCTGATGTACCGAATAATGAAGATATGATTAAATGGAAAAAAGTGTGAAGTAATATGGAGTAATACAGGGATTCAAGGAACAAGGAAGAAGGAACAAATGATATAGGGTAAGTTGTGACTGAAGAAGTAAGAAAGGTAGTATGGGGTATTGAAGTCAGACATTGAAATTTCCCGCTCTAACAACAAGGGCGGAGCTTCTTTAAGGCCAAGGGTGTCCATGGACACTTTAGGCCCAAAAATTTTTAAAAATAGGTGGTATTTAGAGCAAAAATTTTTAAATTATAAGTAATTGGACACCCTTTAATTTGGCCAAAAAGATTGTATTTATAGGTAAAAAACTTCAAAAAGGTTGTTTTGGAAACCCTTTAATTTGGCCTCTTTAAGGCCAAGGGTGTCCATGGACACTCTTGGCCCAAATTTTTTTTTTTAAATATGTTGTATTTAAAGTAAAAATTTCAAATTATAAGTAATTGGACACCCTTTAATTTGGGTAAAAGGCAATGGACACCTTTGTTTCAGATTTCTAGCTTTGTCACTGTCAAACAATCGGAGAAATCAATCTTAGGGTCGGATTTAGACCTTGCATATAGTTGGCCCAATTATTTAAGACTTTTTAAAATAATTTTTGATAACTATGCGTCCAGAAAATAGTTAAGGTACTTTGAAGTTTTTCTTGGATTAAATATATATGGTTTTCTTCTAAATTAATTAATGACTGCATGACGAAAAATAAAAATTTAAAGAATAAAAAATGTTTTAATGTTTAGAACAAAGGTTAAGTTGTAAACAATAGTCGAGTAGCAATGAGATCCATCATTATATTAATTGGGTTTAAAAAATTTCCCAATGATATTGTCATTTTTACATTCCTTTTGCTCAGACAATATCATGACTCGAATAGTAACCCAACTATATCCTAAAATTTTATAATGTCCCTCATGAATAATAACTCAACTCTTGTTAACGGAAGGTAAAGGACCAAGAGCTTGACCAAAATCCCAAGATTTTACCAAGACTTATTATCCTAATTAAAGGCCAATGTTAGTTGTGAACTTCCAATAAATCATAAGCTCTAATGAAAATCCAACTGATTCCCCCTTCTTTACAAATGATAAGAGGTAAATTAAACAAGCATCTGACCTAATAGGATCCCCTCGCATCACAGGTTCATCCGAATAGCATCAGTAAGTCAACCAGTAACATAGATTTTGTGAAAACAATTCACACAATTTTCATAACGCAAATCATAAAAGGACCAGAAATAGAAGACAAATGCATCAACATTTTCTAAGACACCTAAAAGCAACCACAAAAATGTTTCTATTCATCTTCGAAATAACATCTTATTTCCTTCCAAGTTGAAACCCAAAAGAAATAGACAATAACGAATAATATATTATTCCTTCCAAGTTTAAACCCAAAAGAAATACACTAAGATTATTGTCGAGTCATGTCGTTCAAATATGAAAACCAGGAAAAAGAAGCAAGCAACATCTTCTTAGTTCTATGGTCTCGAGAGAAACTAGTAAGCTCTCCAAAGATGTTTCACACTGATAGGTTTTTATCTTCATCAATGTGGCCGCATCTTCTCACAATTTTCCCGAGATGGAAGCAAAAAAAAAAAAAAAACCCACGATAAGTCTTAACTCACCAATGCTGAGCTTAGGAACACCACCTGCACCCAATAGAAATATTGACGAGTGTAGAAGTCATTGTCGCATATAACAATATTTTTTTCAAAGGTGGGGATTCCTGTGGTTCAGATTTCGAATTCACGAGCATAACTCAAAATTCAAAAACTCCAAAACTCCAAAATCAATTCAATCTGAAATAGAAAAAATGAAAATGAAATTGAACAATATTTTGCCATCTAGTGCCGTTTGTGCCTTCTATACACATGCTTGATACCCTTCAATAATCCTTGTTCTGGGATGCCCTTCAAGAGTTCATGATTGTGGTGACATGCTTGAAGCTTCCTTATTCACATTATGCACTTGTTTTGCAAAAGCCACAAACACTCTAAGATTCTAAATATACGACGTATCGACGAGGCCATAATGAACAAAAGCAAGTATGAGAATAAGCACATATTAATTTGGGATCTATTTGAATTATTTCCAAGCCAACTCTCTACTCCCGTTTTAAGGGCATCCAAATCCTTTACTTTCCACAATCTGCCTATCGGAAAGATTTCTACTGGGGCCTAACAAAGCAAGACCTTTTTGGATTTTGGTGCTTGCACATGGTAGACTTTTTACCATCAACCATGCATACACCTTCCTATAATGCTATCCCAATATATCATGTTTTTTCCTAAGTAACCAGAGTCCCAGAATATCTACATATATAGGAGGTAGCACATACACATTTCATTGTGCAAGCATCAAATCTCAAGCACTCACATCCTCCAAGGATGACATTAAATTTTAAAAAACATAACTTGCTCTATATGATACTAATAAACTAGCAAACACCACTTGAACAAACTTAGAACACCAACTTTAAACTGAAAAATTCTAGTTTTTTTTTTGGGAGGGGAGGGGGTTTCTCTACGCAAGATCCCTCGTGGGGACTCAGCTGTAAGTTCAACAACTTCCTTATACTTTGTTTGAGCAAACACTCCTGGAAGTGCTGAATTTTATAGAAGATGACCATTGTAGAAGTTAGTACATTATAGAAACTTGTCTTAAAGATTTAAAACAACCCACATATACTTCATTTTTTATGAGACATCCAAAATTTCTCATTCACAATAACCCTCCCCCAAAAAAAACAAAAAAATGAAATAAATACAAACTAAAACAGAAAAGGAAGGAAAAAACCAAGGACGAGATTTTCATTCAAAAGCCAAGACACAAAGGGTAATCTCCGCCCTTACCGAAAACAAAGAAGATTATACAATTAAATTGAAAACCTCATACAATTTTCACATTAGATGAAATGGTACATGTTCAAATCTTGCCACGGTTGAGTCCTCAAATCTACAGAGTAAAGCCTTTCATATAATTCCTTTTTTACAAACAAGCGGAAAAAATTGATGCAACACAAGCTAAGGTAACGAGATTCTGTTTTTTTGGGAGGAGGAGAAGGGGTTTTGCCGTTCATAGTTGCAAAATTCTCCAACCAGGGTGAAACTAAAGATCTTCTATGAATGAAATATAGACAATATTATTATCAGCCATGTATGAATTTGATCAAAGCAAGTTTAGGGACAATATAAATCTACACGACCTTCATCGTTATTGGCAAATACGTTGTATTATAGAAAACAAAAAGAACTCTTAAACGAGTAAGTTTCAAAAGGTTAAGAACACTTACATTGGAGATTGAAAATAAAGCAAATAGTAATATGAAGTGATAGACATATAGTGGAAATAAGGGTCGGAAAGAACTCGGGATGTATGGAATGGTAAGATGGTGTAGTTATTCACTACGAGTAAAATTTGCATTTAGCGTCGGATAAAATCCGACATCGAAGCAAAAAAATCGACGCTAACCATGTTTTAGCGTCGGACTAGCGTTGGATAAAACTCCGATGCCAATGACCTTAACGCTAAATTATTTAGTGTCGGATTCAACATCCGACGGTATTTAGCATTAGATTTAGCGTTGGAAACAATCCGACGCTAAATGGCATCGGACTCTATTGAGACGCTATTAGCATTGGTTAGGATGCTGTTTAGCGTTGGATTGATATCCGACGCTAAATTTCTTTTATAATTTTCTCTCGCTTTTTAGCGTCGAGACATGATCATTTGTATCCGACGTTAAATTTTTACTCATTTTGCCATAATTTGTCCTATTTTGGCATTCCCTTTTACATATATTTTCTGCATATTTACATACATTTTGCTTCATCTGCGATACTGATTACGCTCATTCATAAATACACAAATCACCAACTATTCATAAAAGCAATCAATTATCACAACAGACTTATAAGTCAAACAATAAGTTCATCATAGGAACCCATTCGAAGTTTCACATACAAAACATGCTAAGTTATTCGTTATGAAACAAGTTAAATTAGTTCAACACACAAACCATGTTGGGAAATTATTCATAACCGGAAATCTGTCAATTTGTGATTGGAGGCTTTGGATGAGTTTCATTGCTTCTTCTATAGCCTTTTGCTGACTCTTAATGAGTTTTCTTTGCTCATCAAGTTGTTCTTGGGTTGATTTAAGTTATGATTATAGTTAAAAATAGGCCAATGAATTATAGGTAGCACTCGTAGAGGATATGGAGGTAGAACGTTTCTCATAGAACATTGTCACGCATGAAGACAGACTTTAGATCTAAACCATTCGGAGTACTACATGAAGACTCAGTGTACAAACCTCCTTCCTCCTAAATTTTGATTATAAGTCATTCCGAGTAATATAGAAACTCCTGTATAAGTTTTTATTTGTTTCGACTAACTCGGAATTCCTGTATATCTTTTGCATTGATGTTTTTGACTTACTCAGCCAAGTACTAAGATCTATCACATGTTCAAATAATTTTTCTAACACTTTTATTCCGAGTTCGATTCGTATATTTCAAAGCAAAGTGAATTACAGTGTTAATTCCTCTTTCTAAGTCGGTTTGGTTGTTTGAGAATTATTTGTCCGGATCAAGTCTTTGTACTCGATGATTTTACTCTTTTCAACTTGATCTTTCTTAGGATTGACTCCGATCGAATTTGAGTATATTGAATATGAGACTCGGAAAAATTCCACTCTTCTAGGCTTAAGATAATTATGCACTTAATTGTCTTAATTAAATTATTATGTGTGCCTAATCTTGTACTTTGAGAACCAAAGTATTTTATACTTTGAGAACCAAAGTGGTTTACTTTGTAGGTTATCCAAATGAGGTTATCTCATTTTTGAAATACAAAAGTAGCCGGCTTCAAGTCGTCAATCACCGATGAGACGGGTTTTATCTACTTCGAACAGAGCTTAGATACCATGTCGGGGTTGTCTGTTTCCAAAACTAGAAAACTCCAACACCAAGCTCAACGGTGGTTTCCACTTTGCTTTTCGGACATCATCAGTTAACTGGAGCACCTTTAGGAGCCAAGAGCCATTGCACAACGCTCACATCCCAACGGATCTTTTTGAGTAACTCGAAGAGCGAGTTACAACGGCCAGTAAACACTTTTGTTCAAAACCAAGATGTAGCGGTCACTCTGCTCGGTCATCTATAAATAGAAGCCACTTCACAAGACTTGAAGATTGCTAAATCCATTGCTGAAACTATCTCTCTTAGTACATTACACATTCAATCTTCTTCAAACAACTCCAAGTCTATACTTAATACTTGGAAGTTGTAAAGTCTTATAATCGGTTACATACTTTTCTTACTTTCGAGTAAGGTCCCTTGACCGAGATGTAAGGGTTATCTCAGCTTAGTTGTCCCTAGTCATAAAGGTTATCTCGGTTAGGAAATACTAGATCGGATAAGGGAACTTCGAGTCTAAGAAAACATTGTAAGGAATTGTCTAAGGGAGCAATTCCGGTAAAGTCGATCCGTTGTATTTTGAGGATTCAAAATAGTGGATTTGACTTAGTGCTTGGATTAGCACTCTTCGTGGTTTTCTGCCCCAGGAGGGTTTCCACGTAATTCGAGTGTATACATTTCGAGTATAATCTAGACTCGGAATCAGCTGGTTATTCTTTTCCAAGCAAAAAGATTTAAAGTTTGTTTAAATTTTCTCATCATCCTATTCACCTCCCTCTAGGATGACTTAGACTCTCCAGGAGCAAACCTTCAATTGGTATCGAGCCTAGCCTTTCAAGAAAGATCTAACAATCCAAAGGTCTAAAGATCGGATGGCTCGGAACATTGGAGAGTTCGATGAAGGAAAGTCATCCACTAGACCACCAAAGTTCAAAGGATCAAACTTCGTGCACTAGAAGAAGCTAATGGAATCCTTTCTACTTGGACAATGATGAAGATGTTTGGAACATCATCCAAGAAGGCAACTACATTCCAATGAAGATAGAAGGTACAAGATCTGTGCCTAAGGAAAAGTTCAACACTTAATCCCCCATTCTCATTCCTCTTTTCTTTTTAAACATTATTTAGATTAAACCCAATTACATAGCATAAGCAGTCTTGGGTGTCATTTTGCGAGTCCAAGGGAAAATTTAGAGGAAGGAATTAATAGATTTCACCAGCAATAGTTACGCGAACTAATAATAATTCGCTCAAATAAATTAACGAATAGATATATCCACGTAGATATTTTTGTGTTACTGCCGAACACATCCAATATGCTTAACCATATTTCATTATTATTTTTGTGTTATATGTACAGCCTATCTATTCATGTCATCCATTATTGCTTTCACAATATAGTGTTTATTATTTTAAAGATTTTTAAATGCTAGTAATCTTATCTTTAAAAGTGTTGAATAATAATTTACCTAACTTTTACCTTCAGCACCTAGCATACCAACCTTTGGAGGTTTTTATTCTTAATTTATTTATAGAGCAAGTTCTCTTATACCATCTAATATATTTTTAGGAGTGTAAATAGAATTATTTTTTGTTATGTGGTGTATATCAAAGGGTTGTTCAAGTAAAAAGTGTATTTCGATCATCTAATATACTAATGAATTTAATATACTTTTAAGAGGAAGGTCCAGTTTGGTAGATCACATACAAAAAAATGTTAATAGTTATTTTAGGAAAAGTTTTATTAGGTCTTTTTCAATTGTTTTTGATGTGATATTATAGTATTTATAATCGCTTTAGTAGTTGGATATTTGTACCGTCTCTTGGCATTTATCTTGCATTTTATTCATTTATTTATCGAAAGGAAGTGCTCATGTTTATAATGGAGCGGAATATTGCTTCACTTGCTTATGAAAACTACTGAAAATTGGGACTGAAATAAACAGGTAGGAAAATAATTATCCGAAGTAAAACAAAGTGTAACGGCTGCAGTACAGCCGACACCGGCCGTGTCCACCGGCTGCCCCTGTTGGACACATGATGATTTTGAGCCACATGCTCAACAGAGAGTCATGCCCTTTGTTTCATTTTCGCATCCTATAACCATTTAAAATTTTCCACAGTAAAGGAGGTGGGTGGCACTTTCAATATATCTGCACAAATTGAATGTTAATTGTCCAGCCTTGTACTGCTAATATGACTGCTAATATGACTGGTATGAAAGTGATAAACACACAAATTTTAACACTAAAAATTCAACTCGCAAAAATCTGGCGACAAGCAAAGGATCCAGTAACACAACAGCCCGGCCTGTTTGCGATCGAGTTTAGAGACCAAAAAAAAAAATTGGTCTCTAAATTATTTTAAATACCGAAAATAAAGAACGAAAAATAGCGTCTCAATTTGATACTAATATTTGCGACCGCAATACGAAACGGACTCTATTTAAGATCAATTTGGAGACCGATATTTTATGAGTGAAACAGAAACTAAATTTAAAGATCGAAATTACTTTTCGTCTCAATTAAAGACCAAAATGTCTTCGGTCTCTATATTATAATAACTGCGAGAGAGTAAAAAACCGTCCACAGAGTCGTATGCTCGGTAAATTCAAAACATAAGGAGACTACAAGAACCTCAAACTGTGAGATAAATGAGACTCCTTTGGGGGTGGGTGATTTTTTTTGTAAGTATAGGTCACTAGCTGTACAAAGTTTTATTTTTAATTGACGGTTTATATTTATCATATTTATCAACCATCTTAATTGGCACTTGAAACCCATGTCCAAAGTTTTATTTTTAATTTACGGTTCACATTTTCGTAGAGAAAATGAAGCTGAAACCACTTTAACGATAGTTGAAGAAAAATTTCAATCATGTAGTACTCCTGTAACGAGGTGCGTGTGTTTTGCATGGGGCACGCTACAGATATTGATGAATATTGCGGGGCCAAAAAGTCCACATTAGATGAAAATTAAAAGATGGCATTTTGACGTACTGATTCCCCCTTGTCTATGCTGATTTGACATTAGCAGCAATTGAGCATGCATTCTATTCAAATTAGATATCAAAATAAAATTTCGATTCAAACCGTTGAAGTTGATATGTAAGGAAAATCAACTTCCTTCGTTTTAAAATTGAAAATATTTTCCTCCTTATAAAAAAAAATAATTTTCATTACAAAATAATTTTTCATCATATTTTTCACCAAACAATAAAAAATATAAAAAATTATTTTCTAAGAAAACATTTTTCCTCAGCCAAATACCCTAAGTTATTGTCTTGCTATAGGATGTTGGTCTCAGTCTCAAATATTAATTGCGATTTTTAGGGTGTGTTTGTATCGGTGAAAAATATTTTCTCGGAAAATTATTATTCTATTTTTCGGTGTTTGGTAGTATAAATGTTGGATAAATATTTTTGGGGGAAAATAATTTCCCTCAATCAAGGGAAAATAAATTTCCTTTTATGAGGAAGAAAGTTAATTTTCTCTTCCTCAATCAAGGAAAACAAAGTCTTATCAATGAGAGTTCAAATTCTAAGCTTCTTTTGATGTGTCACCTTCAGTTTCTTTTTTCAACTTTTGTCTTTGTCTTTTTCCCTTTTTTGTTGTAAAGTTCGTAGATGAAAAGTTTTTTACAATATTTATTTCTTTTTTTTAATTTCTATTATTTTATATATAGAAAAGTTTGATCATCCGGAGATGTACAAACTTATCAAATTTAGGTGCTCAACATATATATATATATATATATATATATATATATATATATATATATATATATATATATATATATATATATATATATATATATATATTTGGGTTTTGAAGTTGAATTAGTTATTTACCTTTTCTTTTCATATTTATGGAGTTTTTATGATTAATTTTGCATTTAAGTAACTATTTTAGAAAATTATTTTTCTTGTACCAAATAAAGAAAAATATGGGTGGAAAATAATTTTCCTTGAAAATTCATTTTCCCATGATAAATAATTTTATTAAAAAATATTTTCCCACACCCAAACACATATTTTCCTTGAACGTGTTTGTTAAAATACCTCAATGAAATTATATCACCAACGTGTTCTGTATGAGTGCCCCCTCCCAAAATATTCAAGCTTGCGGGGCCAATGTTGGGGACAAAAGGAAGAGAGAGAAGATGCTCGACCCAACCTTAATCCTCAAACAACAAATATATATTTGTACCAATAAAGAAAAATAATAAAGATACATTAATATATTATAATTAATTAATTTAAATTTTTATTTTTAAAACCTTCTATTTTTTATGATAATATTTTTATCAAAACATCTTACATGCTCTTGGCATTATTTGTTACTCGTTATATGTCAACGAGATAGTTAGACAAATGAAAAAATAGGACGATTTCTTTCTTCCGAAAGTATATCTTGCCAGGAATATTTAAAATTTTGCATGTTATTCTTCTAATTATGTCACATCATAGAAATGTTAACAATTTATCATTAATTTTATAATTATATTTAAAATTATTGCAAACATAGTAAGCCCTTAGCTCTCTCTTTCTCTCACTTTATGGTAACTGGATTTGGCAATTTGGCATATTACAAATTGCTTCCCATGTCTATTGTGATTTAAAATAGCAACCATTGAACATGCACCAATTCTATTGTGATTGGATATGATATGTATTGTGGACAAAGCATCTTGTAGTAAGATATCTTTTACATGTCTTATTTTGACCAAAATTAAAATGTTACATAATCTAAAATGATCAAATATTTAAGACTTATAAATAATTATCAACTATTAAAGTTTTACTAGTCGTAGGCTACATTCACAAGAACAAAATGAAACTTTAACCAAATCAACACTCTATTTATGAAAGACAAATTGTATATGTTTTTTCTAATTGTGAAAAATTGTACTTAATACAATTTATAAGCTATAATTAGTACGGTTAGATAATTAAAATCAAACCAAATTTTTTCAGTTTAGTACATAATAATATAACTTTAAAATCGACACAATCCCTTTAATTAGGTGTCTTATATATGAAGATATATATAATTTGTATTGGGTAGTAATATAAGATGTATTTATGGAATTCATTACCATTGGCAGGCATACACGCACACATGATCCTTTTTATCTATTATTTTTTATAATTATAATTACATGTATAATACTATGTTACAAATGAAATTGATCCAATATGATTATAGTGTCGCCTGTATATTTCGACAGAGTCGACGAATATTGGAACTTCATAATTGATAATTATTTATTATAACCATTAATAAAATTTAGTATTTAAAATTCATATATAGTATGTTAATTAAGGTAAGGTAGGACATTTAATAAATGTATTGAACAAATTATTCTTTCTAATCTTTTTTAAATCTCTATACTAAATGCGTGGGAAAGAGTATAAAAACAAGTTTTTGGAAATTTTTAATAAAAAATATTGTGTACGTGGAAAGATATAAGTGGAAGATATGATAGATAGATGAAGCAAAGTAGTCACTATAAATAGAGGCATTGGCATGCATGAATGAACCAAGCAATTTTAAAGTATCATTGAGATCAATTGCACTACTCACAGTAAGAGAAATGGAGAAGGCTTCATTCAACGTCCTCAGTCTTGCTGTCTTTGCACTTCTGATTGGTACAATAGGTAACACATCAACACCTACATTTTAAATCTTCTATCTTGTAATTTAGCACGATCAATGATCATAAACCCTCTACCATAACTGATGTAGACATATATAAATCTGATTTCCAACTTTTCTTAATTGATTAGTCCTTAAACATCGGTTTTGAAAATAACATGTTTACTATGACATTAACATATGTATATATATCTATAGTTCCGAGGTTTGGAGAAGCGAGGATGATGATGGACGAAGTGGTAATCGAGAAGATTAATTATGTCCCACGAAAGGTTGCGGCAGATGAAAATTGTGTAAACGAGGTGGGTGGCACTTGCAATATATCTGCACAAATTGATTGCTGTCCGGGCTTGTACTGCTTCACCATGGGAGGCGATGGTAAGACAGGACAAAACGGGCTGTGTCTACCTTTTCTCTCTCGTCCAAAAACCACCAAGCCCTACTGATCTGAATATATATGCATGTGTGTACTCAATAATCAAAGCTACCTTAATGAATTATTATGTTTACTGTAATATAATGTAATAAAAAGTCTCATCGTCTTGCTATAGGATAGGATAAGATGTTATCCTTTCTCAAAGAGACTTGAATTTATGCTTAAGTATTTTGCACTCTGTAATCAACTTTACTATCTTTCCCCGTATATAAAATAAAGTAAAGTTCCTTGTATATTTCAGTACTTGTAGTATATTATTCTTAACGTTATGTGATCATTCAACGTATATGAGAGAAGCCGCTTACATATATACAAGTAAATCGATAATTAGGTCATTCGATTCGAGTTAAATTCGTTTCAAGTCAATTCGGGGTCGATTGTTTGGATCAAATCATCTTCTGTTTTGGTCAACTTTGGGTCTATCTCATTCGGGTCGGGTTTGTGTTCAATTCGGGTTAATTTCGTATCGAGTCAATTTCCGATAAAGTTAATTCGGGTCGGTTTCGGTTCGGGTTGGGTCAATGTCGGTTTGAGTAGGTTTCAGATTTGATTTCGAGTCAACTTTTGATTGAGTTGGATCACTTTTGGGTCGGGTTGATATCCGATCCGGTCAATCTTTGATCGAGTCAAAATTGGATCGAGTCAAATTCCAATTGGGTTACTCTTGTTTCGGTTGTAATTTTCTCTTACGAACTCGTAACTAATGCGATTCTTGATTTGTTGGAAATGTTATTGAATCTACTTTTTAAATAAATGTACCAAAAATGAAAAATCCAAATATAATTCTAACGCAAACATAAATTACATAAATATGCATATAGTTATCATTTCTTTATCTTAACAAATATGTATATATAAAAAGAATATCAAAACTCATATATACATATTTTGGTTTGAATTGGTTGGATTAGATTAAGGTCGGATCAAAATTGAATTTGGATCGATTCGGATTCGGGTCACTTGAATTCGGATTGAATCAGTTCAAATTTGAATCGGTTCACATTAGATTTAATTCAGGTCATATAATAAAATTTAATGAGGTTATGCTATTCCAAAATCAATGAATAAGAAACTTATATATGTTAGTAAAATATATGCATAGGTAAGAGTTATTTATTTTTAAGTGGTAAAAAATTCATTTATTTTACTTTTATGCGTAGGAAAGCTATTTATTTAATTTAACCGGTGTAAATCTCTGCTCGCTTGAATTTTTAAGATGGTCACATGCGAAATTTGTGTTTTTTATTAATTTGGGTTGGAATGTCATAGAATTAAAATTTAACACAAATTAGACATCGTATTCTTTTTACACATGTGAACTTTGAAAACACACACACATTAATATTGCACCCGCATATCTTGCATACATCTAATATTATATTCTCTTCATTTCACAATATATATTACTTTAACTAAATTTTTTTATTTCATATTTAATCACTTTAAAATCTGAATGACATATTATAGTTACCAGCATGAGGGTCAAGTAAAGGTTCGATAAAACGTGGGCTAAATTTGATTAGGTCCGCTAATTTGGAATTTTATTTTGCAACTGTTTTTACAATATTAAATTCGGAATGTCCTTGTTATTTAAGTTACGTGGTTGCAGCTGCAATGTGGTAGCTAGTTAATTAGCTACGAGTATGATTAAATTAGTGGTTTTAGATATATAATTAGTTTAGATTAAATGGAATCTATAGTTCTTACCCTAAGTAGATTTTTACCTCGTCGAAGCGGAAGAAGATTTTTACCCCATGTCCCCATTTTTTACTTTTTACTGTTTTCATCAAAATCAGAGGGTTGAGATTATAAATTATTAACGGAAGTGCTTGTAACATATAATTATCTAAAATTTATAGATATGAGTGAGATCTATTAATATACCGTAGTTCTCATTTTAAGGGATTTTTACTTTAAGGCGGCCTTTGTATATAACAATCATGCAAACTACGAAAATAATGAAGGAAAAAAAAATCTACATGGTCACACAGGCTGAAATGATTTTCTATCTACATGATGGACCACTGTTATCTAAGATTTATGTGAATGTAAAACTGTGAAGATAAGATTATTACATTCACCTTAATGTGTCACATACTATTAAGAGATAGAGTTACTGAAAAATACACAATCTTTATATTTTTATCAACCTTATGTCGAAAAACAATTATTCTTAGATGACGGTGTCGAAAATTTTACTTTGAATTTTTTTTGTTGAAAATAAAAAACAATTATAGAGCTAACTATGAGTATAATGTCCTTTTTTAATTTAGTTTTGGATGAAAATAATATCAACTTTAGGGATATTTAATGAAAATAATACAATTTTTTTGGAGGTCAACAATATGAATTTTAAATATATTTAACATCAGCAGAACACCATTGACATAAGGGGTCGTGACTCAACAGAAGCGATAATGTGATACGTGAAGTCATTGACGTGAATGGCGGAGTTGGACATTTTACTTTGATTTTTTTCTTGGTTGAGTAAAGGTTTGCTTATGTATCAACGGAAATAAAATAGTTAAAGTCAAATTTTCAACTCGCCGTACGTCCACGTGAGTGACTTCACCTACCACGACATTGCTCCGACGAGTCACAACCCTTAACTCAGTGATATTATATTGACGTTCAATAGGATTAAAACTCATACTATTGATATCGAAGAAAAAGTTTGTATTATATTCGTCTAATACCCCAAAATTTGCATTATTTTCATCCAAGAAATTTTGTTTGGGGGTGAATTTGCATTATTTTCATCCAAGAAATTTTGTTTGGGGGTTCCTCAGCACCCCCTCCTCTATTGGCTACATGGTCTTGAGACTGAAGGGGACAAGCGGAGGGAAGGGAGCAACCTACGCAACTAGTGTTAATTAATGATATATGACAAATGTGAAAGCAGAAGCAAACAACTGTGTTTAAGTCCATCGTTTCTTGTCTCAATTCACATTGGCCATTCATATCTCTTTCTTTTCACGTTTTCTTCGAAGCTTTCTTATCAGTGGATCTATCACTGATCCAATCATACATGTGGCAGATCCAACATTACACAATATATATATATATATATATATATATATATATAAGCATTATTTTCCCTCGATTATCCTCGGAATATGTAAAAGTTGTAATTGTTTTATAAAAATAAAATACTAAAAGATAAAAAAGCTTACTTATACTCTCTTATCCAGTACTTAGTAAATTAATAAGATCCGATTTAATAATACTCCATTTATTTTAAAACTGATTTAGTGGGGTTTATCACAACAATAATTTACGTTTTCTTATATTGACACGTTATAAAATAATCGAATTGACACCTCTAAATAGGTCGTAATTTAGAAAAGAAAACACCCCAAAGTACGACACTTGATCGATCAACTTTATAATTTGATATATAAACGTCCAATACCCCATAAAGTACAATTTATTTTAATTCAAAACCTCTTTGTTTTTCTATTCTTTTGGTATTTTTCAGACGTTTCTCAAGATTGATTCAGTTGAAATTTTTGTATTCTAATTAAAAAAAGAAAAATAATGAAATAATATTTAAAAAACGAATGAAAGGACAATAATGACGTGAAGAAAAGGGCAAAAAGAAATGAAAATGTTAATGCCATAAAAAATCAAATGGGGAATTTCAGACCACGTTACGTCGTATTTTTTGAGCACTCCTCCACTACCTACACAACTAGTGTTATTAATGATATATAGCAATCCGAACTATTTAAATCAGAAGCAAACAACTAGATTTAAGTCTTCTTGGTCTTTTTACTCGGACGTACAACTTTAATTTCTTGCTCTCAGTTCACATTGGCCATTCATGTCTCTTTCTTTGCACCTTTTTTTTTTTTAACTAAGAAAGCTTTCTTACCGGTGGATCCATCCATGACTATCAAAATCATTGCTCCATTCTTGCATATAAGAGAGAGAGAGGGAGAGAGAGAAGCGAGGGAGAAAAATAGGGTCGTCCAAGGGCTAGGGCTGTGGTTGGTGTCACTAGTGGTGCCGGCTGCTGAATACCTAGCTCTGATTGCTGACAGTTACTTGGTCATCTAGTGCGCAGGCCATTAAGGTGGCCTGAAATCGGTGGTCCTATGGTGGCTACATGCGGTGGTGCATGATTGGAGTCATGGGGTTATCGTTCTTCATCAACTATTATGAAGTTCAAATAGAGTGAAGGGCTACAATTATAATTCCTTCTGTAGTTGCTATTGCTTTAACTATTATTTTGAAATAGAGAGGGACAATGTAACTTTATATATATATATATATATAAAACTTTGTAATTAGTTGTGTGTTATACTTTGTAATTAGTTGATATTTAGTTTAATTTTCAGGATATTTTAATAATATATTTATTATAAATAATATAAAATAAATTTAGATAAAAAAGAGATAAATAAAATACATGTTGCAGGTACTTATTACATCATAAAATCAAGGTGGAAATTATTTTGAAAACAATATATGGCTAGATTTTATGTTCACTATCTAGGTCAACGAAACTTTTATGTTATTATTATTTTTAATGAAAAGAAAATTTATTAATGAAAAGTCATAAGATATCTATACTGATAATTTTCTAATAACAATAATCTAAAATATCAAACATATCTCTATTTTAACAAAGTTAATATAATAATAAAATACTTCCATTGGAGCATATTATTTTTCACCACAAATCGCATCATTTGACTTCAATCCATTTTCTGGAATGTTAAGAATTGTATAACTTTGTAAAACAGGTATAAATTATATAATATAGCCAACTTGAAAGAAATGTAATCTTGATGATTGGCCATATGAACTTCCATGATGGAATCATTATTGGGACATATCATTGTAAACCTATAATCCAATATGTTGAATCAATATAACAAATTTACAAAACGTACATAAATTTACAGTTCACATCAGTTTTTTTAGATGAAGTGATTAGATCTTCCAAATCTATATATATACTATTAAAAACCTCTGGTCTCGCTTGTTCTCTCCTTGATATATGTCATTATCATGGAAAAATAATTTGTATATACGACTTGGAACCATAATCATATATTTATAGTTAAAAACTCTTCTAGAGTTTTGACTCACTACTATGTTTAGGTTATTGTTCTGTAAAAATACTAATGCATCTAAAAATATTAAATTTTCTGTCTTGTATTTTAGTATTTTCTTTTAAATTATCCAACATATTTAGATTAATATTTTTAATTCTAAGGTTGAAAATTGAGAAGGATTTGCTACTTATAGGGTTGATTGGCTGACAATTTTGAGGGGAACAAGCATTGTTTGGAGAGACTTAATTGTTTTGTGAAAATGACACATTTATTGAAAATTATAATATATGCTACCAATCCTTATTATTATTATTATTATTGTTATTGTTATTGTTATTGTTATTGTTATTATTATTATTATTATTATTATTATTATTATTATTATTATTATCTATTTCCAAGTTGGCCCCTGCGATGGGATTTAATTGCATCAAAATACCCATGTACATAAAAAAAAAAAAAGGAGTTCAAGGGTTTCCCTGAGTCGGGTTCTTCATGGTGGGTACTTTTCCTGAGATTCTTGGGCTTTCAAGGGTTTTGCCATTGATGGGTGTTCTTGGTTTGCTGCCAATTATGTTGGGGTTCCCCTGATTTTGATGTCTTCTTGAATTTGGATCATCATTTAGATTGCCATTCTTGGAATTTCTTGCTAATATTTGGGTGTATAGGTCGAATTTGTTTTGGGAGATTTTGATTCTGTTTGTAAAGAAAAGGAGAGAAATGGGTTTCTGCTAATTTTAATTAATCTAGGGTTTTATCCATTGTGTTGAAGCTCTTGTTGAACATCGAGCTCTTCTCTCCAAATTATGTATCTTTTTGTGTTCTGTTGGTAGTTTTCATACATTTCTTAGGGATTAAAACAGTTGAAAGTTGTGTATTTTAATTAAAAAAAAAGAAAAAAAGTGAAATAATATTAAGAAAATGAATGAAAAGAGAGTAATTACGTAAAGGAAATATATCAAAAAAAAAAATTACGTAAATGAAAGAAAACAAAATTTATGTGAGAAAGAGGAAAAATTGTCAAATTGTGAAAATGTGAACGCCATAAAAAATCAAACAGCTGAATTTCATCTTACGTTACCTCGTACAGTCACCAAATGACAAATATAATTCTATGATAAAAAAAATATATCCACACTTTCACGTGTGTACTAGTGACTCATAACTCATAACTGTGACAAAACATAAAGCGTGGCGCCTAAATTTTTATCAAAACGATGCTAATCACCATAGAAGCAAATAAGAGAGCACGAAAAATTGAAAACAATTGCTGGTGCTCAAAGTAAAGTTAATAACACTACAGCTGTTTTTTGTAAGTTTTTTTTGCATTTTTTTAATCTTTTGATCAGCTAAATATTAAAAAATAAAATAAAATTGATGATATTATGAAATATGGGAACTTATAATATTATTGTTATTTTTTTATAAAAATATTATTATGACACGCAAATGTAAAAGCTAATAATCTCTTTCTACCATGACTAGTATAAAATAAGGTTAGAATAGAAAATTTTTATTTTGTTCAAAAAAATAAGGTTATCTTTACTAAATTTTAACAACATGATTAAGGTCAAAGTCTTTTTAGAATTCTAACTTATATTTTTATCGTTACTAGAATGATGCCTCACCAGCATCTCTTAAAATTAAAAACTTTAAACACTAAATCGATCTAAACCATTCATCTCATTTAGGATACTTACTAAAATGGCCAACAGGCCACTATTACCTTCCTTTTATGCATATTTTTATAAGATTTTATTTATCATCATGCATACCCATATGTTCATTCTCCTCGATTGCATATTTCTAACAAAAATGAATAGTTCGGGCCGTACCTCATGTTTTTCTTTGCATCTTTTTTAGGTTATTGGATTAAAATAAACTCTACCCTTGAGTGATTTCGAATATATATATATATATATATATATATATATATATATTATAATATTAATCATTTGTACACCGTACTTTAACAATATTTATTTTTTCTAAATCACACTATTTATTTTTAGACGGTTGTATATCACATTTTAATTTAAAATATACATTCGAGCTCACGGGTGGGTCTACTGTGGTTTCGGCCTCTAAGGCGGGGAAAATATGTCAACAATGTAATTAAGTGGTGTAACATCACAAGTTTCTTTGATCTCTCGATCATAATCAGTGATTTTGACGAGCCAGTACGTGGACGTTTGCTTAGCTGTATACTTAAGATACAATGCATAAGTTTTAGTGATAATTGGTAAGACCCCACTTCTTAATACTCCTCAATAAGAATGCAATCCTACAAAAAAGATTACAAATCTTTTAAAATAGGGAGACGGAGGGAAGGAAGGGAAGTTGGGGTGGGAATGTTCCAAAAGGAATATATGATGGGAGGAGAGTACAGTGCTGGGGACGGTTGTGATGTTACTGATGATTAAAAAAGCTGAGAGGCCTAACAGTATTAGGGCACAAATAAAGTAGTAGAGTGAGTGAGATAGGACAGTTGGTGTTGATGAAATATAAAAATGTGTGTATTTTGAAGTGAGAAGGGAGAGACAGAAATGGAGGGATAAAGGGAGAGAATTGAGAAAGGTGCAACTGTTGATAACATAAAACTCGTAACATTTCATCATTCGAAGCACGGATTGTAGTCATTTCGGGAATTGAAGCACTTTAAAATAAGGTGGAACCATCTGCACTTTCTTTTAAATACTTTCAGCCATAGATTGAAAATCCTTTCGGGGCTTTAGACAATTGAATTAGCACCAGACGGTTTCTCTAGTTAAATACCTGGAAGGCTCTTCTTTCCTCGTCGGGAAAGAATTAATCTCTCTAGTTGATGGGCATCCTGATACGCAAGGACCTCGTGGCCAAATATGCACGACCACCTCCTTCCTCCGGTCTAAACAATCCTTAGCCCAAAATCTGTTCAAAGCTGAAGTGATCACAATCATTTATCAAATTTGGTTTTAAACCACAATCTCAAATCAATTTATCATCGTAGAAGGCATGACACCACGTGTCACCTTTCTAAATTCACTTTCTCGAATCGGTTTCACTTTCTCAATTAAGTTTCACTTCTTTAGAACACATTTCAAGTTCGAAAAGCATTTATCAAGAATCATACTCACACTTGAAAGGCAGTTCTCAATAAATTGCATTCAAGAATCATTCGCGTAAAATACATAACTCCTTTCAAAACTACTTTTGAACATCGTTTAACACAATCACTTGCACGAGATAACCACAATTCAACACGGATGGTCACAATTCAACACGAGATAGTCATTCTTAGCTCCTCTCCAACTCGTGCTTTTCTAAATTCACCAATTTAGTAAAATAAATTCCCTTTTCTGAATCACAATAACCACAAGTAAGTACCACCTAATTCAATGTCTCAACTTTTCACAATTCTCTGTTTTTATTTCAATTCCTCATTTTAGGTCTCAACTTTATAAATCAACTTCCTTTGCTTATAATCAGCCGGATAACTCCTAATCTCACTTTATCACTTAGGTTCCTTTTGCTAGGCTCATTTTCCGACTTAATTTCATCTCAAAGACTTAGATACATTCCAAACTCAACTTAACCTTACAATTCCCAGCTCATCATTTTTGCCTCAAACTCCTATTGTATGTCTCTATCTTATTAATCAACACTTGTTCGTCCATCCTTAGTTATATAATTCTTAATCGGTTTTCATCACTCAATTTCCGTTAGCTTCGCTTACCTTCACGTTTAGTTTAACTTCGAGGATTTAAATATACTTCAAATGCAATTAACCCGACTATCATCCATTTCTCACTCCCATGTCTCAATTGTGCATCCATCGGCATGAATTCATACTCCTCTTTATACTTCACTCATTATTTCCCTATATTAGCAATCATCTTTTAATACCGTAAATTTAATAAATTTCTAAGGCTCAATCTGAAATATTAATTTCATAATTTATGTCCAAACCACCACGTAATCATCCCCAACCGACTAAATTCTCGACACTCGCTCACCATACCCAAGCAATCTAACTCCTTCGAATTCCCGGTTTTCAATTCAGGCCTAAGCAACTACCAAATCCCTTCAAGACTCCTAATTCAACTTTTAGCAACTACTAAACTTGTTTAATAGCACACATGTTCAATATCTACAGACAATATTCAATAATCACAATAAATCCATTTGGGTTTCGAAATTACTAATAGTTTAGAGTACAAGACTACCCACCTCAAATTCTAGGGTTTGGAATTGATTGAATTACTTGCTTCCCGCCCCTTTCACTTGTCACTGCGTTTTGCGTTCGATTTCAGGTCGGTTCCGGGACTCTCGCTTCCTCTTACTTCCGGTTCGGCGTTTCGGTTCCGACCACCTCTCGGTCCGGCCTCGCTTGCTCACCCTCCGGTCCTCCTCCCTTGTCGCCGTTCCTTTTCCCGGTTCCAGCCTCCCGAACTCTCACTCGTCCGCCTCTGTTTCGGTCTCTCCTCCGCCCTCGCTCCGCCCCAGTCTCTCACTTTCTTCCCTCACTCGCCGCCTACTCGCGTCGCCGGCCGTCATTTTCCGGGTCTACGGTGGTCTTTGGCCCCCTCCCGGGTTTTCTACGTCGCTCGGCTCCTTTCTCTCTCTCTCCCTCTTTCCCTGTTCGGTACTCCCTCTTTCCCCTTCCTTTGCTTTGCTTTTTTCCTTCGCCTTTGTCCGCCGCCTGCCCGCGTTCGCTGCTCGGCTCTCCGGCCTCCGGCCTCTGCTTCGGTTCCGCGCGTTCTCTCGTTCTCTCTGGCCATCGCCCTCGCCCTTTCTCCCTCTCGCTTTTTCCCTATTTTGTTTTGGTTCCCCTTCTTCTCAGCTTCCCTCTTTCCGAGCCTTTCTTCTTCTTCTTTTTTTCTCTGTTCGTTGCGGTGGCTTCACCGACTAAATGCCACCATAACCCCACCTGTTACACTAATCAAGCCCCTAGCTCAACACTTAATCTCCTCTTCTCATTCCTCTTTTCCTTTTAAACATTATTTAGATTAAACCAAATTACATAGCATAAGCGAGTCTCGAGTTTCATTTTGCGAGTGCTGGGGAAAACTTAGAGGAAGGAATTAATAGATTTCACCAGCTATAGTTACGTGAACTAATAATAATTCACTCAAATAAATTAACGAATAAATATATCCATGTAGATATTTTAGTTATTCAACCTACTTAATTTAAGTAAAGCTAAATAACTAATTTAACTCATATAACTACCTAACCCAAAATTACGGGTCTTACAGTCAGCTCGTGACACGACTAAAGATGTGTGGGACACTCTTGTCAACACATACGAATGAACAAGCCAAGTAAAACAGGCGAAGATGAGCCGATATCTTCACAAATATGAGCTCGTTCAAGATGGAGCCGGATGAAAACATCACTCGGATGTTTATTCGCTTCACCGAGATTACAAATAATCTCAAATCTCTGGGTAGAAAGATTTCCCACGAAGAAATGTGCGGAAAAATTTTAAGAAGTCTACCAAAGAGAAGATGGGTCCCAAGGTGACAGCCATCGAGGAAGCTCGGAACCTCTCTTAACTAAAGCTAGACGAACTGATTGGGAAACTACTTACCCATGAAATTCACCTGGAAGAAGAGGATGCCGAGGTCAGTACCAAAAAGAACATTGTCTTGAAGGCCTCAAAAAGTAGAAGGAAAAGTTTGAGTTCCTTAGACTCGGAAGAAGATCCAATGGCACTCATTGCCCGAGGCTTCAAAAGAATGATGAAGCACAAGAAATGGGAAAAGAGGCTGAAGGAAGAGTTCTTTAAAAAGGATAAGAAGGACAAAAAAGGTAAATATTCTTCCCCTTCAAAGTTATCTTTAACTAAGAACTCTAGTCTGTTTTGAATGTGGCAAGCAAAGATCACATAGTCAAGGACTCGTCCAAAAAGAAAGAAGGACAGAAAGAAGAAGAAGGCTATGATGGCCACATGGAGTGATGAAGACTCATATGAAGAAGATGAAGATTCTGATGACTCAAAGTGTCCGATGGCACTAACGGACTCGTAAGCTGAATCCGAGTCGACTCGACAACCGAGACACTCGAAGAGACAAGTCCTCGGGAGGTATGGATTAAAATTACAGCAAAGAAATCGGTGAAGACTTTGGCTAGTAATTGAAAATAGGCAATTGATTGTTTGATTGTTTTTTCATAATGTTGAATTTTGTGTTTTTAATTTTACTATGTATTGAGCAAGGTAAAGCATAATGATTGATCAATTGACATTTTTGGTTTCAATTTGTTATTGTTTGAATCTTTTGTCTTAATTTTTCTTGGTGGTTTTTTGTTCTTGCACTCATTTGTAGATTTTATGAACCATTGATATTTGGTATATGAACATTCACATGGTTCCACTGCAATTTCCTGCCGTTTTGAATGTTTTTTGTGTACCAAGGAATTATTTTCGGTTAATCCACATTTTTCATTTCTTAGTTATTAGTTTTAGATTTTCTTGAAATTTTTACAGAAACATGAGAATGAGATATGTAGACTTGTGCTAGGCTACAAGATGGCTATGTGTCCATTTGGTTTCTCATGGTCCTATTTATCATCTATCGAATTATTATATGTTGATGTTACTTCGGATCAGTTCACCTGTATTCTGTTTGTTTATGCCTTGTACTATGAGTGATATTTGTATTTTATACTAGGAGATTCTTTAAATGCATATGAATTAGAATAAGTGCAACTATTGCTTTTTAGGAGTCATGGTAACTTTTCTTTAAAAAAATAATAAGAAAAGAGGTGGTGGCAAATTTCCTCAAATCCTATGTCAATCGCATATCAATAGAGATGTTAAGAGAGAAAATTACATAAATAATGTATTGTTATGTGAGGATAGACATTGTATTAACCAAATTCAAATGAGTCATATGACCTTTTTCTACGTTGTATGAAACTCTTGAAGGGACGGGACTTCTTGCTAACACCATGCATATGAGTGTTAAAGAATAAGCCGTGACGTTTCTACACCAATTAGGTCATAATGTGAAATTTGGGGCAATAGGAGGAAGATTCCTCCGTTTTACTTGGATCATTCATATCTATTTTCACATAGTCATTAAAGTTACACTTAAGTTGTATCTAGAGTTTGTTAACCTTCCTAACTTCTCTATCCCTCTTAAAATTATAAACGATTCTAGATTTTATCCATGGTTTAAAGAATGTATAGGAGCTTTAGATGACTCTCATGTACGTTGTTAGGAAGAATTGAAGTTCTAAAATTTATTACCGCAAGTGCACGACCTAATTGTAGCTAGCCGGCAAGCACGAGTCGTGTCCACAGAGAGTTGTGTTTCAAATATCGAAGCTACCTTAAACTTTCTATGCGAATCCGCATAGCTGAGAGATATGATGACTAAAATAATCCTAGAAAGCAATAAAAGATTGTTGGGGTTGTGATTTTACCACTTAATAAACTAACTAATCAAGACAAGTCTAAACTTAACCATGTCTATGCAAGCATTTAGGAGTAGTCGGTTGTACCATCAAAGGCCACTCAAGCCACACTTTCGAGGGTCATGAGCTAATCTAACTCGTTGTAACCACCAACTTTCGTAGGGCTAGCCCAATTAGACTACAAGAGTAGCAACCTATGGACCTAGCTAGGATTCGAGTTTTTTCATGCCAAAATCCCGACTATCCTCTATACCCACACTAGTAAATTGGCTCCACCTTTCGGTGATAGACCAATCACCCAAAAATAAAGATGAAAATCCCTTTCGGGCATTTCATCGAACACGTGGTGGGCATGAGAAACAATCCTAAATAACAAGCATAAACTAGTTGGGTTAAGGCCTAAACGAGATTAATTAGCCATTATGGAGGCTAATCATAACCAAAGCAGTCAATTTTAACAACTAATTGACATAAAAGCATGAAACAAATATAAAAACTACACTAAAGAACAAACTAACACAAACCGACTTGAACAAGAACATAAACTAGATAATTAAACTCAAGGATGAAAACTAATCAATCTAACTATAATTAACATCTAGATTAATAAAAATTGAATCTTGAAACTAAATTGAACAATCAAAGTATTAAATTAGAAGTAAAGAAGAACGAGAGAAAGATAAAACTTATGCTTCAATTGAAATTGAAGGCTTGAATCCCAAAATCTTGTACAAATCTCTACACTAATCTCCCCTGATGGGGTTTTATTTTTGGCTAAGTAAGAGCCCTAGGAGGTCCCCTAAAATCCCTAAAAACCGAGCTCCCTTAAATTAAAGCCAAAATTATCCTTTTATAACCTCGTAAAAACCGAGAACAATCGAAGCGGGAAGTTGCACGACCGTGCAAGTTCCGCACGGTACTCGTGCAAGTTTACGAGTCGGTTCGCATAATTATGCTAGTTCTACACTGGTACCTGTGCGAAGTTGCACTACTGTCTGTGCACACCATTATCTTCCTCGTTTTGCTTCCTTTTTGGCTCAAACTTTTTGCTATTGTCTCAATTTGATTTATTACCTAGAAAAGTAAGAAAAATAAGTAAAAATCCTAAAATTATATTATTTTACAAGTTAAAAACTAAGTAAATAAGGGTATAAATGATGTAATGTTTTGACCGAACAAACGTGTATCTGCATCTTTTAAAGATCAAGATAGGTATAGGAATAGAAAGGGGTTTGTCTCAAAATGTATTGGCTGCCATATCTTTCGATGACCTAAAGTTCACATATGTGGTAGTTGGATGGGAAGGATCAACAAATGATTCTAGGATGTTAAATGATGCAGTTTCAAAAGGCTTTTGTTCCCTAGAAGGTACCACTTGGTACCTTGTTTTTCCCCTTTAAAGTAATACTACATAGATGGTAATAAAATTTTTGATCTCTTGTAGGAAATATTTTCTGCTACATTTTAGTTATGCTCTTTGGAAAAGTTTTTTTACCCCTTATAGGAAAGTTCGATAGCAATTGAAAGAGTTTAATGAGAAATCACCTTTAACAAATGCTAAGGAGTTGTTCAATGGACATCTTTCTTCCTTAAGGATTAGTATAGAAAGCGCATTAGGTGTCTTGAAAAAGCATTTCCGTCTCGCTAAACGCGGAGCTATTTTGGGATTTTAAAACTCTAGCGAGATGTCGTTCTTGTACTTTGTGTATCACACAACTTTTTTAGGAGTGTTGATTCAAATGACTATATTATGAGAGAAGTTGATAAAGAATTCTCAAATAATACACAAAGATCATGTTTCTCATAAAAGATAAGAGAGGGAAGAAAACCAAGCTTAGAAAATAAAAAGGGATGCTATAGTAACTACAATGTGACAAAATTATCAAGAATGGAAGTGAATCCTTTATCGCCAGTTTCTCATAATATTGTGTTCCTGTGAGTTCGATTTCTTTTTTCCTTCATCTTCCCTTTGTCCATGCTTTAACCATTTGACAATTTTGCATATGTAATCTTTTTAAAGCTTGAAAACCATAGATAATAGCCTTCATTTTGTTGGGGATCTAACTTCTAAGAGGCTATGTCACTGTTTTTTGGAAAATGCCCGGGACCTTCGAAATATTTTCCGAATAATTTTAATAAGCATAATGTCTTTTCTTCAGGCTACTATCAATTGTGGGGGCAAAAAGCTTTTATATTATTGACTTCCACTTCGAGGCTTCTATCAATTGGTGAGATCGAGCAAATGGTCTGCTAGTTATCTTGTTTGTGGTATAGATGCTTCAATTGTGATGGATTATATCAAATATGAGCTTTACTTGCTTTTAGACGTTTGTAGTGAATTTGATTTGATATGACATTTACATGCTTATGACCAAAATCCAAGGGGTATATATATTTTGTGTGTCTTTGTAATCTTCACTTTGATTTGTATCAATCAATGTGCCGGATCTTGATAATATTTTTTCTATGAAACTTGAATGTGATATTAACTCTTATTCCCTCTGTTTCTATTCTTTGTTTTGGTGTTTACAACCCCTCCCCCTCTCTTTTATTGTCAAAGTCGGAGTCTTTCTTCCACTTCGAATGAGTGAAGTGGAAATGTGAAATCTTTTCTTGAGTGTGGTGTCTGTACAAGTAAACGTTGCTTTGGAATATGGACTTTGCACAACATATAGTAAAATCATAAACTTTGTTAAATTTTGGTTGGTTATTTGAGTAACTATCTACGAGAGAACAAGGTGTGAGGTTTCTATTATGTTTTTTTTTTAAATAAACAAACAATTTGAATGACAAGTATTTGAATAAACAAATTGAGATGTATGATGAAATGACCATTGTTATTAGGAAGGATGTAGCTAGAGGATTACACCAAATCATTTTACTATATTGAGGTTCGGTCTTGTGATAATGCGATAACTCTATAAGAGAAGGGTAATGGTGAAAGTGAGATAGTGAAAGAAAATGACAAACAATCGGCTTCTTCTATTGGTGTACCATCGGGATCAACGGAAAGTCAAAACAGAGCTCGTGAGGTTGACCTGGAAATACAAATAATTATTGTCCATCTTGGTGAATTTGCTATAGCTCTCCAAAAATTATTCAAATCTAAGCTCATGATGAGCTACTTTATCAAGAAGTCATGGAAATTGAAGGTTATGAAGATGAGTTCGTGGCTTCTATATTTAGCTATCTTATTGAAAATGAAAGTCAAGGCAAAGGATTCCTAGTGAAAATTAAGAAGTTTCGTAGGATTTGGCTTCAAAATTTTATGAAGAAGAACAAAACGTAAGCTAAAGGTATTGGGCATTTATTGTGGCAAGACAAACTTAGGCTTGTTGCCTGAATATGACTTCTCTTTGTTATGCTTTCCTTTTTGACAATATTATTCAAACTACGTATTTTCTACGACTAGCTTATTGAAACTTAAATGCTTATGTGATTTTAGGAATGGTTGAACTTTGTCCGGATAATAAAAGCATGATCTTTACTTGTAACATACCACATTTGGAAGAAAGAGGAGCTGCTCCAGTGGCATCTCAAGGTAAGTGATGAGAGCAATCATGGCTGCATCGTTGCTTGCATTTGTGGATTTGGTTTACGGTTTTGCTGCTCATGATATTAGTCATCATGACACTTAAATTAAGGACAAGTTTGTCACTTGCTTTTGCTTTGTTTGCTCGATCTTCTTCTCTCTCTTCCTCTATTTCTATTTCTACTCTGTTTTTGGAGGACTCGGTCGGGAATCGATTAACTTTACTACATTTTCTGTTTCTTTTTGTTTGAATTTTTCAGGAAACATTATTGATTTTTTGTTTTCTTAAGTTTGGGGGAGGGGTTGATGTACATTTGTTTGGAGGTTTACGGTTTAGGATTCATGATTTGGGGATTTAGGGTTAGGATATAGGGTTTAGGGTTTATTGTTTGGGTTTGGGGTTTAGGGTTTAAGGTTAGGGTATGGAATTTAGGGTTCGAGGTTTAGGGTATATGGTTATGCTATTAATTTTTTCCTATCAAACAATAGAAAGTGAATTTTTAGAAAATTATTTTTCCTTCTACCAAACAAAAGAAAATGTGGTGGAAAATGATTTTTCCATAGAAAATGATTTCCTGGAAAAGTATTTTCCCTTCAACCAAACACACCCAAAGTTCTTATTTGGTATTCTAAGAAAAGAACAACAAATTATTATGCACCATTTTATCCTAACTTAACTATATGCCTAGATTAATAAACAACAACTCATGTTATGAATCCCACTAGCGGTAGATTTAGGAAGTGAGGGGGAAAAAGGCATACAACTCCATTAGTGCTAAGCGGTTAATCTAGATAAACTAATCTAATCTAATATTATAATTTAAATATTTTTTTTGAATTGTTACCACATTTAATTTTGTCAAACATGTTTGAAGCATAATTTTTTTAATCAAAGTAGCGATATGGTTCGTAATTTATTTGTCAAAGATGTTTGAACCATATTGAATCCCTCCCTTTTTCTATCATTTTTTGAAATTCAAACTAAATTATTTCTATTTTTTGTCAAAGATATTTGAAGTATAATTTATGTAAAGATGATGCATATATATTTATGGAATATACTAAGCATATATTTACTAAACTTTCCCAAATACCATTAAAAATATTTGTTTATCAAAAAGTAACTATTGAAAATATTATAGGGCCAGCAATATTTATAAAATCTAATACTATAATTTTTTTTTTTTGAATTGTTTCTTACATCATATTGAATCCTGCCTAAACAACTCCTCTTAGATTATTTCCCTCCCTTTTTCTATCCTTTTTGAAATTAAAATTAAATTGCTTCTATTTTATCAAAGATATTTGAAGCATAATTCATGGAAAAATGATGTACATATATATTCATAAATATTATAATAAGCATATATTTACTAAACTTTCATAAACACCATTAAAAATAATTTTTAATCAAAAAATAACCATTGAAAATATTGTACAATCAGCAATATTTATACAATTATTAAATTTAAAATTATCTTTCAAATAATAAATTTCATTTAAAAATAATTCCTTAATTTTTAAAAAAGTATTCCTTTATAAATATACAACATAGACAATTTTTCCCTCTAATTAGCTCTTAAATCCCGTTTTCCTTCCAAATTAATTATTTTTTTCAAATTAGTTCTCGCTATAAATATATAATATATAGTATAATCATATTTATCTCTTACTTTATGCCTAACAATTAGGCGATTATAGAGAGGGAACCTCTTTTTTCTTCTTGGTGCAAAACACCTTTTTTTTAAAGCCAAAACTCATATTGTTTTTAATAGAAGCTATTGTATCTTCTAATACCACTTGAATTCTTACATTTTCTCTTTTTACATATGTTTATTTCACTGTCATGCTATGGCAACAACCTCACAACAGAGTTTTCGAGTAGGTATAAAATGGTTAATAATTTATCTTTCAAATTTTACATGATCATGCTAATGTATATAGTTTCATCAATATATTCAGATATTTCAATTTCATAAATGAATATTTCAAATTAAAATTAATTTTCCTTTTTTATTTTCTAACTTCATTTTTAAAATTTTTGGTGAGAATGTTCAACTTTTAATGCACTTTTATATTCTAAATTTAGAATCTTCCCTGTACCTCACTCCAAATAAATCAACGAATGTCAAAAGAAAATTATTGATTAGACATTATTGTGTAATCTTTGGTTCATAGTTGATATTTATCAATGCATGATTTTTTTGTTTGACCAAGATTAGAATCCATTTCGGGCCACAAGCATTTATCAATGTGTGATTATAAAGAAATTGGATGAAAATAAACAAACCTTTGGGACAATTGGACAAAAATAAGTCAATGTTTTTCTTGGACATGAACAACATAACTTTTCGGGGTATATTTTTTCTGTCAAACCACCATCGAGTTTGATCATCTTTAACTCACCGAGAAACTAATTTGATAGACATGAATGGTTGCTAGTTGTATTTGTTTGACTTTATTTGAAATCTGGTAGACATGTTAGAATTAATTTATCACATTATGCACTTAATTTTCCTCCCTCTTACAAAAGTTATTAAACCCCCAAAATAAACAAAATTCTTGTTTCAACTAAATTAAAAAGAAGAACCACCAAATCTAGTAGGTTTGTCATTGAAGTGTTCAAAAGCACCGTCTACTCTGGTTTACGGTGAGTCAAAGGTAGCCAAATTCAATGGTGATTGGACAGAAAAAAATCCCCCAAAGGTCATACTATTCACGTCCAAGAAAAAGAATGACTTATTTTCGTTCTACTGCCTCAAAAGTTGGTTTATTTTCATCGGTTCCTCGTGATTATATTGTTGTAATGTTTATTAGCGATTTAAGTACCAATAAAAATATAAGCATTTAAACTTTGTTGTATATTCTAATTTATTGGATTTTATGTTAGTTGAATTATATGTACTCCTAACTTTTTTTCTTGGTTTTTTGACAATGTTTCAAAACTAAAATCATATGAAAGCTACCAATGTATAATAGTTATATGTATGAAAACTCATTTTTAAAGGTACTCTTTTTTTTTTTTAATGGAAAGGTATTCATTTCGTGTGCCTATAAATTCTGTGGGTATAAATTTTAGAACAATTAATCTACTAGCTCTACAAAATATAGAAACCTTAGTCATCAATTTGAAAGAGAAGTGAAAGAAGGAAATATCAAAATGTTTATATACAATCTTCATCACTTATACCATAGCTCAAAACAATAATTTTGTGACATGTGACAAGTAAAACATTCTTCCCAAGAAATGAATACTTGAAAAATGAGTAGAGTGCAGAGTAATTCTCCTTTTTGTTTGGGTATATTACAAGTTTGAAATTACGTTATATGTGATTTTTTCGATTATTAGGATAACCAAAGATTTTTTTTTTGAAAAAGTAAATAATTATCATTTAACTTTCCCAAAAAGTAGGAGTGTCAAAGCATACAAAGCTAGTTAGAGATGTTTACAGGATCATCCCATTTCACAACATACCTATCCGCTCGCACACTACATGTATACTCGAATTTGTCTAATGATCACCGTTGGAGTTCATTGTTTGTGCTCGGTGTTTGCGCAGACATCTTTCTCTCCACAGTTCATACACTCGTCCTCGCAAAGACGGATCTAAGTCATTGGTTCCATTGTCTGTTGCCCTTGCATCTGTGCACAAACCAGTGCAATTCCTCTGCTAGCCTCCATCTTCTCGGTTGTAACTTGGACCATTGGAGTATTGAGCCCCAAATAGAGCTGGAGAAGGGGCAAAAGAAGAACAGATGTTGGCAGTGATCCTGCTCTTTTTCTTCACATAACAAACATTGGTTATCTCGCATGAATCTCTCTTGTATTCAAGAAAGCAACAGTTGGTAATTTTCCTTGGCAAGTCGGCCACAAAATTATCTTGTTTCTTTCCCATGCCCAACTTTTCCAGATTGTTTTCCACCATGCCACTCTTGTAATATGTTGTAGGAGTTTTGCGTATATTGTTTTTGCAGAGAATATCTTTTGTTGCACTATCCATTCCCCGGCTTGTACTGCGCTGCCCAAGCATTGAGCTAAGTCATCTCTCACTCCTAGCATTTTCCTCCATCCCCAAGCATCGATATTACGACTCGTGCAGCAAACACATCTCTCCCCGCAAGCATATAAACTGCAGCCCATCGACTGAAAATTGAGACTCGAATGTGTCGGTTTCAAATCCATTTTGTGCATAATGCTTTGTTCCAGTGCTAGAACTTCTTTGAAGTTTAGGCCCCCATTCTAATACGGTTGACATGTGCTTTTCCAACTCACAAGTGTCATTTTTTTCCCTCAATGCTTACACTCTCCAAGAACTTGCTACATAATGATTCGATTGTGTGGATGGTATGTTGGGGTAATAAAAATATTTTACACCGGAATGTAATCAAACCTGTCATGACTGCAGAGAGTAATGTTTTTCTACCTGCATAGGATAGTGATCTTGCTGCCCACGAGGTGATTCTTTGCTTGATCTTATCAATCAATGGCTGACACATACTATGTGTTAATCTCTTGGTTGATAGAGGTAAACCCAAGTATCCGAAAGGAAAATCCCCCGTGCAAATCTCGTACTTTGCAGAATATGATGAACTAAACATAAATTCAACAATTATAAAAATAAGTCATAATAAATAAATGTAAACACAAACAAAATAATAAAAATTAAAACTTGATAATAACACAAGCCTATCAATACTAAGAGTAGAGCTAATAAATTGTCAAAAAATTTATAATAAAGACTAAAGTTGTTTAAAACAAAGTCAAACTCTTGAGTATTGAGTAAATTTTCTCTTTAAATATAGTGATGACTCTCTCTCTCTCTCATTAAAAAATTAACAATGGCTTCCTTCCTTAACAATGTCTTTACCTTCTCTATCCTAATCATCTCAAACTCTAACTTTATTGCCACATAAGTAAGCTATATAAAATTAGAAATTTATCACTTAATTAATCATCCAAAATACAATAAAGAAGACAAATTTGACCCTCAAGTCTTCTCTTACGTGAAAATTGAGCTTTATGAACATGGTTTTTTGTGATATAGAGGATCTTGGGAGGGTAAATGTGGAATTTTATGTGTTATTATTATAATGACATGTGCGAGCTTATTATTAATAATTTATACTCATGTGTACAAGTATATATATATATATATATATATATATATATATATATATATATATATATATATATATATATATATTTCGACAATTAGATTTTTAAATCATGTATACTTTATGATATATATAATTAGATGATTAGATTTTTGGCTTATATTATAAGATATTTTATGGTGTTTTGTTTTTTTCTAAAGGTTGCTTTTACAGTATTGGGGTTTTTTTTTTGTGTAAAAGAAATATTGCACATGATTTATTAGGGACAAATAGTAATATTTTTGACACCATATATTTTTATTTCTTTTTATGCATAAGTAGAATTTACATATATTTTTTGTTTTTATAATTTTTAAAGAAGTATCAACTCAAAAAAGTATTTCATTTAGAATCTATTTTATAACAAATATAATTGAAATCTCGTCTATCAAATGACAAAAACCTATTAATTTCTAATATTCCTACATTTTAATATGTCGCGTGCTTTAATGTAGACATAAATGAATTTCTCTAAATTGTTTGTTATCGTCAAAATCAATATTAGAATCATAGAGTCAACAATTGTGACATAAGTTAATTTAACTAGTAAAAGTTTTTCAAATTTGCTGCGAGATTTATAGGTTCAAATCTTATTTATAGTTTATACCTATCTTTTGTATCCCCTTAGTACCCAAAAAAAAAGCTAATTTTTTATGTTAAAATTTAACATTGGTTGCTATTTATTACCATTATATACGAGCACTTATAACTTATCTTTCAAATTTATATTTAGATAAAACTATATTAAGTTTATATAGTATAGTGGTTATCCCGATGTAATTACAGTTATTATAGTTGTCATTGAATAATTATGCAACCATATGTACTGATTGATGAGTGGGACCACATATCTAAATTTTTGTCATTGTTAAACAAGCGAGCGAGAGAAGAGAGAGCGAGACTGAACGAGAGATTACCTTGCAATATAGAGATAGTTATGTTGGTTCACCATTGTGGGATGAGAGAGAGAGAGATAGAGTTGAGATAGAGTTGGAGTTGGGAAATTATTTTTCCTTCTAAAATGAAAGAAATTATTCTCCTAATCGTAGGAAAATATTTTTTCTAAAAATTATTTTCATACTTTTATATGGTTAAATATTAAAAAATAAAATCTTAATTTTTCAAAAAATATTTTCCCCCAACCAAACACACCTAAGACATTCCATTTGCTCATCTCTAACTTACATATAACTTTTATGAGAAAATCTAGTTTGATGAGAAGTTGAACATTGCCTGCAATCTAGTTTGACTTACGTATAACTTTTATGTTGCTAAACACTACAAAATGAAATCTTTAACTTTTCAAAAAAATGTTTTTCCCCAACCGAATACACTTAAAGACATTCCATTTGCTCATCTCCCACTTACATATAACTTTTATGAGAAAATCTAGTTTGATGAGAGGTTGAACCTTGCCTACAATGTTGCAACACGTGTACTTTTATTTGTAATTAAAAACCTTGTTTGCCTATTAATAAAGATCGTGTGATTATGATTTCAATACCTCCCCTTAATACCTCCCCTGAAAAGTGATTTAAGCCTCATTTTTTTCAACTTTTAATTTACAATTTTATAGTTTTTTACAACTTTTACAGTTAACTTTATAATTATCTTACAACTTTAACTTTATAGTTTCTTATAACTCGTTACAATTACTTACAACTCTTTATAATTTTTGACAACCTTACAGTTTATAGTCTTACAGTTAAAGGAAGCATGGCGTAAGATGGAGCATTGTTTTTGAAAGGGCAACCACTCAGGGGATCAACTAGTAAAGGAGAGCCTACAAAACCTCAAAGTCTTTTAGCATGTACAATAACCCAGAGCACCCAAGGGGGGATTCCCGCAGTACAAATGGCCAGAAGAGAAGTTTCTGAGATTTCATTATCAAATATTCATGAGGTTAACAACTTAACATAACTTGGGCCAACAGAGTACAATGTTTGAACTTGATTCATGGTTACAATATATACATCATTTTCGGTGATCCTTTCTGGATGTCGAAGCAAATTGCCTGCTTCTAGACTGCCTTAGTCCGTGGGCTGGAGGATGATGGTCCAAGGCATAGAAGGTGGCGAACTACTGTTTACAAGGAGCAGAGGAGACTCCATCATCCTTGGTTAACAGCTAAAGCTGCCTCAACACGCTTGACTAGTTCATCTGCAGGCAATGCCCCTTCCTGGAAATGCCGAAAGCACAAAATACAAAAGATTAATTATATTACCATGCACTGAAATTGAACAAGAAATTACAATGAAAGTAAAGAATCAAGTAGATGATTTTGTACAGTCCACTATGAAAAAGTCACACTTGGAAAAACTAGAATGAAGGTGTTGTTCCATTCAACTTTTAGCTTACATGCTTACAGCTCCTTACAGCTGCAAGAATAAAAGTACATGCTTACAGCTGCAAATTGAACCTTCGCTTCCCACTCTTTACAACCTTACAAATCCTTACAACTAAATGAAACGGGTTGAAGTCGCATTTTAAATGTCACATTTGAACCTTTTTAACAATGATGTCACAAAGGTTTTGCCATCTTTGAAATAGATCTTTTTAAGTCCAAAAACCAAAGTGAAAGGTTAATCCCAAAGGGGTGAATTTGTAAAAGTACACAGTAATCTACATCGCTTGTGCGAGGTGCATAGCATTCTTCCCTTTTTCCTCTCCCTCCACATGGCCCTCTATTAACCTACCAAAATTATTTTCCTCATTTGTATCACATTTTCAATAATAAGAACTACATCAACCCAAGTGCTTTTTTTCTTTTTCATTTCAGGTCTTCTAAAACAATAAGAGTATATGCACATCTGTAGGTGTAAACCCAAATATACTTGTATGCACCCTAAACATCTTAATTAATCACACCAACATGTTCAGCAGACGCTAAATTGATTTCATCTTAATTAATCACAGCAACATGTTCATCAGATGCTTCATTCATAAGGTAGCCCACTAGGGGACCCATATTTCCTGGCGCCACCCTGGGGCAATGCATGAGAGAGGAGAAGGGGAACTCCCCATGCCTTTGACGGGATTAAACACTTGAACAGTCACTACCTTATTGGAAGGTGGGCAAAAAGAATCCCACAGCCACCACTTTGATGGTTACATCGATTTCAAAGCATCATGTGAAAACTTATTGAGACCTCAGGACAGTGTATCAAGTAGCTATACTGTAAGGGAAAGGTACATAGCATTCAGTACTGGAGCGCCATACTAAATTAACCTGGTTCTAAGCATCCACTCCAACCATTTGGTACAAAAGAATTGGACCAAATTAGCATGAAGTCTCCACAACCAAACATGGTCTGTTTTCTGCCTAAAGTGAGATCAAGATGGATTCCAGTCTGAATTCGCAGCCCTCTACCTGGGGCAATGCATGAGAGAGGAGAAGGGGAACTCCCCATGCCTTTGACGGGATTAAACACTTGAACAGTCACTACCTTATTGGAAGGTGGGCAAAAATCCCACAGCCACCACTTTGATGGTTACATCGATTTCAAAGCATCATGTGAAAACTTATTGAGACCTCAGGACAGTGTATCAAGTAGCTATACTGTAAGGGAAAGGTACATAGCATTCAGTACTGGAGCGCCATACTAAATTAACCTGGTTCTAAGCATCCACTCCAACCATTTGGTACAAAAGAATTGGACTAAATTAGCATGAAGTCTCCACAACCAAACATGGTCTGTTTTCTGCCTAAAGTGAGATCAAGATGGATTCCAGTCTGAATTCGCAGCCCTCTACTGGATCGCCCAAACCACGTGTCCCCCTTCTGCTTCAGACATATCCACCTCGTCCCCCTTCTGCTTCAGAAATGTCCACCTCCGCCTTTTTGCTTTTGCATTTTGCTAATCTCTCACATACATTACAAAAATGATCACTGGGTTGGACGGGAGAAATGCAGTTGTGATCCATTTCAACCCCTCTCCCCGGGCGCATTTTGGTAGGATAGAATTGCAACACAGGATGAAGGTAAGGAAAGGGTTTGCTAGGCGGGGTTGAATATGCTCTTGTACAGATTTCCCTAGAGTTTAAAGGCTGTAAGAACAGTATGGTATATGAAAAACACCGGTTTAATGAATACTACAGAAATCTATATTAGCTAGAAAGCAATCATATGAGGCAGCAATAAACATAACCAACTTACAAAGCGGTCACAGGGCTTCCCATCCTTAAATAGGATGAATGTGGGCAATGCCTCAATGTTATACTTGTCAGCAATGCTTGTGTCTTTCTCAGTGTCAATTTTTTCCACTAGTATTTTGTCTTTCAGAGTAACAGCCACTTGTTCAAGTATAGGAACCATAAACTGACAGGGACCACACCTGCCATACGATTATTACATAAACTTAGTTAAACGTGCCTTCACAAACTAGACATGCATATTCCTCATGATTATTAGCAATAAATACTACATTCCAGATCCAAACTATGCAATCAAAGATCATTAATACCAACACAGAATCTCCCTGCTTGAGAGATTCATGTTTCTACTCTAATAAGTGGTCATTGCGAAAATAAAATAAGAAAGAGAAACGGTCATGCAGTCATTTTCATAGCATATTTCGGTCCTATGGAGCACTGATCGAAAATGCATAGAGGGCCACTGAAATTTCATTTTCTATTTTGCAGACTGGTGATATGCCTTATATAACATGCTCTAATTACCCAACTTGATCAGAGTTATTAGATTATTCACCTGATATTTACACATTTACATGAGACATTGAATATTCCCATTTAGCTATCCTACAATCCACCCAATGACCCTTTGAAAGGAAACAAGAAAAAAAAAGGTACATTTTCCTGTGAAATCAGTTGAAACTGCCCCTTCTGTTTCTCTTGACACAATTATTTGGTTTCAGAAACCTACGTGTTTCTTATTTTCAGAATGATGTATGGATTTTTGCTAGCCCAAGTCCACCTGTTGATGGTCTTATTAGAGGCTAGTCTGCAACTAAAATAATCAGCAAAACTGATCAGGTTGTCCCATGTCTGATGGAAACAGCCTTCAAACAATCCCTACAGCTACTATAAACCCTTCCTGCCTAAAAAGAAAAACCGGAACAAACATTGCCCTAGTTCCATTTCACATTTAGGAGGATCATTGATGAAGGGGATATACAAGGTGAAGCCAAAAAGTGTAACATAATTCCAGTTCATCAAAACTAATCCCAATGACAAAGAACCACTTGTATTGCTAATTACAACATTTCAACAGCTAACCAGGCTGACAAAAGAAGGCAACTATTGATTTCGTACAATCTTAGATATCCTCTTTTTCCATTCTTAAGTATCCCTTTTTCCCCCTTAATTTTTGCTTAAGTACATCATATTCTTAAATGTCTTAAGGATAAATTGTCAAGGATAAAAGGATCATACATCCATGGAGCCACTAGCAGAGATAAGGGATCTGAGAATCTTTACAGAATGGGCCTTGCTGCTTGTGCCAGTGGAATACAAGTACAAGACAAAGTCAAGGATGAAAGATAAGCTAGGAGGAGAGAGGACAACGGTGTGGTTTCGCAGGGGCAGATTTCCCATCACTCAAATATGATTCTACGTTGTCAATTAGCATTGGCTAGTACTAGCATATTTAACATGCAAATGGCTGCAAGTGTCTTCCTTGTCATGTTTGCAAAGGCCACTTTTCTGTTTTTTGTTGGTTAAGAGGACGGGGATTCTTTCTTCGTAAGTTGAATGAAGACAAATGCCTTGTTCTTTTTATTTATAAGGAGCTGTACGGCTATAAGTTGTAAGGTTATAAGATAGTTGTAAGGTTAGTTGTAAGCAACTGTAAAGATGTAAGCTAAATTGAAAAAGACTAGGGCCAAAGGGAACCGAGCAGATGGAAAATTACCAGATTTTCATGCACCTAATTCACAATTTCACAAGCCTAAAACACGAAATACATGGTACGCTCCATTTTGACACTTCTTTTTCAGCAAGTTTCTCTTTAAAGTTTCGTTCTAACATTTAGTTTTCTTGTTGAAAGGCATGTTAAATGTAAAAGCAATAAAAGAGGTTTGATGGTAGTTTAACTGATTTTAAAAGGTAGAAACAGGCATAACTCAATTCTCTATTAGGCCACCTACCCCAGCCCCCCCAACATGCGGTTGACAAAAGAAGACAAAAAGAAAGAGAAAACAGAAAAGGAAGAAACCCAATTGCATTGGCAGTCCTGCAATTTGTTCTCTTGCTTTACACACACCCACTATGGCAAAAGGTGAACTAAAGGCATGAGTGACAGAAAATCAAATTGATAAGGAAAGGGGTTTTCACAATTTGCTGGGCCACAACAATCCACGGGTCTCTGAACACTACTGAAGTATTAAATTGGTAGCACATTACAACTCAATAAATTCCTATATGATGTTGGATTCAATATGAAGCTATGAACCTATTACGTATTATATCCCTAAAGAACATTTCATTCTAGAGCCTAAAGGATGTTTATTTACATAAGAGATTAGAGGTTGATTGCAAAAACATGTCTCTTATTAATCGAATGTAAAGAATGATGGTTACACATGGCAAACTAATATACACCTATAAAATTTAAATTTAAAAATACGAGATGCAAACAAAGTGGGAACCCCCCCAAAAAAAGAAAAAAGAATCAAGGGGACGAACTTACCACACAGCATAGAAATCAACTAGGACCGGTTTATCAGACTTCGCAATCAACTCATCAAAGGAAGAAAATGTCTGCTTTGTTGCTTCAATCTAGAGAGTGTTAAGGCAGGACATGCATGTTAAACCACTTAACAATCTATACATGTATATCCTTCTAATGTTGCACAAAAAAAGCCAAAATCCAGGTTCTGACTATAGTTTTGTATCATAAATAGTAAGCCAAAAGAAGACACAGAATAAGGTGCTTGAGACATTCCTCCCAGTCTCCCTCAAACCCTTAGGTTAGGTATCATGAAGCCATGCACATAGCTCTTGATGATTCTCAAACATATGGTTTCATACTAATTTTTAGCATGAGGAGCCACAAAAGAAGTAACTGGAACCATTATCTTCTGTTCCACCAAACTAAGCCTATGTGCAGTGAACAGTGCCAGCCACAAACGGATGGAAAAATTTATACCTTTCGAATGACATCTTGTGTGAAATCCGAAGCCTGTGCTTCAGACAGATAATGGGCGTCAATCTAATGCCTTGAAATCTGTGTTACTTGGACTCTTCATTTGGCCTCTCAAGTGCTCGTATTGGACACTTGACACTCGGACATGGGTACGGACACTTGACACTTCATTCTAGACCAAAAATACACAAAATTTCTCAAAACAATGCCGAGTCCGACACTAGACACTTATACATGGGTATGACTAGTGCCAATAACATAGCTTGAAACCCATTACATTCAGAAATCATTACATCAATCAAACATGTCTCCCCCCAAGAGTATCCGATTGATTCATTGCTGCCATAATTGAAGCAATGGTCAGCTCGAGAGATAGTCACCAATCGGACCACTTAAACATGGATATCAACAGTTTTTTTTCGTTTTATAGATGCCTAATAACATATCAGCACTATCAACCTATCAAAGGTCCTCATTCTTAGGGGCCCAAAACTTCCTTCCCTAAATGTAGGGACTCCATCACTTCCCAAAGAGAATCCCATGATCATAAGATAAGTAAGATAATCAATACTGACGTGACAAATTCATGACCGAAAATCGGAACCCTGCCAAACGAAAAAAAAACCCCAAATTCTTGGAAAAAGGTCAAAGAATGAATCTACTTCAAGATTAACCCTCGATATGCAACCCTAACATCAATGAAACACCAATTTCGCACGCAATTGAACCCCAATTCCACAACAAAGTCTAAACAGAACAAAGCACATACACTCCCAATTCCAAACATCACAAAAATTGCTTCAAAACTCAAGGAAAATAAACTGGGAATGTTACCCGGGGAAGAACTCGCGCGCGGGAAAGAGGGAGAGACCCGATACTCCGAAACTGACGACGTAGGTGAAGAGGGAACTGAATTTGGAGGGAAGACAGAGAAGAATACTTGGAGAGTGAAGTCTTGGTTGGAACAGTAGAAGAATTTTGGGAAGTCAGGGTTGAAATCGTGGATGAAGGAAGGGGAGTCGCCATTGAAGGAGAAGGAGAGCACTGATGTTCTGGTGGTGAGGGGGCAGAGAGCGGGAGGATGTGTATAGGTTTGGTGGCAGGTTAAATAGCAACGTTCTTCCTGTATTTTTTTCAGTTCATGTTTTGTCTCCTCGTTCCTCTTCTCCCTTGCGTTGCGTGTACGTTTTATGTTTAACGGTAATAAAATAACGAGACTTACTGGTTACTTATCAATCCCACGATAACTCCTATGTTTGATTGCTAATTATCTAGAAGACGTGAATTTTTTTATTAAAAAAAAAACCCAAAAAGACAAGCTCTATTAGTGTGTGTGTGTTTTTTTAAACAAATTGAAATCAAGATATGCCCCAAATATCCTCAAATAAAACTCTTATCAGAGGGGGAAGGGTGTTAACTTGCTAATTATTCATTGTTTTGTTTGTCTTCCAATAGCAGTGAACCAATTTGTAGCATTAAAGAAATAGTCTGCATTCTCTGATAATATAGCATAAGTTTGCTTCGGTTAGAATTATTCTTTGATGTTCTAGATAATAATTTGGAATTCATTTTGATGATTAGATTATCTATACCTTTTTAACTCTTGTTATCGACAACCCTTTAAAAAGTTTCATCAATTCAATTTTAACAGAAGAACAAACACAAAAGGAGGTTGAAAAACCTTTGATCCAATTGCCTAGATGACCTCTAAATATTTCCTCCGAAATCGGGTTACCTTTGAAGGTCTATCCAAATTGGGAGGGTCCAATCTGGAGGTGAATAATTTTCTATAACTTTTTTTAAAATTAGGTGTTTTTTTTTTTTTTTGTAAGAAGGCTTCATTACTACGAGAAACTCATTTATAACCTAGTAGTATCTAACTTTGAGGTCAACTTTTAGAAAGGGTTCCCTAGACACTAATACTCAATCATATGTACATAAATGTTCCCACGTGGTGTATTTTGTATTAGCATTGAGGTAGCATATTCTATTCCTAATATTTTCCTTCACCACTTTATCTATTGTTTTTGCATTGAGGGTCTTCCCCGAAAGAGTTTTTCATTCCTGTCCCGCCAAACCCAATATTGGATAGTTGCAATGGTGCTCGTTAATAGTAATTGCTGCACTTTAGGCCATTTGTTCTTGATCAATTTTTTCGCCAGTTCTCAAGAATTTGTGGTTGCCACTTGATTTTCAGCAATCTCCATATGTATTCTCTTATTGTAGAAGCATAGTTGCGGGAAAAGAAGAGATGCTCTCTAGATTCCTCTCGTAATTCCACAAATACCACATTCGAGTGTTAATCCCTTGGATGAACTTAGCCAATCTTTTTCTCACAGGCAATCTATTTTGCGACAGGAGTCATACAGGTGATGCTATGTTTTGGTTGGACACCCTTGCACCAGGCTAGCTTAGTCCACGACTTTATTGTTTCCCCTTGGAGAGCCATTTGTACCCCAGTGATGTTATATACTCCCTGTTTTTGAGAAAACTAGGATTTTGATATTTGCAATATGTTTCAAATATATCCCTCAAATTGCATATTCTCCTCTAATACCAAGCACATATCTTGTGTTGCTACATAATCCCGAAATTAGTACCTTTTAAGGTAGTGTGAGTGTACCCACTTAACCCACAGAGTTGTCCTTCTTGTTGCGTACAGCCCATATATGTTTTTTGTAAGAGTTATGTTCCACTTGGCTAACCCCAGTCCTCCACTTCTTTTTCTTTTGGCAGATGATCTCCCATGCTACAAAAGGGATTTTTGTGCTCATTGATTCTCGCATCCCATAAGAAGGTCCGACAAATTTATTCTACCTTATGGATAGTTTGTCATGGAATAACAAAGATTAGGTGTTTTAGTATTGCATAAATTGATAAAATTTTATTATAATTCTTGTGATAAAAACTTATCTTAGTGGTAATTGATTAAGAATTGAAATACTCTGTAATTAAGTCATAATTTTAAATTAATTTTTTTAGTTAAAAAATATATTTATGATGAACAATTATAAAACTTAAGGTTTTGTATTCTATATTCTGAAATTTGTACTCTTTTTTTTCTCAGGTTCGTGGTGATATACATGGCTTCTTGATCTACTATGTTACCACATTCACATATTCAGATATTTAGTAAAGAAAAATAATTTTTTAGTGATGATTTACAAAATAAGATTAAAAACAAAAAATAAAATATGATGACTTTAGACCTTTAATTAGCTCATTAAAAAATCTTTGTAAAATTTTACTAAAAATATAGACGTAAATCCGGTATTTGTGTGCTTCACTTTGAATCTAAAAAAATACATGTACTAGTTAAAATTGTTTTTTCTTTATTTTATTTAATTATTATTTTCTTTCCTCCACTTCTTTCCTTTTTTTAAAAAAAAGAAATTAAAATATTAAGTCCCTTTGCTGTCGTTTAAGAGTAATGGTGGTGACAATCCAACCAAATGCATTAGTTTAGACTTATAGACAACCTAAGACTTGTGGACTTGAGCAACTATTGCTACTAATACTTAAATACAGTTACAATAGCTTAAGCAACCGGCTCACTAATTGTGGATGATTAAATAAAAAGATGAAACTCAAAAACTTAATATTTATTATCTAAAAGATTGTATGTATATCATTGGAAAGAATCTTAAATCAAGCCTTAATGAATGTTATAACGAATGTCGTGACACTTCAGACCAAAACAAAAAAATGACAATAGTGACACATTTTATATACTACTAACAAAATGTATATTAAAAATGTACCGACATATTGTGATCGGTTGATTTTAACACTATCATTAACCACCCTATTTTTTAAGTTGATACTTTCCAATCTAGTTTTGTTGCCGATGCTCGTAAACATTTGGTATCTATTCTGATGGTTATTTTATTGTGGTTGTTAATATATACCTTTAAAGGACAAAAGTTCAAATATCTCCTCCCTCTCCTCCACACTATAAATAAGCAGTTACGCACCATTAGTTATGTAAGCACCTCCAATATATAAAGTTTTTAAATAAACTAATAAAGACGAGTTATAAGAGTGGACTTGCACTTTATTTTTGAAAAAGGTAAGTACATCAACTAATAGGTAACCCTTCTCGTAAGGGTTTTATCCAAGTTGTCCTACATTAAAATGGAGAGAAAGAAAAAGAAGAAGAAGGAAGAAAATCCCAATACAAAGAGTGGGAGATAGAAAGACCTACTCTTACTACCCAATCAATAGCCCTATTGCCTTCTCGATATTGATAAGGATATGACTACAATTCCTAAGATACGGATGAATATCATGAATAAGAGTCTATATCTCCCACGGTGGTTGGAATTCTTTGCGTAAAGCCTTTATCACAATTTGTTTATCCCCCTCAATGACTATAGAACGAAATCCCGATTGGATAGCTGCTCATACTCCGTTTCTCATAGTAGTGGCTTTAGCTACCAAGATTGAGGTCAGCCCAGCATTTGAAACTCCCGCTTGGATAAATCTTTCGTCCCAACTTCGATGACAAACCCTCCTTCTGCAGTTATATATGATTTTGATACATCAAAGTTAATTTTGATGAATCCCCGGCGGCTTCCGCCATCCGATATGATGATATGAGGTGGTAGGAAGAGGAGATGATTGAGGTGAAGAAGAAGGAGAATACAAATCATCAAATCTTCCTCTTGCCCTCCATTCAGCCCATAACCTTTTAGCTTTGATAATTGTTGATATTGAGTTATACCTTCCATTATTAAACACAATATCATTTCTACTTTTCTGTATACTCCATATCAAATAAACCAACCTAACAGTTTGAGTTCGTTTATTAAGATTCCTAAACTTTTGGATAATTTTAGGGAGTGACGGATTGTGAAAATGACCGATATTAATATTGAGCCACTTGTGGAGATAAGCTTTCTCCCAAGTATCTTTAACATGAAGACATCTTTTTAGAAGTGTATCTCATGTAACAATGGAATTATGACGTAGTTGCCATAGAAATAGTTTTGTTTTAGGCATAATATCTATTTTTCATATCCACCCAACTTTCCAAACATGGTTTCGATCCTCAATATCATGTGCATTCTAAGTTGCTGATTTTGTAGTGAACTTCCCTCTACTCGACAATCCCTAGCACACCGTATCTTCCAAATCATGATGAGGAATGGATATAGTATTTATCATTCTACAAATGTCCATTGGAAGGAATGAGGAAAGAAATTGAATATTTCGTTCTTTATCGGGCGTAATACATATATTTACGGATGCATCAAGCGGTGGAATATCATTCATATTGTTATCATAATACTAGAGTAATATTGCTTGGCCACACCAAATATCATGTTAAAATTTTGTAGTCTTCCCATTTCCAATTTTTCATTTTAATCCTCTTCTAAAAGATCTCTTTCTTTTAGGAGACATCTCCATGCCCAAGAATCCGAATGCTTAGGTTTTCGTAAGAAAAATCATTAGATAATGGATATTTAGACCGCATGATTTGTACCCAAAAATTATTCGGCTCGTCCAAGAATTGCCATATAAGTTTACAAAGAAAGGCTTGATTAACAGTTTCGGTTTTCTCGAGACCCAAGCCCCCAGTCTCTTGGGCATACAAATTTTATCCTAAGAAACAAGGGGAAGACCTTTTAGATCCTTTGATTTGCTCCAAAAGAAATCCTTATCAATTTTATCCAACGACAAGGATGTGTTTTTTGGCAATTTAAAACATTGCATAATATGTCCAGGTAGCGATTCCAAATTAAATTGAATCGGAACCACTTGTCCTGCTTTAGAGAGCGAATTAGTTTTCCAATTTTGCGGTTTATTATCTCGCTTTAGCTAGGATATCAGCAAAGGTAATACAATTTGTCCTGCCTTTAAAAACCGGACACCCAAGATATTTTTCCGAGGAATCTCTATGCGGGATATTAAATATGGATGCAACCGCAATTCTATCGATAGACATCACATTTTTCGAAAAACAAGAACTGATTTATGAAAATTAACAAGTTGCCGGAGATATTACAAAACTCATTCAAAATATTGCTAAGTTTAAAGCACGTGCCATTACTAGTCTTGCAAAAGAGTAAACTATCATCGGTAAAAAGTAAACAAGGTATTTTTTGCGCTATAGGTGAAATCTTACTCCCAATACCGGATTTTGGCTGCATCGCCTCCATATGTAATATGTAAGTAAGAACATCTATACAAATTATAAAAAGGTACAGAGACAAAGGGTCTCCCTGTCTAAGGCTTCTAGATGGTCTAAAGAAGACACATGACTCATCATTAATAATTAAAGAATACGTGACAAAAGAAATGCATTCTCTTATCCAACTAATCTAGGTATCGTGAAAACCAATCTCCTTAAGAGAAGCAAAAATAAAGTCTTATTCAAGTCTATCATAAGATTTTTCCATATCAAGTTTGAGTCTAATATATGCCTGTTTCCTTTTCATATTGTCAAACTTATTAATGATTTCATGTGCCAAAAGGATATAATCATGTATATCTCTATCTAGAACAAAGGCACTCTGGTATGGACTAATAATTCTTTGAAGAACCGATCGTAGTATATTAACAATAATTTTGGAGATAATCTTATGCAAACTATTGCATAAGCTGATTGGCCTAAAATGCGCCGTAGTCGACGGGTTTGCCACTTTTGGAATTAGAACAATAAAAGTATGATTAACCTCCCTAAATAATTTTTCATTTTAAAAAAATCCATAACACATTGAATAACTTCACTACCAATAATATTCTAATGTTGTTGGAAAAAACATGCCCTGAAACCATCAGGTCCTGGAGCTTTAAAAGGATTCATTTGAAAAGCTGCAGTTTTAACTTCCTTAGGTGTTACCTGGAGCTATAAGATCGCAATTGTCGGCTTTTGAAATAAGTGGCCTTAAATTAAGATTAATTGGACCTGCATTATGTCTTTGCATGAGAAATCTACTGTTTGATAATGGTTTTGTCATTAATCCGGACTCCGATTCATTCTTGATTTGAGAGATATTCGTTCTTTGCTTCCTAAAGGGACAACATTTATAAAAAAATTAAAGTTTCGGTCTCCCTTAGTCAGCCATTCTTTTCTATAAAACTTTCCCCAATATTTTTGATTAAACAGGAAGAGCCTCTCTCTTTGCTTAATAAGTCTTGAGTGCTAATAAAGTAGTCCGAAGTTGCAAGAGTCAACAATCGGTCTATCTTCAACTTTTTATAATTGCAAGGAATTTTTTTCAATCTATTAAAGATAATTATTGTAAGAACTCTTAGCCCATCTCTTTAGTTTAACTTTAATGTTCTAATTTACAAATTAATTTGAACATGTTTGTCCCTCTCGTGAGAAATATTCTGTTGATCCTTGATAATCTTCTTAACTTCATCAAAGTTAGACCAATTATTTTGGAATCTAAAATTCCGCCTCCTATCCTGTGATTTATCGGGATCCGTATTAAGAACAATATAACAATGATTCGAACAGGAAAAAGGTCCATGTGAAATAAAGCACTTTGGATATAAGTCAATCCAATCTCTTCTTGCAATTGCTCTATCTAATCTTTCATAAATGAGTTGTCCTCTTAGAAATTTTTTCCAAGTATATGTCTTGCCTATAGAGGGATGCTTTCCCTTTGTACATTGTGGATGGAATTTCTTAATCTCTAAAAATTAACCAGAGAAAGTTTTTGTCCCCATAATTTTTCATTGAAACTTTCTAACTCATTAAAGTCCTTTATAATACACCATGGTAAATTGATAAGACAATTAAAGTGGTGTAAATTATTCCAAAAGACATTTTTATCTATAGCCTGGGTTAGACCATAAATCCCTGAAATGATACACTTCTTTTGATTGCTTTTATCCAAGACATGCAGATGAATAGTTCATCAATCTTTTCACCATTCCCAACCTCCCAACAAAGGCCCTCCACCAATAGGCTCTTTGTGCCCCAAATACTCGCCCACACATGACTGGGGTTTCCTCCCCGCTTGTCTCTAGGAAGTAAGAATTATAAAAGTATCGGGTTTTGTAGCCACATTGCACTAAAGAGTTAGGATTCATTATCATACACCACCCTTGCTTTGCCAACAAAGCTTACTTAAACACTTTCAAGTCTCATAAGCCCAGTCCACCTATCCACTTCGGAAGAAATATTTGTCCCAGGATTTCTAGTGTAACTTCCAAGCTCCCTCATTAGTTCCCCACCAAAACTTCGCATCAAAACATGGATTTTGCCAATTAAACCTATTAGGGATTCAAAACAAACCTATTTCATATGTTGGGGTAGCTTCAGCGATAGATTTAATAAGGACTTTCTTAACCCAGTTTTGAGAGTAGCTTTTCCTTCTAACCTTACATCTTCTTCCAAATTCGCTCCTTAAGTCTAGCAAACTTTGCTTTCTTTGACGTCCGAATTACGAGTAAGTAGACCCTAATATCTTTAATGTAGGGATGACGATGGATCGAGTCCGGATCGGGTCCGTGAATGTTGGAACCTGATCTAGATCCGCTAGGTTTGGGGGTTCGCGAGTCTTTAATGGGTCCACATTATTCCATACTAATTTGTAACATGTTTACAATTATTTTACATTTGTAAGGCATTTGAAAATATATAGCCTCTAAAACATGACCAAAATATTCTATTTTAAGGTACAAATTACAAAATCCAATAATTAATAAAATAAAAGTACTAACTATTAGCAAGCTAGAGGTAGAGAAGATCAAAAGCGAACAAGAGGTAGAGAAGAGAGCAAGGGAAATGCAAAGAGAAAAATAGCCATAGTAGACAACACGTTAAAAAATAAAAATTTAGGATTCGGTCACAAAGTCACAAGTACTCACTTAAATGAGTTGGTTTAGCAATTTTTTTAAAAAAAAAACTTATCGGGTCTCAGGTGTTCCGAAATTCAGACTTAGAGTTGATCTTCGCAAGTTGGACAAAAAATTACACCGAAATAACCTCGGGTTTGGTGTAACTATTTTAAGACCCCTCGAGTATGAGAAATAACTCTTAGGTACCCCGACCTTTGCAAACAATTATTCGGAGATAACTTCAGGTTTGGTGTAACTATTTTAAAGCCCCTTAGGTATAAAAATAACTTCTAAGTACCCCGACTTTTACAAAAATTACCTAGAGATACCCTAAGGTCCGGTGTAACTATTTAAAAGCCCCTCAGGAATGAAAATATACTCCTAAGTATTTATTGTAATATGACATTGGCATTATCTATCCGAAGGAAATTCTAAATTTTTGTTGTTCCAATTTTACATCTATTTTCAATGACTAAAACTTAAAATATTAATTTTTTACCTTCTTTCCATCTAACAAAATAAAACTTGTAATTTTTTTATGTTGTAATTTTATAGTTACTTGTTTATAAAACTTTGTCAAATTGTATCATTGTTTTATATTGTGATTTTTATAAGTAATTTTTAAAATTAGAAAATGTTGCAAGTGTCTCCTTTGTGATAGTCATGTAAATGTGAATACAATGAAGGTCCCGCTTGACAATAGCGTTTGGAGTATCTTTAACGTTTTGACGAAGTCAAAACACTAACCAACCAAATATTAGCATTTAGTAAGGTAATATTTCAACTAACGTTTGTAGTAGCTTATGACCCTGTTCGAGAAAATGAGTTGTTTGAGTAACAGATAACTGTTTGTGTAATCGATAACCGTTTAGGTAGATGATAACTATTAGTTATTAACTGTTAGCGGATAATTGTTTAAGCTGAACAGTTGAATAAATGTGTTCGGTAAATTTATTGGTTCAGTTAGTTGATTATTGTGAATTTGACGTAAAAGATATAGATAATTTGCCAAATATAAATTAATAAAGGGATATTTTCGTCAAAAAAAAAATCAAACGCTACTTTTAAATGTGTAAAACTAATACTCTTAGTTTTTCGAAACACTACTTGAAATGTTATAAGTTAATGCAAACATTAGTTGAAACATTACCTTAGCGAACGCTAATATTTGGTTGGTTAGTGTTTTGACTTGGCCAAAACACTAAAAGTTACTCCTAATGCTCCTGCCAAACAAGGCGTATAGCGTTTTAAGTAGTGTTTCGAAAAGCTAAAAATATTAACTTTTAATATTTAAAAGTCGCATTTCATATTCTTTTGACTAAAATATCTCTTCATTAATTTATATTTGGCAAATTATTTATATCCTTTTACATCAATTTATAATAATCAACTAACTCAATCACTAAATTTACCGAACACATTTATTCAACCATTCAGTTGAACAGATATATGCTAACAACTAAAATCTAATAGGTATTAGCTACCTAAACAATTATCGAGTTACACAAACGAGTTATCCACTACTCAAACTACTCATTTTGTCGAACGAGGCCAAAATGTGGCAATCTGGGAAATATGCTTCAACTTGCTTTTATTAAAATAAAAGTGTAGTAGCACCTATAAAGCTGGAGTCTATCATTTACATGGTTGGACATGCAAAATAGGTATACTCCTATTAAAACTACAAAAACCTGGCTTTTATTCCTAAGGGGCTTCTAAATAGTTATACCAAGCCTTAGGGTACCTCTGGATAATTTTTTACAATGGTTGTGGTAACTAGGAGTTTTTTTCTACATGAGGGGCATTAAAATAGTTACATCACACCCGAGGGTACCTCCGAATAATTATTTGCAAAGGTCGGGGTATTTCGAGTTATTTTTCATACCTGAGGGGCCTTAAAATAGTTAGAGCAAACCTGATGGTACCTCAGTGTAATTTTTGGCAATTTGGACCAGACTCGATTTAGATCTATTGGGTCTAAATTTTTGGACCCAAACCTAGTTAAATGGGCCCGGTCTAGATCAGGTCCAAGATCCATTGTCATCCTTACTTTCATGCTTCCCAAACTTCCTTCATCCTCAAGAGCCCCTTTGAGACTTCACAATCCCTTGGCAACACATTTTTGCCGCATACGATATATAATTTTTCATAGTCAACTTTATGGCCGAAGGCTCTCTCATAAATGTTATACATCGACCACCATTGAGCACTCCACTTGGTTCGCCTAACAAAAAGAATATTGTCATTCTTAAAGAATAAATGTGAAATTCAAGAAGCTCCCAACGAGACTTAGACGCTGTGGATCCCCGCCTCTCTCTCGACCTTAGACAATTTGGAAAAAGCATTAACACAAAGTAAAAAGATATAGGGGGACAATGGGTCACCTTGTCGCATGCCTCGAGATCGGATTAGCTCCAAATGTGATATACCTTTAATAAGAAAATTCAAAGAGAGATTGTAGGCTAGCAAGAATTCGGTTGGTCTATTCATGATCAAACCCCAAGCAATCCATAACTTTAACGAGGAAAGCTTACTCGACCTCGTTGTAGGCCTTGTTCATGTCTAGCTTGATTGTACACATCCTATTTAGACCTTTGGTCTTCCTTAGGACAAAAGCATTTATTAGTCGAAATAATAATTAGAAGGGAGCTCTTCAACCTATTCGCCAACATTACATTATAGACTTTGTAATTAATATTACACAAGCGTATAAGTCATAAATACGTTATAGATTTGAGACTTTAAACCTCCGGAATGAGCATGACATTTGTATTTTGAACTTCATTTATCATTTAATTTAAGATTACTACTTGACTTTAAATTTTCTTCCTTATAAACTTTTTATAATTTTCAATCTTTAATTAGTTAAGGTCTGTTCCTATTTTATTTTATTTTTACTTTTCGAAATTAAACTCACACCATAGTAGCTGGTAATAGAGTTCTCTCGCCTTCCTCAACCCTCCAAGTCCAAGAAAATTATATGATATTAGCGTATGTATATTGTAGTATACATACCCTACGCGTCATGACATCCAACCCCCAAATTAATGAAAATTATTTGCTTGCGCGTTCATTTCCCATTTCCATTCACTTTCTCTCTCCTCTCATTTCAATTGAAACCATTGTTTTCTTACACTGCTTGCTTTTTCTTTTTCGATTCTCTCGGAGAAGATTTGCACCCTCCATGGATTTCCTCGTTCACATCGTCCGAGCTAGACTTTCATTCCCCTTGTTTGAGCTTCGTTGTGTGTTTTTCTCTCATAAGTTTCAATTCCTTGTATTTGGATATGATTTCTTCAATTTTCGAAGGTTTTCTTTCATTCATTGTCAATTTTGTGATTGTTTTTCTTTTATAGCTTGTAGATTGTTGCATAAGATGGTTGTACGAGAGGCTTCTTCGCAAATTGCTTGAGACTAGGTAAGTAATGCTATGAATTTTAGAGTGGTTCGATTTCAATTTTATTGTTGTAGGTTTTCAATTTTAATGTTCTAGGGTTTATGATTGGTAAAGATATTGCTAATTGAGTGTATGAAGTTACCTGTTATGATTCTAGGGTTTAAATTTGTTCGATTTTTAATTTTATTGTTCTAGGTTTTCAATTTTAATTTTCTAAGCTTTACGGTTGGCAAAGATCTGGTTAGTTGAATGTATGAACTCACATGTTGTGATTCTAAATTCTTAAGTTGTTCGACTTTTAGTTTTCTCATTCTAGGTTTTCGGTTTACTTGGTTTTAGTTTAATACATACCAATGCATCTTTTCTCTAATGCAATGAACTATTCAATACAAAGTTAATATGTATATGCTATTGTATCTTTTTTTTTTTGCTAAAGTGAGGATGGATTCTTAATTCTAATGTTGGAGGATTTTCATATTAATAAGGGTTATGGAGATTATATACTTTTTAGTCGGAGACTACAATAATTTTAGTTATCCTATTAGCTTATTGAAGGTCGTTATTTTCTTTCCTATTAATAATAGCATCACGAAAAAACGAGTCAAACATATTGCATTTAAGTATTTTCAAAAAAATCATTCATACATTTCACCGCAAGTAACTAATAATATTGGTACGTTTAATTGCTATTGAATTTAATTTACTCTTTTAATTGTTTTTTTTTTCTTAAGATTGTAATAAATCTTTATTGGTTTTTTAGATAATGAAGATGTTTTTGGTATGGAACATGTTCATACCAAACTAAAGAAAGAAATATCTCCTTCCTTAGTTAGTTCTTTCCGATGCATTGGTGGAGCAGAAGAGATATATTATTGAGATAGATTTTGATTCTTTATTTAGTTTCAAAGTGGATCCAATCCCCTCAAGGCTATCTAGATGGCATGTTGAGAATTTTGACACTTGTAGATGATTGTTAAAGTTGAGTGGAAATAATGAGGTGATAATTAGAGAAGAAGATGTGTCTTTGACATTAGGTTTCCAAAAAGAACCTAAAGATGTTGATGAGGCAAAAACAAAAAAATGAACCAAATTCTTATAAAGAATTTCTTAATCGATGGACGAATCAATGAGATTAGAAATTTCCTTTGACATATTAACTTTTTGAAAAATTGAGTGAGCAAAGGAAAAGGGTGATGATTTTAAGAGGAACTTTATTGTGTATGTTGTTACTTGCCTTATTAAGGGACATCAAAGTCTAAAGGTGGATCATCTTGCATTAAAAAGTGTATTCAATTTGCAACAGGTGAAGAACTTGAACTGGTGTAAGTATACATTCGATAGTTTAGTTAAATGTACGGACAAATGGAAGCTCAAACCAAGAGGAACATTTAGATGCCCAATTCTATTTTTGATATTAATTACTTTAATTATATAACTTTAAAGTACAATGTGTTTCTTTTCTTCTTTTTTTTTTTTAATTTATGTACTAATGATCTATTTTCTTCTTTATCTTAAATTATAGCTTTGCTATGTGGATCATCTCTTCTTCAAACAAGCAAATTGGACTAGCAAAGATCTTTAGGATAAAATGAACTATGAAATGAAATCTATTGGTTTCTTTGGGAAAGGGTTTGTGTCGATGAGAGAATTATGGTAATTAATTATTCACAAGTTGACATTCAAGGTGAAGTTGATGAAGATATTAGGGCAACAAAGATATTGATAATGTATCCTTTTTGTGTTCTCTTTTGTCTTTTGCGAGTGTATCTTTTGTCTTGTGCATGGTACCTTTTGTCTTTTGCATGATGTTATTTTTCTTTTACGAGTGTCACTTTTCTTTTGTTGCAATGAACCTTTGAGATACTAAGTTTTCTCGGTGTACCTTTTCTTTTTGTTTTTGGGCATGCATTCATAAAGTTTCTATGTTAATGAAGAACTTTTCAAATGCTTTCATTGATTTTGTCAAGTTGAAGGTACTTTGGTGGATATATTGGAACTCTCGAAACATCCGACGTGCCTCACCGACCGAATGAACAATATCAACTAAAGCATTTGAAAAGTTCTTCACTAACATAGAAACTATATGAATACACGCCTGTAAAAAAAAAAGGTGAAGACTCGGACATCGCCCAACACAATTCCGAGTTCTATCGAAGGAATCGGGTATAAGAATTTCTCACTTATAGAGTTTTGATTCCAAGGCATTCTCTCGTGCCCTAGAAACTTTTTTGAGTGATATGGTATCTTCTCTAAGTGATACGACTTTTACTTCATGTATTTCTTGCTTGTCTCTAAGTGACTCGAAAACAGATCTGCGTATCTCACTCGGTTCCGAGTCCCTCATCACTTAGATATATCACATGCTAAATAGACTAGTAGTTTGGTTTATCGCGCTCGGATCCGAGTTCGTGATATAAGCTCTATTTCATTAAAGTCGGTGCTTCAGTCCGAATCGTACTTATTCTATATCAAGTTATTTTACTCGATATTCTTTATATAACTTGGTTCTTTACAAATGGAATTTTGAGTTTCATGGATATTAGACTCGGAAAATTCCACTCACTTTCCGACTCGGATAATTAGTTGCTTATTCATCATAATTATTTTATTATCTCGTGCTTAATCTTGGACCAAAGTATTTTATACTTTGAGAACCAAAATTGATTTACTTTTGTAGGTTATTCAAATGAGGATTCACTTTTCAAAATACAAAAGTAATCGGCTTTAAAACGTCAAATCACCAGCGAGACATGGCTTTTCCCCATCTCTGTTCCAGTCCCGGAAGATTGTGTCGTGGCTGTCTATTTCCAAATCTGGAAAACCGAAACGCCAAGCTTAACGGTGGTTTCCACCTTATCCTTCAAGACATCGCCAATGGTTTTGGGACTTCTAAGAGAGTTAAACCGTTGTCCAACGTTCATATAACAACGGATACTTTCCGAGTGACTCGAAAGCTTTTATCAATGGTCAAAAAGGACTTCCCGTCGAAGTTGGAGATAACGGCTATGCTTGCTTGGTCATCTATAAATAGAAGCCAACTTTCAAGACTTGAAGATTGCTTGAACTTATTGTTAATACACGTACTTGAGTAGAGTCATTGTATTCATTCTCAATCTTCTACTTACAACTCCCACTCGTAATTCATTACTTTACGAGTTGTAAGGTCTTGTACTTAGTTACAAACACTTTATTACTTTACGAGTAAGGTCCCTTGACTAAGTCGTAAAGGTTAACTCAGCTTAGTTGTCCCTAACTGTAAGGGTTATCTTAGCTAGGAAGTACTAGATCGGATAAGGGAATTTCGAGTCTAGGAAAACTTGTATAGAGTTGTCTAAGGGAGCAACTCGGGTTTAGTCGGTCTACGGTATTTTGTGGACTCAAAATAGTGGATTTGACTTCGTGCTTGGACTAACACGGTCCGTGGTTTTCCGCCCCAGGAGGGTTTCCACGTAATTCTTGTCTCCTTCCTTTACGAGTTCATTGTAGACTCGGACTGTCTCAAAGCTTCGCTTCATTACTTTTCTCAGCAATTCGAGTTCATACTTTTCGACCACGCTTTTGACTCGAGAATGCATTTGCGGTTCTACTTGGGCAAAAGAGTTTGATTTTCAACGAAAAACTTCCATCACCCTATTCACCCCCTCTAGGGTGACTTAGACACTCTCCAAGCAAACCTTCAATTAGTATCGAGCCTAGCCTTTCGGAAAGGATCTAACCATCCAAAGGTCTAAAGATCAAATGGCTCGGAACAACGGAGAGTTCGATGAAGGAAGATCTTCCAGCGAGACCAACAAAATTCAAAGGATCAAACTTCGGGCACTTGGAAGAAACTTATGGAATGTCTCCTCATGGATCATGATGAAGATGTATGGGAAATCATACAATAAGGAAACTATATTCCAATGAAGACAGAAGAATTCGAATCATTCCCAAGACAAAGGCCGAGTTTACTCCGTGCAAGCAGAAGTTCGAAAGAACTTCAAGGCTATGAACATCCTAATGTGCGCCATCAGCTCGGAGGAATACAATCGAGTGTCTACCCGTGACTCAGCAAAAGAAGTGTGGGACACTCTTGTCAAAACTTACGAAGGCACTAGCCAGGTCGGACAAGCGAAGATCGGTCGGTATCTTCATAAGTATGAGCTATTTAAGATGGAGCCGAAGAAAACATTACTCGGATGTTCATTCGATTCATTGAGATTACCAACAATCTCAAATCACCGGGTAAGAAGATTTCACACGAGGAAATGTGCGGAAAGATACTCGAAGTCTACCCAAGAGAAGATGGGGTCCCAAGGTGACTACCATAGAGGAGGCTCAAAATCTCTCACTCTTCAAGCCAGGCGAGCTTATTGGAAAAGTTCTCACTCATGAAATTCACCTAGAAGATGAGGATGCTGAGGGCGATACCAAAAAGAACATAGCACTGAAAGCCTCGGAATCTAAAGAAGTAAATCGAGCTCCTCCGACTCGGAAGAGGATCCCATGGCACTCATTGCAAGAGGCTTCAAGAGAATAATGAAGCACAAAAGATGGGACAAAAGGCCAAAAGAAGAATTCTACAAGAAAGATAAGAGGGATAGAAAAGGTAAATATTCTTCTCCTTCAAAGTTATCTTTATCTAAGAATTCCGGATGTTTTGAGTGTGGCAGTAAAGACCACATAGTCAAAGACTGTCCGAAAAGAAAAAGGGACAGAAAGAAGAAAAAGGCTATGATGGCAACATGGAGCGATGAGGACTCATCAGAAGATGATGAGGAGTCGGATGACTCAAAATGTCTGATGGCTATCTCGACTCGGAAGCTGAAAGAGAGTCGGACTCGGACTCGGACAATGAAGAAACAAATCCTCAAGAGGTAATTGATTACTTTCTCAAATTCTCCAAAGCTGATTTAGCTAGATATATTTTTACTTTGGAAGAAAAGTCCAATTCGACTCTTCTCATTTCAAAGAACAACTTGAGTCGATTTCATCCGAGAGCATCTCCTTGAAAAATGAATTGGAAAACCGAGACTCACACTCGAGAGAACTCAAGACTAGTGCTCAATCCAATAAGACTGAGTCCGAGTCACTCGAAAAGAAAATGAGCAATTAAAGCGGAAGATCACCGAGTCTCAAGATTTAGTTTTAAAATTTACTCAAGGTCAGAAAAACCTTGATATGCTCTTAGGGTCTTAATGTGTCTCCTTCGAAAAGAAGGTCTTGGTTTCAACAAAGAGGAGGAATCCAATTCCTACTCGGAACTATTCAAAAGGATTCCGGAACCGTAAAGTTCGGAAAGCCGAGCATGGTCCCATTCACAAAAATGAAGGAAGGACTAAGCCCGAACAGTTTACAAAAGGAAACCATTTTCTCCAGTTTCAAAAGGAAAGGTATTCAAAAAGAAAGAGACACAGACTCGGTTCTCTGCAAGGAAGACTCAGAATCGGACTAAACCCAAAGTCATTTAAATCGGGTTCCGAAAAACCTTCTTCCTCGAAAAGGACCTCAGTAAAGAATGTTACTTGGGTTCATTAGAGGAAGTGAGAAGGGTTAGATTCTCTCTGCTTTGCGGGTCACTCGGAAGAGATCAAAGGGACACTGGTATCTTGACAGTGGATGTTCACGTCACATGTCGGGAGACGCAGGACTCTTTTCCGAGTTAGAAAAACATAAAGGAGGAAAGGTCACTTTTGGAGATGACAGCAAAGGCAAGATAGTTGGGATAGGCAAGATTGGAAAAGGATGCAATCTGGTCAGTCCAGTCTACCTTATCAAAGGATTAAAGTACAATCTGCTCAACATCTCACAATTGTACGATAAAGGTCAAGAGGTAAGATTCACTCGGACTAATTGTTACATTTCGATGTTACCACCAAGGAGATCAAGCTTTCGGGTAAAAGATCGGGTAACACTTATATTATTCCTCTTTCGACACGAGTCGGAATTTATCTTGCTTAAAAGCATCCCTGCATAATGACTCATGGACATGGCATCGTAGATTAGGCCATATTAGCATGCACACTATTAAAAAGTTAGCATCTCTTGGTCCGGTTAGAGGTTTACCTAACTGTGCTTTTGAGAAAGATAAAGTGTGTGAAGCATGCACAAGAGGGAAACAAGTCGGACCATCATTCAAATCTCTGAAGACAGTTTCCACATCCAAAGTGCTTGAGCTACTGCATATGGACTTATGTGGTGAAATCCCTGTTAAGAGCCTCGGAGGTAAATCATATATATTTGTTATTATTGATGATTATTCACGATTTACACGGGTGTGTTTTCTTAAGCACAAAAATGAAGCATTCAAGGAGTTCAGCAAGCTCGTAGAAAGATTCAAGTTGAGTCTCGGACTTAGATCCGAGAGAATTCGAACCGACCATGGAAGGGAGTTCGACTACTCGGAATTCTCGAGTTTTGTGACAAAAATGACATCTCTCACAATTTCTCGAGCACCAAGAACTCCTCAGCAAGATGGAGTAGTGGAGAGAAAGAACAGAACCCTTGAAGAAATAGCAAGAACGATGATGATTGAGCACAATTTACCTTACTATTTACAGGCCGAGGCGATCAACACGACCAACTACACTCTAAATAGATGCTCGATCGGACCCATTTTGAAGAAAACACCTTATGAGCTCTACAAAGGGAAGAAACCAAATATTTCCTACTTCGGACCATTTGGATATAAGTGCTTCGTTCACAACAATGGTAAGGATCACTCGACCAAGTTTGATGCTCGATCGGATGAAGGTATTTTTCTAGGTTATTCCTCTCACAAGCAAAGCTTACCGCATTTTCAATAAGAGAACTAACAAAGTGGAAGAGAGCATCCACGTTGTATTTGATGAGCTTGAACAGGAGAAACCAAGCGAGTCATCATACTCGAATTGAAGCTCAGCAGAGAAGATAATGAAAGTGAGCTCACAAAGACTCAAACTCAACCAGGCTTAGAATGAAGTCACTCGTAACGAAGTGACTCAAAATGAGACAACTCAAGAGCTCGCTCGAAGCAGAACAAACCAATGAAGAAGATCACTCGGAATAAGCTTCGAAGATCGGGTAGCTCAGCCCACAAATCTTGTGAATCGGAGAACAGGTAAAGCGTTCAAGTTTACCTCTAGTCATCCACTAGAAAACATAATATCCGATATCAACAAGTGGGGTAAGAACTCGTTCCTCTCTTCAAAATCTATGTGCATTCACTGCATTCATTTCATTAACTCGAACCCAAAAATGCACGAGAGGCCCTTAATGAACCTGAATGGGTAGAGGCCATGCAAGAGGAACTCAATCAATTCGAAAGAAACCAAGTCCGGACTCGACCAACCGACCTTCTAACCACCCAGTTATAGGAACCAAATGGGTTTTCAAGAACAAACTGGATGAGGGTGGAGTGGTAGTTAGAAACAAGGCTAGACTTGTGGCTCAAGGTTACAATCAAGAAGAAGGAATTGATTGTGGGGAAACCTTTGAACCTGTTGCGAGAATCGAAGCTATTAGAATATCGTTGGCATTTTCATCTAGCATGCATATTAAATTATATCAAATGGATGTTAAGTGTGCATTTCTCAATGGTTTTATTGAAGAGGAAGTCTATGTCGAGCAGCCTCCTGGTTTTGAAAACTCGGAATTTCCGGATCATGTTTTCAAACTTCAAAACACTCTCTATGGTCTAAAACAAGCTCCCGAGCTTGGTATGAAAGACTAAGAAATTTCTTGGTTCAAAATGATTTTAAAAGAGGTCGGATCGACAAGACTCTTTTCATAAAAACCAAGGGGAAAGACTTCCTTATTGTTCAAATTTATGTTGATGGTATTATCTTTGGAGCTACTAATGAATATCTCGTGCTGAGAATTTTCCGAGTTGATGAGTCGGGAATTCCAAATGAGTATGATGGGAGAACTCAATTTCTTCCGTGGTTTACAAATCAAACAAGATAAAGATGGAATCTACGTCCATCAATCCAAGTATACCAAGGAGCTGCTGAAGAAATACAAACTTCAAGATGCAAAGCACGCATCTACACCCATGAGCGAGCGAGTATAAAGCTCGACTCGGACGAGAAAGGTAAAGCAATAGATCGAAACTCTATCGAGGTATGATTGGATCTTTGCTATATCTTACTTCTAGCCGGCTTGATATAATATTTAGTGTTTGTTTATGCGCAAGATTTCAAGCTAATCCAAAAGAATCACATCTCACTGCGGTGAAGAGAATATTCGAGATATCTTGCAGGAACTCGGAACTTAGGCCTATGGTACTCACGAGACTCGTAACCGACCCTAACTCGGATACTCGGACGCCGACTACGCTGGATACAAAGTTGATAGAAAAAGCACTTCTAGAGCTTGCCAATTTCCGGGTCAATCCCTAATTTCGTGGCACTCAAAGAAGCGAACTCGGTAGCTCTATCAACTGCTGAAGTTGAGTATATTGCAGCTGGAGCATGTTGCGCTCGGATTTTATGGATAAAGCAACACTCGAGGGATCTTGGACTATCTTTCAAATCTATTCCAATCAAGTGTGACAATCGAGTGCAATCGGCATAACAAAGAATCCAGTTCAGCACTCAAAGACGAAGCATATTGAGGTCGGATATCATTTCTTAAGAGATCATTCTGAGAAAGGTGATATTGAACTTGAGTTCATTCCTCCTAATCTTCAACTAGCCGATATCTTTACTAAGCCTCTTGGTGAAGATCGGTTTTGCTTTATTCGGAATGAGCTTGGTATGTTAAATGCATAATTATGTGTTCTTGCTTATGTGCTTATAATCTTTTGCTGGCTATTAGTTCGGTTGATTTCGTGATACTCGAGCCAATAGCTACTAGTTTCTGAGTCACTCGAAACCAATCCGAGTCGGACTCGGACGTCGAGAAAAATTGGACTTCAAATTTTTCCGGAATTATCTCTAGATAAGTGGAGAATTTCAGAATATGTTTTTCAAAATTTTTTTCTCTCTCCCGCTCTCTCGTGATCCGTGATGAAACGTTAGCCGATGGATTTCAAACTGCGCTGAATCCTAACCGTCGAAGAAGAAAACCATCGCACCGGTCAAAGGTGACTGATGGACGAGCCGAGTCAGAATGGAAAGTTAACGGACGTTTTCTCTCTATATATAGCGCCTATTCATCTTCGTCTCGTTACTTCACATTCCATTCTCTCTCTCTCTCGTACGTAAAACTTCTCGCGGAAGCTTTCTACGTCTACGGTGCTCTCCGGACATCTTCAAGCGACGTAAGAGTTCATCTCAAGTAAGTTCATCTGCTCTCATCTTTTTCTTCTACTCCTTTTCTTTTACCCCTGTCTACGTACTCTCTTATTCTCTTCCTCAACAACTTCATCCTTCTTTTCTCTTTCTCTCAAAATGCCTAAGAGAGGTAATCATCCAGATTTTCAGGTCTCCTCCTCCTCCAAAAAGCCTCACACCAAAAACCCGAAAGCTCAACCCCTTCAAAACCCATTGTCACCCAGAGCATCTCGCGCTGGACGACAAGTTCTTCCCTACAACCAAATTTTCTTGGTTGGCTCACATCTAAACCACCGGAGTGTATAACTTTCTTTGCTTCAGCGAGTTCATCTATCCTGAACTCGTTTCTAAGTTTTACACTCACCTCACTTCCTATGAAGGTATCCTAACCTCCAGAGTTCAAAATGTGACTGTTCGCATTAACACCTCTCTCCTCCATCTCCTGTTCAAGGTTTCCTCTCTTTTCTTGAACAGCAATCCCATTCCCTTCACTCGAAGTTGCCGACGACTTCTTTGAAAAGTACGCAAAAGAATTCCCTGAGTCACGGAAAAACTTTTCGGTGACTCGGTTGAAGTCGAAGCACGCCTTTTGCGCTTCTTGCTGATGAGGACCTTTTTCTCTCGAGCATTCTAGCAAGGAGAACCCCAACTCGAAGCACCTCAAATCCCTTTTGACATTCTTGAAGGCTACGAAGTAGACCTCTTCCCTCAATAATTGAGCGGATGGCAGCTGTGCCAGCTCAACTCCAAAATAAGAAGAATACCTCTCTTCCCTTCGGTGCTCTTCTCACCCTTGTCTTCAAACAATTCAAGGTTCGTCTCCCTTAGATCCCACCGCCGTGTCCGAGGCTGCCGTTGTTGTCGGCAAGAAGGAACTCCGGGGTATGGATACCAGGAAACACAACCCGGTGTCCGGGTGCACAACTCGGAGCCGAGGCCTCCTTCTCCGCCTCGGACTCGAAAGAAACCCCTCTCTCTCTCCCGCCCCACCTGTTGGTGCTTCCACCTCAGGTGCCTCAAAATCTCTCTCCGCTATCTTGTCCCCTGTTTTCTTGGACAAGATCAGCTCTGTGTCCTCTCGAATTCAAGACACTACTCGGCTCACTCAAAATTACCTATCACTCCTTGTTCCTCCACCAAAAACCGCCCAATCCCAAATCCGAGAGCAGACAAACAATGATTCTTGAGATAAGGGAGTTGGTGAAGGAGTAGAGGAGCTGGTCGAGCTCCTCGGAGAGAGAAGGTCTAAGGCGGCTCAGGACCGTGGCAACTCGGACGTATCCGAAGCGTCTTCGAGCCCGGGCCCGACCTCCTCGAGACAGCGGGGAAGAAGAAGAAGAAGATGCAGACAACGAAGCGGCGAGACGCCGAGGAGCCTGCGGCCGAGGCAGCTCTATTTGGGCAAGAGGTGGAACACAAGGAAGAAGCAGCAGGAACTGTTGAGGGTCGATCGCTCCACAAGCTCCAGTGGCGATACTCGGCTTAGACAGTGAGTCCGAATGGGTCGAAGGCCCAGCTGTGCTACAAGAAAATGCAGCGGGTCGAAAGAGCAGACTGCTCCAACTACCGAGGTTCACGGGAGGAACCCCTAGATCCTCTCGTTCGGGTCGAGTCACTCGGAGCCGAGCCCTTAATGGCGATCCCGGTTCTCCCTCCGCTGCGCTCAAGCACATCGTTAAGATCCTACCAGCGCCGGCGTACCTCCAATCCCTCCGCTTCCACTCGGGCATCCCCCTCTCCCTCGTAGGCGCCATGCACTCGTGTCACGATTCCACGATCCGCGATTCTTCTTCTTTCGAGAGATTTCTACTTATTTCTTTTGTCCGGACATCAAATTTGTACTAACTGTTGTATTTTTCCCTTTTTTTGTTGTTGTTTTTGCTGAAAGGCAAGGGGAGAATATATTTAGAAAAACTTGTTGTCTTGTTTAGGGGAGTTTTTCCCTCTTTTCGGTGTAATTTTCTTTAACTTCGATGAACTAATGCATTCTCTTTCACTTTTCTCGCGTTCATTGTTCTTAGTACGCTTTTTGAGTCTATATACATTTCGGTGACAATTATTGTGTGTCTATCACTCGTTCTATTGTATGCGCAACACTTACAAAATCGGATCATTTTCACTAACAAAGTTTCTGTCTAAGTATGGAATGTCTTTCATCAAAAATGGGGAGATTGAAGACTCGGACACCGCCCAACACAATTCTGAATTCTATCGAAGGAATCGGGTATAAGAATTTCTCACTTATAGAGTTTTGATTCCAAGGCATTCTCTCGTGCCCTAGAAACTTTTTTGAGTGATATGGTATCTTCTCTAAGTGATATAGCTTTTACTTCATGTATTTCTTGCTTGTCTCTAAGTGACTCGGAAAACAGGTTCTGCGTATCTCACTCAATTCCGAGTCCCTCATCACTTAGATATATCGCATGGTGAATAGACTAGTAGTTTGCTTTATCGCGCTCGGATCCGAGTTCATGATATAAGCTCTATTTCATTGAAGTCGGTGCTTCTAGTCCGAATCGTACTTATTCTATATCAAGTTATTTCACTCGATATTCTTTATGTAACTTGGTTCTTTACTTAGACTAAGTCGGATGGAATTTTGAGTTTCATGGATATTAGACTCGGAAAATTCCACTCACTTTCCGACTCGAGATAATTAGTTGCTTATTCATCATAATTATTTTATTATTTGTGCCTAATCTTAGACCAAAGTATTTTATACTTTGAGAACCAAAATTGATTTACTTTTGAAGGTTATTCAAATGAGGATTCACTTTTCGAAATACAAAAGTAACCGGCTTCAAAACGTCAAATCACCAGCAGACATGGCTTTTCCCCATCTCTGTTCCAGTCCCAGAAGATTGTGTCGTGAGCTGTCTGTTTCCAAATCTGAAAACCGAAACGCTAAGCTTAACGGTGGTTTCCACCTTATCCTTCAAGACACCGCCAGTGGTTTTGGAACTTCCAAGAGAGTTAAACCGTTATCCAATGTTCATATAACAACGGATACTTTCCGAGTGACTCGTAAAGGTTTTATCAACGGTGAAAAAGGACTTCCTGTCGAAGTTGGAGATAACGGCTATGCTGCTTGGTCATCTATAAATAGAAGCCAACTTTCAAGACTTGAAGATTGCCGAACCTATTGTTAATATACGTACTTGAGCAAAGTCATTGTATTCATTCTCAATCTTCTACTTACAACTCCCACTCGTAATTCATTACTTTCGAGTTGTAAGGTCTTGTACTTAGTTACAAACACTTTCTTACTTTCCGAGTAAGGTCCCTTGACTAAGCTGTAAAGGTTAACTCAGCTTAGTTGTCCCTAACTGTAAGGGTTATCTCAGTTAGGAAGTACTAGATTAGATAAGGGAATTTCGAGTCTAGGAAAACTTGTATAGAGTTGTCAAAGGGAGCAACTCGAGGTTAAGTCGGTCTACGGTATTTTGTGGACTCAAAATAGTGGATTTGACTTCGTGCTTGGACTAGCACGGTCCGTGGTTTTCTGCCCCGGGAGGGTTTCCACGTAATTCTTGTCTCCTTCCTTTCGAGTTCATTGTAGACTCGGACTATCTCAAAGCTTCGCTTCATTACTTTTCTCAAGCAATTCGAGTTCATACTTTTCCGACCTCGCTTTTGACTCAAAATCCATTTGCGGTTCTACTTGGGCAAAAGAGTTTGATTTTCAACGAAAACTTCCATCACCCTATTCACCCCCTCTAGGGTGACTTAGACACTCTCCAAGCAAACCTTCAAAAGGTACACTAAAAACTTATATCTCACAAGTTCATTGGAATAAAAGAAAAGTGACATTGCAAAAGACAAAAGGTACCTTGTAAAAGACAAAAGTTACACGTAAAAAGACAAAAAGGTGCACTCGCAAAAGACAAAATAGAACACGAAAAAGGATACATTATCAATATCTTCTTTAGCCTAATATCATCATTAACTTCACCTTGTGTAACAATCCAACCCTAAAGAAAATATATTAACATAATACATTGACTTATGATGAGCACGTGCAATTCAATTATTAAATATTTTCATATCATATTATATGTATATGTATCAAAATTATTTTTCAGGGCCCAAATGTGAACGACGATGATGGATGGCCAATAGTTTGTAAAATTTAAAATATAATTCACAAATTATCAATCCCAATATATTATTTAGGTATTTATATTCACATAAGCTATATTTAAATTCCCAACTTAAAACATAAATATTTTCATATAAATTCACCTTTATATATATATATAACAATTAGCACAATTTATGTACCACTAAAAAAATGTCCAATATCAATCTCAAGAAATAGTTTTGCTAATAAAACAAACCTAATTTAATAATAACAATTAAATATCAACAAAAATAAATAGTAATAACAATAACAATAACCATAATATTAGCAATAATATAATAGAGATGGTCTAGAGAGAGAAACTAGAGAGAGAAGTTCTCAACTTCAATGGCGAAGAAGAGAAAACCCCAAACCCTAGACCTGCAAATCAATCCCCCACCACATCGGAGACACAACCACACATATCGGATAAGCCCAACACATCGAGAAACCTCGATTGCCCCCGAGCGAGATACCCAATGAAACGATCCGTGTAGCGAAGCGCATGAAGAAGGGGAAAACGCAACTTGGGTTGCATGATTGATACAATCAGGAAGGAGCAACGCAAGCAAATCACTAGAAGAACAAGGAACCAGACGGGATCTATTGCAAATACCAAATGCTTGAATGAGACTGGACTATATCCCACCGAGTAGAAAAAGATGGCCGACGTCTTCAAAAAATTGAGGTAATCGACATTGAATCGGAACTTGAGTACTGGAATTGATTGTTAATATGCAAAATTCTGGGAGCTAATCCACCCCTAAGTGTTATGGAAAGATTCCTAAATCAAATTTGGGGGAAAACAATTATAGATAAGGTGCTTAAAAAGACAATGGCACTTTCATAGTTTGATTTTTGCCCAGATTGATAAAGACAAAATCTTGAAGCCAAGTATCTATTAGTTTGATAAAAAACCACTAATAGTCCAACTATGGTCGTTAGAGGATGATTTTGATGTGGATGTCAAGACTGTTCCTATCCGGGTAAGGTTTCATAAACCGCACCCCAAATTCAGGGTGTGGATAGACCGAGTAAGGTAGCGAGCTTAGTGGGACAACCTCTAGTTGCGGATAAGGTTACTTCGAAAAGGGAGATTGAATTTTGCAAGAGTGCTCATAGAAGTGGATATCACTAAGCCAATACCAGAGGAGGTTGAGTTTATTGATGAAAATGATGAGTTCATTACACAAGGTATAGAGTCGGAATGGTTCCCTTAGAAGTGCAAAAAATGTGGAACGTATGGACACCTTGAAGAAAACTATAGAAAAGGAGTCAAAAGGGTTTGGGAGGCCTAAACCAATTCCACAACCATAACAAGAGGTGCAAGTAGAAAAGAAGTTGAAAATGTGATTGAGACTATTAGCCCAAACACTAGAAGTATTATAAGACATCCAGTGGCCCAAAGTAATGTGTTCATCATGCTCGGAAAATACGGATGGTGAAGAACACCATGAGAAGCACCCTGAATATCCACTTATCCCCGAACATGGGGATTGAAAATGGATAACTTAGAAATTTGGAATGTGAGGGGCATGAATAGCCCTTCAAAGCAAGGAGAGATAGACCTCTTCTTGAAGAATAAAAAGGTGCAACTAGTCTGGATTGTTGGAAACAAAAATCAGCAAAAATCATGTTCCAATGATAGCTGGAAGAATCTATAAAGGTTGGGAAGTCATAACTTGTACAACCGAGGAGATAAAAAGTAGGATTTGGGTTATATAGAACCCTAAGATATTTGACGTGGACATTATCTTCAACCATAAGCGAGCCATACACTATGCGATTTAGCACATTAACACCAAAAGGCAAAGGCATCTTATCGTGATTTATGCTTCCAATTGCAATATAGAAAGAAATGAGTTATGGCAATTTGTAACTGAAATAAGTGAAGGCATTAAAGAATGGATTGTTTCAATGGATTTTAACCGCCTACTCGAATGAAAATGAGAGATTGGGTGGGAATCCGAGTGCACTACAATGATCCGGTGGAGTTCAACGATTGCATAACTACTTGTCGGCTATTGGAAATGAAACATTTTGGTAACTTCTTTACTTGGACTAATAAACAACATGCCAATGATAGAGTTTATCCAAATTGGATAGAACCTTGGTGAATGAGGATTGGTTGGATACTTTCCCATATGTGCATTGTTCGAGTAGAAGTAGGTGGAATATCATATCATTGTTACTTACTATTTGGACAACATGATGTTGAAAGGAACAGACCTCATTCAGATTTTGTAATATGTGGACATAACATAGAGAGCACCGAGTCTAGTCTAGATAAATTGGAGGTATGTAGGTGCGGGTTCTAAGATGTTCGAGTGGTGCGTAAACCGAAAAACATTAAAAGCGCCTTGAAATAGTTCCACGGAGCTGAATTCTCAAACATAGAAACTCAAATTACCGAGGTGAGAGAAAAGCTTATTGCAATACAAGACAAGATATTTGCAAGCCAAGTGGGAGAAGATTTGTATATGGCAGAAAAGGAGACAATAGATGAATTTTCTAGATTCAAGAAAGCAACACAAACCACATACATACAAAGAACAAAGATTAGATGGCTGAAAGAGGGAGATCAAAACATTGCTTACTTTCATGTAGTAATCAAGCATAGAAATGCTAAGGCCGGAATCAGCTGCATTACAAACAAAAATAGAGATCTTACATCCGATACACGGGAGATAGATGCTACATTGATTGACTACTTCAAAAATCTCCTCACTAACAAGCCAAGGAACCAAAGGGTGAAATGGAAAATTATACAAGAAGGCAAATGTATTCGAGTAAGAGCATAGAAGGACTTTGATGTAGAGCTTTACAAACCAAGAAATCAAACAAGTGTTCTGGGATATTAATGTGAATAAAAGCCTAGGCTCGGATGGATTTGGAAGCAAATTTTTCAAAGCTCTTGGAATATAATAGGCACCGAGATGAGTCTTGCCATACTTGATTTTTTTGCATCCGGTACTTTTGTTAAAACAGACTCAATGCCACTCGCTATCTCCCTAATACCAAAAGTAGAACACTCTCAATCAGCAGCAAAATATAGGCCTATCTCATGTTGTAATGTCTTACACAAAGCAATATCAAAGCTAATGTGCAATAGATCGGCAAAAATCCCGCCTGATATAATCATAAACAATCAATTAGCATTTGTAGCAAATAGATTGATTTTGCACAATGTCTTGATAGGCTTGGTTTTGGTAAGACACTACAGGAGAAACACACATAGCCCCTAGATTTATTATTAAGATTGATATCCGCAAGGCCTATGATACTATTGAGTGGTCGTTATTAAAGGGTATGATGAATGCAATGGGATTCTCCTATAAATTTGTGCAATGGACTATGGAATGCATTTCCACTACAAGAGTGTCTCCTAATTATAATGGAGGACTATATGGTTTTTTCCGGATGGACAGGGGTATTGGACAAGGTGACCTAATATCCCCCTTGATATTTGTAATTGGAACGGACTACTTATCAAGGCTATTTAAAAATATAGACGAAAAATTCATATTCCATCATGGTTGTCGAGTCGCTGGCTTGAGTCATCTTATTTTTGCGGATGATCCGTTAGTTTTCGTAGAGCGAGATAAAGAATCGGTGGAGTGTATCATGAAAGTAATGGGAAAATTTATAGAAGTTTTTGGATTAGAATCAAATGTCCAAAAATCCCAAATCTTCTTTACTTGACACAAACAATGAAACAAAACAAGACCTCATTAGTATGACTCGCTTATGAAAGAGGGAAATTACCATTGGCCTATTTGGGAGTGCCTCTAAAACTAGGCAAACTAAATAGCAACGATTATGCTGCATTGATCTTCAAAATCACTACAAAAATAAGAAGTTGGGGTATAAAGAAATTGAGTTATGCTTGGAAGATTGCAGTTAGTAAATTCGGTTTATCGAATACACATACGTATTGGGGGTCCGTTTTCATCCTGCCAAACCAAATACTCGGGGAGTGGAAAAGTTATGTAGACAGTTCTTGTGGGTTGGCATCGATGGCAAGTCAAAGCTCAACCCGATTACGAGGGAAGAAGTATGTTCTCCTAAAAGCCAGGGAGGGTCGGGAGTAAGATGCAAGTAAAGATTGGAATACAACTCTTGTGGGGAAGCTCCTATGGCATCTAACAACAAATGCGAGAGAACCTTTGGGTGAAATGGGTCCACTCTATCTACCTGAAGCAATCAGATTGGAGGTAGGCCAAAGTACCACGAGGAGTTAGTCGGTACTTCAAACAACTCATGAAGTCGAGAAAGCACTTAAATACATGGATGGACACCCAAAATGGAGAATGGATAGTGCTATAGAAACATAAATATAAGGTGCAACTTGCATACAAAGCCCTGCAGCAAAGCAATCCTGAAGTGGAGTGGTGAAAATTGGTTTGGCACTGAAACATAGTGCCAAAACATACCTTCTGTTTTTGGATGATATTCAAGAAGAAAATGCTTACTAAAGATAAACTACACAAATGAAAACCACTGGGAAATACAAAATGCAACTTCGTAATCAAGAGGAAACAATTGAACACCAATTTTTGCAATGTAAATATGCACAAGAAATCTTAGAAGATATGGAGATACAAGATTGTGATACAGATTGGAGAATAGTGTGGAACGAATGGCTTGCAAGGAAAAAGATTCCACACTCACAACTAGCGATGGTGGCACCTTGGATGGCTACAATATGTTACCACATTTGGCAGGAAATGAATGCCGATTATTCCAAGAAAAGAGAAGAACAAGGGAGCAAATAGTAAAGGACATACGTTGGATAGTTAGTTATCAATTACTTACAAGGAAAAGGGTATGTAAAGAATGGATAGAAAGGTTGTAGTTGAGGCCTATACTAGGTATGCCCTATAAAATTTTGTATTGTAAATATTTGATATGTTTAATGATGAAAGCTTACCCACTTTCACAAAAAAATAATATAATAACAAAACTAATAATAATTACAATAATAAAAGAATAATAATAATAAATAATAATAATAACAATGCTTGATGATAATAAAAAAAATAATAATTGGATTAAGATGATTTTTGGGGTCAAATAAAACATTGCCATCAAATTACATTAAACATACTTGTAAGTTTGACAAATCACCAATTAAGCATGCATCATTAACATGTGCCAAGCAAAAACCCACCTAGTAGACACCTAATCCATGCGGATAATGATAAAAATTAGTATAAATAGGCTTGTTAAATCAGAAAAATCAACCCAAAACCTGCCCTAAACTCATTTTCTCTCTCCTCCCTCACATTTCCCTCCCCTGCTTTAACCAGCACCACGACCACCCACCGGACTCGCCGCCACCCACCACCAGCCAAGCTCATTTATCACCTTGCACCGCACCCCGTCGCCACCTTCGGACCACCACACCAGCCACCCTACCATCGAAAAACACTCTCCAAAACTACCCTAATCACCAACTTTCCATCATTATCTCTCATACTCTCACCCTCACTTTCAACCACCACCATAACCACTACCGACGCCACTCGCCGCCCATCACCGGTCAATCCTGCAGGCCACCCATTCGCCGCCTCTACCGCCGCTCACCGGACCACCAAGACAACCACCATTTATATCCTCCAAACCCTCCAAAGCAAACAACTGTCAAACAAACTCTTCCATTCTCCACCAGCCATGCCGGCCACCGCTCGATCGCCGGCCACCGCTTGATCGCCGGCCAACGGCGAGTTCTGCCGCCATATGCAAACGCCGACCGCAGCCACCAACCACCACCATCTCAGCCACCAAACACACACTCTCTCTCTTTTTATGCCCTAAAAATATTTCTTTTAAAATACCCCCAAAAACTCAGCCACCACCACTGCTGCCGAGCACCGCCTCTGTCGCCGAACGCCGCTCTGCTGCCACCAGTCCACACCATCAATCATCACAACCTTTATTTTCCTCCATTCTCTTTAGGTAAAACCCTAACCCTAAGTTTTGTAAATTAGATTTTAATATTAAAGTTAATAGCTTTTTAAACAAACAAGAATATTACAGGTAAAAAAAATTATGTTAACCAAAAGAATAAAACAAAACAAAATAAAGTTATATATGCATGATTTAAATTGGAATAATCTTGTTAGAGTTTATGGCTAGGTAATTTTATAATTAATAAAAATAACATGATAAGGTTAATTAGTTCATTGTAAAGAATTCATGTGATGCATGTTTGAATGATAAAATAATATTGATATAGCCTTAACTTAGATGATTAGTTAACTTCTAATGTATGTTTAAGTAAATTAGTAGTAATATTATGCATGTTTAGGTTGATCAATAATAAGTTATAGAAAAATGGCTATGTGCATTTATAAATAAGGTAACTTACTACATAATTAGAAATAATAGAGTAAAGCATGAATCATGTTAAAAATAGATCCTCATAAAGGTATAAGTAAAGTTATAATTAATAGACTTAACCAAAAAATGTAATTTCTATTAATGAGATTTACTTAGTAAAACTTTATTTAAGGGCCATCAAGTCGACCCTCGTTCGTGTCCTTATGAAGTAATAACAAAACAAGTTCAACGTCGGCACATCGAGTACGTTCATCGATTATGCTTTTCAAGTTTTCATTAAAAAATCAAGGCGGGATATGGCTGCCATTAACAACAACAAAAATCATTTACAAACAGCTTTTGCCATATAAAAGTGGACTCGCCCCATCAATACCATTATTTGGTATCATCAATTATTCAAGTTGGTCACACCGTAACTATGCCACAACCAACTAGACTTTCCGATCGGTTTGGTTGTGTACACATGTAGGGAAAACTCGATGATCGCAAGGTGTAACACCCGAAACTTAATCGTAATTAATTATTTTAAATTTGCATTTTATCGTCTTAATATTGTTTAAGAGCAGTGAGTCGCGCACAATATGAAATTAAAATAAAAGATGTGAGCAAATTTGATAATCATAAATAATAATGGGTAATTCGTACAAATTTACGTTTGTACTACGAAATGTATATATGTTCGAATAATTTAATTCCGAATCCGAATAATTTAAATTAATAAGTAAAAAGAAATAAAATAAAACAATATATAAAATTGAAATTGTTATAACAGCAAATAAAATTGAGCCCAATGTGTGATATATACTTAACCATGTGATAAATTAATAGTAAAAAATGAAAAAAAGAAAAGAAAAGAAAAGAAAAGGAAGAGAAGCGGATGCTAGAAGGATCGGGATATCGGGAGGAGGGGTATGTTTGAAAACAAAGCTACATCATTCATCTTCACCTCTCTCTCACCTCTCCACTCCCTCTCACTGCTCCGCCACTATCGCCATCGCCGACGAGCCTCGTCGGCCGCCATCGCCACCGGCCGGTGTTGCTTGTCGCCCCTCTCGCCGCCAGCACCTTCTCCTCTCCCCTCCTTCCTCTCGTTTCGCATCAAGTAGGGCGGGACAGCCCTGCCGCTAGGGATGGCAGTGGGTCCTGGACCCGACCCGGACCCGCCGGACCCGACCCATTTAATCGGGTCCGGTTCCAAAAATTTGGACCCGATGGATCCGGGTCGGGTCCGAGTTTAACTGTCCCGAGTCCGAGTCGGGTCCGGGTCTCAAAAATAAGACTCGGACCCGACCCGAGACCCGTTTAAGACCCGTTGAAGACCCGAACACTAATTTTATTTTTTTAAAAAAATTCTAATAACGATATTCATGCAAATTTGGACCCGGTGCAATTTGGAAACCCTTCCTACAATTTGTTGTTAAACTTTGATGGACTTTGAACTTTGTGTTTAATATATTGGTGTATTTGATTTGTATGAACTAAGTTTTTGGTTTGTACAATAGATTGGTTGATAGATAGGTTAGTATAATGCTAAAGAGGTTATATGTAACAAAATTGCTTGTAAATTTACAATAATATTAAAATAGGGCACAAAATATTGATTTTTAAACTCATTTATGATAAAAATATAGTAGACCCATTTAAGACCCGTGGACCCACCGGGTCCGGGTCCGAGTCCAAATTTTACAGACCCGTCGGGTCCGGGTTGGGTCTAGGTCCAAGTCTAAAAAGTTAAATGGGTATGGGTCCGGTCGGACCCGACCAGCACTCGACCCATTGCCATCCCTACTCGCCGCTGCTGCGCCGGACAGCGCCGTCCACCGGCCTCTTCGCCGCCGCCGACGCGCTCCGGCCGCCACCTTGCCGCCCCTCCACCGATTTTTCTTTCCCTCTTCCCCTGTCTCGCGCCAACAGGGCGGTTCTGTCCCTACTGTTGCTGCTGCCGCTCGGACCGGCTACTGCTGCCGTCCCTTGGCCGCCGCCACCGACGCCGCCAACCAATGTGTCGTGCCGCTGCCGGAGCCACCGCATCTCCACCAAAGAGCCACCACTACCCAATTCCACTTTTGACCACTTTTGAGGTATATCCCTAATTCTCCATTTCTAAGCAAGTTTTATCACAAATTTATGTTATTATTGAATAATTAGACAAGTATATGTGAATTGTGAATCGATTATGGTGGAAGTGAAGGAATTGTGGAAGAAAATGAAATTAGATTTGGGGATTATTATGTGTGAATATAGAATTGGAAATTGATTTGGGTTTATTTATAATTGTGAATGTGTTTGTTTAACTTCTATAAATATGAATGCATTGTTTGGTTGTGGAAGGATTGGGAGAAAGATATTGAGTATGATTGGAGTGCGAACATGTATGTTATTGTGAGTTGCTTTCAAGGGTGTGTAATTGAAGATTGATGAAAGATTGAATTTATTGGTGTATGAGAGCTAAACTTGAGCAAATTAATGTAATTGAATCTTGGTTTAGTTAAGTAGGAGTAAATCAATTTGAAATGTGGAAATTTGATAGAGTACGGAGGTATATTCATGTATGTGAATTAAGTGGAAATTGGGCTATGTTAAGTTGTGGATCAAAAATATGAAATAAATGTAAATTGGGTAGAAAGTTGAAGGTTTTGGTGGAATTAACGAAGATCTTGTTTGAAGTAAGTTGCGATGAAGTGAAAAAAAATGAGGCCATAACTACTTAGATTATAATAAAACATGAATGACTAAGTGAGCAATGGTCTTAGAGAAGGTTTGGGATATTATTGAAAGAGAGGTTATGATTAAAAAGAAATTCAGAATGTTAAATCACGTTGAGAAGGGAGGAAGAATAGATCTTTATAAAATTGCGAGAGTTTTAAACCCAAATGAACCTTGAGTGACAAGTGAGAAATTAAAAGAAACCGAACGCAAGAGTTTACAAAAGGAAGAAAAAGAAAGAGTAGTATGACAATCTGAATAGAGACCTAACTTATCGAATCCAATCACTTTCGAAAATAGAAAAGCGACGGAAACGACATGTTCGAAGAAAAGTACGAAAACGATATTTAAGGGAGAACGAACAACTACCTCAGTGCGTTACTATTTGTACTTCCCAAAATATCTAAATGTTAACATGTTAATGAGTTTCACTATTTATCTACGACACACTAAATCATTAAGCTGATTTTTGGTAGCACTTATTGTAACAACCCGACCCTAAATCACATTATTTATTTTAAAATCAGATTATTTATTTTATTAATTACACTATTTATATAATTGAGCACGTGCACTTCAATTCGATATCTTATATTTAAACTATTTTTATCCGTGTGTTATGCGGCTAAGGCGACGAAGTGGCCTAATAAAAATCTCATAATAAAGTTATAATTTGTGAACGTCATGGTTAAAATAAAAGTAAAAAGTAACAATAATAATAATAATAAATAAAAGTAAAAATAAAATAATAAATAAGCCAGATTTTTTAGAAAAATCCAGACATAGAATAATCTGGAAAAAAAAAAAAAAAAAAAAAAAAGAGCAAGGCGGTTAAGGTCGGGACAATCAGTGCAAGCTCGGTTTAAATCTTCATTTGCTCCTCCCTCCTCCCCTGCTCCTCCCTTTCCCCTCGCTGCTGCTACCCTCTCCGGCCACCAGCGCCGATGACGCCGGCGGGAGACCGGCGCCGGCCGCCTCTCGGCTCTCCCTGTCCCGCTTCCGCCCTATCTCGCGCCCGCGACCTCCTTCTCCCTCTCTTATCGCGCGCCTCTGCTCCTTCCCCTGCCTCCACCCGCAGCCTGCTCCCGGCCATCGGGCGCCACCAACGCCGGCCGAAGCCGACGCCGGCGTCGTCGAGGAGATGCTCGCCGCCTCCTCGCCACCGCACTCTCCCTCCCTCTCGCCCTCGCGCGCGCACAAGTGCACGCTCCGCCTCACCTCTGCCGCGAGCCACCCCTCGACCACCCACAAACAGCGGCGGCCGTCGGAGCCGATGGCCGCCGGTCGCTGCACCGCAGATCGTCGAGCCACCGAGCACCCCCAAGCATCCTCTCCTTGACTCCTCCTCCGTGAATTCGAAGGTAAAACCTCAAGCCCTAAATTATTACAGTTTGTCATTTACACTTGTAGTTGTGAAACCGAATTATCGGATTTATAGACATGTTTGTGTAGTGAACTTAAAGATTAAGTTGGAGAAAATTCGAATTGGCATGGAGGATTTGGGTTTGGTGTTAGTGGTGAATCAATTGTTCGAATGTGAATAAATGTGGTTCTTTTTGGGAAATTATGAGTTAACGAATGAGATTGAGGAGGTTTTATTAGCAAATGGAACAATTTGGTGGAACTATTACATTTTGGAAATAATTGAGCAAACGAAGGAGAAGGTGTGCGTAGAAATTGAAATTTGATAATGTACAAGTATACGAGCATAGAAAATAATCGAGCATTAGGTTTGCCTAATTGCGATTGTGAATGTGAATGTTATTGTGAGAATAAGGCTCATGACCTTAAGTTGGCATATGAATGAAATTTTGAGCGATTTGGGTAATTATAAGGCCTACCTATGGAAAGGCATCGGTAGACCGATTAATCGCTTAGTCTGTGGGCTTAAATTCGATAAGTGAGGAATAAATTAGGAATAAGTGTTGTTAGGTACATTCATATATATATATATATATATATATATATATATATATATATATATATATATATATATATATATATATATATACCATTTTTCAATTCAAAGCCGCTAATAAACGGAATTACACCAAAATCATCGAGTATCTAAATAGCCTAATCAACTTCTTTAATTAATATAAGTTATATTCAATAAACGCAGTAAAGCTAAGTAATACAAACATAAGTTTAATCGATTTTCATACGAACATAAGAAATGAAATACATTGTTAAAGCTTATACAAATTCAAGCATTAAAACTCAAGAAAACATCATTAACCATAGAAATCCACTTGAAACGGAACCCGAGGCCACTTCCGTTGCCGAGCAGTCGCTGACTCAAATTTCGCAAAAGGGGAGAAACAAATATTCTCAATTCGAGTACGTTCATTGCTCGTACCTTTCGAAAATTCACATGTTTCATCAAATCTCAACATTTCTCATATATATAATTAATAATGAATCATTTGCAAATCAAGTTTTGCCACCTAATCAAGTGGTCCCCGCTCAATCATCAATTATCGGGGCTTATGCCCATCAATTATCAATTATCGTGGCGTATGCCCAACCCGCGCGGCTTCAACTCGGGTTCTCGGTCGGCCGGGAGGTGTGCACCTTACTAAGATCGTATCAATTATCAAGGGGCTCCACTTTCGGATAATAACCAAGCAATCAAGTTTTACTCATATTCTCTCCCCCGATTTCAAACTAAAATGAATTGAAATGCGCGCGCTCAATCAATATACTCTTCAAAGTTATTTTACAGTGCGGGAATGTTCGTGCTGAGTTTCGACTCACTTTTCAAAATATTTTACTGTTTTGTTTTAGGAAGAAGCATTGGCGAACAATCAACCATTTATTAAGTCCGACGAAGGCAAACCCTAGCCAGCCACGTGGCATTCGCAAAACCGAAGGTACATAGACGCTCACGGTGACTTTACTTTCAACCGGGGTTAGGTATGACCTTGGGAATTATTGTACGTCGTATAATGGTTTGTGGAATAGACAAAAGTCTAGGTTGTATAAATATGGTGTTACTAAACAAGTAAACGCGTATTGTGAGATGACTTGGAAATTTGGAGGGTAATTACTTCTATCGAGGTCAAGCATAGATTGTAAGCCCTTTTATTCTAATTACATAGCCTTGTCCTATCTTTAGGACGGCGGTGACGCCTTCGGTCATTGACTTCAGCTGCGACCTTACCTAATATTCTCGAATTAGAGAATTATTAAGTAATAGTAGCTGAGGGCGTTACACTTATAAAGGAATTAATCATACGAATCCATCTCCCGAAAATCGGGATTTCTATGATTAAATTGCTTAATCGGAGCTCGAGCTATAACTATATATATATATATATATGTCGTGATCAAAATCGAAAAGTTCATGAGCACAAGAAAATGAGAATATTGACGAGATTGTAACTTGGTTTGTATATTGGTTTGAAACTTGATTTTTGTGGTTGTAAATATACTCCGGCGTGTGGCCGTTGAGTTGTGTACTCCGAGCGTGTGGCTCGTTGAGTTTTATTGTGGATTTTATGCGGGTTTTTAAGGCTTTTAGCCTAATGGTTAGGCCGTATTTCAAGAGAAACTCTGCCAAAATTTTTAGAAAATTAGAACACTAAATCGATAGCTTAAGTTGGGGATGTAGAATGTTGATTGTCGGTGGAAAAGCATTAAAGCAACAAAGTATATAATATAACTTAGATTGTGAAAGGAAATTGAAACTAATTGGTGGTGGTTTTGAAATAAGTAATCTTATAAATGATTAATCATAGAAGGAAGTTAATGTATCTAGATTCGCCAAGTCAAGGAGCCAATCGGTAGGAAGTAGGAAGTACGTTTGGTTTACGGAGATACTAGATGAAGTGAGTGGTACAATTAAGGTTATGCTACATTAAGCACAGATTAGAGGTGATAGAAACAAAAGATCGAACTTGAGTGGTATTAAAAGAATGGGGAATTAAACTCATCAATTGTTTTGTATAAATTCAAACTATATCATCAATAGCTTATTTCCAGGAAATGTTTGAATATCGAGATCGAAGTGAACAATATGGATAGTTACGCGAAAAGTAAAAGTTTGGTGATCGTAAATGCATATAAGCTGTTGTTAAAAGACTAGTAGTCTACGAAGTAGATTCATTTTGGAAACGAAATCGAATTGAAATTGTGCTTTGCGAAACAATCAGCAATTGAAGCGTTCGACACGCCGAGGTACGTTATTGCCTTTACATTTATACTAAAAGTAAAAGTTTTACTGATTAATAGTTGGTGCTTCCAATTCATTGCATTTATAAATAAGTTTTCACAATTTATCATGATTTGGCCATGCAAAGGACCCACTAATCGCTATGACGATCCATGAATGAATGTGATCGTAATCGTAATCGTAATTGCAATCGTAATTGTAATCGTAATCGTAATCGTAAATGGTTGATCCGGGACGCCTGGACAATGGTGCCTGCTAGCGAGCATTGAATCGTAATTGTTCAATTGTGAACGAGAATCGTTAATTGTTCAATTGTGCACGAGAATCGTTAATCGTTCAATTGTTCACGGAATCGTTAATTGTTCAATTGTGAACGGAATCGTTAATTGTTCAATTGTGCACGAGAATCGCTAATCGTTTAACCGTTTAATCATTCAATTATTCACAACCGACTGCCTTATGATTCAATGAACCTAGGAGTCGGATCCCATGATTGATTGTTTCACGATACGGGTCCTAAGTTTGGCTAAATCGGTAAAGCAAATCGGCAATTAGCAAGTTTGCAAACTGTTTATTCAAGAAAAATGATTTAAGATATACATGATTTAAGAACACTTAAAATTATAATTTTATTTTATAACGGTAACGTCATCGAGCTTCTAGCTCACACGTCTATTGTTTTATCTTTTAAATTTTTAGGGAGTTGAGAGCATGGCAAGGCTGTGCACAATCACACCTAAAGTTTTAAGAGGAAGAAAAAGGATAAAGCCGGTCGGGAGAAGTGATGTATGGCTATTTGTCTTGACCCCGCACATGCTAGTCCCTCCCTTGGTCTCTTGGCTCATGATTCCCCTCCACTGATCCTCGGGATTTTGAAATTTTCATTTTACGTGAAGAAAATTTGGATTAAATTGTTACATAAATTGTTTGAATAATTGATTTGTTTAAATGAATTTGCCTTGTTTTCATTCCGAAACGGCGGTAGCGTCTCCCAATTTACAAGCCTTCAGCTGTTAATTACTTATTTATGTGGTTACGTATTGGGGGCGTTACACAAGGGTAACCACATAGATAATCAATTAATAATCATTTTAAGTTATTCTCTCTCCCTCATTTATAAAATGAATTGAAATGCACGTACTCAACCCAAAAATTTCTAACTTATATTTTACTTGCATAATAATGAGAATATTGAGTTTCGACTCACTTTGTAAGAATGTTTTCTTGTTTTGTTTTAGGTAACTGTTAGAAGTAACAAGTTGTAAATACTCGAACTTAGTGGCTCGTAGTGGGACCTTTGGTTGGTTTATAGCAATTAGAAAATGTTGTGCAGTCCGTCAAACATTATGTTGTTAATTATGGTTGTAAATATTTACATTTTAAGTGCTACCGTTTATTTTCGTCTCACTGTTAACTTATAATCAAATTTTACCTTTATCGACCTAAGTCTTGCTCTGTCCATGGACAAAAGCGGCTGTAGCGACTCCCGCCCTTCTTTTTACTCGTACTAATCATCGGTTAGCGGCTTTTTAGTTTAAACCGGTGATTACGGGTTGGGGCGTTACACCTTGAATGTCACCTTTTGGTGAATTAATTACCATAGTTCTATCATCGACACAAACTCTTTCTCAAAGCAACCAATAAATTTCATTTCATAGTTCATCTTATCCCAAAGATCTTTGCTAGTCCAATTTGAAAACATAGGAAAGTTACTTCCAATCTCACTTGTCTTGAAGAATGACACGATCCATATAGCAAAGGTATAATTTAAGATAAAGAAGAAAATATATCATTAGCACATAAATCTCAAAAAAAAAGAAGAAATAAACACATTTTATTTTATATAAATTAAATTAATTAACATCAAAATTAGAATTGGGCATCTAAATATTCCTCTTGGTTTCAACTTTCACTTATCGGTACATTTAACCAAACTATTGAATGTTTACTTACACCAGTTTAAGTTCTTCACCTATTGCAAATTAAATACACTTTTCAGCACAAGATGATTCACCTTTAGACTTTGATGTCTCTTAATAAGGCAAGGCAAGTACCAACATACATAACAAAGTTCCTCTTAAAATAATCACCCCTTCCCTTTGCTCCCTCAATTTTTCAATAAGTTTTATGTCAAAGGAAATTTATGATCTCATTGACTCTTCCAATGATTAAGAAATTCCTTATAAGACCTTGATTCTTTTTCCCTTCATCCACATCTTTAGGTCCTCTTTGAAAAACTAATGTCAAATACATATTTTCTTCTCTAATTATCAACTCATCATTTTCACTCAACTTCAACGATCATCTACAAGTGTCAAAGTTCTCAAGAAGCGATCTAGATAGCCTTGAGGGGATTAGATCCACTTTCAAACTAAATAAAGAATAAAACTCTATCTCAATGATATATATCTTACGCTCCGCTGATGCATCGAAAGAGCTAACTAAAGAAGAAGGAGACATTCTTTTCTTGAGTTTGGTAGGAAAATGTTCCATATCGAAACATCTTCATTATCTAAGAAACCAATAAAAATTTATTACAATCGTAATGAAAAAAATTAAAAGAGTAAACTAAATTCGATAACAATTAAACCTACCAATATTATTAGTTACTTGTTGTGAAGCATCCGAACAAGTTCTTTTAAAATACTTGAATATAATATATTTGACTTGTTTTTCCCCGATGTTATTATTAATAGGAAAGAAAACAACAACCTTCAATAAGCTAATAGGATAACGAAATTATTGTAGTCACCTAACTAAAAGTTATATAATTTCCATAACCCTTACTAATATGGCAATCCTCCAACATTATAGAATTAAGAATTCATCCTTACTTTAGCGAGAAAAGACACACCGAGTATATACATATTAACTTTATGTTGAATGGTTCACTACATTAGAGAAAAGATGCATTAGTATGTAACAAAGATTCACTAAAAATAGTAAAACCGAAAACCTACAATGACAAAACCGAAAGTCGAATAAATTAAGAATTTAAAATCACAACAGGTAAGTTCATACATTCAACTAGCCGGATCTTTGCTAGTTGCAAACCCTAGAACACTAAAATTGAAAATCTAGAACAATAAAATTAAAAATCGAACAAATTAAAACCCTAGAATCATAATAAGTAATTTCATACATTCATTTACCAATATTTTCACCAATCATAAACCCTAAACTCTAAAATTAAAAACCTAGAACAATAAAATTGAAATCAAACTACTCTAAAATTCAAACATTACTTATCTAAGCAATTTGCGAAGAAGCCTCTCGCACAACCATTTTATACAACAATCTATAAACTAAAAAACAAAAACAATAGCAAAATTGACTATGAATGAAAGAAAATCTTCGAAATTTGAAGAAATTATCTCCAAATATTAAAAATTGAAATTTATCAACGAGAAGAACCCACAAAGAAGCTCAAGCAAAAGGAACAAAAGTCTAACCCAGACGATGTGAACGAGGAAATTTGTGAAGAGTGCAAATCTAAGCTCACACAATCTAAACGAGAAAATTTGAGACTGTAAATCGTCTCCAAGAGAAGGAAAAGTAAAAGCGCAAAGTGTCTAGGAATGGGAAATGAACGTGCGAGCAAATAGTTTCCATTCAATGGGTCGCGTGTCGTCACGCGCAGGTTATGTATAATATGCATACGTTAATTACAAAATTTTCCCCAAGTTCAAGCTCTCCCTCTCCCTCTCCCTCTCCCTCTCTCTGCACACCCACGGCAGTCTCCACCAGCTACCGCCGCCCAGATCAGCCCCCGTCCGCCTCTCTTCTTTACTTCTTTGGTTTGGAGTTTGGAGCTGGGTTCATTACGATTTCAAGGTACGAATCCATTTGGACAAAGATTGAACTTACATTCAAAATTCTGTGATTGAAGTACCAGCTAGTATACATGTTCGTTGGGTGCTATTGTATTCATTTTATTTGATTTGATTAACCTTACATCCCAAATCGTTTAACCCATCTCAGATCATGACAATTGGAATCAAAGATTCAATCTTGGGAGCTTAATTTTTCTGAAAATTCGTTGTTGGCGATGCTGATTTGCCTCATCGCGGAACTATGAGACTGAGAGCAAACGCTAATGTCCTTGAGAAAACGGAAATCAACTTTCCCAGCTCATCGAAGAGTGAATTAAAGAAAAACTCGACTTCTGATGCATCATGGAGAAATATATTTTACCTATGCCTAGCTTTTCGCATTCTGAATTCCTTGCTGGTGCAAACATACTTCAACCCAGATGAACATTGGCAGTCATTGGAAGTTGCCCATCGCCTGGTGTTTGGGTATGCATCCAGATGTTTTTTGCTGTTGTACCCATCCTGAAACGTAATATTCTCAGTGGAATGTTGAATTTTGTTTATCTTTCTAATGGCAGATATGGGCATCTTACTTGGGAATGGAAAAGAGGCATTCGAAGCTATTTGCACCCTCTCTTGTTCGCCTTTCTTTACAAAGTTCTTGCGATTTTGCACCTGGATGTTCCTTTGTTTATGGTGGGACTTGTTTTCTTCACCCTTTTCTTGTTTGTATTAGAATGGCTATGGTTCCTTTTTCTTTTTCGATTGGTGATGTTTATTTCTGCTGTATCAGATGAGAGCGCCACGTCTGTTTCAATCCATTTTCGCTGCTGTTGGTGATTTGTTCTTGTATAAATTCTCGGATGTCATTTTTGGCAATCACGTTGCACAGTGGGCAGTATCCTTGTTCTTCATTCCAATATTGTTTCCTTTTTAGTGTTCATATGTTTATGTTGAAATGCTTTAGTTACTCTTAGGATCCCAGCATTGTGTCAAACTTGCTACTAATTTCCAATGCTAAACATGTAAAGATGTCGGGTACTTGTGCCTGCCCATTTTATGAGAATTTTTGCAAATTTGTGGTCTAAAGTTGAAACTTCAAATGTCGGTAACCATGTTTGAGTGCTGAGCATTTGTTATGAGATTTGAGAGAAAAATGCTAAAGTTATGACTTCATACTTCTGGAATATGTTTACACCTTAACTGGGTTGCAGCTGTTCTGTTACTTCACAAACTGGTTTGTGTTTTTCTGTTGGACAAGAACTTTAGCAAATAGCTTTGAGACTATTCTTACTGTAATCAGCCTGTACTATTGGCCTTGTATGAGAGTTAGTTCTGGTAAAATTTCTCCTAGTTCGAGGAAGTGGGCGTTGGCTACTGCTGCATTAGCCTGTGCTGTTCGACCTACAAGTGCTGTAATATGGCTGTATGTTGGTCTTATTGAGCTATTCAAGGCTTCTGATAGATTGAAGTTCATCTTTCTTGAGGTGTTTCCTATTGGGTTGGTACTACACCTTATCTCCTTTTTCTTTTTTCTTGCCAATCTCTCCCCCAACCTAATATCATGTTTGAGTCTCAACTGATGTATGTTACTAGATGCACCAACTCAGACATGTGTTGAGTGTCAAAATCATTAGTTTTTTGAAAATTCTGCTCATTGTTGATTCATAAAGTGTTAATTGTATACATCCATGTTAAGTGTTGAGTGTTTGAAGTAGGTGCTTGTCGTAAAATGAAAACAATTAGTCAAGATGGATAGAATCTATCTAGCCCTTGAAAATAATCTGATTCAATTTTCATAAATTACTTGAGTTCCAATTTTTCTTGTATCATGAATTCCTGATCAGTACTGTGCTTAAGGTATTTATATGACATGTGTATGTCTCTCATACTGTAAGACAGCTTCCATGGCCTTTCCCTTCTAATCATTTCAAGTGCAAATGGGCAATAATTTGCTCCAGGACTTTGTTCTGCTTGAACAAAAAATATGAAGTAGATATGCTATTGGGTAGTGACCCTTTGATTTCAGTCTCTATTAGAACATTGAGCATCACACACCCTAATTGTCCTGTTATGGTAGGCTTAATTTTATAACAGCCAGTGGCTTCTCGTCCATACTAAAGGAAAGGGTAAAAGCCTCTGAAGGCCATCCTAAGCTAGTCTTCCTTTCTACTTGAGATGTTGATCTCACTGATTCATTCATGGAGATGTGGGGTATGATTTCCCAAATGTCAGTGAATCAGCTTCAGCTTTTTGTTCCGTCTTCTGGCATCTGCTTTTCCTCATAAGCATCCTAGTCCCATAATTCTGTATCTTTGTGACCCCTCCAATCCTGGGGAGAGTAAAGTACTAGGCCTTACATTTATGCTATGGGGTCAATTTTTCATCACAATAGTAAGTACATTCTTTGCTCTCCCACCCCACCTCCCCCCCAAAAAAAAATCTCGTTAAGGATATGCTTAGGTTCATGTGTTTTCCTGGATGAAACTGAGTTTGTGGCGTCTGAGAGTGGAGGCAGGCTATGGAGCCAAGTTATGCAGCTTTTGGGGCTCTATGGTGTGGTTGTGTCTGTTCCCCTAATAAGCTATGGTAGCTTCTTGCCTTCAGCAGTTCAGCTGTACAATAGACATAATTGTAGGGGTTGTGGTTTGATCATCCTCACTGTTATTTTGGCTCTTTATTGCAAACTAAGAAAGAGCTCACTGCAAGTGCAATAGGTAGCTCTTCCCAAGTTCACAGTGAATCAAATTTATCCAGTTAGTTCAGAGACCCAGTCAATGTGTACTAAGTTCTGCCACTGGATGAACCCAAGATTGATGCTCTAATCTGGCTATAAAAACGTTCTTCTATACATCCCTATTAGGTAATTTCTCATGTCCTAGCTTTCTTGTATCATTGCTGCCCTATTAAGGCCTTTTCCTCAAATGGATGGAGGCTATTTAACCTTGATCATTTTATTTTTTCTATCAACTTTAAAAATTTACCTTCATACACCCGATTCTATAGTTAGCTACCCTCAAACTAATGAAAGCGGTCATAGAATATTGTGAGAAATTGGTTTTAAGAAGAAAAAAGGGTACTGCTCCCAATCTAAAGCGTGAGAAATGTGACTACATGTTGAAGTAACCTTAATGGTTGGCAGTTGCTTATGTCACTTGGATGCTAAGTCTGCTCACCAAACGGTTGATGTTAGCACACCTTTCTGTCTTGACCTGATCAAGGGTTTTTAACCTCCTTGCTTAATTTCCTGATCACAAGTTGCTGCGACAAATTCCTGTGTCCTGCCATGGATAGAGATTCCTGAAGAATATATCCTTCTTCATTGTTCAATCCAGCTGTCCATAATGGCTATAGAAACTGCTGTATACCAACTATCTAGCCAATTGAGGAAGAGCATGAAAAATGGAAATCAACAAGCCCGGGTTTATGGAGAAACGAACTGAATCTGAGCTACTTCCTTTTTGTATTAAAAAAGTTCCTTGAAGGAAAAGGGGATATTTCTTTAATGAAAATCCATATGGCATTCTTCAAAAAAGTAAATCAAATACATGAAAATAAATTCTCCAACAAAGCTAATGGTTTGAGGGTGTTGAGACATTGCTTCAATGCTTCAAACATAATCTCATCAAGACTCTCTATGGACTCTGTTTCTGGATAATGGGAACTTCTGCCTTCTTTTGATGCTATACAATTTGTGGATAGTTTCCATATTGTAAGTTTATAGCTCTTTGCGGGCTCCATCCAACCTTTTGATCATGATATATGTTATTCTATTTTCCTTTTTTAAATAAAAAGAAGCTAACGATCATCATATTGGCATTCTGCTCTCAAATTGTAGCATCAATCTTACCAGGCAAAGTACTACATTATAGCTTAAAGCAGGAGTCTATTTGATGTGATACATTACACTTAAAAAGCTTCCGTGATGAAACCATATGAAGGTATTCATCTCGCGTCGCCAATCTAAGAAACTAGATATGGAATAAAGATGTAAATTCACCTAATGAAATGAAGCTTTGTCATGCCGTGGATGTGAATCTTAAATTGAATAAGAACTCATGCCATTGGCAAGGGAAAAGACTGGAAGAGTTTGTACTAAGGGTGAAGAGAGAGTAAACCTTTTGAAAGAAAATTGTGGTTTTCCTTGGAATATTATTGGAAGTCATCAACCCCATTTAAATTGTCCTTCGTTGTGCAGGAAGCTTCTCAAGGCAAGATCTTAACCTGCTACAACTGACAAGAGGGGTAAAATGTTGGTCAACAGGTGCTTTATGTGCAAAGATGACTTGGAAACTACCGCTCATCTTCTTTATTGCCCAATTGCTAGAAACCTTTGGGAGTTAGCTTTCAGTTTCTTGGGCCTTTATTGGATGATGCCTAGTTCTGTGAGTCAACTATTACTGGCATGGGAAGGCCTTTCTGGGACAAGGGCCAATTATAAAGTTCTTCGAGCCATTTCGCATGTTATATTGTGGTTGTGGATGGAGAAAATAGGAGAATTTTTGATGGGGTTGAAAGTACGATTGAGCGCTTAAAGGACAAGTGGCTCAAGTATTTATGCTTTTAGGAGGAGGAGGTTTTTGTTCCTCTTTGATAGATGTGATTGAGTTTGTGGATAGCCTATTTTTGGGTTGTAAGTAGCTTTTGTGGGATGCTTATTCAACATCCCTTCTTGTAAATGCCCTTTATTATTTATTTAATTTATAAAAAGACCTTTTAAAAGAAAATTCTGACCCTCACAAGAAGGTATTTTATTGAATGAAAAAAAAAAACTTTCTAGATAATATTTTTGATTTCTGGCCGAAATATCGAGGGGGTTACAACTGTATGGGTAGTAGTGCCCTGATAATCATTGAAAATGTGTGAAGGGAAAATGGAATGGGTTGGAGTTAGAGAATAGGGAAGAAAAGGAGAAAAGAGAACCTGAGCTCTATTTATTCACTGAAGATTACAATAACTTTACTGGACTTTGATGAAGGATAAAAATGAAAGTGAAAAGAGACCTGCTTATTCTACATTGACGACTGAGTATGAGCAATTGCTTTTCTAGCTTAGTTCCATTCCATATCCCGCTATGTCACTGAGTGATTGATTACCTGATCGACTTCTGAGAAGATTTTGCGTTTGGATTGCTCATATTCATGCTGAGTGATATTTGCCCTGCACATGCTCCAAGTTTAGCAGGTATTGTTACAATACTGCATAGTGCTGCGGTAACTACCATAGCTGCTGCTGAGCTATGATGCTCATCATGGGGAGAGAAAGAACAAGGCAGTGAGAGTGAGAGTGGAAGTTGAGAGATATAGCAGGTCACCATGACGCAGAAGAGATGCATTATTATTATCTTTTATGGGGGTGTTTGGGGGTGGGGTGGGTGGGGAATACATCCAAATAAGAGAAGAGTAAGGTCTTGGTGGGAAGCTCTCTTGCTATGTCCTGCCTACCTCTACTCCAATAAGGCTGGCATTGGGCTCGGTTAGTAACCACATGACCACATAGTAATACCCATTAATCAATTTGTGGTATCTTTGAAAAGTGAGGAATTCTTGAAGTAGCGTAGCATACCCACCCCCAAAAAAAAAAAAATTCCTTATATGTTCAGGCTGAATTATGCACAGTATCTCTTATATGTTTATCTTCTTATGACTGCTTGGATAGCGTAGCTTCTGCTTTTGAGTCAATCCGTATGCTACTTTTAAAGTGTCTCTATCGAGTCTCTTTGAGATAGTTAATTGATCTCTTCAGGACTCTCTGAATGCTGTTTTCACATAGTTCACTTGTGTTTTCAGGGCTGTGGTGCTTGCATTTGCATCTGCGGTGGATCGTATGATGTATGGCTCCTGGGTCATAGTTCCTTTAAACTTTCTAAAATTCAACTTTCTTTCCTCTGGTGGAGACTATTATGGAACTCACCCATGGCACTGGTACTTCACTCAGGGTTTTCCAATAATGGTTTTCACTTTCTTGCCATTTTCTGTGGCAGGCGTGATTTACTCTAAGAATTGGAAACTCTCTGGTCTTATTGGGTGGGTTATAGCCGTTTATAGCATTCTAGGACACAAAGAATTCAGGTTCATCTCTATTTCATGCTTCCTAGTTATGTTTTTTCATTCAGTCTCTAATGTTGCTTCATAGCTGAAAGTGTATACTTTTTCAAACAGGTTTGTCTTACCTGTACTTCCAATAGCATTGATGTTCTCTGGATATTCGCTAGCAGCTCTTAATTGTCAAGAGTTACCCCTTGGTAAAAGCAAAAGGATTACAACTGTGCATACCAGATGGCCTTTAAAATTACGACTAGCTGTATTCTTTTTGCTGCTCACCAACATCCCAATGGGCCTCTACATGAGTTTGGTTCACCAGGTATGCTTTTTTTTTTGTATAATAAATTCGAATATTTATTCATTAATAAAGCATTTGGAAAATTCTGAATTTGCACATTCTAGGATTCTCAACTTCATAAAGAATATAATTTCCTTAGCTCCGAGCAAGCAATTTTGCTAATTGCTTTTCTGGGTCCCAGTAGTTATGTTGTATTGAACTATATTACTAGCGTCATTTTTAGATATGTGCACAATAGCCTTGTGTCCCTCAAATTTTCGTTTTATTTTATTTATTTGACTGGGAGTTCCATTGTTCCCCCGCCCCCTGTTCTTGGTTTGTTTCTCTATATATGAAGTTGCCTTTGTCCTATATGCTCCCTTTGTCCCACCATTATTGTCATAGTTGACATTTTTTATTAATTTTTGTGGACTCTAGTGTGGCTGTTAATATAATGAAGTACAATCTATTTAACATTTTGGTCAGTTGTGACCAAAAGTACTTCTAAATGCTTTTATGTAATACATATTGTTTGATGTAATTTGTGAGAAAATAATGCTCAAAATTAGTTTTTGAATTTGCTGAAAGTCAACTATGAGAATAACAGTGGGATGACCATCTTTTCCTCCCTTTTTTTGGGGTTTAGGGGTCTGTGGGTGTGGGTGGTTTTTTTTTTTTGGATGGATGATCTGGTAGAATTTTACAAATTTAGGTCACAGATGAGGCTACGTATAGAACCTGCTTGCGGGCATGATACACATGTGGTCTTATTATCAATGGTGTGAGATAGAGATATAGATAGAGTGGGGGGAGGGGAGGGGAGGGAGGGAGGTAGGGAGGGAGAGGAATGTGAATTACAGGAGAAACCATAAAGAAAGAAGCAAGAATCTCATAGCAGTCATAGGATAATTGCAATCCATCCAGTGCCAAAGGAGTACATATCTGGCATAATAAATGAACCAAAGTTCCCAAAAGGCTATAACTGCTAAACCAAAGACCTGATAAATGGATAATGTTCTTTATATGCGGCTTAAAGTTCTTACTAATTTTGCATCCTTGGCAGTGGAAGTCATTACCATATCTACATATATGTTTGGGCTAACAAAATCGTACGGCTTTCATACCTGGATAACTGTTTGGATTAGACTGATAGGCTTTTCGCCTTTTCCTTTAGCAATTGTTTCTTACACTGTAATCTTAAACAGAGGGGAACAGAGGATGTAATGCACTATCTTGCCACAGAAGCACGGAATGGTGAAGTCAGAAGTGTACTCTTTCTAACACCTTGCCATGCCACACCTTATTACTCTGCTCTTCACCAAAATCTGCCCATGCGCTTCTTGGATTGCACGCCAAGGTTTGAACGCTGGGGTTGATCTCCTGCTTTTAAATTCCTCCTTTGATCCACATCTTTTGTTTTATTCTGACATTATTTTACATTTTTATCATCAGTGAACAGAGAGGAATCCCGGATGAATCAGACCGTTTCTTGACGGACCCTGTTGGGTTTATGTCCGAATTTGTAAGAAACTGGTCTTTACCAAGCCACATTGTGTTATTTGATTCTGAAGAGAGGAAGCTCAAGGATTTTTTAATTTCAGAAAACTTTAGAGAGGTAAAGGCTGCAATGTTTTACTCCTTTCTTTCACTGTTTGTGTGCTCTTGTTCTTGAGCTGGATTTTATTTTTCGGCAGGTCAAGAGGTTCTTCCATGCTCACTTTAAGGTAGATCGCGATCTTCAATCATCAGTTATTGTGTATGTTCTCACAAGCTGGTAATATATAGACCATCCAAAAGAGTGATAGCGGCAGGCCCGTAGTTTAGATTAGTTGCCATTTCTAATGTCTACTTTTGAGCAAGTTTTGGTTCTGTAACTATGAGAAATGTTTTTGTTTTCCAGTTTTCATTTATTCTCTTTGTACTTGTGCAATTATTATGCTTTCAAAGTTAGGTTTCTTCATTGGATCCTTGGACAAAGAGAATTAAACACTTGTATGTGTTGCATAAATGGAAATTACTAATATTCCTCTATTTAAGTTTATCAATTTTTTTTGTTTTTCCTTTTCTTTTTGGGCATTAGGCTTGTTTTTCCTTTTGGGTAAGACATTGTATTCAATATCGGCTCAAAGATGATGTCAAACTAGTCATGGATGCCGAGTGAAAAGTAGGGTGGAAATGAGCTCAGCCAAGCTAAGGCTTGGCATGGTCACATCTTGGCTTGTGAACTTTTTATGAGCTCGACTTGATTCACAAGCTTGTCGATCTTAAAAATTTAAGCTCAAGGTAGGTTCACTTTAGCTCACAAGCCCTCACCAGCTTTTTCGAGCTCATACTTCGTGTGTAATAACTAGGTTTTGTTACAAATCAAAATGATCAAAATCAAATTTAAATCCTTGACGTTAAAGAAATAGATGTATTGTAACCAATAATGATACAAGATTGTTAAATAATTGGGATCGAGAGGACGATAACAATGAAAAATAAGATAGATCATAATAGTAATGAGTATGATATATCGTTGTGACTTTATAATATGTAACACAAATAAAAAAGTGAGTGACTTATAAAATAGGTCTTAATTTTATTAATCATATATATAATTTAATTTTTGAAATTGTATTACAGGTCGAGGCTAATATGTACTCCCCTTCTTCTTTACAAGTCTCACGAACCTAACGAGCCGAACTTCCTTGCGCTCCTCTTGACTCCTATGTATAATGAGCTCGAGCTCGAGGATGCTCGGGCTTTTTCGAACCGAGTTTTTCCGGGTTTCCCGCCGAGCTAGCTCACAAGTTCTCATAAGCGGGCTCAGCACATTTTCACCCCTAAGGAAAAGAATTCGTTTCAAACATGCACTACTAATGTTTCTCTTTTATTCATTCTTTCCATACATCAAAAACCATTATAAGCAAACAAGGAATCATACTTATCTAAGTTACAGAAAAAACTAAAAATTATGAACTTTTTTTTTGGGAAAAATTGACTGTGAATTACAAAGAAATAGATTACATCTAGCCTTAACAGCCAGATTATGGACCCTAAAAGCATTGACCTGTGGACTTTTTGTAAAGAACAAAACTTAAAAGACTGGAGTAACGTAAAAAAGAAGCTCGAAGTGCGAAATTTTTCTTAGAACTCGCTCCATGCGACTTGATTTCCGGATGAATTCCTCCTAGTCCATCCTTATCAAATATTTGTCGAATATCCCTCTCCAAGGCATTGCCTCCGTCCATCGCTATGTACTCCATCCGTAATGCACTTTGCTCATAACCATACCAAACATCCTTAAGAATAACAGTCCCATTACACCGAGCGATTGACACAACTCCTCTCGCAACGTACGACTAGTGAATGGCGAGACCTAGACCTGATTGTTCGGTCCCAAATGAAAATGGCATGCTTCCTAATTGCTTTTTCCTCCTATGGATATGGCAAAGTGACTTTGAATTTGGGACTTGAAATTGGAACGGGAATTGGAGACAAGATTATGATTTCGGCCGGACCTTATGAACTTCCTACGTATCCGCTATAACGTAAATCAGGCCTTGAGGGTTTAGACTTTGAGCTTTAGGATACCACGCCACACACCTCATACGGGAATCGAAGCGCTAACCGAAACTGGTAGCAAGTCTTGTTTTAAATGCTTCGACCAGGATTTCCCGGTCATTCAACCCAAAGCAGTTCACGAGGTACAATGATACATCTTCGAAACCGGGAACGGGCCTATCGAAAGCACAAGGAGCTCCCAAATCCGCTATATATTTGACACGGGTTTGCCGTAATGCTAAAACTATAGCGAATGCATCTATCGTCATTGATGCATAAATAAAGAGACCAATTAGTAGTGATTGAATTCCTTCTATGGTTCCACATGAGAAACCAAGACTGAATATAACCTACATGTCCCATTGAACTATGAGCTAGAAGTCTTTTACTTTCGTTTGAGCTATGGCGGCCATTGCTCCTAGGATCATAGAAGCAATGTTGTAGGAAAAGAAGATTTGTAGTTCAAAAATGTATTGATTTGGTTAGGTTTTTTTCTTTTTTGGAAATAAGAAAAGGAAATAGACCTAGGTCAGTATCCGAAAAGGGAAATGCACACTTTATTAGCATCCTTGATGGTGACGGGCTCATTGGATGGAGAAGTGTAGTGCTTCACAAGGTAGCTGCCCGGACCTACGTATGTCCTTTAGTTGGTTGCGGTTTTTGTGGTTGTTCTGCTCCTCTTCTATCAGCATGCCGACATATCGAAATGTTTTGAAGTCTATGAAAGGCAAGAACTTCAAGTGCCGATGATAAGAAAGTTTCAGGTTTTTGATGATAAGTCTAATATGATCCTTTTAGAGGGTTGATCAGCCATGTGGGTGGCCTTTACCCTCTAATGGGTGAGGAAGTTTTGTAGACAATACATGGGTAAATTTTTTGACTCTAGGGTGTGGCTATCTCAAGAGATTCAAGTGATCATTGATGCTAATTGGGTTACACGTGCAAGCATTGAAGTTTTGCAATTTGGTGAGTATTTTCTTTTGTTGGGAAAAGGTGGGTTGGTTTAGTAGAAGCGAATCCTTTTCCCTCTTTCTGTAATTTAAGATGAGTTATAAAATTACGAAAATGTAATAGATGGAGACACACGAATTTTTACGTGGAAAACCCTCCAAGACGAAGGGAAAAACCATGGGACCGTCGGTCCGAAAAACATACTTCTACTATATGAATAGTAGGATTACAACAATATCTCTAAATAAATTAGAGGGTATACACTCAATACCTCACCCACTTAGGATGGAATATAAAATTAATCTCACCAATTTTGGTGGTTCACTATACTCTCAAGTGTTTCTCACTTGGATAACTTGTTTGCTTGCTTGAATGCTCCCGTAACACTCCAACATATATACAGTAAAAGGGACTTGAAGTGATTTCAATTACACAGTCCTAATCTAAGTATAGGCTAGGAGAAATTTGCATAGCAACTTGACTTTTGATCTCAACATGATCAACTTTGTCAAAAAAGAAGTGAAACGGAAATTAATGATCTTGACTCATTTTCTCCTCCTTTATGATTCCCGCGGCTGCATATCATGACTTTCTTGTAACCTTGTTTTTTATTCATTTATGTGAGTCCCACCAATTATAAAGGAACCCAACATCTTTTTCATTATATGAATCCACTTGACTAAGATAACTTAGTCCGAATTGTTGTCGTAATTTTAGAAGGGGCCTTTTGGTTCTTAAACCGTGTATCTTGAATGTTTGTCCTCAAGGAGTGGATTTTGATGTGGATTCAATTAAAGGGCATTCCTTTCAAACATAGAAATTCGGAAGTCACATTGGGGGATGTGTTTAGTGAAGTCGTGGATTTAGAATTTCAAGCGAGTCGGGATTTTATAAACCATAATATGAGGATTAAAGTGAAGATTAATCTAAGTGGATTTAGATTTTAATCCTCATATTAATCTTCACTTTAATTCTCATATTAGGGTTTATAAAACCGCTAACCTTAATGCCACTTCAAACTTGAGTTAGCCATACCCTAATATGAGGATTAAAGTATAGAGCCACTTAGATTAATCTTCACTTTAATCCTCATATTAGGGTTTATGAAATCCCAACCTCCTTGAAACCCTAAATCCACAACTTTATTAAATACAACCCTAACCTTGATGTCACTTTAAAATTTATATGTTTAAAAGGAACATACTTTAATTGTACCCACACCGAAACCACATTAATATCGACTCCTTGAGGACAAACATTAAGGTTACATGGTTTAAGAACCAAAAAGGTTCCTTCTAAAACTACGACCTCAAATCTTTATAAAGTGCATTCATACAATGAAAAAGAAAATACTCACCAAACTGCACAACTTCAATGCTCGCTCGTATAACCGAATTAGCATCAATGATTGCTTGAATCTCTTGAGTCAGCCACACCCTAGAGTAAAACAATTTACCCATGACAGGTGTTTTCTCACCAGCTCTCTCCAAAAGAATCATAGGCCATGAAAGGGACGAGAACCGAGGTTCTTGGGTAGCAGGTAGGGCTGGGTCGGGGTTGGCCCATTACTATAAAGGGTCGGGCCGGGTCGGGGAAAAATAAATGGACTGGGCCAGGTCATGGGCCAGCTGACCTGACCCGTCCATGACCCACCCATGGGCCGGAGCTAAACATTTGACATTAGTACTTGGTTTGGTAGCATAAAGTAGTAGTAGAACATCCGTGCTTGAAACAACCGTGATTGAAACAACTTGTAAGGCAACAAAGTTCCCAATTTTCAACTCATGACAAATTCCATTAAAGACATAGCTAATACAAATTGGTAATCGCCTGGAAAAAGCATATGCTCGTAGTTTGCAACTCTACATGATATTAAACTCTTGTTTCTCGGTAAAAAGCTTCATATAAACACACAATGAGATCACATAACCCCAAAAGCCAAAAAAACAAAAACATGATGTACACAAAACATCATACATTTTCCACACAAGGAGTAGTGGTACATGTATCACATATGACGGCTAAAAATAAGTTATGCATCTCATCAACGAGTGTCGAAGCGTCACAAAGCAGGCTGGTTAGAAGCATGCAGCGATCCCCACTCCTCTCTCTTGTATCATCCTCCTCTTTGTGATTGGTGGAATATGCATAAAAAAATTAATTAAAACAATTTAAATATATAAATATAATCTACTACAACAATTAAAAAACTTAATTGCTTAAAAGAATTAATTACCTAAAAGAGGATACTTGTATCATCATCCTCGTCCCCTCCATCATCATCTAAATTAGAATCATTGTCAATTGCTAGAGTTGTATCATACTCGCACGTCGCCAATCTTGAAGACTTACGAGTGCTTGTACGGTCATAGGCTTCAAAGCACAACGAGTAGGGAAGATGGTTTTTCCACCAATACTAAAGGCAGACTCCGATGTTACGAGTACTAATTGGGATTGTCAACGGATCTCGTGCCATCATAGAAAGCCACTGGGAATCTCACCGAGCTCTTGTGCCAAAAATCCAAAACATCTAACTCCAAATTCAAATCAAGACCGAGCTCATCCAAGTATAAATCCAGATGGGACCTCCCAGTTTGGGGCATAGAGCTTCTACCACTAAAACTACTATAATCATCAAAGTAGTCATCCCCGATAGCACTAACAGCAGGAAAAGGATTAATAATAGGTGAAGTTGATATCGAGTGTAGCTTGTACTCGTTGTATAAGGAACGCAAAGTGCTTAACACATTATCAACACGTTCCGTAGCTTCATCAAATCTAAACAACTTACTAAAGCAATACTCAACAAATTTAACTTTACACCGAGGATCCAAAATGACAAGCACATGACAAGTACAAATTATGTTCGACCAATACTTGTCAAATTTTCCAAGCATCTCATTTGCCATATTAGCTAGATAACCATAAGGACCCTGAGCTGTCTCAAGCAAACGCCTATGAACCATCCATACACCCTTGAAATACAAGTTAGATGTTGGGGTCTTCACAACACTAAACATGCAAGTTACATCATAAAATAACTTGAGAAACTTATGAATTATACTAAGTTTCTCCCACTCCTCCTCTAAAGGCACATAGGTTTTCAATGGAGAATTAGTTGATCCCAAGTAGAGAAATACATTCTGATAATACAAGACATTATCAAGCAACTTGTAAGTGGAATTCCAATGAATTTGCACGTCCAAATTCAGTTTTCTTTTTACATCCAAATGAAAGATCTTTTGTGCACTTTCATAAAATTCTTTACCACTAAGAGAAGATTTAGTAATCAATTTCACCAAATTTCGAATCTTTTCCATAATTTCCTCAATCGACTTTAGACCTTCTTGCACAATAAGATTCAGGATATGTGTACAACATCGTACATGAAAGAATGCAGCACTACTTATCAATCCACTTCTAGGAACAAGATGCTTTTTAGATTAGCCATCATCACATCATTGTACTTAGCATTATCCACGGTTATGGTAAGTATCTTGTTCTCGATATTCCATTGAGTAAGAAATAAAAGCACTTCATTTGCTATGCTTTCACCATCATATGGAGGTGTCAGTGCCCTAAACCTAAGGATTCTTTTGTGCAATTTCCAAGCACTATCTACAAAGTGGGCGGTGATGCAAATGTAGTGTTGATAAGTATGATTTTACCTCCAATTATCGGTTGTCAAACAAATACTACTCGGGAATTTCAATAACATATCTTTCAACTTATTTGTTCCCCCCATACATAGTCATCAGTTCTCTCTTAGCCGTTGCACGACTAAATGGCACAAAACCCAGGTTAGCTTTAGACATCATCCGTCTAAAAGCTTTTTCCTCAACAGTCATAAAGGAATGAGCTCCTTCAACTATATAAAGAACAATTTCCTTACGAAGCTCGCTCATATTAAACACAAATTCCACGTTATCATCATCACTATCCCCTTCACCACCTTGAAACCCACTAGGTCTCACTTGGACATCTCTCCAAATGACGTTTTAAATGAGAAGTCCCACTTCCCTTAGTAGCGAGATAAAGACATTTTACAATGCATGCAAATTGCGATTGGTTCACCTTGTGGATTAGTGTCTTCCTTGAGCTCTCTCCATACTTTGGACTTTTTCTTCCTTTTAGCTTGTGGAGCATTATACTCACTATAACCATCTTCCGTCACTTGCCTAGAAGATATTCCTTCACTATCCATCCCTAAGATAGGAGAACAAAAGCATTATTAATCACATGAATATCTTTCTCATTGAATTAAACAAAAGAGTGTGACAAGGCAAGTAAATGAATTCTAAGTTCGAAGTAGAAGCATTTCAATAATTGTAAGAGATCTGCAAAGCATCATGGAAGGACAGAAAGACAAGAACCTTTGATGCAATAACGTCTTGACTCCCTAACGCAAGCCTTGGGTAGATAGAATTAATCTTTAAAATCCAATCGTGCCTAATTGTAGGTTTCTCGGGAATTTGAAGATTGAGCTCTCATGTAAGCTACACAAAAGACCAATATAATATAATTCCCAAGAGCTACCAGGAAGACAAATTCATTCCTTCCAATTTCATGAACGGGTTTTACATGATCCACAACAAGGAGCAGATTGAGAAACAACAGGAGGACATAAAGGATTTGAGAATGATTCATGCCACAAATGAGGAGATGAATGCTTGTTTTAATGTCAAATGCCTACTTCAAACGGTTCACATTAGCCAAGAAAGATTAAACCTACTTAGGTAATCCCAGTTAGTACTATAGCATCGGAGTCCGCCTTTAGTCTTGGTGGAAAAACCATCTCCCCTACTCGTAGTGCTTTGAAGCCTATGACCGTACAAGCACTCGTAGGTCTTCAAGATTGGCGACGTGGAGAGTATGATACAACTCTAGCAATTGACAATGATTTTAATTCGGATGAAGATGGAGGGGATGAGGATGATGATACAAATATCTTCTTTTAGGTAATTAATTCTTTTAAGCAATTAAGTTTTTTAATTGTTGTAGTAGATTATATTTATATATTTTAATTATTTTAATTAATTTTTATGCATATTCCACCAATCACAAAGAGGAGGATGATACAAGAGAGAGGAGTGGGGATCGCTGCATGCTTCTAACCAGCACTGCTTTGTGACGCTTCGACACTGTTGATGAGATGCATGACTTATTTTTAGCCAGTCATATGTGATACATGTACCACTACTCCTTGTCCGGAAAATGTATGATGTTCTGTGTACATGATGTTTTTTTTTTTTTTGGCTTTTGGGGTTATGTGATCTCATTGATTTTGTGTTTATATGAAGCTTTTTACTGAGAAATAAGAGTTTAATATCATGTAGAGTTGCAAACTACGGCATATGCTTTTTCCAGGCGATTACCAGTTTGTATTAGCTATGTCTTTAATGGAATTTGCCATGGGTTGAAAATTGGGAACTTTGTTGCCTTACAAATTGTTTCAATCACGGTTGTTTCAAGCACGGATGTTCTACTATCGCTTTATGCTGCCAAACCAAGCACCAATGTCAAATGTTTAGCTCGACCCATGGGTAGGTCATGGACGAGTCGAGGTCAGCTGGCCCATGACCCAGCCCAGCCCATTTATTTTTCTCTAGCCCGGCCCGACCCTTTATAGTGATGGGCCGACCCTAACCCGCCCCGGCTTGGTCCGTTGCCCAGCCCTATTCCCGACTATACTTCATTCTTGATAAACTCAAAGACTTTTTCTCTACAGTATTTCTCATCCTTCATAAAGGGGCATAAATCTTCAAACTAACTGAAAACCGTACCCACTTTTGAATTAAGATTAATAGAAGAAGAAAATTTGCCTAGCAAAGAAATTGAGCATAATGGTTCTCACTGGAAAAATCTACATGAAACACACTCTTCAGTCGGTTTTTTTCCCAAACATGCGAGAGAGAAGCTCTCAACTTTCTCTCACTAGGAGAGTAAAAATTTCTCTTGGAAAAAAATTACGAATTTAGAAGACATAATTGTTTTTTTTTTTTTAAATTACTTTCATATTATTTTTTATGTCAAAGACAATAATAAAAAATAAAAATAAAACATCATACAAACAAAGGGCCTGAATAATAATTTTACGATTGATGTTAGGAGCTTCAGCTACTCCAATATTTCACCAACCATAAGTTGTAAGTTGTAAATAGTTGTACGAGTTATAATTTTTTCCAAACTTAGAAGATAATTATTTTTTTAAAGTTCTTTCAAATTATTTTTTGTCATACACAATAATGAAAATAAGAAAAAAAACATCATACAAACGAAGCGCCTGAATAATAATTTTACAAGTGATGCTATCAGAAAAAAATTTTACAATTGATTGATGCTAGGAACTTCAGCTACACCAATATTTCACCACCCATAAGTTGTAAGGTATAAATACGAGTTGTTAAATAATTGTAAGCTTAATTTTAAAAAAATTGTAAACCGTTAAACCTATAAGAAATTGTCAAGGGCTACAAGGTTGTAAGATAAGTTCAAAAGAGCTTACGTGCCAGAACATTTGTGTGTGTGTGTGTGTGTGCGCCGGCGGATGTAAATAAACTTTAACGGCAAAAAATTTATATTATTTATGCTCATCAAAGACTTATTTCAAGTGAAAAATGAGGCGTAAAATCTCAGCAAGTGTGCATAGATCCAAAGCCAGATTTGGAATAACCTAATTTCTCCATTGCAGCGAAATTTAGCAGCAAATTTGGGTTTTACTAACAAAATAATGAAGCATACCCCCATGCTTCTTTTACCATCATCATGAAACACCTACTATTCAGATGGGCAAACGACATTTCGGAAGGTACTATCAGCATTCAGCTAATAATCATCTGATTCAAAAATTCAGCTTGCTCAGGGAAGTACTCCAACAGTTCATCCTTGGTCACCCAAACAAAATCATCACATTTGCTGATGTCGTACTTGTTTGCTGCAATTACTTGTGATTTGAAGAAGAATCTCTGCCCAAAAGAAAAGGTAAAAAGTGCATAAGCTAAATTATTTCTGTACGTGTAGACCTCACAAAACTGGCCTACCAGAGTCAGATTACACAAACTGAAGGACCTGAAATCAAATACAGAATAGCATAACAACCTGAATTGACATGATCCAAATCAAATCTATCCAAAATCTGCCTCCAATTCCAATTGCACACTTCTCAAGCTCATTGGAGCAATCAATAACAGACCCAAACATAAGCAAAAATTAACTTAACCTAAATCTTACTCGTACGCCCTATTTCCCAGAAGTGCTAAGCGTGCAAACGTAAACAAAAGCTTCTTGGTGGATTTGCAGGAGCATGCACATAATAAGGAGTGTGAGATAGAGATATAAGCACCTTATATTGAGGAAGATCAGGCGTTGTTTCTGTTGGTTGTACAACCATATGACCCATGGGGGCATTTCCAACGAAGTATGTTTGTGAAAGGTCGCCTAGTACGGATTTCAGTGCAGACTCTGCACACTGCCAACAAACAAACTATGATGAGATTTAACTTAAGCAAAGGGGGCCCACGACAGTTATCATTAGTACCATCACCTTTCGGAGGGTCTCTTCATTCTCATAAACTTTTTCAGGAAAATGCCACACAGGCTTCCCTCTTGGAGTGGCATGGGGAGTCCCATGGAGAAGAAGATAAAGCCTCCTGTCCAGAGCTCTCTGCAACGACCTGATGTGAATGAGGTGGCATGGAATGGTGATAATTAGAGAAATATAGATCAAGTTGGGTCAAAAGATGCCAACATTACTTCAATGTAGAAAGGCTCTAATAACCTGCACATAGCATCCTCTGAAAAATGCAAAAAAGCAAAGATGAATAGCCTAAAGCTCATCATTGGCTGATCGACTATAATACAGGAAAAAGGTTTGAAGCACGAACAAAAACAAAATTTCTTCAAGTTCACCTTGTATTTTTCCCTCTCGGCTAACACAGGTTATTTATTTAATTATTTGATATACAAATGGCTTAGCTATCTACTTGGGAGTTATAATCACTATTCTTTTTCTTTTTTTCATGAGTAATCAAAAGTTGTACTAATAAGACAGTAAAGACACCAAGGGGATGTCAAACACATGCAGCCAAAAACTTGTAATCCATAAGAAGTGACACATAGTTGAAATGTTTGAATACTTCTACTTGACTGAAACAGGCAACCCCAAAACATCAACAATACTATATCTACCACATCTTTTAAATGTAAATCGAGTGACCTCCTGCTGTAGCATAAGCCAATCTTTTTACATTAATGCTCAATAATACTCCATAACCCTGTCAAAGGTCTTATAATCCTGTACCATCTACTTCTTTCTTAACATGGTACTTCATGTACTGTGGAAAACTGTATATGATCTCTACTATTTCCCATCATGAACACTTTTCCCAAATTCCTGCCTTTTTAAACTGTAGGGAAGGGATTTGATAACCCTCCTTTCAAGGGGCGAGTCAAATGGTACTTCTGAAGAAAAAGAAACACCGGGAGCACAAAACTTGAGCTAATTCTTTGCCTGAGCAGAGCTTCTGATATTTTCTTACTCCCCTGGTGTCACATTCAGTTATATTTCAGTCTTTGTTGGCCTTTTTTTAAACAGCTGAACGACATGGATTCTTCAGTGACATTTGCAGAAAAAACAAAGGATGAAAATAGATCAAATTGCAAACAGAAGATGTTCAAACGTTTTGTTTTCAGATCAAGAACTACAAGGGGAATAATTATTGTATAAATGTAAAGGTGAAGATCAAGTGTGACAGGCACAGAAAGAGTAAAATCATAGCCTCTCAAGTTTAGTGGAACACAACCCAAGCAACAAACTCCAAAGAATTTCTTATATAAACAAAGGTATGCTATAGAACTATTGTCGCCAACAAATAAGTAGACAGCAGTACTAGTTTATATTCCAAGCGGGCTACTCCTACAATTGCCAATTGATTTTGGATTGGAACCTCACTTGGACTGTAACAAGGTATCAGTGAGAAAAAAGGAAGTCAAGAAGCCTTTCTCTCATACATGACTATGAGTACAAGATTTCGTACATCAGCAAATTCAAGATAAAAACACTCAATGCATAAAGATAATGCCTGTAGTACCTCCTGTCATTTGATTTATCAGCTTCAGTAATCCGTGGAGCTGGTTCATACTCAATTTGGTAATCACCTTTGCCACTGGGAACATTCAGAATTTACACACACTTATCACCATTAATTCCAGGGCATAGATCATATGGTTAGCTTATGAAATGACCACATTGTAGGTGTTTGACCGTGGATTCATTTCAATAGCATATTTAGGCATAAAAAGAAAACACTAGATACACTTGATAGTAGCATAAATTATAAATAATCTATTAAAAATGCTAAATAAAACTCAAGCAGCCCACCTCAATAGAAAAAAACCAAAGCCAAGTATAATGAAAAGACAGATTGTCATTGCACACTTATATATGCTGAAATGTGGCTCCTAGCCAAGATTATGACACAAATATAAGGGACGATCACAATTAGAATTGATTTCGCTTGGCTAGACATATATTTAACAAAGCTAAATAGTTGTGGTCTCCACTAAGAAATTTATAACCAGAACAGGGATGAGAGAAAACAAATTCACACTGTTCTGATTATTTCATAATCATTAAAACATAATTAAAGTAGACAAAAGAGAGCCAAAAATCAATTACAATGATTCCATTAATGATTTTCCATGTAGTTTTCCATAGAGTCTGTATTCCACCAAAATGATTTCTATATAGTAGAATAAAATGAAAGGGTGAAATCTCATATCTGTATAGGCATGAAACATAAAATTTGTCTTAGGAAAACTCATATGCAGTTAAATCAAGAAAAACAATATGAAATATGCGAGGTTTATATTTCAGCAAGGATGAGAACAATAGAATAAAAAAATACCGAGATTCGTATTTTTATAGAACTCATCTGGATACATTCGTCTATACTGTTGTTTCCATCGAAACCTACAAATAATAGACCAAGGGATGAAAATGAAGACAAGAGATTAGTTTAACAAAATGAACATAGAAAGAAAAATGTCAAGAGTCAACATGTACTATTGTCTATTCATACATCATTAAACATGGAAATCATGACCCAAAATTCAAGTAGAAAGCAGGAAAGCTTAACACAGCCATAAAACTTTAGAAAAGACAGCATATAAATTATAATTGTTGCTACTAGATTTTGCATCACTTATCCAAATACTTGATATAAGCTCTGAGCTTTGCTAAGGAAATACCAACACATTAGCACCACTAACATGGAAACTGACAAATTCCATGTTAATTGAGAGCAGTACATTGTAAACAAAGTGATAAGTTCGATATATTGGCACTAAGCTCATCAAGAAATGAAGAAAATCCATTCAAAGCAGTAACCCCCCAAAAAAAACCAAAAAGGGGAAATAAACAAAACTTTAACATTTAGATCTTTCTCGCTCCCCGCCAAACATCAAACTTCCTCATTATGTGGAATACAAGTTCCAGGGAGGTTGCCCACATGTTTTAACTTGTTTGAAATATAAAACATGGCCTTAACTGGCATTTTACTCATGCATGCATTCGTTTATACCAAGATTCAATACTTGAGGCCATTTCAAGAGAATCATGGACCTATGTTCACTCTAAACCAGACAAAGAAGAGACAATCACAAAATAGTGCAGAAACCCTAGAACAGAAAGTCACTGGTGGGCATCTTGGGCTGATAATGTGAATGCATCCTATAGTTACAATGGTCTCTCCTAATTTATCATCTTTGCAGCTCAATTCGCAAAATTATCAAGCATGAGGGGCTGAACCCACCATAGAAGAAACTAATAGCTAGGAAGCCAATGATACAAGGGTTCAAACCTCTTTTTTCTTTTTTTTTTTTGGCTGAATAATCAAAAGGCTTAGTATTAAAAAAGACACCAAGGGGTTGGTCACATACAAAAGGACACAATCACAAAATAATATCACACCCACAAGCTCTCAAGCATAATCATATAGACAAAATCGATAATAAGTACACTTTGTACCTTGATCGAGAATTTGACTCCAACCATACAAGAGTTCAAGCCTTGTGGGAAGAAAAACATGATATAACAGAGAGGACACAGATCATGTTTAGTTTTGTTTTATGATAAGAATTTCACACAAGATGTGGAACCTGGTCGTTGTTGTGTATATGTTTGTGGTTTAGTGCATATGTTCTTAAATTAACACACATGGGCAGGTCTGCACTACATTGGGCCTGGCAACCTTAGTTTGAAAAGCCCACTGCCTAGGCAAGAGGTGCTGGTCTTAATGCCTCAAGATCTCCAAGATGCAGCAAATCCAGGAGGCGGTCTAAAGTGTGCACCTCAGGTGCACCTCGCATGAGGCGTGAGACTAGGTTCTTCGGAGCCTTTGTGGAATTCTTGAGTGAAGTTATTGTAGAGCAAGAGCTCTTTTGACAGTGAAAAAGACAAATTTCTTCAATGTAACACTCACCTTAGGTTTAGAATGTCATTCCTAGCAAAAGCTCTCTTTTAGTTGCATAAAATTGCTTTGAATTCACCCATAAAAATGGCAAGGCTGATGTCAAAAAAAAACCTAATTACCAAATTATTTTTTCTTTTTGCTCAAATTTGGGAGTAATATGATGACTAAATCAGGGAAGAGGAGGTCTAATGCCCATCCTCATACTATTCCGATAATTGATGTTCACCAGCATGCGTGCAGCCTGCTCTAGGCTCCGTAAACAGCAAAAAAATAAACACAGATCTTCATTTTCTATAGTGTGGGGAGTTATTGGGGGTTTAAGAGAAGGTACTTTTTCAGGTCTTAAACTTAAGCATAGTATTTCCTCTCTTTTTACTACATTTTGTTAGAAAGAATCAATTATAGCTATAATTTCAGTATATATAATTACTTTTATCTTTTATTCAGGGAAGAATTAACTAGGGTCAATTTTTTTTAGTTAGGAAGGACCAGTTATCTTCTCATATGTAATAAATTAGATTCCTTTAAAAACAATTTCCAGCCTCCTCAAATAAATTTCTTTAAAAGAATGCCTAAAATTTGTAAAATTTGTTTTTAAGTTGGAATAATAACAAATATGTAATAATATAATGAGACCTGTGAGGTGTGCACCATTGGTTTGTGTCTCATGCAGCATGGGAAACTTTGCATCTCACTGCACCTCACAACTTTAGTTTCTATCATGACAAATAGAGGGGCGGGGCTTATGTGCAAGGAGGTTTGATTCCCCAAACTTGTTGCAAACAGCTAACAAATGCTTTGGTTAGAAAATTCTTACTAAGTTGGCAATGACAAAGTGGCCTCCAAGGGTTCTCTAAGAAGCTATGTATATCAGCAAAAACATGAAAATTATAGCAGAAAACTTATCTCAGCAGCAAGGCAAGGCACCATGGTCCAAATTCAAGGCTGGAAAACACGACTCCTAGATGAAGATAAGATTATGGCAGTGTAACTCCTAACTATTTCTTTCTTGCGCTAAAGCTCTTTACCTTTCACTCTCTCTGCCTTCCTACAAGAGGCTACAATTTACATGCAACCCATACCTAATAACGGCCTCATAAAATTACAGCCAGCCAGCATGAGTTTATTGTACCAAGTTGCGACTGTAAGCAATCAATTATTAAGGACCTCACTTATGCCAGCTTTCATTGAGTTTTCCTAAGGGTCCTCAACAATCCACATAGATTCATTTTTCCCTTTTTATAGAGGAAATCCTTGACCTTTAAGACTAACATATAACTCAGAAGGTTCTTGTGAATAGCCAAATAGAGCCTTCAAATCTAGGAACTCTATAATCAAATTGTACACCAGAAAATTCTAACAAGAGCACACAAGTGGGCAGCAAGATTTCCCACTCCCCACACATGAATTCCCCTATTTTTCTCTAGTAAGGGCAGGCCAGTGGTCCAATTCCCTCTCTGCCATGGAGAGGCCACCACCAATATTGAACATTTGTTGCAAAGTACTCAACCGTGTATAAAGATCAAATTCCCTGACCAATCTTCTTTTTGCATCCTACACTAGTCAACAATATACGAAAAGCATCTAGGGATTGCATGTTGGGTTTTACCTCCTTCTCCCAAAAAACCGATTCATAACCTCTAAAAATGTATAGAGCACTTGTTCCTAATACCCTTAAAACGTTAACTCTTCTCTCCCCAATAAATACTAGTTGTTAGATTGTAGTCCCTGGAGAAACGACGCAATCAATTCACAATGACCCACAACCTAGAATTTCCAATCAACATGGTTTCTGCACAATTAAATGCCCTTTCTAAGCACAAATCGCACAGTTGAACAAATAAAACGCATACATATTCTGCACTTACATATACGCAAATGGCAAAGAAAAACCGACCCAATATCCTCGAGAGAAAAGTTTGACAACAAAAATGAGAAAAATGAGAGAAAATTGACGAGACGTACGAGAATTCCTGGAAGGCATAGACAACAGGATCGATTTTGGGGATGACCACAGGGAGCCTTTCGAAGAGCACTGAAGCTACAATGGTATCACCGCTTGAGGTGCTGAAGCCTCGCAGAGACCGCAACAATGGCGTCATACGCATCCTCTGCATCTTCTTGTATCTAGTCCACCAAGAAAATGGGGTTTTGGAGGAAATTAGTAACCGAGAGAAATGGCGCAATGACGGAATTAGCAATCACAAGACATTTCTCATGTAATGGCGAGTGGCAACACAGATTCGCGCCGGAAAGGGGAGCCTGTAGCTGGCGACTGAGAGAGACAGAGAGAGTGATGGAGTGTAGTGGACTGGGGGTTAGGGTTTAATGCGTAGCATATTGAAAAGAAAAAAAAACCGCTGGGAGTTTCATTGCTTTTCTTCCCCTCTCTGTCTGTTGATTCGTTTCTCCATACAAAGTTGCCTAATTGCCCTTCTTTTATGTGTACTCATTTTGTCTCATTATTATAGTTATAGTTGATTTTTTTTATCAAATTATATAAATTTTGAGCTTAAATATAATTAGTAAGATATATTATTAATACAAAATAAAAGTTAAAATTAGTTTTTAAAGACTACAAAGAGTGAACCATGACAATGACAGGTTAGATGAAGGATATATAATAAGAGTTCCACTTTTTTGGGGAGTGTTAGGGAGAGTCCATGGCAGAGTAGCTGGTAGAATTCGACAAATTTCAGTCAAAGATGAGGCTACGTAATAAAACATAATACTAGGTAAGATACATATGTAATCTCATCATCAATGCTAGGCGAGGCGAGAGAGTAAATGTGAATTTATGAAGAGCCTATGGGTGTTCTGGGATACCTATAGACTTAAAAAAATTTTACTATGCAACAGGTGAGAGTTTTTATTTTATGTATGATGACACCCATAAAAAGAGTACGAGGCCCAAATGGGTGATTGACCAAAAGTAAACACAAACTCTCTCTCTCTCTCTCTCTCTTCTCTCTCTCTGTCGAGCTTTTATGTTTTTAGGCACACCCACGCCCATGACTCCGCCCTTGGCGACACCGGCCCTGCCCATCGCAGTCAACTCTCGGACCCTACATATTGTAGCTAACTCCCCAGCAGCCCATCTGCGCTGCCGCCTAAGCATCCGCCTAACCTTTCACTCTCAACTCTTAAGCTCATTTTTAATACTAAGGTTAGGGTTTCCAACTTTTTGAATTTGTGGCTTCTAATTTTAGAATTTTGAATAAATTACGGTAACAATTCTATTTTTATTTGACTAATTTTTTGAAATATAAATAAATGATTTTTGAATTATGATGTGAGTGAATTATTGTAATGTTATTTGCTCGAATGATGATTATTATTCGTAAATTGTGAATTATTCGAGTTGCTTGATAACTTGATATTAGCCGATTGTCGATGGTATTTGGGGGTTGAAATAATATGAATTTGACTCAATTGCTAATGACTCTATCATGCATCGATTTTAACATATGAAACCTCACAAATGACAATTGTAATCGTGAATTATTTTAGTGTTTGATGTCAGCATATGATTTTCAATTTATAATGTATGTTTTGGCATGAAAGGAACACCCGTAGATGAAATTCATAACTATACTACTATGAGAGAGCAAGAAAAAGAAAGAGTTATGATTAGGAGGAAAAAGGTATAACATATTAAAGGGTTGTGATTCATAGGAGAAATCAAAGAGCAAAAGGCAAAACTCTCATATGATAATTGTAATCCTTCTTGTGAGAATACATATATGGAGAAATAACCGACGTATCTAAAATTGCTCAAATCAAAGACGTAATAAACAGACAAGTTGGTTTTTCATTGTGTCTTACTTGTACATGTAAACCAATTTGGCTTAAAGTTTTTACTATTTTTTTATTTTTAGCTATAGAAATCATATTCATGACTTTTTTATTACATCTATGGTTAGGCTAAAAAACTTATAGCTCTCATACTTTGATAATTGTTTGGATTAGATCAATAGGTTTTTTCATTTTTTTCTTTATTGATTGATTCTTACACTATAATTTAATACAAAGGGGAACAGAGGATGTAATACATTTCTTGCTACATAAGCATGAATTAGTGAAGTCGAAGTGTACTCTTCCTAATGTCATATCATGCAACACATTATTACTTTGCTATTCACCAAAATTTGTCCATGTGAAACCTTAGTACTCTACTATTCATCCCTTGTTACTTTGCTATTCGCCAAAATTTGCCCATGCAAAACCTTATTACTTTATTATTCACCCGATTTTTCCATGTACTTTTTGGATTACAAGCCAAGGTTGAACTTTGCGATTGATTTCCTACTTCTAAATTCCTATTTAGATCCATGTTCTTTTGTTTCAAACTGGTAATCTCTTTAAATTTTCATAATCAGTGAACAAAAGTTTCTAGATGAATCAAACTCGACTCACGGAGGACCTTATGTCAAAATTTGTAAGAAACTGGTTTTCGTCAAGCCACATTGTGTTATTTGATTCTAAAGAGATGAAACTTAAATTTTTTTTTAAATTTTAGAGAAGTTGATGCCCTAATATTTTACTCCATTCTTTCACCATTTATGTGCTCTTATTCTTGATTTGTGTTGTATTTGTCGGCAATGAAAGAGGTTCTTCCATGCTCACTTTAAGGTAGGTCATAATTTTCAATCATCAATTATTGTGTATGTTCCCATAGGCTGCCGATAGATAGAATAACCAAAAGGGTGACAATCGTGGTGAGCATGGTTTTGAAGTACCCTTAAATATGTCCAAAATACCGGTCAAAAAGTTCTGGTTCCAATTCTTAAAAAGAGGAATTGGTCCAATCGGTCCCGATTTCGGTTCCAAAAACAAACGAGCATGAACTGAATCTTGGATTTGATTAGAACAAAGGAATGTAGTAATTTTTTTCCTTACAATTTCTTTGATTTCGCAGTTCTTTTTTATTTTTAATCATTTTTTATATAGACGAATCTTCAATGTAATAAATTTTAACCCAATGTCAGTCATTTTTCAATTACTAATTCATAAATGAATATCTTATTGTACAAGTTACTAAGACAAAATGACCTACTTTTGAAATAACCTCATATTTTATGTAAAGATATAGAAGAAAGGTAGGTAAAGATCAAACACTCTCATCTCCTCCTCCTAAAAAATTTAAAAAAATTAATTCACTAGGTGATAAAATTTTTAAATTACGCGTGCATGGGTATCCTAGAACCGGAACTTTAACCTAAGGTTCGAGGCTTGGGTACTCAAAAATTGGGCAATTGTTTAACACGCTTTTAGTTCCCAACTTTTAGGGAGGGTAATAGGAATAACTCACCCTAGGTGACACCTCCGAGTCCATTGTTTATATTAGTTTCCATTTTTAATGTATGCTCGATCAAGTTTTGTTTATGTACCTATGAGAAATGTTATTGTTCTCCTGTATTCATTTATTCTCTTTGTACCCAGTATCCTTTCAAAGTTAGGTTTCTTCACTTGATCCTTACTCAAGGAGAATTATAAGATTGTGTTTGTTGCATCAACTTTTATTTTGAAAAAATTAAAGTTTAGTATCTTGAGGTATCATAAATAATAAAGTACCACCTTTAGATATGGTATAAATAATAATAAACCACTTTATGTTATGATAATAACATATTTTGGTTGACTTTTTATAGTCCTTGAGAATATTATTTCAAACTTGCCCTTGATAGTTTGATTTTCGAAATTTAAAAGAAGTTCATATACATTTATTTATTTATATTTATTTTTTATATATCTCCTTGTTCGATCCAAATAATACATTATTTATAACCTTATTTACTTAATTTTTTACTGGTAACTTAATATACTTTGAGGATTTTTACTTATTTTATTTACTTTTGTATGTAATAAGTTGAATCGAACTAATAGGAAAAAGGTTTAAGCTAAAAGGAAGCAAAACGACGAAGATAATAGCGTGCACATGTAGCAATGCAATTTCTTCGAGTTGTGCAGGGTCGCATGGGTACCAGTGCAAACCTACACGACCGTGCAATCTGCCGAGAAACTTTCGAGAGACTTGTACGAGCACCAGTCTGTTGTTTCGCAAGGTCGTGCAGAGTCGCACGGCTACCCGTGCAACGACCCTTTTTTTTTGCTCGATTTTTGCAGGCTATAAAAAGACAATGTTGGCTCTAATTTTGGGAGCTCTGTTTTTAGGGATTTTACAAGACCTCATGGGTTTTTACTTAGCCAAAATAAAACCCCATTAAGGAGAAGATTAGTGTAGAGTTTGTACAAGATTTTGAATTCAAACCTTCAATTTCAATTCAAGCATTTCTATTTTCCTCTTTACTTCATGTTTATTATTTTGATTGTTCAATTTAGTTTAAAGATTTAATTTTTATTAGTTTAGATGCTAATTAAAATTAAATTGATTACTTGTTTTCATGTTTGAGTTTAATTAAGTAGTTTATGTTCTTGTTCAAGTCGGTTTGTTTTAGTTTGTTTTTTAGTGTAGTTTTTATATTTGTTTCATGCTTTTATATTAATTAGTTGTTAATGTTGGTTGCTTTGGTTGTGATTAGTCTCTCTAATGGTTAATTGATCTCATTTAGGACTTAACCCACCTAGTTTATACTTGTTATTTGGGATTGTTTCTCATGCCCACCACGTGTTCGATGAAATGCATTAAAGGGATTTTCATCTTGATTTTTGTGTCATTGGTTTATCACTAAAACGTGGAACTAATTTGCTAGCATGGTGTAGAGAATAGTTGGGATTATGGTATGAAAATAGTCCGAATCTAGTTAATTCCATAAGTTGCTAGTCCGGTAGTCTAATTAGGCTAACCCCACGAAAGTAGGTGGTTAGAATAATTAGATTAGCTCATGACCCTCGAAAGTGTGGCTTGAGTGGCCTTTGATGGTGCAACCGACAACTCCTAAATACTTGCATAGGATTGGTTAGGTTTAGGCTTGTCTTGATTAGTTAGTTTATTGCTTTCTAGGATTATATTAGTTATCATATTTCTCATCTCTCCTGATTCTTCTAGATAGAAAGTTTAAGATAACTTTGATATTTGAAATACAACTCTTTGTGGACATGGCTCGTGCTTGCTCGCTAGTTCCAACTACGCTATGCACTTGTGGTTATAAATTTAAGACTTAATTCTTCCTAACAAGTTCTTGGCGTCGTTATCGGGGAGTTATTTTATTTCAATATTGGAGCTTATTTGAGCATTCTAGACAAGGATTTTAATTTTTAAAAAATCTAAAAAAATTAAAAAGAATCAAAAATCGAAAAAATTGAAAACATGTCTATTTACCGTTATCCGTAGTATGAGCATGAATTTTTTATTAGTACTTTGATTGAACTAATGCTCTTATTACTTTTTATGATAACTATTTGGAGAAATGGGAAGTATTAGGTGTTGTTTATGAGGGTGTGAATAGTGAAACACATGATCTTTTAGAGCATTGAGATTTTTGTTGCTAAAAATGTTGCTAAAGCGTGGATTTGATTGAATGGATTGCTTGGGATACTTATGAATTTGAAAAGGCTTGTACTATTTCTAGATTTTTATTTCCCGACCCTTGTGCTTATCATGCTAGATCTTACATCCAGTCCCCTTGCATTCCCGATCTTACCCCTCTTTGGTGTGAAAGTGCAACTCTTCTAATCATGATATTAGTTATTGTCCTTATTATGATTTTTCATCTCATGAACGTTATGTTGAAAGTTATAAAATGATAACGACTATGGATGAACATAATGAGCAACTTACATGTCTTACTAAGATGAGAGAGTTTGACCTATCACATTAAACCGACCTTAGTCTTAGTTTGCTAAAATTGAGGTTATTTTCTATGATGATGATGATGAGTCTTTCTTTCCTTTAGAGCCCGTACTAGAGGAAGAGATTGACCCTCCCTTAACTACATTACCCATTATTGTTTCATCTTTACCTAGTACACATAAGGACAATATTGAGGTTGTCTTTGATGTTAATAGTAATTTAGTTGGTAAGGATGATTTATATCATGAGTCGAAGAAGTTTTAGTGGAGGTGTTTGATCAGGAGACTCCTTTATAGGAGTCATGTGAGGTGGTTGTGGTCGAGGCATCGCCTATTAGTCTTGATATTGATGATTATATGTCCCCGACCCACTTACCTTAATCCCTACTTCCCTATTTGTTCACCACCCTCCCCTTCTCCCGAGTATCATTTTTCCGAGCTTACTACCTATTTGAATTGTGATTCTGATTTGGATGTGAGCCATGTGGATTACAAATTTAGCATGCTTGAGGGGAATGTGGTTGACAATATTGTGTCCCTAGGTACCTTTGGAGGTTACACTTCCTCTTTTGACCCTGTTCATGCTTACTTAGAGGATATGCCTAGAAAAATTATGTGAACTTGCTTCTTTGATCACTCTTTTGATTGTTCGAAGGCTTCTTATAAGTTTAAGAGGGTACTAAATATCATTGACATAATTTTTGTTGTGTTCTTTTACTTACATTCATTTGAATTTTGTGTGGAGATGTTTGATAAGCTCCTTAGAGCTCGATGTCATGTGAGTTAGAGTTTGATATTGAAACGAGGAGGGGTGACTGATGTTCCTCAAGCCTTCTTAGTACTATCTTAGGAGACATTAGTTTAGGTGTACATAGCACCTAACCTGGTATACTCGTTCCTTCTCTTTATCTTTTTCTTCTAATTTTTCCTTTATTTCTTTGTCTTTTTTCTATTTTTAGTTGTGGATATTTAAGGTTGTGTTTTTCTTTTTGCTTTTAATTATGAATATTTAGGATTTTGCTTTTGTTGGGTGATCATTTTGAAGGAAAAATTTTGGATGTTGTTTAGCCATGATAGCCATGACCACCTACATGTATAAAGTCATATTTTGTTTTTCCTTTTTGATTTTGGTGGTAGTGTTTTTGTATATAATTGAGTATCTTTTATTGACGCGGTTGCTTTTTGACTCCCAATGAGGACATTGTGAGATCTAGGTGTAGGGGAGGAGAAATCATGCTTCAATATTTTAAAAGAAAAAGAGATGTTTTTTCAAAATAGCAAAAAGTAGATTTTTGTTTTTAAAAGTTATTTTGAGGGAATTTGTAGCATTTTGATGAGCTTTGATCCCTCTTATTTGGTCATTAGTTTGTATATAATAGACTTTGATACAAAATGTGTCATTCTATGTCTCGTTTAGATCCCAACATTCAATTTTTGAGTTAGTTTGAGTTTGGTAAAGAAATCTATGAGAATTTAAACCTCAAAGACTAATTCATCAATTCTAGTCTCATATTTCATTTTGTGTGATTCTTCCTTGGTGTAGTTCCTCTAGAACGTATCTGTCTCTTTTGAGACCATATTTGACATATGTACTATGTAATATGATAGAGGCATTCATTTGTTTCCAAACTACATAAGCTAAAAAGCCACCCTACTATATATATACTCTTTTGTTAACCCTTTGAGCTTTAACATGTTCGTTGTTACGACGACATCCAATTAAACCTTGGCATATATATATATTTCCTATACCTAAGTCAGGTCTAGTGGAGCAACATTTCTTGAGTTCGAAGTTTTGGGTTTAATGATGAAGGTGTTCTGTTTGGTTTGCAGTTTAAATGTAGGATATATATATATGTTGATAAAAAGAAACTTGATAAGTCCCTTATCGGACCCTTTTGGAATTGAGTTGTATTTATGATTCCCTTGCCAATAGTATTTGTTCCATAAAAAATTAAAAAATTAAAAAGAAAAGAGAAAAACAAACTGAAAAGAAAAAAAATGAAAAAAAATAAGTGATTGACATGAGGAAAATTCAAAAAAATTATGCTCATTCCTTAGATTGTCTCGGATTTGTTTGTGCTTAAAAAGGTGAGGGAGAGAAGGTTTTAGTCATAATTGGAAGTTTTGTTTTTGCTCTTTAGTCTTTAGGCCTTAACTATTTAGCTCCACATTTCCTAAACTCATTCCATTTCTTACCCATAGACCTTAGTCCTGTTACAACCTTTGAAAGTCCTCTATATTGCATATTGCATGTTTGCCTACATTAGTGGTAGAGAATTGAGAGTATGACTAAGCCTATGGTAGAGTGCGCTATTGGAATGAATTTTGCGTGAACACTTATTATATTTTTAAATACGAGAGCGAGTGATCCATTTTACCCTAAAGTGAAGTTCTACCGGTTTAACTACTTATCATTTACTATTTGGGGTGAAAATTGGGTGTATAGATGTCATCAATGGAGGATCAAATATCTTGATGTGTGCATTGTCTTTATATAAATGTTAATACTCAGCATACGAGGGCGATATGGTTGATTAGAATGTGTATAATCCTCACTTTGTATACATGTTTATGAAAATTTTCAAAAAGAAAAATCAAAATTTTTTTCTATTTTCTATTTTCTCTCTCTTTTGTTTTCTTTTTAAGATTTTGTAGGTATATCTTCTATAAACCCTCACGAGACTTCACTTGTCAAATTGGGCTACCAAGGAGATTAAAAGGCTTCTTCCACATGCCAAGTGTAATCGTGATTCCTGCAAAAATGCATTAGATTTTATTTATTTTTATTTTGCTCGAGGATGAGCAAAAGTTAGGCGTGAGGGTATTTGTTCGGTCCAAATAATACGTTATTTATACCTTCGTTTACTTAGTCTTTGACTTGTAATATAATATATTTTGAGGATTTACTTGTGTTTATTTACTTTTATAGGTAATATTTTGAATCGAGCTAATAGGAAAAAGTTTGAGCCAAAAAGGAAGTAAAATAAGGAAGATAATAGCGTGCACATGAAGCGAGTGTAGCTTCGCACACCTGTGCGAGGTTGCACGGGTACTAGTGCAGACTTGCACGGATGTGCAGCTTACCCATAAACTTTCGGAGACTTGCACGGACATCATTGCTATTTTTGCAAGGTTGTGTAGAGTCGCACGGTTACCCGTGCAAACTTGCACGCCCTTATGACGACCCACTTTCGTTTTTACTCGTTTTTACAGGTTATAAAAAGACAACTTTGGCTCTGATTTTGGAGAGCTTGGTTTTTTGGTATTTTATAAGACCTCCTAGGGTTTCGCTTAGCCAAAATAAAAACCCATTAAGGAGGAGATCACTCGTAGAGTTTGTACTAAGATTTTGAATTGAAACCTTCAATTTCAATTCAAGCATAAGTTTTCTCTTTCTCTTTTCCTCTTTACTTCACGTTTATTATTTAAATTGTTCAATTTAGTTTAAAGATTTGATTTTTATCAGTTTTGATGCTAATTAAAATTAAATTGATTGATTGTTTTCATGTTTGAGTTTAATTAACTAGTTTATGTTCTTGTTTAAGTTGGTTTGTGTTAGTTTGTTTTTTAGTGTAGTTTTTATATTTTTTATTTCATGATTTTTTGTTAATTAGTTGTTAATGTTGGTTGCTTTGGTTGTGATTAGCTCTCTAATGACTAATTGATCTCATTTAGGTATTAACCTATCTAGTTTATGCTTGTTATTTGAGATTGTTTCTCGTTCCCACCACGTATTCGATGAAATGCATTAAAGGGATTTTCATCTTGATTTTTGTGTCATTGGTTTATCACTACAACGTGGAACTAATTTGCTAGCATGGTGTAGAGAATAGTTGGGATTGTGGTATGAAAATAGTCCGAATCTAGTTAATTCCATAAGTTGCTAGTCTTGTAGTCTAATTCGGCTAACCCCACGAAAGTAGGTGGTTAAAATAATTAGATTAGAAAATGTGGCTTGAGTGGCCTTTGATGGTGCAACCAACCAATCCTAAATACTTGCATAGACTTGGTTAAGTTTAGGCTTGTCTTGATTAGTTAGTTTATTAAGTAATAAAATCGAACGCGAGCATTCTCTTATTTCTTTCTAGGATTCTATTAGTTATCATATCTCTCTCTCTCTCTCTCTCTCTCTCTCTCTCCGATTATCCTACATAAAAAGCTTAAGATAATTTTGATATTTGAAACACAACTCTCTGTAAATACGATCCGTGCTTTTCGGCAAGTTACAACTACGATGTGCACTTGCAATCACGAGTTTAAGACTTAATTCTTCCTAACACTCCTCCAACCGGGCTAGTCTTCTTAGTAGATTATAATCAAGCAATAGTGTATGGATATCATACATGCTAAACTTCCATACTCTAGGAGAGTAATTCATGTGATCTCTATATATATATATATACTAGTGTGAATCCCGTGCTTCACACGGGTATGTGCTATTATTTAAGTAGTTGATATATTTTATAAATATTAAATATATTTTTCTTAAAAAATTATAGACATTAGCTTCAGAATATATGTGGAGACTTTATAATTTAAAGGTAATTATTAGGAGAAAAATATAAATTTTGATGTACTTAAGGGTAAAAAATTTCTTAATCATGTGAACATATAAAATAGTTTGCCAACTCATCATTTTCTCGCACCATATTTTAGAATTGAGACGTATCAATCCCACTTTGTTAGTGCCAAACTCCTTTAATTTTATGTGTTTATTGTTGGATGTTGTTTGTAAAAGTGTCTCATAGGTTCCTACTCGATTAATCTAGAATTTAAACATATTATAATTATATGGTTACTCACTATACATAAAATAAACACATTTGATTATATATATAATAACAAAAATTAAACATCAAAATAATGAAAGACACAACCATTAATTTCTTTTGAAAGTTATCTTACATTTGCCAACCTTCTTTGCCTTCTCGATACTATATTGTTGTAAAATTCTAGGTTGACGATGGAGATGAATAGTGTCATTAGGGATTAATCATTCAATTAACTGATTAGTAGTTTTTTTAAGGAGAATTGAGTAGTAGTTGATTGCTTCTTGTAAAGAAAATTTTTGGTGAAAAAAAACAATGGTATATAATGTTTTGCTGGCCAAATACTCAATACCTCAATTTTTGATGAAAAATATGAAGGGTTTAATCATAATTTCTTTTAATACCATATGGTGTAATTTCTACCCTTTTATAAAACAAATAATAAAACCTTGAATAAATATACTCAATAAACATGACATAGGTAATAGCTTTGACTGAAATTATTCATCATAATAGCAAAAAACGTAAAAAATAATCAATATAATTTTCCGTACTAATTGCTAATTTAATTTTTTTGTTGAAAATTGAAAATAGTAATCTACCTTAGGTGAATTTTGAATATGATAATTATCATAATTATTATAATTTTTTTAATTTATATAAGTTTTAATACTGAAATTAATAGATATATTATATTATATTTTTTATAACAGTTAGATTAATTATATACAATAAATATTATTTTTATTATGTATTTAAGAAAAATTAAATTTTATAAAATGTTGAAGTAATGGAATAATCCTTCAAAAAAATACATGTAATAAAATATAATATTGATTATGATTATAATCAAAATTTTTAGGTAATAAAGTGTAATCGATGATCATAGTTATTGAAGAGTAGTAAATGGACTTTATTTTATAATTAAAATTTATAGGTAATAAAGTGGATGTTACAAAAATGCTTTGATAATATTAAAAAAAAGAAAATGATAAAACAAAAAGGACCAATGATGATGTGCCAAATGTCTAGTCTACAAGAAAGCACTCATTTTTAAGTGTATATATATATATATATATATATATATATATATATATATATATATATATATATATATATATATATATATATATATATATCACATGAATTATTCTTTTTAAGTATGAAAGTTTAGCATGTATCTATGCACCATTACTTATTTGTAATATAATTAGGAGATTAGCTTAGTTGGAGGAGATATATTATAAAAAAATGATTAAAAAATAAATTAATTTATGGAAACTTCTTTGAAATTCAAAAATCAAACTACCAATACTATAAGAAAGCATCTGAATTGAGATAGAAAAAACAGTTTGAAAAAGCGTGGAATAGTTCTCAAACTCATATTAATACCTAAAGATAATATTTTATAATTTTTTCCTTTTATCGTATTTTGATATGATTTATTGCATCAATGAAAATGACAAGATATTTAAGTACACTAGATATGTTTCTCTCTCTCTCTTGTTTTTTTTGGGTACTTGCGGTGTGGTAGGTGAGCTAGCCCAAGTAGAAGAGGATTGAGGACGCCAAGCTAGGTCCAATATGAATGTCTTGAAATTATACCCAAATATCAAATTTTTTTCTTCCAATTATTTGGACAAAGTTGGAAAAAGAGATAAAAAAGGAAGAAATTGAATACAAAATCCCTTCAACTAAAATATATAAAGTTTATTACAACTTATTTTCGGGTTTTATCTCCTATGAAAATCATACAACTTTTTTGCCGACTTCAACGTTCTCTTTCACGATTACAGTAGGAATAGGCGAATATTGTAGTGTTTTACTTTGTACCTTTTTTGAGAATCTTCAATTAATTTCGTACCACTACCCTTATTCAACTTCTTTCTTGCACCTTTACTTCTATATTTCTTTTCATGCAGTTCAATGTTCAGCTTGATAGCAGAATCAAATAGATTAACATAATCAATCTCCGCACCATCATCCGAAGAAGATTCATTGTATGGAATATTCACCATTTGTGGGTTGAATTAACCAACATAAATCGTATGGTTCTTTCGATCTCCAATGGGTTGAGAGATGGTTTTGCTACTAGTGGAGCAGAGTATTGTAGACACCTAAAAATGTTACCATTTTTCTATTTTATTTATTCGTTGGCCCGATGATGAAATCCGAAATCCTGTTTGAGGATTTAGATCCGAGACTGTGTTTGATTGGTGCGACATAAACTAGTAAACCACAAAGAACCACCAGCACTAAATAAATAACCTTTTGCCTTGGGACGATCCAAAAATTCCCTTTCTTTCGGACGATCTAAGAACCGAGCCAAACCTTTAGAGGCAACGGAGTCCAATGTTATATGCCGGGAAATTCCAAGTTCATAATACTACATTTTATTTTTGTCCAATCGGACAAGGAGTTGAAAACCTCAAGACGGAGTAAAACGTTGCATTTCATGATCATGAGAATCAAAGTGCTGCGTTTAAGCTCCAAGACAGTCCACCCGAGACTAGCAGCTCCTCCCCTAAACGACGTCACTTGGTGGCTCGCGCCTGACAATACTTTTTCCTCACCTTGAAACGCTATGTTTTGGGCTAAGAAATTTTGTTGCAGCTTGGAAAGCTCAAAATCTAGAAAAGCCCAACATGACCGGCGCCCTCAACCCATCGTTTTGCCTCAAAACGCCGTGTTCCAGCTTGAAGACACCCGGCAGCATGAAAGGGCACAAAACCTTAGAAATCTCCTTGTGGTCGACACCTTGAACCGAGTTTTATCCTGTTTTATCCTTTCTTATCCGATTCAATCTTCACATTATCTTGGCTCGGTTTGGCTGTCTGCTTTTGGACGACCGGCTAAGCATCAACCCTAGGTTACCCCTTGACCTAAACTCTCCCTATAAATATAGAGTCATGACTATAACTTTGAGAATGGCTCATCCCTCAATATTATTACACTCGAAATTCGGCTAAGATCTACTAATGTGAGACCCCAAAATTTCGTGTGCTTGCCTGGTAGTGAATTATTCGAATTTTTCCGAGTCGGAATTAGGAGCCGAGAACCGAAACCGAGCATGGGCTAGCTTATTGGGCCTATTGAAATTGAATTTGGGCCCAATTAGAATAAAAAGAAAAGGGAATGAGAAATGAAGGAAGAGCTGGCAGATGATTAAAGCAAGGAGGAAGGGGCCCAATTAGAATTAGGCAAGCAAGGCTCATGAGGTGGAATAAGGAAATTAGGAGAGAGAAAATTAGGCTTGAGAACAAAAGAAAAAAAGAACGGGAAAGAAGCGAAGCGGAAGCAAGGAAAGAAAAGAATGGGGAAAGCGAAACAGGGGAAACGGGAGGGAGCAGAGGCAAAGCGAGAAAAGGAGAGCGAGTGGGAGCGAGGGGACACCGGAAACCGACGACCGGCGGGCACGGCAGAGCTCGAGGACAGGCGCCGGACGAAGGAGAAAGGAAAAAGGGGAGCGAAAGAAAGAAGAAGCAGAGCAGAGACGAAGTAGAAGCAAAACAAAGCGAGAGGAAGCGAACAGAGTGAGAGAGGGACGAAGCACGAGAGCCAGCGGCCCGCGGCCGCCTGAACGGCGAGGACGCCGCCGCCGGTAGGCGAAGGAAGAGCGAGAGCTCGGGAGGCCGAGCGGAACGAAGAAAGAGAAAAGTAGAGAGGCCGAGCGAAAGCGGGACCGAAGGGGTTCCGCGGCCAGCGAGCACGAGGAGGGAGACGAGGCCGGCGAGCAAGGGAGTAACGTCGACCGGCGAGCGAGGGGGAGACAAGTGGACGAAGAGGACCAGAAGCGACGCAGAGAGTAGCAAGGAATTGAGATTGAGAGGTAGAGGAAGAAAGGGAAAGGGGAAACAGAACCGAACCCAATTCAAACCTTTCTATAACCGAATTCTTAGAACCTCTAAGAATTTAAGGTGAGTAGTTCAAATTCAACCTCAAGAATTAAAATGAATTAGGTGGCTTGAACTTGGAATTGATGCATGAAATTGGAAACCCTAAGTTAATTGAAGAAGTTAGAGGCCTAAATTCACTAAACTAGCAACTCATGAATCAAAGAGCATGTTGTGTGATGTTTATCTAGTTCTGAATCTGTGATGTTTAAATACGATTGAGCATGATAAGTGAGAATTGAACGGGATTAGCTTGAACAGAATTAGGGAGAGAAATCGTGAAGTTAACTTCATGATTCCTATGCAGATTTTTCAGTGAATAAGCATGCTGTCCGAATTTTTGTGAATTCGTGTGTAGCCCAAATTTCCTGAAATTTTTACTGCAGCTTCCTGATGATTTATGAGAATTTCCTGTAAAATTTCGTATGCATTGGATGAGTAGATTAGGAGATATGCAATATTAAGTTAAAATGTTCTGTTTTGGGCTAAATCGCATATAAGTGAGTAACTGAATTAAGAACTGAGATTTAAGAAGCTTTATGTCTAGATTAAGAGATATATATCGATTAAGGAAAATTATAGAACCATAAACCACTTATACGCGATAATGCGCAATCACGAAAACGATGAGTTCATTGATGGAAGTCCTAATTGACATGCTTATGTGATCATGTGTTTATCTTGGATTGCATCGATGATAAATGGTATAAGCATGCATATGTGAGATGAATTGATCGTACTTGAATTGTAACTTGCTTATATGAATTGCTTGTTTTGAAGAAGTTACGCATGAACGTGCTAAGCATGAATTATATGAACTAAGTGTACCTTATGTATAAGTAATAAGAAAATAAGAAACTTAAAGAACTAAAGAAGGGAGAAAGGATTGTGTTATTGATCTAAGACCCCACGAATTAAAGAACCCTCTCGAAGCTATGGCCATAGAAGTGTCTCGTCAACCCGAAGCCACGAATTATTTTGCTTCTACGAATTATTGACAGTATGCATCCTTCAGTGGAAGGGAGGCCGCCTCGAGGCCATGAATTATTTTGCCTCGAGGCCACGAATTATTCGCCTCCGTGAACCGAGCCCACGAATTATTTTGGCTCCAAGAACTGGGTCTTTAGAGTAGAGCATAAATCTTCTTTCCATTCGAAACTAAGAAGACTTAAAAGAATTATGATATGAAGAAACAAATGATCATGCATATCGAACAAGAAAGAACGAATCGATGATTTATGAAATGCATGATTGAACTCAAGAAGAAGAATAAGAAGAATAACGAATCCTGTTTTCATAAGAAATGAATACCATAAGAACTAAGATATGATTTATGTGATGAATACTTTGCATGATGAATGATTATATGATTTACTTGCGTAGAAAGACGAATAATGCATGTTTAATTGAATTCATGAATAAGTGATGTCATTATGATTCTCAGCAAGTTGGTAAGTTTAGAATCTCGCATGTCTTAAGCATGTATGATCCGAATCGCATGTTATGAATGAATTGTGAACTTACATGTGTTTGTTAATGAATTAATGTGCAAAGTGAAACCCGGGGTTGGTTTGGGTTATTCACCGGGCTAGTGAGCTCATGACATCACCAACATTTCGGATTCGAAGTTAAGACTCTCTCGGAGTTGCTTTTGGCTTTTAGAGGAAGCGAACCATCGGATAGGACTTCTCCGGACTTATTTTGTACTTTATGTTTTCATATTTGTAAAGACCAGCTTGTACTTGAACTTAAGTTTTAATTATGAATGTAAATCCCTATGTGAATACTCCGAGCTCGTTGAGTTGTGTTGTGTTTCTCCGAGCGTGTGGCTCGTTGAGTTTAAGATTGTATTTCGTGCGGGGTTAGGGCTTTAAGCCCATGGGTTTAGCCAGTTTATAGAGGAAACTCTGCCGAAATTTCCGAAAAACCTTTGAAAACCTAGAATTACGCTTCCGCCAATCCAAGAAAGGGTTATTAACCCCAAGTTGAGACCCTAAGCAACCTTAGGGGTTCCTCCCGGGAACCCCGGTATGTAATACTCCTAGGGTGGGTCTAGGGGTGTTACAACTAAATACTCCATTCCGTATTCCGATCTCTTGGTCCCTTTTCGGAGATCCGATCCCTAAACTTCATCAGTCACATATTCTTCTATCAATCCTCACAAAAACTCACAAAAGACCCCTTCAAATCACTACCGTCGCATCAAGAGATCCATATCCGAGATCCAAATCAGTAAGTGGGATAACCCGAGGGCACGGATTCAATCTTCAACAGTTTATTTATTATTTTTATGCTTTATTTATCGCTCTCCGTATTATGGACAAATGATGTGTCACTTTTAATTCATCCCCGCTAAATGTAATCTTTCGCTTTCGGCTTTCTTTTCGTTTAGACCTTTCTTTTCTTTTCGTTTTGATTTTCTTATCGTTTTGCTTTCTTTTTCCACTTTCTTTATTTATGCCTTTATCACTTTCCTTAGCTATGTTTGGTTGCTTTAATTTCGCTTAGCATGTTGTTGTATGCTTGTGTTTTTCGCATTATTTAGATTCACTACTCGAATTAGTAATGATCGTCTTCTGACGGGCGAAACGGAAGGGTTTATTCCTAAGTTTCGTACCATTGCCCCCAAATCCGATTCTCGGCTCAAAGACCGATGGAGTCACTTTTAGCCTTTTTCGGTCATAGTTTTCCCATACTAAGATCGAAGAGAAAATCTTTATTTTTGTTTTTGTTAGTTTTTCTTTCCTAAAACCGATCGGCGACTCCTACTTTTTACTTTATTTCCATTTGATTGCATCTCAGCTTTTTCTCGACTATAGGATAAAAATTTTAAGGCTCCCGATCCGCCAGCCGGGCCAAGAGGTCGAGGTTGATTTCTCGGCCGTGACCTCATGGGGGCATCGCCAACCTGTAGGTGCTGGCTTCGGCCGGAATCGTGGGGTCAGCAGTGGTGGCTTCGGTACGGATTGGTGTTTTCACATCGATCGGGCCCTAAAGCCTCACGACAAATTTAGAACCCTAATTTTATTTATCTTTTGGTTAAGAAATAATATCCCGGGACTTCTAAAAATAATTTCTAAAATAAAATAATTAATAAAACCGCCATTCAAATATGATTTAATTCATCTTTAAACTTGATTTAATAAAATTCGCAAATCTTAATAAAAGGTTTATCCTCACTTTCTAAGTTTCATGTTCAAAACCCTAAAATAATTCTTTAAAAGCTTTTCAAAACCTACACCAAACATTCATGGGGAAGCTCGGTTCCGTCTGTCGGTCGTGGTTCCTACAAGTATCAATCATCTTCAAGAGTATTTTCCACGAGTTGCCAACGTCATCAAGAGCTTGCATATCTTTAATTTTTTTTATAAACCAGTCACAAAAAGCAAGTACAATACAATGGAGAAGACATGAATTAAAAACTTAAGACCTAATGTACTCAAGACCTCAATCTTGACTATTAGGCCATTATCTCATTTTGAAGTAACTAAAGATGATTATATAAGAGAACCTGTTTAATCTTAATGTGAATTGATCTAACATAGAGTAGTTAATTAAACGAAAATTCTAGATATACTAACTAAATGAATACAAATTTTTTACTAACATGATGATCACAGTTAGATGGAAAATATTACCATGAATATTGGGAGTTTCAATTAAAAAATTACCATGAATATTGGGAGTTTCAATTAAAAAAATTAAAATCGATCGATTACAATAAATTGGTATACATTTAGTATACTTTTTGTTAGCATAATAGAGTTTTTGTTTATCCAAACAATAGTAAGCGCATTTTATTAATTAACTTTTGATTATACATTATTGCATTGTTTATCCAAACTATAGTAAGTGCATTTTATTAATTAACTTTTGATTATACATTTATACTTGTGAGTGACTGTACAAAATTGACTACCAAAGTATTTGTAACTTATGGGCAGCTTCATCTTTTGTATTTATTTCATTTTAAACTTTCAGTCTATACCATCATATAACTTATTATAGTCGTTCATAGCTATTTAAACTATTTACAATTTCTTATAACTCTTTTATATTTTTTTAATTTATATTTTTTTTACAGTTGCTAGTCACTACTGTTATTTATAATTTATTATAATTATTTATAACTAAAAATAACTTCTTACAATTTATAACGTTATCATAGAAGTCACAATACCATGTTAATGTACTATTACATCACTCCTAATCAAATGTCACGCAGGCTTAATAAATAAGAATAACTAGTCACAAAAATTGTCTCAGACTATAAATTTTGAACAAGTCATTATGTTATTTGATAGGATTTTATTGTCGGGCCAGCTTTTTTGTAAATAAAGGATCAATATATTGATAAGAGTTATACCAAGGTTATAATAGATATTGAATTTAAATGAATATATGTCTACTCAAAATTATAGTTTAAATCTCTCATTTAAGAAAATTAATTTCTAATATATAAAAAATATTTACCTATTCGAAAAATCATATTTAAAGAGTTGGCATATATTGGATGCTAAAAGTGCAATTAATCAATAATTTAATTTCAGATCCAATCCACGTAAAATAAAATTATTGAAGCTTTTAAAAGAGAGAGACAATATTATCTATATATCTGGAACACAAGGGGCTGGGGTTCAACCAATTCATGTCTATCGATCCAAACAAGTTCTGAATGATTCATGGGCTAATTTGCGAATTGGTGTTAATGTCTCTAAGAAGAGGTCAAATAAATCGGCAGTTCTAGAGGGAGATTTTTCAATCACAAAGAAGAAATACATTTCATTTTTGCTAGGTCACAATTAATGGAAAATACTTGGAACTACGAGTATTACTGATGTGGAAGATGCATATTAATGGATGGAGGTTATGTGTCCTTGTTGAGTTATAGGTTTTCTTACTCAGAAAAATATCTACTGTAATTCTCTTAATAGAAAAAAATTTCGAGTCAACAAAGAGAAAATAAATTATAACGCATTTTCAAACCAAATAATATGATCCCACAAAATTAGAATCATGTTACTTTTGATTCATCTCGTAAAAATTGTCATTACGTATACGTATCATAGATCCACTTAACGCCTTTACAACTTATGAAGTGATATTGTCACTTATATTAACGGGTATAAATGACACCGGTAAGTTTAGATTTTACTCATAAATCTAATAACCTGAGCCATTAGATGAACATGCCCCAACACCCGCTCTCCCCACCTACCATGCCTGCCATTGACCTACACATGACTCGGTTCTATGGATCTGGGATCATGTTATAAGGGTTGAGGGAGCCTGGAGTTTGTGTAAACCCTATGTAAGCAAGCTATGATAATCACCAAAGACAGGTCGAAGAAGGCTTTCAAGAGTTTTGAAACCTATTCGTATGGTCTCATATTTCTTTAGCTTTATTTCTAAATCTCTTCTCTAACTTAGAGCCTTAGAGCCTATAATGGAGAAAGAATGTGTCCAAACCACATTTCTTGAATTCTTATTCACCATAGTGATATGTTTGGCGCTTGTGTTATTTCGCTATCAAAAATGTCCATTTTGGAGTTGAATTTGTCAAAACCTATTGATGGCCAAATGGGTCTTAATTGTCAAAGACTTAAGTCTTGACCTAATCAATGCTATGCCTTTTTTTCATACTTATCATAATCTGGCTTTGTGCCAACTCCTGCCTGCATAATCCGAAGAAGCTATAGTGCTCCTAACCTCGATCCTAAGAGATGATGAAAGATCATTTTTATGATCATATTCATGTATTGATAACCCTCTTCATTTTCCTTTCTTTTCCTCTTCTCCAAACCGAAAGTTCCCAGCCTACAGGCTATGAATGTCCTGGGGCTACAAACTCCTCATACCGTAACAAAATTGATCTCATGCTTTCTTATCTCACTTCTAAATCCTATCAAACCTACTTCTTCAACTACACCGTTGGTGTAGCCCCTGAGGCGCTGTATGGCCTGTACATGTGCCGTGGTGATATTTCCGGGCAAAGATGCCATGCTTGTTTGCAAGATGCTACTGTTTCGATCAAAAACTTTGTCCAAATAGTACCGTAGAAGCTACTGTTTGGTATGTAGACTGTACCTTACGGTATGCAAACCGTACTATATTTTCTACACCGGACAGTACTGTATGGGTACCGCTTGGCCAACCTAGTGGCAAGGGAACTGCTGTCCAATATGCTAAAGATTTTGGTGAAAAATTGTCCAACTTAATGCGGCCTCTTATACAGGAGGCTGCTTATTTGCCTCCTAAACACTTTGCGATTAATAAATCAGATATTGCAACATATGCGACATTGTATGGGTTAGTGCAGTGCACACCAGATATACGCAACGGGGATTGCCAACAGTGCCTTGTAGAAGGCTTCAAACATTTCGCCGAGTGTTGCAATGATAGTTTCTGGCGACAGATGTTCTTACGAAGCTGCAATCTCCTATTCAGCGTCGATCCTATATTTGATGATTCCGCCTTGCCACCCACAAATAGCATATCCCTACGAGATCATCCAACAAATGGTAAGTAGATTGATTATATTAATTGAATAAGCAGCTATAGTGTTTTACTTGATTCAAGTTGAACAAATTCATTCACGTTTGGGTATAAAATTACAGCGCTATACTTCTTTGGCCCTACTAGTTTGGTGATTGTGTTCCTCTTCTCTACCTTATGCCAACGGACTGAATATGGCTAAGCAGCTCAATTTACCAAAATAGGAAATTTAGTCTGTCATTTTTTATAATGTGGTATTCTTATCCTATGCTTATTTTATAGCCAATATAGGGGTAAGTGGCATAAGAACATCATCATGGTTTGCTATAATTTGTTCGGCACTTGTTGGAGAAGCCATCCTTCTTGGATGCCTATGGCTTTGTTTGAACAAGTGGAGGACGAAGAAACAACCTCCTGGTACGTTTTTGAAATGGCCAGTTATACCTTGTACTCAGTTTATTCTTATATGCGCAATTAAATTTTTTTATGGAGCTAAAGTAGGATTTATATTAGGGGTTGTTAATGTTTTTCTAAGGCTGGCTTGTGTATTGGTCTTCTATATAGGACAAACTGGAGGAGATATAGGAGCTGAACAAGTGTTGCAATATGATTTTGCGACCCTGAAAGCTGCATCAAATTACTTCTCTACGGACAATAAGCTAGGGCAAGGAGGATTTGGAGTTGTTTATAAGGTCTCTTGATAGAATATTTTCTTTTCTCTTAAATTGCTTGATAGAACATTTTCAATATCATGCATCTAGGTAGGGACGATAATGGATTTTGGATCCAAATCAGATCCACGTGATCCACCTCATTTAAATGGATGCAAATCTTTTTTTTTTGGACCCAATGCAAATCCATTGTCATTCCTCTATCTAGGGTTATCATATAGTTAACTCACACCAGGATGATTTATGATTGGACGCTTATGTCTTTAAAGGATAATATGTTATCACACTTTTATATCAAGGGTAAGTATAGTTGAAAATTTTAACGTACTTTTTTACTCAAATTTTCAGTACTTTTATGGGGTATGTATCAATATGCTTGCAATTTTTGTTGTTTCACAGGGGACATTTCATGATGGACAAGAAGTTGCAATCAAAAGGTTTTCAAGAAACTCATCGACACAAGCTATCAACGAATTCAAGGCTGAAGCTTGTGTCGTGGGTCGTCTACAACATCGAAACCTTGTTAAGCTCCTTGGATTTTGCATAGAAGGGGAAGAGTTACTGCTTGTTTATGAGTTCATGCCTAATACAAGTCTTGATCGATTTATTTTCGGTATTTATTTTCTACTTATTGATCTCGTAGGGCTATCCTTCGATCATTTTTTGTCTAAATATACTTGATACATGGATATGAGTATGATGCTAGCTGGGGTCTTCAAGTGACATATTTAGATGTTTATTAATTACGTACATAACAATTCAGTTGATACTAACCTTTTAGAAGCTTCGTTCTATTTAAGATCCCAAAAGGCGTGCTAATTGAACTGGGGAAGAAGACGCAAGATCATAGATGGAATTGCACGCGGACTTCTATATCTTCATGAGGATTCTCGACAGAAAATTATACATCGAGATCTAAAATCTAGCAACATTCTACTAGATCAGGATATGAGCCCTAAGATAGCAGACTTTGGAATAGCAAAGTTGGTTGAAACAAGGCAAACTCACGGGGATGCCAGTAAAATTCTAGGAACCTGGTAATTAAGATTTATCTAATTTCGTCGATAACTTATATTTTGAAATCCTTTTTATTTTGCACATTACTTTTTGGATGAATTGGAACAACACAACTGAAATAGGTATTTGACAGGGGTTACATGGCTCCTGAATATATCACATCTGGACAATTTTCCGTAAAATCAGACGTCTTCGGCTTTGGTGTTATTGTTTTGGAGATAATCAGCGGTCTTAAGAGCTTTCATTCACCAGGAGAATCTCATTATCAATTTTTATATGTAAGTATTAGTTCTATCTTCTTGTGTCATCAAGCCTATCCCAAATATGTGATTGATATCAACTTCTTTGAAATTTTCTCATTAATACTCGAGCCTTAGAGATATCCTAAGACCGAGACTTTTATGGTGACATTTAACAATTATGGGTGACTAACTAGCTCAACTTTTATCAAAGTAAGCTCTAAATTATTTGCAACGACAAATTAAATTGTACGCGTCTAATAGTAAGCATTCATCCATTTTCAGTTGCATGCTCAGAAACATTGGAATGAAGGGAGTATCTTTGATATAATAGATCCTACGATATTGTGTGTTACTGATAGTGGCAGTTCTGACTCTGAAGTGATGAGGAGCATCCAAATTGCGCTACTCTGTGTGCAAAACGATCCGATGAGTAGACCTACTATGGCATCAATCATCCGCATGCTAACCAGCACTGCCGAAGCTCTGCCATCGCCCTCGACACTTTCACCTGATCATACAATTGACATGACAGTGTCTATCAGGAATAAGGACTCAATGTCAAAAGCCAATCTTGAAGGTGATCAGCAATATTCGAATGGCATGTCTTCTTCACATGGTGAACACAGTACCGAATTACTTCCTAGGTGATGGATGAATTGATTTGGGATCGATGCAGAGCGGTGTTTTTGCTAGCATGGATTGATTGGCTTCTTATGGCATGCACTGATGGACAAAAAATTACAAATTCTGTCATTTTTAACTTCAGTTGTATTCCAACTGTAATTGAACGTCTCTATCCTTTTTTTCGTGTCCTTTCCAACTGTTTCTTATATTTTGTGCTCGTGAATCTGAAATGATCTTTCAGCTACTAATAGAAGGTAAATAACCTTGAAGCACTATATTTTGCTCCCATTAACAATAAGGTGTGACCATAGGACCTTAAAAATATTTTCAAATAAAATACATTTTGTAGAATTTAAGACGAAACTAAAAAGTAAAATGATATGTATCCCATATCAAGATACTCTTTAAGTGTGTTTTCTGTATTAGTATTTGCGAGATGGTCCATTGCCTTGTGTTTTCATCTTCAACTAAGTAAAAAATAATGTGCTTTTCTTCTTCTGTTGTTTTTTGTTCTTTACAAGAAAGGTTTATCAGTTCGATAAAAAGAAGAAGAAGAAGAAAGGTTTATCGATCATGGTCATATTTGTTCTTCTCCCCTCTTTTTCCCCCTCCATTCGCACCCTATATGTGCAACTTAGCAAGTTAGCATATTAAGTTATCGAAGATTCTTCCATAGTTAAAATTTTTTTCAATCACCATAATTGAAATGGTTATTAACCCCTGATTTTGTAAATCTGGACCATTAATTAGAATCACCACATGCTCAGTCTGTCTGAACTCACTGACAGTTACCCCACTAACATTAGACCTTGCCCACCGTCCCTCCCTACTCCCCCCGCCCAAAAAGAAATAAAAAAATTCTTGAGTCACTATTTTCATGCATTGATTTGCCCAAGAAATTGACAGCATGGAGAAGAAGAAAAGAGAGAGAAAAATGGCAAATTTACTGAAACTTGCAACAAATATGAGCTCATTGCTTCACTTAATTTCCAACAAAAATTGTTAAAAATATATATCAATTGCTGAATTTAAGGTAAAAATATATATCATGACTAGAAAATAGGGTTATCTCCATCGACTCTTTTGGTAAGGGCTGAGGAAATTTCGCATAAGTTTCCAATTGCTAGATATTTCATATAATGTCAATCATATAGTTGAAAGTATTTGTTTTCGCATATATGTCAATAAATGGTTAGATGGAAAGGAAAATAGGGACGTTTCATATACTTAACATAATAACATGCTACTCGAAAATATATGCTCCTATATGGATAAAAACTTTATAGATATTTCGACCCTTTTCTGGGTCAATAAAATCTTGACCAATAATATAAGCGTTGATTTATGGACTATGTAAAGCGGGCCCGATTTCATTGCAGGCGCAGTTGAAAAATAAAGAAATTATGTGTATTTGAAAAATAATAAAAAAGGAGGGACTATAAAAAACAAAAAGTAAAATCACATATATGCAGTTTTAATAAAAAAAAGGTTTCAATATTGTGGTACTTCCGCCTTAGCCCTAAATCTCATCCTTTGGTTTTGAACACTTATGGTCATCCACGGTTGCCGGAGACCCTTACTGCTGCCATCGCCGTACGTCATCAGTCTTCCGTGCATCCTAAGTCTTCCGTCAAGCTTCGTTATCATCATCATTCGTCTGGGCTTGTTGTCACTCTATTTATTGGTCTCTTTCTCTCTTTTCTTGGTGTAGATTAGCTTGATTGTGCTTTCAATTTCTGCCCGTCTGAACTGTGGCTTTCAATATATGTAGCTTATTCGCCGGGTATCAGCCTTTAATTAAACAAAGTGTAGTATGCATTTTGTTCATGTTTCATTGTCATCTTGGCTAGAGAAAACACAACAAAGGTTTGTGACTGCTCTGACGTATCGAAAAGGCTTTGGGTGTCAATAAGAGATTCTGTTGATGCAATCACCAAACAAGACCGAATTTTATA